>CM054122.1:190937336-192236702 GCA_028751855.1 Ambrosia trifida | reverse complement strand
TCCAGCCACAACACCATAATAATAATAGTAATACTAGACACAAAAACAAATCCGTCTGGAACCGCATCACAGGCACCACCGACGAGGGAAAGTATTCTCCGGCCGGTGATGCCCGACAGATCATCAGCTCCAAACAAACGCGGGACCAGCGCGGACACTCAAAGAAAAACCATGACTGGACCCCGTTAACAAAAACACCATCTCAAGTTCTGAAAACCGAGCAGGTCACCCTGAAAGAGCCCAATCCTCTGGGAAAGCGCCGAAATGTGGACCGTAGCAAGTTCTGTGAGTACCATAACGACTACGGTCACCTCACGGACAACTGCTACAGTCTAAAAATGGAGATAGAGGCAGCGCTGAAATCAGGTCAGCTCGGCCACTTGGTCAAAAATGTTCACCGAGCCGGCAGAGGGCAGGGCAACGAAGAAACCCAAGGCGAAGGGTCGCGGAAGAAGATCCGGGACCTAAACACTCACGCTGCAACTCTAATCCCCCGCCACCAATGCAACATGACATGGCGGGGCAAGAACACCCAACATGGGAAGCGCACCCGGGTACAGCCGCTAGACGACTCATGGAAAGAAGCCGACATCCTCATGCCAAAGGTCAGAGGGGGTGCCTCCTGCACAGCTCCATTGGTGATTACTGCCGTCTTCGGACATTACCGCACACGGTATATGTTTTTAGATGGCGGCAGCAGCACAGATATCATGTATGATCAATGTTTTCAACAGCTAGATGAAGAAGACAAGGCAAAACTCATTCCGGTCAATGAGCCAATCTCTGGTTTCATCCACGAAACCATCATGCCACGCGGCATGCTCTCTTTGCCTGTAACATGGACGGATGGTACACACGAGCGCACAGAAATATGCGACTTCATGGTCCTACCAGCCGCATCAAACCATGACATACTCCTAGGAAGAGAAGGCATTGCTCACTTCAACGCCAACGCCTCCACGGCGCATGCAATGGTTGGTTTTCCCACCAAAACAGGCGTTGCCTTCATCCGGGGGAACAAAGATTGCCATGTCACGGAGACAGCCAAACCGCCAAAGATGGTCAAGACAGATGCCCCCACAGAGCCGGAAAAATGGGCGCTCAACCCCAAATTTCCAGAGCAAACGGTGACCATTGGCCATGTAATCTCCGAATCCATACGAAATCATTTGAAGCAACTTCTGATCAGCAATATAGACATTTTCGCATGGCAACCGGCAGATGTGGTGGGTGTTCCGCGGGACATAGCGGAACACAAGCTTAACGTCTATCGTTCCGCATAGCCAATCGTACAGAAGAAGAGGAGTATGGGCCCAGAGAAAACAAAGGCCATGAATGAACAAGTCACCGAGCTGCTCAATGCGGGCATCCTCCGCCCCATCAGATATCAAACTTGGGTGGCCAATCCTGTCATGGTCGCCAAAGCGAATGGAGGATGGCGCATGTGCGTAGATTACAAAGACATCAACAAGGCATGCCCAAAAGACTGTTATCCCCTACCAGAGATCGATTTGAAGGTGGACTCCCTCGCCCCATACAGATTCAAGTGTTTCCTGGACGCCTACAAAGGATATCACCAAATACAGATGGCGAAGGAAGATGAAGACAAAACAGCGTTCCGCACAGACACGGGTATCTTCTGCTACACAAAGATGCCTTTCGGCCTGAAAAATGCGGGCGCCACATACCAACGCCTGATGGATACAGCGTTCGTAAAAGAAATCGGCGTACGGCTTGAAGTGTACGTCGATGATTTAGTGATCAAAAGCAGGGAAGAAACCGACATGCTACAAGACATCCAACAAACATTTTACCAGCTACGAAAGGTCCGCATGAAGCTAAATCCAAGCAAGTGCTCGTTTGGAATGGAAGAAGGGAAATTTCTGGGAGTCATCGTTACGCGGGACGGGTTCCGCGCCAACCCAGACAAGGTACAAGCAATCGAGCAGATGCCATCTCCCGCCTCCGTCAAAGAGGTGCAGACATTGATGGGCCGTCTGGTCGCCCTAAACCGGTTCCTATCCAACTACGCTTCAAAGTCATTTCCTTTTGTCGACACCTTGAAAAATTGTCTGAAGAAAAGTAACTTCCGCTGGACAATCGAAGCGGAGTCAGCTTTTCAACAAATGAAGCAGTGTTTGATGAACCTTCCTACACTAACAGCCCCGCTCCCTAAAGAGCCACTCACGCTCTATCTTTCAGTCACGGAGCGGGCAATCGGCGCAGTTCTGATGGTCGATCGTAAAGGCGTGCAAACGCCTATCTATTACATCAGCCGCACGCTGTTAGATGCGGAGACTCGGTACACCATAATGGAAAAGCTGGTCCTAGCTTTAATTCACGCTTCCCGAAGATTGCGCAGATACTTCCAAGGTCACCCGATAAACGTCCTCACGGACTATCGGATCAACGACATCTTGGCCAAACCAGAATTGTCAGGAAGACTGGCGAAGTGGGCTATTGAGCTCGGAGAGCACACAATCAGCTACAAGCCCCGACCCGCAATCAAAGGACAAGTATTGGCAGACTTCGCAACCGAGATCCTAGCCGACAAAGTTCAAGAGTGCCGAGAAGAAGAATCACCTGCGCCAGTGCACGACCCATCGCAAAAATGGTCCTTATACACCGATGGGGCCTCCAACGGAGACGGCGCTGGCGCCGGCTTGCGCCTCATCAGCCCAGACAAACATGAGTTCACATACGCCATTCGCCTCGAGTTCAAAAGCACAAACAACGAAGCGGAATACGAAGCGTTGCTGGCAGGCCTCCGCATAGCGGAAAAAATGGGGGCCAGGCACGTAGAGGCGCATGTAGACTCTTTGTTGGTAGCACGGCAGATCAACGGGGTATACGATGCAAAAGACGAAACCATGGCTCTATACCTGGAACAAGCCAAGAAACTCATGCGCAAGTTCGACACATGCACAGTCGAACACATCCGGCGCAGCGAGAACAAACCCGCTGACGCACTCAGCAAAATGGCATCCACGGTTTTTGAGCACATGGCAAAAGAGGTCCACGTCGAAGTACGAGATAAACCATCGGTCCCCATGCGCCAGGTCAACGTTACTCAAACAGGCAACGGGTCATGGATGACACCGATCAAAGCCTTTTTATCATCGGGAGTTCTGCCCAATGACAAACTCGAAGCACGGAAGATAAAAACCAAGGCCCTGCAATATCAACTGACCGATGACATCCTGTACCGCCGCTCTTACTTGGGGCCACTTTTGCACTGTGTTGACCCGGCCGAAGCCTCCTTTCTCCTCAAAGATATACATGAAGGAACATGCGGGCTACACGCAGGCCCAAGAATGGTAGTGGCAAAGCTGATGAATGCAGGATATTACTGGCCTGGCATGCACGTCGACGCAGTTACCGAGATACGCAAATGTGACAGCTGCCAGCGCCACGCTCCAAACACATTGCGCCCAAAGAATAATCTCGTACCAGTTACCGCGGCTTGGCCCTTCCAAAAGTGGGCTATTGATCTAGTCGGACCATTCCCGGCGGCGCCGGGCAATGTCAAATACTTGGTCGTCGCTATCGACTACTTCACTAAGTGGGTCGAAGCGAAACCTCTGGCAAAGATCGATGGCGCACATGTCAAGAAGTTCATCTGGGAGTTCATTATCTGTCGGTTTGGATTGCCGATGCAACTGGTCAGCGACAATGGAACACAATTCGAAGACCAGGCCCTCCAACAATGGCTGGCTCAAATGGGAGTCACGCAAATCTTCACATCCGTTGCGCACCCGCAAGGCAACGGTCAGGTAGAAAGAGCCAACCGCACAATCGTTGAAGGCATCAAAACAAGACTCGGAACCAGGCGAACAGGGTGGGTAGACGAGTTGCCGCACGTCTTATGGGCCTACCGTACCCTCACGAAAACAAGCAATGGCGAAACTCCGTTCAGCCTAACATACGGCTCCGAGGCGGTAATCCCTGCAGAAATAGCTTGCCCCACGGCCAGGGTACTGATGGCAAACACAACCGACAACGATAAGGAACTCCGCATGAACCTTGATCTGTTAGAGGAACGCCGCAACCTCGCGGCAATAAAAGAAGCAAGTTACAAGACACAACTCGAGCAATACTACAACAAACATGTAAAGGAACAAGCCTTCAAGATTGGGGACTACGTCTTCCGCAACAATGAAGCTTCCAACGCCGAAAAGCCCGGGAAGCTCGCCCCAACTTGGGAAGGCCCTTACAAAATTCAAGAAGTGCTCGGGAAAGGTGCCTACGCATTAGAAAAGCTCGATGGCACCCCTATTCCAAGATCATGGAACGGCGCTCAGTTACGGCGCTGTTATTTGTAATCAAAATGGCTACACATGCCATATCATTAATGAAAACGTTTCCTATATCTGTGTTTCTACTTGTACTTTCCGCGCCAAGGTCTTCAAGACTTAGACAAAATCACGTCGGACACGCTAGCAAGGCATGCCTTCAAGGCACGCCACGTGCACGCCGGGCGCCTACTCAAGCAGCGTTGTCTTCAAGACGGATTTACTCGCCGGACCTACAACACCGCAACATGCGCCTCAACTCTTGTCTTCTAGAGTCACTGCAACTCGGACAACAGAGTAGCGCGCCACATAAACGCGGTAAACGGGTCTTCAAGGCGAGGCGATCACGCGCCTAAGTCGGACTCAATGGCACAAGTCGCCTCCGCTACAATCTCCAAGGCGAGAAAGTGTTAAACACTTAGACGTCGGATTATCTAGCTGAGCGCGCGCTCTAATTCTTACTTACACACTGGGTGACGACTTGGTTAAATAAGTAAATTAGAGACGAGACAACACGATATAACAAACAAAAGTTTTCATTAACAAAGGGAATTAAAAACCCTTCTATATTTACAAGGAAAAGAAAAGTTACAAGTATTTAAAGGCCTAATCACTGGTCAGCTGCGCTGGAAGGCCCCTCGCCAGAAGCTTTCGCCAGCGCATCAGACGTTTCTATAAAATATCTAAGGGCCGCAGGTGGATCCGCGTTCTTGTTGCAATCCGCAAGCACTTGGAGGATGGGGAACTCTATCTTCTCGAACTTTTGGAGTTCCGCCTCATACTCATCCTTCAGTGGCTTGCCATAGTGTTCCGCGTCCACGATGCGCCCATCATTTTGCGCATGCAAGAAACCGTCTTCATAGCCCTCGCCATAACCATAGGCTTGGGCACTGGCAGCAATGGCGGCAATCTGGTCTCCGAGCAAAGGCTCCTGCCAGAATCTCTTGAAAACCTGCGCATAGAAACAAAGTTAGCATATGGAAAAGACAAGTCTCAAAAGCAGAGAAAGCGCGAAGACTTACCCCAGCCATCCCGTCTGTCATCAACCATTTGATGGAGTCCTGCATCTGGGACTGGGCGGTGACAGCTTCATCCAGCAACAACTTGGCCGCTTCACCTTCCTTCACAGCAGCAAGGCGAGCCTGGTCACAAGAATCCAGGTCTCGCTCCAGGTCCTCCTTCGCACTAAGGACCTGGGCCCTCTCCCGCTCCAGCGAAGAGACGCGCTCAGTAGCCGCAACAAGAGCCTCGTCCTTAGACTCGAGCTCCTTGCGCATCTCTACATATTTCGCCGTCCTCTCCGTGAGGGCCCTGCTCTTCTCCTCAAGACTCTTCACCGCCGTCCGCCGCTCCTCACGCGCCACTGACAAAAGCTCCTTCAGATCGGAGATGTCAGTGTTGGCCTTCTTCCAAGATTCAGACCAACGGCGCCTTTCAGCAACCGCGTCTTCTTCAAGTTTGGCAACTTTAGCCTCCGCGTCATGGGCACGGCGGCGGTATTTGGCAATCTCGGCTTTGAAGGCAGCCTCTTTTTCAGCAAGGCTGGCCTTCTCCGCCTCCACCTGCTCCATGTCTCGCCACAACGCCGAATCACGGCGCCGCAGCGAGTCCATCATGGATAGTTGAGTCGCCTGGTTAACGCACAAGGCGGCTATTAGGTCTTCACGACTCAACATATCCTGGTGAGTGCGCTCATAGGGAGGCACCACCTCGCTGATAAACTCCTCGGCAGCCAAGGAGTTGGAAAACAATGTGTTTTCCCTTATTGCCCAACGAGGGCGCCAGATGGCGTCACCACCAGACCAACAAGAGCCGTGATAGACTCCTGCTGACTCCCCAACCCTGGAAGCCTCGCGCCGATCCCGGCGCGAGCCGCTCCCACCAGCTCCAGAGGCGCCCTGCTGGAGCAAGGCCCTCTCAAAGGCATCCCCTCCATCAGGAGCCATTTCCTGGCTCTCAACTTCGGCACGCTCCCTTGCAGCGCGCTCCTCAGCAAGCTTGGTTTTTTCCTCCAAGAACTTTTGCTCTTGGAGGCGAAGGCGGTCCGCCTCAGCCTTCTTGTCTGCCTCAGCCTTTCTTGCGGCTTCATCGGCAGCAGCCTTCTTCTCCGCCTCAGCCCGGCGGCGGGCTTCATCGGCTGCCGCTTGCTTGGCAGCAACGACCTTCTCAGCCTCAGCCTTTTGCAAGGCTTCATCGGCCCGCGCCTGCTCCTGCGCAAGCTCCTGCTCCCTCCACAAGGCATCCTCCTCCCTTCCACCCGCTTCGGCGGAAGAAGACAAAGGTGCAGAGGGCACAATCTTCGGCGCCACTACAAATCAACAATAACATTAATAATAATACAATCAATGAAAATAGAAAAGAAGAGAGAGGAGGAAAAAAGAACTTACCAGGAGTCTTCTTCCTCAATAACTTCTGGAAGAGTGGTTGGCGCGCAGGGGCGGCACCAATGCCCATGCTGAAAACAGGCCCGCCATCGCTACCACTTCCAACAGGACCCTTGGAAATATTAACTGGGTCCGGACCAGGCACCGATCCCTCACCACCTCCAGCGCCAGACGCGACTGGAGTCTCCTTCACCGGCCCAGCGGTCCGCGACCTCTTCCTCTTCTCCAGCTGAGAAGATTCCGCTTCCTCGTCATCCTCAGAAGGAGGGCCATCCTTCCTCCGTCGACGCCCTTTTACAGCTTCTCCTGCTGAAACGGAAGAACCCGAGTCAGAAAGGGTAATCATGGCTCGGTACCTGTGCCTCCGCGGAGCGTGCTTCCAACGACCACGCCTCGCGGACGAGCCTACCGGCGGAGTCTCCCCTACAGTATCATCTCCGAAAATACTATCAAATACAGGGCTGGGAGGCTCACCAGTTGTGTAATAAGGTTTGGGCGCAGCAGTTAAATCCGGGTAGTAGAACCGGTCAGCAAGCGCGTCCAAACAAGAAGTTTGACCCTCCGCCAAAGGCCTCCACTTGATACCTTTCTCCTGACGGGCGGCATAAAACTCAAATTTACTTACACCTGCAATATTAACAAACAATAAGGAAATGAGCACAGGAAACACTAATAATGATAATAATAATGACATTATACTTACCCTCCTGCGCAATATATGGCTCTTTACCCGCCCGGATGCCATTTCGACTCATCCCCAGAAGAAAGAAAATACCCTCCGTCAGGTTCTGGAATTCCAATTTAGTGGCATTGGCGGTAAGGGCAAGGAACCACTCCTGCTTCTTGAAGTCCTTGGGCACAGGCATGTCCGCCACCCGCTGCCCATCCCCTATCACCTTCCAGGGGAGACTAATGGGGATCACACCCCTCTTCACGAAGAAAAACTTCTCCTTAGCCCAATGCAAGGACTTAGGAGTATGGGTGGCCATGGGCGGCACCTTGGGACGCGGCTTGAAGGAAAACCACATCTCATCCCGCGCCATAAAGTAGAAAACATTGAACCGTTCGACAGTGGGTTCAATGTCTAGGGCGCGGCAAGAAGCTTCGAAATGAACTAACCGCAGCATCCCAAAAGCGGTTAGTTGCGTAGGACCAACACCATAAGCCACCATGGTGTCGATCTGAAACCGAGTACACGGCAGGCGGAACCCACACTTAGCAAAGTGGGCCTCGTACAACGCCAACTGGCCGGTACCGGCCGAGAGGACAGTGCTGGTCGGAGTTGGAAGGGTGGGCTCCCACTCCGGCAAGATCCCATACATAACAAGAAACCGGTTGAAGGCTTCTTGACTCCAAACACAGCAAGTGTTGGACATCAGTTTCCTCTCTTTGATTTTTCCACATTCAACGGTGGTCTCCTGCACCACCTCCTCCGGCTGCTCGCCCAAAACCTCCTCAGAAACACTAGCACTTTCAGACATGATAATAAAAAATCTGGAAAACTCACCGGAAAGTTTGAAGATCAAACGAAATCTTCAACGAAAGTGGGAAATAAGAAGTTAACTGACCAGAAAACAACACGAAGATGAAAAGAAGACACCAACGTAGAAGAAATATGAAGTTTCAAATAAATCTTCAAGATCAAGATCTTCAAAGATTAACCGGAAACTTCAAACGGAAATTGACCGGAGAATGAAGAGAGAAAAGAAAAATGGAAGAAGATTAGAAAGCATAACCGTTCAAATGAGCCACAACAGGCCTTATATACTCATCGCATTTATGGCAGGGGGACCCACCAGGGGAGTGTAAACCGTCACAACTTTTCAAATTCCGTTCACAAGATGATGACACGTGTCCGCAATGAAAACGAGTGGCCTGGATGGAAGTGTATGACAGTTGTACACTACACAGGCGCTGGATGATCGACACGTGTCAACAGATCTCACAACATCAACCATTCAAGCGCGTTGCAACCCACGCGCCTGACAGACAACACGTGCCCTTCGACACGTGGCACAATCTCAACCATGCAGAAAAAATGTCAGACGCGTGAAACCCCACGCTCCTGACACAGACGAGATATTGATAATTGCAACCACGATGGGACATGTATCAGTCTGTACAACCAGACAGTCGCTGACACATCAGCAACCACTAAACTTCCCTCAGAAGTAATTGATCATTCGAATTCCAGGCGCATTTATTCCAATTTATGAGAGACAAATTCAATGCTAATGATTTGGAATTTATCACAACTCCAGACCCGCATTAAATTACTCCAGCAGCAGTAAATTTCTCAGCGGAAAGTTGACGTAAACTTTCAAAAGACGTTCCCCGCCCAACCACTGCAACGTTGGGGCGGAGAACGCCATCCTCAGCGGAAAGTTGACGTAAACTTTCAAAAGACGTTCCCCGCCCAACCACTGCAACGTTGGGGCGGAGAACGCCATCCTCAGCGGAAAGTTGACGTAAACTTTCAAAAGACGTTCCCCGCCCAACCACTGCAACGTTGGGGCGGAGAACGCCATCCTCAGCGGAAAGTTGACGTAAACTTTCAAAAGACGTTCCCCGCCCAACCACTGCAACGTTGGGGCGGAGAACGCCCTCCTCAGCGGAAAGTTGACGTAAACTTTCAAAAGACGTTCCCCGCTCAACCACTGCAACGCTGGGACGGAGGACGTCCTCCACGGCGCAAATCTGACGAAAAACGGAGAAATACGTTTCCCGCCTATATTTTCTCAAATCAGAATAATGCCCCCAAAGGCTACAACGCAAGCAGATGAGCTTTCATCCGCGACTTCCACATTTCGAGTCTAGCACTCCACCTCCTCATCAGCGAGCAGGAGAAGCCCTAGACTAGGGGGACTTGAAGGGATAGGGAGCCTAATCTGAAAGGCGCCCCTATCCCCACTAAGTAACAACCCTGCGCCACGTCACGGCGCAGGAGCATACTCGCGCGAGGACAGCCAATCAACATCCTCGCGCGATGGCACAGATGATAAGCAACAATTGATACCTGATACGCGCGTGCCATCACACGCGGAAGATCCCCTTGGCACGTCAAAGGAGGTACAAGGGACGACAAAAGGAAGATTCATAAGGATCTGTGTCAGAGCATACACCAACAGAAAAAGGACATGTGGCAGATAGTACAAAAGGGGAACGGCTGCACTGTACACGCTGTCGTGAACAGTGACCAGCAGGCATTACTTCCTCCACTGTCAGGCGTCAAATCAACCAGCAGAGATAGCCTGGACACTGTAGCAAGTACGACGTTACTGTGCACCACCAGAAGGCGGACACGTGTCCAGCTACAACAACGACCACACTGTAGGCTGACGTCATCAACAGTGCCTCGTCCTTTCCCGCCACTTCCAGAAAGACTATGGGCTTGGGCCCCGGTTGGGCCCAAACCAATGGTGTCACTCGTGGGCCTCTCCATGCGGTCCACTACTAAGTCTATAAATAGCATCAGATACAACTCATGTAGCCATTCACAAAGACAGCCATCACTACTGTACTCATTGCTTGTAATTCTCTCTTGTTAGCAATAATATTCCGGTGCCTTCACAGTGGACGTAGGTCATCAACGACCGAACCACTTAAATCTCTTGTTCATATCACACACAATACATATCACATTCACTTTAATAAACTCTCGGGTTGTCATAACGGTTTGGGTAAAGGATTAAACCTGTAGTTACATAAGTATTAACCCCCCGGAGGTTAGTCTTAATCTCTGGTATACTTATTGTTTCTTCAGGTGGGATTAATAAATTCCATTTTGCCAAAATATAATTATAATTTTTGGTTGGTTGAATACAATCTTCGAACATTTCGAAAGGTTTTTTAGAGATTTAGAGTTCATTAGAATCTCAGTTATATTATTTGATATTTTGTTTCCTACATAAGTATTTTGTTGAGAGGGTGTTTGGGATTTGCTTATTTAACTCTAAAAGTGGTTTTGGTCAAAAGTGTTTATTGACTTATGACTTTATGAAAAAGAGTTTCTAAAAAAGTGTTTGGATTAACTTTTGTGATAGGATAAGTCAATAAGTTGTTTAAAAAGTGTTTGGTTTAGCTTATTAGTGTAAAATATCAAAAACCAAAAGTCAAAAGCCAGGATTTCAGACTTCTTGAAAACAACTTTTCCACCCTTATTGAAAAGCCAAAACCAAAAATGCTTTTGGTTTACACAAACAGCTTATTGATTTATGGGCTTTTGGAAGAAGCCAATAAGTTAATAAATTGTTTTGTAGCTCAATCCCAAACACCCCCTGAGTTATGTCATATGGTCTGAACTCTCAATCATAAATAGAGCCTTCAACTCAATGAGCATGACTCTTATTTTTGTTTTAATCATTTTTTACACAGGGATTTATAGGGCCAATCCCAAAAACTGTTGTATTTTGATTAGGTGCTCAGGCAGACTTAGATTTTTTTTTAAAGGCCAATCCCAAAAACTGTTGTATTTTGATTAGAAAGAAATTAATCAATTATCTAAAACTTGATTAAAAAGATTTACCATTGGTTATTTGTTTTTTAAGTGGTCTATTAGAAATCTTTAGATCTTTACAACTTAATAAAAAAAAAAAAACCTTTAATATATAAAAACTCTTTCTCTTCTCTTTTGTCTTCACTTTCTCCTTCCTACTAGACTCATTTTCTCCTACCAAACTTCATCACATACTTAAAAAGTAGTTCTTTCTTTCATTTGCTAGTTGCTACACTACAAATCAAAGTATAAAACCAGATGATTTTGTGCTTTATAGTCAAAGATCTAAGTGAAAAAAGTTTTATTCATATCTCTTTCTCCACACTCTTTCATTTTCACTTCAATTTCATGGGAGGCGGTCTCAAAAATTTACGGGGGCCGCTTCAAATTTTCACGTAGTACAACACTAACGACTCTTTTTTCATGGTGAGTGCCCGCCCCTTTGAATTGGAATAGGTCCGACTTTGTGCTCAATCATTAAAGAAAACCTCAAAATGTTGACACAAAAACATACATTTTCGTATTGGAAATTACCGACATGTCCTGTTTCACTATTGTTTTTACCCAAAATAGACTTTACAAAAAAAAAAAAAAAAAAAAAAACAAACGAGTAAAGTGCAATTTGCCCGTCTGTGAATTAGGCTCGGTATCAGGTTACGCTATTCCTTCTGATTTTTTGATGTCTAAACCCCTGTAGTTAATAAACTTTTTTCTTTGCACCCTCCTACTAACAAAACTACATTGTCCGTTTAAGTGGTAATGAAAAGTCATTAATGCCCTTTTATTTGAGCTCTTGTCTTATTTATTTATTGAAACATACATCCATGTGTTTTATAACGAAATTCCCATTGACTCCCTATTTCTGCGGTTCAAACTTCGTTCCTGCCCTTCTCTCTTGATAACTAGCGGCAACAAAACAACAACCGCTACTTTCCCGTCTCCCCCTTTCTTTCTCACTCTAACATATCTGTATATATATATATATATATATATATCAATCTATGTGTAATAGAGGTATTAAGTGAGGGGTGTACAGTGGTTGTCGGCGATAACTGTAAAATGATGGTTGGTTGTAGTTGACGGTGGTGTTAGAGTTTGTAGTGGTGGAGGATGATAACGATGGTTTATGTGGGTAATGAAGGTCAAAGGGGTTGTAGGAGATTCAAATTATCATTGTCTCCCTTTGCTTCTCTTAAACCACACATTCACACTTTATGAGTGTTCTAGAGAAACGTTGCCCGACCCCACACAACAAGGTATTAAATTTATGTTTGCAAACTTTCCCTAGACTATTAATGTGTATAAATCTGTCTTCTCATGTAATGCAACCATTCTCCAACACCCTTCTATTTATAACAATTCTTTACTTTACCCATTCTTTGAAACGCAATACGTGAAACATAATGCGAATGTGTAAACAAAATACCTAAAACATAATGTCTTAAGGAAATCTGCAATTCAGATTTGGCCACTGGTTTTCCAGCCGCAAAAGATTTTAGTGGATGAACTTCAAAATTACAATGACAAAATTAAGATTCATTAACCTGAATATTTGGACGAAATTGACATCCATTGACCTGCATATACTTAGACCAAATTGTTAATATATCACAACATTTTTTTAATCTATTTCCCCTGTTTGACAGGTTTGTTGCAACGCCCGAGTCTTAGATTGACTTGGTTATTCTTTTCAATGTTTTACACATAGGCTCGCAGAGCAATGCCTGCGGCCAAAATACTTGTTCTTGATAAATAATAAACATAATAAAGTGAAACCAATCCTTATTTCACTAACAAACAAAAGTCTTCTTTTTTATCTTGATAACGATTGGTTTTCTCTCAGATGGTAGCTTTCGAAATGGATCGTGCTCACACTAATCTCTTCGACTCAATTCATCTGTGGATCCATTTAGTTCATTTATTACAAAATTCGTTGATGGGTAATGGTGTTTGAGATTCCCAACAAACTCGAATTATTGTGGTTGACTCTGGGAGTAGGTTGTAGTAAACAACCTGTGGTTATTGGAATTTTCATACCTAAAGGCAAAGAGAATGTCTGGTTGTTCACCATAATGATTGGTTACAACTAATTGGCTTAGAAGTATTGGAAACTTTCAAGGCGCATCATCATCAAGAACTACACGGATATTAACTACAAGACTCAGTATGATTTAGTCACCCCAAGTGATGATAGAAAGCAAAGAAAATGTGTGCCTATGTTAACCAATTTTCTTCCACTGTTGTGATGGATTAACTTACCATCAATTTGTATTCGACTCTTGGTATGTAACTTTTCTGCTTAGTGACTTCACCATTACCGATAAAGTTATTCGACGTGATGGAAAATATAAGCTAAGGAGGAGATTAAGTTTTGAAAAAACAAGTTGGATCCATTTTGAAGC
Organism: Ambrosia trifida; assembly: GCA_028751855.1. Taxonomy (NCBI): domain Eukaryota; kingdom Viridiplantae; phylum Streptophyta; class Magnoliopsida; order Asterales; family Asteraceae; genus Ambrosia; species Ambrosia trifida. The sequence continues at coordinate 192,223,129 of CM054122.1, read as the reverse complement.
CATTATAGTCCTTATAGATCCGGTTTCTAAACTACCAAAAACTATGGACGTGAGCACGTCTAACTAGGAGAATGACATGTTTGGGATGAATACCACAAAATTTGTGGATTCTCATAACAAAGCAATTATATATGATCTTAAACCCATCTATGAATCCTTGAAAAATAAGTCTCGAAGGGTTTCGCTTCTAGGAGAAAGTGGTTTTCCCCTAGTAAACTCTTAAAAGGAAAAATTAGGGCTTAAAGTCATTTGTTCTGATTCTCGTGCATATGTTATAAATTCCTTGACCGACTTGCTTGACATCTTCCAACTCATGTGTAGCATATCAATCAAGAGCACATACTTAACCTGGACAATCATCCTTCCAACGCGCTTGAAAAAATCCACAATGAAGGTTATAATCACATCGACGCTAGAATGATTGACCTGAAAGAGTTGGTGGAGAATTTCTATTCAGGATTATGTGCACCGCCTAGGTAGCCCATAACAGTATACATGCTGAATAAGATAAAAAAAACATGATTAGTGGTGAATTATTGATTTTGTAGTGTTACATTCAGCTTGTAAAGAGTTATTGATTTTGTATGAATACTATGTTTTATTGTTCAAGCATAAAGCACATAGGTAAACCAGAAACACATATATGAATTGTAAATTAAAAAGTTTATTTGTATATGCACATATATGTTCGTATAAATGTACATGTTTCATCCCAAAAAAAATGTGAAAACGAAAAAGGGATAAGTAATACTCATCTTTAGCTAAGCAATAAATACCCAAGTTGTGGTGAGACATATGTAAAAAGAATCTCGAGAAATTCAACCAAAATGCTATACGTAAAGTGTATAAATAAAAGATTTTAAATGCCTAAGGTTTCTAAGATCTAAGGCACTTAGGGTTATTAGACAAAAGTTGGGGATCTAGTGTTGTGTAAATGAAAATCCGACACGAACTATTAAACGAAATTATAAGTCTTCTAAGTATTTAAATAAATAATTTTAGAATTTTTCCAAAGTTAACTTTAAAAATAATTTGTTTATTTAATGTCAATTATGTAAATAAAATTAAATTTCTAATAGAGGTTTAACTAATAAAAGTTTTTAAAGAAATTTATGTTTTATTTATAAAAATTAAATAAAATATTTTTATAAACTTTAAGTCTTATTTTATGTTTTAAATTACATTTAAACATAATTTTAATAAAAATATTTATTTATTTAGAAGTTAACTATGATTTAAAATACAATAAATAATCATGTAAATAAAAAAACTCGAGAAAGTAAGTTAAAATAAAGACTCATAAATGATATAGATTCTGTTTTATAAAGATAATTCTATAAAATCAGTAAACTAATTAATTGTATTTTTAAATAAGTAATATTGGTATAAATATAATAAATTTGAATAAATTAGAAATATTCTAAAATATATAATTTTATGAAAAAATTATGTTTCTTACTTAGAAAAATTAAAATTAATTTTTATAAAATTTTTCTATTTTTAATTTAATTAAAACAGATTTCCAATGCTTTTAATATGTTTTTAAATAGATTAAAATGGATTTTATTTTCATAACAATAAATTAAAATTTAACATTTTGATATAAAAATAAATCTTAAAGTTTTTTCAACAAGATAAATGGTTGAAAGCACGCTCATTCAAAATCCTTTTAGAAGCTTTATATTTGAATAAGTTTCGCCCTGTTTGTATTTTAAGAAACGGAAAAATTCTTCTCACAAATAGGAAAATAATGTGATTAACGGGCGCATATGATTCGGTCGTTGCCAAAACGCAAAGCGGCTTTTTGTTTATTTTTTTTCATATCGAAATTCAACGACAACTATATATTATACAAACGTGTATACATATTTTGTATATTTATCATTATAATAAACATAATGTTTTATGTAATTTATATAATTTTAAAAGGTGCGTACATGAACCTGAATGGAACCGCAACCGGGTAAAAAAATCGATTTGTGGCTGACCAAACTGGTATGGAGTTCTAAAAAAAACGTTGTGTGCACCTCTAGCGTGAAGGGGTGCATAGTTACGCACACATTTAGGCGAATGGATAGAAAATGTATGGTGGGCTTGTGCCACCGCAATGCTAGTCCAATTGCCATCATGTTTTCACTTTATTCACCTACAAGTCCATTAATCTATAAAAACAAATGTAGGGTGTGAAGGTGTGTGTCAACCTGTCCACTAATCCATCAAATGTTCTTGCATTGCAGGTTGTTATCTCTATCAAAACCATATCTAACTTGCATCGTCTTATACATACTGAAGTGGAATCGGATCTTGATGAAACCTTATGAAACGAATTTCGAAGAATAAGATCTACGTAGCTCATTTGCAACAAAGATGACGCATGACCATGGATAGGTACACAAAGGACGCCATGTTGAATTACTATATACAAGTCATGTATTTATGAATAGGTTATCGTAATCTCAAACATATTATTGGTTCAGAAAAAACATGTATGAACAAAAAAAGAATTGTAGAAAAAAAATATTTTATCAAGAAGAATAGTCGATTGGAAACTATTTTATGTTGAAGGAGAACAACATGAAGGAAAACTACTTTATGTTGAAGATGAATTTGGACTAAGACCTTTCATATGTCATCTTAATTTTTATGTAAAATTACTAAACTATCCATCCAATTTACTAATAAATTATGGATTATAGATTATTTTTTTGAATCGTGAACTTCATTGAAAAAAGGCGAGTCCTTAAAACAATGACTGGCTCCACACAAACTGTCTATTTACATCATATACAAATGATAAAAATACCAATCACTCCATCTAAGGGAGCTAAATTTAGACCTATGTTTCAACCACAAAAACGTAAGAGACTTAATGGATGAGACTAGCTCATTAGGCCTATGATCCACGCCTTCGAACAACTTAGCATTTCTAGACTTCCAAATCGCCCAACATGTGACCAATCCAATACCGTGAACTATTCTTTTTGCCCATTTCATACCTGCAATTTTCTTTCGAAGAAGCAACATATCACCCATGTCTGTAAAAGGCCCAGTTTGGATCCTGCACCACTTTTTGATCTCTGCCCAAACATCAGCCGAGAAAGAACATTTCAAAAAAATGTGTGCTGCATCCTCATCATCTAGATCGCAGAGCAAACACTTTAAATCTTGGACCGGGATGTTCCGCCGCATTAGAGCCGTTCTTGTCGGCAATCTCTCCATCTCAGCCCTCCAAACGTGTAGATTACATTTAATCGGGACCCAAGGTTCCCACCTCATCTTGTGACAGCGAGAGACATCTCGAGAATTTCGGATAATCTCTTTGGCATGAGCAACCGAGAAGCTGTCATTAGGGACATTTTTCCAAACCCATCTATCACTGTCACCTGAAAGAGAAAGATTTTGTAGCATAAACTCCACATCTTGTATTTTAGAAAGTTCTTCAACTGTGTTCGGCCATCCAATCCAGCAGGGGCTAAGTCTCAATCCTTATGAGTAATGCTCAATTCTGTCTAAAACCGAGCAGCCTTTGTTTCCGTCCAGAGAATATAATTTCGGCCATCTATCCTTTAGAAGCGAGTCACCCAACCAAAGATCTAACCATAATCTAGTAGCAGCCTCGTCTCCCACTAGACTGACCAAATAAGACTGAACCAGAAACTCCCCAAGCTTATTTTTTAAGAGAAGACTGACAACACCCTTCCAACACCCGAGAACGGACTTGTTAAGAGGAAGAAAGACCCTCCTACCCCTACCATCATGAATAAGAGTGACAATTTTGCGCCACAAACTGTGAGGTTCATTAAAAAAACCTCCATGCCCATTTCGTAATAAGAGCTAGATTGACATCCGAGAGGTTTGCAATTCCCAATCCACCATCTTTTTTCCGGGTAGTAACTGTGTCCCAAGCTACCCAATGAACCTTACGCACCTCATTGGATCCCGCCCATAGAAAACTCTTCATCAAACTTTCTATCTGATCAATGACTTGCTGAGGAGCTTTGTACAAGGAGAAGTAATAGATAGGCAAGCTAGACAAAACTGACTTAATAAGGGTTAGTCTACCCCCAATGGAGAGGGTCTTTGTTTTCCAACCTGCCAACCTAGATTTGACCGTATCAATCACCAGCTCCCAATGGAAATATTTATTTATGTTAGCCCCTACTTTAATGCCGAGATAGTCAAAGGGGAAGGCTCCTATTTTGCAACCTAGAATATTCGACATGTCCTCCACCTCTTGCCCATCAACACCAATACCAAAAAGATGCGATTTATGTAAATTAATCTTCAAACCTGAGCACATATAGAAGACTTTGAGAAGTCTAGCAGTCTGTCTATTGTTGTCTTCAGACCATTCTCCAATAATCAAGGCGTCGTAAGCATATAATAGATGAGAAACAAGAGGGCCCTCATTCGAAACCTAGATCCCTTTGAACTCACCCAAGTCTCCCGCTTTATTAAAAATGCAAGCCAAGGCCTCCATAATAATAATGAACAAAAAAGGGGATAGAGGATCACCTTGTCTAACCCCCTTTTCACACTGAAACTCGAAGGTAGGAGACCCGTTAACCAAAATTGATGATCTAGCAGAATTTAAAACCCCTCTCACCCAAAGACACCACTTGTTGGGAAATCCCATCTGGCTTATAATAGAAAGTAAGAAATCGATCTTCAGGAGGAAAGTTTTTTTACCATGAGACCTTAACCACCCATAAAGCTCATTAATCATCAAGGGACCATCCAGAATGTACTTGTCTTTCAGAAAAGCGGTTTGAGTTTCCGAAATAACATTCCCTATCACCTGCTTGATACGACCCGCTAACACTTTTGAGATAACCTTGCTTATGGACCCAAGAAGATTGATAGGTCTGTAATCACAAAGGCCCAATGGCGTCTTGGTTTTAAGAACCAAGGTAATTAAAGAAGAGCTGCAACCTCTGTTAATCTCCCCTGTCTCATGAAATTGGAGCAGTAAATCAAGAAAATCGTCTTCCAGAAAACCCCAAAAATGTTTAATGAACCTGAAATTAAAACCGTCAGGACCCGGGGCCCTATCTGAGCCACAGTAAAAAACAGCGGCTTTCACTTCCTCTCTAGAAAAAGAATCAACCAGCTTCACATAGGAATGTGGTGGAATAGTCTTCTAGAGATCACATCTAAGCTCTGGTAGTATTTTTTAGGACTCGGAGAAGTGGGTTCTGAAAAATTTTAGGACTTTCCGTTTGACCAAAGTCGGTTTAGACACCCATTTAGAGTCAATAAACAGTCCCAGAATAGCATTCCCAGCCTTCCTACTGTTGACAACGGCATGAAAATAAGTAGTAGTATCATCCCCAGCTTTAGCCCATCGAACTCTCGATCTTTGCCTTCAGTCCTTACTCTTGTGATTATTAATGACATCCACCTCCTTTTTTCTTTCCTCCCAAACCCATTGCTCGCTTTCCTCAAGCTTTCTTTCCTCCAAAATGAGTTTTAAATTCTCAATTTCGGATTTAAGCGTATATAAATGCTCACCTTCCTTTAAAAGCACATCATCCCACCAGGATTTAAGAGAACCTTTGATATGTTTAAAGATGCTAGTAATCTTTTGATCAGCTGGGCCAGTGATGTGTTGCCAAATGCATCACATTTATATATTAGTTTTGTATAGTTTTTAATCGTTTATCGTTCGTTTATATCGTGTCTTAGATAATTATTTGTGTCTTGGTGTTAAGCAGGTGTTCGTGGGCTAAAACGAGAGAAAAAGAGCTTAGTTGGAGAGGAGACGAGCATTCGATGAAATTGGAAATCAAAAAAGAAACAAATCTGGAAGAACTGAAATTAGAGACCCTCTAATTTCAGTAAAAGTTATTCGCGGGTCTCCAGGAAGTAAAATAGAGGAAAAATGACGATTTTACCCTTAATGAATTGTGATAACTACTGAAGATACCCTCGCGTCAGTTTCAGGTTATTGGAGACCCTCTAATTCCAGAAACAGTTGTTCATGGGTCTCTAATAACTCTTCAGCCCATAAAAAAGCCCATTTTCGCAATTAAAAACCTAGCAGCCATATGGGGATGAAGGCATCGATTTCCAGAGCTTCTAAGGAAGGATTTTGAAGACTTTTTGCAGTTCCATTCATTCCGGTTGATGCCAGAGCAATCCAGAACAAGTTTTGAAGCCGAAATCATGATTATGCAAGGCTAAACATCCTGCGGTTTCTCCGGGTGAACGATTTGGTTATTTTATTAATTGTTTTATGTTTGATACTTATTACTTGGATTAGATTTTGTGAACACCTTAATGTTCTTGGCATCTAATTGTATGTTTGACTGATCTAGACAGTTCGGTTGATTAATATTATTGCATTATGTTATCGTATCTTGGTTTTCTTGCACTAGGATTAATTTAACTTTGCAATTAATGTTATGATAGCTGAATTGGGTTGAACAATTTAAACAAAGTCATGTCTATGTGATTTCCTAGGTAGGGTATTAACATAATTCAGTTGATAATTACCAAATCAGAAACCCGGAGTGACCATTTTTCCATATTATTGTCTTTTATAAACTCTATTATCAAACCGTTTTGCAGCACTGCAGCACTTTTACATTAAAATTCATAAAATTACTTTAGTTAATCTTAATTTAATTAGAAATTAGTAACTTAGCACTTTCCACAAACTCCCTGAGGTTCGACAACCCTACTTCCTATACTGCAGTCAGTTGTAGCTAAGGAGTAGTTTTTAAAAATAGTTTTTGATTAGCACTCGACACGCGATCAAAATGGCGCCGTTGCCGGGGAGTTCGTGCGCTTAGTGTTTAGTTTAGTTTAGTTTGTTTATTTATTTTCTTAAAAAAAAAAAAAAAAAAAAATTGTCTTTTTAGTTATTTGTTTCCGTATTTTATTTCTCTTCTTCGTTCAGTACTACTCTATTTGTTTTCTTGTTTTTGTGTGTGCAGGTGACTTCTGTGTTGCATGCATACTAGGTTTTCCAAAAAGTCGTCTCCATTGTTATTTGATCCAGAGATTGAGAAGACAGCACGTCAAAACCGTGTTGTTTTTCGTTCAGCAGTAAAGAAGCAATCAAGTTCTTCAACAGTCGCTCAGAGAATTGAAGAAGCAGCTATTGAGATGGCTGATCAGGATAACCAAAATGACCAAATACCCAACCAACCGAATGATCTTATTCCACCTGCTCTACCAAACCAACCCATCCCAAACCCACCACCACCACAACAACAATTCCAACCTGGTGAGTATTTTCAAGCTGCTAACCCACGTCCACAACAAAACCAACAAAATCCAAGAAACCAACCCCGTCCACAACAAGCAGTTATCCCACCCAACCGACAACAGAACCAACAGAGATATGATGAGGGAAGTGTGCATACTTGGGACTCTGAATGGGATCAAGAGGACGAACAGGAACCGTATGATGGGAGATATGGTAATTATGGGCATGACATGGAGTATGAGCAGCAGCCACCACAGCGGGTTAATCAGGGGAACCGTGTTCAGGGATACAGAAATAATCAAGCACCACAAGGGGTTCCTCAATTTAATGTTGGAAATATGGGGATAGGAGATGAGTTACAGTTAGTAGACGGTGTCCCACAGATACGTCAGAGGGCACCGGTTCAGGGCGTTGATAGTCATTTTCGGCCGGTTATTGTACCCAATTCCTCAGCTGTAGTCACACCTGTTAGTAGGAATGGGAGAGCATTTGAAGTGAGACCCCAATATTTGGGTCATCTGCCTGAGTTCTATGGAAAAAGATCTGAAGAGCCTTACCTACATATATCAGCATTTGAGTCTGTGTGCAATATGATTGGAGGATCAGGGTTTACTAAGGACCAGGTAATGTTGGTGATGTTTCAGTTCACCTTGAAGGACAGGGCAAGGCAATGGTTTGCTACACTACCCCCAGGTAGTATTTACACTTGGCAGGATATGCAACAAATTTTCTTGGAAGAGTACTACACCATGAGCAGAACATCTGAGGCTCGGGATGCAATAAGAGGATTTCAGCAGAATTCGGGGGAAGCATTCCATGAGGCTTTTACTAGATTCAAAGAGTTATTGAGAAAATGTCCTCATCATGGGATTCAGACATGGGAACTAATAAAAGCTTTTTATGATGGATTGACACCAGAGGATGTTAGGGGGTTGACTGCCATTAGCAATGGCACATTCTTTACTAACACTGAAGCTGTGGATTGGGGACACTTGGAAAGGATGAGTGCCACTTCAAAGAGACAGGCACAATCATGTAGGAAGTTGAGACCATCATCTGTCAAGGCAGCAGACTATGAGGCTGAAGAAAGAATTGAGAAGTTGAAGCAACAAAATTTACTCTTGGCAAAACAGGTAGCTCAACTTAATTTGGGGAAGAGTAGTGAGGCGAAGGCAGCTAATGCTTTTTCGGTATGTACTGATTGTGGGGAGTTGGGACATCTAGCCCAAGACTGCCAGGGGCCTTTGGAGAATACAGAAGAGGTGAATCAAGTTTATGGAGAACGGAAGCAATATGACATGAATTCCAACACCTATCATCCTGGGCTCAAAAATCACCCAAACTTCAGGTATGGTAATCCTAATAATCAATTAAATCCTAACTTTTCTGGTTCTAATGTGCAGGGAGGAAATCAACAACAGTCTCAGAACAGGCAGTATGGATATAATCAAGGGGGTTACTCAAAGAATACCTATAATCAGAGTGGTCAGCAGCAGAGAGGAAATCAACAAGGCACATCAGGAGGAGGTAATGACCAACTGAGTGCAATCTTGGATGCCATTAAAGCTGTACAGAATGATGTCAGGACAGTTCAAGAAGAGGTCAAGGGAATGCGAAAAGACAATGAAGTGAGGGATAAGACTGTGGAAGCATTGTCCAAGCAGGTAGGGCAATTGGCTGCAGATATGTCTAAGAGAGATCCAGGGAAGCTACCAAGTGACACCACCATTAATCCTCAACATCAGCAATCAAGCTCAAGGAATTCGAGGAATGTGCAGATTAACCAGGTAAGTATTCTTCGCAATGGTAAGGTTTATGATAATAAAGTGGGAACTCCACCACAGTTTGTTGAGGGTGTGGTGGAGGATTTGGGTAGTGATGATAGTGAAGATGAACAGGAATTTGTTGAATTGAACAAAACACCTAAAATTGTTTTAGAAAAAGAAAAAAATAAAAATAAAAGTGTTTTGATCAATAATTCCAACCAGGTTGTAGAAAAGGGTGTGGAGGATAATACCATCCCTTTTCCTGCAGCTCTCATTGATCCTGGTAAGAAAAAGACAGTCAATAAAAGAGGCCCACAATCGGATGAAATGTGGGAAGTTTTCAAACAAGTTAAAATCAATCTTCCTCTTTTAGATGCAATTAAACAAATTCCTGCATATGCAAAGTACCTGAAAGATATGTGCACTCAGAAAAGAAATCATAAAATTCCAAAGAAACTTGACATGCCAGCAGATGTGAGTGCAATAATTTCAGGTACTCTGCCTGAAAAGTTACAGGATCCAGGGGCACCAATTATTTCAATTCAAGTTGGTGATTTTCAAATGACACGAGCCCTTTTGGATCTTGGAGCGAGTGTGAGTATACTACCGGGGAGCTTGTATGATCAGTATGAGTTCGGTCCACTTAAGAAAGCTGATACCACTGTGGTATTGGCTGATTTGACTCCTAAGCTACCCCGGGGAGTATTAACAGATGTGATTGTGAAAGTTAATGAGTTTTATTATCCAGTCGATTTCTTGGTCCTTGATTATGTTTCTGTTGATAAAACCAAGCAACCAACTGTGATTCTTGGCAGACCATTTTTAGCTACTTCTGACTCTCAGATTAATTGCAGGACTGGTACTGTGGATATGACTTTTGGTAACCGCAAGATGCGGTTAAGTGTTTTTGGTAATGTTTCTAACCCCAATGTTAGTGATGAATGCTTTATGGCAGACATCATTGACGGGCGCGTTCCTCCTTACATTCCTAATGATGAGGGGGACGAGTCCATGGTAGAATGTGCTTTGTTTGGCAGGTTATATTCTGAGATAGTCAAGGAATTCGAGGAAGAGGATGCAAAGGTGGAGGCTATGGTAGTGAGAGAAGGAAGACCACCTTGGTCTTATCATGTGGAGAGTTTGCCAGATCACATTGACACGAAGCTGAAGCCGTCATTAGAGACACCACCACAATTAGAACTTAAAGAGCTACCTAAACATCTAAAATATGCTTTTGTTGGTGCTAATGATACTCTGCCTGTTATTATTTCTGCAGGTTTGACTGAGGAACAGGAGAAAGCTTTGATGGAAGTTTTGGTTGCACACCGGGCTGCAATTGGGTGGACTATTGCAGACCTGAAAGGAATAAGCCCCTCAATAGTGATGCATAAAATCATAACAGAAGAGGGAGCAAAACCGGCAAGAGATGCACAAAGAAGGCTTAACCCGAACATGAGAGAAGTGGTGAAGAAAGAAGTTCTGAAGTGGCTAGATGCGGGTATCATTTATCCCATCTCTGACAGCACTTGGGTAAGCCCAACACAGACCGTTCCCAAGAAAGCAGGGATTCAGATAGTCAGGAACGAAAAAGGGGAAGAAATTGCCACCCGACCTGTCACTGGGTGGAGAATATGCATTGATTACAGGAAGTTGAATGCAGCTACATCTAAGGACCACTTCCCTTTGCCGTTCATTGATCAGATCATCGAGAAGTTATCAGGTCAGAAATTTTATTGTTTTCTTGATGGTTATTCAGGGTATAATCAAATTGCCATCCACCCTGAAGACCAACAAAAGACTACATTTACCTGCCCTTATGGTACCTTTGCATTCAGGCGAATGCCATTTGGGTTGTGTAATGCCCCAGCCACCTTTCAAAGGTGCATGATGAGTATCTTTTCAGATATGGTTGGGGACTCACTTGAAATTTTTATGGATGACTTCTCAATTTTTGGAACCTCCTTTGAATCTTGCTTAGAACAGTTAACTAAGGTGTTGAAACGATGTATTGAAACAAACTTAGTTTTAAGCTGGGAAAAGAGCCATTTTATGGTTCAAGAAGGGGTGGTGTTAGGGCATGTAATTTCAAAACGTGGGATTGAGGTTGATCATGCAAAAATTAAAGCTATTTCAACTTTACCTCCTCCCACAAATGTTAAAGGGGTTAGGTCGTTTCTAGGACATGCTGGTTTTTATAGAAGGTTCATAAAAGGTTTTAGCACAATCACAAAACCACTTTGCAAGTTACTTTTAAAAGATGAACCTTTTGTATTTGATGAGGAGTGTGTAAAAGCTTTCAACACTTTGAAAGAAAAACTGGTTGAAGCCCCAATTCTGCAAGCACCCGATTGGTCACAGCCTTTTGAAATCATGTGTGACGCGAGTGACTATGCAGTTGGGGCCGTTTTGGGTCAAAGGGTAGATAAAAAACCAGTGGTAATTTATTATGCAAGTAAGACGTTGGACGTAGCACAACTGAATTATACTACTACTGAAAAAGAATTACTTGCAGTTGTGTTTGCTCTTGATAAGTTCAGGTCTTACATTTGGGGAAGCAAGGTGATTGTGTATTCAGATCACAGCGCGGTGCGTTATTTGATGGAGAAAAAGGATGCGAAACCCAGATTGATCCGTTGGGTTCTCCTGCTTCAGGAGTTTGATCTGGAAATCAGAGACAAGAAGGGAAGTGAAAATGTGGTGGCAGACCACTTGTCTAGATTGCCCCATATGGATGCTGAAGTCACTAATGAGATCAATGAGACCTTTCCAGATGAGCAGCTATTTGAAGTATCTACTTCACCATGGTATGCTAACATTGTTAATTATTTGGCTGCAGGTATCATCCCAGAGCATTGGGCAAAGAAAAAGAGAACTCACTTGAAGGTTCAAGCGAAGCAGTACATTTGGGATGAACCGGACTTGTTTAAGATAGGAGCTGACCAGATAATTCGAAGATGTATCCCAGAATCGGAAGTTCAATGCGTATTGGGTCTTGTGCATGCATCTGCTTGTGGAGGACACTTCAGCGGGCAGAAAACAGGACACAAAGTGCTATCATCGGGGTTATATTGGCCAAGCATTTTTAAAGATGCTTTTGAGTTTGCTAAGAACTGCACCAAGTGTCAGCAGATGGGTAGCATAACTAAACGGAATGAGATGCCCATGCAGCCTATCCTCGTGGTTGATATTTTTGATGTGTGGGGGATCGACTTCATGGGCCCGTTCCCAAATTCCAGGGGTTATCAGTACATCTTGGTGGCTGTCGATTATGTATCTAAATGGATAGAAGCAATAGCCACCAGGACAAACGACCATACCGTTGTTTGCAATTTTGTAGTATCAAACATCTTTACACGATTTGGACTTCCCCGTGTGATCATCAGTGATGGGGGGTCGCATTTCAAGAATTTTAAATTCGGTAAATTGCTTAAACGGTATGGTGTGGATCACAGAATTGCAACCCCGTATCACCCACAGACAAGTGGGCAAGTTGAGGTGTCAAATCGTCAAATTAAAGAGATTTTACAAAAGACGGTAAGACCAGATCGTAAGGACTGGTCCACCAAGCTAGATGATGCATTATGGGCTTACCGTACAGCTTATAAGACACCAATTGGCACCACACCATACCGATTGGTTTATGGGAAAGGTTGCCATTTACCGGTGGAAATAGCACATAGGGCATTATGGGCTGTTAAAGAAGTTAATACTGATTATGATGTTGCAGGTAAAGAAAGGAAGTTGAATCTGTGTGAGCTTGAGGAGCTGAGAGATGAAGCATATGAGAGTGCATCGTCATACAAGGACAAGATGAAGAAGGTGCACGATGCCAAGCTTCGGTTGAAGAAGTTCGAGGTAGGCCAAAAGGTATGGTTGTACAATTCCCGTCTTAAATTATTTCCAGGGAAGTTGAAAAGCAAGTGGACGGGGCCATACTTAATTACGAGAGTTGGTGAATACGGTGATGTCGAGATTGAAGACTTTGATGATCATTTACGTCAAGTAGTGAATGGACATCGACTTAAACCGTACCTGGATTCGTCTGACATCCACGGAACAACAGAAGAGCCGGTTTGCTTTTTGACGAGTGAACCGGATGATGAAGGTAAGTGATAACGCATTCGGTATGTGTAATTGTAGAGTTTGTACAATTTTTTTGTATTTTCGTTGTTTTCGGTTTTGCGTTTTTTTTGTGTTTGAGTTTTTCAGGTAATCGTATCTATTTCGACACGAGGAATCATCACTAACAGGAGTCCAGGTAAGTTTACATGTTAATGGGGCATTGGAATAGGTTTTAAGGGGTTTGGGAGTGTTAGAATTGAGAAGTTAAAAATTTTTCTAAGTACAAAAACTCTAAAACTTTCTGTCAACACGGTTCTTAGAGACCCTCTAATTTCTTGCTATACCATTCATGGGTCTCCAAGATCACTCCTAAAAAAAAAAAAAAAAAAAAAAAAAAAAAAAAAAAAAAAAACGTGGAACGACTGATTATTTCTCTTCTTCCCCAAAGTGCTAAACCTAAACCATTAACATCACCACACACCATCCACCTCCATACCCATCACCACACACCATCCACCTCCATACCCAATCGCCATCTTCCTCCTCTCCCACCCCGCCGCCGCACAAACCCACCTCCTCCTTCACCCTGCACCCGCCGCCGCCGCTGCTGCCCTCTTTCACCACCTCTGCAGTCCCGAACCACCCATAACCACCATCCGCCTCCTTCACTTCAGCCCGACCACAACCATACATCACCCGCCGCCGCCGTCTTCCTTCTTCCGCCACCGAGCCACTCCGTCTCCTACCCATAACCACCACCGCCTGCAAAACCCTACCCAACCCGACCCTTCTTCTTCCTTCCACACCCTCCGAACCAACCTGCTAACCCAACCCTACCCGAACCACCCGCCGCCGCCGCAGCAGCAATCCAACAACCTGCGAACCACCATATCCCGAGCCCAATAAACCACCGAAACCCACCTTAAAACCCAACCCTAACATTAACCCGACCACCTTCTCTGCTCCATAACCCGACCCGGCTCTCCTTCAACCCAACCAGCTGAAACCCAACCCGTAACCCAGCTGCCATTCGATTAGCCATCAGCACCATCTTAATCAGGACGTTTTGGGTCTGCGATTTCGCTTTGTATTACTGTTTGTGTCGATAATCAGGTACATTTAAATTCACTTTTTGCGCTTTTTATATTCTATTTTAAGTGTATGATTGGTTCTCTTATCGAGTTGTGATGTTCGGTCATGATGCTAGTGGTATGGCCGAGTCAAGTTTAAAGTTGTTGACATGTTTCGGTTTATGTCGCTAAAGTGGTCTAGACTAGGATTGTTAGGTGCTTATGATTTAGGCGTTTTCTTGTTTCCGAGATGTTGACATTATTGAATTTATTTGAGAGACGTAGCACATGACATGGTTTTGGTTGTGCTTCGATATAGCATATGATAAGTTCAAGCGAAGTGGCGTTACATTGGTGTCATGGGTTTGTTGTTATAAATATGGCGACTTGCTAAGTGATGATCGTGGCTTGTTTGTGGAATACATCATGTCATAAGATTTGGATTTTTAAATCATTTAGGCGAGTTGTTGCTTAGGCCATTTGGGGACAAATGAGTTTAAGTGTGGGGGGTCGTTTGAGTTTTGAATTTAATAAGATCATGTGTGTTGAAGTCATAAGAATTATGAGCTTAGGCATTAAAGTCAAAGTGATTAAGGGTCAAATTTTCTAGCTTCTTGATAGTAGGCGGATGAGTAAAATGCGGAATATTTGATTGAGATTGACTCAAATCAAAGAGGGTTAGTAGGCGAGTTTGGATAATCAAGTGAAGTGAGGGTTGAAAAGGCTTAAGTTAATTCCTGGTGTGGTAGTCGTGTTAGAGTTTTTAGGGAGTCGTTGGGATGATTCATTTTGAAATTAACTGCAGATTTAGAACGCCTCGCCCGTACTCAATCTCCATTCGGGCGGGGATGTTTTAAATATTATATACATAATGGGTATCCCAAAATTTTCAAGTTAGTTTAGATTTATTTTTTTTTTATTTTTTTATTTATTTTATTTGTTTGTTCTCTGTTTTAGGTGCGACCGCGACCGAAATGCTATACGGTCGCAATGTTTTTCAGTTAAAAAAAAAAAAAAAAAAAAAAAATTGAAAAATTAAAATACCAAAAATAGTTGCTTATTCATGTGTACCTGACTGATTTGTATGTTTTTAAATTGTTTTGCAGGATGTCAGGTAAGGGATCGTCTAGTGCGATCGTAGGGGCCAAGCGAAAGAGAGGACCACAACAGCGGCCGCGGGGTGAACCTGGACCACGAGTTACAGGGGTTTCTAGGAGTATTCGGTATGCATTACCTGAGGTTAGGCCACAGCCTGGGGACCCAGTAGAGCCCGTTGATGACCGGATTTTAGAGGAGCACACTTTATTGCAGTTTGCTGTAAACTCTAAGGAGTTGGAAAATTGTCAGAAATATATATTGATTCCGGAGTTGAAGCATAGGAGTATTAATATGGAATTGGTTGGAATTTTAGGGGAGCATGAGAGAGTAGAGGAGTTATTGGGACCTAAATGGATGACTTTGTTAGAGTGTGATTGGCCACAGTACAGAGAGTTGACAGTAGAGTTTTATTCCACTTTTAAGTATAATGCCGACCTGTTTCACGAGCAACACGCAGTGTCCTTTTCACTAGGGAGGCAACTTTATGAGTTGAGTGTGCCTAGATTTGCAGTAGCTATGGGTGTTTACACCAAGGAGGAAGTACAAGCATCTGGATTTGCTAGGTTGTTGAGAGGAAGTTATAAGAAGAAGAGGACAGGTGGGGTATCTTCTAGTGATCTGAGTGTGTTTTGGGAGACGATTGCTGAGGGGGCATTTAGTGGCCAGGGTGCTGAGTCGAGTATTCGTGATCCAGTTATTAGATATATTCATAGGATCATAGCATGTACTCTTGTCGGTCGCAAGGGAGGAGATAAGGTTACTGTGTTGGATGCGTTTTGTTTGTATTGTATCTTTGGTCGACGGGAGGCCAATTTGGCGACTATCTTATTATCGTCTTTTGCCAGAGGTGCTAGAGGTGGAGCTGAAGGTTATTTGAGTTTAGGCCCGTATGTGACACAGATTGCACAGAGTTTGGGGGTGTTTGAGAGATATCCGAGAGAGCAGTTGACAGAGGGACCGTCGACCATTTATTATAGTGTAGATGATTTGAGGGCTGCACAGATAGTGACATATGATGAGCCACCGGAGTGGGAACCGGTGAAGCCATGGCTACAGGTGCCACTACTTGAGGGGATAGTTGCTGCTGAGACTATACAGAGGAGCGTGCCTATCGCTCGACAGCGGGTTAGACCATCTATGGAGCGCCCTAGTCCCGTACCCCCTTTGTGTGCACCACCACCGGAGACTGTGACATTAGAGTATGTAGTGCAGAGGATTGATGGGTTGGAAGCGAAGATTGATGGGTTAGACGCAAAGGTTGTTATGTTTACGGATATGATGAGGTTCATGATGCAGGGCATGGGTTTGAAGATACCCGAGCGTTTCAGGGGTATAGGTGATCTAGTAGGTACATCTGCAGGAGCTGAGCAGGAGGGAGGCAGTCAGTCTGAGGAGCCTGGGCAGCAGGAGTGATAGCTCGCAGCAGCGCCAACCGGTTTATTTTGTGTTTTTGGTGTACTTTTCCCTTTATTTTGTTTTGATTATCATATGCCTGTATCTAAACTAACACATTAAGGGAAATTGTAAGGGGAGACCGGTTGGGTGGTTTATATTATATTATATTATATGATACGTTGCTGTTATATGTGTGTTTTGGTTGTTAGAATATTGAATAATTGCCGCTTTTGTCCGCGAACGGAATGCTATACGGACAAGTTGGAGGGCAGGGGAGCACGACTTTCAACAACATCGTCGCATTTATCAGGGGAGTCTGTTCCGATTTTCTGTTTTATTTATTTATTTTTCTCTTTTCGTATTTTACTTTTGTTTTTGTGTTACTATTCTCTTAGCACATTGAGGACAATGTGTCGCTCAAGTGTGGGGGGGTGCTATACGTCTTTAGAGTGTGTTTTTGTGTTAGTCTTGAGTCAAAAA
The DNA here is from genome assembly GCA_028751855.1 of Ambrosia trifida. NCBI lineage: Eukaryota > Viridiplantae > Streptophyta > Magnoliopsida > Asterales > Asteraceae > Ambrosia > Ambrosia trifida. The sequence goes on along the minus strand of CM054122.1, from coordinate 192,206,045 downwards.
AATAAAAAAATAAAAAAAATAAAAAAATAATAAAAAAAAAAAAAAATGTCCTAAAAGCGGTCTGATCGGGCATGAAAGCGACTGTTTCAATGCGTTCATTCTGTCTCTGCTTGTGGTGTGTGGGTCCTTAATCATGGTCCAATTCTTTAGAACAGACATATGAACCGTTTTCAACAGGTGTTTTAGAAAAAATGTTTAGAATTTGCCCGATTAGGTGTAACGAGCTGTCGGTAATAAATGCATGCACACATCGGTAACCCATTTCCACACTTTGGTGAGATCTTGAGCCTACTAGATGATAGATTGATACATATATATATTTTCATTTGTTGAGTGTAGGCCAGATGTTTCTCTGTTGCAGAACTTGTGTGATTTGATACATGCCGAGGTTGTAGACTAGATATGCACATAGATGATAAAGGCAATTTAGGTTTCCCCGTTTTCTTTTTGATACCCGTTTATTTGTTATGTGTTGACCCGTTTACCTAAAATCACCCTTAGAAGCCCATGTTGAGCCTATACCCTTTCATTTGATTAAACCTATTACCCAAATTGACCCGTTTACCTTTGTGAAATAAATTGATGACATCCATTGTGTTTATGTTTTGTTCAAGTGATTGCGATATGTTTAAGTCGTGAAAGAAAAGAAAAAAAAAAAAAAAAAAAAAAAAAAAAAAAAAGTGAAAAAGAAAAGAGAAGTATGTGTTATGGGTCAAATATGCCCAAAAGTTGTGTGATTATTGCATTATGGTGTTTAATGAATAAGGATGATCATTCAAACGTGTTGAAACCTTTGTTTTTAAACCAATTGTTAGCCAAATCTCTCCTACCTTTACCCGAAGCCCAAAACCCGTAAGTCCTTTAGATATGTGCATTGTCTACAGTTGAGGTGTGATTGTTATACAAGCCTATGATAACAGAGTTGCATGTTTGGTTTTGAGTGAATATACTAGCGCATTACATGCTAGTCCAGATATTAAACCGAGTGGAGTGAAAAATTTGTGAGGGGTGTGTTGCATGAGAATAAAAACCGAAAGCATGTTAGACTTAGTCGGGAGAGTTCTGTTTTAAAAATTGTGCATCACGGTTGCCTGTTGAATTAACACATCTAATGATGATCTATGAATGGGGTATGACTTTGGACCCTAACTAGTGCATGGCGGGAGCGTTTGAGGTATTTGTTACTTGTTCGTGGTAACGCTTTGAGCAGGTTTGCTTGAGGGCAAGCAAAAGGTAATTGTGGGGGTGTGATGTGTTGCCAAATGCATCACATTTATATATTAGTTTTGTATAGTTTTTAATCGTTTATCGTTCGTTTATATCGTGTCTTAGATAATTATTTGTGTCTTGGTGTTAAGCAGGTGTTCGTGGGCTAAAACGAGAGAAAAAGAGCTTAGTTGGAGAGGAGACGAGCATTCGATGAAATTGGAAATCAAAAAAGAAACAAATCTGGAAGAACTGAAATTAGAGACCCTCTAATTTCAGTAAAAGTTATTCGCGGGTCTCCAGGAAGTAAAATAGAGGAAAAATGACGATTTTACCCTTAATGAATTGTGATAACTACTGAAGATACCCTCGCGTCAGTTTCAGGTTATTGGAGACCCTCTAATTCCAGAAACAGTTGTTCATGGGTCTCTAATAACTCTTCAGCCCATAAAAAAGCCCATTTTCGCAATTAAAAACCTAGCAGCCATATGGGGATGAAGGCATCGATTTCCAGAGCTTCTAAGGAAGGATTTTGAAGACTTTTTGCAGTTCCATTCATTCCGGTTGATGCCAGAGCAATCCAGAACAAGTTTTGAAGCCGAAATCATGATTATGCAAGGCTAAACATCCTGCGGTTTCTCCGGGTGAACGATTTGGTTATTTTATTAATTGTTTTATGTTTGATACTTATTACTTGGATTAGATTTTGTGAACACCTTAATGTTCTTGGCATCTAATTGTATGTTTGACTGATCTAGACAGTTCGGTTGATTAATATTATTGCATTATGTTATCGTATCTTGGTTTTCTTGCACTAGGATTAATTTAACTTTGCAATTAATGTTATGATAGCTGAATTGGGTTGAACAATTTAAACAAAGTCATGTCTATGTGATTTCCTAGGTAGGGTATTAACATAATTCAGTTGATAATTACCAAATCAGAAACCCGGAGTGACCATTTTTCCATATTATTGTCTTTTATAAACTCTATTATCAAACCGTTTTGCAGCACTGCAGCACTTTTACATTAAAATTCATAAAATTACTTTAGTTAATCTTAATTTAATTAGAAATTAGTAACTTAGCACTTTCCACAAACTCCCTGAGGTTCGACAACCCTACTTCCTATACTGCAGTCAGTTGTAGCTAAGGAGTAGTTTTTAAAAATAGTTTTTGATTAGCACTCGACACGCGATCAGCCAGCAAAGGAGTGTTCATTAAAAGCCTTGGTAATCACCTCCTCACAACCATCATGGTCCAACCATGAATTAAACCATCAAACAGTTTATATCCGAAGTTGGTATCAGTAAGAGCCAGAAGCAAGGGGCAATGATCAGACAACTCCCTGGAAAGAGCTCTAAGAGTTGCCATAGGCCACATGTTGAAAAAGACTTACAAACAAAAAGTCTATCAATTTTACTTAACTTAAAGTCATCTCCTTTTTTAGTGAGGCCAGTGAACTTGCTCCCTCGCACCCAATATTCTTGTAAACCCAATTCATCAATAAAAGCATTGAAATCACGAGCTCAGTCACATTAAAATAAGAATACTTACGCTCCTCCCGAAACCGGACTAAGTTAAAGTTCCCCAACATAACAACCATCCCTTGCAAACCACCCACAATATCCTTTAGCTTGTCCCATAAGACCTGTTTCGCTGCTGATCTTTGAGGGGCGTATATGTTAAAAATATTTATCACCGACCCATCTTCTACCAAGGAGCCAGAAACCATAAGAAAATTCCGATCACGGGTCACTGAGAATTTTTTTAAAAACTTTCGGATTCCAGCCGCTCACGAGACCTCCTGATCTACCATCCGGATCAATAAAATCAAAATCAACTGAATCGCTACCCCAAAGATTACAAATAGAATTAAAATATCCAGATGGGCCACATACCAGACTAATTAGAGGCTTGGTAAGATATGTCTGATTAAGTGCTGAATCATTAAGATGGTCTGAATGGTTCAGCACCCCTTATTAGCTGAATTGTTAAGAGCTTAATGGAATCATTCAGATGTTTTTTAGTTGAAACAAACACTCTTAATGTTGAATAATTAAAAAGTTTATTAAGAGGCTAACAAACACCCCCTTACTATTCACATTGAACATCTCTTGAAGCGTATTGTTTGTACGCCAGTTAGACCTATGTGGACGAAAACTTCATTCACAGTAACTTTTTTTATATAAGATCTCTAATATCATCAATGCCTTATCGATTCGCATTATAACGTGTTGTAACAGGCATGGCTCAATATATACTACTTTACTTAAGGAACAATGATGTTACATTCTTCAAGTTTCAATTATCTTCCAAGTTTCTTTAAAGAAGTCTCCAAACTTAAGAGTCTTGATTGTTGGATTTGCTCGCTACTAAATAGTTCTTAATTCGACAATTTTGCTAACTAATTGCATGCTCTAGAGGAATAAACCAGGTTTGTCTTTTTCTTCTTGTCATGTCACAAAATAGATCTCTCTAGGGAGTTGCATAGTATCAAAAGCTATTGTGGAGTTTTCAATACTTGAACCTTGTTCGAAAATAAAGTGATCATGAGTGTTGTTGTTTATTAACTTTGAACGTAATTATTATTAATACAACTATTATAATAAGTAATTATAGGTTTACAATCACTTGAAATAAACGAGCTAATTTTTTTTTATAAAACAGACCTAACCGCATGTCAAAAAAAGCTATTAATTCATTTGTGAGTTTATTGGCTTTACAGAAGAGAAAATGGTACGAGTGGGAGCAAGAGTTTGGATAGGAGTCACATGTTTTGTTTTTTAGCTTCTCAAAACCAAAACTAATGTGAATGATCTTAAGTACAAGACAAAATGACAGACATCGATCTACTTGAATCATTGTCTTTAAAATCGGTATCTACCTAGCTAGCTAGATCACATGCATCTTTGATGACTACCCAAATCCTTAACCTGTTTTCATCAAACACACAAATGAATTCCTCTACAGTGATTCTATATCCTTCTCCAGGAATCGGCCATCTAGTGTCCATGGTAGAGATCGCAAAACTCATCCACACCTACCACCCTTCACTCTCTGTCCTCATCCTCATAATCCCAGCTTATTACCAAACCGGCTCGACCGATAAATACATCAACACCGTCTCCACCACAACTCCGTCCATCACGTTCCATCGCCTTCCCATCATGGATCTTCCACCGGACTTTTCTACCGAATTCGATGACCTTGCTTTCGGCATACCTGAGCTTTACAACCCGGTTGTTTACGACACCCTCGTAGCCATATCACAAAAATCAACCATCAAAGCTGTGATACTTGATTTCTTTGCTGACGCAGCTTTTCAAGTCACTAAAAGTCTTGACTTAAAAACATATTATTTCTACACCAGTGGTGCTTCTGGCCTTTGTGGTTTTTTATATTTTCCAACTACCCATAAAACCGTTTGTATTAGCTATAAAGATGTAGATAATTTCCAGGATATACCTGGGATACCTCGGATGCATTATTCCTACATGCCCACAGCTGTATCTGATAGGGAAAGTAATTCCTACAAAAACTTTTTGAAAACTGCTGTTAACATGGCAAAGTCTTCTGGCATCATTGCGAACAGCTTCTTTGAGTTGGAGGAAAGAGCGGCTCAAACTCTCCGGGATGGTAAATGCATCCCGGAGGGTGTAACTCCGCCTGTTTATTTTATTGGGCCTTTGATCGCTAGTGGCGATCAAGTGGATCATGATGAACATGAGTGTTTGAAATGGCTGAAAACACAGCCTAGTAAAAGTGTGGTGTTTTTATGTTTTGGGAGTATGGGTGTGTTTAGTAAAGAGCAGTTGAAGGAAATAGCTTTTGGGTTAGAGAGAAGTGGGCAAAGATTTTTGTGGGTGGTGCGCAACCCGAAAATAGGTTGCGAAAATGAGTCGAGTTTAAAAGAGTTTGGACTTGATGATGTTCTTCCTGAAGGGTTTATGACCAGGACTAGGGATAAGGGGCTCGTGGTGAAGGACTGGGCGCCTCAGCCAGCGATACTTGGTCATGAAGCGGTGGGTGGATTTGTGAGTCATTGTGGGTGGAACTCGTCGCTTGAAGCGGTGGTATGTGGTGTGCCAATTGTGGCATGGCCGTTGTACGCAGAGCAGAAGATGAATAGGGTGTATTTGGTTGAGGAAATAAAGGTGGCGCTATGGTTGGCAATGTCAGCGGATGGGTTTGTGAGTGCGGATGCAGTGGAGGAGACCATTAGGCAGTTGATGGATGGTGAGGAAGGGAGAATGGTGAGAGAACGGGTTTCGGAGATGAGTGGAAGGGCAAAGGCTGCGGTAGAGGATGGTGGTTCCTCTCGAGTTGATTTTATGAAATTAACTCAACCATGGACCAACTTGTGACTCGGTTGAATGCGATTGTGAGTGTTCATTGGTGTGTACGCGTGCGTGTTTTGTTTTGTTTTTTTGTTTTTGAATCTTTCATGAGAATAGAAGCTTTTGAACCGAATTTGACTGCTTAAACATGATCAAGATTGGGTTAAATCTTTCAGCATTAAGTTTAGGGCATGTTGGCTCTCCAACCTCCTTAGTCGTAACTTCTCATTTTTCTTCTTATTAAAACATAAAAACTCTTTTTCATCTCGTTACCAAATACTATAAAACTCCTTATTAACTTTAGGTCATCAGTTGCAGTGGCGAAGGTTTGTTGGGGCGGGGAGGGGCGACCGACCCCCCCGAATTTTCGCTCAGAAGTGCCGATTATATAATATCCGTATAGAATTTTTTAGGTATATATGTTTTCAACCCCCCGTTTTTTTTGAAAAAAAATAGGTATATACGGTTTCGACCCCCCCATTTTTTTGAAGAAAAAAAATAGGTATACGGTTTCGACCCCCGTTGGCCCATTTTAAGAGGTAAAACCCAAGTATTTGATTTAGCTCATTTATTTTTCTTGATGATTTTTCTTTAGAAAAACCCAACTTCAAAGCCCACTTGAAAAACCTAAACCCAAAAAAAAATTTAACAAAAAAAAACTTGTCCCTTCTCAGCTCCTCTGTTGTCTATTCATCTGTGTCGAAAAAAAACCCCTCGTCCCTTCTCATAATTCATATTGAATATAAATTATATAATATTTGCAAATGTTTTGTTGAGTCATGACTGTCTTATGTTGTCTGTTGAATGTTGATGTTGCCACGTTGATACAAATGGCGATTTGGCGATGGTTTTTTTTCCTTTAATCTGTTGAATGTTTTTTTTCCTTAATTTAATGTTTATGTTATTATTAGATTATACGATGGGGAAGAACAAAAGCATAACATCTTTTTTTAAAAGAGTGAATGAGAAACAAGTAGAGGGAACAAATAATGAAAATATAAGTAAATAGCATGGTGATTTACATAGAAAGAGAAATGACTGAAATCTTTGATTCGGAGTCCATAATTGAAGAATTCAAAAATCTTAAAAGTCGTTGGGCTGAACTGTAATTTTTCATCCAGGTACCCACGCTTTGTCTCATTTTTAATGTTTTAGTGTATTTGTTCAATTTTTTTGTTAAACGATGCTTAGAACTTTGATATTATTGTATTTAATGTTTGACTCGCCCAGAATCGAATCGCCGACCCGAACATATAATCCGACCCGAACATATAATAGAAAAAAAATTAGGTCTCGTCCCGTGACTGGTTATTTCCGACCCCCCGGACCAATTTTTCAAGCTTCGCCACTGATCAGTTGAGTAAATAAGGAGAGCCAAACATGGTCTTAATGTATTTACTGTTTAAAATTGTAGGATCACAATTTAGCGAGTGTGATATAGGCATACAAATGTAGCGTTGCTAGTTGGTACATCATATTATCAAAACATACAAGAGGCCTTATGAATTATGATCCAGGTAAATATGCAGTCGTCCAAATGTACGATTAAACTTATGCCCGTTTTTAAGATATACGTGTAAGCCCATAATAGAAACACTTGTCTTTTAATTTTAATTTTTTTTTTTTTTTTTAATAATTCATTCCAGGACAAAGAAAATTACATTAAGATAGCGGGCATGTATATACATCAAGTGGCACGTTATTTATTTATTTATTTATTTAAATAATTAAAAGTATATATTAGCAAACCATTACATAAGGACAATCAAAGTGGTATTTAGGTTAGAAAAAAACGTGCCACTTGATGTATATACATGATTCGGTGATTTTTGCAATTAACGTGGCCTGTTTAACCGGTTTTTAATGTAGAAAAGCCGTTCATAAAATAAAGAACAAAGATAAAATAAACAGATTTATAAGTTGAATTACAATACAATGAGAAAGAAAACAAATTCTTATTGCAGATTAATTGAAGTACATAAAGAGAGGGACAAAATACAGATTGCAAAAAGAGGAAAACAAACACAAAGAATGTGACGATGGGCGAAGATTCTTGTTCAACAAAAAGGTCTTTTAAAACAATTTTTTTAAAACAAATTTTGGGCCATCAAGGTGAACTCGTCTATGTCTCACGATACAACAACCTAAGTAGATTATACTGTCAAGATTAACTTATACGTGAAATAATATCTGAAACAAGAGCTTAAGAGGTTGTGTGTGCCTTTTCAAATTAGGTCTCTTAAAATAGATTTCGGGCCACCCAGGTGAACCATAATACCTGAAACAAGAGTGTGCAGGACAGAAAAATTAAGAAATAGTAAGATGTTGTGTGTGACTTTTCAAACATGAAAGTTTCTATGTGTATGAACAATAGACACATGCCTTGTATTTATTCATGAGTAAGAACTAGTAAAAAGTTTGAATTTAATTCATAACTGATGTCTGAAATAAACTCGCAATTACCAGCCAAGTTCAATGAAAATGAATTTCGTATTCAGAATAAATGATCCTTAATAGGTTAAAAATGGTACAAGCGATCAAATCACCACATAACAACCCCATCGCCCCGATCCTGGGTGCAAGCGCATCAGGTGCTCAGCACCCTTCTACCTAAAGGATATTTTTGATTTGGAGAATTATCAAAAAGTTTAATTGGGTTAAAGGTAATTAAATCTCGTGTTTGTGTGATCGATGGAATGGCTTGAGTTTTCAACAATTTGTATCAGAACTTGATGTTTTCAGAGTCGTTTTCTGATAAGGGTATCAACCCCTCGTGGGGTTGCAATGACAATAAAACTTTAAAGACCGAAAAAAAGGGTTGTGGAAGGTTTTTCTCAACACAAAAGAGTTTTGTTTGAAGCGGTACACCCAATGGTATCTCATTCATTTTGGCTCTACTTTAGACATGGTTTGGTTCGTTGTGATCATCTCACATAATAGATCGCAAATGCCCTAAATATTAATTATATTAATCTCAAATATAGATAATTATTGATATTGATGTCCAAAATTAAGTGGAAAGCGTATCAGCAACAAAAAGCCGAGTTGAAAAACATACGAGTAACATTTATTGATTTCGGTAACCAAAGAGAGAAAATAATCACCGAAAATCACTTCGAAAATATACAAACTATACAATAAACAATTAAGCTTGAGATAAAAAGTTATATTTTTTTTTTTGAACTTTGAATTTCATTAAAAGACGGATAAGTCCTGATCAAACCGAGGACCGCCTAAATAGCACCACCAAATTACAACATATACAACGGGAATACAACCCAATCCTTCCACTCGACGCTTTTAAACCTACTTCTATGCCTAGCCCAAAAGAAAGAACACGACTGAACATTCGAAATCACTTCTTGGACCTTCGGATTCTTATTGTTGAAGATTTTATTATTGCGAGCCCTCCATATTTCCCAAAATGAAACAATAAGAATACCCTGAATTAATTGCCCACCCCTCTTATCCCCATCGTAGGATTTATGCAAATCCAACAGATCTCTAGTATCAAAAGCAAACGAATTCTTAACCCACACCAGTTAGCGATAGCACTCCACACACCAAAAGAGAAGCCACATCCGGAAAAAAAATATGCAACGATGTTTCAAGCTCATAATCACACAGAGGACAAATCTGGCCGAAGGGATGCGATCCATTTCTGCTCGCCACGCCAATATATTACATTTTAACGGAACCCAATGAACCCACTTTAACTTGTACCAGTCGCGTAGTGTTTATGAAACAATTTCCTAACAGCCTGCACCGAGAAGGGGGCTGCACTAACACCGAACCAGGACCACTTGTCGACGAAGTCGCGTACTGTCTATGTTTATGAAACAATTTCTTAACAACCTGCACCGACAAGGGGGCTGCACTAACACCGAACCAGGACCACTTGTCAACGATGTCAGGCTGCACTCGGATCTGCTGCAGAAAATGAATCAGGCTGCTCCACTCTAAATCAATATCAGCCGAATGTTCCTGATTAGTGTGCAAAATATCCCAAAAACCGTTATTCACGCCCCCTTTCCCTTTGTGATACACTAAACAGTCTTTCTTATCTTCCAAGCTGAAAAGGCGAGGAAACTTATCTTTGAGCGCACCATCAAGAACCCAATGGTCCAACCAAAATCTGATCGTCTACCCATTTCCACAAATGGCTTTGAAACAACGTTTGAAAAAAATATCCCCAAATCTAATTTTGTCCACTACTCCAACAATAGTAGCCCACGTCCGGCTTGAACGAGTCGAAATCGGAGCAAGAGACCATCTTTTCCTACATGGATGACACGCAACAATAATCCTCTTCCATAGACTATTCTCTCTGCTCTTGAATCTCCATACGCATTCTGAAAGGAGAGCCTCATTAACATCTTTAAGTTTTATTAACCCCAAGCATCTCACCTTCTTTGGAGTCATAAGCCTCTCCCAGGAAACCCAATGAATCTTGTGTAAGGAATCAGTCCCCGCCCACAAAAAACGCTTAATAAGCCGTTCAAGATTATCAATGACCTTTTGAGGAGCCTTATAAAGAGAAAAATAATAGACCAGTAAAGATTCAAGAACCGATTTGATTAAAATGGTGCGCCCCCTAATAGATAAAAGTTTTGCTTTCCACAAAGAAAGCCTATTTCTCAATACATCAGCAACCTTACGCCAATTAAAACATCTATTCATGTTGGCTCCCACCTTTATGCCCAAATAATCAAGCGGAGCTTCTCCTATACGAAAACCCAAAAATGCCGTCATATCATCAACTTCCTCTTTCGAAACCCCCATACCAAACGAATTGGATTTATTAATATTTATGCCCAATCATGTTGAGAAGCATCAAGACTCAAGCTTCAACGAAATTTGTCACACCAAAACAACACAATGATCAAGGTTCAAATGCATAATCAACAACAAAAGGTGCGTGTTGGCATCACCAATAGCAACTAATGCGTGTTTGGGATTACGTTTAGAAATGATTTGTTAACTTATTGGATTTTTCAAAAAGTTAATAATGAAGAGCTAATAAGTTAAAAAATATTACATTGATAAAAAAAAACTTTTTTATTTTGGTTTTTTTGAAAATGGGTAAAAGTTTGTTTTCCAAAATCCTCTTATCACTCTATGGTGATTTCTTATACTTCTCATATATTTTCAGTTTTGTAGGATAACTCAATCATTTATCCATTGTTTTGAAAACCGGACCGGCCGGTCGGACCGAGCTCCGGGGCCTGGACCGGTCCGGTTCGGGTAGTCGGACCATTTTTGCAGCGAACCGGGGTTGAACCGGTGAACCGGCCGATCGGACCGGAAAACCGGCCGGTCGGACCGGAAACCGGACCGGTTGGACCGGATTTTTTAATTTTTTTTAATTTTTTTTTTTGTTTTTTGGGCCGGTTCGTCGAACCGGTGAACCGGCCGGGGGTCCGGTTCGACGTCCGGTCCGGTTCTGAAAACCTTGCATTTATCTTAAGAGGCAGTTTTAAAATAAAATTAATGATCAAAACGACATGATTCTGAGATGTTTTGCAAAAAATAATGTATACTTTTTCACCTAATGTCATCTGTTGGCAAAGATTGCCCGCTCAACCTGTGATAAATATATATAACAATAAATTATGTTTTTGATATATGATATATAAGATTTATTGTTGTTAGAGCAATTATAGATCGTGTGAAATTAGATATAGATCGGCTAGAGAGAGCTATGGAGACTCGAGAACTTGATGAAGATGATCAGTGGGTTTGGGAGGAGAGTAAAAAAGAGGCGGAGAGGCTGCTTTTTCTGAAGACCAAAGACCTTAAGCAGAAATCTCGGGTCACCTGGGCTTCTTTGGGAGATGAAAACTCGGCTTATTTCCATAGATGTATAAATGGTCGGAAAGTGGCTAATGATATTCCGGGCCTTATGGTTGATGGTGTTTGGTTTTCTAAACCTCCGTTAGTTAAACGAGAAGTTCTCCGCTTTTATAGAGAACTGTTTCGTGAAACTAATGGTAGGAGACCGTTTTGTGTGTTTGATAATTTGAAACAGGTTCCCAGTGAAAAGATAGCGCTTTTGGTTGCTCCTTTCTCTAAGGAAGAAGTTAAAGAAGCGGTTTGGGATTGTGGCTCTGACAAGGCTCCTGGTCCAGATGGGTTTAATTTTCACTTTATTAAACACTTTTGGACTTTGATGGATGATGATTTTTGCAGACTCCTTGAAGAATTTCATGATACGGGGCATATTAATAAAGAATGCAGCTTGTCTTTTATCACTCTTATTGCTAAGAATAAAACGCCGTCGAGTTTGAAAGACTATCGTCCAATTAATCTTGTGGGGGTTATTAATAAAGTGATCTCTAAAGTGATAGCGGCTAGGATCAAGATTGTCATGGGTGATGTGATCTCTGAGTCGCAATCCGCATTTCTTAAGGAGCGGTTTATTTTGGATGGTCCCCTTGTTCTCAATGAGTTATTTGGTTGGTTAAAGAAATCTAACAAGAAGGCTTTCTTTATGAAGATAGACTTCGAAAAGGCGTATGATAATGTGAATTGGGATTTTCTTATGTCCATTATGGCTCAGATGGGTTTCCCGGAGAAATGGTGTTCTTGGGTTAGAGGCATTGTCAAGTCTGCTCATTCTGCGGTGTTAGTTAATGGATCGCCTACGTTTGAGTTCTCTTGTCAAAAAGGGCTTAGGCAAGGTGATCCATTGTCCCCTTTTTTGTTTATTATTGTGATGGAAGGTTTGGCGAGTTTAGTGACTAAGGCTTGCTTGTTGGGAGACATTGAGGGGATTAAAGTTAGTCGGGGTCCAACCATCTCTCACATGTTGTACGCCGATGATGCATTGTTAATGGGGTTGTGGTCGTATCATAATATAAACATGATGAAGAGGCTCCTACGGCTGTTTTATTTAATTTCTGACCTTAAAATAAATGTCCAGAAATCGCAAATTCTTGGTATTGGGGTGCCTACTACGGAAGTGGAGTCCATGGCTACTTTGTTGGGCTGCAGAACAGGTGAATTACCGTTCAATTATCTTGGCATTAAAATTGGCGCGAACATGAATAAGAAGACTCATTGGGGATCGGTTATTGATACGGTGAAGAATAGACTATCTTCTTGGAAGGCGAAAATGTTGTCTATGGGTGGTCGCTTGACGTTGATCAAATCGGTCCTTGCGAGCCTCCCGGTCTACTACTTTTCTCTTTTCAAAGCTCCAATTGAGGTTATTGAAGAATTGGAGAGATTGATGAGAGGTTTTTTGTGGAATGGGAATAAAGCTAATAAAGGTATTCACTAGGTTGCTTGGGAAGTGGTTACGAGGCCTAAAAAATATGGTGGGTTGGGCGTTTCTAAGTTACGAGATGTGAACGTGGCTTTATTGGTAAAATGGGCTTGGAGATTCAAGTCTAATCATGCAGGGCTATGGAGGAAAATGATGGTTAGTATTCATGGAGGCCGGAGTAAGTGGTCGTTTCTCCCGGTTAAAAGGTCTCTTCCGGGTATTTGGAAGGCGATTGTTAATTTGTTGGAGACGATTCGCATAGACGGGCAGCCTATTGCAAGTCTGATCTCGTGCAGCCTGGGAAATGGGGACTGTATTAGTTTCTGGAAGGACGTGTGGTATGGTGAGACCCCCCTATATATTAGGTGGCCTTTGTTATTTGCGTTGGAAAAATATAAGGAGTGTCTAGTCAGCTCCCGGATTGTTTATAACGGGATTCAGTATGATATGTCTGCTGACTGGAATTCCAATGTGTATTCGGTTGAAGGCATCTCGGAGAAACAAGACGTATTGTTCATGTTATCTCAGGTGCGTCTTGCGAACAGTCCAGATCGTTGGTTGTGGAACAAGAATTCTGCTAAAAACTTCTCAGTCGCAGCGGTTAAAGAACTTATGCAGCAGCACACAGGAAGCAGTTTGTTTCGGTGGTTCACCTGGGTACCGCTAAAGGTGAATATATCGGTGTGGAGAGTCGATAAAGGCAGAATCCCGACGTGTGTTGAGTTGAAAAGAAGGAAGGTTGATTTGCCTAGCATTAGCTGCCCTATGTGTAAAACAGCGGACGAGTCGATCAATCATGTCTTGTTTAGTTGTTTTTTTGCGTCTGCGGTGTGGTCGAGTGTTTGGAAGTGGTGTGATTTGAACGCCGCTGATTTTTCGGAGCTTGACTTGATTTTGAAATGGCCTAGCCGGAGGGGTAATCACACGAAAGGAAAGAAAATCATTGGAGGGATTTTTTGGGTCACCATATGGGCTATATGGAAAGAGCGAAATAGAGTGGTCTTCCAAAAAGGCGAGCCTAAGGTGCCGGAGGCGGTTGCTTTGATCAAGAAATTGTCGTTTATTTGGTTAAAGTATAGGTCGAAGTACAATAGGATTGATTGGACTGATTGGGTTAAAAACCCGGTGTATATGTTGTAATTTTTGGCGTGTGTGGTCCTTTATTTAAGGTCCTCACCGTCTTGTTTTTTGTTTGAATGAAAGTTTATTTTCAAAAAAAAAAATTAGCAGTTATTGGATTAGGTTTTTTTTTTTTTTTTTAATTTTATTTTAGTTAGAACACCCACAATGGGGTGGTTTGAAATGGTCCGTTATAAGCAAACCAAGGGCACTAGGACGAATCCCATTGTAGGGATGGTTTGATCGGGGGTTGTTTGGCAGAGCGATCCTGTCCGGTGGGTTAATTGTGGGCCCTTTTTGTTTTTGTTTTTGCTTTTTTTAAATTTGATATTGGGTTGTATATTGTGAAAAGTAGGTGATGAGTGGGAGGATTGGAATGGTTTATGGTTGTAGGAAAAAATAGGTTTAGAAGGGTTGTGGTTCGAAATGATGTGGCATAGTGAGATAGCGGTTTGGAATTCCAAACCACCCTTACCATTGTGGTGCTCTTAGAGCTGACTTAGGGGCTGTTTGGTTAATTTAGTGCTGAATCATTAAGATGATCTGAATGGTTAAGAGGCTCTGAATGGTTAAGAGCTGAATCATTCAGTATCCCTTATTAGATTAATGGTTCAGCACTTAATCATTTCATTCATATGCTGAAACAAACAGTCTGAATGCTGAATGATTCAGACCTGAATGGTTAAGAGGCTGATTAAGAGGCTACCAAACAGCCCCTTACTTGAATTGTGGAATAGTGGTCGAGTAGTAAGAGTGTGATGTGATAAAGAAAATAAGTATAACAACATGATAAACTAGTTTTATACCCGTCCGTTGGACGGGTTCTACAATAAAATGTTGGATGATTGTACAATAACTTATAAAATTTATACTTGTTTACTTTTTTTTTGCTACCACTTCAATTTAAAACAACTTTTGTATATGAAATTATATACAAAAGCTTGAAAAGCACACATTTACCTTATCTAACATTTGTATGTTGTAGATAACATTTTTTAATATAGGATATGAACATTGTTTGTATTTGTTTGGGTGTTACCTACGTATATAAAAACATTATTACAATGAAACTGATACATTAATAAACTAAAAAATGACCTAAAAAACAACTGATAATTTATAAAATAATGCCAAAAGTAAACAACTTAATTTCAAAATAACAACTAATAACCAAACAAATGAAACTAAACAATTGACAGTTACTCTACCTTGTATCACATATTAATAATGTAAATAAGAACATGTTCGCATTGTAGCACAACATCGTTTTACCTTAACATTCCATAACAACATAACAAATACGTACAACAATCAGCCACTATCATCTCTTCCTTGTAAAGGAAAATTATAAAAAAACTTCTCGAAATACAACATTCCCAGTACGTTTGTTGGAACACTTTCCGCTATTGTCAGCATAGAACCGAAGGCCGGCACGTGATGTTACACGGGATGCAGCCACATATAGTTGACCATGTGTAAAAGCAGGATTTACAAGATACGCACACACATGATTAAACGTTCGTCCCTGACTTTTAATAATGGTCATACCAAAACATACATTCAGAGGAAACTGTCGTCTTTTTAATGTGAAAGGCCAAGAAGTTGAGGTAGGTGTCATATCAGTTCTACAAATTAGTGTTTTATATTTGAAATGTGATTGTTATATATTATATGGGCCACGTTTATCACTTAGTCCACATTTAGAAATACCATACTACCCACGTTTGTGGTTATTGTTAAAGTAGTTCACATCTTTAAAGCATTGCATTGTGCCATTTCTTCCATGCAACCAGAATAGCAAACACACTTCAACAAAGAAACACTCCAACAATAAAAAAAAAAATAAAGGAAATGTCCTCATCAACCCCAGATCCAAACCCCTCGAGTTTTGCCGCAAAGAATCTTCTGAAAACATGCTACAAAAAGGAATCCTTCGACGTAGCAACAGTAAGGAACTGCGTCAGAATGATGACGCAACTGGTGATAGCAAACACTATGAAGATAATCCAATTAATTAGAGAATATGTAGACCTAAAAGAATGTGATGATGTTGACAAAATAGGCGACTACCTTCATGATCAACTCCAATTGAACCTCCATGTCGCTACCATCATCATCGGAACTGTATACATTAACCACCTCATCCCATTTCCACTGTTTAAGAGCTATTACACACTTACGTTTTTCTATTTAAAACTCAGTCCTACACAATAAACAAAAAAAATGTTGAACTTCTATTAATTATGCGAAGAACGACACCCAAATAATTATTTACAGCCTTTATAGGTAAATAACTAATAAACCTCTTCATTAAATGCTCGTTCTAAAAGAGACTCGTAATCAGTAAAGTGATGGCCGAACTCAATATTAGGCAGAGTGGCACTTTCTTCCTTTCTTCCTACATATAGAACACTAAATGTTATAGAAAACTAACAATAAATACAATCAAATAATCAAGTAATACCGATTGTAAACATACATGTGCTAGTAGGTTTGCTTGGTGTTCCATCTAA
This sequence comes from Ambrosia trifida, assembly GCA_028751855.1. Classification (NCBI taxonomy): domain Eukaryota; kingdom Viridiplantae; phylum Streptophyta; class Magnoliopsida; order Asterales; family Asteraceae; genus Ambrosia; species Ambrosia trifida. The sequence continues at coordinate 192,189,601 of CM054122.1, read as the reverse complement.
TACATGGTAAAAAATAAAGAAAACCAAATTAATAGGATAACCAAGGGAATTAGGCAACTCAAATAATGCAACACAATTGTAATGGAATATTACCTTTGCAGTTGGACAGCTTAGAGGTACAAATACAATGATGTAGTAATAGTATATTTGGGGTTATATTTATAGGACCTAAATCACAAACGTGTAGTTATTTAGAAGGGAGGGAACAGTTTTGAGTTAGAAGTTTTGTAATTTAGGGTGGTGGGTAGTTATCACATGCATCACATTGTCACATCCAATAATATTGTGCCACCTCATTTCCATCACACTCCATTACAATTATCACTAAAACGGTAGGGTGGTCATCACACCGTGATGTGAGAGAGAGAGAGATTTAAAGTTAAAACCGTCAGTTAATGGTTAGTTCAAAATACCGATTTTATAGTTGTTACATAATTAAAATATTACAAAGAATATATTAAATAATCAATTTGCTTATATCTTTTAAGAGTTAAATATGTTTTAGTTACTTTACATAAATTTTATCTCCTTTATTACAATATTACGCCCGCCGCCCCACCTTGGGATGTATGTATTTTTGCCGTGGGTAGCAAGATGAAAGGGTGTGCATAGTTCGGTTCGGTTCATTTTTTTAACTACTGGTTGCATTTCGTTTCCCGTTATACTAACGTTTTGGTTCGTTGATCAGCTATTTGCATTGTTAACAACATTACGTAATATCTAAAAAGTAAAACATATAATCTAATAACTATAAGAATCTTTTGTAGACGTTTACATTTATGTTAAAAATTTAACATTTTAAATTAATATCATTCACATCAACCCAACTATCTAGAATCATGTCATCATATAACAAAGAACTTTATTCTTTAATGCATAAGAGTACATAATCCATTTTATATACTATAAGAACTATAGTACTCTAGTATACACTTTAGCATATGTATTTCACAATATAGGGCAATCTAAATGTATAAATAGCATGTACACAAGTTTATAGGAAAAAGAAAGAGCTTTAGTATTATTGTTGGGGTTATATTAATGAATAATTGAAGACAGTGGCAAAATCAACCTTTTTTAACTGAAGGATCGAAATATAAAGAGAAATTTACATTCACGAATGTAAATTTCTAACCTTTTTTTTCCGGGTTTGAGTTTGGAAACAGTGGCGAAGCTTGACCCGAAGGTTCGGGGGGTCGAAAGTCACTGATTTCGGGGGGTCGAAACCCTATATTTTCAAAATTTTCTATACGGATACTATATAATCGGAACTTCTACGCGAAAATCCGGGAGGGTCGGCCGCCCCTCCCTGCCCCTACAAACCTTCGCCACTGTTTGGAAAGTATATTATAATAATGCTACCTGCATTAAGTATAATAATGTGACATATAAAAAGTTAATAAAGTAATCATATTAAGAAGGTGTTTGAGATTGCGTTTTGAATCTGATTTTTAGATTTTTGCGTTTTGAAAACGCAAATAATCAGATTTTAGTGTTTTGGATTGTGTTTTGAAAACGCAGATAATCAGTTTTTTAGGCTACCAAAACGCAATAATCTATAAGCAGCTCCACCCCTGCTTTTCCAAAACGCATAATCTGTTTTGAATAATCAATCCCAAACACCCCCTAAGTAAAAATAGAAAATAAGACACAAAACAAATGCCCAACGACATCTTGGAGGTGAGATAAGACTTAAGGACTATAAGGTCCTGGGTTCGAATCTCACAAGGGGGTTTTCTCATAATTATGAGTTTCCTCCTGAATTGGTGATTTGGTGGTAGAATATGATCGTATGGTAACACTGGTGACACAATGATACTTCAGTGATCCGTGAGTGATTCCAATTGACCGTTAAAAAAAAAAAAGACACAAAACAAATATTAAAATGAAAAACGCTAAATCCAAACGAACTAATAAAAATAGATAAAAGTTGAATCATTAATTTTCAAGAGCTGTTTATTCGTTTATTAATAAAAATAAAATAAAACTAATTTTCAGTGTGGATTTGGGCCAACTGATCAGGATTTGTTCCCACGTCATGGGCCACTTGATTTACTAAATATTATATACGATAGAACCTTTTTCTTTTAACATCAATCATCGGTGTTTTATAACAAAAAATAAAAAATATCAACGGTATTTCAATAATAAGTAATACAAGTAAGTGCATAAAACAACCCAAAACGCTGCATAAAACCGTAAAAGAACTGCATAAAAATAGTACAAAGTAAGAGGTAGGTCCAAGGATCAAAACATTAAGGTGAGACTTTATTAACTGTTGAAGCGAGGGTTTGCGCGGTTACAGATTTTAAGGCTAAACATCAAGATTTCATTGGTACTTTCCGATCAAAATTTCCTGCGATCCTGTCCGTATAAACTGAGCGGTTACAGATTTTAAGGCAGTTACCAAAAACCATTCCCGCCTTTTTCACATAAGCAATTGATAAAGGGTAAAAATATTTACAATACCACCGATCTTGTACACGTCCTGAAGTGGGAGACGAAGGGGCTTGTTTGAGGGTCTTTTGGGCTCGTTGATCTGGTCAAGAGCTTCAAGAAGGGTTGGACCCTTGTACCAATCAAGGTTGGTAGACCTCTCAATCATGTTGTCACCCTCAAATCCAGAGATGGGCACAAAAGGAATTTTGTCGGGGTTGTAACGAACCTTCTTTAAGTAGGATGACACTTCCTTCACAATTTCATCATATCTTGCCTTTGAGTACTTGGGAGTGGTTGCATCCATCTACCAAAAGAAGTGAAACAAATTAGCCATATTAATTGGAAACTAATAGTAGATTCAAATTAAAGTTATATTTTTAACTCCAGTCCACCACCAAAAGGCTAAAACCATGTAAACTATTATAAATATAATTCCATTTGAGAAAACCATGTAAAGCATTCTAGAATCTAGGCAAAAAGCCCAAGGTGTAAGCATACTGCATAAAAACTCTTCATACACATAATAAGACAAGTGTTATCATGTTTCAAAACCAATTGTTTTGTAACAATTAAAACTAAATGTTTTGAGTCAGCCAGCCCATATCAACAAACCTATTTTCACATGTTACCTGACCACTATTTAGCTTCGGCCTCTCTATAATCAGTAACAAAATTAGAAACAAAAATGCTAATAACAGGCAGAAAAAACAGCAACAAAATATCACCTTGTTACAACAGCAGATCATTTGCTTCACACCAAGAGTGAAGGCAAGCAGAGCATGTTCACGGGTCTGACCATCCTTGGAAATACCAGCTTCAAAGCCACCAGTGGTGGAGTCAATAATCAGAACAGAACAATCAGGCATCAGCCTGTGAAGTACCAATAATCATGTTCTTAATGAAATTACGATATCCGGGAGCATCAATAACAGTGCAGTAATACTTGGTGGTCTCAAACTTCCACAGAGCGATATCAATGGTGATACCACGTTCACGCTCAACCTTCAGTTTGTCAAGAACCCATGCGCACTTGAAGGACCTCTTGTTCATCTCAACAGCTTCTTTCTCAAACCTCTCGATAACCCTTTTATCAATCCCACCCAACTTGTAGATGAGATGACCAGTCGTGGTCGACTTACCGGAGTCGACATGACCAATGATGACAACTTGTAGATAAGATTTCTGGAAACACGGTTAATAATAATATTAGTAAACTAAACCCACAAATATTAACAAAAATAACAGCAATAATACATTGCACAAAACTTTACATATAAACAATACCCTAAATTATAGCTAACCTAAAAACCGATGATTGATGTCATTAACATGAATAACATTTTTTTGGTCTACAGAACTTCACCACGAATGAATACCGCCGCTCCACTCAATACCCTGATATCTGCACACACGCATTTCATCGAGCAGTTGATAGACATTGTTAAATTTAATCTTTTAAACAAAATTGTCAAAATCAATAAGAAGTGTGTTAAAAAATCCACACTTTCTGCCCAATCTAGAACCTAATGAATCAATTTAATGAACGATACCTTTTCTAAATTCATGTCTTCGACCGGTCCGCCCGCTGTGAATTACTAAACAAATATGCGTTAATAATAGTAAAGGAATGAGAAAATATGCTAATAATCATGTTGGACATTAAAGTAGAACCTTAAGTACCTTACGTGAAATTTGTTTGTATTGCCGACTTCATCATCATTAATTGAACCATCGGCTCCGACATTATGTTCTTCGCTCTCATCCAACTTTTTTAAGAATTCTTCAGAAGTTTTTCAATGCTAGTCGGCTGGTGAAGTGATCCATTTCTAATATGCTTTTGTTTGTTGTAAATGTAATGAGTGGGATGTTGAGGAAATTTTGTTGATATCAATTTCTTTTATACTAATTATACACCCCCACTATCCTGAAATATAGGATTTACCACAGTGAACGTGGGTGAGAGAAGCATTCCTATTTTAGTGGGTTTACAAATAAATCAGCTCCTTAGAAGTCGAAACGTGGGTTAGTGGTGAAAAAAATAGGCGGGAACATATGGGAAGTAACTGCTCCGAAAATCCAGAAAATGTAATTTAGATGGCCAAGATCATCCGATTTTTTGATCTAACGGTCCAGTTTAAACCAAAAACGGTTATTTTTGGCTGGCGTCAATATTATATTAAATGTTAAGCATCTTACCATTGCCGAATATCTCTCTTTTCGAACCAAGTTATGGTGTCGCATCCTGAACCATATGAATATCCATTATCAAGTGAGTGGTGGCTCTAGAATTGGGAATCCTTGTGTCAACTATGAGACACGCATCCAAAAAAAGAAGTGGACGCACCTACCTATACAAACTACAAACCGTTTGGCCTCTTTGGTTTCTAAAGAGCCCAAGCTGAGAGGAACAACACATGTATTCACCTTGAGTCATGCAAGCTTGAGCCTGGGTTATAAAGGCTCGTTGAGCTGTCGAGAGAAGCACAAGCTTAGCCTAATGCAATCGAGCTGCTAAAGCCTTCAGATACATGTCTTAGTTTTGGTCTTCTACTATATAAGAATATAGAATATAGAAGCAAAGAGCATGGACCAATTCCTCAACTAGTCTATGATTTGTATTGAACAAAAATGTGTGCAAATTGAGGTTCAAAGTTGGACTATGTCACAACAATTGACCATCGCTAGATTTTATTTGATTTACGAGTAGAGCAATTCGACCTATAGAATATTGTTTCATATATTCTACTTTTCTGAACCCATATATAAAATTCCTTATTTTCAATGGGAATCAATGAATTCTTGAAGGCGATAGATGGGGAATCGTGTGATTCTTCTTTTATGGTTAAAATGAGTACAAAACAAAATTCCGTATTCTCCAATTTGAATGGTAGATCATGCTTCAACTTAATATCATTATCTTATTGGTAATGTATATTACAATACAAATTATCCAATGGACCCAAGGAAATTTAAGATGCTTTTGGTAGAGGCATATGTCTCTTAGGGGGTGTTTTGGATTGATTATTTAAAACAGATTATGTGTTTTGAAAAAGCAGGGGTGGGGCTGCTTATAGATTATTACGTTTTGGTAGCCTAAAAAATTGATTATTTGCGTTTTCAAAACGCAAACCCAAACACTAAAAACTGTTTATCTGCGTTTTCAAAACACAATAATCTAAAAATCAGATTCAAAACGCAATTTCAAACACCCTCTTAAAAGTTAAAAGGGAAGTCCAAGGTTCAAACCTTGCCAAGTATAGGAGATGTAACATTTGTCTTAAAAAAGCTTAACTTACAGAGGTAGGGTTCCTCCTCTAACAAACTTAAACTTTGGGCCTCTTAGTTATCCACAACTCACGTGTCCAAAACGTGTTGGTGACATTTAAGCCTTTACCTAGATATAAACATAACGCCACGCTTGTCGTGTGCACCTATAACGTATATATGTGTGGACATCAGGGGGCAAAAGTGAAATTGCACTAATTTTAACGTTATTTTACTTATTTCGTGGAATAATGTTAAAAACGGCGGACGGTTAATCATGCATCGGTTGGTGGCGTTGATAGCCGAAAGGCAAAAGGTACATGCACCTATCGGACTCTGTCCCCAGTGTTGAATGTTATGTGTCTTATGTCTAAGTTTTGATGCAAAACTACTATCGAGCCAAGGGTTTCACTAGAAACAGTCTTTCTATTCCTACGGGGTAGATGTAAGTCTATCTCTATCTTACCCTTCTCGAGTTCTACCTCTTAGCTTTGTTATTGGTGAGATTTACAGGGTATGATGATGTCCTAGATATGAACATAACATCTCTGGTGTCCACAATCATTACACCAATTGGGTACCAGATTCTTAGACCATGCTTTTAGCAAATATAATGTGGAAATTTTCAAGAAGAGGAAATCGGAATCAATTCGGCAATTTGTTGAATAATATTAAGGACCCAAGTGGGCATGCTTTATCCTTATAAATTGTGCCTATCAGGTGTTTGTTATAATGCAAGAGAGAGCTCGAATACACAACCAAACGTAAGAAAGCGATGTCGATGCAGCTCAGCAACGGTGGTTGGCAAACTATTGAGACTGCACCACCAAGACTAATTCGGTTAGAGCGGCGACCAACCATGGAAAAGAAGTTACCAACCATTAAAGAAGATGAATGCACCATTGGTGATCAGGGCAGCCAGCTTCATGGAAATCGCCCTGCCAAGACCCTTTATAGTATGAAACACTCTACTTGTAATTAGTCGAGTTGTTAACTATCAATAAGGATAACAAACTATTTTCAGCTGATCATAGTTTCTACTCGTTCGTCTTGAAATATATGACTGTGTTTGTTTTTCCTTGAATCTTAACGCGTCTATATGTTGCTCAAAATTTTTATTGTGATTACTTAGTCATGTAGTTTAAATCGGGTTGAATAGAAAACAAACATTCGGTATATGTTATGGTAGAGATAACGTGATTCGTAAACTTTAACAAGTAAGAACTTAATCAACATGTTATATGTGGATGTGCTTGGTCGTTTTATCTCCTCTTCCGTAAGAAAAGCATTAGCTAGCAAAAGGCGATGAACAAAGGAATCATTTGCGTAAATAGGGGGTTTATTATTATACAAATTATATTTGGGGGGTATTGGGAAAAAAAACTAAAAATGGTGATCCCTCTATATGGTTTGGCGGTATCAAGCTAGAGTTCTGCAAGATACAGTGATGCCGCCAAACCAATTCCTTGATTCATTGATGCCGCCAAACTGGTTAGAGGCATCAAGCTTGATGCCGCCAATCCAAACTCACTATGTTGATGCCGCCAAACGGAGTTGTGTCATCATTTCTTATATACTTGCATGAGAAACCACCCATTGATTTGGCTAGAGTTCTGCAAAACAAGACCACCATGTACTTGCATGAGAAACCACCCATTGATTTGGCGGCATCATAGATTATGAGCAGACGATACCATCAGCCAGAGAAGACAACGTCAACACAGGCGACCGTAATTCACCATGAGAGAAGTGAACCGACAAAGTGACGTGGGAAGAAAATAATGGTAGGAACAAAATAATGGTTGTGTAGTGGGGTTTTAAAACCCCAAGAACAAACATACGTGTAAAACAAATAGGCAAATAGAAGATGAGGTGTCATGGATATTTAATCACAACCATCAAAATGAAAATCAAAGGACCAGATACAACCACCACATGACCACATGAAGTGTCCTCTGAATTTATGGTACAACAAGGAAATTGACGGATGTAACCTCAAGGAAATTATAAATCACAAATCTTTGAAGACAACATCTCGGTTAGCGGCATCATGACTACAACTTCTCAATTAGCGGCATCATGTCAGAATCCTCTTTGATACCGCCAAATGATATCAAGGCATCCCCATTTTTGGTTTTTCTTCCCACTAACCCCCAAATGTAATTTGTAAAATGATAAAAACCCCCATTTATGCAAAGGATTCTGAACAAAGTTATTCCGGCACGCTTCATTGTCTACCAAAAGAAAAAATTAAGGAAGTGATATGATGACGTGGGTACCCAAACCCCCACGTTTAAACATATTTAAGAAGCTATCAAGCTCGGGCCAGGAAGCCGAAAAGCCAGAAGCTGGTGTAGAGAAGCTACCTGCATCGGCTCCTCAGCTCCCTAGCACAGGACCTGCCTTACACAAGCACAGGACCTGCCTTACAGGAGGTCAATAATAAAGGTGGGTCCAACATTTATGGGCCAGCTCGGCCCATTACCACAAAGCCCATTAGGGTTTGGGGTTTCACCCTCTATAAATAGGGGGGTTACACCTTCACTCAAACCCATCCCATTTGTCTTGGTCTTCACTCAAGACATCTCACTCACTTTCTCTCTCTCTCTCTCTCTCTCTCTCTCTCTCTAGAAACAATCTCTCACTAACTAATCTGCCTAGCTCCCATAGAGGAGCCTACGAGCTGCTAAAGTATCACATCGGCAGCTCATGAACTCTCTATAATTACACACAATAAAGCTGTCAGGCTCCCCTGTTGAACTCACGAGCTCCCCTGTCGGAGCCCTGGAGCTGCCATATTTGCAGTCTACACATCCATGGTTCTAATAACCAACTTTCAGCCATCAAGTTAAGCAGCCCGAAATCGCCTCGGCTGCTAGCTAACCGCCGGGTTTCAACCACCACCTCCTCTCATACTTCGTATCCCTCATTTACTCCTTTATCTTTACTTTTATGTACATTTCTTGGGATAAATCACTAATGTTGAGCGTCGGAGGGTGGTCCAGAGACCCCGGTCTCTGGACCCCTTCTAACGAGTTGTTCGTGGTGTAGGTACATGCTCGGAAGGTGCTAGGTCCAACCCGAAGAGACATCCATACCATCTCCATGCCTTATTCTTGTTGTTTCAACAAGTGGCGCCCACCGTGGGGTTATCGCGCTTAGAACATGAAACTCTTTGCGGTTTAGCCCCAAATGTTCCTAAGTTCTTTATTTTTAAGGATGGAGAGGATGTTCTTACCGGAAAAATCACTCCTACACCTCCTACACATGTTTGCGTTTTTGCTCCATGTTCAAAACGCCAGTGACCGGGTTCCATACACTTGTAACTCGGTTGCTACATGTAACTTCTTTGCTATAAAATGTTAAATCTGAAGATCTATGCATATTCTTGATGAAAAACCATAAAAACCTTTTGAACACAAGCGTACATCTTGTCCAAATATGGTTAAGAATAATAAAAAAAAAAGGGAAGACTTTTTGTACACACCCACACCCACTTTATGTGGTGTCATTCAAAAAGCCACTAGAAGGAATATTATATTATGATATAATATTGTCACAATGCATATTAGAAAACAAAGAAAATTTCTCAAAGTATTTTCTCAAAAGAATAATTGCATAAAAAGATGTGTACACTTGTCCCAAGGTTTGACTATCTCATTTTTGTCTTTTAGCACACATAAAAGTGTGTGAAAATAAAGCACAAAAGATGATAGAGTCAGGAAACAACTGTATCCAACATTAAAGTCTCTAGTACAACAAATATTGCATTTTGTACAACTCATGCTGCAGGCTGCCATACCGTAGCTCCATTGTAAGTGATATCATCAACGCTATAATTCACGACGTGGATGCAAGAATCCCACAACTGATCTACGAGTAAAAAAAAAAAAAAAGATCACATAAATCGGAGCTGGGTAGCCTATCTAAACTATAAATAGGGCAGCCAGGAAGCTCCAGGCTGCCATATAGCAGCCCTGCTACAGTGGTGAACAGTAAAAAAGTAAGAAAAGTCAAAAGTCAGACTTTCTTACACACTAATCCACAAAGGTGCTTAGTCAAAAGCAAATCAGACCTCAAAAGCATAAAAAGTGGTATCTTTCACCAAAATGGCAAAAACACCTGCTGACATATAGAAAGGGGGGTCAGCACTCGCTCCCATAAGGAAGCACCATAAGCGGGAAGCCTTCCCTTATGGCAGCCTCTGTTACATCTTAATGTGCTAAACGTGCACAAAAAGAGGGTCAACGCTTAGCAGGTATGGAAGGCAAGCTCCCCCATGGAAGCTCCCTGAGCTAGAAGTCCTCCCCTGCGTGAGCTCATGTTACATCTTAATATACTAAACGTTCATACCGAAATGGGGTCATGCTCCCCTAGGGAAGCTCTCTGGGCTAGAAATCTTCCTCTATGTAAGCTCACTTTACATCTTTGTGTACTCAACATTCATTTATAGCTCTTCACTTCACTTCATGTGCACATGCGATACAAGCACATGGTCGCTCTCTCGACAATAACATTAGGCACAAGCTCCAAAAAAAACTCCTACTAGCTTAAGCGAGGTAAAGTGTAAAAATATTTTACTTCTCATATCGCTGAAACGAGCTTCTCAAGAAATAATCAATTGTTCTAAATGTTGTTAAACAAAGTCTTGAATAATACTAACATTACATCGATCTCGTTTCAACTTTTAGCCTAACCTATATTTGACCCAAAATTCTTAGTAAAAGTGAACGGACTTATGAGTGTAACCATGGCGTGTAAAAAACCCATGCACTTGTAAGCTAACCATTAACTTCACTTATAAAATAATAATAAATAAATAAAAACAATAAACACACACTTTATCAGCTAGTCAGGTCCGGTAAAGCAGGCTGGCTCCCGTAGGGCAGCTACGGACCACTATTCAGCTTTATCAGCCTAAACAACTATTCATGTCAGAGAGTACATCAGCTGCTACAGGACAGCTGTAGACAACTATGCATGTCAGTGCGTCAGCTGCTATATGACAGCTATAGACAACTATTCAGCTTTATAGCTATTAGAAAAAGTACACTACTCATACCAGCTGCCATACGGCAGCTGCAGACAACTCTATAAGTAAACTTATGAGCTAAAGCCCGGGAGCTACAAGCTTATAAGCTGCAGCTCGCATGCTACAAACCTAAAGCTTGGATCCCATAGATCGAAGCCTAAAGCTCGAAGTTAGAAATTTGAAGCTCGAAGCCCAAGGCTAGAAGCTACAAGTTCATGGCCGCAAGCTAGAAGCTCGCAACTACAAACTCGCACCTATGTCATATAATATACTTTAGCTTTTACATCGAAAAGACAAAAGTCAGATCTACACAAGCTATAAGTGGGTAGCCTAAAGCAAACAACATAATACATACACCCAAGTAACCCTTGGGGAAGAGAACACATATAAATAGGGTGCCTTGAGTACTTCTAAGATATTTGCTTCCTAAGGCCACACTTGTCTTTAAACAATTATATATGACATATTGGAAGACACACAAAAAAAAAAAAAAAAAAAAAAAAAAAAAAAAACATGTCAAAAGCCACAAAAATTAGCTCATATGTCATACGCTACATAGCCTCCGGCTGAGGTAAAGAAGCTAACAGCTTGGCAGCTCAGCTATACGTCACCACATGAATAAATCCGAGGTTTTATAAGTACTAACGAACGCTAGGACGAATCATCCGTAGAAAATTAACATCTTTTCCGTACACCAAAGTCGTTTAAGGGAACGAGCACATCGCTTAGGGCAGGCTCAACACCTTCCTTAAAAAGACTAACAACTTGGAAAAGAAGAAAGATGCCTCCCCATATCAAAGAGCCTGCTAAATGTCATGAAGGCTTGGCCCACTCACTATGGAAAGCATAAAACATAACCTCGTATACTTGCTCGGCTTAACACCAATTCAATGCTTTGCAAAGATGAGTTGCTCTCCTAGGTAGAAAGGAAGCCACCCTATGGGAACAAAATGAGCTTTGCATGACCTCACATATGGTGACTAGAGAAGCTCACAAATGCATCATTAAAAAGTTTTTGTGACCTCCATAACACACCAATCAGAAAACGTGGCAACTCGCAAAGCCAAGAAGCACGGTTCCTACGTCTTCACAAAATCCAAACTTATCTAGCCTTATCAAGTACCGTGCCCATGATAACATGTGGCATAAGCAAGGCAACCGTATAAAGATTATATCTCACAAGGAGGACCATCGGCCCAAAGCCATCATGATCTAAACGAGCTATCTCAATTACACGAGCTTGGCCCTTTGTCCTATCTCTCTCATAGGATAAAAAACTTTAGCTTGCACACAAAAAACAAAGATGTTCGCAAATGACATGGCACATAAGGAAGTTAACCGCCTAAACATGTTCGCGAAAGCATCCAATGTTGAACAATAGGCAAATGTTACTTGTTGTCACATGTTCAAAGAAACATTTGTTCGGTTCCAAAGCACTGGCTTACTTGAAATAAGAATAAACTTCCCCAAACACCTAGTTTAAAGCTTCATATATACGATCTTTGAATCCCAAAAGCTTGACATGTCTAGAGGCTTAGGAAGCTCATAAGTGAGAAGTTCAAAATCGAATGGTTAGATACCAAGTCATAAGCACCCACGACTACGTCATGACTACTCATGACTGGGGGCTGATGGTACGGGTATCTAATTTTGAACGAATCAAGATGTTTAGAAACCGAAAAGGCGAGAACTAAAAAGTAGAGATGTCGATTAGCCACACATGTCGAGGCTCCTGCCCTAAAAGCTAAAATGGTCACAAGCACATTGCTACACATGTGACATCATCGGTAGGAGTAAAGAAGCCTCGAACAAAATCATGGTCTGAATAAGGCATATGCTTCTCTAGTGGAGGAACGTTGCTTATTGCAGCTAAGCACCAACGAACCTATCAATCAAGCTAAAGAACAACACATCGTCCTTTCAATTGCTCCTTTCCAGGTGACTCCGCTTATGTAAAAGATATAACAATACTTACCTTGCACATGATTATCTACAAAGAACCAGGCATAAACAAAATCGGCAATATCAAGGTTAACTAAAGCAGCTTGCTCAATCATCGAAGCAACCTGCTAAAACCTCCATGCATCTTGCCAACACTGCAAGAGAATAACACTTAGCCGATATATGAAAAAGTTTAAACACCTCGTTAAGGGAACCTCATAAAAAGAAGGTTCTATAAAAGACGAGCCTATATGCCTAAACTAATCCTATCAAGTGTGCAACATCCAATAGATGGTTAATACTCACAAAGCCTACGAGGCTTAGAAACATAGTAAGCCACAAGAAATATTAAAGCTATTTGTGGAACACCAAATGGCTTACTAAAACAAGCAAAGAAGCTTCAAACAATGGATAGGGCAACACAACAAATGATCAAACAAAGGAGCATTGCTACTCGTGCCTACCTAAGAAGCACACAAGCAAATTGCCAATGCAACGATGCAACTTGGTGACACTAAGGATCGTGGCAAACAACTTCTAGTAATCATGAACGTGACAAATTACCACAACGTCAGAACTCCACAAAATAATAGAGTTGGGTGAATCTTTATTCGCACCTGCCCTACGACAGCAACCAGCTGTCAGGAGCATAGAAGCTACTCATAAGAGTGTAGAAGTTGCCAATAGGAAGCATGACAGTAGCCTTCCAGAAATTGTTCACTATAGCAAGGAAGCAACATGAAAGAGGTAGCCCGCCATAGCATCAAAAAGCGTTGGTTAGGAGATATTTTTGCCATATGGTAGCACCTTGCTAAAGAATTGTTCAAGGAGTCCCAAAACCTCAACACTCGAAGCCATGAGACTTCACCACCCATGAGGTAGGTGAACATCTATCCTTGAACTTTTACTTACTAACTCTCCTTCAACCAAACACCACGCTGATGCGCCATGCCATTAAACAAACTCGGCCTCTACCTCATGCGCTTTAAAGTGTCCGATGATTAAGAGAATTTTACTAAATTATGGAAAAGCTTATTTTTACTACCTTCTCTATTGAATCAACTCATACGAAAGGTCAATCAAAGATCACCGTATACTCTATTCTAAACAATGTGGTTGAAGGCGTAAGAGTATCTCGAATGTCACCAAACTTACACATAAACATCGTCCAAAATGTTACGAGATATCTTTGTCTCCTTCAAAAGTTGATCACGGGTTCAAGTGTAAAGTTCCCTGACCTTGCATGAAGCTCTTCAAGCATCATCTAAAACCAAGAAAACTAACCATCATATCCTAAAAGGCAATTGTCTTAGCACATACGAAGCTTACTATCGTCAACAAAGAAGACTACCTTCTTACATGACAAGCTAATCTCCTTACATGAAAAGCTTCCATAAGGAACCTAACCTTCTCATACAAGGAGTTGTCCATTCTTAACTAAGTAGCTTCCATTCTTACATAGGAAGTTAACATTTTTACATAAGAAGCTGCCATTCTTACCTAAGAAGCTACCCTTCTTACACAAGAAGCTGCCATTCTTACGTAAAGAAGCTGCCCTTCTTACACAAGAAGATAACCTTCTTACTCAAGAGGCTATTATTCTTACATAAAAAGACTTATGGAACTACAAAAGAATCTCCCTAACATTCCCTCATGACATTTCGTCTCTTTGACATATGGTGAACACAAAGAGAGGAACTTTAGAGGGAAGCTTATCATATAAAAAATCCACATTATTTTAAGTGCATAGTATTAATATGCATGTATTATCGCATTACCCCAACTCATGGAAAAACTAACAAGGATATGCTCTTCAAAGGCGTACTCCACAAGACATTGATCCATGAAAGTTGGTCAAATACCACAGCATGCATACGAAATCCATGATATAGCCTACTCTAAGGCAACCTCAGTTACCATAACATCTTGATATTCTATCAATGAATCTAATTCATACTCGAAAAGCGTTGTCTAGACAATGTAGTTTCTAATCTGCAAGCTAACGAAACGAAGGAAACTCTTTCGTGCAACCACAACAACTTGTCACTTATCTTATCAAAGGGTGAGCCCCTCCTAACAAGGCTCCATGGGATCCGGCGCTATACCTACCCATGAAACGGGGATGAGCTCCTAGGCCACAACTGCTCAACAGGTAACAAGGATAATGACCTTCCTGTATACAGGGTGAGTTCCTAATACAATCCACAACTCCATGGGACAAGTCCTTTAGAAGGAATACCTAGACCCATGAAAGAGGGTGAGCTCCTCACACCAAGACAGCTCATACATGTTCACAACAGGCACAAAAACGAGCATTTCACATAGATAACCATTAAGAAAGGTTACAAACAAACAAGCTGATAGGATAAGCATTGCATCGGTTCTCTAGCTTAGTAACCTGGGATGGGTGACTGCAGCGTCCACCTCATGGCAAAAGGTTAAAGACATTGCAAACACTATAAACGACAAGTAGCAGATCCAAGACAACCAAACATTAAACTTAAATAAAGCATCACCCCTAGAGGGGGAGCATTCCCATTGAGGAAGGGAAGGGAAGTTCCTTGGTCATATAGTCGGAAAGCAAAGCATCAAACCATAACAAGATTATAAAGGCATTTGCATAGCAAGACTCATGCATAGCTTACATAAGCTTACATGACAAGGTCTTCAGAAATCATAATGCATTAGCTCGCTAGAAGAGCAACAAATTCATTATCAAAGTTAGCCTGCTATATTGGCTTGGGAATGCTCTCAACCATAATAGTAGGGGAAGCATCCTTGCCAACGAAGATGTCATTAAGGCATGGGCAAGTTCAACGAGCAATACCTTGCTCAAACAAGGTTCAACCTTCTTATGATACGCAACTACAACCGGGAATAAGCTTCTAAGACAACAAGATTGTCTACACATTTAGAAGTACCATACGGTTGAAAAAGAAATATAAAAAGAGGCTTAGTCTCACATTTTGATAAAGAGAAGCCTCTTACATGGATATAGGAAGAAAATAGCTTTCGTAAGAAGCTCATCTTTGTGTAAAGGAAGTTCACTAAATTGCACTACAAGCTCACATCCATGCAAAGGAAGCTCAATAGGGTACACCTATAAACTCGCCTTTATACGAAAGAAGCTCACTTCCGCATCAAATAAGCCCACTTTGTTACGGAAAAAGTTTATCAATCTACAACATTGGTACGCAAAAGGCTCCTTCTTTTGCCATGTTTGCTCATATCTGCCTTGCTCCATCACATCTATTATAAAACGAGCTTACCACAACACTTAGAGAAGCCCAAAGTCTCAAGCTGGTAAGCTGCTACACCTAATGGATGGAAGCGATGAGCTCATGGAATGAAGCTATTAGCTACCATCAGGCACCGAAGAATATCCGGGAGAGCACATATGACGCTCGCGTTGGTATAACTTACCGCAAACCTCGGCAAGGTGATTATAAGCTTAGTATACATGTATAAGAAAAAGAGATACGTAGTGACACGATAAATACCAAGATCAAAGCCACTACTTGTCTATTGCAAGATCACCAACATGGTGTGCCATACACACACACACACGATAAGCGCACTCTTTTACATCGTTGCCTTCTACTTGCTTGAATTCATCAATCCTATCGTAGAAAAAGTTTATCAAATGCTTCAAAAACCCAAAGACTTTGGGAAAGTAAGCTACGCCATTTGACAAACAAATATCTATGAGCTCTTACCCATTTGGGACACGTGACTAAAGATGTTTACGGTGATATAGCTTACCATGAACCTCAAGGCTAAGAACTCTACAAGGTAAAAAGGCGTGTACTAGCATGCTACCACATATGTTCACAACCACTGCTTGTCTATGATAAGTCCATCAACAAGATGATTCCATTCATTCATGGACTTTTGGACCCTCTCCGATAAGGAAGGTAGAGTCTCCCAACCACTTTGATGAACATCTCCTAGTTCTTCACACCTATAAGCTTATCACCAAGAAATTTTGCAACATGTCAATATTACATGAACGATCCCCATGAGAAAGAAACTTCTTCTATAAATGAGCAAGAAATGCTTGTCGTCTCCTCTAAGGGTGAGATTGTAACCACCTAACAAGCTGTCCCTAGTGTCTTGGAGCTCCCTTGCTCGGTCGTCCAATCACGACAAGTCAAATTCAAGCAAGTCGCCTAAAAGAAAGCTAAGCGAAAACCGGAAGCTTGGAAGCTTCAAAAACAATAAAAATGTTTCAAAGCTCATAAGCTACAAAATAATCTTCAATACTAGAAGATCTAAGGACTTCCAAGACGTCCAATAAAGCTTTGCATCTTCTAAGCTTCTCAAGAAACACCGAAAATGTAGAAGCTACAAGAAAAGGCAGAAATTATGAAGTCCAAAATAAGAAATTCATAAACAAATAAGGCGCAAACACCTTACACCAAAGTTTATGAATTTCTAGAGGTAGGAAAAAAGGAGATAAGATTACTAAGTCACAAGCACCCATGACTACGTCATGACTACTTATGACTGGGGGGCTGATGACGTGGGTACCCAAACCCCCACGTTTAAACATATTTAAGAAGCTATCAAGCTCGGGCCAGGAAGCCGAAAAGCCAGAAGCTGGTGTAGAGAAGCTACCTGCATCGGCTCCTCAGCTCCCTAGCACAGGACCTGCCTTACACAAGCACAGGACCTGCCTTACAGGAGGTCAATAATAAAGGTGGGTCCAACATTTATGGGCCAGCTCGGCCCATTACCACAAAGCCCATTAGGGTTTGGGGTTTCACCCTCTATAAATAGGGGGGTTACACCTTCACTCAAACCCATCCCATTTGTCTTGGTCTTCACTCAAGACATCTCACTCACTTTCTCTCTCTCTCTCTCTCTCTCTCTCTCTCTAGAAACAATCTCTCACTAACTAATCTGCCTAGCTCCCATAGAGGAGCCTACGAGCTGCTAAAGTATCACATCGGCAGCTCATGAACTCTCTATAATTACACACAATAAAGCTGTCAGGCTCCCCTGTTGAACTCACGAGCTCCCCTGTCGGAGCCCTGGAGCTGCCATATTTGCAGTCTACACATCCATGGTTCTAATAACCAACTTTCAGCCATCAAGTTAAGCAGCCCGAAATCGCCTCGGCTGCTAGCTAACCGCCGGGTTTCAACCACCACCTCCTCTCATACTTCGTATCCCTCATTTACTCCTTTATCTTTACTTTTATGTACATTTCTTGGGATAAATCACTAATGTTGAGCGTCGGAGGGTGGTCCAGAGACCCCGGTCTCTGGACCCCTTCTAACGAGTTGTTCGTGGTGTAGGTACATGCTCGGAAGGTGCTAGGTCCAACCCGAAGAGACATCCATACCATCTCCATGCCTTATTCTTGTTGTTTCAACATGATAAAAAGAAACTAACTTATTCCTAAATAAAAGGGGTTTAGTACATAACAAATTTGAACTAGAGTCATCTCCATAATACGCTTGTTGATACTGTTTAGTAACATCACATTCCTTATACTCGTTTAATCCTTAAAATTGAAGAAAACAACCTATGGAAACTACTTAATCATATTTCTTATTCTTATACCTTATGTCCTAATCCATATATTTTTAAGAAAAACTAGATTAATTAAGTTCTTATATCTAAAGAAAATTAAAGGTTTTAAAAAATGAAGTTTAACTATAGTACATGCAAATATCATATTGTAACCAACTATTTTAGTTGGTTACAATATGATATTTGCATGTACTATAGTTAAATAACATATACGGAGTATATTTTTTTAAGGTGAACTTCATTAAAAACGGAGTGCGTCCTCAAAACGAGGACCGGCCACAGTTAAAATCACACATAGATAAAAAGAAGTAATCCAAATCCTTAAATAATTCAATAGAGTATCTAAAGCTTTATATTTATTGGTATAAATTATCACAGTATTACATTTTCAAAGAATAAAAGGGCAAATAAAAAAGATATACTACAAATCGAGTGATGAAAACTGTTAAAGAGATAGACATTTATTGGTATATCTTATCGTCCACGCATAGAGCACAAATTCGTTTAGTGGGACGTGGGTCCAAAAAAACCCACCTATATGGCTATATCTCGCGTACATCGTACGACAAGCGTTATATGAACTTATGAAGCCGTTGTACATTCAGTTGTAGTTTTGTACTACTTTATGTTTTTTGAACGGCAAGTTTTTGTACTACTAAAATCAATTTGCAAACCCACCAATGACCAATAGTACTACTAAAAAAAACCTGACCAATCAAAAGGTGACACCTCACATTCAAGCCCCGCCTCACACCAAGCAACTTCTCCCCGCCCCCCTCCTTCCTGCCCTCTTCACGCCGGGGTGGCGGTGGTGTTCCCGCCCAAAACCCACCTCCATGCCATTATCCCCGCCCCCACTCCGGGTAGACTAAGAAGGGGGGGGGGGGGGGTGGGATGGAGCGTCATGTAACCCTTTTGGGTCTCATGTGGAGGGGATGAAAATTGTGGGGAGTGGAAGGGGGGAAGAATGGGGGAAGGAATATTATTATTATTATTGCGTGTGTAAAGTAAAAAAAAAAAAATATTCAGCCAATAAAATCATAAAGTAGGGTGCCCCACGCCAGAGCTCTTCTCCACGCCATACCCTTCCCGCCCCTCTTCAAGCCCCCTTGGCGGCGGTGTTCAAGCCCTTTTCACGCCCCCACTCCGGATGGTCTTAACGTGTGACTGAGTTAACATTGGTCTACATTTTAGAGCTAGATTAGTTATTATTAGTTACAAAAGGGCTGGCAGTACAACTTCTTATCCGTCTACCTACTATTTTAATGTATTTTTTTCCAATTAGGCTGGTCGGAGAACAGACGCCCCAACCCCCCGTCCCTTCCTTTTTGCCCCGTCTCACCTCCCTACACTGCTATCCTCCCCCGTCCCTCCCGTCTCTCTCGGGACATTAGAGACGCTCCAATCACCATCACCCACCAATGCCTCCACCAATCACCGTCCCCGTCTCCGATTGCCTACATCGCCCCTGCCCCCGTCCCTCCCGTTCACCGTCCCCCCGATCCCACCTTTTTCCTATATGGCTTGTTCTTCAACCGTCTGCTTACCCACCAGCCTTATGGAATGATATTACTTAATTGAGGAAAAAAATAAAAACCTGATTTTAATGTTCAGAACTATCAAGGCGGAATCTAGTTTATCATAAATTATTTGTGCCTTGTTGGATCACTTACGATGATAAAACAAATCAATAAGATTGTGGTGGGGCAAGCGGTACTGAAAGGAGAGTCAAAGAATGTGGAAAAGCACGCGAAAACTTGTGAGGATAATCAACATGCCTTCGTCCCCCTAGCGTTTGACACGTTCGGCTCCTTGACGCCGGAGACGGTTCGGTTCTTGGCTAGAGTTCAGCATGTGGTTCACAACAACATTTTGACCCCTCAGGGGCGAGACTTTGTTTTAAGTAGATCATGGTTTTCTATTTAGAACAGGATGACGGCGCAGTTTGTTGCCCGTCTACATGGTATCCTTATGTTTTTTTTTTTTTTGAACGACAAACGTTACATCTCCTATACTATTACACCAATAATTCTATATTACAACACCCTTGTCAAGAATCGAACCTTGAACCTCCCATCTAAGAGACATATGTCTCTACCAAGTTACATGATATCCTTATGTAACTGCCCTTTATTAATATAAGTTTCCAAATTTACATAAGATTAATTTACCTCACACTTGATGGACCTACACAGGTTTAAAATGATTTCTCAAAGATCAACTTCATATTTAAACTGATTTATGTTACTTTATAACTATTAAAAATGTTAGATGGTCCATTAATATTTTGACCTATAGTAAGCTAGCGGATGACAATTGACAAGGATTTCTTAACTTCTTCGTGTATCATGTAAATAACACTCATATTCCATTATATGTGTGCATGTATGTGTCACATTTCCTTTTTATTATTGTTACTTAATTACTTCATTATATATCTTTATTATTTACGTCTTCTTTGGTTTATAGTAATTTTTTTTTCAATTTAATTAGTAGTATTTTACGTCTCTATTTTGTAATCTTTACAAAATTCTAGATATCATTTCTGCTTAAATCTTGGTAAACTAATCCCAATTGTATCCATTCATCTATTTTGTTAGTTAGACAATCTAATATCTATGACGTTATGCCTATGAGGGAATCCGTAGCTTATGTGTAACGGAGAGGAGGGCTACTTGCAGACGTGGGGGGAAGGGTCACTCGTAGAAGAACTAGCCGGTCAAATGGGAAATCTCAATGCGCTACAAATGGTATATGTACCTAACTACCTAAGAGAGATAGGATGTTGTAAAACTTTGGTATATATAATTTATACAGAAATTTTATAAACTAAAACCCTAAAATTAAATTTAAAACACCAAAATATTTGCAAATTGCAACACAATATGCTTTTTAAACGCATTAATCTTTGGGTCTTCCTATTTAGTTTTGTCTCATTTTAGGGGTCCATTAGTTTTGGCCCAATTGTAGGTACCCATTTTTTATAGTTACACAAGGTTTAAAATTCTCAGGGACGGCCCAACACGTATGTTTGTTCAATGTAAAATGAAGGTATAATCCTTAAAAAAAACGATTTATAGTCTAAGATTTACATCTTATTACAAGCATACGTACCAAACAAAAATCCCACCATAAGGTAGACTCTAGGTTGATTTACAAAGTTACATCTATCAGAGGATATAGAGGTTGCTTCCCCTAAGACAACGATTCAAGGTTTTTTTTTTTTTTTTTTTTGCGCTTGAAGAAAGCAATTCGGTGCAAATAACATATAGTAGACCCATTCTAAACTAATAAAATGAGAATAACATATAGTGTGGCTAAGAATAAAGAAAACAAAGGTTACTGAGATTATTAGTAAGAGTAACATAATACCAATAACAAGAAGTAGAGAGAAAAAAACGTAACACTAACCACCTTGGAAGTATCTATAATATACAAATAATTATATGTATTAATTTTTGCAATTCAAGTAATATTGATAATAACAAAAACACACACAGATTACCTTTATGGTTGTTAGAACTTACCTCGAAACTATCTGTGAAACGTATTGAAATTATGCTTATTTATCAGTCGTAGCCTATTGTTTACATGAGAAATGATGTGGTGGTAAGGTATCTTCCCTCTATCTAAGAGGTGGAAAATTCAAATTTTGTGGTGCATGTGTACGAGTATATATGAGTAAGTTACCTTGTCGTTAGAAAAATAGCCCTTTAACTGTAAGACCAAACGTAGTGGTATGCAAATTTTTCACGCCCATCTCCACTTGTCTAGCTTTGATTGGATCGGCAAAAAGTAGCCCTCAAAACGCCACTCTCCGGTGTGGAAAACATCACGCTTAAACCATTTTTTGACCAAAAATGCTTCTGAGGGCGGTGTACCGGCGTTTTGGGGGGCATTTTGGGCCCATTCCACGCTCAATACCAGCACCACTACACTCGGTCTAATAACTTATCAGCTTACAATAACGGTCCTAAAAATTGGTGGGATCTGATGCTTGCCACACAACAAAAAGGCTGATTCAGACTCCCAACTGAAACGTAAATTGGAATCCTCCTTTTTCACACTATTTCAATCCACGAATTTGCACTAAATTTCTTAAACTCGCTTCCAATTCATTATTGAGTTTCATTATTCACTTACCACCTCATAACAATGTCTCAGGTACTTAATTCTCTCCAGTTTTAATTAGCTTCTGTATGGACATATGATTATGGACTTATATGTAGATCATAACATGTTATATATCTTGTTTTATATTTATATTACTATTACTATTACTATTACTATTTTCATGACAACAAATCAAACTTATAAAATGATTTGGGTGGCAATATTATTTAGACTGTTGTTCTCAAAGTCGGCATGTCATGTGGAGGCTGTGCTGGTGCTGTCAAGAGGGTTCTTAGTAACATGGAAGGTTTGTAGTTCTTCATTCTTTCTTTATGATTCACGAATTTCAGAAAGCTTTATATAACAATTAATTCCGTCATCTACATATGAAGGCTTAAGGCTTTAATCCTATTTGAGTAGATTTGAAAGAATGAAGAAAGTTAAAGTGGGTGAATCCTAAGAGGGTCAAGTTTGTTATTATTTTTATGAGTATGTCTATCGGTTTAAGTATTGGATTTCTTGGCATGTTTATCAGGTTGTTTGAATTACTAGATATTATATAGGAAGTTGTTTAATATGGATACATAGTTAGGGGCTATATAATTTGTGTGCAAAGTTTAATTGATAGAAAGAGTCGAACGAGTTTGTTCAAACATGATTTTCCAATAACATAATTAGTTGTATCAAAATTTAAGATGATTAAAGAATTATTATGCTTCAATTCTTTATTCTTTATGCTCGATCTATAGGATCGGTGCTTATGTTTTTTGCTTAGTTTTTTGCATGCTTTATAACTAGAACAAGAAAGTATTAATGATCTAGACCTAGTCTATAGCATTGCAGTTAGTGGTGGAGCTTGAAAAAAATTCCAGTGAGGGTTGAAAGTAACAGACCTTTAAAAAGGACGGGGCCTGACACAATATGTATAAAATTTTCGTAGTAACACGCTTAAAATTACACTGTGGAGCAAAAACGGTGGGGGCAAGCACCGTCCGACCACAACAAAGATTCGCCCCTTGATTGCAGTTTGAGTGAATGGAGTCACTTTTTGTTCCAAAATTCGTTTGGATATGAATACGATACCCTTCACTGGGATTTGGATCGTGTTATATTTTCTCACACAAAACAAAAAAGTTTGAGTTGGATGGACCATAAAAGTCTAGCCTTTTTATCGGAATCACTTTTAAAGAATTTAAGTTCCACTTTCAAAAGGAATTCTAGCTTTTGATTGCTTGTTTTCTAAGCTAGAAAAAAAAACTAACTTTTTTATATAAGGATAACAATTTAAAAATGTTTCAAGGTAAGTAACTGATTAGTACAAACTGATTGTCAATAGGTTTGACCATTTTGATTTTTTTACTGGCTAGGTGTCATGTGAAAATTCCTCTACCTTAAATCATAGATGTCATGGTTACATTTGTAATTTTTCAATGACATGTAAACAATTATTAAAAGGTAGGAAAATGGTTATTTTCGTGATTTTCTCTTTTACCTTTATTTCCATTCTCTAAGTTGGTTAATTTTGATATTGATTTTGAATCATTTTTACTATTTAACCCTTGGTTTGTGCTAAACCAATATTTAGGCGTTGAAACTTTTGATATTGATCTCGAGCAAAAAAAGGTGACAGTGAAAGGAAACGTGGATCCAGATGCAGTTTTGCAGACTGTTTCTAAGACTGGGAAGAAAACCGAGTTTTGGCCGAAAGAAGCATCTCCTTGTTGTTGTGGACCCAAAAAGGCAGTGGAACATGTGGCTGAACCATCTAGTGAACCTGGAGAAGTGGTGGAACCTGTGGTTGCACCCTCATGTGGAGCCGCAAAACTGGTAGAACCTGTGGCCGCACCATCTTGTGGAGCAGCAAAACCAATGGATGCACCATCTGTTGAGGCTGAAAAGCCAGTGGAACCTGTTGCTACACCATCATCTGATGTTGAAAAGCCTGTTGAAACTGTTGTTGCTTGATCTTTTAAGTAAGGATTGATATTAATATATATGTCCGTAGTTGTGGGGGTTGTTTGTGTTTGTTATGGAACTTTTTATTGTAAAATTTAGCTATTGGAATAAATCTTGGCACTACAATAAATATAAACCGCTTCCATGAAACTATTTTAAATTTATACATAAGCAAACAACCGAAGTTTTAAGTTAGGATTGAACGGGAGTTGACATACTTCTTAGTGTATCAATTAATTATAAGTTTTTTTTGTTAAGGTATGATTTTTAAAGGTAAAATGACATCTGGCAGGAGCATCAATGGACCCCTTGAACCTTGTAAAAATGGTGAACACCATCACTAGACATCTATCACCACCAAGACTCACGGTCAACATAAGGGGGGAAAATCACGTATCCCAAAGTAAACCGAATGATACTGGGGTTTGATCCCCAAACCTCAACAACAAATTCCTACATCCACAACAAACCTTCACAACTATAGATTCTCTAAAGCTCCTATAGCGATTGCTAACGTGACAACCTACATAAAGCATTGGCACTTAAAATTGCATAAAAAGCTCGAGCAGCCAACCGGCCAAATAACTCTCCCACCATTGGTGATTGACCCTGAGTATATTTGTTTTGTGCATAATGGTGACAACCTACACTATCTTTAAAATGGATGTGTTGCATTAACTTACAAAAATTATCCTTGCTTAACTCAATACTGCAAAAAGAGCCTCAAACTTTGTTTATAACACTCTTCTTGCCTTTTTTTAATGATTTTTTTTAATTTGGTCCTATAACATACATGATAGCAGTTACATATTCATGTCACTCATATTTATGGGTTGTATTATGCTCATTTCATCCTATTTTCTTGCTATATCATTTTCATCTTTTGATATTCATCATTTTACCCATCTTAAGGCTCATGGATTTGGTAGAATTGAGTCCGTTAAGGAATATACTAGTGGGCCTTCTAAGAGTAGATGGGCTATCAACTGAACAAAGAAAGAGACTTACAATAGTTGTAGAACTGGTTGCTAATTTATCAATTATCTTCATGAACGAGCTCACATCAGGACTTGACGCAAGAGTTGCGGCTATTGTCATGCGTATAGTAAGAAACACAGTAGATAGGGGTCGAACTGTTGTTTGTACTATTCACCAACAAAGCATCGACATTTTTGAAGCTTCTGACGAAGCAGGTTATTTTAAAAACAAATAAATTCCCGCTAAACTTACTTCAAGGCTTAGTAGTGTTACATTTTCGCATCTATTGTTAATGAAAAGAAGCGAAAAGGTTACTTACACAGACCTCTCAGACACTGTTCTCACCGGCTAATAGAGTATTTTGAAGTGAATCAATAAGTATTCCTTAATTAATGCTTCCATGTAAACAACATATAAAGCTAACATGAACAGTTCAATTCCCAATCTATTTCAGGGGTTAACAGAATAAAAGACGGTCAAAATCCAACCACATGGATGTTCGATGTTGCTTATTCAACGGTCGAAACTCAACTTGATGTTGATTTTGCAGATATCTTTGCTAACTCATATTTGTATAAGTATGAATCCCTCATAATTTTTCCCCTTAAAATTCATTTCCTTTGTAATATAGATTCTATCAAGACCCTTGACTATATGTTCTTTATGACAGGAAGAAACAATAGCTAATTTCCGAGCAAAGTAAACCAGCACCAGGTTCACAAGATCTTTACTTCCCAACAAAGTACTTGCGATCCTTCCAGACACAATGCTTAGCTTACTTATGGAAACAACACTGGTCTTACTTGAGGCACCCATAGTATAATGTTGTTAGATTTTCACAACCCGACCAAGGTGGGCTTGGTCGAAATACAGATTGGTACCAAACTTGCACAGCGGAAGTAACAATTACTATATTATAGGTTAAATACAATTTCTAATTCCAAATAGTACAATACTTAAATGAATGGTTCAGAAGTATGAAGGGACGAATCGCGGCGGTCGTCGAAGCAGTTAATGATGTGCAATTCACAAGTCAATCCAATCTCTAACCATGCTTAGCTGTGACACCCGGCATGTTTGGGTCAGCATTTTATAAACACATAAGTCTACCTTAGCAAAAAAAAAACGTTTATTAAACATACTTGACAAAGTCAGTTGGGTCAGAACACAGTCCGTATTGTCCAGGGTTCAATGATTTGGAGGATCATTGGGGTACACACACACATGAGTTATGAGTCCCGTTGTTGGTGAATTACATGAATTAGATTAAGTAACAAACGTGAATTGATCTGTTTATGGTGTAGAACATGCAAATACGTGTTTAAACGATGATTAGATGATTAAGTAACATATTGTGCTTACTTAATGAGCAATTTACGTTGTGTTGGAACTATTTTGAAAACTTTATGAGCAGTTTACGTTGTTTTCATATCATATAGTGTCGTTTATTGTGACCGTTGACTTGGATCCTGGTGTGTCACGCGCCTCGCGGTAAAACCCCGCACGTGGAAATTTGAGGGTGTGACATTAGCTCTATGCTCTAATCCACAACTAATATAATACACCTCGCATTCGCCATACCAGATCTGTCGTCCTGACATAGTCGTCTGTAGAATCGGTCTAACCAGAGCCAGTAAAATTCCGGAGATAAAGATCTACATAGTCGCTTAAAAGATTTCACAAATATTTTCCAATCTGCATCTCCAAATGCTTGTCTGCGGTGCTTTAATATATTTCGTTGAATGTGCCACCTGCATAATAATAATAATAATAATAATAATAATAATAATAATAATAATAATAATAATAATAATAATAATAATAATAATAATAATATGTATTACCTGCATAACAACTTCGAAGCTGCTGGAAATACTATGTCGCGTGCATTCATCAAGGCTTTCTCTCAATCAGTTATTATAGCACGGGGCTCCGTACTATCTTCTAGCAACTCTTTAAGCCTTTGTAGCACCCATAGGTAGTTATCCTTTTTTTCACAGGAGATAAATGCATGAGCGACACAAAACGACTTGGATGTTGATGCCATGCCCAAAACTTGAACAAACGGAAGTTTATGCTCGTTCGTTTTGTAGGTCGCATCAATCATCAGCACATATGGGAAAGCACGCCATAATATATGCGAGGTGGGATGAACAAACAAAATATCCTTGATCGCATTTGTCGAGGCATTCTTCCGGGTGAAGTAAACAATTGTTTTTCCACCAATGTGCTTTCGAGTACCTGCATAGCAATAACAATAATTAAAAAATAATAATAAAGTAGTAGTAGTAGCGGTAGCGGTGGTAGTAGTGGTAGTAGTAGTGTAGTAGGGGTAGGGGTAGAGGTAGGGGCAGCAGCAGCAGCAGCAGTAGTCGTCGTCGTCGTAGTCGTAGTAGTCGTCGTGGTAGTCGTGGTAGTAGTGGTAGTAATAATAATACCTACATTTGAATCATGTCGCCGTATAACAAATGCTTAACCTTGGTTATTGTGTTATGTATGTCTCTTAAAATGCAAGGACTAGCCAGGTTTTGTTTTCTAACGGCCGAATATATGTCTACTGGCGTAACATTTGGAAAATAAAGTGTATCCACCAATTTTAACTCGGCCGGACCCAGCCTCCTAGCATACGCGTGACCCTCGATGTGTTGGAAAGGTTTGTGATTATGTGTTTGGTTCTTGACCTCCAAAATCCAACCATCGTAGCTGGATCTGTATCTCCCTATTAGTTCAAACGGGCAATTACATTTTTTACTGGTCGTCTTTCGAACTCTGGCTACACTACGATGTATGCCACTACGGTCACATCGTATCCATGCCGTCGTTATCCTCCTATCTGGCCCCTGCCTTCAGAAACAGTACGTCCGAATACGGTAATGAACTCATATATATTAGTTGTTATTTGAACTCGTAGGGTTTGTGAGATTTGAAGTCGTATATATTAGTTGTTATTTGACCCTAATACCTGCAAAATTTATATACGAGTTCAAATAACAACTAATATATACGACTTCAAATCTCACAAACCCTACGAGTTCAAATAACAACTAATATATATGAGTTTAAATCTCACAAACCCTAAAACAAATTTATTTACGGGGCTAAATATACGAGTCTAAATATGTACACTACTAAATATACACGGGTCTAAATTATAAACAAGTGTAAATACATAAACACACCTGACTTGTTTCAAACGAAACATCCGGGACAGGTTCGTCGCCACCGTTATCACCTCCCTCGTACGATTCCTTGAAGCTACCATGACCCTCCTCGTGCGAATGATAAGTCCCGTATTCGTACCGTGGATGACTTGGCGGCACGTCAAATGACTCCGGTTCTCCTACGTACTCCTGGTTCAAATCGGCCAGCAGGTTCAAATCGGTGTAACACCCCAACCGATGGCGGAATCATCGAGGTGCCACGTAGTGACGATTGTTCAAAAGCTCATGGTACTAAAATGTAAATATTATTGAATAATCAAAATTGTCTTACATGGAAATGGAAAATACATTGTCTAAACGAAATGTAAATATTGAAATAACAGAATTAAAATAAGGCACTAAATGTTCCTTGCTAAAGCACTAGATCGAACTGCACCTGAAACATGTACAAAAAATAGGTTTGGTCAACATATGAAATGTTGGTGAGCATTCCTAGATTTGATATATATAGTAGGTTAAAAAGTTATACAATTCAAGTGCAAGCTACAGTGCGAATATGTAAACTATGTATCATACAAATGAGCGAAATCAACCCTGTGACTGTATAATGTACTGTATGAACTGTAGTGTACTCAACCAATAAATGGATGATAACTTAACACTGGCCACGGATTCTCCGATGAAAAAGGGGGAGAATCAATCTAGGCGGGTTGTCAATCCAAATAGCGCTATCCAATGTTAAGGTCGGCTTGTACAATGTTAATGATTTCACTAAGTACAAATGTATTCTACATGTAATGTCTAAGCATAAAGCACGTTTGTAAGCAAATGCACATAGTACTAGAATTGTATTGTAAAAATGTGAACTTGTATTTGTAATTTGTATAAGTGTACATGTAACACCCCAAAAATGAATAAAAGCAAAACGGGGATAGGAAATACTCACTGTTTACGTAATAGCTTGTAATTGAACTTGGACAACGAAATATGTGTTGGAACTATCTCAAAGTATCAACCTAAAGTAATTGATAATGTGTAAGTGAAATAACTCTAGGATGCATGTATTTCTAGGGCTTCGAATTGGGGATAAATGTTTGTTTGATTATTATTAAAAATATTCGCCAATTGAGAGAAATTTAGTAAATAAATAACCAAAAATCTTTTGATGAAATTTAAATTTAAGATGGTCACAAGAATGTGTTTAAAGTGTAAAAATAATTTTTATAAAATTATTTTCTTTAAAATAGATTATTAAATCTATTTATTACAAATTGTCAAACTTTAACTTTAATAATTAAAAATACTAAAATTAAAGAATTATTATTTTAAAAATCATATTTCTGTTCTAAATGATCAGAAATAATTTGTATAAAATTTTGGTGCAACAATACTGAAAATTGAATTTATTATGATTTAATTATGATTAAATCTAACAAAAATTGATTAAAAATAAAATAAATGATTTTTCTGAAATAAAAATCATTTCTGAAAAGCTTAATGTTATAAAAACTTAGGATAATTTTTGTGGAAATTAATAAGATCGTTTTGATATATTTATAGATTTTTATAAATAAAATAGAATAAACTTGATTTATTAATAATATATATTAAATAAATTATTTTTGAAAAACTAAAAATTGGATGATGAACTTTATCAGTGGATAAACATAAAATAAATTTTGTAGAATTTATAAAATAGTTTTAGTATTTTAAAACGATTTTTAAAAAGAATGAAGGTAATTATAGGTATAAAGGATAACCAAAAAAAAATGTCTTATGCTTGTGGGATTCGAACCTGTGTGGTTCAGGTTACAAGGCACCAGACACAACCACTTCGTCCAGACCAGTGGTTGTGTTTTGTTTTAGTTCATTTAATATATATAACATATAAAAATTGTGTTTTTCCCCAAATTATTAAGAACAAGCCCTAGATTTTGCAATTGTTTGATTCACACATCAATAACCCAATTAACCTTAGGGCTATTGATGTGTGGATGCCGAAGATCAAAACCCACTAAAAATATTAGACTTACAAGTCTGTTTCGTGCACGATTGCTCAGTCAACTTACAAGTCAAACACGACGAAATTTAGCATGAACAGAGGTTATATGAAGAAATTGAGAGTTGAGAAAGGTTGAGTGGCGAGTTGTGAAGGTGTAGAAGGTATCAATTTATAGTGAGGCCTACGAATTAGTCGTTTTAGAAAGTTTGACCCGCGATTAATGTCATACGCGTATGGTGTTTAAATTGGTCAATGATTGTTGGTTAATTGACGTGTATTCGAGTCAGATAGGGCCGATAATCTTGTAATCATACCATGTATAAATGCAAGCGAGTTAATTGAGTTAAAGGAATGGTCAAAGTTTATAAAAACATACCAATCTGCTGCTGTTCGCGTAACAGGCAAAGGGGAGAAGAAAAAGGAACGCGAAAGCGGGTATAAATACATTTTAAGTTGGGATTCAAACAGGTATGAGCCTTGGCTCAGTTGGTGTTGATGTGTGGGTGTTGTCTGGAAGGTGCCCGGTTCGAAACCCGGGGTAGGCACCTTTTATTTTTTTATTTTTTTGTTTAAACTGAAAGGGGGAGGAGGGAAGTGGGCTGGGCTTTCTGCTGTTGGGCCGAAAATCTTTAGAGGTTTAGGGTGGGCTTGGGTTGGATTGTCTTGGGTAAATGGGGTGTGTAGTGTCCATATTATTATTATTATTATTATTATTATTATTATTATTATTATTATTATTATTATTATTATTATTATTATAAAGATAAAATGTGACGTATAAGATAGGAGATGCGAAATAAAAAAAATGTATATATATATATGTATAATAATAATAGGATAAAAGTGACGGATGTCACAATCGGGTAGCGCCTTCCCGTCACCACAGTGAACAACGGATCTAACCTCCTCCTCACCACGTTCCAACACTGGTCCGAAAAGGCTTTCCGAGATGTGAGATATGCTAAACGAGTGCCCCCATTCATCCGAAGCATTACTGAGGTTCCCTGAAGACATCGCGGTAGCTTGGTATGATCGGATTTTAGGTGCTCCGTTTTTTTTAAAAAAAATTTCATCGACTGATAAAAGAAGACAAGGAAGAAGAATATATCTGGACCTCTACGGGCCGTAGGGGTCTCTACGAGCCGTAGTGGTCTCTACGGACCGTAGAGGGTTTAATGCTCCCAACAAACCTTGTTATCTATGGGCTGTAGAGGCCTCTATGGCCCGTAGAAGGGCTGCTTTTTCAGACTGACACAGTGCAAGTCAGTTTGTTCATTGATTGTCCTCGTACCTCGTACTACCTACGGGTCGTAGAGACCCTTACGGGCTGTCTAGGGTTTAAATGAACTCCACCAACCTACCTCTACAGGCCGTAGAGATCTCTACAGCCTGTAGAGGTAACCTTCATTTATTACACTGACACCCTCTATGAGTCGTAGAGGATTGTGCAAACCTAATTTTTGTTTTTTGTAAATAACATAGCTCTTTATTTATTCTGTTTATGAAAACCTAGATAGTAACGATGAATACCATGTTCTGGTTTTCTTTATCCTCGCAGGGCCATTAATTATTCTATATTTTTTTATTGTGTAAAAATCAAGAAAAAGATTTTGGTGGCGGGGGCGGCACCGTCTTCCCCGGCCGCACCGGCATAGAACAGTAATTAGGTTTGTCATTAGCCTCTTAAATGCCCACTTTTATATTATTATATCCATATTTATTGACCCCATAATCAAGGAACACTGTGAGGTTCACTTCACTTTATTATTATTATATTCCTTAATTATATGTTAAAACACTCTCTACTCCATTTTAAAAACTTTATCGACCGACAGATCCGAATTTATAGCTAGCACAATAACCTTTGTTTCTAACAAAAAAATCATGCATTATCGAGCCACCCTTTGATTAATTATAATATTAAGTAATGATCAAATAAATTAATAAAAAGAAAACGTTGACTCTACACAAAGTCTGATTATATATAAGGGTTCCTGATCAACACACTGAACATAGCACATATTGTCATATATCATATATACCTCGTATTATCAAAGCTTAAATATCAAAATAGAAGATTTAGAAAGCATGATTTGTGTTGTATATGAAGGCTATGGATCCTCCATACTCACACTTATTTTCATTACATGCATATGGCTTCCATTTCTACAAATTAAACACTCAATTCTTCACATT
This sequence comes from Ambrosia trifida, assembly GCA_028751855.1. Lineage (NCBI taxonomy): Eukaryota > Viridiplantae > Streptophyta > Magnoliopsida > Asterales > Asteraceae > Ambrosia > Ambrosia trifida. The sequence continues at coordinate 192,156,981 of CM054122.1, read as the reverse complement.
CATTCCATCATTATTTCCTTCTTTCATGCAAATGATAATGATGATCATAATCAAAAGGTATTTCCCAACATCTACCACCTTTCGGATCTTCGATTCAGCGATTTACATGATGTCAATGGAGATGATATTGCCGGAATATGTGGCATAAGATCGGTGGATGAAACTTGCTCCATTTGCCTGGCAGAGTTCCAGGGTGAGGACACAGTGAGTCAACTCAGTAGGTGTCGTCATGTGTTCCATGCATGCTGTATAGAAAGGTGGCTCAGTCGAGATCAGTTCACTTGTCCTCTTTGTAGGTCAAATTTGTTATGTATTCCTGGCAAACGAGTAGGCGGGCTGGTCAACCAAAACTTAGATGAACAATTTGCACCTTATTGGCAATGGTAGTTTTGATGTTAGTTTTTTTTTTTTTTTTTTTTTTATTTAAACCGAATCAGCATTGTTTCATCAACTTCTTGGACATAAAATCAGAAGTTAATATTTAGAATTAGAATGATATATTTCAACAAAAATTTGTGTTTGCGGTCTATATAATAAGTATATGGTATATCTTTCGTTCACATAGATAGTGTGTTTTGCTTCAATTCTTGTAAAAAGCAAGTATCTGATTTAGTGTGTGTTGCAAATGGTATGCTTAGTTACTATTTTATAAAGCACAAATCTAAAACTTTTTAGAAAAAAAATGGTAAGCATGAACAATTTGGTTCATATTTGAAACTATTTTGGTTTATGGAGGGTCCGCTTCTCCCACAAGCGGGCGTTCACTTTCAGTGGCGAAGCTTGAAAAATTGGTCTGGGGAGTTGGAAGTCACCAATCATGGGACGGGACCTAAATTTTTTTTCTATAGCTATGTCTTGGATTATATGTTCGGGTCGGTGATTTGATTCGGGCCGATTCAAACATTAAATACAATAATATCAAAGTTCTAAGCACCGTTTAACAAAAAATCAAAGAAAGACAGTAAAACATTAAAAGGAGACAAAGTGTGGGTACCTAAATGAAGTCATAATTACTTTCAAACCTAATTTTAAACAATGTGATAACTTGACACAAAAGGTTGAATAATAATAATAAAAAAAAAAAAACCACCGCCAATTATCCAAAGCAGAACATCAACACTCAACAAGACAACAACTAAATATCATATTGGGTGTTTTATGAAAGTATGAAAAATGAAATTAGTTGTGTACCTGAATGGAATAATTAATGATGGCTTGATTCTTTTTTATTTTTGAATAAAGACAAATATGGTTGAAACTTGAAAATGAAAGTATAAACTCAGGTGGGTGATGACTGAGATTTAGAGACACGGAGTACAAAGAGGGACGAGGGTTTTGGTTAAGAGTTTTATTGGGTTTAGTCTTTTAAGTGAGCGTTTAAATTGGGTTTTCTTTAAAAAAAATGGGCTAAATAAAACAATTGGGTTTTACCTCTTAAAATGGGCCCAAAAGAAAAAAACAAAGAAAAATGATAAACTCGGTAAAACAACCGATATTTGAGAACTTTGTATCGTCCGATATATTGTAAGTTTTGGTTTATATAATATACCTATTTTTTTGTTCAAAAAAACGGGGGTCGAAACCGTATATACCTAAAAAATTCTATACAGATGCTATATAATCGGTACTTCTGAGCGAAAATTCGGGGGGAGGGGAGGAGCCGCCCCTCCCCGCCCCTTCATAGGTGCGCCCCTGTACACTTTTCAAGTTTGAGTCTACTCCTCCCACAAACAGATTTAAGGAGGGCTCCAGCATTTTTCATCTACGATTGCAACATAAGTCATTTCCTCAAGTCCGCTCTTGCGAGCGGACTTTCCATAAACTAGATAAGTGAGAAAAATCATCCACAAACAAAGTCAGATTTTCTAAATGCTAAAGGCTAGCTACACCATTTAGCATTTAGCATTTAGAAAATCTGATTTTGTTCGTGGATGATTTTTGTGTTGATATCGTTTCGGCCATATTATGACTTTACTTTTTGTATTTTCTCTTTCGATTGCTATAAGCTTGCCAATACTGTTTTTGGTTTTCTTTTTTGGTTGCTATACCGAGTTCCGGTACCGTACGAATCAAACGATACCAACCGAATTCCATCTGCATAACAAATGATGGGACACAGCTTTTCGTGTTTTCCGAATATATCATTTTTAAATGCGTTTTTCTAAGTTTATCTTTTCTAAGACAACCATTTACAGCAAAAAAAAAAATATTATCCCGCCGTGAGCACGAGTATACCTACTAGTACTTACTTAATAAAGATGAAAAAATATACTTATTTTAAAAAAATAATAATGAATTAAAATCATGATGGATCCTACTAGAGGTGTACAAAATACCCGAACCCGAACCCGAAAAAAATACCCGAACCCGGGTATTTTAAAACCCGGTAATTTAATACCCGAACCCGACCCTACCCATAGGGTATTTTAAAACCCGGTTATTTAATACCCGAATCCGACCCTACCCGGTTATTTAATACCCGAACCCGACCCTACCCGTAGGGTATTTTCGCAAACTAATGTATTAAAATTAAAATTTTACTACAAAAAACACAAATATATATAAAACATTTATATTTTATTTATAAAATCTCATACCAATTTCTATTTTAAGTTATAAGTGTAGCATAAAATACCTAACCAATTTAATTTATAACATAAAACATATTGTAAAAAAACAATATATAGTATAACCAACCCGTCCGAGTTGACCCGAACCCGACCCGTTTAGCTAAACGGGTTCGTGGGTTTGACCCGAACCCATTTAGACTAAACCTAAACCCGCTAATTTCGTGTTAGGTTCGGGTCGTGTCGGAAATTCACACGCTTACTTGAAAATAGGTATCTAGTACCCGAAAATGGGTATACCCGAAACCGGGTATTGAAAACCCGAACCCGACCTGAACCTGGTATATAGGGTATGGCTTTTTCACGAAAATACCCTACCCGAACCCGACCCGATTATTTCGTCATACCCGGTTATACCCTACCCAGTCATACCCGAACCCAGATACGTAACCGAACCCGGGTATTCAAAAAACCCGGTTTTGTTTATCCTACATGAGTACATTCCTATTTAAAGAAGATGGCCACCCTCATGCCCTCATGGGCCTAATAAAGTTTTCGAACAAAAGAAAAAAAAGTTCAGTGGCCCAACAACCATAATCCACTAATCAAGTATAAAATAGAGCTAGAGGTGAGCAAATCGGTTTTTTTTGCCGAACCGGTTTCGGTTCCAAACCGGTTCGCTACAGTATCGGTTCGGTTTTGGACCGGTTTTGTCGATTCGTAAGACCGGTTTCGAAGACCGGTTTCGGTTCGGTTTCAGTTTCGGTTTGTTTCGGTTTCAGTTCTTAATCTGTTTTTCGCGCACTTTTTAAAATCGTATAAATTACATAAAATTTAACTTTTAATAACTTTTAAGGTTTTTTAAAAAAAGAAATTGAATATTAATACAAAAAAACAAAGTTTTATTTGTGTTTATGGCCAAAAAAATGTATTTTTCTTAAACCGGTTTCGGTTCGGTTTCGGTTTTTTTCGGTTTCGGCCGGTTTGTGTACCGGTTTCGGCTCGGTTTCGGTTTCTTTTGACCGGTTTTTTCGTCGGTTTTAGGCCGGTTTTCGGTTCGGTTTGAGATTTTTTTAGTACCGGTTTCACGTGAAACCGGTTTTGACCGGTTTCGGTTCGGGTCGGTTTTACCGGTCTAGATCCGCCATTAACTACTACGGATTGTCTTATTAAGTCATGTATTTTTTTTTCCGGTAAATAACTAGATAGAGTGGCGCGTAGCACCCTCCACGTATTTTGTATGTTTATTCAAGAAATACTCTTTGTATTGTACCATATATACAGGTCTAATTAGGGTTATCAATTATCAATGCTACAAATTTTTTAGTTAAAACAAACAACTCATTTCTAGTACTCATATTTCTTTTTGCTTGTAAAAAGGACGACCATTAAAAAATGTCCGAATCGTCCACAAAATGTAACACCCATTATAGTTAATGAAATTATTAATAAATGATATGTTTAGTCACATTTTGGCTTTAAAACATATCTACCAACTCTAGCAACAAAAGTCTAGTGCGATCTTGCATACATATCAAGATTCAGCTTCCATTAATCTAGCTAGCTTCAAAAATTGATTAACGAGTGGTAACTTTGTCCAGGTACAAAACCAGACGGCACTGCATTGATTGCGATAGCGGCTTCATTGTTACTTGAGACGAGTCTGAACGAATATGGACCGCGAAAAGATGGGTCAACGTGCGCTGCCCAAACCGCACCCCATATGTTCTCCATCAATATAAATTCTTGTGAACCATCTGATGATACCCCTACCGAGCTAAGGCCACCATCACCGTCACAAAACTCTATTGTCATCGCAAACCAGTAAGGGTTCGTCATTGGATCTATCTTGAACGCGATTTTGGTACTACCGTAATTGCAGGGCACCCTAGACATACACCAATTCATAAATGTAATTAAACATGCCAAATTGAAATTTACATTATAAAACATTAGGCTTAAAGTTTTTTTTTTTTTTTTTCATATTTTAATACGGACCTTCTATATTGGACATCAACGCGACCAAGATTACGCAGAGCATCGGCTTGTCCAGGACTTGACATTGCACCAAAAGCGGTTCCACTTAAATCAAAAGCGAATGGCACATTGTTACACGCACCAGGACACTCATCGGTTATGGTTACAGTAATAGGGTTCATTGAGCAAAATGGGACTCGTGTGCACAAAATCTGTAGTGGTAATCACAATGAGAAACCAAAGCTTGATATAATATGAAATCAGTTAAATCGTAAACTTTTACAATATACATTATGTACCTGATAACAATTTCCACACCCTTTGCCTTTCAAATATATATTCGCATTTCCAGCTGCTATCATAGAGTTGAATGGCGGAAATTGAACGTCGTTGGCCCATCCACAAGCTCCTCCTGCATAAGTCGTAAAGACTCGGTTGATACCATAGACCTTAAAAGTTAAAACCTCTTTTGACACACAAGTGCGCAAGTATATATGTGTGTACATGTCTAAGTCTACAGTGGCTAACCACTGAACCAAAACTCTTTAGTCGGAGGTAATCATCACGTTCTAGTATATACAATTTCCAATTAGAGTATGTACTAATAAATTTTTTTTTACATAAAATGTAACAAATTTTGTGACAGGGGTTAGCGGATCCTCTTAACCCCCATGTGTGTACATGTCTAAGTCTGCAGTGGCTAACCACTGAACCAAAACTCTTTAGTCAAAGGTAATCATCACGTTCTAGTATATACAATTTCCAATTAGAGTATGTACTAATATATTTTTTTTTTTACATAAGATGTAACAAATTTTGGTGACATGGGTTAGCGAATCCTCTTACCCCCCCCCCCCCTATTCCGTCCGTAAATCTCTATTTGTATGCATAAGAAGGATATTATATAATTACCATTTCCAGCACCATATGGATCTCCGTACCAAGTTGCTAACGCCGGTGAAAACGCTCCTAGATCGTTAGTTATAGCAAGGAGCATATGGGGAGACATCAAAACAAAAAATAACAAGGACTTTTGAACGTGTAAAGCCATTTCACTTCAAAAAGAACTACACTTAAAACCCAAAAACGAATACAACTTTTACTTGTTAAAATTGTTAAAACCCAATTTGCAAGATAAAGGGTTTATTGGAGGTATTTAAGCAGCTCTTCGTTTGAAGATTTATTTAGTCAACAACACATAAATAGGATAATTTTGAGGATATATGTCCAATCAAGCATGAATTGTTCGACATTGATCCATGTTTTATTACTCACATGCGGAACAAAACATCTAAAATGAAGGAGAATCAAGAATATTATCGGAACACTTGGTATGTGTAATAATTTGGAGTGAAGTTCGCATGTGCACATAGCTTTTTGACCATGGAGTTATATGTTTCTATATATGTAATAATAATTAATTCCTGTTACCAATTGTTGTGTTTTTCAATTCCAATTCACTTTGATTTTTCAAATTCTAAATCTGAACCTGCTTAATGGTTTTTTTTTTTTTTTTTCAAATGTGAATACGGATTCAGTTTGGTTTTTCGATTAGAATTTGCTCTCAAAGCATCCTCATTCAAGGAAACCGTAACCAATTCATAGAACTCCCCTACGACGTGTATGTGACAGCCTTCTAGCTAGCTCGGGTGGCTAGGAATTAGAGGAATGTTTGATTCAATCCACTTGGGGAGTAAATGATCAATGCTATACAAACATAAGTGACGTATGCTACTAGTAAATATTATTGTTTGTATCTTCATAAACTAATTTAAGAAATTTGTCTATGTAAGGTAGATAATCACATTCTTAAGCAAACTTGTAATTAATAAAAATGAGTTGTAAAATGTTGATGGCACAAAGTATGATGCAATTCCTAACTTTGATGTTCTATCATATATCACTCATTTAACTTCTACAACAACCAATTTGTTTAGTGGGAGCAACTTCATCAACATCAACAACAATAATTTCTTTCTTCCCATCAAGATTTGGACTTGACTCATTCTTCTTGGCACCAAGACTCTTTTGACTAGCAATTTCATATATTTTGGTGATCATTTGTAGAAATGCATCTTCTACATTTAGATTATCCTTTGCTGAGGTCTCCATGAAGCATAAATTCTCTAGTTGTGCAAGCTTTTGCCCATCTTCCACATCAACTTCTCTCAAATCTATCAAATCTGATTTGTTGCCCACAAGAACAATAACCATGTCACGATCTCCGAATTCTCTAAGTTCATGTAGCCACTTCTTTAAATTCTCAAACGTTCCACGTCGTGTGATGTCATAGACCAACATCGCGCCTAGTGCTCCTCGGTAATATGAACTTGTTATAGCTCTAAACCTATACTCGCGGTATTAAAACTCGTTACAAATGTTGTACGATGGAATTATAAAGAAAAACGGATAGAGTTGCGCAAAGGTACCTTTCTTGTCCAGCAGTGTCCCATACTTGAGCCTTCACTGTCTTGTCACCAACCTTAGTGTTCCTGTAAGCAAATTCGACACCAATAGTTGGCTTTGAATCCAAAGAAAACTCGTCCTTGGCGAACCTTGACAAGAGATTTGATTTACCAACGGCTGAATCTCCGATTAAAACCGTCTTAAACAAGTAATCACATGAGTCTTCATCAACAGAAGTATTGTCCATCTAATTTGTTTGTGTTTGGAGTTAAAAATGTTGATGATAGTTAATATAAAGCAGTTATAGAGGCATAATTAATAATTGTGACAGTGTGCACAATATGGACAGGAAGGTCAGGAACATGATGAGTGTCGTTGTTACTTGGGTTTTGAGAAAGGCATGCTCTACTAAATCAAAGTTTAGGATGGGGTGGGGCCCTATTCCTATAATTATGGCCAATGGTATTCGTGTTTTATTTGAACAATGACGGGATTAACTTAATCTATATTCAATATTTGTCGCATGAATTAGTTTTTAATTCTTTATTCATTTTAAACAAAATATACAATCCGGAAATAAACAGAAAAACCGAATAATCGAACTATACAACGGCATACCAAACTAAGCCGAACGGATTATGAAGCCAACGGGTTAGACTATATGTTGTGGGTATAGAGGTGAAAAGAGACTCTATCGAATAATATTTTGCCACGTCGACGCTTACATGGCACTGGGTAGCGGCCGGCAGTTGTTCGTGAGATGGTGTTGTGGGCAGTGGCGTATCCAGGACGGATTTCCAGAGGGTTCCTTTCGAAAGTTTCCATTAATTTTTTCAATTTTTTCCAAACCAAGGGGGTTCCCCTAAAAGCCCCTAGATCCGCCCCTAGTTGTGGGTCAAGGTGAGCGGGTTTTTTTTTACCAAATATATTTAAATATTTACCACATTTCTTTATAAAAAAAATATTAAACTAAAAATAAAAGAAAATTGCATTGAAATAAAAAACAAACATTACACTAAAATTAAAAAACAAGTTACGCTAAAAAAAGAAAGTTACACTAAAATAGAAAGAAAAACGACTACGTTAAAAAAACCTACGTAAGGATGAGCCCGAGCATAACATTTGCCACGCCGAAACGTGGTGAAAGTTATGGCCAACCTTCCGAAGTTACTCCACTTTAGCAAAGGCGACGAGCACGTCTTCGGTTTCCTCGGGCATATCACTCTTCACCTCTCTATACGCGGTTTCGAAGTTTTTACACTTCGATTTCAAATCCCCAAACTTGTGGGAGCTGGAGTCATTGGTACGGTTGGTACCCCAGACAAGGGTACCAAACTCGGCTAGGACCCTATGCCACTGTGGTCTGCGAGCTCTTGATCCACGGCTTGACGAAGCACCGTCACTGTGCACTTGTTGGTACGCGATGACGAGTGCTAGCTCTTCCTCCTCGGTCCACTGCAACATGATGAACTTGGATTTGAAGATTGAAGGTTTAGGGGTTGTTTGTTTTTTGCTCAGGAGCACTTCTGACCTCTTTTGTCTGCGCTGCGCAGACGCACGCAAATGTTTGGGGTCTGCATATTGTTTGTTTTTTCGAAGACATTTCACTCAAAAAGGTCTTCCTAACCTCTTCTTGGTGCAGACTTGCTCCAAGGTCTTCAAAAGTCTTCTCATCTTCTCTTCACCTCACCCATCGCCACCCACCACCACCACGGTCCACCACCACCGTTCACCACCATCACCACGGTCCACCACCACAACAACCACCACCGTCCACCACCACCACCATCTACCACCACGGTCCACCACCACCCACCCACCACCACCACGGTCCACCACCACCACCGTCCACCACCACCCACCACCACCGTCCACCACCACCCACCACCACCCACCACCACCACCACCCACCACCACCATCCACCACCCACCACCACCACCGTCTACCACCACCATCCACCACCACCGTCCACCATCACGGTCCACCACCGGACTACTGTAAAAAATCAGTTTATTTAAATTTCAGTTTATTTCAGCAACCAACAGACGTTAACAAACAAACAGTCTTCTTCTTGCAGACTGCAGACCTTTGGTCTACCTCTTCTCCTGCAGATGTCTGCAGATGTGGTCCGCATACTGCAGACCTTTTCCTGCAGAAAAAACAAACACCACCTTAGTTTAGGAGAATTGTGAAGAAGATGATGAATTGTGTGTGAAGAATAAGAAGAATGAGTAAAATAAATAGGTAAATAAATATGGGTGTAATAAATTTTGTTTGGTGAAAAATTAATTTTTTTAAAATTCAAACCGTTGGTCGGTCTGCAAACGGACGTGAGTTGGCTCACGTACGGTTGCTCGTGGCAGCTTTCACGTGGATCTGTTATCGTGAGCACTAGCCACGTGATCAGGTTGTGGCTCGCGACAGGTGACTCGCGGGCCACAACGGATAGTCTTACAAATAGTGAAAATGCATAGCCAAAATAAACCGAACAGATTAAGAAAGTGAAGGGTTACATTAAGTGAACAAGAAAAAAAGATATGTTTTCTATGCACCTTAAACACGCACAAAACCCCATTTAATTTCAAAAACTATAGGTTTTCAAAAAAAAAAAAAAAAAAAAAGTCTTTTGTTAATTAGTAAAATAAAGTATTATTAACATATAAAATAGCGATGCATTTAAACACCTAACAAAAGGTTTACTTTAATTAATCTCACCATTATAATTAATCCAACAAAATGTCATCTCAAATTATGAATTGTGTTTAAAGTTTTAGCTTGCTTAAAAGTGAAGAGAGATGATGACCCATCCAATACCATCCACTTTTTGAAAAGTTTTGCTAAAACAAACATAAGTTTTGAAAGTTAGTCAATTGGTCTTAATGGCCTCGAATTAAATTAGTTACTCACAAATTTAAATATTCAGAAACCAATAAATTTTACAATGTGACTGAACACATATAGACATAGTCTATAAAGTTAAGGATTTTCTCATGCGCGATGCAACTGAAAAACTTTATATTATAAAATGAAAACTTTATTTATATACTTCTATATATTTGTCTAAATGGTTAATCTGAACATGAATCCATTATGGTTGTTTTAACCCAAGCGAATTCATATGCTTTTAAAATGACTCATTTTCACGTGAACCATTTCGGTCAGAGCAGGTTGTGACTCGGTATCTAACTCGCATGACACATGCCTGTTATAACTTATAAGCTTAAACATAATCATCATAAGTTCATAACATGTTATGATTCGGTATATAATCAAGCTAGAACGTGTGTTTTATTAGCCTAGTCACAATAAATTAAGTTATTTATATAAGATATATATTATTATTATTATTGAAAACAAACAATTATTTTCTAGATAGGAAAATAAACTAATAATAAGTGTGTAATAATAACATGTTGTGACTAATAATAACATGTTGTGATTTACTTTTTTTAAATAAAAGAATTTCATTAAAAAAAGGAATTGGAATTAAATAATCCTAACGTACTTTGTTGGGTTGGAAGACAATAATCCCAACTTAAAAATTAGAATTTAACAGGCTTAACTTGTCATGAATTTTATTCCATTGGACTAAAACTAACTGGGTTTAACACAGTTAGTTTTCTGCTGACGTGGCAGCCCTCGTGGCATATGATGTGGCAAAATGTTCGGGTGGCTGCCACTAGGGGTGTAAACGAGCCGAGCCGAGCCCGAGCCTAAACGAGCCGAGCCGAGCCCGAGCCTGACTGGGCTCGGCTCGGGCTCGTTAAGGTTTTGTGAAGCTCGAGCTCGAGCTCGGCTCGGTTCGAGCCTACAATCTTGAGCTCGAGCTCGGCTCGCTAGCAAAATCCAAAGCTCGAGCTCGGCTCGGCTCGGCTCGAGGTGATTTGAGAATCTCAAACGAGCTCAAAAGCTCGGCTCGAGCTCGCAAAAGCTCGGCTATAACTTAGGCTCGCGAGCCCAATCGTTAAGGCTATAACTTAGGCTCGGCTGTAACTTAGGCTCGGGCTCGGGTTCGGGCTCTAGCTCGTTAAGGCTCGATTAGGCTCGCGAGCCCAATCGAGCTTTGTATCTAGGGCTCGAGCTCGGGCTCGATAACTAAACGAGCCATATTTCAGGATCGGGCTCGGGCTTGTTAAGGCTCGGCTCGTTCGAGCTTTTTACCGAGCCGATCCCGAGCCGCTACGTGTCATTTACACCCCTAGCTGCCACGTCAGCAGAAAAACTGTCCAGTTGGCTGCCACCTCAGTAAAAAACTGCCTAGTTGGCTGTCACGCCAGCAAAGAAACTGCCCAGTTGACTGCCAAGTGTACAGATTTTGGCACGTCATGCGCCACGTACTCTGCCACGTCAGCAGAAAACTAATTGGGTTAACCCAAGTTAGTTTTGTTTTAATGGAATAAAATTCATGACAAGTTGGGTCTGTTAAATTCTAACTTTCAAGTTAGGATTATTGTGTTCCAACCAAGCAAAATTGGGATTATTTAATTCCAATTCCCCTTAAAAAACTTGTGAAAATGGGAACAAAAAGTTTAGTGAAATGAGAGGGTGTTTGGGATTGCTTTTTGAAAACTGATTATGTGTTTTGTTGCAGTAGGAGTAGAGCTGCTTTTAGATTATTGTGTTTTGTTATCCTAAAAATCCATTTCAAAACTCAAACCCAAACACTAAAAATTGATTATTTGCGTTTTCAAAACGCAATAATCTAAAAATCTATTTCAAAACTCAATCCTAAACGGCCTCTGAATATCGAAGAAACAAAATAAAGGGAAGGGGATTCAACTCATGACCTGTGGATTATAATGCATGGGGCAGTCCATCGGAAGATGAATCTACACTAGAAACCCTAATTGAACAATCTGAGAGAATGAGAGAGACTAAAAACAAACTGAATGAGACCATGCACCTGAAGCTTGGTGTTATAAAACATGAATTAAAGCATAGACTGAATGTAAAGAACTTTATTACTTAAACAAAGAAAAGATACACAAAACCCTAGATCTAGAAGACGACTTCTAGATCTTTACACACAAACCTCTCTACAACAATATAAACTCTCACAACAAGATTACAACCAAATCAAAGCCTAATAGATTCAAGGTGAATCTACACTAGAAACCCTAATTGAACAATCTGAGAGAATGAGAGAGACTAAATACAAACAAAGATCGAAAAGTGAAATATGGACGAATATCTCAGCTATTTATAGTTGTGATATTGTGTTTCTTTGAAATAGATCAACGGCCATCAACAATCTTATCCAACGGCTGATACTTGTTTGTGTTTCTTGACACGGATCGCCACATCAGCAAGGATAATACTTAATAAAGAAACCTAGGCCATGGGCCACATCTTGAACAACAGACAGACTTTATTAAATCACTTGGGCTAATGTCTTGGGCTTCTGGCTTCTGGACACAATCTTCGAACTAGACCTTAACTCTGGACCTCACGAACATTGATGGACCTCAACTCCATAGCCTAATACATGCAATTTACCTTATGCAAAATATTCAAACAAAACTATCAAACAAAAAATAACCCAAACCTTTAACCATTACCCATTATGACCCATTTGATCAAAGTGTTAAATTGTACCAATACTTTTATCAGTTGGACTGAAAAGAAAAGAACCAAATAATATATTGACCTTTAATCAACAAAACAAAATGGGTTAAAGGGTTTATACAAAAAAAAAAACCATGCATCATGTTTTAAACACTTGGATTAATTAGTTAAAGTAGGAGGAAAGACATTATATGGACGAAAAATAGTGTTTTGAGAATATGTCTGGGACAACCACCCTTTGTTAGGCATCCAGTCATTTTAGAAGACACATACACTTAGGTCTAAACAGAGAAAAGTGGATAATTGTTACTATATGTATAACATTTAATCTGCTTTTGGTATTCGTCGTTGTGTGAGATATGCCAAATACACTATGAAAAAAAAATTGGGGGCACCTTGGCCCCTTAAAAGCCCCTCTAATGCCCAGGGTAGGGTAACAACGCCAAGGGAGATGGATGTTTGTTCGTTTTCAGCGTTAATTCACCTAAAAGTGTCCTATAAATCACATCTATAACTCACAGGGTATGTTTGGCAAAACTAGTTGGAGGCTGGAGGCTGGAAGCTGGTAGCTGGTAGTTGGAAGTTGGTAGCTGGTAGCTGGAAGCTTTTTAAATATATTTTGGTTTTTGGCAAAGTAGCTGGAGCTTTTAATAAAATATATAAAATGACCAAAATTGGCATAATTAAAAACTTGTAAAGAATGTTTTTATTTTATTTTTAAAATATAATTAGTATTTGTGTCATTTACTAATTAAAAGCTTGTAGATAGTAGAGTTTTTTCTTAAAAGCTACTACTAGTGGCTTTTCACTATAGAGTTTTTTCTCTAACCTAAAAGCTTCCAGCCCCTTCAACCAAACAAGGTTTTTTATTAAGTAGAAGTTTTTTCTTAAAAGCTTAAAGCTCTTAAAAGTTACTAGCGAGAATGCCCGCGCGTTGCAGCGGGTGCGTCTGTTTTGTCGAGTCGTAGTTGTTGTTAGGAAACAAAATTGAGACGAAGTTAGTTTTAGTTTCATTTACTTAATAAACTTCAAATTATCATTTAATTTTGCCCTAACGTCCTATTTTTTCTTTACTTTTAACATGGATAGATTTAATTAAGTTTAAAAGTTATTATCCATTAAATTAAATAAATAATAATAAAAACATCTCTATTTGAAGAACGGTGTATAAATATATCATAGCACGCTCAATGGCGTGATGCTTTGGTTGGATCATCGTTCCTATATGAAAGACATTCTAAGAAAATGCAATAGGTTACTAAATCCTAGAAAATGCAAAGTCAATCCAAGATGTTAATCTAGTTCAACTTAGGCTGCCAAAAGAAAGAATGCAAATCCCATACATATTTAGATTTGTAACCAAGCAATGTCTAGGCACGCTTTCTTTACTGGCTACAGTTTTAAAAATGATTAGGTTAATGACTCGTTTAATTTAGCACGTTTTAAGGGTTGTGGTTTCAAATGGCCAGCTTCTACTTGTTACTTATCCGGCGAAGTTACGGTTTTAGGTTGGCTTGAAGAATTTGAAATTTCATTGGTTAACTCGGCTCCTCATTTTATAAGGGTGGAAGATGAGGGTTGAAACTGGTCAATGTCAAACTTGCATTGTTGTTGCTTCTTAAAGATAATTTGAAGGTATCTGCCTTGTTTTTCTATTCTCATTTGTATGTTTTTTTTTTCTTTTTTGAATCCGCGCAAAAGATGGATAGATAATGATGAAGTTGCAATAGTAATTTTTTGTAGTATTAATCTTCCCAAAAAATATTCCTATATTTGACTTTGATAGATTAGTCAAATGCATGAAATGGTCCTTAATAAGAACCAAAAAATAAAAAAGAATAAAAAAATTAAGGGACCTGAATCAAAGTAAAGTTGGCAAAATGGCTAAAACAGGAATACTAATATATTTTTTTTACTCAAGCAGTTTAGTATCTTTTGACATTTTCCAACCATCTGACCCATTTTCTTTTTAACCAAATTTGATTATTTAACATATTTGACCACAACAAAAGTATAAGTAAAAGTAAAAACCGTAACCCAAGTAGACCCATTGGTAATTACATGGGTCAAAACTTTCAAGTATTGATTACTGAGACAAAAGGTAAATTAGAGTGAGAACTAAGCAGAAAAGGAATTCCATGTATACCCCCAAGTTGTTCATGTAATTTCTTTTGAACTTCCACCATTAATCTTAGTGATTCAGTGATGTATAGATTATATTTTTGATGAAATTATGTACTTCCTTTAATCATACCTGGTACAGTAATTGAAATTTCAGACTAAAGTTTGCCGGGTCAAGCCAGCTTTATCCAACCCGTTTTGAACCATTATTCAAGCCGTCCAACCCTTCTGAAACTGATTACATGTGAAAAAAGAAATTTGGTCACTGGCATATGGGTAAAGTTTATAAAATGCGTATCTTAAAGTGAGTGTGTCTGTCAATAATCCATTTCTGAATGGAATAAAAAATGCATCCTCTCACATAATAACCGCAATTAAAGTCAGGTTAAAATGGAAGGTAAACAACCAACTTACGTTTGAAATCCAATGATGGTAAATAATGCATTGAATTAGGCTTTTACATTGAAGGTCCTGCAGGAAGTGATCTGTCAATTGTATCACTAAATTCGTATATTCATTAATATATATTGTGTTTATTGCTCCTTTGGCCTACAAGATACAAATTTTTAAAATAGCACATAAGTAATGACCCGGATACACACAAATATATGCAAGATATATATTTTATATATTTGTAACAATAACAGTTATCAGCAAATACCTGTTTTTCTATTTCAGTACCAAGAATAATACCCCGTAGCTCAGACTGTGCGAGTGCAGTAGTGTTTAACATTATTTGTCTTCTATAGTCTGACAATATGAGATCTCTTAAAGCAACTTCAACCTGCTAACAAAAAAATGATTAGCTTCAAGATCAGATAAATTAACCAAGCACCATTTGTCTATTTCAATAGAATATAAATTTGTAGATTGCATTTTGCAAAAAATTAAGGAAGCTTACCTTCACTCATTGATCATCAGTAAGTGAAGGGCAGATATGATGGGGCTCAGTGACGATCGTTTATCAGGCTTGAGCAACATTTTTGTTCTTAAACAGGTAATGAACCAACTGGAGCAGCAACTTCTTTTGATGTTTTCCACTTGGCATTGATGAAATATCAAATAAGGGAATTGGTTATAAGGTACAACAAATATGCACATATGGTGTTAAAGACGATTCACAAAAACATACTTCTCATGTTTGGATGCCAAATCATATGATTTTAGATGTTCAAAACACTAACCGAAAAAAAAAAAATTGTTACTTATAAGAGTATGTTACACTAAATAAACAATTAGTAAAACAACTTTAATGTACTCTTGTTTTATACGTGAAACAAACTATTACAGGTAAATGATTATTATTTTTATTTGCTTTGGAATGAATATATATGACAAATTTAGTGATGTGAAAGGGCAAATATGATATCATGAAATGTAGAAGGATGTATATATGAAATTTTTGAATTTTTGTAATAATATATATGAAATGCTCTCCAAGTATAAATAACTGTAATCTGTATATATGCATATATTTGGAATTGAGGTATATTACTTGGCTTATTAACACCTGAATATGTATGAATAACATGATTGGTCAAATATTGAGTTTGGAATTTCTGAAGGTGTAGATTTTATAGCGATGTCATTCGTTAAATATGCCGATGGTATCAAGCATCTAAAGAATTATCTGCGAAATTGCCAGAACTTTAATGTAAACGAAACCAAAGAATAACAAATATTAGTAATTAATAATGTTGCTACATCATCGTCAATCAAAAAGAAAATAAGACCAACCTACCTCGGCAAGCGTAAAGAGCTTGGACACGGTATCAACATTGGCACGCTGCTGTGAATAATCCAGGAATACTCCATCAAATTCATTGCATATGACAAAAATGAATAAACTACAAGAAAACAAACCCTTCAAAGTACAAAATGAAAGTAAAAGGACCCATCCAAAACTTGAGAATACTCGCCATTGATTCTATCTCAAAATAGATACAAACCCATTGGCGCATTATTAATAACCAACACATATCTACAATACATAAATTCTTTAACTCTCACTCTGTGGCAGATATGAGCTTCCAAACTCTGCATGTCTGTTAAGCTAGCCAACCACCCAAGCCCTTACTTCATTGCCGTTTGGACACCAGGTTAGTGGTCAACATGTTCTTCTTCCTTGAAGAAAATCCGCGCTTCGTCGCGTTTTGTCTAAATAAGAGTGAAGAGGCAATTTGTTGTGTAGGGCGATGGATAAAACATGAATATAATGTTGTACGCATTAAATCTGAAGTTCTAATCAAATGTGACAAAGATAATGAATGGGAATAAGGTTACAAAGATGAAATCTTTTGACTCACGTGTCTAAAGCTGTGTGCGAACAAATTTTGGATCGATTAATTCTCACACCAAAATCAACAATCAAACTTGTATTAAGGCCAAAATAACATTAAATAGAAAGTTGTTTTGAATACATACCTGGAGGCTAAAAACTTGTAATGACGGTAATCAATCTAGGGGCAATCGCTGCGGATGGTTCAACATGATTAAAAAAAACTCCTGCTTAGGGAACCTGTGTCCTCATTTGAAACCAATCATTACAGGTTCGTTGACAAACAAAAAGCCACAAATCAACAAAACTGAGATGTAGAGCTCGTTATCAAATGAAATCAGAACGTATACTCACCTTATGATTGTCATTTCATGAAATTCTAACAGGAAAAACCCTAATTGGAAGAAGATGACAAATCGTAGTTATAACACCAATAAAGAATTGAATGTTGTTACCTTGAATTAGAATAAAAAGCAAGGTAGACCTAGGAGAAGGGCCTGTTCACATTCTTGTAGTTAAAGAAATTGATTACAGATAAGAGAGATTAGAGAAGGTGAAAAGAGGCAGGGTAGTATGGGAAAGGGATTTTAGTTTTTAACTAAAAACAAAACATAAAATAAAATTACTATAATAACCTTTCAAGTGTCTTAATTGTCACCAACATTCCCATAATACCCTTAAATTTCTTGCTTAAATGTCTTGTACATGTTGTTTGTTAAGTTGTACGGAAATGAAAATTACCAAAGGGGCCATCACTCCTCCTTTATAATGTACTAGTAGGATTGCCCGCGCGTTGCTGCGGGTATTTTTGTTTTGTGTCATCTAGAGGTGTGCATTGGTCGGTTTGGTTTGGTTCGGTTTTTACAAAAAAATCCTAACCATATCCATAACCAAACTTCGGTTATGGTTACTTGGTTATGAATTCGGTTATAGTTATTTTGGTTATTAACCAAAAAAAATAAACTAAAACTAACTTTAGGGCAAAGTATAAAATTAAAAGTCAATGGGTCTAAAAAAACCGAAACTTACAATGTTGGACTTAGTTTGTGCTATTTTGTACAAGGCAAAGACTACACTTTCTAGTTATAATTCCAATGTGTGATCCCTTTTAATAAGATATTAACAAAAAACATACTTAGCCTTTGATTATAATTTTAATTCATCACAAAAAAGAGCATTTCATCAGGATCATTTTGTTAATAACATACTTTTATCATAGTAAAAACCTCTACATAGTTAATGTAAAACATAAATCTATCACATAAAGTTAACATTACAAATTCGGTTCGGTTATATCGGTTAACCAAAGCTTCATAACCATAACCATAAGTGATCGGCCGGTTAAAGAAATTTAATAACGATAACCATTGGTTATGTTGGTTATCGGTTAAAATCGGTTTGATTATTTCGGTTATGGTTATATTATCGGTTATGGCGGTTACTTTGCTCACCCCTAGTGTCATCCATATTATTTGAAGCTAAAGATCTTGAAAAAACCTATCCAAACATAAAATTGCTTCAAACCGAAGTATCTTGACTCGGTGATCTGACGCTGCTGTTATTCAAAACCATAGTTATCAGCCAAACTTTTTCGTTAGAACGAACCGTAAAGCATCTATTATCCATAGGTGTTTTCTTAAAGAAAGAAACCAAATTTGAGTTTCTTGGAAAAAAAAAGATAAAAATAATATGTGTGTTGTATATTAAGGGGATGGGTAAGAAGAACTTCGCTAAACTATGATGTTCAAATGTTCGTGTAATAAGACATTTAGTTTATCATAAACAACATTTAATTAGAAAAATAAAATAAATCAATACATGTAACACATTAGATATGTATAAAATATAAAATTAATAGACATTCAACATGACAAACTCTACAATAATTATTGTGATTATGTAGTTAACATGTCATTATCTAGATAATATAGTGCAATAAACCAGTTGAATTTATGGACTATGGGGAGTTACATTTAAAGAGTAACTAATGCAAACAATAGCAAATCAAATAAACTCCCTGGAGTTTGATCTTGTAGTTTTAGGTCTCAACCATGGATTTGAGGCCTGCGATTTCTAGTATTGACAATCAAAATCATAAAATGCTTGTGGAATTTCAAATCCGATTGTATGATGTTTGAGTTGGTGGATTAAAGGTGAATATTATGATTGAAATGATCTTGAAAACTTTGAAAAAAAATATAGAAATCTTTATGAGAAAAGTTACCAGACTACCAGTATACATGTAGCTTAGGTGAGAATTAATGATCGTGTTCTAAAACCGAATAGTCGAATACATCGATCTACAGTACCATCACCAGAAGCCAAAAGTCCATGAAGATGTGGACACCAAGCAACTACTTTCACAGCACTTGTATTATCACAGTAGTTCAAAACAGGTTGAGTCAAATGTTGGTTCCAAACAAAAAAACTACATAAACACAAAGAAATATTAGGAAAATAAGAGAAGTTAGTTACTAACAAAAAAGAGATCAATATGATAAGTATATTATTTACTTACATTGTTATCAGTTCCACCTAATGTAATTCACGGATATCATAAGACCATTTGAGTCCACAGACCTACAATTCACAAGTCAAAATAAGAAATAAACCACATATAGTGTATAAAATTGATTTATATAAACTATAAAGACATGAGTAGAATTGAGTTTAAGAAAAGGTTACCTCTGATTTATAACCACTATGTTTACTAACAAAATCTTCTTGTGCGCGAGGATCTTGTTCTAATCGGCTCTTTAGTCACCATTAACAATGAAATTGCATATGAAAGGAATTTAGATGTGTATGAAGATAAAACTCTCCATACTATCAATGGAAGTTTCTTCATGGAATGGAATAGAATTTGTTATGAATGATTAATATAAATAAAACACAATCAATGAATAATTGATTAGGAGAACTCTTCATATGGCCTAAGAGGGAAGGTGAAGGGAGTTAGGGGTACTATAGGAATGATATTTTAGCTTTTAACTAAAAACAAAAGATAAAATTACTCTACTAACCCTCTAAGTGTCTTAATTGTCCCCAATATCCCTATAATACCCTTATAAAATAAGCTTTATTCTCTTATGCTTGTTGCTTTAAAAATTGTAATGGTACATCACTCCTCCTTTATAATGTATTATAGATTATAGATTATAGATTAAAAACTCCTTGTCAAACATACACAGAGTCTAATCTCAATCTTATGGGCCTGAACGTCTTGGTAACTCCTAAGTCCTACCCTTGAGGAGTATATAAATAGTCCATTAAGCTAGTAGGCTTTTAGGAAGGCAAAAGATGATTTCAGATGATAAAGTGTACGACCTTTGGGCTTTAGGTGCTTCACCTATGGGACTTTTGTCAGGTTCAATAATACGGCTTTTCCTAGTGAGTTTTATGGACCCACTCTTGGGCCCTTTAAGTAATTATGGGCCACGAGTTCAAATACAGCCCAGTCCATGATCAAACTAAACTGTGAACTTTGACGGTTGGTTATATACTAAAATATCTTCAAAACAGTGAAATGAAAGTACGAATTAAAATAATAAACATGGATACCAAAACATTACTAGTTAACAATTAATTTTGCTAACTAGATAGGGGGACAGGGCGCTATTAGAATTGGGCACGGGTAACACCGCCGCCACCCGTGCTGGTAGGGGTTCCGTGGACCGTTTTCTGGTTCTATCTAACGGGCTGATAACCGTGTATTTTCTGATTTTTTATTTACTGTAATTCCTTTTTTAATTATTTATAACCGTTTGGAAGCAACATTTTTGTTTATTTTTTTTACGTAAACCGTTTAGTGTTAAAATAAATTCAACCAAAAGTAAATAAAAAACATAAAACAATATTTATTAATATTAAACATAAATAAAATACATAAAAACATAGTAGATAATTAGAGTTCACGCATGAGTTGTCAGGCCTGGAGATGCTCAAAGTTGTCGTTGTAACGAGCCGCATACTTCACCTGGGTCAACTCCACAACCAACTCCGGCACAATGCATGGGTGTCGGGTCATGGTTTGCTCATAGCAGGTGGTCCACCAATCACATTTGTTTTTTAGATCGGTCCATTTCCTCTGTAGGCTCTCAATTGTGCGGTCGTTCTCACCGACTTGGGCTTTAAAGTCACCCAAGACACGGTCCCAGAAGCGTGTGTTCCTGCTCCCGGAGCCTTGGCGGCGTTGTCGTTGCAAGGATGGGTCGTTTTGTGCGTCTCTAACACACACGACCAGAGCAATTTCTTCATTTTCGGTCCAGCGAGTCATTTTTGTGGGTTTTGTTGATATTGAATTGTGTTTTCACCACCGTCGTTTATATACAAAAATTCTCAACCGTATTGCATGTAAAATTCAATTTTCCTGACGATTAGATAAGACCGACTTAAATGGAAATAAATTTTTTTGACTGTGTTGGGTGGAGACGGTTGATTAATAAACACTGACTGGCGGTTTGGTGGTGCAATTTATAAACCGTGTGTATTTAAAAAAAATTTGTATTTAAATGAAAAAAAAAGAAAAATAAGAATCAGTGGAGTGTTGACTACAAAAAAGTAAATCAGTGAAGTAAATCAGTTAAGTGATGTGGCAGTGCATAATTGGTTAAAATCAGTGAAAGAAAAAATGAATTTTAGTAGCACCCTAACGCCCTAAAAAACCTTTTTACTTTTTCAGATTTTGATTAAATGTTCAATTTGTATTTTTATAAATGTATAAAAAAAATGGTAAGTTGTTTATAAAGAGTTTTAAAACACAATCATATGCGATATATATGGTAAGTGGTAACCACAAAGAGAAAAAGCCATTTGACAAAACTCAAAAGTTATGCTAGTAATGGGTTATGGGCTCAAGGAGAACTTTAAGAGAAAAAAATGTAAAGTTAACCCGTGTTAGCTTAAAGTTATTATGGGCTTGTATTAGTTTAATTATAATCCAATACTTTAAAATTTACTTCTTTTGTGAATGGAAATATATGATGATTAATAAGAAATATATGAGTATTTTAAGCTCATAAATATTCAAAATGCACCTTCATAACAATAAATAAGGGCAATTACCCGTTTATAACTTGAGCACGCAGTTCTTCACGTGTAGCTTAATTGGTGAATGAATCGGGATCTTTCTTAGGGGTCTTGGGTTCGATTTTCACGAGGGACATAATGAGAAATGATGGATGACTCTTGCCCTATGGTCATGAGTTCGAGTCCTGATCTCGCCCGGGTTTTACCAATCCTTCACCGTTGTGCTTACGGGCGGGTGAGGGGTTGGGTTTTCCCCGGTTTCGGGAACTGCATGGACGGGCCTGACTACGCCAACCGCCCAAGGTACGTATGGGCCCTCCATTGGGTGGTCATGGGGGGGTCTGTCCATAGTGTGGGGAGTCCCCTAGATAGTCATGCAGAAATGTTTGTTAGCCGTTAAAAAAAATAACTTGAGCACACATGAATGCTGATATATCTAACAAGAATAAATACACCGACAACACAAATTAAATAATGAAATTTTTTGGTAGGAAAAATAGTTACAAGCTGATCTGTTTTATGTGCTAAAAGTGGTTTAATAAAAACTAATTAAATTAACCTAAACTCAATACTCAAAGTTTTAAATTATAACCTAAGACTCTCTAAATCTAAACCACACAACCGGCAAGTGTACCGGTGTGACATCCGTCACCCTCGTCTTTTATCTAATTGACAATATTAGCCCTTCAAATATTTCGTTATATTCTCTGTAAGTTTCGTCGTATTCAAATTTAATTTATAGAGCTAACTAAAAAAAAAATTATCTATTGTATTTATTATATATCGTACCGTCGTTTTAGTCAAATACGTGTGTTGAAACACTATTCAGAATAGATTTTATAAAAAAAAATTCCAAAGTTTTATGAAGTTTAAAACTTTAAGTTAAGTTAAGTTAAGTTAAGATTAGTTAACTTTTTATAAGAAAAACTTAACTAAAAACCTATTATGCCTAACCAAGTTAAGGTTGAGGGACCAATTCTGCCAAATAATGAAAGTTTCAAATCTCTTTTCCTCCCTCCTGCCCATCCTTGTTTTTCCGGCAGCCCATGCCGCCGCCGGCGACATTTTCCGGCAAGGCCCAAAATCTAGTTTCAATGTCCCATTAGTCTTCCTGATTATTCCAATACGTTTCTTCTCAATACCCAAACGTTTCTCAAGCATTTAATCGACGATTGACGCGTGATTAAAGGTGTTTATTATTGGGTTTGAGTGGTAACCGATCGGACTTAAAGACACCGCCATAACGCCCGTTTTGTTCGAACAACTCTTTAAATACTTGATATCATTTGTTTCCTGCACGTTAACATGTCTTAAACCCACAAAAATCTGAATCCAATCGCGTCCAAAGTAGGCAGAATTTCGATGTTAATGTGCGGGTTCTTTCTTCACTTTTTCGAGATTTGTACGTAATGTAAGTTTCAATTTTTTTGTGCCGTTTTATCCTTTAATCATACCCGAACAATAGCCCTATATTACAGATGATCAATCGCATGTGTATTGGATTATTAAATTTGGGGTTAGGGTTAGGGTTCTTGAGCTAGTATTTGGGGAAGAAGACCAATTTAACATATTATATAAATACAATTACATTTTAAATCTATTAACAACTTGCCATGTGGTGTAGTGGTAGAATGTAACTATGTAGTACCAGCAGACTCGAGTTCGATTCTCTTAACCCACGAGTCTGTTGGAATTTTTTTTGTTATTTTGCTTTCTTTTCATTTTTGTTATTTATATTATGTATATAAATACATTATTCGTAGAATATTCATAACTAATTCATTTTTGCTTCAAAAATTATGAAAATTTAGGTGTAGCATCTTGACACCATAAAGAAAATTATCACACTTTTGCTTTCTGAAAATTATTTAATTTTCGTTATTTTATTAATTTAAATTGTTTTAATCATAATTAATTGATTAAAAATTCATTTTTAATGATTTTGATCTCAAAATTTTAGGATAATTATTTCTAACCATTCTAATCTGAAATAAAAATTATTGGTTCAGAAAACATTTATTTTTATTGATTTTCCTATTTTTAGTCATTTAAACATGATTTAATATCATTAAATCAGTTTTAAATATAAATAAGTTTATAAAAATTATGAGAAAATTATTTTCATTGATTTACATCAGAAAGCATCCATTTTCAATAAAAATAGCATTTTTGGATCATGTCTTGTATTATTAGTATTATTTATCAATTACGACATAATTAAACGTTTATTTATTTATACTATTACAACATCTATTTTATAAATACTTTTCTTATAAAATAGAAATATTTCTTATGTTGGAAAGTCTTAATTATTATTTGTCGGATCATCGTGTAACTCATAATTATTTATTTCAATATTTATGATTATCGTAATTATTTACAATAATTAGTTAAAGTAATTAACTAAATGATTTTGCCTTAATTATTCAAATATATTTACATCTAAATATTCAAATGGTAATAATTATATTACCTAAACCGCATTTACAAACTTTGATGTATTATTTTTAATATACAACATTTATATTAAATTGACGTATCATAAAAACTCTAATTCCCCAAATCGACTTAGCAAACCCTAATGCCTCAGACCCTAGTTACCTTAGACTTTTTAGACACTTCCTTATTAGTATTCTTACACAGTATAGGTTGAATTCCTCGGAATTCCCATTACTTAGCTCACGACCGCTTAAGTTGGATTAGCATCGCTTTCGCAAACGGTGAGTATATCTTTCCCCTTTTTACTGTCTTACTATTTTGGGGTGACTCATGTACTTACTATCAAGTTTCTATTTCTTTTACTAAGTGCAATTCTCATGTGTGTTTGCTTTATGTTAATTGGTGTGTCTATGACTTGTCAAAATCATTAACCGCTGGGCGGCCTAGCATTTCAATGAATAGTACTATAGTATACCCCCTTGAGACTCTGTTGAGAGAATCTTGGTCATTGTCTTGTTAATTCATTATTCAGTTGGTTATTCATGTGTTAGTCATTATTCATAGGCTTGGTTTTGAACGGATATTACTTATTACATAATTGCAAATGGTACCGCACATGAATTGCTAAACACTTTTCCTACTATATTTATTCAAACAGGGTATGCTCACCAATACGTTTTGTATTGACCAAATTATTTTCGTACATGTTTCAGGTTCTTATGAGATTACTTCCAAGCGTTTGGAACATAGACTTAGATTGAGATTATTGTATCTTAGTTTAGATTGCTAGTCCTAATCGTTGTATTTCTTCTAATGTAATAAACTATTAAATTCAATGTATTCAAATTTACATTTTTAGTCCATGAGCTATTGAACAATCGTCACTACGTGACACCTCGATGTTTCCGCCATCGGTTGGGGTGTTACAACCGGTTAGTGCAATACAGCTAAGTAAGTCCGAGTATCGAACCCACGAGACTTTACTGGAAAACTTAAACTACACTCTGACTACTTATCCTAAAGACTAGACTAAATTGCTTTGTTGTTTAAAGGGGAGTTTACTAACAAACTAAATGCAATTAAAAAAATAAATTGAAATACTGAAGATACAAGCTGGAAACTCTAACTGGAATCAAGTGATGGGAAGGCACTACCGGCTAGAATCCTACACATTGTTTATAAGCTTATAACGGTTATGAAACTGGTGTGGAACCGGGATCTTAAAATGCTAAACTTAAAGGATAAACTAGAGGACCCTCAACCATTCTCAAGGAGAAACCTAAAGGTTACCTATAAGCCATTAAATCACTGGTTGAGAGGTTACCCACAAAGGCTTACCTACTCGAATCTTGAAATATCCGCTAGACAGTCTACCTCACAACGCGAAAGTCACAATTCACCTGAAAGTGCATGGGGGTAACTACAATGTTTCGGATAAGACTTGGCCTACAAGGAATGCTAGAGAAACTAGAAAGATCTTCTCACAAAGTCTCTAGATCTAGTAATTTAACACCCTAGACAGACTGGCAATCTCGCACCTCACGGCCATTGAGAATTGGTAGAACACTTAGAATTACCTAACTAACAATTACAACTCCTATGGATAACCTGCAGAAATTAACCATAAACTAGTTGCTAACACACAGTCCGCAACCTAACCCACATTCATACATGAAAGACATTCACAAAAACACAAGTGGAGTTTATAAATATTAATTAAACAAAACTAAATATGCATACACACCCAATCAGAAAATACCAAGTCTTTACTTTAAAATTCATCCACAACCATAATCCAAAAACCGAAAGAAACAATAATCAAACAAGCGTATTCATCATAAGAATAAAACTATATATTAAAGGGATAATGTATGTTTGGATGAGCGACAAAGCCAGAAGCAATCATTGCAAAGCGTGATTGAAGCGGTGGTTTTTAAAGTGTAGCTTTATTATAAACGACTGATTTTAACCTATTCTGCCTTAGATGAAAACAAAACTCCCATTTACAATTCACTTAGTGTAAAGAATTCATTAAAAGTTATGTATCACATGGGTTATAACATTTTTGTTGTTTTATTTATTATTAGGTTAGAAAATTTAATATTACATTAGGTAGAATCAATAAAATATTAAATGATTTTTAATAAGCTGAATAAAAAAATCTATTAATATATATAAAAGAAAATGGTTTTGCTGACGTGGCGTCCAATGGAGGCCTCAACCTCCACTTTTTTGTGCCAAGTGGCTTAATAATAGATGTTTTTTGAGGTTTTTGGAGTGTTTCCTTTTTTAACCAAAAAAGAAAAAAAAAACACACGGGAAAAAAGAAAACCTTCAAACCCTAAAGTTATCTCCGCCTCTTCTCATTATCTCACCATCTCCTTCTCAGCTCTCAATCATACCCGAGACCACCACCACACCTTGTCATCACCACAACCACCTCCTTCGTCTTCCACCGCCCTCACCCAGAACCTTCACCGCTGACCCCATAACATCGGTTGGTAAAAGACCTCCCCCTGTTTACCATTACAGGAATCCTAATCGGAACCCTAACCCTTGCCGCTGTCACCAACCACCGTACCACCATCATCATCAGACAACACCACGACTGCTGCTATAGTAACCTAATCCATCAGAACCCCAATCGAAACACGAGAAGCTGTCGTCGCCGTCACCTGAATCCTTAGCTCCGGCCGGTCAGAGACCAGGGCCGGCCTAAAGATCCTCGCATCCGTGAATTAGGTTTGCTTTACTCTTCTTATTATTATTATTATTATTATTATTATTATTATTATTATTATTATTATTGTTATAGAAGTTTAGTTATTTCTATTAAGATGATTATTGATGATGTTGATGATAATCTGTGATGATTGAAGGATGATAGTGGGAGTCCGATTAGGGAGGAGGTTGGATTATGGTGGTCGGTGTAATGATGAACGACAGTGACGGCGTCGGTGATGCTGTCCGCTGTTGCTGCAGCCCGATTCCAGCAGGGATGAAGTCTGATAAGACTTTTACATATCAATTTACAGTTTTTTCCATTGTTGATTGATGCATTATATATATTTAAGGGCTGTGAAGTTTTATGTATAGTCATATACTGTAATCAACTTATTACATTATGTTCTATATGCTTCAGTTTTAAAATCTGTAATGAAATCGTTCTTTTCAGGTTTTGGTTTTTTTTATGGATGAGAATGGAGCCATAGTGAAGAAACCTCAAGTTAGTAATCCGCATTTGTTTCCCATGAAACCTTCTTTCAGTTGTTTTTTTTTTTGCGTTTTCAGAAACTACCGTTATTCGACATCAATTCAGTTTTTGTGGCTTGCTTTATACCTTTAACCTTAGGCCCTGAAAGCTCATATAGGGAATAATGTTGAGATTGGTGCAAATACATGCATTGACAGGGGCATGTGAGCTTATATTGTGTTCTTTCTGTGAAGCTCTCAGGATATAAAGTATTTTGTGAGTTGAGGCGTTTGCAGATCATAATTTAAGAAATAATATTTATCCATTCTTTCTGCAGTTGGAGGGACACTACTATAGGTGATCATTCAAAGATAGACAATTTAGTTCAGGTACATATCGAGTTTCATTAAATTGTTATTTGTTTATCAGCCATGAACCAGCATGAGTTATTCATTCCTTTTGTTTCGGAATAATGTTATGTGCTGATAGTTTCAACAAATGCAAGTGACCCATTTGAAGGGTAGTTTATACGTTATGCATCAATTAACACCTTCGCGTTTGATGCGGCTGTTTCAGCGTCGTTTCAGCTCCGTTTCAGCATCTTTTCAGCGCTGTTTCAGCACCGTATCAGCGCTGTCATCAGTCAACGTCTGTTGTGGCTGTTTCAGCGCCATTTCAGTGCCTTTCAGACGCTGCTGTTTCAGCGTTTCAGCGCCTTTCAAACAGGCGCTGTTTTTTGCTGATTTTTGTTATTGTTTGCTGTTTTTTTTTTTTGCTGTTTTTTTGCTGTTTTTTGTGATTGTTTGCTGTTTTTTCAGTTTTTTGCTGTTTTTTCTGAATGTTTGCTGTTTTTTCAGTTTTTTGCTGTTTTTTGCTGTTTTTTGTGATTGTTTGCTGTTTTTTTTTCTTCAGTTTTTTGCTGTTCTTTTGCTGTTTTTTTGTCATATAAGGATAATGAAAAGTAGATTATAAATTTTTCAGTTATGAATTGACTTGATTATGGAACGTTTTAAAGTGACGTGTTAGAACTCGAAGTCGACAAAGTGTGGTTGAGTTTTGACGTTTTGAGGCATGTATTTCATGTAGCTGTAGTTCTCATGAAATTACAATACTAGACATTCAGGCAAAGAATCGCTCAAGCAGAAGCAATGGCTCGCGCAGACATGCTTAGGTTCCAGCCAGAGGTAAGTATAGTTTTCCAGAATTCAGTTTAGCATGATTCATATATAGAGTAATTAAAAACCGTGAGATTCAAAACAATTAGTTTCGGTCAATTTGATGATACTAAGTAATTACAAGAACTGACGTAACAGTAATCAGTTTAAATGCCATCCTAACTCACCTTGATTAATTACCAAAATGTTACTCTCACTGTGTTGCAATTGTATTATATATATTTCAGAATTTTATAGATATTGGTCTTGAACATCATGTGAGTTTAGCAAATCATTATAAAAATTCATTCTGTTCTTTCATATATGATGTTTCTTAAGATGCATGTATATTATGTTACAGGCAGAGGAGATGGCTCAGACATTCAGGCAAAGAATCGCTCAAGCAGAAGCAATGGCTCGCGCAGACATGCTTAGGTTCAATATGTTTGGTATTTTTCCACTTTTATCATTTTTATTAAGTCATGTTGCAAGAATACGGAAACGTAATGAATTATTCATTTTTTCAATATGTTTGGTATTTTTTTTCTTTTATCATTTTTTATTAAGTAATATTAGATTTTTCAAACCCGGAACCTTTCCGGGGTAATCAGCTAGTGTAGTTAATAAATAAATAAGAGATAAACATGAAAATGTAATTTAATAATATTATTTCAGGGATAAGTTATCCTACAAAGGCTAACAAAAATTTGAAGGGTGAGAAGCCACTTGAGAGTGTCATGTGTCAAAAGAATAAACAAGTGGCAAGGGTAGTTGTGTCAAAACAAGAAAAATGAATATGCATATGCAAGTGACATGTTACCCCCCCCCCCCCCCACCCAATTATTTAAACATCCGTAACTTTTTCATACGTCATATTTTAAGAAAAAAAAATTATACCATAAAATCAAACATCTTTTTACCCCTATTTGTATACTTTTTAAAGAAAAATCGAAAACCCAAAACCATTTGGGTCAGGTATTGGGACAAGTATTTAGGTATAGGATCAAATAAGGGATTAGAAAGAGATAATTTTGTGGTTATGAGTTAGATGTTACCCTACTCGATTATCCGAAACTATATACCATTTACACGAAACATATACCCAAAAATTTTTAATTTAATTTTCCCTTAACCATTGGATACCGATGCTTCATTCGCGTAGCTTCATTACTTAGAAAATAAACTTTTTTTTAAAAGTTATTCAGACTTATATGCTACAAGATATGAAATTATATTTTGAGTTTATATCGTTATGATATTTAAAACTTAAATAATACAAATAATGATATGTATCTTATTTCTTATATTTTTAAATTAGTGTAAATTTTAATAACATAGAGTAAATAAATGTTTATATAGAGCATAGACACACTTGAAAATCCAAACACTGGTTTTTTAACACTAATGTATATAGTAAATATTCGACGAGTACTATGTCGGGTATATGATTGTGATTAGCTATATGTAAGGCTGCAAACGAACTGAACTTTCAGCGAACAGTTCATGAACCGTTCGGCGGGAAATTCATTTGTGTTCGTTCATTTAACAAATGAATGAACATGAACAGAGGCCGCCGTTTGTTCGTTTATGTTCGTGAACGTTTAGTAACGTGTTCGTTTGTGTTCATTTGTGTTCAATAGTAAAGTGGGTTCTTAATTCTTATAGATTTTTATTTTCTTTTATTTTACCCAAATAAATTAATAAATAATAGACGTGAGGTAAATATATAACTATATGATATCAATAAACCTACTTTTAGTATCCACGCTCATTATATGTTTCTATATTCTAGCCCTCCTCCATTCACCTTCGATGATATATCCGTTTGGTTTTGTTTGCGTTCATGAAAATTTGTTTGTGTTCATTTGTGTTCATGAACACTTGTTTGTGTTATTAATGTTCGTTTGTGTTCGTGTGTGTTCATGAACAAAATTAATAAACGAACATGAACACAAGAGTTTTCTTAACAAATGAACACGAACAAAAAATATCGTTCGGCAAGTGTTCATGAACTATTCGTGAACACATAATTTCCTTAACAAACGAACATGAACAAGACCTTGTTCGTGTTCATTCGGTTCGTTTGCAGCCCTAAGTATATGTAAAAAAAAAAAAACTTAGATCTAACTCATACATCAACAATAACCAACATAACACAACCACAAAAACAAGCAACAAAGGATATATTAACAAAACCAGGCGACAAAACTTTTATTATTTACCAACATAGAAAACAACCCAACCAATACCCAAAGAACTCATTCAGATGATGAGTTCAATACAATACAAAGTCTTGTCAACTGACTAGTTAGGCCAGTTGATATAATAAGAAGAAATACAAAGTAATTAGAACAATCTTACAGTAGATGATCTAAACCAGAAATACAAGACAAGACCAGACGGATAAGAGAATGATGAATACACCAGAAACCCTAATATCTAGAGAAACCCTAATCGTTTGAGCGAAGAGAGAGAGAGAGAGATAATAAATACAAAAACAGTCCTCATATATAGAATATGTTTATCATAACTTTGACACAGCAATTCAGGCCAAGATATAATAAGCCCATTATCAGTAGCCCAGAAGCCCAGAAACTCAACTGAACCATAATATCAATTCAACCCAAATACAACTTGATAAACAATTAAACTATTTCTTATCATAATACATATTTTTAACACTATAACTAACCCATCAACATTGTAGGATCGACACAATAATTGAATATCGCCCGTGTATCGGATCGAGGGCAGAATCAACGATCTGGTTAGTTGTTATAGGTGAGTGTTTATGGATAAGATAATAATAATAATATGAGAGCACACACACAAAGGGTTGCACTTGTTAATAGAAATGACAAAAAATTGCAAAATAATTAAGACATGGAGTATTTATACTAAGTCTCATACACCTCCCTTAACATGCACACTTATGGCCTTCATACATGTAGGGGGTACATGTATGGCCATCATACATGTGAGTGTCACATGTATAAAATAAGTAGAAGGTGTATGGCAAAATAACAATTCCCAAAATACCCCTAAGCCTATAATAATATTCAAACAACCCTAGAACGACTATACAATCATGCCTACGACTAATATTGACCTATCACTAGCTGGGACACACACTAAGTACACAAACAAACATCCATATAGTTTGGTTCTTTACATGGTAACCGATTTTTATTGGTTATAAGACCTAGTTGAATAATCCAAGTCTATTTATTTTTCAATCCGTCTCTCTATATAATACAACCCGATTGCAATCACTCTGTTTAGTAGTGCCTCGAATTTTATGGTAACATTTTCCTACCGGGATGCATGAACAAATTACTCCAGTTCCAAATGCTCCAGGTCGCAATTATTCAAATGATATCAGTTATATTGTTTTTCTTTCTTGTTTTTCTTTCTGGTCATAGTTAATTCAAAAATATCATATACGTTGGGTGACAACCTGCCTTCCATCAAAACCTATTATTTATTAGTATACTTTTGGTTTAATAATCTCATAGCCTGGCCTTCATATTCAACTTTCTATATAGAAAAAATGTTACAAAAAAATGTTCAGATATTTTCCCCTCGATGACGAACAACAGCAGTAATAATTATAATAATAACAATATTGAGATGGTGTCGTACTCTTCATACCAACTATGCTTATTCAATCTTCAGTTCCCTAACCATATTGCATTCTTAATTACGATTAATGATGCCTTGTAATAAAAATACATAGCCTAAATATCTTTTTTTTTTTTTTTTATAATTGGAGCATACAAAAGCCCTTGTCATATTTTGGTTGGTAATATTAGATTGTAATAAGTTTCTTAGAAATGAGGTAAAACCTAGACTATGGGACTTCAAGGGGACATAGCCCTTTTGGCATGGTTGAAGGGGTTGAGCCCCAGGTCAAAGTCACCCACGATGATGTGACGCTAACGGGTGGTCTGGTGGGGCCTCTTTGATTCAACCAATCAATTTTTGTTCTTTTTTCTTTTTTTTCTTAATTAAATGAGTGTTATTTTATTTCTTGGCTCCTGGGTGTTATTGAAAGCAGTGGCGAAGCTTGGTTCACCAATAGGCGAGGGCCGGACTTAATTTTTTTTATCAGTGTTTCCATCCCTTAACTAGAACCAGCGAATACCTTCATAGTACTCCTACCCATGATCACGGTGACGGTGTTACCGTATGAGAACTAAGGTACAATGGGCTTTACTGGTAGCGTCAGGTCCCCCTTACTCGATTGAACAATAAGAAATGTATTTCCTAGTAGTTAGCAAATCTTATCGAGATGGATATTGTTTTTATTTTTAGTTATTTTGATTATGGTTTATCGTGGTACTTTTACTATTTTTGATAAGACATGAATACACATAAATAAATAAATATCCATTGCTTTCATGTCCCCCAATCAGCACCAAGTCTTCAAAATGAAATGATTGTAAAAACAAAATGGTACTTAATTATAACTAAAAATAGTATCAAGTTGTGGTAAAACTACACTTTCATCATGTTGATTAGTTCATGGGCACACATGACTATGACAGCCACTTCTTTGATCTCACTAATAAAACACACTTTTAAGATATTTATCAAGTCATGAAAGGTAAGGAATGGTGGCTTACAAAATATCTCTTTTGATTGCCATTTTCTTTTTCCTTCCTTATATATCTTCATAAATATAAATATTATTTTAATTATAGTTTAATTTGATTTTGATTTCCACCATAGCCAACATAAGATCATGTGCAGTCGAGGGTGAAATTAGGCATTTTCCCCCTCAATAACGCCCCATAACGCCTCACATACTGCCCCTGGGGCGTTATGGGTAAAAAACGGGCATGAGCGTTATTTTTTCACGCTGGATTTGAACGTGGTGGTACCTTAATTTGATTGAGCCAATAAAATGTGAGGAGGGGCGCTATGCACCTCCACCACTACGGAGGGTCTAATTATAACCACCACCATATATCTCATTTTTCATAGTAAAATCAACATCCAAAAGTTTAAACCCAAAACCGAGAATATATTAGAGACAATGAACAAATAATGAAGGAAGAAAAGTAGAAAGTGACTTAAGGAGAAAAGAGTCGGTACGAATCAAACATAGAACATGGAGGCAATGAAGACCGCATCTTTGTGTTTTGGACTGGTCCAAATTTTCCAAGCTCTTCCGTTCCCTTTCCATGGACAATTTTGCTTATTAATTAGTGGCAATTAAATAAAAAATTCTTTGATTTTTGTTCTTTTAGAATAACTTTATAGAGGTATGTATTATTTAATTTCACAATGTATCAAACCATATCTATTTCTATATTATAAAAAACGTTGATTAACCAAATCTTTTTAATGTTCTAATAATAATCCGTGAGTGTATAGAAAAGGCTCCGTCTATTCCCACCCCCCACCTTCTATTTCCACCCCACTCAAAGCGCCTCGCTTAGGCCTAAGCGAGGCGCTTTGAACTCATTCAGAGGAGGTCAGTACGAGGGGGCAGAAAAAGCTGATTTTTAATTCGAAACGCCTCGCTTAGGCCTAAGCGAGGTGCTTCGAATCAAATTTTTTTTTTTTTTTTTTTTTTGGTCTTTTGAGTTAGTTTTTTGTTTTTTTTTAATATAATTATTATAAAAAATGTTCTTTTGACAAACGTCTGGCTAACCTGAATTTCCTTTGGATCAAAATGTCAACTTTTTCCTACCACCCTCGTATGGTTTGGCTAACCTGTCCAGTTATCAATCTCACTGTCCAACAACTGAATTTTACTTGCTTGCATGAAAAGTAATGATCAGGAACATTCCAAATAACCGTCCAATTTCAGCTTTTGTTTAACTCATGATAGATCCACCAAATCATTTCTTCAAGTTCATTTCACCAAAAAAGGCATAACTGTAATGATCAGAAACATTCCAAATAACTGTTCAATTTCAGCTTTTGTTTAACTATTGTAGCAACTTCCATAGAGAAGTTATCAATCTCACTGAGATGATATCTTCTCTTTAGGTTTTGGAATTAATGAGACAACTTTTCAGTTGTTATCCGAGAGATAGCGGTCAACGATGAAGACAACCTGAAAATAACCGGATACCATGGATCAGAGAGATTCAAGCTAATTAAACTCATATCTCAAGTCGGTGCAAGTTATGTTGTAGCTCATATGTTATTATCTCTTCTCTTATTCTCTCTTTCTCAAGTTCTCGATGGATTATTTGCTCTCATATCATGGATCAGAGAGATTTAACCTAATTAAACTCATATCTCACTGTAATGATCAAGAATATTCCAAATAACTGTATAATTTAAGCTTTTGTTTAACTAATTTAGCAACAGTCCAAATAACTGTAATGATCGCTACGGTTAGTGGATACCATGGATCAGAGAGATTCAAGCTAATCAAACTCCGGGCAACCCTTGTTTGATTATACTCGTGTACAACCTTTATCTCTTTATGTATGAATAGTGACCCTCTGACAATGATCAGAAACATTCCAAATAACTGTTGATTGGTATATAGAGAGCAAACCGACGATCATTCAAAATTTAAAGTTACCGCTAACCTCTGCGCCATCATCGTTGACAGATATCTCTCTGAGATGATAGCTTCTCTTCAGATTCTGATTGCACCGGTGGAATTGGAATTGGTATTAATGAGACAACTTTTCAGTTGTTATCCGAGAGATAGCGGTCAACGATGAAGACAACCTGAAAACAACCGGATACCATGAATCAGAGAGATTCAAGCTAATTAAACTCATATCTCAAGGTGGACTTAAGCACCTGAACGGGAAGTTGAAATTTTGAATGATGTTCGTCGACTGCACCGAACACACTACAATTATTCACTATTTTATACATACAACACAACTTCATCGTTGAACGTACTGTTCTTCTTGATCTTGATCTTCACACTTGCTTTTGACAAATCCATTGTTGTTTCCATAGACATTCAAGCAAACAAACAAACAAAAAGATGTTCGATCGGTCTTTGACAATCCCTTAACTAGTACTACCTGAATTCAAAAGGAGGCATTGTTTTGTATCTGGTTTCATGTTGTTTGGATGATTTGCATGGAGGGTTAGAGAAGGGGAAGAGAGAAAGTTAAGGAATATTATATAGGAATTGGAGAAGACTATATAAGATAGAAAGAGTAATAATGGTTAGTTAATGTGAAAGTATTTAATATATAATGTGAAAGTATTTAATAATTATTTAAAGGGTGGGAAATGTGCCTAGGGAGTTACGTGCATTATCTAGTATTGAAACTTGCGATTAAATAATATATTAATACATCAATGGACTACACTCACGGTATGTGCATCACGTATTTTCATTCTTTCCTTGATCTGCAATATTTGAAAATTATCATTTCTTGACATGCTTGGTAACACCTTGATCTGCAATATTAGAAAATTATCATTTCTTGACATGCTTGGTAACACCTTGATCTGCAATATTTGGAAATTATCATTTCTTGACATGCTTGGTAACACCTTGATCTATAATATCTGAAAATTATCATTTCTCGAAAAGTAATTAAAAACACTTAAAAATGAATTAAAAACAATTGTTGCGAGTTAGGTTTA
The DNA here is from genome assembly GCA_028751855.1 of Ambrosia trifida. NCBI lineage: Eukaryota > Viridiplantae > Streptophyta > Magnoliopsida > Asterales > Asteraceae > Ambrosia > Ambrosia trifida. Next base: position 192,120,671 of record CM054122.1, on the reverse strand, counting down.
GTCGGAGGACCACGTACAATGATTCATCAAAGTTGTACAAAGCTGGATGTTTGTACTGGAAAACCAAAACGAGCAATAAACGAAGCGAAACGGGGAGATATAATTTTCTTGGCTTGGAAACAACTTAAAAGAACCAAAAATGAATTAAAATTATTTTTTGGTGATTAACAGATAATTTTAAAGAATTAAAAGAAATTCATTTTTTTAGAAAAATGCCAAAACGCCTCGCTTTGGTCAAAGTGAGGCGCCTGGTTGCCTCGCTTTGGCCAAAGCTAGGCTGTTTGTGCCTAGCTTTGGCCAAAGCGAGGCAAGCAAACGCCTCGCTTTGACCAAAGCGAGGCGTTTTGGCATTTTTCTAAAAAAAAATTGAATTTCTTTTAATTCTTTAAAATTATCTGTTAATCACCAAAAAATAATTTTAATTCATTTTTTGTTCTTTTAAGTTGTTTCCAAGCCAAGAAAATTATATCTCCCCGTTTCGCTTCGTTTATTGCTCGTTTTGGTTTTCCAGTAAAAACATCCAGCTTTGTACAACTTTGATGAATCATTGTACGTGGTCCTCCGACTAAACCTAACTCGCAACAATTGTGTTTTTAATTACTTTTCGAGAAATGATAATTTTCAGATATTACAGATCAAGGTGTTACCAAACCGGTGTAATTACTTTCAAGTTTTTTAGAATCATTGAAGACAACTTTTCAGTTGTTATCCGAGAGATAGCGGTCAACGATGAAGACAACCTGATAGTGGATACCATGGATCAGAGAGATTGATTTCAAGCTAATCATCGACTACAGCAAACCGACGATCTTCCTCCACGGCACTCCTAATGGGCCTCTCTTTATTTCACGGTACGATTTGTGTTTTTGTTGCTTTATAAATAATAAGTTTTGTGTTTATCAAACCCTAACGTCTGAGCAATGATTTATTAAATCGTTTTACTAATTTCCGATTCTTGATAATAACAAATTATTATAATAATAAAACAAAGGAACTAAATTACAAATATAATAAAAAAATAATAATAATAATGTAATATAGTCATTGTTAATGCTCAAAAAAGTCAACCTTTGTTGACTCATAGGAGTCTTGAAGACGAAATGAATTTTACAAGATACTTGAAACAAGGTATGGATATGGAGAATAAATATTTGACTATACGTGGTTGATGATGTCAAGTTTAAGTCGTTGATTCATTTGGAAATCGAAAACGCCTATCGTTGTAGCTCATATGTTATTATCTCTTCTCTTATTCTCTGTTTCTCTAGTTCTCGATGGATTATTGCTCTCATATCGACTCTCACAATTATTCACAATTTTATACATACAACACACCTTCATCGTTGACCGTAATGATCAGGAACATTCCAAATAACTGTATAATTTCGTACAAGATTCCTATGCAAGCAAGTCAAATTCAGTTGTTAGACCAACTTGAGATATGAGTTTGATTAGCTTGAATCTCTTTGATCCATGGTATCCAGTCTTCTTGATCTTGATCTTCACACTTGCTTTTGACAAACGTCTGGCTGACCTGAAGTTCCTTTGCAACCAGGTAAAAAGGAACTACGTTGCAAATATAAAAATCCATCACATCACGATTATACTCTTTATGTATGAATAGTGACCCTCTGGCAAACCTACCTCTGTTTTGAATTTGTTACTTCCATAGAGAAGTTATCAATCGCTACTGTTGATTGGTATATAGAGAGCAAACCGACGATCATTCAAAATTTAAAGTTACCGCTAACCTCTGCGCCATCATCGTTGACAGATATCTCTCTGAGATTATAGCTTCTCTTCAGATTCTGATTGCACCGGTGGAATTGGAATTGGAATTAATGAGACAACTTTTCAATTGTTATCCGAGAGATAGCGGTCAACGATGAAGACAACCTGAAAACAACCGGATATCATGGATCAGAGAGATTCAAGCTAATTAAACTCATATCTCAAGCCGGTGCAAGTTATGTTGTAGCATCTTTGATCATCTTCTTTGTAATTACTTTTTATTGTTTTGGGTTCCCTTCCATCGTTGACAGATATCTCTCTGAGATGATAAAGGTAGATCATGGAAAGTTGAACTCAAGAAAACAAAGATGAAACCGATTGTTAAAAGTATCAAGACTATGAAATTAGTAAAAGAACTGAATTTTACTTGCTTGCATGAAAAGTTCAATTTCAGTTCAAACTTTTCAAACACCTGCAACATCTCAAGAGTCGAGGTCCTCTGAAAAAGACATCGTACAATGATTTGGACTTGCAATATTTGGACTTGACAGATATCTCTCTGAGAAGATAGCTTCTCTTCAGATTCTGAAAGTGGATACCATGGATCAGAGAGATTCAAGCTAATTAAACTCATAGGTAAGAACATTGTGGATGAGGATTGTTTATCTTCCCATTGATTTCAAGTATGTTGCCAAATAACTGTTCAATTTCAGCTTTTGTTTAACTATTTTAGCAACTTCCATAGAGAAGTTATCAATCTCACTTCTCACTGTCCATGTTTACCTTCAACGTCCAACGGTAATGAGTAACCTAGTAACCTCTACAATGATGTGATTTGTTTTTATATAAGGAGGTATATGTACAATGAACTTTTTACGCTAAATAAAACCGATTAATGGCAGGTTTGCCAGAGGGTCACTATTCATACACACAACTTTTTGCTCTAGTGGTGTGCTCTACCTTTTTGACAAACACTTGGCTAACCTGTCCAGTTATCAATCTCACTGGCAATCATCCGCTGCATGCTTTTCGCAGCCTTCACTGAAAAGAACCCTAGTAGTGGTTTTCATCTCTTTACCTGTAAACTCATATCTCAAGTCGGTGCAAGTTATGTTGTAGCTCATATGTTATTATCTCTTCTCTTATTCTCTCATATCATGGATCAGAGAGATTTAAGCTAATTAAACTCATATCTCAAGTTGGTCTAACAACTGAATTTGACTTGCTTGCATAGGAATCTTGTACGAAATCATTCTTACATGAATATCCTTTGATGAATGTATTAGGGGTTGGAAACTCTGAAGACCAATGACCCTCTAGCAAACCTCCGTTAAGGTCTTCAGAGTTTCCATGGGAAGGTAAACATATATAACATTCTCTTCTTCTTCCCTTACAAATCACTTTGCCATTAATACAAATCACATTGTGCATGACATTACATTCTGCATGTGTCATTTCATAACTTGCACCGGCTTGAGATATGAGTTTAATTAGCTTAAATCTCTCTGATCCATTGTATCCACTTTCAACTAAATCTTTCTCTGATATACTCTATATCAACCGAAATTGAGTATCATCAATCTGGTATTAGTGGTTGGAAACTGTGATGAAAAAGTTGGTGTGTGTTGAACAAGAAGATGATCAAGGATGCTACAACATAACTTGCACCGGCTTGAGATATGAGTTTAATTAGCTTGAATCTCTCTGATCCATGATATGAGAGCAATAATCCATCGAGAACTAGAGAAACAGAGAATAAGAGAAGAGATAATAACATATGAGCAACAACGACGTCGTGTTTTGGAAGCTACAACATAACTTGCACCGGCTACTTTTCAGTTGTTATCAGACGAGGACTTGCCTGTGTTGCCGCATTTAATGAAATTTAACGCGCATACCGCATTCATTGACTTTACGTGGTTGATGATGTCAAGTTTAAGTCATTGACAATGTTGAGGGTTATTACTTTGTTTTTTAATTTTTTTTAACTTTTTATAATTATTAAATTAAAAAAAAACAACTCAAAACATCAAAAAACTACCAAAATAAATTACCCCCTCCAAGCGCCTCGCTTAGGCCTAAGCGAGGCGCTTTGAAGCTGAATTCGAGGAGGTCTGACCCTCGTACTGACCTCCTCGAATTCAGCTCCAAAGCGTCTCGCTTAGGCCTAAGCGAGGCGCTTGGAGGGGGTTAAAATAGAAGGTGGGGGGTTTAAATATAACCACCCATAGAAAAAGGTTAAATAACCAAAAAAATTTAAAAAACCGATAGGCTATATATATTTTTTTACTGTGACTTTCTTATGAGTGACTCATTATCACGATGCCGATCGAAGTCGTCACCCGGCAAGGCTGGCCGAACTCCATGTTCTATCGGATCCGGGTCTGCTTGTCAGCCTTGGTGGTGTTCCCCGGAAACCGTACTGTCTCCACACGAGTTATCGCTGAAGTAACGGTCGGATGAAAACCGGATGACACTCAGGATAACCTCCCTTAGTGGGTTAGTCACCATCATTGCGTACTAATACTTCACTATTTGATGCAAATGACGATCGAAACTTAGTCTTCTAATAAGAACTCAAGTTTTTTCACCACTTAATATATATAACATTGGCATTGATAACCGATTATATGCTTTGGCTTTGAACCAAACTTATATAATTTCTTTTATACTGATATGCTATATGTTGGAAAATGAATGTGATATATTATAGAAAATGTGCTATGCATGTTTATAACTTTAAAAAAGTTGCAAATATTTTATTTGACCCAATATGTATTTATTAATTGAAAGTGGCTTAAATCAACACACATCTAAACCCAACAGTTAACCGATGCTTAGCAAATCAACCAAACAATTTTTCTAAAGAACCGAATTAACCAAACCATTTATAACCTAAACCAACCGATTTAAAAAACTAGTAGGAATGCCCGCGCGTTGCGGCGGGTGCATCTGTTTTGCCCCTTGTGCATTGTGTTTGTTGGTTATTCGTTATGTTAAAGTAGAAAACAATGATGTATAAAATATATGTTATCAAAAACTGAAACTCATAAGTATATCTTCTGAATATTTTAAATGGGTACATCACAATAGGTATCTCGAAGGCAGATAAGTATGTCATCGTAGAGCGGTACTTAGCGTAGTGAAGTGGCGTTGTATCTCTTAATGACCATAAGATTGTAGTGGAAGTGATGTAATTACTAAAATGAAGTTTGTAGTATGCAACATATTTCTATTATTTTAGGGCACCCGCGAGATGCAACGGAGTCAATGATTTACATAGATACTCTCGTTTTATGTTAATTTGACAAGCGTGGTAACAAATATATTGGACCAAACAAATTAGTAATCAATATAGTTAAAACTACCAAATCGACTGATAAGAACTTGTCTTCTTTTGGATATGTAAACAATTGGTGACTTCGTGAGATCAAAAACTTAAATTCTATTCCTAGTTGCTTATAGTAGCGGAGAAAACAAAAAACCATCGAGGAAGATGATGACGTTGCTCATGAAGTATCTCTACCATATTTGCTTGTATAAAAGTCAAGCCTACATATATCGCTCACTTTAATGGGTTGAAACGTGTCATGGGTTGGGTGTGTTGGCAAACTTCAAGCCTACATATTCATTTGTGTGCAGAAGTGTCACATCATACCATCTTGCAACCACATAAATTTAAAAAGAAGATATAAATACATAATATATAATGTAATTTATTTACTATAAACATTGAAAGATATGTAAGTTATGTATGTGAAGAGTCACCACATTATTTATGTACTAAATACATGACAACTATTTATAAGACTTTAACATTGATACAAACATAATAAAGACATAGAGGTTATGAATGTAAAGAGTCACCACATTATTGTTAATTTCCTCATCAATTTTATAATTATGTTTAAATTAATTTCTTCAACAATTTAATATTTAGGTAGAAAGACAATTTTACGCTCTAAATGACTTCAATAAGCATTGTACTATAAGCAATAAAGGTTGTATTTACTTAAATTTTGCGGGTATCCTTCACTGATGCTTTATAATATATAGTATAGAAGATAAAAATTCGGGTTGATTCATTAGCGTGAGCGTGAATTTATGGCGTTTTGATTTCTTATTTCTTAACACAAATAACATAAGTAACTAACACATAGTTAAGTTTTTGTTTTCTTTTTATGCTAGTGTTTAATTTATTTTATTAATTAAAATTAGAACTTAAACAATATACAATTGCCGAAAGCAAAATAATATTGTGAACCACACTTCATACAACGTTTAACAAGAACATTAAATAGATAAACAAATACCTTAAAAGTCTTAGAACAAATATAGTTTACGTATAAAGTTATATTTGAGCATGCATATATAGATTTATAGAGTTAAATATTTCATGGCGTTCCAAGGAGACCATGTTGATTGAAATTGAGAAATGTCTCCATACCCTTTCTCCAACCATCCTCTCCATCATCTGTCCTTCATGTTCATTTGTTCCCTGCAACATCATGTTTCATCCCATGCAGTAAGTGGAAGTAATATTTATAATATATTAGAAACGTATTAGCAAATCTAGAATGTTATATTTATAATTTTGTCCGTTGTATTTAGTTAACAATATATATGATTCAAGATAAACAACTTCTTAACAAGGATAGTTAAGAAAGCCACCTGTCACCTTCATAGGGGCCATATCATCCAATTCAGTAGAGTTGAGGTCAATAGGTCATAGAACATCCTAGCTTCTGAAAGCTTTATGAAGAGAAACTAAAAATGCACAAAGAAGAGAAAAACTGTACTAATTAATTTTGAAAAATATTTTCTCATCAATAATTTTGAATATTGTTTATTTATTGTTTTAATTGTTAGCTGCACAATTAAATTACCTCAATTTGATTCTGCAACGATCCAACATAGTTGATTATTACATCCGACATCACTGGCATTCCCATTGTATATAGCAAATAACTAAATTTAAATGGAGCAAAAAATGATATATTATGAAGATAAATTTTTTTAATTGTCAAAGAAAATATGAACAAGTAGAAAAAAATGTATATATGTATATAAAGATTAACTCATATCTTTATACCTTGTAGCATCCGGGAACCATATCTTGCAAGCGTCTTAACTTCTCATTGATTTTTTTCTCTTCTCATCTAATGAAGACATAAAATTTTTGGACAAAACAATGTTTCAAAGCATGAAATTAGCTCTAAGATTTTGTTTAGGGTTATGAAAAGACTATTAGCATTCAAGAAATTGATTATAATGAAGTATATATAATAATATAGATGGGGGGTTGAAAGGTCTCACATTTAAGATGCATCATAAGTTAAGTTGTATTTTGTGTTTTACATAAGGGCATAATTGGGATAAGATTTTAGGATGTGAGGTATTGGATTATGTTAAATTTACTAATCTACCCTCCTAAGTGTCTTAATTGTCACAACTATGCCAATAATACCCTTAATTTTTTTGCTTAAATATGTTGTACATGTTGCTTCTTAAGTTGTACGGAGGTGAAAATGACTATGTTGTACATCACTCATCCTTTATAATGTATTATAGATATAGAAACCTAATTATCGGTTATAGGTTCGATTTCAACACACAACAAAACTAAACTAGTCCGTATTCATCCCATGATATAGAAATTGATTTTGAAACATCCCATGATATGTAAATTAGGAAAATATTGTATCATAACTCATAAGTATAGAATATTTCATCCATCTTTAAGAGATTGTATTGTATATTATTTATAACCTTGAGGGTTAATGAGAAATCATTCAAGCATTATCTTACATGGTATTATGCCTGCGCGCTTCGCGGCGCAAATACAATTCTAAAAAAAACATGGCAGCGTATTGCATTCTAATTTGGCTAAATTTCGTAAAGCATGTCTCTTTCTCGCTCTCATTCTCATAAGAGACGGCTTTTGAAAGTAAATTTAAGATTTAACAATCAAAATTACAATTCTTGTTCTTTTTTACAACCCACATATGTTTTTATGTTTATTTTGTTCATACAATCATTCAAGCTTAACTTCCTTAGTATAATATAATGATTCTAGAATTTATATTTATATTATAGTCATTTTGCAATTGATCTAGACGGTCACTTTGTCTTTTTAATTGAAATCATATAAGGGTGAGGAGCTTCAAAACAACTCACATGATAGTAATGAACATTTTTATAAAAGTAGAATTTTCATAGAATACTTCAAATTTTATTTATACATAAGTACATGATAATCAGTGTACGGGCATATTAATTCGCATGTGATAATTCAAATACATTAATAAGTCTCTAAATTGATTATATAGTTATAGTACAAGTGCATAATGCAATAAGGGGTATTATGGGGAACTTTTACATGACATATCTATGTTAAAGCATGAGTCTCTTGATATCCCATCTTAAAATGGGTGTAAAATTACTTTTCTAGACATGTCTCCTCCTTAATAAGGTAACATAGATGGTATCACCCTAACAAGATCATAAACCCTCTTCTTCCTTCCCTGACGTCGGTCCTATCGTCCCCACCCTCTGCGCTTCTTTTTCTCCTTCCCACTAAATCGAAACCCTCTGTTTCTCCTTCCCACTAAATCGGACCTCATGGAATCCAAGATCCACCCGACACTTACAGTTTCCAATATTCGAAACTTCATCCCCCTCACCTTTAAACAAGATTCCTCTCACTACAATACGCGGTTAGAGCTCTTTCAGATTCATTGTCGCGCTTACGAGGTGTTCGGCCATCTTTCTCCCAAATCCTCTATTGCTGTTACTTCTTCCTCCTCTGAAAAGAAAGAAGCCGACCCCAAGGAGGCCCTATGGTCTCGCCTGGATGCTATTGTACTCTAGTGCATTTGCGGGACGATCTTTGCTGATCTCCTGCACATCATCATGGACCCTGGTCAAACCACCTATCAAGCCTGGACCACCCTTCAGAATCAGTTTAACGATAATAAGAACACTCGCGCGGTGTTTCTCGGTCAAGAATTTGCTAATCTCAACCTCGCCAATTTTTCCTCTATGGCCGCCTACTGCCAACATGCCAAACTCTTATCCGATCAACTCAACAGTCTCGGCTCCCCTGTTGACAATAGGATGCTAGTTCTTCAACTTTTGACTGGGTTAATGGAATAGTATGATGGTATCTCTACGGTTCTCCAAAACCAAGACCCAGTACGCAACTTCACCTAGGTACGTTCTCGCCTCAATATGGAAGAAACAAAGAAAAAGCGCTAAGTCTCCACGACTGCCCAGCAGTCGGCCACAGCTTTGGCAGCTTTGGTCTCGAATACGGCCTCTGATAACTCAGACAAGAATCGGCCACGTACCCGCGGATGTGGAAGGGGTCGCGGCCGGGGCTCGAACAACAGAAACTGAACACCACAAAACTTACCCAATCACCCCTACATCGTCTTCCCGAGCTCTTGAACAGCCAACCAGTGGGCAACTTTGCTGAACAACTCACAGTCGTGGCAGCCCGTGACCAACCAAGCGGCCCAACCCCGTTGTCCATATCCTTCTCGGCCCAAATCGCAAAAAAGTCACTGCATACTGGGTACCCATCCGAATCAGCAAATTGCCAACTACAACACCACGGACATTGATTTGGCACTTTACACCATGGTGCTAAACCTGCCTAATCATGGCCTTATTGAAACTGGAGCCTCCTCTCACTCTGCAAACCAACAAGGTATATACTCTCCGTCTAAGTTTAATAAGTGCACTAATAAATTTATTATCGCTAGTAATGGCAACTATATCCCTGTTGTGGCAGAAGGCAACCAAGTCCTACCCCTACCTTTAAAACTAAAAAACGTTCTTTTTGCCCCAAACATCATTAAAAACCTAATATCTGTTCGTCGCCTTGCCATTGATAACTTAGTTTCAGTTGAGTTTGACCCTTCTGGTTTTCTTGTGAAGAATCTCAAAACCCGGGCGCCCATCCTTAGATGCAACAGTACCGACGATCTTTATCCACTCACTCAATAACTCTCCACCAACTTCAATCAGCCTACCGCTTTCACTACTATCACCCAAGATCGTTGGCATCAACGTCTAGGACACCCCAGCAACAACCTTTTGCATTCTTTGAAACTTTCTTCATTTATTGATTATGGAAAATTAAATAAGACATTGTGTGAACCTTGTGTGTTTGGAAAGAGTATTAAACTCCCGTTTTATGATTATGTTAATTCTACTTGTATGCCCTTTGATATTGTTCATAGCGACCTTTGGACCTCGCCCGTGCTCAGCATGGGTGGATACCGTTATTATGTGTTATTCTTAGATGATTACACAGATTTTTTGTGGACATTACCACTCTCACATAAATCACATGTCTTTGCCATATTTACCACCTTCTACAACTACATATCAACCCAATTTGAAAGAAAAATCAAACAATTTCAATGTGACAATGGGAAAGAATATGCTAATAACAACTTTTACACCTTTTGTAATAACAACAGCATGCACTTTCGCTTCTCATGTCCTCACACCTCATCCCAAAATGGCAAAGTGGAACGCAAAATCCGCACCATTAACAACATGCTTCGCACCCTCCTAGCCCAAGCATCTTTACCGCCCAACCTTTGGCACCATGATCTTGAGACACTCACCTACTTGCTAAACATTCTCCCTAGCAAGAACCATGACTTCAAGTCACCCACAACCCTTTTATAAAAATGCCAACCAGAATACGACCATCTTCGCATTTTTTGGTTGCTTATGTTACCCAATCATACCCTCCACCACCATTAATAAACTTACCAACCATGCTAAACCGTGTGTTTTTCTCGGTTAGCCACCCCAGCACCGTGGCTACAAATGTCTCGACATGCTAAGTAGTTAACTCGGCCGATATATCGGTGATATATCACGAATATCTCGGTTATCGGTCATCAACCGATATATTGGTACCGATATTTTGTATCGATATTATCGGCGATATTGGCCGATATTTGACCGATATTCCCGATATTGGTGATTTTCTTCTTAGTTTTTCAATTTTTCTTACTTCTTATAGTTGTTATTACCTTTTTATTACTGTTTTAAGTCTTAATTGTTAATAGTTAGTGTTAAATATTAGTGTTTTAAGTCTTAACAAGTTCCCACTTGCTACAATTGTTAGTGTTTTGCAAGTTGTAGAAGGTTAATTTGTTAATGGTAGGAGGGTATGTTGAATTGTTAGTGTTAAATTGCTACATGTATGTATTTTGCATGATATAAATATTGCCGATATCCCACCGATATCTCACCGCGATAATCTATATCTCAAATATCGGTCCTTCACCGATATCCGATATTTTACCGCATTAACTGCTTAGTCGACATGTCCACCCATCAAATATTTATCTCCTGCCATGTTCACTTTGAGGAAACTATTTTCCCATTCACCACTCAATCTCTAACCAAACCTCAATCCTACGACTTCCTTAATCCCACCCTAAACCCACTACTATGACCCCACATATTTTCCACACAGTCCACAAACCAAATCGGTACACCAAGCCCGGTCACTCAATCACCACAAAGCCCAGTTTCCCCTCAGCCCCCAGCCCAACTTCTGACCAAACCAATCCCTTACTACACCAAACGGCCCACAACCATCCCATATCACTATAACCGGCCCAACTATATCTGGCCCAACCGAAACTCCCACTTCCTCCATAGTCCCACACACAACTGTTCCCAGCCCAAACCCACCTACGTCCCACTCGGCCACCCCACCTGCCCCCACTCATCAACCACCTATGTCCCCACCTCGAACCATTCACACTCGCTCCATGAGCGGTATCGTCAAACCGAAAAAATTGTTCAACCTCAACACCACCACTCTAAAATCCATTCCCAAAAACCCAAAGGTTGCTTTGTCCACTCCAAAGTGGTACCGTGCCATGCATGACGTGTTTAGTGCCCTTCTTAAAAATAAGACCCGGGAGTTAGTACCTCACACACCTAATATGAATATTATTCGTAGTATGTGGCTTTTTAAACATAAATTCAGGTCTGACCGAACTTTGGAGTGCTACAAGGCATGATTGGTTTGTGATGGTCGCAAACAGCAGCCGGGTATTGATTTTGGGGAGACCTTTAGTCCGGTTGTTAAACCGACAACGATTCGACTTGAATTATCCCTAGCACTGGCTCAATCTTGGAGCATTAATCAACTGGACATCACCAATGCTTTCCTGTATGAGAACTTAAATGAGACCGTCTATATGTATCAACCCATGGGGTTTCGTCATAGTGATTATTCTAACCATGTTTGTCGTCTGAAGAAATCATTATACGGTCTTAAGCAGGCACCATGGGCTTGGTATCAACGGTTGACGGACTTTGTCATTTTACAGGGGTTTTGGCAGAGTAAATCAGATAACTCTTTATTCATATATCATCAGGGTAGCAACATTGCTTATCTCTTAATAAATGTAGACGACATCATCCTTACCACCTTCAATAATTGACTTCGTCTTGGTCTCATGGACACTCTTGCGAGTGAATTTGCTATGAAGGATTTGGGTCCTCTTTCTTACTTATTGGGTATTCAAGTCACTCGCATATGCGACAACATGTTTCTCTCTCAAGCGACTTACATTAATGATATCGTTTATCGTGATTCAATGGACTCGTGTAAGCCTGTCGCCACACCAGTCGACACTCAATCAAAGCTCAGTGCAGATTCAGGTCCTCTTCATGATGATCATACCACCTACCGCTGTCTTGCGGGTGCTCTTCAATATTTCACCTTCACAAGGCCTGACATCACCTATGTTGTGCAACAAGTCTGCATGAACATGCACGCTCCCAGGGTCGCTCACTGGAGCCTTAAAGCGGATCATTCGATACATTCAGGTACGCATGATCTAGGTCTTTACTTGGGTCCTTTTGACCTCTCCTCCTTGCGAGCCTACACTGATGCCGGTTGGGCAGGCTGCCCTGACACCAAACTGTTGACTTCTGGCTACTATGTCTATCTCGGAGATAACCTCATATCGTGGTCGTCTAAATGTCAGTCCACGGTTATTGTATAGAACTTTTCGTCGCCTAAATATTATTCAAACCAAAGAACTGAATTGACATCGAAATTCTATGATAGTGGCTGGTGGCTGGTGGATTTTAGCTAGGGTTTCGATTGGGGTTGGTGGTGGTAGTTGGGTTTAATAGTGGTGACGATGGATGGAGGTTGTGGTGCGGTTCTGGTTGTCCGATGAGGAGGGTTGAGATGAAGGTAATGGTGGTTGCAGGTGGTAATGGTGGCAGTTGGTGTAGGTGATGGTGATGGTGTTTTAGAGGGGGAGGGGGAGGTTATCATTGTATATATTCATTTGTTTTTTTAAGTACCCCTACATTTAATGAGTCATCAAGCCACATAAGTAATTATGACAACTTAGGGTATGTGTAGTGGTGGAGTGTTATGTGGGGGTTATGGGATTAAAATATTAAAAAGTAATAAAAAAGGGGTTATGTGGGGGTTATGGAAAAAGAGGTGTAGTGGGAAAGGGGGTTATGTGGGGGTTATAAATGATTGAGTAATCATTGCTTTTTATTGTTTTTTATTTAAATAAGAATATTAAATAGTTTAAATTATTTTTCATTAAATATATAAAACTTAGAAATACTAAAAAAATTACAAATACTAAAAAACAACAAATACTTAAAAAAAATTACAAATACTAAAAAACAACAAATACTTAAAAAAAAGTTACAAATATTTAAAAAACTAGTCGTCGTCGTCTCCTTCTTGGTTTTCTCCTTCTTCTTCTTCTCCTTCTTCTTCATAAAATTCATCATCTTCTTCTTCTTCTTCTTCCTGGCTCTGATGAATCGGGCGAATCGACCATGCTTCCTCCACCAAATCCGCCTTCAACGCGTTATGTATATCCTTGGAACGCAACATGGCACTGTTTTGGAATCTCTCCTGCTGTGTCGCTTGCGTCCCTGGAACATCTTCTTCTGCTACATAATTTGGGCATATTGCCTTTCCTTCGTCTTCAAGTATCATATTATGCATTATGATACAAGCATACATCACCATTCTAATCCTTTCTTTTTCCCACATACAACAAGGATTTCTTACAAAATGCCATCGTGCTTGAAGACAGGCAAAACATCTCTCAACGTCCTTTCTTGCAGACTCATGAACTCTTTTAAAATATTGCCTTTTTTCATCTTGTGTCTGACTAAACGTTTTGACAAGCATTGAATACTCCGGATATATACCATCCGCCAAGTAGTATCCATGCTCGTAGTAATTATTATTTGCATAAAACCCACATTTCGGTATTGTTCCGCCAATGTAAGACTCTAGCAATGGCGAAAACTGAAAAGTATTTATGTCGTTCATACACCCGGCTAGACCAAAGAAGGCCGACCAAACCCACATGTCTTGTGAGGCAACTGCTTGTAAAACCAACGTTGGTCCCTTTTGGTCACCGCGTGTATGTTGACCTCGCCATGCGGTTGGACAAGCATACCATCGCCATTGACGACAATCTATACTACCAATCATACCGGGTAATCCATGTTTTTGAATATGCGCTTCATATAGTTGTTGAAGGTCGCTCCATGTCGGGTTTCTCAAGTATCTTTTTCCATATAATTGGCATATACCTAAAAAAATCAAATGTATATATAAAAAATATGTACGTACTATATGTATATATAAAAAAATCAAATGTATATTTGTAAATACCGTAGCAGAAATACTCCAAAGTATCGCGTGTGGTTTTCTCCGCCATCTTCAAATACTCATCATTGATATCGTATGTGTTCCCGTATGCGAGCACACGTATTGCAGAAGTCACCTTTTGAATTGCGGTGAATCCTAAACACCCTCTAGCGTCGGGTTTTTGCTTAAAGTAGTCATAGTTGTTCTCTAAATCTCCGGTGATGCGCAAAAATAAGTTTTTACGCATCCGAAATCTTCGTCTAAACAAATCAGGGCCGTAAACCGGATCGGCATTGAAATAGTCATTCATCAAACGCTCATTGGCGGCTACACGGTCTCGCTCTATATATTGCCTAGACAATATCGGCTGTGGGACGGAAGTACCTACAGCTTCAACCGCACTAGAAAATAGTGTAACCGCACTCGAAACGGCCTCGTCCACTTCCGCGCCGTCATCTTTAAAAAACCGATTATATAGATCGATAAACGAGTTATCGGAGTGAGGAGGGGACGACATTTTGATGATTTGTTTGTGTGTCGAATTTGTTTGAGGGTTATAGTTTGTATGTGTGTATTGTATATGTGCTTCATATGTGTGTAGTATATGGATATCATGTATATATATAGAGATGAATTTTTTTTTTTTTTAAATTCATATGACCGTTCAACGGTCATATCCTTTTCCAAGAAACCAAAACGCTCGTTATGTACAAAGCTGAAATGGGCTAATACGCCCCCATAGCGCCTGGGGGGCAGTGTTCCCGACGCTATGGGAGGCTAAAACGCCCCCACAACGGGCCACTGCACATACTCTTAGCAAGCCACATTAGCCATTTTTATCACATAGACTAACCATATTAGCAATTGGTTAGTTTGAGGTGATGGAACAAACTAACTTGCAAGTTAGACATGTTATTCGTGAATAGATGAAATTTAAAAGTATTTAAATTCATTTACCCTTCTTTTAAACTTTTCATATGAGTATTTGCTTTTGAACTTGTGCTCTACTCAAACTTACTTGCGTTACACTGCACATCTATTTATAAATCCTAGTGAATCACAACACTAACAATTCGCCACCATGCTCCATCAACTGGCTACATCAGACTATCATTACGCTAACCTAGAAAGTAGAACTATTTCGTTGCTCAGTTTATCTTTAGTCTTTGATGATTTTTTATGTTTTAACTACTTCAACTTCAGGGGGACGGGGTACTCTACTGAAAAAAATTCCACTTCACTGATTTCTATCAATCTTGCATTGCCACATCATTTCACTGATTCACTTCACTGAAATAGTTTTTTGGAGGCAACACTCCACTAAAAATAAAATAGAGAAAAAGACAAAAGGGGGAGAGACAAACCATGGGTACCAGCCCGTTAACTAGAACCAGGATTTGGTTTACGGGACTACTACCAGCATGGGTGACGGTGATGTTACCGTGCTGATAGTGAGGTACCCGTGATCAAAACCTTATAACAAGGATTCTATACTCTGATATCATATAAAATAATGAAAACTTTAGTATTGTAAATAATTGATAACTACTTATAATTATAATATATTTTTTACACAAGACAATTTTGTAACTGATATTAATATGTTATACATGAAAAAAGAGATATTTAGAAAAGAAAAAAAAATAGTGTATGTCTATTTTATAGCATCGTGCTCCAACCCAAAACCCATTTGTTAAGAATTTTCCTTTTCGTGATGGTTTACAACTTTGCATACCTTCTTATGCACGTTGAAACTAATGGAAAACTTTTGTTTAAACCCTACTCTAGTTAAGTGGACTCAACATGATATTTCACCTTTATTCATTTTAGCTTGTTATGTCATATGTCAAGTTTACAAGATAGTGTTTTTGTCGACTTTTAATGGAAATTAACCAACATTAAAAAAAACTTCTAGGTTGTATTCAATACGAATTTCTTGTCTTTTTAAGACCCGTAAAGGCTTACCTTTGCAATTTGTTTATGTTAGAACTTCAAATCAATGGAAAATTAAGTATAAGTAAAAAATTAATATATATTAATACGAATGATATTATCTATTATCTATTATATATATATATATGTGTGTGTGTGTTTCATTGTTTTGATTAAAAAAAGATAAATAGCTAAATATATTTGACTAATTAAGTTTATACGTTAGCGTATATTGAGGATAAAATAGGTGATATTGTTTACCAACGTTATGCAAATATATAGACTTATAATTGTACAAGCACTTCGACTCGTGTGCACTTCATTTGAACTTCATGAAGAAAATGCATACGCAATAAATCTAAAGGAGGAATTTCGACACGTATGTTACCGCATGACGTAAAGCATACATGTTTGTCAAATATACAAACTTACTTAATATCTATAGTCGAATATTTTATATACAAGAGAAAAAACGATATTATATTATTAATAGTTCAGAATGGAGAATATAAAACATTAATTAGTTAGTACTTATATAGGATCTAAGTTCAAACAAGATAATGTTAGTAAAAGTATGCACACTTGGTCACTTGCATAGTTGACTTTGTAACTTGTATGTGAAATTATCCGTTCTTTTAAACAATAACCATAAGTTCTTCACGTATACTCTACCAACACCATGTGTTAACGGCGTCATGTGAATTCAAGGGCGTTAAATATTACTTCCCGTAGGTGTTAAGAGTGTTAAACGAATCACTACTTAACATATTAACAAACGTGAAATAATCTTAGGTTGATACTTCACACACACAATTAATTTAACATTAATTTTAAAGAGGCATTTATGGAGGGAGACCATTTCTTTGAGAGGCATGAAAGACCTTATGAGTGATGTGAGAAAGATGATGTGAAATAAAAGACGTTAGGGTGTCTTTAGGCGATAAAAAGCAAAGTCGCCGGTCGGACCGGCTGAATTAACGATCCAATGAACCCAGAAAAAAAATCGAACCGACTAGTTTTTTACCAAAATCACGAATTACAGAAACCGGACCGTCCATTATCGCAAACCCAGGTCCGATCAGTCGAACCGATCTCCAAAAATTGGTGTCCAGAGTAGGGCTGTTCAAATCGCTCGCCGCTCGTGGATCGCTCGTCGCTTGTTCGGAAAATGCTCGAAAAAACGCTCGCTCCGTTTGGCTTGGATAAATTTTTATTTATTTATTATATATTTAATTATAAATATACACACAATTTACAGATAAATTTATAGCTTTAAATATAACATTCTATTGGATTTGACTAAGTATATGTAAACAAAATAAAACTAGCTCACTTAACTCAATAAAAAATTAACATTATATTTAATAGTAAAATCATAAGTCATGAAGTGACAGTCTTGACTTATTTATGTTATTAGTCGTCTATTGCTAATTGTCAATTGATATCACCATACGTAAGAATTCAACAACTATTTTATGTCATATGCTCATCGCTTTACCAACATCAATCTAAGTCTCATCCTCAGACACTCGGATCTCAATATTAGTGTTATCATCGGACAGTTCGACCTAAGTTGTTTACTAGACAATGAAAACATCGAAGGAAACATCACAGTTTTATGATCCTTCAAATTACTTTCCGCTCGATTCTCGCTCGACGCTCGCTCGGAAAAAATTGTGCTCGAAGAATGCTCGTTCGATTTTTGGCTCGATTGTAAACGAGTCGCTCCGCTCGGTTCGGTTTGTAAACGAGCCAAGCACGAGCAAAGCTCCGCTCAAATCGGCTCGTGAATAGCCCTAGCCCAGAGTGGAGCTGAAAATAGTGGTCATACCGTAATTACCGTCCAGATAACAGTTACATTAGTTTTCTTGTACGTATTAAATGTGAGGTCCCTCAAAATAGGCGGTCTATACAAATACAAGACATGCTAAATAAATATACGTTAATAGCATATCACATCTATATTGGCATGATAACACCCTTCGATCATACCCTATATATTCCATTTAGCTTTTTACTAATAAAATGGTTTGTGCTAGAAAAAAAAAATAAAGTTATAGATTTTTAACACCACATAAACTCAGAATAAAATCAGACCAACTTCATAACAAAAATATAAAAATAAAAAATAAAAACTATTACAAAATGCTTTGGGTTAGAAACTTAGAATTGGTCTATCCAAAAATACCAAGACTAAAACATAACACTTTTAATAATTTAAGGTTCAATCCAAAACATGTCAATCAAAAATCCCCTATAAAATATTACTCTCTTCAACATTACACTCTACACCAATATCCCATCACAACCCCACAATTTATTTTCTTGTAGATTCTTCTTTATTTCATCAACACACACAAGAAACTAAACAAGAAAACCCCAAACAATTTTTATCCAACATTACAATTTTTAAATCTTTCTTTATTCGTCGTTTGTCCACCAGACAAACAATGAGATTTTGGTTAGATATATACAACGATCGAAGAACAGACAAACACATATTGTCCATTGGAGAGAAGACACAAAAACATCACATGATTTTACAATTTTAGGAGTTGGTTGAGATGATTAGGAGTTGATGATTACTTGATTAGTTTCCTGTTGTTACAAAAATTTGTAGAGATATTAAAAAAAAAAAGAAGAAGAAGAAGAAGAAAATATGATGTCGCCTGGAATTAACTTGGTGATGACTGTAATTGGATTTACAGTGAGTACTATGTTTATTGTGTTCGTGTGTACTAGACTCATCTGTGCTCGTATTCATTACGTATCTTCAAGAAGATCCTTTCGTATGTCTTCTAGATCTGATCTCAACGCTGTAAGTGTTTTGTACTTTGAAACATGATTATGTGTTTTCTGTTTTCATCTCACATTCAACAACATTAATTAAACATTCAATTATGAGAGATTCCATATTTAAAGTTAAGGTTGACTTATGGTAACAGCTTTCGAGTTTGAATCCAGCTTCCACTGTACTTTCACTTTTTAGTTTTAACCCGTTATCCAAATGTAACTTAGTTTTTTTTTTTTTTTTATAGAAGAATGAACCATTCCTAATTTTTTTCACCCGTTAGTGGATAACAGGGTATTGGTGAGTTCGTGAGTTCTGTTTATAACTTTAACCAATGAAAGTTGGATTTACCTGATCCCATTAGTTAACAACGTATTGTTACGTTTTTTTAGTATTGCGGAAAATTCCCAAAAAAAAAAAAGATATCTCAAATTTTGGTATAAACTTTAGAGGAGTCTCTAAAGTCTAAAACTAGTTTTATGTTTGAAGCTTTCTAATTGTGTTGAACAAATTTGGTATAGTGGATATGGGTATGTGACAAGTGGTCTCAACTCTCAAGCAACAGCTTAGCTTTCGGTGAATGGCTAGATAAAAAAGAAAAAGTTAACATAAAAGGGGGTTAAATTTGAAAATCCATGTCATTTAATATTTTGATTATTGTTAAAGTGGTACATGTGTTGGTTAAAGATATGATGATATGGGTCCAATTAATAGTATTACCATGTTAGGCATCTAGTTTTGTTTCTATCCATCTTTAGGCTTTAGCAGCCATATGCCTAAAAAGTGAAAAGGGATAATATACCAAACCATTTATTGTGTACGGATGGTGTTAGGGTATTGGTATTTTCATTCATGTTTTTTCTTTAGTCTAGTCTAGGCTTCAATGATATTGTATTTCATCTTTTGTTAACTTCTGATGTTTTTTTTTTACCTTCTTTTATGTCATTAGTTGGAGCGTGGCAAGCGCGGTGCTGAACCTTTTGTTGGAGCAAGCTTCCCTACAAAGAAATATAGCGATCCGTTTTTTTCGTGCTCAAAAGATGCTCAGTAAGTTGATTTTTTGAAATTTTTATTTGATGTCTTATAACTTACAAGAATGTATAACAGGCAATTGGTGATTTTTTAAGAATAAATTATACAATCTTTGTGATTTTTTAATACAAGAGGAGTTATACAAATTCTATTTTATTTTATAAAGATTTAATAATAATAATGTCTTTCAACTTTCTTGTAAGAATTTATATACCAACACAATATTGTAGTTGCAACAACATCAACTTGACTTGAAAAAGTCAACTTTATTGAATGGTAGGAATTGTTTCTAAGGTGGTAATCATGCCTTGTTTTTGAAGTGCATATTTTATATCAAATAAAATATCTAAGGCAGTACTTGAATGTCCTTCACGGGTAGCTCAGTTGGTGAATGGACATTGGATTCCTCTTGAGTGTCCCGAGTTTGATTCTCACGAGGGACGGGACATAATGAGAAATGATGGATGACTCCTGGCCTATGGTCACGAGTTCGAGTCCTGGTCTCGCCCGGGTTTACCAATCCTTCACCGTCATGCCTACGGGCGGGTGAGCGGTTGGGTTTTCTTCGGTTTCGAAAACTGCATGGGCGGGCCTGACTACGCCAGCCCCCCGAGGTACGTATGGGTCCTCCATTGGGTTGGTCGTGGGGTCTGTCCATAGTGTGGGGACTCCCCTGGATAGTCGGGCAGAAATGTTTGTTGGCCATTAAAAAAAAAAAAAAAGTAGTACTTGAATCTTTAATCAGAAGTAATCAACTGCACATTAGCCAACAATTCCATCTAAAGAAGTTTGGTCAACGGAAATTAATGAGTTTCTCAATCTACGATGTGTTGACTTTTGAATTGGTTGACTTTTTGACCATTGCCCATAAAGTCACTTCTTACTAACGTTTCTGTTTTTTTTACTCTTGTAGATGTATAGTTTGTCTTTCAGAATACCATGCTGATGACACCCTTCGTATTCTGCCATCATGTGGACACTTTTTCCACTCGTCGTGTATCGACATCTGGCTGCAGCAGCACTGCACGTGTCCTGTTTGTCGAGTCTCATTGCGTGAAGTTTTTGACAAGAAATGCTTAATGCAACCAATGTTCAGTTCTGCTATCAGATTCCCATCACGAGCGGATGACATCCGTAGGATGGACCCAACCACTGATGGTCAACCAAGGTCAACTGGCAACGTACAAGAAGCGCGACTAAACAATTCATATATCATCGAGAATGGACCCGATGGCTCAAAAAGTCCGAGGAACAAGCAATTTGAAAGCCCATCTGATGTTTAAGACCACATATGTGTGATCAAAGTTTGCAGCCATTGAGTGAGGGTAAAAGTGGCAAAGATGCAAGGGGTATTATCGTCTTTTTTAGGAATTTGTTTGTGTTGGTTAGCACTAGTATTTGTAAATATTGAAAAATTAGAAGAGTTTGATGAGTAGATTATTGTCATTTGTGATAGTTGTATACATATATAGAAAGTTGACCTTTCGTATTGGCATTTTCTTCACCTATGTGGGTTTTTTTTTTTTTTGAATGGCAAAGTTCTTTTATTCCATAACCCAATATATACAATGACATCTATAAGTAAGGTGCTCATTAGATGTTGTGTCCACAAAACACCCAACCCCTATTACAGTTGACCCATTTACTAGAACAAGACGCAACCCATGTTACAATATATCCTTTCCAGAAACTGCATACAGTATTGACTCAAATGTCGAAGGAGCAATTTTTCCCAATCCTTTGTGATTTCTTTAGCTCTGTTTGTTATCCATAGATGCGATTGCGCCTTAATCTCGCCTAGTAGTTCTTCCAGATTAGCTCTTTTCCCACGAAAAAACTTGCCGTTTCTGCTTTTCCATATGATCCAGCACGTTGTTAGTATGATTGCATATAATGCTTTTTTCTTTGATCTTTTCAGACCGTTTATTTCGCTGCTTTCCAGGAGTTCACGGAAGTTGAACACGAAAATTGGAGGGATGTTGCACCATTCAGCCACCTTTTGCCATAAGTTTGAAGCCACGTAACAATGGATGAGAAGGTTGTCTGCGTTTTCGGGGTAATCTCCACATAAGCTACACAATGGAGACGAGTTGATAATGTTTCTCTTGATAAGACCTTCCAATGTTGATAATCTATCTTGTTCCGCTCGCTAAGCCAATATGTTAATTTTCTTTGGTACCCAAGACGACCACTTGAACGGATAAAACGGAGCTGCATTTGCAGCCAGCAGCTCACGGCAGGAGGCTGTTGAAAATACCCCAGATGAATCAGCCGCCCATTTCCAGCTGTCACTTGTTGAAGATAGCGTACATGTCCTGATCAGGTTACTACATGCTTCAAGTTCTTCACGCTCTAATACCTGCAGTGGTTCACGTTTCCAAGCCCAACCCCCACCCTAGATATTACCCGAAACAGATAAACGGGCTGTGTAACACTCCAACCGATGGCGGAAACATCGGGATGTCACGTATTGATGATTGTTTCAGTAGCACATGGTATATATTGAAATTTTAATTAATTTATTCATAACATAAATATCCAAAATGAAATGATGTCTAGAAATCCCAAATACATGATATCAAATAAAGCAAATAACTTCAAATAACTTCAAAAAAAACTTCATAGTATTTCCTCATGCATACTCTAAGCCTCAGCTTCATTGTTACCTGAAACATGTTAATTTTGAAAATATTTTTGGGTCAACAAAAGTTGGTGAGAATTACATAGGTTTTGATAATCGAATAAAGCTTGTACAATTCAAGTGTCATGGCAAGTCTAGTCCATATGTGAAAACATACTAGCAGTAAATCGAGTGCATAATCAACCCTTGTGACTAGAATATTGTGGTCCATCCCATACGCTCATGGTTCACTCGATTATGTTATGCGATAACAATCACCCACGCTACCTATGTAGGAGGTACGTATCCGGGTGGGATTGTCAGTCCAATAGATCTATCATTGTATACCGTCGGCTGATCAATGTTAATGATTATGCTAGAATATTGTGCTTACCCTAGTCATGTTTAAGACATAATGCAACATAGAATAACACATAGACACTTTATGATTGAATTGTATATAGAATGTTGTAGGCGCGACCTCGAGCTCCTTGGTTCTGGTTGCGGTTCTGGTTTTGATTGTGGTTTTGGTTCTGGTTCTGGTTTTGGTTACGATTGGGGCAAGCATTGATATAGTGGTCTGGGCTGCCACACTCGTAGCACTGACCACGAGCAGGCCTGTTGTTTTGTTGGTTGGGAGCTGGGGCATTTCTGGCTTGGTTATTTTGGGCAGCAGGGCCGTTAGCAGGAGGAGCTCGACAGATGTTCACAAGATGACCATACCTTTGACAATTAGTGCAAAAACGACATGGCACCTGTGCTGGATGATGGTATTTGCAAGTGTTGCACAAGGGGTGAGGCCCGGTGTATGGCTTCTTATTAGGTGCGGAGTTGGCAACCACTGTAAAGTTTCGGGCCTTACGTTTCTTGTTAACAGAGTGCTCAGTCTTAATCTCCTTAGCCGGATCTGGTGTAGCTTTGTTCACATCCTTCTTAGCACCTTTGCGAAACAGAGTACCATTCTTCACGTGATTATCAGTCAGTGTAGTTGCTAAACGTTTGGCTTCTTCCAAGGTAGCAGGATTCCTTCCCCATACCGTGTCCTGAATTTTCATAGGTAGACCACCGATATACTTCTCGATGGCTACAGGCAGGGGAGTGACTTTATGGGGCAACAACAAACTGAGCTCGTGAAAGCGGGTATTGTAGGCAAGGTTTTCCCCACTATCTTGAGCAAGGGTGTAGAACTCGTCTTCCAGTTTCTTAATCTCGTTGCGGGGACAAAACTCATCTTTCATAACCTCCTTGACTTGATCCCAGGTCATAGCAAGTGCAACTTCAGCTCCGCGGGTGCGCTTTTCCTCATTCCACCAAGTGAGTGCTCGTTTGTGAAGAACACTCATGGCATAACGGACCTTAAAGTTATCGGGACACTCACTGTTAATGAAGGTATTCTCAATACCCTCGAACCATTGTAGAAGTCCCGTAGCTCCTTCTTCTCCACTGAACTTAGGGGGATTACAGGAATTAAAGTGCTTAAGAGTGCAAGCTGGGAGACCATTCCCGTTTCCGTTGTGGTTTCCATTACCGTTTCCGTTGCCGTTTCCGTTTCCATTACCGTTTCCGTTGCCGTTTTCGTTCATCTGGATGACTTGAGCCAGTAAGTTAGGAACCAGAGTCGCGATCTGCTGTGCCATTTGTTGAGAAATGATCGCAGCCAGTTGGGCATCAACACCATTGTTGTTGTTGTTATTGTTGTTGTTGTGGTTGGTTTTGTGGTTGTTGCTACTTTCCTCTTAGTTTTCACCACTGTTATTGCGAGTGCTGCGACGTGGAGGCATGATCTGTAAGAGACACAATGAAATGAATGAGGTTACATAAGGAATGTAATCATTTATTCATTAATTAAAACGAATAAACGAAAACGTTAACTTATCAAAGATTCTAGATTCTAATAACATAATGAAGACATGCTTTAGCCTATAAGTGAACACTCATCCCGAGAATTCCCAGGTAGGCATCCGGGTCCCTCGTCTGATTGGGATATATGCGCAATGCCAGCCTAGACAGAAAACTCAGAATACAGGCGTTCACCCTTCCAGATTGCACGTGTTCGTTATTAAAATCTAAAACTTCGACGAGATCTCAAGGTGGTTCAGGTTAAACCTGAGGATTTTGTCCTATTATTCTAATGGTGGATCAGGATTGCAGCAGACGAATAACAGTAGTCACTTGTAAGGCTTAGGGTTGTATAAGGTGTAGGATAGGGATAAGATTAGGGAAGCAATTAGGGTTACAAGTAAGAGAAGCAAGTACTGTTTTAAATCCCTAAGGTTATAGTCTAGATTATTTTTCTAATAACCTAATTCCCTATAACCAAGGCTCTGATACCAATCTGTAACACCCCAACCGATGGCGGAAACATCGGGATGTCACGTATTGATGATTGTTTCAGTAGCACATGGTATATATTGAAATTTTAATTAATTTATTCATAACATAAATATCCAAAATGAAATGATGTCTAGAAATCCCAAATACATGATATCAAATAAAGCAAATAACTTCAAATAACTTCAAAAAAAACTTCATAGTATTTCCTCATGCATACTCTAAGCCTCAGCTTCATTGTTACCTGAAACATGTTAATTTTGAAAATATTTTTGGGTCAACAAAAGTTGGTGAGAATTACATAGGTTTTGATAATCGAATAAAGCTTGTACAATTCAAGTGTCATGGCAAGTCTAGTCCATATGTGAAAACATACTAGCAGTAAATCGAGTGCATAATCAACCCTTGTGACTAGAATATTGTGGTCCATCCCATACGCTCATGGTTCACTCGATTATGTTATGCGATAACAATCACCCACGCTACCTATGTAGGAGGTACGTATCCGGGTGGGATTGTCAGTCCAATAGATCTATCATTGTATACCGTCGGCTGATCAATGTTAATGATTATGCTAGAATATTGTGCTTACCCTAGTCATGTTTAAGACATAATGCAACATAGAATAACACATAGACACTTTATGATTGAATTGTATATAGAATGTTGTAGGCGCGACCTCGAGCTCCTTGGTTCTGGTTGCGGTTCTGGTTTTGATTGTGGTTTTGGTTCTGGTTCTGGTTTTGGTTACGATTGGGGCAAGCATTGATATAGTGGTCTGGGCTGCCACACTCGTAGCACTGACCACGAGCAGGCCTGTTGTTTTGTTGGTTGGGAGCTGGGGCATTTCTGGCTTGGTTATTTTGGGCAGCAGGGCCGTTAGCAGGAGGAGCTCGACAGATGTTCACAAGATGACCATACCTTTGACAATTAGTGCAAAAATGACATGGCACCTGTGCTGGATGATGGTATTTGCAAGTGTTGCACAAGGGGTGAGGCCCGGTGTATGGCTTCTTATTAGGTGCGGAGTTGGCAACCACTGTAAAGTTTCGGGCCTTACGTTTCTTGTTAACAGAGTGCTCAGTCTTAATCTCCTTAGCCGGATCTGGTGTAGCTTTGTTCACATCCTTCTTAGCACCTTTGCGAAACAGAGTACCATTCTTCACGTGATTATCAGTCAGTGTAGTTGCTAAACGTTTGGCTTCTTCCAAGGTAGCAGGATTCCTTCCCCATACCGTGTCCTGAATTTTCATAGGTAGACCACCGATATACTTCTCGATGGCTACAGGCAGGGGAGTGACTTTATGGGGCAACAACAAACTGAGCTCGTGAAAGCGGGTATTGTAGGCAAGGTTTTCCCCACTATCTTGAGCAAGGGTGTAGAACTCGTCTTCCAGTTTCTTAATCTCGTTGCGGGGACAAAACTCATCTTTCATAACCTCCTTGACTTGATCCCAGGTCATAGCAAGTGCAACTTCAGCTCCGCGGGTGCGCTTTTCCTCATTCCACCAAGTGAGTGCTCGTTTGTGAAGAACACTCATGGCATAACGGACCTTAAAGTTATCGGGACACTCACTGTTAATGAAGGTATTCTCAATACCCTCGAACCATTGTAGAAGTCCCGTAGCTCCTTCTTCTCCACTGAACTTAGGGGGATTACAGGAATTAAAGTGCTTAAGAGTGCAAGCTGGGAGACCATTCCCGTTTCCGTTGTGGTTTCCATTACCGTTTCCGTTGCCGTTTCCGTTTCCATTACCGTTTCCGTTGCCGTTTTCGTTCATCTGGATGACTTGAGCCAGTAAGTTAGGAACCAGAGTCGCGATCTGCTGTGCCATTTGTTGAGAAATGATCGCAGCCAGTTGGGCATCAACACCATTGTTGTTGTTGTTATTGTTGTTGTTGTGGTTGGTTTTGTGGTTGTTGCTACTTTCCTCTTAGTTTTCACCACTGTTATTGCGAGTGCTGCGACGTGGAGGCATGATCTGTAAGAGACACAATGAAATGAATGAGGTTACATAAGGAATGTAATCATTTATTCATTAATTAAAACGAATAAACGAAAACGTTAACTTATCAAAGATTCTAGATTCTAATAACATAATGAAGACATGCTTTAGCCTATAAGTGAACACTCATCCCGAGAATTCCCAGGTAGGCATCCGGGTCCCTCGTCTGATTGGGATATATGCGCAATGCCAGCCTAGACAGAAAACTCAGAATACAGGCGTTCACCCTTCCAGATTGCACGTGTTCGTTATTAAAATCTAAAACTTCGACGAGATCTCAAGGTGGTTCAGGTTAAACCTGAGGATTTTGTCCTATTATTCTAATGGTGGATCAGGATTGCAGCAGACGAATAACAGTAGTCACTTGTAAGGCTTAGGGTTGTATAAGGTGTAGGATAGGGATAAGATTAGGGAAGCAATTAGGGTTACAAGTAAGAGAAGCAAGTACTGTTTTAAATCCCTAAGGTTATAGTCTAGATTATTTTTCTAATAACCTAATTCCCTATAACCAAGGCTCTGATACCAATCTGTAACACCCCAACCGATGGCGGAAACATCGGGATGTCACGTATTGATGATTGTTTCAGTAGCACATGGTATATATTGAAATTTTAATTAATTTATTCATAACATAAATATCCAAAATGAAATGATGTCTAGAAATCCCAAATACATGATATCAAATAAAGCAAATAACTTCAAATAACTTCAAAAAAAACTTCATAGTATTTCCTCATGCATACTCTAAGCCTCAGCTTCATTGTTACCTGAAACATGTTAATTTTGAAAATATTTTTGGGTCAACAAAAGTTGGTGAGAATTACATAGGTTTTGATAATCGAATAAAGCTTGTACAATTCAAGTGTCATGGCAAGTCTAGTCCATATGTGAAAACATACTAGCAGTAAATCGAGTGCATAATCAACCCTTGTGACTAGAATATTGTGGTCCATCCCATACGCTCATGGTTCACTCGATTATGTTATGCGATAACAATCACCCACGCTACCTATGTAGGAGGTACGTATCCGGGTGGGATTGTCAGTCCAATAGATCTATCATTGTATACCGTCGGCTAATCAATGTTAATGATTATGCTAGAATATTGTGCTTACCCTAGTCATGTTTAAGACATAATGCAACATAGAAAAACACATAGACACTTTATGATTGAATTGTATATAGAATGTTGTAACATGTTTCACCCCAAAAATAGTGAAATAGAAAAGCGGCTATGTAAAACTCGCCTTAGCAAAATGTTATGTCTCGTGAAAATAGAATATGTGTTGCCCAAAGATGCCAAGTATTACCCTATAATTAAGGTAATAAATATGTCTAAGTCTTTCTAGTCTACAAATATTTTCTAGGGTTTCGAATTAGGGATTAGTATTCCGTTTGACTAATAAATAAAATGTTTAATAAATAAGAGAAATTTGATAAATAAATAAACAAAAGTCTTTTTGTAAATTTTAAATTAAAGATGGTCACAATATAAAGTTTTAAGTATGAAAATAATTTTTATAAAATTATTTTCTTAAAAATAGAATATTAAATCTATTTATTTCAAATTGTCAAAATATAACTTTAATATTTAAAAATACTAAAATTAAAAAATTATTAAATTAAAAATTGTATTTATGTTCCAAATAAATAGAAATAATTTATATAAAATTTTGGTACAAAAATATTGAAAAATGAATTTATTATGATTTATTTATGATTAAAACTAACAAAAATTGATTAAAAATTTGAAATAAATGTTTTTTCAAAAATAAAAATCATTTCAGAAAAGTTTAATGTTATATAAACTCAGAATAATTTTTGTAGAAATTTATATAATTGTTTTGATATTTTTATAGAATTTTATAAATAAAATAGAATAAACTTGAATTATTTATTATATATATTAAATAAATAATTTTTGGAAAACTAAAAATTGTATGTTAAACTTTTCTACTAGAATAACATAAAATAATTTTTGTAGAATTTATAAAGTAGTTTTAGTATTTTAAAACTAAGTTTAAAAATATAAGAGAATGTATATATATATAAGCTTAAATGAAAAAAAATGTTTTGTTGATGCCAAGAATCGAACCCGCGTCAAACCCGGGTCGGGGTTTTAAATCACAAGCCCAGACCAGTTGGTCTGGACCCTGAGAACGAATAATCTTTGTTAGAAATAATTATATTACTATGTTGAAACTTGATTTATAAAGCTTTTAAAAGAAAGAATAAAAACCGTTTGGTGTGGGACTCGAACTCGCGTGCTTTGATTAACAAGCATCAGACACAACCACTTGATCTAGATCAGTGGTTGTGTTGAGTTCGTGTCTGTTTAAAATATATAACCAAGTTCTGCAATGTGTTCTTCCCCAATTCAAACCCAATCGTGCCCTAATTTAACAATAATTCGTTTTACACAACAATAACCCAATTGAACATAGGGTTATTGTTGTGTATAGGCCGATGAATAAAACCCATAAAAAATAAATAACTTACAAACACGAATTCGTAATAATCGCTTGGTCAAACAGAAAAGTCAAAACTCGATCAAGAAGCTTTGAAAGTTGAATTAAACCAGAAATTGGAGATAGAGAGAGATGTATCGGCGAGTTGGGAGTGATTTCAGAGGTTCAATTTATAGGGTGAGGCTCGGGTGAACGATTTGGTAAGTTTGACTCACTATGAATGTGATGACGCGTAAAATCGTGTAAAATTGGTATGTTTTTTACCATTATACAGTGTGTAATGGACGCGTAATTATCAGACCATTCACCAATCATTCCTAATTCAAGAATCAAACGCGTTTGAATGGTTAATTAAGGCAATTCGTTCTTCACAGTTGACTTTCTAAGTCAACTGTTGGTATACCATTACATAATATAATTAAATCGTGTTGAAGTTTAACCAAATATGTTGTGTAGACCAGTTGGTTGTGTTGTCTGTGTTTGGTTGACCCGGCTGTGGGCGTGGGTTCGAATCCCGGCCCAAGCCTAATATTTTTTGATAATTATTCCACATAAATATGTATAATATATATATATATATATAGTATTGTATTAGGGGTCCAAATGCGTCACAAAAATATTTTTAAAAGACGAATAATGATGAAACTTGACGTTTTATTCATAATAATCGTAACGTACAAGTATTTAATGCGTAATGTTACAGGCTGCAACAGTGCAGCCCTTGTTAGACTCTAAAACAAACAGATTTGGAAAGGTGTACCTAAGAGGTGTTTCTCCAAGCCAACAGTCGAGCCAGAACCGTGTATGCAACCCGTTACCAAGAACCCCTTTGAACAAGTTCACAACCTTGATGTTTACATTCTCAAAGTCCTTCTCTATTTTGATGATTGAGTTCCAAACCCTCGGTATGGAAGAAGATTTTATGGGCAGAAATGTCCACGCTCTCTCGTTATGATGAATAGATTCGATGACTTGCTTCCATAAACTTGAGCCTTCACATTTAAAACGCCACCACCACTTTAGAAGTAGGCTCATGTTCATGTGTTGGAGCGAACCAAGGCCTATTCCACCTTTATCTTTGGGGCCGATTACTCTTTCCCATGAGATCCATGAGGTTTTGTTTTTCTCATCCGATCCTCCCCAAAAGAATCTACTTCTCAGTTTTTCTAGATGATCAATGACACATTTTGGGGCTCGGAAAAGAGAGAAATGGTAAATTGGGAGACTGTCTAGGACTGCCTTTAGTAACACCACTCGCCCACCAATTGAGAGATTTTCGGCTTTCCATTTGGAGAGCCTTGAATTGCAAATGTCAATAACACACTTCCAATTTTTTGCCTGGTTCATATTCGAACCGATTGGGACCCCTAGATACTTGCAAGGGAGATTACCTTTATGCACCTTGATGTTCTCAGCCGTCTCCTGTATTATTCCTTTGGTTACCCCAATGCCAAAATGGTCCGATTTGTAGAGGTTCAATTTTAGTCCGGAGATTAGATGGAAGCATTTGAACAAGCGGACCACATCTTAAATCTTTGTTTCATCCCATTCGCCTAATATGACAACATCATCCGCATACATTAAATGTGAAATGGATTGCCCCAGATGTGGAAGTGTTACACCTTTGATGAGGTTCAATGTTTTGGCTTTTTTTCAAGAAGCAAGATAAAGCCTCCAGGGAGATAATGAACAAGTAGGGTGAGAGAGGGTCACCTTGCCTTACCCCACGGAAGCACTGAAATTCTCAAGTGGGAGAGCCATTAAGAAGCACCGAAGCCCTTGCAGAGCATAAAATTCCTTTAATCCATTGTCTCCATTTTTCTGGAAATCCCATTTGTGACAATACTTCCAAGATGAATCCCCAACTAATACTATCAAAAGCCTTTTCCAAATCAAATTTGAGCATTAAAGTGGGCTTCTTATGTTTCTTTGCCCAAGACAGGATTTCGTTAACAATTAGTGGGCCGTCTAGGATGTTACGATGAAAAAGGAAACCGGATTAGTTCTCCAAGATTATGCTTTTCAAAACAGGCCTTAGGCGGTTTGCTAGGACTTTCGAGATAATCTTGGGGATGCTCCCTCGCAAACTAATTGGCCGGTATTCGTTGAGAGAGACCGGGTCAACACATTTTGGGATCAAGACAACAAATTACGATGCGCAACTCTGACTGATGGATCCAAATTCATGAAAGTCCTGTAAAACCTTGAATATATCATCTTTAAGAGTTTCCCAAAAGTGTTTAAAGAATCCAAAGTTGAACCCATCCGATCCGGGTGCTTTATCGCTCTCACAATCCCAAATAGCCGACTTGATTTCTTCCAAGGTAAAAGGCTCAATTAACCTCGTGGAGGCCGCCGAATCAAGCTGGTTAATGTTGGGACATGAGAAAGAAGGCCGCACGAATAATTGTTCGCTAAATTTTTTGGCGAAAAATTTCCTTGCTTCCCACTTTAATTTGGTCGGATCAGTGCACCATTCCCCATTGATCTGGAATCCATTAATGTGTTTGCTGCAGTTGTTGAAGTTAACCATGGCATGAAAGAAGCTGGAATTCTCGTCACCATCTAGCGCCCACTTTGTTCTTGATTTTTGTTTAAGATCTTTTGCCTCCTCCGTTTTTAAACTCTCCCATTCTTTTTTTGCTTCACTCCACAAATTCTTTTCCGAGTCCGAAAGGGTCCTTTGTTCCGCCGTTTCATCAAAATGGTTCAACTTCTTCGCACACTCCAGTTGTTTTTGCTATCCCTTTCCATTACTAGTCATTTTTTGATTGCTTCTTTGATCAACTTTAGTTTTCTGGCCAAGATCTCGTCATTCCTACCTGTGAAAGATAATCCCCTGATTGCATTGTTGACCAGATCATCAAAGCCAGGGGCGTTAAGCCATGAGTTGTAAAAGTGGAAAGACGAGGGCCTAAATGATGCTGCGTCTATGAGAGTGTGAGTGGGCTGTGGTCAGAGTCTCTCCTGGGATGTGCTAACAAAGACGCATTCGGCCATTTGTCCCAAAAGTTGTGGGTAACCAGAATTCTGTCGATTTTACTGAATTTGTCACCACCACCGGAGACACGTGTGAATTTACGACCTCCCATTGGGTATTCTATGAGGCCGTTATCCTCACTGAAATTGTTAAGGGCCTCCGCACAAGCTGAATTAGAGACTGGATTTGTGGTATAATGATTATATCATTATATCTTACTTAAGTTTAAATATTTTATCATTGTAACACATTGTTGTGAAATATTTATATAAAAATTTAACTTTTATAAAATAAGTTAGCTATATAGGTTCATACATGAAACTTGTTATTAATAGTGATTTTTTTTCTTCAAATTTAACATGATCAAGGAGGTAATTGTGAACAAAAAAAATCGCTAATAATAAGAAATTCTTGTAAAAGTTTTATTTTTATTAACGTAAAAAAATAATCGCAATTAGTAACCATGTTTTGTTTAAGTCAATTTCAAAAACATCACAACAATGGAACAATACTACAATAGTGAAATTTAAGTGGTTATATAGTTAGAGAAAAATGTAAATAATTTTATTACAATAATACTGAAACTTAGTTATTATTTAATACTTTAGTTTTGTTTTTCAGTATTTATGTTGATAAAATGATGAGTATATATTATGAGTTATGATAAAAAAAAATAGGTTTATCTAGAGGTGCACAAAAAAACTGGAACCGGAATCGAAACCGGAAAAAAACCCGGAACCGGGTATTAAAAAAACCGGAACCGACCCTACCTGGAACCAACCCTACCCGTTGGGTACGCACAGGGTATAGATTTCTATGTAAAAACCGTACCCAGTTTGTACCCGGTTTTTTAATACCGGAACCGGGTTGTACCCGGAACCGGGTTTTCTTAATACCCGGTTCAGGACCCAAAAAAGTATATATGTCAAGCGACGGGACTATTTGGCATTTTGATGTTGAGGCGGTCCGGGAAGGAATGGGTCACTTCGTGATTCAAGAAGGGTTGCCATTTGACCACTTCGACAACCCAAGATTGACCCGTCTCACCCAAATAATTCTATAATCGCGTTATAATCATCTAAGTCGCACTACCCTTTGACGTGATTGTATAAAAAGAATTCAATATCCAGCATAGCTGGGTTTTTTCAATACCCAGTGTACCAATTTTTTTCAATACCCGGTATACCCGGAACCGGTTCCATACCTGAAACCGGGTATTGAAAAACCGGAACTGGTATACCGGGTATAGTTTTTTATGCTAGGAACCGGGACTGGAACCGGTTCTTCCAATACCCGGTCGAAGTAATACCCGACCCTACCCGGAACCGGTTCCATACCCGAAACCGGATATTGAAAAAACCCGATTTGTGCACCTCTAGGTTTATCCAACAATTCATAGGCATGTTACTTGCTTTTTGCTAGTCACTTACTTCCAACATTACTTTCGAATCTAAGCCCAATATATCGTATGATTTTCAAAGCCCATTGATTTTGTGCCTGAGGGTAGGTAGGCCCGTGTAACATTAAATTTTGATCCCGTATTGGGTCGGTGTGAATGGTTAGCCCATATTTTAAAATGCATGTTCCTAAACTTCCAACTTTATAAGGAATAAAGTTTTTTTATCTATAATCTATAATACATTATTAATAATCTTGTTTAAAAATTTTACACAAAATTTAAGATGGCATACAAAGGTTTTAGTTTAAATTCATTTTTAACATAAAATAATTTCCTTTCATGTCCTTCTCTTTCGAATTAAAGGCAATTTTGATGGGAAGGGTTTAGGTAGGTATTTAGTGCCATAGTCAAAGACCAGGATGGTTTGCCCATTATCAACGATAATATTTTTATGCATGCTATTAATAAAAAAAAGTATGGTAGTCACCTCATTCGTTATCCATGGTGCTAGCAGCTCATGTGTCCATATAGAGTGTAGTATCCGGTTGCTGCAGGGACACAGTATACATAGCATGTCCAATATCTGTGGGAGTATAAGAATGGTGAGACTGTGTGGGTTTGGTCCGAGGGGAAGAGGTTGGTTAAGGGCAAGGAGGGGTGGGCCATTGGTTGGGATAGTAGGAGGGGTATTGGGCTGATGGAGGATAAGAGGTGTTGGGCCATGTCCACATGGGGGGCGAGTTCCAGTAGGGTTGGTTTGGAGGAAAGAACGGGTGTCGACCTCTGCCAAATGAACCACGGCCCCTCCCACGGCCTCGGGTACGACCGCGGCCACGGTAGGTGTTCGTGTCTTGACGGGTGTCGGGTGGGTTTTGTGGGGAATGGTTACGGGTATTAGAAGTGCTTAGGGCGGTTCCGGTACTTTTGGAGTTGAATAAGGCTTGTTCGGCTTTTCGGGACTCAACCTCAACAATTTTGGACCGGGCTTTATAGAAATTGGGTAGGGGTTCTTGTAAGGTTATGATAGTGCTGATACCCTCGTATTGTTCATTCAATCCCACAATTAATTGTGGGACTAATCGATCATTAGTGACCGGGGCATCGATATTGGCTAGTTGATCCGCAAGAACCTTGAGTTCTTGGCAATAGGAGGTAACGTTGGGAAAGTTATCAAGCCGGGTGTTGGAGAATTTGTGCATGAGGTGGATGGCACGAGCACTTTTGTTGTCGTGAAACAAGTCCTCGATTGCCTTCCAAGCTTCATACGTGGTAGCGGTTTTGTCAATGAAAGTGTGTAAAAGGTCGTTAGAGATGGTGCTATAGACCCATTGCAATACAATGGCATCTAAGCGCTCCCACTCAGTAAGCGGCTGAGCGGAACCCGTCGAGGCTTCGACTTCGGTTTGGTTTGGGCAAGGCAAGAGGTGGTCGTGGACAAGGAAAGCTTTGCAATGAATGGTGAAGAGGGCGGCCCGTGGTGACAGAAGATTTAGGATCGGGGTCGGTCATTGTGATTAGGGGTGCAAAACGAGCCGAGCAGCTCGCGAGCTACTCGAGCTCGAGCCGAGCCTGGGCCTAAAACAAAGCTCGTTTATTTATCGAGCTCGAGCTCGAGCCTGACATGTGAAGCTCGTTAGGCTCATCGAGCCTTATCGAGCCTAGTATAATATTAGTTTTTTTAATATTTAATAATATTTATCATTCATTTAAAGTTGTTTAGTAAACGAGCCTAAATGAACAATTATTTATATTATTTTTATCTAATATATTAACTAATAAATACTAAACGAGCCAAGCCCGAGCCGAGCTCGAGCCTAAGAAATTATAAACGAGCCGAGCTCGAGCTCTTATAACTTAATCGAGCTCGAGTTCGAGCCTGGTCGAGCTCGGGCTCGGCTCGGCTCGTTTGCACCCCTAATTGTGATAGGGAATAAGGCTTGGGCAGTGAAGGAAAGAAGGGGAAAAGAAAAAAAAAATATGATAATTGGTAAACTCCCCTTGACTTCTCATTCACACCAATCAACTATAAATATACAAAAGTCAATCTCCTATTTTAGGGAGGAGATAATCATTGAATACAAATTGATTTACATTCAAAATATTAAATATATTGTTATCTATTAGACAGAACAGATGGCTGTGAATGGAAAGGGGACGAGGTCGGCTGTTTTACTGTGTCTTCTGTGAAGACTCTGCTGCAGAAACAGAGAAGTGTGGCCGGTTTTTATATAATGAAGTGGTGCTCCTGGATTCCAGCTAACTGCAACATATTAGCTTGGCGTGCGGAGATGAATAGGATTCCAACGATGATGGCGCTCTCCAAGTGGAATGTGCATTTGCCTAGTCAGGTTTGTGTGTTTTGTGATTATGATTTTGAAACAACAGACCATATTTTTACCGCTTATGGAGTTACCAATGGGGTTTGGTTGCAAATTGGGCGATGGTGTCGTTTAGACCCTATTTTCACTTTTACCTTTAGATATCTTTTGAAAGTCTATAAGAAAGCGAGTGGAGGAAAGAAGTGTCAAAAAGTGGTTCATGCTATTATGTTGGTTGCGTGTTGGGTGATTTGGAAAGTTTGAAACGACAAAATCTTCAACAAAAAGAACACATCGGGTTAGCGATATGTTGACGGATATTAAGACTTTGGCTTTCTTTTGGATAAAAAATAGGTCTTTGTATAAAAGGATTGAATGGAATAAGTGGTGTAAATACTCGCTATATATGTTGTAATTCGTTGGGACGGTCCTCGCTTTGAGGATTTTGTCTGTTTTTAAATGAAAGTTAACGTTAAAAAAAATAAACATGTTTCAATTCCCTTGTTCTCATCTTCTCCTAAAAACATTCAATGCGAAAACAGAGCAAGTGGACATTAAAAGAAACCTCTTTTTATTGGTAAGCATTAATTAATTTAAATAATAATAATATTCAAATAAATACGAGTAATGACCATCAAAGCATTCGTCTTAATTTTTGTCGTAAAATTGCATTTTGTATTTGTGTATCAGATATTAAAAAAAAATGACATTTTAGATATACACACACAACACATATATACGTTATCTCTACCGTGAAAAGCAGAAAAAATAAGTAATACATTTGCATCGTCACTCACATGTGCATTCATTTAATATGGTAAAGGTTGTGGAGGACATACTACTGCCACAAATTCGATGGATCACATCGGAAGTTAAGTTTGCACGGTAACATTTATTTACTTGAGCGTACGTAGTTTTTTTTTTTTTTTTTTTTACTAAAATGAATAACGTCAAATAACATTAAAAAAAATAACACTGTAGAAATTTAACAGAGTACAGATTGAACTCATAGTGATTAGTGAATGATCCAACTCAAATACTATTTTCGTGTTTTAAAGGTGTTAATTGTTAATAAGAGAATATTTTTTGCATTTAAGTGTAACTGTGTGAAAACAATCCTAGATACATAACAGTTATTCTTCGTCTTTACGCATATAAACAAAACAAAACATATATATGAGGTTTTATTTCACAAACAATTGATTAAAAGATGTTGAGTTCATGATTAGGAACACCACCTAAAAAACATTTAATAGTGAAGCATTTACTAAAAACACAATTAGAAAAAGATAATAAATTTTATTGGTTTTGTTTCACAAGAAAAGGAAAGCACCAAAGGCACTTTTAAAACATGTGATGTGATTGGCAAAGGCATTATAGCCCAGCAGCATTTTGATGGTGAGATAAGACTTAGGGACGATAAGGTTCTGGTTTCGAATCTCACAAAGAGAGTTTTCTCATAATTATGAGTTTCCTCCTGAATTGGTGACTTGGTGGTGAAATATGATCGCGTGGCAACATTGGTGGCACGATGATACTCCAGTGTTCCGTGAGTGATTCCAATTTGTTGGCCGTTCAAAAAAAAAAAAAAACATGTGATGTGATTAATAATACTTCCTTGCACATGACCTTGAAAAAATAGTTACCTGTATGAATGTATATGGAGTAATTGGTGGAGATTATAAGGCTTCTTATAAGATTAATGGATAATGAAACATGTTTGATCAAACTAAAAACATTCTATTAAAGGAACATATATAACATTTGAAGCAAAACTATAGTTTTAACATCCAAAAACTTATATAATTCTACATTGCAAAAACATTTAACCATAATATCATATCACACAAATAAATACCTAACACTACTACGTCATACCTGGACTTTGCACTACGTTTGGATTCTCAAATAAAACAGACACATACAATTTTTTTTATCGATTATTACTTAACTCTAAATTCACATACACATTCAGACTCTTGGTTTAATCATAGCTCTAAGACTGTTCTTCATCACCACCGTAAACTCCAACTTCTCGCTAAAATCCACCTTGGTATCTTTCGGGTACGCGTTCCATTCGAATTCTTGAACCATTCGGGCTATCATCAAATTCACATGGACCGTCGCCATGCCCAACCCGGGGCAGATCCTACGACCCACCCCAAACGGCATCATTTTAATCCCCGTAACCCCTGTTATATCCGCGTCCTCCCCACCCGTCAAGAACCTATCGGGATCAAATTGCTTCGGGTTGGTCCATAGTTTCGGGTCCTCCGCTATAGCGGGTAGGAAAAATTCCACATTCGTACCCGGGGGTATATCATACCCGCCTAACTTTACGGGTTCGGTTACCGAATGGGTTAACGAAAAATAAGTGGGTGGGTGTTTTCGTAATAACTCCTTTACGACCGCGTTTAGGTAAGGCATTTTCTCGACATCTTTCTCGTCAACCTTTTTGTTGTCCCCAACCGTCGCTTTGATCTCGTTATAAAGCTTCGTTTGGATACTAGGGTTTTCGATAAACCTTGCGATCGCCCACTCGATGGCGGTACCAGTAGTGTCGGTACCGCCATTAATAAACTCGGAACACAATGTCACGATTTCCGGATTCGTGGGCGGGTATTCCCGCCCCTCGACCGTTAAATCGAACAACGTGTCGAGATATGAGAACTCAGCCGCGGTTGGATCTGATCCCGGATTCTTAACCGCGGCTCGTCTCTGCTCGATGAACGGGACTAACGTCCCGATCTGCTGCTTCCTCACTTCAATCGCCTTCTTCCTTTGCTTCGAAAAAAACGGTCGCAACAACGGCAAATAATCGTCAATTCTTGGATCCAAAGTGATCAAAACCGTCTTCATCATATTATCCATCTTCTCAATCGTTTCCTCATCCATTTCCACACCAAAACACATCGCTAAAAGTATACAAAACACCGCAAACCGCGCGTTTTTCAGCACCCAAACCGCGCCACCATTCGCTGCAGCCTCAGCCTTCAACCGTTCAACAAACTTATCCATAGCCGTAACTCGAACATGCCTAAAAGTACGTAACTTCCCAGCACTAAGCGCGTTTTGCACCATATTCCGCCTCAACGACCGCCAAACCGGACCGTAAAGCGCAGCGTTGACAGTAAACTTATCACAACTAAAAATAGTTCGGGTAGGGTTTTCGGCCGGTCTAGTCGCGAAAACCTGACCGTTTTCTATCAACGCCTGATGAACCAAGTCTGCATTGGACAGAATAATCATGGTACGTGACCCCATTCTAAGAGTAAAAATAGGTCCGTACGTTGGTAACAATTCTCTAACGTATTGGAAAAACGGTTTACCCGAACCGGCCACTTGGAATAAGTTTCCTACGACCGGCCAACCGGGCGGACCGGGTGGGAGGTTCACACGTTTAGATTTAGTGTTACGAGTGAGGAAAAATATGAAGGTGGATAAGAAGATAGCGAGAGTAGCAAAGATTAGATGGTAATGAGGAGAAAGATCCATTGTGTGTGTGTATGTGTGTGTTTTTAGTGAGGAGAGGAGGTGAGTGATGAATGTGAGAAAGAGAGGGTATAAAAAGGTGGGTGTGCATGAATTTACAGGTATGGGTATAATTAAGAGGAGATATATTTCAACGTCTTCCCAACTACATACCAATCAAGAGTGTAGGCTGGAATAGTTTTTTATATTTATTTATTTGTTTGTTGTTTTTTTGTTGTTTTATACTGTCATGTTCATGTATGTGTAATGGTCAAAGTCAAATTCTATTGATACTTTCTAAGAATGTAAAATTCATGTAAATAGAGTTGAGGTATGTGAAGTTTGAACATAAAAATATGGGATGAATCAAGCACATAAACTTGAAAAAATAAAGGCCAATAAAGGTCAAAGGAGTAAGTCAAAACATAAAACATAAAAAGACAAATGAGAACACAAAAATAGGAGACCTAATATACAACAAAGAAATAATGTGTTTAATACATTTTGCAAAGTAATGGTTATATATGCATTTAATTGAAACAATCTACAATATAAATTTGTAAAATGACATGTATGTTTTCATTGAAGTATTGATTTTTAAAATTTATTCTTTTATTTTGAGTGATCATATGTATCATTTCATACAATTATGAATTTGAGTATATTGGAAACTTAATTATGTTGTTGTGAATTGTTAGTACATGATGTCCCTAGGCTAGTATATCAGTTGTTTGGACGAGTTTCGGGGTGTTTGGAGACGTTTGTACGCGTTTTGGAGGGTCCGGGGAGCAGCATGCGATTAGCCTTCAGTTTCACGCGATCAGGGCCTTGATCGCGTTACTGTTCACGCGACTGGGCTTGAGTTATAGGCGATCAGCACTGATCGCACCACATGGTCTTGCTGATCGCGTATAGGCTGCTGTTCGTACCCGGGAGGTATAAATAGGCCCAATCATTGCCCTAATCATTAGTTCTTGCCTCACACACTCTCCAAACACCCTCCCATGGTCTGTAAGGTCTGATTTGATCTCTGTAAACACTCGTGCTCTGTTTTTAGTGATTAATCGATAATCTTTTGACCCGTGTGTGTGTTGTGATTACTCGTTTGTCTTAGTTTCATTATCGTATCTGTTGTTAAAGCATATTAGAGGGATTCCGCACCTCTAGTATAAACCCCGTGATTGTTGGATTAAGCGTTATTCGATCCTACAAGTGGTATCAGAGCCGAGGCTCTTATCACGGGTGTTTTAATAACAAAAACGAGCAAAAACAGGTTGTTTTGGTGTAAAAGTTCAGATTTTTAAGCAAAAACCTGTTCTTATTTTTGAAACTTTGAGTTTTTGTCAAAAACCCATCTTTTTCAATATCTTGGTGTGTGTTTACGGTTAAAAACAAGTGTTTTTGATTAGGGTTTGCTCTAAAACTGTTTTGGTAACTTGTCTAATCATTTGGGATCAAAATACAATGTTTTAGATAAGATTTTGAGGCAAAATAGGTGATTTTTGAGCAAAAGTGCGGCAACAGATCAGATCAGGCGATTACGCAGCCCAAATCGCCCAAAACTTTCACACGATTAGGGTTTTGCTAGCGATTAGCCCCTAATCGCTATACTATTCAAGCGATTGCATCATAATCGCGTGTCACTGTTCACGATTAGGCCTAATTGCCTGTTAA
Organism: Ambrosia trifida; assembly: GCA_028751855.1. NCBI lineage: Eukaryota > Viridiplantae > Streptophyta > Magnoliopsida > Asterales > Asteraceae > Ambrosia > Ambrosia trifida. The sequence goes on along the minus strand of CM054122.1, from coordinate 192,079,227 downwards.
GCGATTAGCCCTAATCGCCTAAACTAATCACGTCTGTCTAAAACCCTAATCGCATATAAAAGGTAGCGATTAGGTCAAATCGTCCAACTATTCACACGATCTGCCTCTAATCGCGTATAAACACACAAATTATAAACCAAATCGCCTATAAAGGTCTGGAACATAAAATTTGTCTAAGTATCGGACTATTATCATACCTTAACATATGGCGAACCCGTGGGGACATCTGAGTCAACCGAGACCTCAGTATAATCAACAAATGAACAATCAACCTAACGTACCCACGAACCCTTGGCAGTATTCAGCAGAACGTAACGCGCAACGGATGCAGCAATCGCAAATGCAAGCGAATGTTGCCGGAATCAATCCGTGGGCGCTAGCTGCTCAACAGCAAATGGTGAACACGAATCCATGGGCACTCGCGGCTGCTGCAAACTCTCAGACAAATCATCTGTCTTCCGTACTCATGAGCGATTTAGAGACGGGTAGTTCCAACAGGGCACCGAAGCTGCAGTACATGTCCGACTACCACGGTTGGAAGGGCAGATTTCAGACTTATGTCGAGGGCATCGATGGTCTTGTATGGTCAGCTATCGAGACAGGGTACAGTCGGCCTTTAGTTGAGAACTCCACTACTCCGATCTCTATTGAAGACATGAATGAAGATCAGAGAAAGAAATACAACTATGAGAAGAAGGCAATGGCAGCATTGAAGCAAGCTCTTCCAAAGGACATCCTCCATCAATTCGCTCAGTGCACAACATCTCAGATGCTTTGGTTAGCATTGGCTGAGCGAAATGAGGGTAATATGAAGACAAGAAAGGTCAAAATGGATCAGCTGAAGAAGGAGTTCGAGAACTTCAATGCTATAGGGAACGAATCTCTGAGGGATTTGACAGCTAGATACTACCATCTGATGTCAGAAATGTATCAGTACGGGGTCTTATATTCATCTGCGGACCTTGTAGAAAGATTTGCTGAGGCACTACCTCCTCACTGGCATCAATGGTTGGATATTCTGAAGTCAAACAATGCATATCAGACACTCTCCATCAACGAGTTCATTACCAAGCTGGAGAACAAGGAGATAGAGGAGATCAGGAGAGCAAATAAGGTGCTCATTCCACAGAATCCCAGCATCTATTATGGGAATCCTCTTCTGGAAACCAGTGTGGGTGGCACCAAACCACAAACTGCTTTTGTGGTTAATCCGGACCCAGTTTATGCTTTCGACAATTATGGTCCCCCAGCTGATGTTCCCCCTCCTACATATCCTTTTGGACCAAACCCGTATCCTTTGAATTATAATGCTAACCAGTTTGGTGTTAACCCGTTCTCTCATCTTGCAGCACCAGCGCAGGCAACTGCAAACTTTAGTGGACCCTCTTCTGCAGGTTTTGGCGGGGCTCCAGCTACAAGTTATGGTGGATATGGAGGTGCTTCTAGTTTCAATCAAGGTGGCTATCAGACCAATACAGTCCCAGAGCAGCTGAACACTGCGGGTTTAGGAAAGGTGACTATAGAGCTAGCTCAAGAACACATGGCTCTATTGTCGACTTTGGTGAACTCCTACAGTGGACTGGTTGCTGGACAGATCGGGAATCCTCATCTTACACAGGAGGATTACTCGCAAATTGATAAGGACGACATGGATCTGATCGACATACAATGGCACTTCGCAAGCGTGGTGAGAAGGGCAAAGGATTACATGGAAAGGACGGGAAGGAGAGATGTCTTGATCAACAATAACACCAAGTTTGGGTTTGACAAAACGAAGGTCACATGCTACAACTGCGGCACAAAAGGGCATTTTGCAAGGGAATGTGACCGACCTAAGCAACAAGGAAATCAGAATCCCTTCAACAACAACAGAGGTAATCAGAATCAGAGGCAGCAAGCTCAGGGTCAGCCTAATACTGAGCGTGCGATTGTCCCAGTCAACAACCTGAATCAGAACCAGAGGCCGCCTGCAAACAACAATCAAGGTCAAGCCATGGTTATTCAAGCTGATGAAGGCTATAACTGGAACCATCTGATCATCGGAGATGAAGCTCCTCAAGGTGGTGCAGCCTGTTTCGCTCAACAAGCATCTGAAGCACCAGCCGAAGTTGAAGAAACTTCGAGTCAGTCTGACATCATCACTTCTGAAACCGAGGTGTCTGACTGTGACTCGGAGTGCGATTCTGTTAGTGGAGAAGATTTGGAGGAGTTGTTAGCTGAAGCAGATGCATTGATCAGTAAAAGGTCATTTCTTGTGGATGCTGACTGCACAGAGAAGAACTACGGCGAATTCTTTGGAGCTCAGAAGACAGCAGCTCACTATGCATTGATGGCCATCACTGAATCGTCGAACAAGGTAAGTTCTTCTTCTGATTCAAAATTAGATTGTGTAGAGTGTAATCAGCTGAAATTCAGAATTAAAGAATTAACTGAAGAAAATCTGAATTTAAAAGCTGATGTTGGTCCGTTGCAAAGGTCAATTGATTCCTTGAGACAAAAGGAGAAAAATTTTCTAAGTACAATTGAAAATTATAAAAAGGATGTTTCTGAACTGTCCAAAACCTTAGCTAACAAACAGATTGCTATAAATAATTACATCAATGAGGTCGAAGACACTAAGAAACAATTGGCCATTGTTAACTGTGACTATGAAAAGATCAGGAAAAAGCTTGAGAGTTATTTAAACTGCAAGTATGTCCTTGATCACATAGTTGAACACTCTGACAAGGAAGGTTTCTCCACCAGTCCCAAATACTCTCAGTGTCCACCTCCGGTGAGATTCGAAAATCACAATTTTGATGTCTTGCCGAAGGAGGAACTTGTGGACGTGGCAGCCGAGGCAGCAAAAGCTGCAGAGGCGGCCAAGGTTACTGAAGCAGCTAAACCTGCTGAAGTCACTAAGGTTGCTACTCCTGCTAAAGCTGTCAATTTGTGTGAGAAACCTGATGATATCAGTGTATATGACACTGACACTTCGGATGATGAGCTCGATGAACCTCCTAGGTATGCACCGGTTAAAACTATAGATGTTCCTCTTGCGAATCATATCATTACAACTGAAACCTTGAGTGAACTGCAACCGAAAGTGCAAACCGAGGATGGAAGGAGGATTAAGGTGTTCTATAAGTTAAAAGGTTCTGAAAAGGTGCATGCTGATGAGGAAGTCCCTCTCAAATGTATCGCCCCTGGTCTTGTTGCCAAAATTTGGCAAGAATCTGTCATTACCGTAGAAAAGGAAACCTGGAGTAAAAACAAGGGTAAGGGTAAGGGTAGAAAGGATCAGGGAAATCAGGCTAATGAAAATAACAAGAAAAATCAAAAGTCGAACACCGTTAATCCTCAAAATCAAGCTCAAAGAAATGGTCCGAAAAAGCATGTGACTGAGTTTATTAGATCGAGCGGCACTGAAAGAAATGATGATCCTCAAGTCGATCAGCAAAGAAGATGTCTTGAGGATCTAAAACATAAAAACTCATTTGCCGTTCCATCTAACAAAAGGAACAAGAAGGAGACCAAACCTGGATCTCCTAAGTTTGAAGAATATAGATCCTGTCACAAGTGCGGGGAACGTGGGCATTTAGTTGCTGCGTGCCCTGAATTGAGACGAGAAAGGATCAAAGTAGATGATCCTCCGAGTTCTAGCAAATCCAAGCAACCTGTCTCCCCTAAACTCTTAGAGAAACAAAAGGGAAAACAGGTCGTTTATGATAACCGCAATAAGATTGCTATGAACCAAAAGCCAGTTGATGGCAGGGGTCCACAGCTGAGGGGGAGCACTGTTCCTCCAAAGGTTGAAGCAGCGCCTAAGCCACCAGCAAAGGCTGCAGCTAAACCGCAGGGCAACCCCAAAGCTGCTCCACGCACAGTTAATTCTGAAGTGGATCCAAAATCTGTTCCTCCAAAGGAATCCAAGGCTGGACCTTCTAGCCCACAGGCAAAGAAGAAGCCCAAGCCAAAGAAACCTGAACAGATTTGGAGACCCAAGTCACCAACCAAAGAAGGAGAATCATCTGCTGGAAAAGGCACTGCGGTACCATCGGAAACAACTCCAACACCAAATGGGAAATGGGTTGACTTTCCGATGTTAGATGAAGTTGGTAGACCCAAGACCGTGAAGGCTTGGGTCCCCCTTAACCACTGAACTTTGAATGTTTGTGCAGGGAGTTCCACAGGGCCTTATCAGCAGCCTATGGATTGTTGATAGTGGAGCTTCAGGGCACATGACGGGCGATTTATCCCTGCTTTTTGACATAAAGAATATCAATGGGGGGTATGTTGCCTTTGCTGGTAATAAAGGGGGTTATATAACAAAGGAAGGAAGTATGAGCAACGGTATAGTAAGCTTTGAAAAGATAAGCTTTGTTAAACAGATAGACCACAACTTGCTGAGTGTTTCGCAGATATGTGACAAGAAGTTCATTGTATTCTTTGATGACAACGCTTGTTTCATTCTGAAGCCTGGATTCAAAATACCGAAAGAGTGGGTCATGATCTCAGCTCCCAGGGTCAACAACTTATACGTCCTGGATATGAGCCGAGCAATGACAGCGAAAGGTCAAGTCACTTGTTTTCTGTCAAAGGCGACAGAGAAGGAATCGATAATGTGGCACAGACGAATGGGGCACATCCACTTGAGGAAAATGAACCATTTGGTCCAGAACCAACTAGTGGAAGGTGTTTCTGTTAAGAATTTTCATTTAAACGATGTCTGTGTCTCATGTAAGAAAGGGAAGCAGAAAAGAAAGTCTCACAAGCCTAAGAAGACAAACTCAGTTAGTCTACCACTCGAACGACTGCACATGGACCTGTTTGGCCCAGTAAATCGAAAGAGCAAGAACGGTGACTCATACTGCTTAGTGGTTACGGATGATTATTCTAGGTTTTCTTGGGTTGTGTGCATGAAGCACAAGAGTGAAACTTTTGATTACTTGAAGAATCTGTTTACTAAATTGGAAAATATATATCAGCTAAAGATCCGTAGGATCAGAAGCGATAACGGAACAGAGTTCAAGAATCACGCTATGGAGGCGTTATGTGCAGAAAAGGGTATTCATCATGAATTCACAGCGCCATACACTCCTCAGCAAAACGGGGTTGCAGAAAGAAAGAATCGGACTCTTATTGAGGCAGCCAGAACTATGCTCGCAGACTCGAACTTGCCTGTGATCTTCTGGAATGAGGCAGTTCACTGCGCGTGTTATACTCTGAATAGGGTTCTAACGGTAAAGAAGCTTGGAAAAACTTCTTACGAGCTTCTGAACCGAAGGAAACCGAATTTAGAGTTTCTGGAACCTTTCGGAGCTCCATGCACCATGATACATCCCGATGGGAAGTTTGGTGCAAAGGCAGAAGAAGGTTTCTTTGTTGGTTACAGCACTCCCAACAAAAGAGTGTACAACAAAAGAACCAACAACGTTGAAGATTGGCTTAATGTCGATGTTCAGCGTTATACTGCCAATGCACCTGGTGTTGGACCTGATTGGTTGTTCGACTATAAGGGTCTATTTGATTCCTTCAACGTGGAGAATTTGGTGGATGATGTTGTAGCACAAATGTATTACGAATGTGAAAACGCAGCTAGCTCTCCGCTAATGCGTCCGATCGTGGTTAATGCACCTGCGCCTGCTCCATCTGATGTCTCTGCATCCACGGGTCCCCCCGATAAAACCGCAGCAGCAGAAGTTGAGGAAGTCTTTCAGGAAGCGTCAACAGAGGTTCTCGAATCTTCATCTTCCGACGACGATTTTGCAGAGTCTCATGAAACTCTCACTGAGGAACAAGCTGGAAATGGTGAATCTACCACTACAGCTCCAGTTAATCCGACGGGAAACAATCAAGCTGGTCCTTCTTCTTCAGCAGCTCCAGGGATAGGTCTTCGGATTGATCTCTCCGGTTTTAATATGCAACCCGCTGCCCCCTCTAGTTCAAGCGCAGCTGAGACAAATATATCTCAAGGTTTGGAGAACCTAAATTTGCATTCGAATGATCCAGTGCCGGCACATCCGGAATCTCGGATTCACGACACTCATCCGATGCAAAATGTAATTGGTAATCCGACTAGCAGAGTCATGACGCGCAGTCAGCTCAGAAATGCTAGTTCAAGTGACAATGCAGGTACTCTGGCACTCTATTCGGAAATCAGAAAAGCAGGTCATCAGAACGATTGGTCCTTCGCCTTATATGTTTCTCAAACTGAACCAAGAACTGTGCAAGAGGCACTAAGGGAAGAACCATGGATTGAAGCAATGCAAGCCGAACTTCAGCAGTTCCAAAAGCTAGGAGTGTGGGACTTAGTTGACTTACCTCCAGGCTCGAAAAAGATTGGAACAAAGTGGGTCTACAAGTGTAAACGGGATGACCGCGGGGTGATTATAAGAAACAAGGCTCGATTAGTTGTCCTCGGCTTCCGTCAAATCGAAGGAATAGATTACAACGAAGTATACGCTCCAGTTACGCGCCTTGAAGCTATCCGGATGTTCTTAGCTTACGCTTCGTACAAACGGTTCAAGGTGTATCAAATGGACGTGAAAAGTGCTTTTCTGTATGGTGTCGTGAAGGAAGAGGTGTATGTTGCTCAGCCACCGGGGTTTGAGGATCCGCTGCATCGCGAAAAAGTCTACAAATTGAACAAAGCGTTGTACGGACTCCATCAGGCACCGCGTGAATGGTACCAAATGCTTAGCAACTATCTGATATCCAACGGGTTCAAACGCGGACTCGTGGACTGCACCTTATTCACCAAGGAAAAGGGTGGTGATCGTCTTCTGGTACAGGTTTACGTTGATGATATTATTTTTGGGTCTACTAATGATGTCATGTGCAGGGAATTCGAAAAGCTTATGCAGGACAAATTTGAGATGAGCTCGATGGGGGAGATGCAATTCTTCCTCGGTCTACAAGTAGAACAACAAGAGTCGGGGATCTTCATCCACCAGACAAAATACGTTGCTGACATCTTGAGCCGGTTCCAGATGGAAGACTCTACTCCAGTAGGCACACCGATTCAGACCAATCACGGGATTGGACCTGACGAGAAAGGACAAACCGTTGATCCTTTTCTCTATCGAGCTATGATAGGCTCACTCATGTATCTCACTGCATCAAGACCTGACATAATGTTCGCGACATGCTTACTATCAAGATACCAGTCAAGGCCGAAACAGTCACACCTGGTTGCTGTGAAGAGGATCTTACGTTATCTAAAGGGTTGTCCGACCAAAGGTCTTTGGTACCCTAATGACGATAAGTTTGACCTCATCGCATTTAGTGATGCTGACTATGGCGGATGCAAGACAGACTTAAAATCCACATCGGCTGGATGCCAGTTTTTGGGACCAAGACTAGTCTCGTGGCAGTGCAAGAAGCAAGCCTCAGTCGCCTTATCCACCTGCGAGTCGGAATATGTAGCAGCATCGAGCTGCTGCTCCCAGGTTCTTTGGATACAGCAACAAATGAGAGACTACGGTTTGAAATTTCTTAATACTCCCATTCACTGTGATAATGAGTCCGCTATAGCTCTTGCTAAAGACTCAGTTAACCATTCCAAGGCGAAACATATCTTGGTTAAGTATCATTTCATACGCGATTGCTATGAAAAGAAACTTATCGATATGGTAAAAATCCACACAGACTACCAACGTGCCGATTTATTCACCAAAGCTTTTGACGGTCCTCGTTTTGAGTACTTGTTAATCTTAAACGGCATTAAAGTTAAGCAGGATTAGATCCTCATCGGTAATCGTTTTTGTAAATATTTTTTCTTTCAAAAAATCAGAAAAATCCAAAAATATTGTCTTTTCGCAAATCTTTAGATTTTTAGGGGGAGAAAATTTCAGAAAAATACAAAAACATTCAGAAAATTCCAAAATCAAAAAAAAATTGAAAAATGCAAAATGAGTTTCTTTGGTGAAAATGGGAAGATGATATTAACCAATCAGTCGGACTGTTTGGACCCTTATCATCTTAAAAATATTGGAACTGATAGGTAGCCTCTACAATGATGTGTCGGTAGGCTCAAAATCATTTCCAAGTTCGGCACGGTGATATAAACCTAAATCATCTGAATCATGTGTGGATCAACGTGCGTTGGCATATGGTCTTGGTACCGAAATCTCGTTTGATAGCATGCCAAAATCCGAGGTTTCATGGTCTTTAAGAGGTTGGTTCATCCGGGGTGAACTGGACGTCTCTCAGAATAAATAGGAGTGGCACACGTGTCGTACGTTGGGGTAGCAGCCTACGACTGAGACACCCCTATGTCATTTCCTGAAAAAAAAAAAACAAAAAAAAATAGAATAAATTCTGATCAGGAGACGTCCGGGAATCCTAAAAGAGCAAAAAGATTCATATATGCCAAAACCCTATTCTCAATGAGAATTCGCTCTAAGGTATCATATCATATACCTAAAGCATCATACCGTGAAAAATCAAATATACGGTATTTGACTTGAACCCTGGTTTGGATCTCACTGGTCTCTCTGTTGCAGCGTTTCTGCAGACCTGATCACCACTGAGTCCACTCCTTGTAAAATACGGATGACAACAGCTTACTCACCGGTTACGAGGAAGCTTTGTGCATGACTTGATACGGGAATGTGTCGCGTGGCGGGGAACACCTTGCATCTCAGCCTTAATATTACCTTAAACGTATCTAATGTGCCTAGCGATAAAACTTGATTTTGAGTTTAGGTGGACAACAATATCGACAGTTGTTGTAGGATGCTTATTGGTAATTTAAGTGAAAACTGAAAATATAAGGGTTCTAGTAATGTCCGTACACTGATATGATTCCCTAACCGTTGAAACTCGCAAAAATATGCTAGTGTACAGTTAGTTGATCTCCCGTTTTATTTTATTTATGCTTAGTTTAGCTTAGTTAATCATTCTTGATTGCCGATGTTGGAATCCTAATCCATTGTAATCTTACTTCTTCAAAAATAAAACGCCGAAAAATAAAATGGACAACTAATTGGAAACTTGTGTTTTGCCGGGTCAAAACCGTATTTTTGTCAAGTACAAGGGTGGAAAATGGAATATTTTCAAGTATCTGAGTCATCATCTGAGTCGCGTGTCAAATCGGGTTGAAAAACGCATGTTTTGAACCTTAACGGGTCAAAAATGCAAGATTTGGTGCTGCAGGGGCAATTTGGTAATTTGTGGAAAGTGGATATGCAATTAGTGAGCTGATCGCCTATGCATATTGGCGAGTAGCTCCTAATCGTGTGTGTTTATACGCGATTATGTCCCACTCGTGTGTAATGATAAGCGATTAGCCATATTGTCTTATTAAACTACACTATCACACGATCAGACCATACTCGTGTCTTGATACACGCGATTAGCACTACTCGTGTCTCACTTCACGCGATTGGTCTTCTACTCATGTGGTTAGAGAGGCGATCAGCAGATAGTATATAAACAACCCTTGACTTCGTCTTCTTCATAATTTCAAAAACATATCACTGTTACTCGTTCCCTCTATACCCGTATACCTCCAAACTCTTGCCCGTTTATTTTTGATCAAGGATTATTGTTCCGTATCATCAAGGTAACAACATATTTCATTTTCAGATCCAAACAACACGTTTAAGGGGGTCAAATCTGTTTATTTTCAACCGAACCCTAACTTGAACAAAATCTTCTCATTACCCACTAAAACGTGTTTATTTTGGATGTTTCTTGATGGGGGTTTGATGATCGGCTTATGTAGGATCTGTTTGTACCAAAATATTGATCCCTAACACTTTTGAATCAAAAGCCCCAATTTTAAAAGGAATAAGAACCCTAATTCTTTTAACGGTTAATTAACCCTTGATTCTGTCATGTTAGTGCAATTATTGTTAGGGGTTGTATCGTTGGGTTGATTATAGACCTCATGGGACAAAAATCCAGACACAAAACGAAGCCTAACAAAGTTTTTGCTAAGATTGGTATCAAACTCAACTGTCACGCGATTAGGCCTTCTAATCGTGTGCACAGTAACACGACTGGACTCCTTCATCAGCTAATCGCGTGAATAGTGTAGCGATCAGCAGTCCAATCGTGTGCTTTGATAAGCTAATCGCATGAATAGCTCCCCTAATCGCCTATAACAGGCTGATATCATATTTTTGTCCGATTTTGTCCGTTTTTCATATCCTTGATCTGTCTTTGATGTTTTATGGTGTGTTTATCTTGCAGAATCATGCAATACGGTACTTCGGCCAAGCACAACTGTCTTGCATTCCTCGGACCGGTAAAGAAGCAGGAGTGCAGACGTTTTGAAGGCATCATCGAGTACTTGAAGCGCTCGAAGATACACTATGCCATATCTACAGACTATGCGGCCTACAAGAACATTCTCCAGGAATTCTATCAGAATGCGAGTGTCGATGTTAGCACAGTTCCAGCTACTATCAGAAGCACGGTGCAACGAAAGGAGGTTCTTATTACTGAAGATATGATTCGCGAGATTCTTAGATTTGGTGATGATAAAGATGATCCAATCGTCTTCGACTCCATTTTGATACGAGGTGGATTCCTACGGATGAAGTATACGGGTGATGTGCGTGCGCAGGAGATGTTACAAAAGGGTTGTCTTCCTCCTGAAATGAAGTATCTGACGCACGTGGTGCTAAAGTGTCTCGGACCTCGCAGAGGAACATTCGATGCTATCAAAGACATTTTGGCATCGGCGATTGTTGCATTGACGTTGAACAAACCGTTCAACTTCTCTGGGATGATTATGCATCACCTCAAGGAAGTGATTCTGCGAAAGCCGAAAGATCCCTTTATTGTTTATCCTCGCTTTCTGCAGATGATCCTTGACAATCAGATCCCGAACATGGTGAAACGGGTGGAAGAGCTGATTAACATAAGGAAGATTGATGAGGTTGAGATGAAGAGAATGTTGCAGTATACGAACAAGCCAAAGTCTGAATATCCTCCTAGTCGTAGACTGTTTGCCTTTCTGATGAGAAACGACTATGTGGCACCTCCAGGTAATAGATGGAGGCATGATGACAGTGATTCAGAGGACGATATTCTGATTCATAGACAGGTTTTCAAGGATGATGACAACATTGGGAGACCCACTGTAGCTTTGGGACCCAATGAACCGGGCAATATGGGTGATACTGGAGCTAGACAAGATGATGATATGCTTGATCCTGATTTGCTGAACATAGATGAACCATCAAGCTCAGGAAAAGGCAAAGCCAAGATTGATGAGGGCCCGGTTAATATTGAAGATGTTGATGAAGATGATGATGACTCAGAGCGTACCGAAGATGAATCACCTGATGTATTGACACTTGAGGAGGATAGAGCCCGCGCGGCTGCGGCAAGAGAGCTCGCAAAAGATCCCACTTTCACTCCTGTCAGTGATGATCTTGTTGCGGATATTGACGCTGAACTCAGCACGCCGCCTCCTCAGAAGAGACAAAAGACGAAAGCGACGAAAGTTAGCAGGGGTCAGAAGAGAATGTCTGATAAGGCAGCTGCGACTGAGAGGACGCCTAAGAAAATGAGGGGAAGGCGTATGAATCTCCCAGAATCTTTTGGACTACCTGCTTCCTCTTCTGTATCAGCAGCAACAGATACAACAACAGCAGCAACAGAAACAACAACAGCGGCAACATCGACTGTCCCACTCTCTGTTAGTGCAGCTATGCCTGCGAGTGCGACAATGTCAATGCCTTCATCGGTAATCTTCACTGAGCCAGTCTCAGTTACCGTTGAAGCGACAGGTTCACAGTTGGCTGCTAATCCGATAGGCGACAGAATACGGATGATGAAAGAAGCAGCAAGAACGTCAGCTGCTAGACCTTCGACCCAATCCTCATCTTCGACTCCAACAACCAACGAACAGCTTCAGCACCAAGTCAAAGAGCTTACTGCTTTAGTGGCCGCCCAAGCACGGGAAATGGCCGAAATGAAGAGCAAAAACGCCAACATTGAAGAAAATGAGACGGCGATGTTGGAACTGATTGGAGATACTATCACAGCTAACACTGAGCTGAGAGCCACTGTCGACGCACTTACTTTATCTAATCAGCAAGTCTTGGAGTCGAACAGGCAGATTATGGAAACACAACAGCAGCTCATGGAATCACATCAGCAGCTAATTCAGTCTAATCGTGATCTCCAGCTCGCAAATGTGAACAACGAGCGTCGAATCACCAAGTATAGGAAGCAAAACATAAGGCTAAGGACTAGGTTGAATGCGCTGACTGGAACTCAACCTAGACTTACTGGTGGTTCAGAAGCTGGAGCTAGTACTGCTGGTGATGATGATGATGAGGATAGTGAAGAGGATGATGATGATGAAGAAGAGGATGATGAGTCTGATGACGATGATGACAACGATGGTAAGGGTGATGGTGGTGATCCCGGAGCCACAGGCGGTGGTGGATCTACAGGTGGGTCTGCATCGGGACGAACTAAGAAAAGTCACGATCGCAGAGGCAAGGATCCCAAGGCAGGTTCTTCTGCTCAGGGGGAGCCAGCACCGATGATAAGCAAGATTCAAGAACTTCGCGATAAAGTAAGGAAGAAAGCGATAGTTCTTGTTGAAGACGTGGAGCCTTTGAACTGTTACTTTGCATATGATGACGAAGGCAACTTGCTTCCACCCCCTGCCATGCCTGAGTACGATCTGGAAGAAGGAGAGATTCCACCAGAGATGACATCGGAGGACATGACCAAAGTATATGGCTTTGCATCTGGAGAATCTTCCAATGCAAGCCAAAGCGTTCCTCCTGAGATGCATCCAGAATGCAACGAAGTGGATCTCGAAGAAGGAACCAGCGTGCCGACCCCTGAGTATGTTGTAAATGACTCGGGCGCTGGAATCCCTAATATTGATGAAGAGATGATACGTGAGGCTGAAGAAAAGTTGAAAGCCGACTCTACTGAAGTTCCTGATGCTGTTAAGATTAGACATGACAAGATCAGAGAGCGGTATCCCCAATGGTTTAAACCTGAAGAGAAGAAAAAGCCAGTTGAGCGAGCTTCCATCTTCAAGAAGCGTCTGTCGAAGATGTCTGGGAATGTGATCAGCTGGGCGTATGTGAGCCAGACCAGAATGCTAGGGGTTAAATGGCAAGAAGGCGTATTGTACTTTGAGGATTTCAAAGACACTCTGAGCCTGCCATTCTGGTACATTCGCGACTTAGTTCGTCTCAACTATCCGTTATATGAAGAGAAATCTGCCTCTCTTAAGGGTTTTTACACGAAGCTGAAGCGAGAGAGCTCAGAGGGATGGAAAGAGTTTATGCCTCAGTATCCCAGATCGTATCAGACAGACAAGATTCATCCTTTCACCTTAAAGCCTATCTGGGAGCACAAGATCAAGCCGCCGAAATGCGTTTCAAGGATTCCCATTATCCCAGTTGAACAAGACTTTTCTTCGAAGCTGTATTATTGGCACTATGATGCAGCAACCACTGAAGCTGTGATAGTCTTGAGCAACAGTCCAAATCCGTGCAGAAAGATAAGGATTTGGGATCCTATGTGGTTGATAAATTGCTCTGAGAAGGACGTAGAGACGTTGTACCAACATCCGATCATGCACTTACCAGCCGAAGCCGATCAAGCCATGAAGTTTCAAAGGGTGATCCAGTTTTGCTATGCCAACAAAGTTCATGCAGGATGTGATTGGTCAAGAATCTCAAGGGTCAAGACAACGTCAAGCTAAAGTTGAAGACGGATGATGCTGTTTGTTATTTTGCTTAGTTGTATTTGTTTATGTTTATCAAGTCTGTAAAGTTGTTTGCTTTTGATATAAACGATGTCTTTTGTTTAAGTCTGTTCGTATACTAGCCTGGTCCAAGGGGGAGTCTGTTAGTACATGATGTCCCTAGGCTAGTATATCAGTTGTTTGGACGAGTTTCGGGGTGTTTGGAGACGTTTGTACGCGTTTTGGAGGGTCCGGGGAGCAGCATGCGATTAGCCTTCAGTTTCACGCGATCAGGGCCTTGATCGCGTTACTGTTCACGCGACTGGGCTTGAGTTATAGGCGATCAGCACTGATCGCACCACATGGTCTTGCTGATCGCGTATAGGCTGCTGTTCGTACCCGGGAGGTATAAATAGGCCCAATCATTGCCCTAATCATTAGTTCTTGCCTCACACACTCTCCAAACACCCTCCCATGGTCTGTAAGGTCTGATTTGATCTCTGTAAACACTCGTGCTCTGTTTTTAGTGATTAATCGATAATCTTTTGACCCGTGTGTGTGTTGTGATTACTCGTTTGTCTTAGTTTCATTATCGTATCTGTTGTTAAAGCATATTAGAGGGATTCCGCACCTCTAGTATAAACCCCGTGATTGTTGGATTAAGCGTTATTCGATCCTACATGAATGGTATTACTATGGGCAAAATACTGAAAACATCCTTAAACCTCTGAGCTCTCAGTCAGTGATGCATCTTGTCAGTCGAGGGTTGGAGGCACTCCCCTAATTAGTCTAATATGTGATTGATATTAACTCAGGGTTGTATATGGGAGGGAACAAGTGGTCCTTATGAATTCAAGGATATACCGTATGACAAGCAAAAGTCAAATATGTGATATTAGTGTCACATTCCGCTCAAAATTCAGATCAAACAACATCAAATTCTACTCAAATATTCAGATCACAAGGTGCTCGGGTTTTTGGAAAATTCTGCCAGCTCCAATAGATATTCATGGCTAGTCATTCTTTACAAAAATTCGGTTTTGAAGTCAAGAAATATAAAGGAGGGTCTAGAGATTTCCAGCTAAAATATCAAAGATATTAATCTTTAATTATCTAGAACACTCTTTGTAAATATCCAAGATATTATGTATATTTTATAATTAGAAAACTCTAGTTTAGGAACAATCTAGATTAGGGAACTAGTATAAATAGGTGATCTTGGCTCATTTGCTAATCACCTTCAAAAAAAGGCATTCAACTTGTAAGCTTGTAAAATTCTTGTATAACTCTTCCTTGTAATCAATAAAGGTTTACTTGATTACCGATCTTGTTATTTTTGCATCTTGTAACAGCCCACTCCCGTACCGAGATATTGTCCGGGCATGTCCCGATTTTGCATTGGTCGTAGGCAATTCCCACGCCAAAACGCGTCACGATAGGGAAGCTTTTAAAGGGCGGGGTGTCACACCCTCAAATTTCCACTGCGGAGTTTTACCGCGAGGTGCATGACAAACCAGGACCCATAGCCATAAGTATCATGAACGACTCTAAATGCCCAAACCATTTAGTTCGTTTTTAAGAAAAAGTTTCAAAGTTTAACCAAGCAAGTTAAAGTAATGCGGAAGCGTAAACGAAGTAAAACATTTGCAAAAGTTTGCGCAAGATAACGCGCCCAAAACCAAAGTTTAAAAGTACGAGATAATAAATATTCGTAACCCAAGACGCAAATGATGCATGCCCTAAAACGTGCTCCGTACCTAAGGACCTGCAAAGCATGCTAAAATGTGTCAACATAAAGTCGGTGAGTTCACAATATAAGTAAGCGATGTAAATAAAAAAAAACGTAGGTTCTCAAAACCCCAAAAGTCAAGTGTACAACGTTGGTCTCTTAGACCCTGTAAACAATAGCTAATTCAAATGTCAGGGGTAGCTAGCCCACTCATGATAACTAAAACCGGCGAATACCGAACTACTAATGAACAAGTTCCCATAACCGGGATAAAGATGCCTTGCATCATTGTCCATCGACAATGATTATGTTTGAAGCTAATAGTTCACATCCGTGCTCCCAGCACGATGTGAGGTTTGTTAGACCTAATAGCGCTATCAACTAATTAACCCGCTTGCCCAACCGGCAATTGATTCGGTATTTTGAAGGACTTAAAAGATGTGTTTGGTTTAGTTCATCAAGGACATATATATGAATTAGTAAAAATAGATTCACCACGTGAACCATGCACCCCAAACCCGGGATGTGTAAAAGGAAGTTGTCTCAAGATAGACTAGAAAACGTTACCAATGTAGTCTCAACCCGAGACGCATGCTTTGAGAAAAAGTAGTGAAACTCACCTTATCGCGTAAGCAAAGAATCCGAACAGCAAGTATTATATGCTACCGACACCCTAATAACAGTGTCACTACGTGAGTATAGGCGTAACATCATCACACCATATAACTCGTTTGTCCAAGGCGTTTTAAATATTCAAAAGTGTGTATGCAACGCCTAGTGATTCTACATGCAATAGTAAACCCTACGGACTCGTTGGTGAATGAGTTGGTTATAATTAGTTTCTACAGCCCGTATGTGTCGTAAACATGTGTACTTCCGTTATATGTCAATTTTAGATCACCTAAGACCTCAAGAAATCACATAAGCACATAATACACAATCTGTGTTTTCAGGACAGATTGTGCGCCATCAAAACGAATTTATTTAAAATAGTAAACCAGTGAGTTATCCTCCCAAATTTTTACTAAATTTTCTTTGGGATTCACTTGGCAATACCTATTTTTGTTTTGTCTTAATTCCAAACACAAAAATTATAAAAATTCGTACAACACAGCAGTGTTCAGAAAATTTCCTCAACAGGTCAGTTTAGTAGGAAAATTCTTAAAAATTGTGTATTCATCCAAACGAGATGAATCCACTTGGAAAAGCTCTATTTTTCCAGTATTGACCTACTGTAAAAATTTCACAACCTAACTCCTTGTAAATCTCAAGTTATGACCATTTAAAGTTAGCCCAATTTACAAATCCGAAAATCTGATATGACCCCTAATCAATTAAAATTCCAAAAACGACTCATCCGACGTCCAAAACACATGATTTTACCCATTATGAAAAGCTAAGACCAGGTGTGACCTAACCATGCCAAGAAAACACTAAAATTATTATGTTAGAGCCGTGTTACAGCTCCTACAAATTTGACTAACCATTCTGTCCAGATTTTAGTTTCGCCTAAATCATACTTTAATCGCCTACCGTGTGCATAAAAACTATTAACAATCATCAATTATCAACACAAAACATTCCTAATACCTATTTCATCAGATTCTATGATTAAACATGTCAAGATCAAAGCTTTAAGAATCAAAACACCAATTACTTGCGCAACAAGTATCCTACGATGTTACTAAGCGTTTATGAGTATGTTTAATCCATTTAATCTTCAAAAAGATTCATGCTTTAATGTTTTATAAACTCATTCAGACCTGGACAAACTTATTATATGACTTTTATTAATGAAAACACAAGATAGAAGCGTAAGAAATCGTAAAATATACCCTTAGCTCTCCCAATCGATCAATCGCGCGCCTTGGAGCCTCCCAATTGATGATCTTGAGCCTTAGCAGGGGTTGTTTGAGTGAAATATTCGTGTGGGGCAGTAAGGGGGCGATTAGGGTTGAGTATGGGGGTTGCATGGGAGTTAAGGATGCTTAAATATAAGTTTGAGGCGGTTTAGACCCGTCAGGTCAAATGGAGCGGCCGCTCGGAGCCTGTGAGCGGCCGCTCACAGGTCCGGGTGGCGCGCTTTTGCCTCGTTTCGTCTCCCGACGCGTTATCCTTCGATGTTTTCGTTATTTCGGACCGTAACAAGTGTAACCCCATGCATTAAGACCCTAATCAACCTCATGCTCCACTTTTAATGATTTCTATTAACGTGTTCGGTTTAGGTTCACTTAATCACGTATGGTTTTCACATAAGTTTATTTTTCACCAACGTCCGAGGTTCACTAATCATGCAATCACACACTGACTCATAACCATGCACGTATGTCTTATCTAACTAACCCTAGTTAAGTATAATGCAAGGAAATGTAACTAGAGTTTAGTTAAAGTGAGAACCTGAATTTTCGGGGTATCACACGGGGAGGGGCGGCCGACCCCCCCCCCCCCCCCGAATTTTCGCTCAGAAGTTCCGATTATATAGTATTCGTATAGAAATTTTTTGGTATATACGGTTTCGACCCCCCGAAACTGGTTTTCGACCCCCCGAAGCAAGTGATTTCTGACCCCCCGGTAACTTCCGACCCCCCGAAGTCTCGGGTCAAGCTTCGCCACTGCTTCCCAACCTATGTGGGATCGTTACACATCTATCGCTTCTGAATCGCATCATAGTCGGGTCAAAGGCTTATCTAAGAAGGAGTCTAAGAGTCGCACGCGGGTCAAGAGAGTTACTCCGTGACAAGTGGTATCAAAGCAAGTTGATTCGTTGCACAGGAAGAAGGAAGACGTGGTCGGGAAAGAACACAAGAAGGAACTGGGAAGAAGGGCAGAAGCATGTCCAAGGATAGGGACATGGACACGATTCGGGGACATAGAAAAAAGCATAACCGGGATGTGTTTGCAGGTCGACGACACACTCGAGCAGCTCGATTCGTTTGGCAACGATTTTTTGGAGCTACGAGAAGAATTGAAGTTGGTTGTCTAAGTAATCCGCAATGAGGTGATGGCGATGGTTAAGGAGGAGATCGCTAAGCTATGTCGAGACATGGACGAGTTATCCCAAGACTACCATAGAAGCTTGATTGGGTTAGAGGCCAAGGTGAATGAATGCGGCAAGGCCATGGTTAGCATAAGTGGGGATGCTAACCCTTTCGCCCCGAAGGTCAAAGTCCGTAAACCAAGCTCGTTTGAAGGCAAACATGAGGCAAGGTATGTGGACGACTTCGTTTGGGAGATATAGTGATACTTGGAGGGGGTCGGCATTGTGGATGATAGGACAAAAATCAAAACGGCCACAATGTACCTGAAGGATACCGCGGCTTTGTGGTGGCGTCGTAGACACGCGGATGTCGAGCGAGGTACGTGCACCGTCAATACTTGGGCTGAATTTATTCAGGATATTAAATGACAATTCTATTCGGTAAATGCTAAACACGAGGCAAAGAGTCGTTTTCGTAAGCTCAAGCATGAAGGGCCAATTCAGGAGTATGTAACCGAATTTACTACTCTAACTTTGGCAATTACGGACCTTTCGGATGAGGATGCCCTGTTTTACTTCCTCGATAGGTTACAACCTTGGGCAAAGACCGAGTTAGAGCGCCGCAATGTTGAAGATCTAGCTTCAACAATTACCCTTGCTGAAAGTCTACTCGACCTAAGGGACGTTCGACCATTTAAACCAGCAAATGAAAGGAATAATATTGAGCATGGTGGGGGAGTTAAGCGGGATCAAAACCGAAGGAAAGATGCACGGAATGCCACTAGTCAAGATGATGGGTGTTAAAGATGACTAGTGGCATCATCTTTTGTATCATACGCCTGTAGGGTTAGGGGCCGCCTTTGTTAAGGACTTCATTCAGCTCGGGAGGTTATGGTTGGGTAATTAAGTTATCGTAAAAACCAACTTTATATTTAACAGGCCTGTAAAGCGTTACTAAGATAAATAAAATAAAGGTTCTTTATCTAGTTCTCGTTAGTACAACGCCGTTAACCAATGGAGAGACCGCCTTCCTGTGACAACCGTAAGAGAGATCCTTCGGCTCTGATCGTTAACCAATGGGGATACGTGGTTTCCAGGATAAAGAGACTCTTCGGTACAGAACGTGAGAACTAAGGTGAGGTGTACGGTGTCCCTGGTTGGGAGTGAAGCCTCCAATTTAAGAACATGATAAGTTAGAAGACCCAAAGACTTAACCGCGGTTCGAGGAGTCCGCTATACGTGAGGCCCTGGCGAAGTACCCTAGGTGGACGCACGCTGGAGAGGTTTAGCATTCTACTTAGTAGTCGCCTTCGCTTCTCTATCAAGGAGTCGGCACTTCAAGATCACTCTCGTCTTCCACACAATTAGCTATCTTAAATTATTAATTATAATATTAAACTTAACTACTTAGGCGAAGGGCTCCGAGATGTGCATATCTATCTACTACTTTATCCCACCTTATCTTTTATAAAAACCAAACCTTTTTCAAAACTCTTTTTAAAGAACCCCTCCATTTTATTTTTCTTTTCAAAACCCGATCGGTCAATTGATGAATGGTTGAGTAGGGGAAAGTCTGAACCTGGGAATACGATACTCAATACTTATCACCGAAACTATACTA
Organism: Ambrosia trifida; assembly: GCA_028751855.1. Classification (NCBI taxonomy): domain Eukaryota; kingdom Viridiplantae; phylum Streptophyta; class Magnoliopsida; order Asterales; family Asteraceae; genus Ambrosia; species Ambrosia trifida. The sequence goes on along the minus strand of CM054122.1, from coordinate 192,059,243 downwards.
TGCACGTCAGGTTCTCTGCCTATGTGTTGGTTTTAGTTTCTAAAGTAATTATTGTTTACTTTATAAATTTAAAACTTTGTTAATGAGGGTTTAGTAAAATCAGTCTTTTCCCCCAAACCACTGTTTTGGGACTGTTAAATCAAAGTTTTGACACCGGGAAAAATGACATCTTTTTAATGCTAAAACCAAACGCATCACTACCGTTGGCATACGATGAACTAGTGGTTGTTGGCTTTGGAACTGTGACTTCTTGTTACTCTAAACTGCGAACTCATCAACTTTATGTTGACACACACTAGCATCTTTTTGCAGGTCGCTAGGTACGGAGAACATTCGGGCATGGATCATTGGTGTCATTGGGTTGAATATTATTAAAACTTATTTCAATTTTATTTACATTACTTTAGTTTTGGGCGCGGTGTTTTGTGCAAGATGTCTTACTTTAATATTTTCTTTACGCTTCCGCATTACTTCAAACTTTTTGATTAAACATTAATATTTATTTTGAAAACGAACTAAATGGTTTTGACATTTAGAGTCGTTCTTGTAACTAATGGCTATGGGGATCCTGGTGATGCGCCTCGTGATAAAACCCCATAGTGAAATTTGAAGGTGTGACATGATAGTTGAGATTATTTAAATCCAATACTCCTTTTATTTTTTTTCTTTGTAGGAAGTGTCAGCAACATTGTTAGTATTTACTATAGTTGGTCCTACATATATATGAGGTTGCAAATACAAGTGTTTCACTTAATGGACTATTGTCAAGTGGCCTTATTTACTACTAGTGAGAAATCCGTGCGTTGCTGCGGGGCAAAAATTTGCAACTTGATCACTGTTATAAAACTTGCTAGTTAAAAATAGGCTAAAACGTCAAACGAGCGAGCATTACGGAAGAGATTACCCGTGGCATGATACCCTCATTGCAAAATAAGCATGATAAAGTGGAGGTGAGTGCTCCAAATATAGCACAAAAAGAATTAATGCCATGATGAAACTTCCACATAAACACATAGTTATGCATGCCACACAAAATAATCATCAAGATGTATTATATATACACATTTTAATAAAGTGATAAGGTTATGAATATACCTTTGATGGTTTATTGGCCATTAATATGTTAGACATAACCATCAATTTCTTATTGAGTTCATTAAGCATAAGTTAATGAGTTGCATTAGTCATTTGTACAATTGTAATCAAATGTTGCACATGGGGGCATAAAGGGAAAGATTTGATAAAAAGACAGTTGTTTACCTTGTGACCTTTTGTATGTCATCTTAAAATTGATATGAAGTGACTATTTTAGCCATCTCTCCTCCTTTATAATGTAGTATAGATGTAGATATAGATATAGGGGTGTTCATTAGGTTTGGTTTTCGATTATCAGGTTATTTAGGCTAGGTTCTTTGGGTTTTCAGCGATGAAAATATTACCTTATGACCAACCCAATCTATTTAAATGGTTATAGGTGATGGAGATAATCGGGTTTAGGTATATCGGGTCGGTTAATTTGTCACACCCTCAAAATCCACTTGCGGAGTTTTACCGCGAGGCGCATGACAAACCAGGATCCAAACCAACGATCACAATAAACAAGTCTAAATGAATATAATGCAATTTCAAAACATAGTTTAAAATCCCCGTTTACAGCGGAAGCTTATTCAAAACAGTATTCAATAATAAACCAATGTTCAACGTTTGTAAAACCATGCAATCCTAACTAGACGCCGTGCAGACGCGTGCGCCCTAGTCCCATTGTGCTACCTTAGCGACATGAGAAAACATGTAAAAGTTTACGTCAGCACAAAAATGCTGGTGAGTTTACAGGTTTTGTAATCCAAGTACCAAGTCAACCTGTCCATACTATAACAAATCGAAAACCAGTGTACGCTAGCTAGGCGTATGTTTTGTTACTACTACGATTGGAAAACCATTACTAACTCGTAAACCAAATGTGTGCCCGATGTAGTAACCCTGTTGTTCCTGTTGTTCCTGTTTGAGACAATATGCACCCGCCGACCCTCCAAGTCGACGAGCGGGGTTGGTCACTCCCAATAGCGCTATTCACATTTCCCCGTTGTGCAAACCCGCACATTCATGGTTCCCCCCGGGACTTCCAAAGATCGTGTAGTACACAATAGAAACTCATAGTATGACAGTAGTTACCAAATAATCGTTTTAACACATGTTTTCTCCCCCGAAAATGTGAAACCAGTTTAAAAGAGGGGCCGTAAACTCACCTTAAGTTGCGTTACTTCGTAATACGAATAACTCAGCAGCTATGCTAGTCCCGTAAAGCGGCGACCTAACATATGACAGTTACAAGCACTTAGACTAATAACCCGCAGGTTAGTTAGTCCCTAGATGTCCAGACCATAACCAAGTTCGTTTGAAAACACCGTGACTGTTTAACTGACCCAAGTTACAAGACTCGACATCCCATTGGTGACCCGAGACTTCCCGTGTTATGTTTACGCTCTCAAACATGCAATCATGCAATCACACTTAACATACGTTAACGCACAACAAGTTATAGCACATAGCTCACGTATCACCGAATTACATCCAAACATATGTTACCAAGTTATTAGATATGTTACGGGGTTCCTAGCATGTTCCTACATGTCAAATCGGGTCTCGGAATGCTAATTTACACTTACAGCAGCATTACACGCGATTAGGAAAAGTCAACTAGCATTTAGGTTGGTCAACTGGCATTTAGGAAGGCTAATCGCATGTAACTACTAGCATTTAGGGCTAATCGCATGTAACTACTAGCATTTAGGGCTGATTGCATGTAACTACTAGCATTTAGGGCTGATTGCATGTAACTACTAGCATTTAGGGCTGATTGCATGTAACTACTAGCAATTAGGGCCTGATCGCATGAAACTACTAGCAATTAGGGCCTGATCGCATGAAACATTGGCGATTGGCCTCCTAATCGCCTCTAACATAGGCGATTAGGATTGCTAATCGCTTGTAACCTTGCTGTTCCGGTTTTTCGCGCGTTTAACGCTCCAAATCAGATCCAGAACGTGTGTAACCACCCAATATCATCCCAACAACTATTCTAAACATGTTTAAACCAAAATCCTTCGTTTAACCTCGTATTATCAGTCCTGCATGCAACCATGTAATCCAAACGCCATAAACATAGCATGAAACACCACATTAACATGCATAACTATAACCCTAATAATCAATTCTCAGATTTTATCATCATAATATCATTAGTATTCTGAATTAACCTAATAACATGTTAATCCTTCATCTTGAATCATAAAAACCCTAGCTTTCTAATCATAAACACACATAACACATGTATACTAGTTAAAATCCGATTAACAACACTTATTAACGATTTTCAGAAAGCTTTTCCGTTTTAGAACAGGTCTGGACTATTAGGGATTGAATAAAAACGTTTATAAAGATTCATGGATGGAAACCAAACCTTAGATTTGTGAAAGAATGATGGATTAAGCTTGAAACCTTGTGTTTGGATCAAAAATCGCGTTCCAGAGGTTGTGTGTGTGTTGGGGCGGGTTATGGGACGACTAGGGTTTGTATTATGAAGTTTATGAGGTCAAGTATGGTATTTATAGTCGTTTTTAGTCGTCCAGCACGTAACTAGCGATTATGCAGCCTTTACACGCGATTAGGAAGCCTAATCGCATGTAAGTTCATGCAATTGGGGCCAAATCGCATGAACAGTCATGCATTTGGTCCCCTACTCGCCCCCCTTATGGGCGATTAGGCTTCCCTAATCGCCTATAGGGGCTGATTTCGTGTGTTTTGTGCGTTAAACCCCGTTTTAACATATGTTAACACATATTCACATACCGACAAGTCACATAATGATTGTAAACACATAACACATGTAAATACACATATTCACACTCGTTCACCAATTCCCGGGACTCGAGACTTGTATGTTCCGTATGCCCTGACGATCCTACAAATCGTCACCGTTTGTACACTTGGTTAAGGACCGACATCTAATGAACCTCTAGACCAACATCCAATGATCTTCTAGACTAAACCGATAGTTCCCGAACCATAACCCGACTTAACTAACCCAGTTAAGTACAATATACGCGTGACTCGCTAAGGTAGACTTTCATCTAGACAACGTTGTTAACCAGAATTTGCCGGGTGTCACATAATTGGTTATCGGTCAAATAGTTCAGGTGTTTGAGCTGCATGTTTTCAGCCATTTGGATTGCAATCCGGAAAAAACATGAATAAAGACAAAACCTAGAGCACCCTATGAAAGCCTTAAACGAAAAACTCAGTTCAATGACCACATTTCCTCCACGCCACCTATTAACTCCATACTAGATAGATGCTACAATGCAACTACATCATCCTAAGTTGGATTTTTTACACAATCTTTGATAAAGAAAAAAAAAATACTTCATATCACTGATAAACTTGAGGCCAAAGCCTATGATGTTTGGATTTCCCTTAAATGGTTGTACTTCGATAACAGAGAACGCATGCTACAACTTGAACAATAGTTCTCCAACATCACCATGAATATAAAACCATTACCCAACATTGCCAAGAAATCAAAAACATTGTCAAGTGGCTTGACAATGAATTAATCCGAAATACATATTTTCAATCCGATAACCGACCCAATTAACTATTATCGGGTTCGGGTAGAGTTGTTCATCGGGTTCTGTTTAATCGGGTAAGCTATTTTCTCAGTTCAGGTCACCCCTATACTATATTACGGCATCATTGGCGGTTTCATATTTGGAACAAGAAATGTGGCTGGTCGAATATGGTTTTATTTTTTGTGGCAATTTGGAATTAATAATCCTACTTTTTATGGTTGACCAATAATAATCTCATCTAAGTTTATTCTTGTCACAAGTCCCACCTTTTAAACGGCGTGGGTGGCATGGGAAAGGGTTATTAACCCAAAAGAAAAGGGCGGCATTGGTTTGGGATCCTTAAAGCATATGAATATAAGCTTATTGCTTAAGTGGTGGTGGCGATATAAAACGGAACCAACATGCCTTTGGAGACGAGTCATTGATTCCATACATCATAATGATAGAGCGTGGTCTTATCTACCGATTAAATCATCCATAACCGGGGTTTGGAACTGAATCATAAAAGTCGGAAAGGATTTTGATGACGCAAATATCCGGGTTGAAAATTTGTTTAAAGGAGGGCTGGGGAATGGTCTGAGGATACGGTTCTGGCTTGATCGATGGCTTGGCGAGCTTCCACTCAGGTACATTTTCCCTCACCTTTTTATTTTAGAGTCGGATAAGAGCTGCACTATTGCAGCCCGTTTTTCACAGCAGGGTTCCAGGTGGGTTTTGGGTTGGGCTTGGAAACGTGAACCTTTGCAGTATCAAGAGAGACGTGAACTCCAGGAGTGTGCGAATCTGTTACAGCCGTGCGTGTTAACCAACAGTGCTGATTCATGGACCTGGAATGCGGATAAGAATGGAACTTTCACTACTGCGTCATGCCGAAAATTGTTTGCTGCAACAGCGACGCCATTTTACCCTTATGAGTGGTGCAAACTTGTACCGAAGAAGGTTAATCTACTTGTCTGGAGAAGCGAACAAGAACGTATACCCACACTTGAAGGATTATCGCGTAGGAACATCATCAGCTCGTCTTCCTTATGCACCTTTTGCAGCGACCAATCCGAAAGTGCCGAACATCTCTTCACATCGTGCTACTTCGCAACACAGCTCTGGCAAAAAGTAAGTGATTGGTGCCGGATTCCTCCTTTCATTATTTTCGACTTCAGAGACCTATTGAATGCGCATAAATGTACCGGTATTGGAAGCGTCAAAAAAAAGGCCATCAAAGCGATCATCTTAACAACGATCTGGGTTATTTGGATTACAAGAAAATTTTTTCAGGAAAACGACCATCTTTGGATCAATGCTTAGGAGAAATCAAATCGCTCTCTTTCAATTGGATTACAAATCGTGGAAAGCTTATATCAAAGGATTGGAACAAATGGATTGTCTTTGATCTAAATGTGTAATTGATTGATTAGGTTTGGCTCATTGTATATATCTAGTTAGCATCTTGCTATTGGATATCCTTGTAACTTTTGGGTTTGGTAATAAAAGTTCTTTGCCTTTCAAAAAAAAAAAACACTTTGTATCATTGCAAGGTCCTCATTAACTAAAATTAACGCCGTTAAATTTTTGATGGGGTGGCATCTGAGTTAGATATCACTTAGTAGTAGGGTCCAAGGGGCATTTAAATTATTTTTCAGAATTTGGACTATTTTTTGGTGGAAAAATTGACTCAATTTTAGGAGCAAGTTAATTTCAAAATAATAACTGCTTTAAGTTGGTTTTCTAGGCTGGAACCCTAAATTCGTATTCCATTCTATTTGGTCAAAAACACCACTTCAAGAAAATCATACATGCACATACTTGTTATTGAGAAATCAAATTATGAGTTATATCTGATTGAACCATCCGATTGAACCATCAAATAGTTATAATCTGGAAGTGATCTCACGACTCTCAGATTATTTTGAATTTCCCGAACATTTAGCTTGCCGACTACGCTAGCAAACAAGTGTAGTATTTCAAAACAAAAGAAAATGTATAAACGATATCTTAAGCATATCAACCACCTTCAAAATACCTTTCTTTTACATTTTCTTGTTTTTATTTTCCTATAAAAATTAAATTACCTCAATGCAATATTTATGGTTTGTAGGTAGTTGTGAATGGTTTCAGTCCAACACTCAAATTGTCCAATAATCGAGTCCCACGAGAGCACAATAATTAACTCAACCCACCCCCACCTCGTGCTTCTATTCAATTTTTCTGTCAAAACTCAAAAGTGCATCTTGTCATTTTTTTTTTTCCAAACCGCTTGTTCATAACTTTCTAAACTATTCTTTCTCTATATATTAATTTTACGACAGATCTACAGTAAACCAATATGTTATTTATATTGTTATTTATTATTATTTTTGTCAGTAAACTAATATTTTATTTATATTGTTATTTAATATTATTTTATTATAATACCAAATATGAATACGGTAATGTTTTGTTTATTTTATTATTTAATTGTTATTTTGTTAGTATATTATATTGACAATTTAATAGTAGGATAGATTTTGTAGAGGATTAAAATTTTTAGACCAACGCAATATTCTTCGTTATTATTGGTCCACGTAATTGAAGATTATTGGCCCATGTAATTGGCCTACATATTCGAAGAAAATTGCTAACGTAATAGAAGATTATTGGCCCACGTAATTGACGAAATTGCTAGATAGCGGTATGACACTTATTGTCGCTAATAATGTTATTTTTAATGTCCACCAAACCTATAACGACACGAGCGTCCCGCAACGAAACGCGAGTAACTAAAACACTAGTATATATTAATACAAAGACACTTTAATAGTGTATTTGTTTTAATATATATATATATATATATATATATATATATATATATATATATATATATATATATATATTGGCCACTAACTTCTACGTTAACTTTATTTCTGCTACTAACTTTTAGGTTAACTTTATTTTCTTCAGTAAACCAATATTTTATTTATATTGTTATTTATTGTTATTTTTGTCAGTAAACTAATATTTTATTTATATTGTTATTTAATGTTATTTTATTATAATACCAAATATGAATACGGTAATGTTTTGTTTATTTTATTATTTAATTGTTATTTTGTTAGTATATTATATTGACAATTTAATAGTAGGATAGATTTTGTAGAGGATTAAAATTTTTAGACCGACGCAATATTCTTCGTTATTATTGGTCCACGTAATTGAAGATTATTGGCCCATGTAATTGGCCTACATATTCGAAGAAAATTGCTAACGTAATAGAAGATTATTGGCCCATGTAATTGACGAAATTGCTAGATAGCGGTATGACACTTATTTTCGCTAATAATGTTATTTTTAATGTCCACCAAACCTATAACGACACGAGCGTCCCGCAACAAAGCGCGGGTAACTAAAACACTAGTATATAATACAAAGACACTTTAATAGTGTATTTGTTTTAATATATATATTGGCCACTAACTTTTACATTAACTTTATTTCTGCCACTAACTTTTAGGTTAACTTTATTTTCTTCTAATTTGACCACCAAACTTAGACTAACAAACTTTTAGCCTTTAGGATTTAAAACTTTGGCCACTAACTTTTAGCTTTTAGGATTTCAAACTTTGACCACTCAACTTTTTTAAACTTGCATTGCACTTTGGCCAAAAATTTTGCTTTTAGGATTTCAAACTTTAACCACCAAACTTTTAGCTTTTAGCCGCGAGTATTTTTTTGAAGCTCACGCAAGAACAACAGTCATTTAATATTATCTTTTATGTCCACGAAACAAGAGCTCCCACAGCTACGCGCGATCTTTAACGTCCACCAAACACTCAACGCAACAGGCGCTCCCGTCGCGTTTCGCACAACAGCCGCACCCGCGGCGAAGCGCGGGTAACTAATACCTAGTTATTATTATTATACAAAAACATGTTCGACAATTAAGGGAACGAAATGACCGGCAGAAATAATGAAGGTGAACTATGGAGAGGAAGTAAAGGTGCTAATGTTTTATACTTTTATTAGGATAGTTTTTTTTTATAAAGAAAACTTAAGAGCTATTCCTTAATTGTTAAATTACCAAGTTTTGCCCTTAATTATAACCTTGACACAATTTTCATAATTTGTAGTGCTAATAACTAAGGCTGGCATAACAGGTTACACGAACCTGTTAAGACACGAACACGAAACTTGTAAACACGAACACGACACGAAATCTAATCGTGTCCTTTTTTTCAAACACGAACCCGTGTATAACAGGTTAACACGATAAGACACGACAAGACACGATAAGGAACACCTAGTAAAATAAGTTAACACGAAAAGACACGATAAGGCACGATAAGACACGATAAGACATGACAATACATGATAAGAAACACGATAAGACACGATAAGACCTGCTAAGACACGTACACGATAAGACACGAACACGAAACAGGTAAACACGAACACGACACGAAAATAAACAGGTCTTAACGTGTTGACCTGTTATAGACACGAAACCTGTTAAGGCCAAACACGAAACCTGTTAAAATCATGTAGGTTCGTGTCAGGTTATCGTATTCGTGTCTAAATTGCCAGCCCTAAACATATGAAAACATTATTAATAGCAAATTAGGAATGCACAGAAAGTCAACTGACGGTATATGCATTAACTAGAGTGGGTGTGTAGGACTTTAATACCATATCGTAACGATCCAGCTTTTGCAATAGTACAAGACACATCTATTAATTTCTTTAAACTCACACATGGTATGATATGTCATGATGGTCCCTAACATGGTTTGATTTGTTGGCCGTTTAGAAAAAAACATGCTCCCAAGCAAATGTACCGTAAATATATTGACACCGTGTTTATGGGAGGGTTTTGTAACACCACAAATGATACTTTGGGACATGGTTATTAAGCTCTCTATATTAATACCGATCTTCTATGATTTTGTTAATTGTACATTTTGATATGCCATGTAATTCCAGGATCATAATATTATTCCCCTAGAATCGAGATTGTAAACGTGGCGATCCATCATATTCTGTGATTTATAGATTTTGTTAGTTGGAAACATGTAAATCCAGTGTACGATCTCTACCTTCATAAGATCTTTCATAGACTTCAGATCTTGATCATAGGATCGTAAGATCTCGATGTTTTACTTGAAATGTTGAACTAAAAAAACAATAGAGTGACTATAATAATTGATAATTGAAATGAAGTAAAACAACATATGAACTAACTTGCTAAAGCAACTCACAAAAACACATTATTATGAAGTTATTCAAATTTAACAATTCAACACCTAAAATCTAAACCTTTAATAGCCTAATTTTGTGATTTAAATGCTTATAATTCATATTATGACTAATTATGAATCATAAACATTATGTACTTAGTTTTTCTTACGGTACAAAACTTGTGGTATCATATCATGTTTCAAGTATTACAAAAAGTAATGACTTATTAATAGTTTAGACAACAATTATTGATCAGTCATAAGTTCAGTCTATAATGCTTTCAACTACACAAACATTATATCCATTTATAAGAATTATATTAAACACAGTTAAGAACCTATTGATGTTTAGTAGTTAGTATCTTTTATTGGTTAAATACTAAATAAGAACGTGTTTTATTGGTTACCCTCAATAAGGGGTGTAAATGAGTTGAATATCTCATACACTACTCGATATTTGTTAGTTAAAAGCTCAACTTGAATCAGGGTGAAATGAGTATAAGCCTGAATTAAAGATAACTTAATAAAGAGAAAACTTCACATAATAGTAACCAAGTTTTAAAAGTATCTCATTTAGGTGACTTAATATTTAAATCGGGTCTTTTTGAATTTTATTTGTGTCAAGAATGAAATAGAGAAGAGGATGTTGGGGTCGGAAATTTTAATATTTGTAATTATATTAAGAAAAGAAAAAACATGTAAATTATATTAAAAAAATTTGCTAAAATCCACATTGTCAATCAACATCATCATTAATAAAAAAAAGAAAAGAAAAACATAATTAAAAAAAACACATCATAATGGTTACTTATGAAATAAGTGAAAAAACTTATCTATGTTACCTTATTAAGGAGGAGAGATGGACAAGAAGGTAAATTCACACATTTTTTAAGATGGCATGTGAAGAGACATAGGCATAATCACTATATTTTACACATTTTCTTCCATTTATGCCCTTCTATACAATCTCTAAGCCTAATTGTACAATCTACCCATGCTACTCATCATTATGGTGGTATTTGATAGCTCCGGTCGAAACCGATGATTTTGACATTCAATTCATCAATTGAATGTCTCTTCATTTGATCTTCATCATGCCTTTAAAGAGTGTCATACAACTCAAGTGATTGTCAATGAATCGTTCCATCTCCTACTCACTTTCCTTGAAATAACTGCTATTAAATCTTTCTCTACTCAAGCGTTCCTCCTTCTGCAGTTATCAGCTTCATCAATTAGCAAATAAATATATGACAAGGGAAACGCAATGATTCAGATTTGGAGAAGCAAGCATCGTCAAGAACATCACTCTGGCACCATCGGGAATGGATGTTTCTGGAAAACTGAGATCTGGAGACCATGTCACCACACTCTTGGATCGGGTTTCGGGTCACCGTCTTCTTATTCAAGTTAACTGATCCGTATAAAAGGGTTGTTTGGGTTAGAAAGAGGATGACGAGGATAGGGATTAGATGGGTGTTTGGAATCGACATTATTGCCTTTGTAGAATAGGAGAGATGATCAGATGAAAGATCGTCTTTTTGGTAATGTTGTTCTTAACCTCAGTTTCACATCGCCAATTCGCCATTGTTACCGGCTATAATCGCACCGTGTTATAATAGTTAAGTTATTCATAAATTAGTATTTTTGATTTTACTTGCATCAAGCAACAGTCATGTTAATTTTTATTTCACTGTTGTTTTACTTTGTTTAAGTTATTATATAGTTTTCTAGGCCGAATTTAATAGTGGGATTTATGGACATGATTTGGAAAGTGTAAGTGGTTAGTTTTGTTAGGTAAAAAATTCCAATTGGTGATGTTTTCTGTATTATTCCTGACTATGGGCGCTTCTGTTTGCTCAGGTGATTATCATACTGATGCGTATTATAATAAATTTGTTTATAGATTAACACAAATGGTTAATGGAAAAAATGTATGCATAGTGCAGTACTTATTATATAGACATATAGTTAATTTTACATATATATTTGCCATATTGGTTATTAAATTAGTTGCATGATTTAAACTTTTTTGCTAAGAAAGTGCGTTGGAACACGTGAGATTCGCAACTATGAGATGACAAAACAAACGCACCCGCAGCAATGCGCGGGCATACCCACTAGTAATAATATAAAACATGAAAGTTAACTGACCTATTTGAGAAAGAAAAATTAAATGACGTAATTAAAACACTTTTAAAACTTTTTTACCATTGTACAAAATTACCCCTTTAATAAAATGCGATGAATCATGAGCTTTATAAACCGAGTATGCCTAGACACACGATCCTAAACCCTATTATTTTTAATTAAACATAATTTATTGAAAAAATAATATAGTCAGTTAAAATAATATATCTGACCAGAAAATGGTACTATGACGATCCGGTTTAGAACCGGAAATAAAACCAGTTTGACGATCTCTAGTGGGATGGTAATGGTATCATCATGGTACGTCCGAATGTGGAATTGTGGACTAATAAATTTAGCCCAACTAGAAAAGCGGTGGAAGACTGGAAGTTATGAAGTATGGTGGCCCAACCTCTACTTTAATGCACACATGATTTGATTGATAACATCACATTGCTTTTTCACATCGTTTCATTATAAAATCTCTGAACTTCATTATTATAATAATATAATAATATATAAAACCTAGACAGAAAATTGACTTTACTATTTATTAACCGTCTGAAATTCGTTAAGTAGACTCATATCATATGTAACTACCCCCACCTTATACCTTATGGTGGAGTGGTATGAAGGCTCAGTGATAGAAGACTTATGACTGAAAGGTCATGGGTTTGATTTTTGAGAGCGCCGGGTTTTACTGATTATTCCATTGTCGTGCTTTTAGGCGGATGGATAGTCAGGTTTTCCCCGGAACTGGTAAACTTGGTGAAACCAGGAACTCCCTTACACTTCTGGTTAAAAAAAATGGACTCATATGTAACTATCAATAAATTCTTACACTAATAAAAAGGTACTTAAAATGTCGGGTCTCATCAAATGACTTTTAGCATAATGGTAATAAGACATGTGATATGGTGTCTCATGTCTGTTCCTATTTAAGGATTTGAGACTCATAGTAAAATAGAATTGGTGGGTGTATGTTTAGCCGTTCTATAAAAAATTAAAAGAACTAAAAATAAATGTAACGTATCAACGTATTAACTGTTGATTGTTTTTTGCTTTCACATGTTCAATGATTATCCATTTAGCTTTGATTTCAATAACTTTAATTGATTTCAAAATGTGGCCAAAACAAAAATAAAAACCTTAGCGCCGTGGCCAATCAAGTATGTTAGGGTAAATCATGGTGCATGGAAGATTTATTACACTTTTGTTATAAGTCATGGTAGAAATTGCAAAAGCGATATTTATTTTAATTAGATAAAATATGCTCTGTTATCTATAACCATAATGATAATAATAGAACCATAAATAGATTCAGGTGGCAACCGGGCTGGAAAAGATTGCCAGCATCTGTGGAGGAAAAAGCGTAGTTTGAGGAATTCAGAAATCGACTCAGGTCAGTCAAGTTAAAACAAGCCGATGATGAATGGCGTTGGCGTTTGGGAGATGAAATGGTAAAATTCTCAGTCAAGTCGGTTCGGAAGCTGCTTTGGGGAAATTATCATTCGACAAATCAAGAGGCTGAATTTTGGTGGAGTAGGATTGCTACATCGAAGGTGAATTGTTTCGTATGGCGAGCGGTGGAAAATAAGATACCTACAGCTGAAGCCTTGGCGTTCCGAGGTCTACATGTGTCTGACGGCATCTGCAAGAGGTGTGGTTCTGACCCAGAGACGGCAAAGCACTTGTTTGTTGAATGTTTGTGGGCTAGGGCGGCATGGCGATGTATAAAGGAATGGGTCAGATTGGAATTAGCATGTGAAAACGACTCGCTGCCGCAAATTATTAGTAAATGCAGGTCGCTGAATTGTAGTGGAAGGAAGAAAGAGGCTGTCTATGCGATTGTTTTGTTGACTGTGTGGAAGCTTTGGATTTATCGAAACGACAAGGTATTCAACTAGGTGGATACGGCAACACAAAAACTGGTTGATGAGATTAAGACGGAAACATATTGGTGGATGGTAAAGAGGGCGAAAGAACCGGCCATGGACTTAGAAAGATGGTTTCAGTTTACGGTTTTTGATTACGGTTAAGTAGTGTAGGTCCCGGGTGTATCGTGGGAGCAAAAGTCCCAGGTAGTCACTTGCTTAATGGGCGTGGGTGGTGTCCGATTCCTAGGTCTTGGGTCTGCAGAGTGATAATGTATGGCTGTAATAATTTTGAGTTTGTTGTTTTGGGTCTGCACTCTGCAGATGGGTCAAATATTATGTATACTTATGGGTTGTAATACTTTTTGGTGAATGTGAATGAGAATCGTTTGTTTGGTCAAAAAAAAAAAAGATAAAATATGCTCGTCTAACCTCCAATTTTCATAAGAATAAAAATATACATATTAACTTGCTAAAATTACGAATAATATAATGTATATTGTTCAATCGTGTAATATACAGATACCTAACCTAGTTAATAATAAATTACGAATAACCAGCGAAAGTAGTTAAGTACAAACACTAGGGATGAGCTCGGAACAGTATCGGTATCAGCTAATACCGATCCCGAAAACTCCCAAAACCCAATACCGACACCGATACCGTAAACATACGGTACGGTATTGGTACGATACCGGTATGGTATTGATATTTTATCTTAAAATACCGATACCAAAAATACCGAAACCGAAACCTCTAAATGTGAGTACTGATACCAAACACCCTTCGTTCGGTACGGGATCGGTATCGGTTCAGTATTCGATGCAATATGCTCATCCCTAACAAACACAATGTGATAGATCTAAAACACAAGGGCTAACACTGTTAATGTCAAACCAAAAGGATCACAATTAAAAGTTTAAAACAATTCCACCACTAATCAAACCCTCTAATTAACAGATTAACAAAACAATCCACATTTCCCACTAAACAACAATGTTAGATCTCAAATCATATTGTAACACTCATCATATCTCACATATTCCATCAACAAACCAGCTTACAAAACCACAAACAATAGGTACACCTGTAGTCCAGTTTCTACACACCCAAACACATAGTTCATTACATTTACAGCTCAAGTCAAGGAGAAAAAACTGTAGGGTATTCAAGGCATCATCATCTGCAGAAGAAGATCAGAGAGTTAATATTAGGTGGAGAGAGTTGGTATTGGATCCAGATCGGGATAATGTGGTGGCGGTGGGGCTAACGGGGGCGTTGGTATGGGCCGGTGTGCAGGTGTTGTGGCAGTTGTTTGTTGTAACTATGGCTATCATGGTTGCTGCTGTTAAGTATACTTTTGTAGGTGTTTTGTTGATCTTTATTGTTATTACTCTTCTTTGACTTATTATTATTTTTCATCCGGAAATTAGATGGGGTTTTTTTTTTTTTTTTTGACTTATTATTATTTTTTATTTGTGGCTTAGTGGTAGGTGGCTCGGGTTCTCCTTTGTGAGGCCCGGGTTCGACCCCCATTGGCATCATTTGGGGGACACCAGGCACTGACGGTGACAACTTGTGGTCCTAATGATGCAAGTTTGATCCTGAACTGGCCCGGTTTCATCCGGCTGTTACTTCAGCGATTTATATTGTGTGGAGGCAGTACGGTTTCAGGCGGAAGCCACCGCTCCAGCGTAGACCCGGTTCAGTGCATCTATCAAAACATGGTCCTCGTCTTCAACCTCAAGCGAGCAGTTAGGTGAAGAAACGGAGAAACCTCCGTGGGCAAGATAAAGAGCCAAAGCCTCAATCTGACCGGGTCCAAATGAAGATGGTTTAGAAGTACTCAACTGACATGGTTTCTAGTCCGGAAAACGGATAAACATTACATTGCTATGATCTTCTATTAAAGTAAAAAAATACAAATGATTTGACGGAAAAAAAAAATATGCTAATAGAAATAAACGATAAGACTATATGGTGTGGTACCATATTCCCCAAACTACCCCAAGTGCCATATAGCGTCACCTCATTTTCCCTCTTTCCTCTCCAAAGTTTGGAAATCGTATTCCCCAATTCACCCTTCATTTTTTTATTATATAAAATTTGATTAAAAAAAATAGGCCAATCACTACACTCGGCACAATCGGTGAGAAACCCCCGAAGTCCCCGAAATCAGGGGGGGTCTCTGCATTGTTGTCTACTCATGTTGTACTAGATTAAACAAAAAAATGCAAAAAAAACAATAAAAAATGTATGGGATTAAGAACTTTTTTTTCAACAAAAATGCAAAACCAACTAGTAGATTATAACTAACAGTAACATCAAACAGTTTGCAACATCAGATTTTACAACCAAGAACAAATACCAAAATTTCTTTCACCACTTGTCACTAGTTACTACACGCTACTTCCCAAAATATATAAAAAAGTCCCCGGGTAACCTTAGTCTTCAAACTTGATCTTCTTCGGTACAGGCACATCACTCCCAACCTGTTTACCAGATTAAACAAAATTAAGCATCAAATCGACACACTCAAATTTAAATGGGTCAAAACTGCCTCATGTATCCACCAAAACGTATTGCATATTAACATGTATGTAATTATAGATGTTGATAAATGCTTACAATTTCTGGGCACTCATAGTCAATGCCAGCTGCCTCAATCTTCTTCCGCCTTTTCTGGTCTCTTTTCAAGATTCCATCTACCAACTTCTTGTGCTCTTCAAATGTCCTTTCCTGAATAATCTCATCACAGATTTATAGCTAACCAAGTGTGCCAATTTACAGACAAATTTGAGACCATAAAAGAGATAACTGAGCTTAATAAGATGTCCATATCGTACCTTGTTATGGCGTTTACGTTCGATATGAACCCAGTCCAAGGGTTTATAAAAACGGTTAACACCTTTCCACCTGCAATCAATATAAAAATTTCCTAAGTACAGCAACAAGAAGAACAAACCTTTTATCATAAATTAGTATAGGTCAAACAGGTTGAGTTGACCGGAAACACTTTTGTTCCATCTTTCAAACTTAATAATAAATAACTAATGCAATAAATATGATTACAGTAATAGAACAGTATTAAAACACAGATACAAATAATGTTCAAATACTCAAATGCTTACAGTTTGGGATGAACACGCTCAGGAGGGATGATCTGTACTTGCAACAAATGTTCAAATAAGAGATAGTTATGCATGGTTTCTGCAACAATTTTTGCCACCTGCATGTATTTATAATTATCTAGTTAGCTACTACTGATGATGAATTAAAAATCTTTATGAAAAATGTTAAGTAAGCTATGTTTAACCTCCGGAGACGCAAACTGAATGAACCCAAAATGCTTTGATTTTCCTGTCTGGAAAAAAAGAAGAAAAAAACAGGAGTTCATTGAGTGAAAAGCATACATAATATTAAGAGGATGTTTCACAAAGTTTAAAATAAACTACAATTTATGTGGCCTTAAATAAACTACATGTGTTTAGCATATTTAAAACATTGTACAAAAAAAAACTTCTAATCACACTTTTATTGTGGAAATTTAGCTAAAGATCCAACCTTCCTGTTCCTTGCAATCCTGATCCTCTTGATTTCTCCAAATTGCTTGAAGAAAGCTGCATCAAAAGTAGGATTAGAAAATTTAACCCAGTGCTTTATAGTCGCAGCCTAATAAAAGTTGCAACATATAAACTTTAAAGTTACTGGATTGCTTGTGTAGGGGCAGGATCAAATACAAAGTAATACAAACGTGCGAAGGATCACTTTGTACTTGATAATTACGTAATGATAATTACGTAATGCCTTCATGAACATACAAAAACATTACGTAATGATAATTACGTAATGCTTTCATGAACATAAAAAACATTACGTAATTATCATTACGTAATTATCAAGTACAAAGATCCTTCGCATCCTTCGCACGTTTCTTTTACTTTGTAGAATAACCGCCCCCTGCTTGTGTATATGCACAAAAGTCAAAACTCAAAATGATCAACAAATGAGAAAATTTACCCTCCATTTCATTCTCATAAAATCCATGAGGGATTCTTCCAATATACAACACGGTGGATTTATTTTCTGAATTTTCGGTGATTGGCAATTTTCTAGCTGGACCTCCCTCTAAAGGCTGTTTCATACACAAACCAACACTAAATTAATTAAACAAAACACCCTCTTCATATGGCTGAATCAACAAACAAAATACTTGCTGAGAACTGATGGGAAAGAAACACACTTATGACTTCAATAAACTCCGTAACATATACTGAAAATTAAAACAGATGTAGTATGATACATAAAAATGATCTTTATCACAATAAGCTATAGTTGATTTATCAGACATATTACGTCGTAAGTTTCTGTAATCAGCATCAAAATGCATACATGTCACACAATTAGAGCATCTGCCTTTTGAAGGAGGATGGAAACAAGAATTTGAGGCACTCTCATAATAAACAATAGGACTTACTTTAGACTATGTGGAATGCTACGTGAGCGTGAGGACCTGTGCTACAATATCTCACATTCACACAAATACCACGCCCTGTGCGTGGGCTCACAGTCGTGAGAGGAAAATGTATTATACAAAAATTGGGGAGCCAATCATATACCTCCACATAGGCATTGTTTTTTATTATTATTAAATTTTCAATTAATCCGATTTTTCTCAAATAACGTGTATTCATGGGTACATATCTGTGGTCCACTAACAACTACTTGAACTCATAATTCAATCTAGTTAGCAATGCCGAGTTCAATAACCATTTTGACTAGTAGGTGTTCAATCTAACCCAATAGCGCTAACTGCTAAAACATAACAGTATACCGTATGCTTGTATTCAGAAGAATATTAATCAAGCCCATCTGTCGCTGCAGCTTATAGTTGTTTAAAACTGGAATTACAGATATTAAAAATCATGTAAGCATCCGAGGGCGCCATTTACAGTTGCATTAGCCACTAGTCAATATCTGCTGATTAGTTCATTTAAATCGTAAATTCTTAAGATACGACATGGGTTATGCTAACCGGTGAGAGCGTATGTTCATTTTAGAGGATAATCACATGTGAAAAATGTAAATTCAAGGAAGGTGAGTTATTGTGCTGCTACTTATAATGTTCAAATTACCTGTAATTACGTAACTATACTCATGAAACGGTTAGCAATACGAATAAATTTGTTTTTCATGTTTGGACTAATCTTATGTAAGAAAAAGCATATTCTATAAACTAGGTTAAAGCTAATAAACACCGTAATAAAAACTCACCAAGAAATCAGCAGCAGCAGCTTCGTCTTTACGAGCAGCCGTCAGTTCAGTAGAGCCTTTCTTAACTTTCTTCATCATTGATTTTTTCGCCTTCATCCCCATCTATAAATTCAACTTAACGTTAGGTATAATATTGTATAATAATATCCAAATCATAAACATAACCCTAATAAATCATGTATCAGCTTCTGTCAATACATGATGAGAAGAAAATAAAGTGAACAGACAACTCAATTGAAGAAAAGAAAGACGATTAAGTAAGAAAGAAACCTTTTGTGTACGTTAATGGCGGAAAAGGATGACTGACGGTAGATTTCGCCGCGGCGGCGAGAGAGAAAGAGCCGTTACCTATTGTCGCACAGTTAAGGTTTGGGTTGGGTTGGGTTGGGTAAGTATTAAATAGTCTCCTGCCATAAACCCTAAACTTTTCAGGATTTTCAAGAATAACCTTATACTTTCAGTTGCAAGTTATTAAGTTGCACCAAAAGGAATTTTGTGACTTTGTGGGTAAGACCATCTAAACCGGTTATTTATTTATTTATTTTTTTAACGGAAAGTGGTGCAACTGATGGAATTCCGGCTAACATTCTGGGTCAGCCTGTACTGGTTACTCATTTCATCTGGATTGGGAATCTCCCCAGGTGGAACCCCCACCCCCACATGTGGTAAATATGGTTCCAACAAGAATTGAACCCTTAACTTCCACATGACCTCCACTCTAGCTCCCTCAACTTTCACCAATTGAGCTAGGCTTCATCGGCATCTAAACCGGTTATTGATTTGGTTAAATGGACAATTTTTAAAATTTTGGTTTGACGTTTTAATTTTTTTTTTTAAATGTAATGAACGGTGTGGTTTGTGGTTTATATCGAAACAGGTCATTTAAAATCGTACCATATCCTATAACTTTTTAAATACTTCATATTAGTCATATTTAATTATTTATGTTTTATATCGGCTTATTTGAAATAAAAGTGAGCTAGAAGTGCAATAATTGTCTTTACACTAGTTCATCATTATTCAGGCTATTCAATAATCAAAATATGTGATGTGCTAAAACAAAGACTTAAGGAGTCAAAGTCATGGTCTTTGTTCTCCCATGAATCATCAGCCACACAATCACACATTCTAAAGTGTTAATCTATCCACCAAATTTCTCACGATCTTCCATCGGTCACGAAAAGTCAAACTACGTAGTTGCTACCGACCTCCCATCTCGTCATGATTATTGTATAATCTTGTTGGAGTGTTGGATGTCATGGGGATTCTACCTACTCGACTATTAGACCTAACTTGTTTTAACTCATGCTCAAATCGGCTTCGCACCACCTTAGCTCATGCTTATTCGAATATAAGTTACCGGTCAACTCATTCTAACTCTTGCCCCAACGTTGTTAAGCTTAAGGTTACTACTTTACGTTTTATGTTACCAATCATTGATTTGACGAGGTGTTAAGTTACCAATCAACCTAGTTTATAAATATTTCATAACAATTTGGTTCAGTTTGATTTCCAACAGTAAAGTTTTGGTTTTCGATAATAAAAAGTGTTTGTTTCCCTAGGTGTCCCTAAAACATCTTTTTTTTTTAATGTAATTTTAGACATTTTATGGAAATCAATTACTTTTGTAATTGTCAAGATTGTATTAAAAACAGGCATCTTGTTTGTTAGGTTTATAAGGTTTTATAATTCATATTTTAAGATAAGCTAACAATTTGTTTCAATTGCGTAAAAGAATACGAGCCTGGGACTTTTAACAAAATTCAACGAGCTACATCAAACATGTAGCATGTGCGCAAAATACAAAATCCCTAACATGTTGACGGCCAATAAAACCGTTTGATCTTGGTCTTATAATGTGAATGATTGATGCATAAGTGATCACTTTTTTTTAACGGCTAATTTTTTTTGCCCTCTAAATACACTCATTTTTACCTCTTATGAGGCTTGAATTCCCAATCTCGCATTTAAGGGCTGTAGAACATTTGGGGAACTAAACCTTTTCTCTTGACAATAGTCAATAGGAGTTAAATTTAATTTTTGCAAATATAGAAGTGAAAGTTCAAATTTTTGATATATTTGAAGGAAAGATGGCGAAGAAATGTAAACGGTGGTGGTTCCTATATTTGTGCAAATTTCACATCCACTCCAATGTTTGTCAAAAATGAACTTGCAAGGGCATGGTGCGGTTGATTCCCTCTAGCAGAGGTATGAAACTCACATACAACTTCCAGCGGTTTCCGTCTTTAACCTCTTGGAAGGCCATCTGCTCAGCGTAAGCTGCGTTTACATGGTCCTATTGGTTAGCATGGCATTGGTGCCGTGAGCTTTCCGCTGATGGGTTGTCGTACCTATATAGAAAAAAAATGGGATTTTGGTTACCTTTTTTTTTTGGTAATTTCCTCTTATGTTAAAACTAATTATGAGACTTATAGAATGACGAGCTTCTAAATGTATTCATTATTTGATTGCAATGGTGATAAGTGTAATTGTTAGGTTGGATAAAAAATTTCAACTGAACACGACATCAAGGAGGTAAATTGCGGCATAACTTCAACATTTGGACCTGACTGGCATCAGGTAATAATGTCTGCATCACCTATCTCTTCAGTTTTGCTAATCTTAATTTAAATGATTATAGATAGTTCGTAGTTGACGTTTCAGCTGAAAAGATTGAAACTTTATCCAATCAATATGATTACTTCATTGAAATTAAGTTCTTCTGTTAAAGTTATTAGAGTCTCGAGTTACATTTTAGTTTGATGTGCATTCATATATTCAAAAATTTAGATTTTTCTTTTGCTATATGTTTCTTTGTAAGATCATATTGGATGCACGAAGCTTATATCAAATTTCAAACCTTGCTCTGGTAAGATTCCTACAAGATGGGAGCTGGTGCGCAGAGGCATGTATTTCGGATGATAGATATTACGATTCACGAATAAGAGGGATTTTGTTGACCATGTAACTTGTTTGCATCTACTTGTATTAATCTAAGCGTATGAGTTTTGTAACTTACCAGAAACAAAAACATGTAACAACAGAAACGTATATTAAGAAACCAAAATATACGTACCCGCGGCAACGCGCGGGCATTCCTACTAGTGATCTTAAACTCGCACTTAATTTTTGTTTAATATTAAGATTTTGGCACATTCAGCTGGATATAGGGTGGCATTTGTGTCGGGTTGACGGGTTTCCTGTTTGTAGGTTGAGTTTAGGGGTGTACAAAAAGCTCGCGGCTCGCTCGAAACTTGCTCGAAAAAAGCTCGGCTCGAAGAGGCTCGTTTCGTTTTCGAGCCGAGCCGGCTCGTTTTGTAATCGAGCCGAGCTCGAGCCAGGGGTGTTCAGCTCGTGGCTCGGCTCGATGGCTCGACTCGTGGCTCGACTCGATGGCTCGACATATGGCTCGACTCAGGCTTGTGCATGTGTAATTAATATATAGATGAAACTAATATATTTTGGCTCCAAACCTAATTCTAAAATTCAAAATTTGAAAATCCCGCTCATACTACCTATCTACCTCATCTTTTCATAATAAATAAACCATAACTTAGAAAAAGAAAAAAAAATATACATGATTATGTGTAATTTTATTGTTTTTTATTTAATAAAAAAAATAAAAAAAATATAGCGAGCTGGCTCGAGCTCGGCTCGAACATTTACGAGCCGAGCTCGAGCTCGACTTTTCAGCTCGACCAGAAAAACGAGCCGAGCCGAGCTGGCTCGGTTTAAGTTCGAGCTCGAGCTTGAGCTGGGCCTGGCTCGGCTCGACTCGGCTCGTGTACAGCCCTAGTTGAGTTGATGAACCCGAACACAACCCATATATTTTTTTCGCGTAAAATGCTGCAACCCTAACCCATACACACGTAAAATTGTGTAACTTGAGGACAATCTATGCAACTCATTTATTCAACAAGTTAAACGACTTGACGGTTTGTAAAGGGATTGGCGAGTTACAATCAAGCTGTGAACATGTTAATTGGGTTAGCAGGTTGTAATTGTGTTAAATGTCATCTAACATAGCATTTTAAAAATATAATCCAATCTCAGACCCATACTCCCTTCGTTCCAAAGTATTGTTTAACTTTATATGTCAAAGCTGACCATTTTTCAACTTCAAGGGAGCATCAATTACTTGTTCCGAATATAACTCCTATACTAAGAGAGCATTTGATGAAGCCTTTAAAATGTGAAGCAAATGGATTAATACCTGAAAAGGTTGACAGCATTCTACAAACTGATGCCATAAAAACATGTAAATACTAAATATTTCTGAAAAAAAATGAACTGACCACAAATGGTAGCCCTATAAAGAGGCAATGAACAGGATTATATCATTTTATATGGGAATCTTGTTTTTTTATTACAATGTATGCTTCCCAAAAATGTACAAGCAAAAACCATACTCTAGTCGCGCGGCAAATTTCTCCATCTATATTAATATCTAGTGAAAAACAAAGCTATATAGTGAAATGAATCGAATAAACCTGTTTTCGGAGGGGTGCTTGAATATCCATTTGAGATTTTCCAACATGTACAGCAGTCAGCAGCACCCTTAAGAGATGAAAATAATCCAAGAAAAGATATTCACAGTTCCACTATAGACTCCATATAAGATCCTGAAACCACAGCCCTCAACCTCTTTGAAAAAGCACAGTCATAGCCATTAGAAGCAATCGGTGATACTGTCGCCATAAGAACAATATTCCCATCATTCTTAACATCCACTGCATAGACTTTGTGAAAAACATCTTGAAGTTGTTGCACCAATGTTTCATAGAACAACTCATTCGGAGGAATCACATTGATGACAAGAACACCATGGCTATGAAGAACCGATCTTGTAGCCTGAAAAACAGACTTCCTGACAAATTCCAGCGGTGGAGCACTAATTTCACTTCTAGCATCACTCGAATCCAAATCAACCATAACTACATCAAACTTACCACCCAAACCATCAATCTCGACAGATGAATCGCTACCGTTCCTGTACGCCATTTCAATCAGTTTTATAGCGTCTCCAACAATAAGTTGAATAGATTTCCCATCATTCAACCCGAAATACCGTCTAGCCACACTCAAAACAACCTCATCAGCCTCCACTCCAACAACTTCAAAACCGAGCTTACCGCTCAAAAAACTTAGCAAAGCACCACCACCAACTCCTAAACATAAAGCTCTCGGACTAAACCCTTGTCGAATACGATCATCAATATTCGAAACAATCAAGAAAAGACCCGATACCATCGGTGTCAAATACGGCTGAACCAATGTCCCAGTATCAACCCTAAACCCAACTTTCTTCATTCTACTCAAACTTACTAAATCCAATTCCCTATCACAAACACTAGCAACAATCGGAACCTGCGACTGAATCAAATTCGGCATTCGTTTAAACCTCAACCGACGTCTAAACTCTTTACTTTCCAATTCAACATCCTCAACAAGAAACTCCCCAACCAAAGGACCAACAAATCTCTCCACAATCAAACGATGCAACACATCATCTTCATACATCAAAAACAAAGCCTTGGGCACACCGTTTACAAAACAAATCTTAGGATGCAAAGCAACCACTAACCCTTCCAATTCACATTCAATTTTCTCCCTATCCTCAAAAACAATATCCAAACGAACATAATCTAACGGTTCAGAATTAGGATCAATATTATTACCAATAAGGATGAGGCGAGAGACGTTAGGGAAGTTGTACAAGAGTTGAAGATGTCCATGTTCTGTGCAGAAGGTCCAATCGGTTTCTTTGTGTTCCGGTACGATCATGGCGGCGATTGTTATTGGAGAGGTGGTGTTTAAGGATGTTGTCGGGGAATCGAGGACGGCGATACGGAGGAGTGGAGTGTGGAGATGGCAGTGGTGGTTAATGGTGTTTGGGATTGTGAATGTTATGAATTGAGATGGGGTTAGGGTTTGGAGTGATGATGGATTGAGAGACATTTTTTAGGGTTTGATAGAGAAGGGGGATTGAATTGGAGAGAGTTGTGGGGATCGGAGTTGATTACAGTTGGTTTGGACTTTGAAGATTGAAGAATACGTTTGATTTGAAAATTTATTGATGGATTTATGTTTTGCTTTCAACTTGAGGGCAAAAAGTGTTTACTTTTGCCAAAGATTTCATGTTTCATTGATAAGAGCAACGACTTATGGTCTTTGTAGTTTTTTTTTTTATCGGCGTCCCGGTGTATGACACATTTGGGTGAGACACGGCCTGAGTTCGAGACGGCGCTAAAGTGCTTTAACCGACTTTCCACAACGGGATCTGGCCAGGGTAAACCCGGGGCAGCCAGGAATCGAACTCGTGACCTCAACCGGGCGGGAACTTCGAGGAGAAAACTCTCCCACCTCACTGTGTGACCATTCGCCCAACAAATTTATGGTCTTGTAGTTAACAAAGTTTATGTCAATAATGATTTGACTTATTGGGTGTTCCATTTAACCCTAACAAGTGGAAACTTTTGAATCCACCTCAATAGACTATAGAATGTAAACGTGTATTGTATGCTTATAGCATAAAGAATATTAATCGAGCATGTATGCATCTGCAACCCGTACTTATTTAATTTAAAATTTTCAAAAATCAAGTAAGCATCTATGGTTGCTATTTAGGCTGAGGTGTAGAGTAAAGTTTTTGGGGGCTTTAAGAAGCCATGTATGCACCACATAGGCTGTGACGGGCAACAACGACGCCCCCTTTAACAACTCTGGTGTGGATTAAGAAACTTTAACTTTCTGAAAAAGTATATTTGCGTCTGTAATCGGGGAAAAAAGCTGTATTAATAGAAATTGAAAAAACTATTAAATGAAGGTTTTTCACATTGACCATTTGTCTAACTGGTTGCGCTTAAGGGTGTCAATCGTGTTGCGTTGTTGGTTGGCGGGTTGAAATATGCAACCCGCATGTAAAGGAGAATCAAATGTTTACTACATGGAATAGGGGTGGTTAATATTTTAACTCGTAAGGACACATGGCATATATTCATTAAAGTGTAGATGTTAAGTGTATGCCTTAACCAAATGTTCAGCTTGTGCCTCACAAGCCTGTGTGTTGAGTTGCCCTAAGGGTGCATGGTATCTTTTCAGCACCCCATGTGGCATGTTTCATCCCGACCTATCTCGCTATTCACAACTTTTCTCTAATTCGATTTGTGATTCCATCTTTAGCTTTCGATTAACACTATTGAGAGACAATTGGGCAATGTTATAGTTGGTATCTCATGGTAAACTAAACTCCATCCTACGTCTTGCTGCTTCCACAACGTCTAGCCTATAAGCAAATATGTAGTGTTCGTTTTAAGGAATGCGGTGGAATTAGAATTTACATAGGAATTGGAATATGAAGGAATTAGAGGAACTCAAATTCTCAATTCCACTTTTGTTGTGTTCGGTTGGCAAATAAATTGGAATCAATTGATCTCCCCCGCTAATCGGATGAGCCAGTTCGGGTCGACGGCGACCGACACGAGCTAATCGGTTCGAATTGTTGCGGTTCGGCAGCAGGTCGGGTTGGGTCCATGCGTTACGGGTAGGCGATGGACTAGTTCGAGTCGAGGCGTTTTCGATATCGCTGTCTACTTGAAGAATCCAATGACTTTACTTGAATTTATTTAAATTTTGGAATGATTATGAATTCATTTTAGTTATAGAAATTTGAAGGAATTAATTTCCAATTTCAATTTCTTTGCCCACCAAACACGATCAATAATGAAATTAAGATTTTACTTATTTCTTTTGCTTAAACGAAGTAACGAACAATGCAAAGAATGTAATTCCAATTTCATCTAAATTTCGTTTTGTAAAACGAACTATGTCAATCTTCGTTTTATAAGACTACTTCCAATAGTGACCATTACTTACCCACTTGTCAAAATTATACAGGTTCACATAAAATATATAAATGAAAAATAAAAATAAAAGCCAAGATTAGGTTGATGCACTAACCAAGGTCATGACAAAAAAACATTCCTATTTTTACTCCTCCTATGCTACTTTTTTTTTTGAATGGCAAACAATCTTATTCCACACCAAATAGTTCAGTACAGTGAAATAGCAAGAAGCTATTTAATCTATACATTGACCTGGACATACCCAACCCTATTACAATTCCCCAATTTTAAACCAATATTACAGTTCCAGCTTACAAATCAAATACACACCACTTGTTCCAATCCTTAGTAATTCCATTTGCGCGATTTGTGATCCATAGAAAAGATTGAGCCTTGATTTCGCCGAGTAGTTCGTCTAAATTTAGCCTCTTTCCTTGAAAAATTTTCCGGTTTCTCCCATTCCAAATGCCCCAGATAGTTGTAAGAATAATGCTATAAATCGCCTGTTTTCTCTTGCGCCTGAGTCCGTTGATGTTCCCTGCTTCGAGGAGTTCCCGAAAAGTGAAAGCGAATATGGGCGGAATGTTGCACCAGTCCGCTATTTTCTGCCACAGGTTCGCCGCCACATAACAATGAATGAAAAGATGTTCAGCGTTTTCTGAGTAATCTCCACAAAGGCAGCAAAGTGGAGACGAATTGACGATCTTCCGCTTGATTAAACCTTCCATTGTTGGCAGTCTATCTTGTTCCGCACGCCAAGCTAAGATGTTAACCTTTTTGGGCACCCAATTAGACCATTTGAAAGGGTAGAAAGGGACCGCTGCAGTGTTCATTAGCGCACGGCACGAGGCTGTCGAGTATGATCCTGTCGAGTCGCCAAGCCATTTCCAGCAGTCCATAGTTGCCGTAAGACTGATTGGTTGCAGCAGCTGAGTGCATTCAGCTAACTCCTCCAGTTCTTGTGCAAGTAAAGGTTGCCGCCTCCAATCCCAACCCACCACCCGAGTGTTTTCCTGCATAATTAAACGGGCTGCGACGGAGCAGCCTTTATTAGTTTCTAATACAAACAGATTTGGGAATTGATACCTGAGTGGAGTTTCTCCGAGCCAGCGATCGAGCCAAAACCGTATGTGCAACCCATTACCGAGTACCCCAGAGAACAAATTATCAACCTGGATATTAAGGCTTTCAAAGTCTTTACCCACTTTGACTATCGCATTCCAAACCCCGGGTATAGTCGCTTTGATTGGGAGAAATGTCCACGCACGATCATTATGATGTATAGAACAAATCACAGCTTTCCATAAACTTGAGTCCTCCTATGCTACTTGTAGTGAACTACTTTAATTTTCTTTTTTTTATTTTATTTTATTTATTTTCTACACCCCCACCCAATAACTTGATTACTCATATAACTTTTAATATTTAAATATAAAAAATAACTAAGTAAACTGTATTTTTGTGTTTTTTTCGTGAACATGCCGACATAATTTAAAAAAAAACATAGTTCCTTCAGAAAATACAAATTTTAGCATAAAAGAAATATGACGTTTACATTTTATTATTTTTAAAACAAATAAGGTTTATTTGTTTCAAATTAAAATAACTACTGTTGATTTCATTATTTTTATTACAACAAACAATAAACATATGCTATATTTAATAAGTGAAAATTAGGTTGGGTTGGGTTGGAAGTAGAGGTGCACAAACCGGGTATGGAACCGGTTCTGGGTAGGGTCGGGTATTACTTCGATAGGGTATTGAAAGAACCGGTTCCAGTTCCTAGCATAAAAAAACATACCCGGTATACCCGAATCCGGTTTTTCAATACCCGATTCCGGTTTTTTAACACCCGATTCCGGTTTTTTCAATACCCGGTATTGAAAAAAATATGGTTATTGAAAAAGTCCGCGTATGCCGGGTATTGAATTCTTTTTATACAATCACGTCGAATGGTAGTGCGACTTAAATGATTATAACGTGGTTATAGAATTCTTTGGATGAGATGCGTCAATCTTGGGTTGTAGAAGTTGTAAAATGGCAACCCCTCTTGAATCACAAAGTGACCAATTCCTTCTCGGACCGCCTCAACATCAAAATGCCAAATAGTCCCGTCGCTTGACATATACTTTTTGAGTATTCGGAAAACCTGGTCCCAGGTATTCGGAAAACCAGTTCCGGGTATTTAAAAAACCGGGTATGAATCGGGCCCGGTTCCGAGTTCGGTTTTTTACATAGAAATCTATACCCTTTGCATACTGGTCCCGGGTTCGGTTTATTACATAGAAATTTATACCCTTTGCGTACCAGTCTATAAAAACCAGTTTTTTTAATACCTGGTTCTATTTTTTTTTTCGGCTTCAATTCCGGTTCCGGTTTTTTTGTGCACCTCTAGTTGGAAAAGAGAAATATTATTTTTGTAATGAAAGGTTGGGTTGGATTAGGTCACCAACGCGATAGTCATAGTCTAAGTCGTCTCCCTTTAGGCCAAAATTTCAATTTTGGTGGTTTTCCCGGTTATGGATATTCAAGCCCAAGGTCCCCACAAGGTCTAATTACAAACTGGGCATTGGGGCCCACAACCTCACTTTAGAAGACAAAAAATACCGAAGAATGTTGTAACCTGGCCCAATTTAAAACAGTAACGCCATGACAATTTGTATTTTGTGGCGTGCCTCAATACTCGAAAGAGCCGAGCGCCAAACAACTGCAAATATTCAAGCACCAAGCAGACGAAGCATACGGTTTCAGATTTCCATTCACTGTCAGGTCCCTTCTATTCTATATTATCAATCCATCCACAACTTTCGTTTAAGTATGCTGACACCTGTATATACATATATTTTTTTGAAAACCGTGCTGTAACTCTATAACTATGCGATTCTAGGGTTTATGTCTTCGTTTTCTAATCGATCAGGTTTAGTGTGTTATTTTAATTATGAACAGTAGACTAACTTTGCAGTGTTGGTTGATTACAAGTTGAGGTGTCTTCTGCTTTAGGTTTGATTTTGTTTCATTTATTCTGCAATCTATATGGAGATACTGAATCTGTTATGTGATGTGCTTATTCATTTGATAGAATGTGTGTCTCATAATTACATAATTGTTCATTTCTTATTATTTTTTAAATACTGTGATGTTGATTTCTGTTTTTTTTAAGCTTCATGTTTTATTTGTTTTAGAAGTTGTATTTCAAATTAGAGTACTAGACCATGGAAGTATCATTGTTGATACTGTATATAGAATTAATCTCCAATTATATAATGTAGATTTTGACTTTTTATTGGAGTAAAAACAAATGTTCATTTTTAAATCGGCGCGGAAACATAACTCGAAACATCTAACATAAGGTTTGTTGGGACAAAGAGGGTAATGTATCCTTACAGTTAATGTAGATGTTTTAGAACAAGATCAATATCTATTAATCTTTTCTATAAGTTAGATCATAGCATTAACTTACATATTCACCGTTTAGTCACTACTTAGTAATGATGAGGCGTAAAGTATCATTGAGATCTTTCTATAGTGTTAGAATATAGCCAAATTAACGTAGTAACATACATATATACGCTTTTGTTTGTTTGTGATGATTGTAAAAGAGGGAGGCCTATAAATTGCACGGGTCCAAGCAATATATTAAAGTCGGTTTTAAAAAGCGCCTGTAACCAATCTTCACAGTGTGATGATTGATTATTTTAAAACTAGCTCCTGTAACCAATCTCACCATTAGCAATATATTAAAGTCGGTTTTAAAAAGCGCTAGGAAAAGGCTCACCTTATCTTTAGTGACACAATCTTCACAGTGTGCACACTTTTGCCTGAGGCGACGCTTTCTATGGTGGTTTTGGGAGGGGAGGGACAAGAGAGGGAGGGAGTTGAAGTGGTGGAGAGAAGAAATTAAACCTTTTTTCCTTTCTTCTTTCTGTTTACACTTGCTGTGAAAGAGGTTACCAAGGCACAGATAAGAGAGAGAGAGAGAGAGAAAGAGAGCGCACGCGCGCAAGCAGGGGAGAACTGGAGTTTATTATCTTACCTTTTTCCTTTTCTTTTTATATTTTGATGATTAAAGTCATTAAACTATAAAAGTTTGTTATTTGGTTCGTTGTACATGTCGTTTGTTTGCTTGTACATATAGATATAAATCTAATGGTTTTATATTATATAAATATATGTGTATATCTTTTATAATCTTATTTTTATGTGTTTAAAGTAAAACATATTACATAAGTCAATTTACAATTATTTTATAAATACTGGGCCTCTCATGAACTTGAGGCTAGCGGCTTGGTTTCATGCCTTGACTTTCAGGATTCTAAGCACTGTGCCTTTAAGCGCCTTTTAAAACCTAGGTTGGATTGATACATCATCAAAATTGGTCAGATGGAACCCAAATTCATTGGGATATCACTTGCACAAACAATGGCGCCAGATGAATGACATTATTTAAAGGCTGTTAGAAAATACATACTGGATTCAGAAAGTAAAGGAACCTACTGCTCTGCTAAGCTCTTTCTTATGTAAAATAGGCTAACTGGTAAAAAAATGGCTCTTTTTCTGAGCATAGGGAAATGAATGAACATCAATCTTGCATTTCTCTCTGCTAACTTACATATGTCATGGCGGTTGCTTTAAAGCATGGACAGTTGAATGTAAAACAAGTTGTTAGTTTATGAGCTCTTTCTCCCTTCCAACAATTTCTTGAAACTTGAGCTTTATCTATGTTCCATAGCTCATTTATTTGCCTTTGTTTTTTGTGTGATTAACTTACTTGCTGGGAAATGTAGTCTAGCCATCAGAGGTCTAGGAGCCCTATTTATTCGATCAAATCCTCTCACACAAACAAATCCTGCAAATATTTCACCAGATACCATCATAAATTTAGTTTATAATAGGACATTCTGCAGGTATATATTTTTGGTAGCATATATCAGCAAATGTTGATATGCTCATGGCAAAATAATTGCAACGTTTCTTTAAGTTTAGCATGTTTCACCCTTTGCATCTGGTTCGATTGCTCTCATTTGTACTATTGATGTTTTACAAAGAGTATTAAATGGGGCATATATTTTCTCCATTACAATTTGTATGCATGACTATTGACCCAGGTTGCTGTTTGTTAAGTCTAATATATTGTTTTACACTAAGAATAAACAGAAATAAGGAAACTGGACAGCAGTTATGATGAAGACCGCGTTATGCATTTACATTAGGAAGTTTTTTTTACAAATAATCATATTAGGAATTTAGGATTACGGTAGGTAGTTTCCATTTATTAGATTGTTATGATTCTATTCGGAAGGGGCTAGGGATATGAGGCGTTTTATGTTTACTTTGATCGAGAAGTACAGAAAATCACTCGGGCTCGGCAATCTCAAGAATAGAAAAATATGCCATGAATGTAAGTCGGCTAATCGTGAATTGTCTTTTAGAGACTTTAAGCAATATTGTTTTGTGCTTAACAAACAGATAATCAGATATCAGAGCACACAATATTGAATTGATGGCTGGACAAAAGGTAGGAGACCTGGAGGAGAAATTAGACGTTGAAATTCTTGTAAATGGCAGCGGGTCAGTCTTTAATATAATCGATGTACAACACTTTTAAACAAGTGATCACTTTTATTGGTTCTATTAATGGTTCTTTTATTGTTCCACATGTGCATGATTGTAACAAAGCAAAAGCATTTTTCGTAATAGTGATGCATATTGTGCAAACATTCACTTTAGAGTATGATTAAAAGTCCCCAGTTTTGAGGTTTGTTAGAGAATTAACTGATACGTACCTTTCCAAAAGCAGTATTGAATTCCTTCGGTACTTAGCCCTAGAAAAATCAATCTTTTTGTTAAGTTTCAGCCAAAAGCACATGTTAACTTTACTAGAGACGCAATATATAGTCCTGTGCCTGTACCTTTGAAGATTGTTGTTACGGAAGTCCCAAAGTAAACTTTTCTTCTTGGCAAGTTCCAAATCCATGTTCTTGGAACATCAATTGGATTCAGGCTTGATGCATGATCTGCAAACATCTGCATAGTGCACATATAGGGAATAGGAATGACATGCTACTAAGAGTTTATTGGCCTAGAGTGTATGTCTGGAAGCCATAAGAGTATGAGCTTTAGGCAAGTTAAATCTTATATATAGTTTCAAATTTATATACCTCGTTAACTTGGAAATATGTGCCATTGAGCGGAAAGCTCCCTCGCATTGCTGTTCGGCATGGTATCTGTCATAAACGTAGTTAAAAACTAGTTGGTCTATTCTGTTTTGTTTGATAGTTATGGTTTATATCATGTATTATAGCAATAATGGCTCTCACCAAAATAGTTCCTCTGACCACTTGTGAATTTGCTTCCCTTACACTATTGCATGAAAAGCATGTTGTTTGATCACACAACTGGCCTGATTGTTGTGCCAAGCAGTCTATTGTAGGAGCCTGTACTGAATTTGCAGTTTCACCTGATATGAGAATTTCAAATTAGTATAGGATCATGTAGATTATGAGAGGTTTGTTTTCTCATAAGCATGTATCCAAACTGAGAATGTAGGGGCTCTAACATACATTTTTTTTTCAATCTGTTTGTTTGAGAATTAGTATGCCTTATAAACTAGCAAAGAAGGTATTGGTTATATTAGCCGAATATTTTGTATAGATCTAGATTGATTATGTATAGATCTAGATTATACAATCCTATATATAAGCCTAACCCTAACCGACCTATACATATTTAATTGATGTGTTTATGGAAATCCTTTCCATATTTATGTATAGGTCGGTTAGGGTTAGGCTTATATATAGGCTTGTATAATCTAGATCTATACATAATCAATCTAGATCTATACAAAATATTCGGCTAATAGGCTAAAGTCTGATTTTTAGAGAAGTAAAGGCTTTGTGCATAAAACTTATGGTTAATGACATAATGCATAGTTACATTATATTTGTCTATGTGGAAACATGTTTTGCCAACCTGGTGTCCATATTGCTAAGAGGTAGGGGCTTGGGTCATCAGGTTCTCTTTTGTCGAACTGAAATTTGTAGAATGTGGAGGTTAGTTGGTAATTATAGCATGTGTCAAAGACTGGTTAGCAACAAATTTACTAACCCCTTCCAAAAGCTGATGAGAATCTGGAAGTTCATACCTGCATCAGGGTGAGAGCAATTTAGGTCACAGAATTATTATATAAAATTACCTACCTGTTTTAAAACCTTTTGCTATTTTTGACCATTAACATGATACATTGAAAAAGGTCACCTAATTCTAATTGTCATTTGTTAATTTGGACTTACACTAGATGCTCTGTTCGCAACCGGCTAACATCCTTAAGTTTAGGTGTTGGGATAGAAGCAGCTTTAGGATTTAATGCAACTAATGCTTTGGACATATCGCTGCTGCTATCTTGCATTATGTTCTGCAAATTGGTTGTGAATTCTTCCATGTTGAGTTTAATACTTGGAATTTCATCAGAATCTTCATAGTATTGATCCTCAATGTCACTTATTGATAATTCATTATTTTCTGGCTCAGGTGTTGTCGGTATCTCAACGATAGGTTCACATCTATTTCCAGAATTTTCTGCACTTTTATCTGATTCATTTTCTGCTGGAGGTAGTGGCATGGGCACGGGCCTTATACCCACAGGTGATATTGGATCTGTTGTAACAGGAGCATCTGAAGTCACTATTCTTTTTTCCTCTGGTCCTGGGAGGGCAAGCCTTGCACTGCGCCACATAGATTTCAGTTATGATATCATATTTCATAATGCACTTACATATTTCATATTCTAGTATGTCTCCTGTGGTCAACAAATTGCTAACCCGTTTATTGTTTTTAAGGTATTCATTCAGTCTTCCAGAAGATATGCACGTGGTCTATACTAAGTATCCGGAAGTTCAATGGTTTTCCTTTAGGTAATTTATCTTATCATACTCTAAGATTGTTTGATTGATCAACTAGTCCATTGATGTACATATGCTTTTGTGTGTGGATAATTTTCAAAACTTCACATGCATTTATAAATATACAGTGGTTAGAAATTGATGATGATTTTCTTTTCTAAGCATCAGTCTTGGAAAATATAACATGGTCTAGTTGGTGCTTGAACCATTTTTTTCCGGAATAAACAAGGTTTACAAATGTAAAATGTTATTTGAACTATTAATAGAGTGTTTATAAATGCTATTCTGTGGCTTCAATATGAAGATTAGTCTCGATTTCTCGTACAAAATTCTTTATTTCAACATGATATATATGCCCATATGGACATGTTTGTTGTACGGTATTCTTGCACATACACTTATCACATATTTCTTCATTCTGTTTGTATTTGAAGTTGAAAAGTAACCGCTGTCTAATGCTTACCACTAGTTTTACATGATATGATTAATTTCAGGAGACATGTTTTCACTTGGCTAATAAACAACAATTAATGAAATCCGCTATTGCTTCTTGACACTTAGGAGTACTTAATTAGTTGAGAAGAGTATATGTGCTAAACTTTTTATCTGCGGTGCAATGTTACATGTTTACCATTCAAATTACTAACAGGAGCTATTTTTTAAAAAAAAAACAGAAATTGAGCCATACCTTGCAAAGGCACTGGCAAAGTGTCTGCATTCTGCTCTCATCGGACATGCATTGCAGTTTGGTTTACTCTTTGTGCAAAAAACCTTCAGTTGATGTTGTTTAATCACATTAAATCCTCACTTAAAAAAAACAGCTAATCTAGGAATTCGGGTGTGAATGAGGATATACCTTTCCAAATGTAATCATTTGGTAATGTAGCTCATATCTGTCAAAGAACCACATGTTAGTCACAGACTCACAGTACAAGTATATATACTTGCATTGAAGTTTAATACAAGAATAGTTCTTTTTTGCATCTTTTTATTTTGTAGGTTTTTTCATGTACAGTTATTGGGATAAGTGTTAGTTACAATGTCAACTGATCCAGCTTGCACAGCCTGGGCCAAAGGTATTTCTGAATAGACTCCAACACTGGATACCTGTGTGAAAACTAAATTAGCATGCTTTTCATAACTTAAGAAATATGTGCTTAATTTTATGTACTTACATTTCTAGTAGATGCAGTTGGAGCGATTCTGGTAGTGGTTGGAGAGGGACCCACCCAAGTCTAACTGCTATTCTCCCAACATTTGTGTCGACCTGGAAAAAAGTATCAAGTCAAACTTTTTTAACATGTCTAATCTTTTACAAAATGCATATTTTAACATCAACTTACTGGAAAAGCAAGATGATGAAGCGTTAACAAGCGCACACATTCCACACTTTTCAGCCCCAACCCCCGAAAACTCAGCAAGTAATCCCTTCAATACAAAGTTTATAGAGAACCATTAAGCTATAAATTTTATAAGTGCATTAATTAAAATTTAATCAACTGCTTATTAATATCTTACTTTGCTTTATCAGGGGGTGCATCTCTTAACCATTCTAGGTCAACTGACCCGTGATCTCTCACCAGGCGGTTAAGGAAATCCTGCATATAGGCAGTAACCATTTAATAAGTTATAACCATGATTGGTACTAGCCACTACCACTACCACTACTACACAAAGCAGTTAATGGTAGTACCTGCATCCTATCAGCTAACAAGTTATTCATTCCACGCTCCTTAATAGCATCAGAAATCTCATTAACGTTGGCATGTCGCAGCGCTTCATAATCAATTGTATCTTTTGCATCGTTGCTTCTCTCTTTCTTCTCCCCATTGGATAGCGCCTCTTTTCTCAGGCTATCCCAGTCAATTTTTCTATTTTTTTCATCCTCAGGTGTTTCCTTTTTTGCCTTTGGCATATTTGGGCCTGACCCACTTAATGGTGCCTGTGAAGCATTTTGCTTCCTTGAGTTTGATTCAAAGGCAGTATTCTCAAAGCAATTCTGCTTACTAACTGCTGAAGTTCTGTCCTCATCACTGATGATAGGTATTCCTCCAAACATACTGGAGACTTCTTTTGGGGAGTCATGTGTTGTCTCCTTGAATAGTTCTTTCGCATGCTGACTGGTCTTCAGAAT
This sequence comes from Ambrosia trifida, assembly GCA_028751855.1. Taxonomy (NCBI): domain Eukaryota; kingdom Viridiplantae; phylum Streptophyta; class Magnoliopsida; order Asterales; family Asteraceae; genus Ambrosia; species Ambrosia trifida. Next base: position 192,022,260 of record CM054122.1, on the reverse strand, counting down.
CTCACTAGGATGGCTGCTCGGTAAGTTATATTGGCCTTGTGATGGTATTTGGAACTTTGGTATTTCATTTTCTGGACAGGTTACGTTACTTGTATGGCATGCTTCTGTCACTCCAGAGTTAGATGAAGGCAAACCTGGTGTCGTACTCATTTGGAAAGTACTGGATGAACTATTCAGTTCAATACCATTTATTTGAGAAATTGGTATGTTAGATGCAGGTTCTTTTGGTGGATGATGCATGGTTGTTGTCAGGTCATCATTACAGGAATCGTCTTTCGGTGGATGATGCATTTTAGTTGCCAGGTCATCATTACTGGTTTCAATGCCAGTTGTTACATCATCTGCTTCTGAGTTTGACCCTGAACTTGACCCACATTCATTAACTGTTTGAATTGTGGAAGAGTCAAAAGAATCTTGTGATAGGATCACTTCTTCCACTGATATACTGCTGTGCTTATTTTCTGCACCTGTAGTTGATGAAATTTGATGTGTCATGTTGTCAGACAAATTTGATGATGTTGTTGTCTTTTCATGACATTTTGTGATGTCATCTTGGCAGCATGTCTTGTCAGCTGTTGTTGTCTTAGGGGGGAATTTTGCTGCCAGTGACATGAAGGCAGAGCTGCATACATTGCAAAAATAACAATACCAATTAAACACTACATTAACAGGGGTTGTTTTAAAGGCAATTAGACAACACCAGTTATCAATTTCACCTTGAAAGATGATCAGAAACATTTTGCGTGAGAAAGACACCAATCACCGAGTCAACTACGGATCCTTTCCATCGTGAGAATCTTCTATCTCCTGATGAAGGTAACATGCACTGACATTATAATCTGTAACGCGTTTTATTTAAGGACTGATTTGTGTTCATACTGTTAACTGTTGTTACTGTGGGTATTTTTGAGTTTTTTTTTTTTTTTTTTTTTTTTTCAGCAATGTCACCCTATATTTTAATTTTGTAGTTTTGATCTATTTAGAACCTGCTTAAACCATATGAACTAGTGTCACAAGTTCAGTAGCTATACGTGTATGTTTTATTCACTTAAATTGTTTACTGCCTAAACTTGCATGTACTTTGATCACTGATTATTTTTTCTAGGAAGCAAGTTAAGGCTTCTAAGCAAGAAATTTGAAGGTAACATGTTAAGGTTTCACCTAGGTTATGGTACTGCCAGTTTGTGTAGAGAAATTGCCAATGTAGAATCCAGGAGAGTTTGGGAAATAGGGAATGGAAATGGAAGTGGTAGAAGGTGTTGTATAATAAATCATACCTGCCTAAGAGTTTGGGTTTTAGAGATTAGTTCCCATTCTACTCATCTATCAAGTTCATACATATAGTGATTATGACCACCAACCAAACGCGACCTAGGTATTAAATAATGTATACCTTGAACAAGGTGCATACGAGCAATGAATGAGTCTGTTCGCCCACGAAACACCCGCCTTTCATTTTCCCACCATTTTTCTTTCTCATTATCTAGGTTCTCAGCACCCCCACTCCCTTCATTACCCATCAACAGATTCCACAGTCTTTCTGTCTCTGGATCCAGGTCTACTTTAGGACGTTGGTTTCGTTTTCTGATTGGCTCAAATGGAATAATGGCCTCACCACCTTTGTACAAAACAAGTTCATTTTGGTGGTTCTTATTGCGGCCATCTATGTGTAGTCTTTCTAGCTTATGTGTGATCTCATCAACTGGATCTTCAGTTTTCTGTTTCCTTGGTCTCCCTGCACATATAGCTAGACATATTCACACTCTAAACATTATATCACTTAAAAAACTGGTACTTTGTTCAAAATTATCCACAGGTGGCATCTTTGATTCATTTATTATATTTTTCTCTAAACGAGTCAAATGGGTACATAAAACAATTAGCTAATTTGGAAGCGGGTTGAACGGGTCAAAAGAGACGCAAAATGCTTACATAAATTAATGTCATAAAACCTTTAAAATTGTTTGCTAGAAAATTTAGTTTGTATTGTAATAACATAGTTCTTAGTTATACTCAACACATAAATCGTTTTTAAAGTCCATAACAAAACAAAGACAGTTCTTTTATGTTGGCGTGGCCCGTTTTAAGAAGTTACCCATTCTGACCTGAACCCATTTTTAGCGGTTACACTATATTAAAAAGTGTTTTATACTGATTTCAAACAGGCACCTCTTGCTACTCTTATGGATTGCTGGTAACTTTTTAAGAAACTGTTACGATGTTGCTGAAGCTTCTCATTCAATCCATTTAACCTCTGGTTATATAAATTTGGTTCTACTTTAGGGTAAGTTGTAACTGCATATCTCGAGGCCCGATTTGGACTCCAGCTGATCATTGCACCCTGAGTATATCTCTGTAATCTTTCTGGCATTGATCTCATCATGTGGGGCCGCATTCCATTTAAGAGCTGACGCTTCAGTAAGTAATGTGTAGCTGCCATTGGCCGGCGGAAGTGGGGGTTGTAACCATTTCCACCAACATTTGTTATCTTATAAGAAGGGTCAATTTTTACGGTGCAAGAATTCAGTAACCCCGTGGCTGACCCGTTTACAAGAATGCCCTTCATTTGTCTTGAGTTATCTTGAAACTCGCTTTGCATCTTCATTTTCTTGTGATTTTCCAATAAAGTACCGCTCAGTTGGTTGCAATTATAAGCACGATTTGCAACCCCTAACAACATTTGTTGGTACAACAGGAGAGAATTCATAGCATTTTCATTATGGCTCATCTGCTCACAACTCTGTCTTTTAATACCTCTTTTCCCATCGAAACTAACCATGCATTCACTTGTGAATGATTGATGGGTGTACTGCGGGTTCGTGGGCCTCATGTCTGCTTGAAAAACACCATTTTTTATTCCAGTTCCATGAACAAGTTCATTTACTTTATTAACGTAACCGTTCTCCCATCTTTCTTGTTTTGGACTTGTGGCCATATTTCTTGCAATCATATTTAAACCATGGTACCTTGCTTTGACAAGAGGTGTACTTGGAACATTTATATCCTGTTGGCTGCTTTTGTTGTCTTGGCCTTCATCTTGTGTTACGCTTTCCGAGTCAAAGTTAAGCTGTTTTTTGCACGATTTGGGTGGAGTATCATTTGCCGTGCTTTGTTGTTGCTGTTCCGAGTTGCCAGCACCCTTCTTCCGCACATATTTTCTTTTTTGAACGGTTTCTGCTGGATTTTTTTCGCTTGAACCATTTACGCCATTTTTCCTAACATATTTTCTCTTTTGAACGCTTTCCACTGGAGTATTTTCGTTTGAATTATTCACAGCTTTTCTTCTTACATACTTTCTTTTTACTCGGATCTCACCTGAAGAACCTATTTTTGGACCTTTTGGTGTTCTTTTTGGTTTCCCTTCTCTAATCACCTTTGGGCGGTGTTTTTTTCTTCTTGAAGGTGTTTTTTGGTTAGGTGTTTTATGCAAGTCAGTGCCTTGTTCATCTTTATCTTCAGAATTTATGCAATCTTTCTGTGTTGTTGAAACTGCAGAAGGTGGGGAGTTCTCAATCGTCTGCAACAGCTCATTGTACAAATTTTCTGCATCTTTTATTGATACCGTTTGATTTCCATGCATGTTTTCTGCTTGGGTCAAGGTTTCTTCATCCAAAAAGGTAACCTTTTCTTGTACGCGTTGACCGTCCAAATGCTTTCTCTGATTATCTGGTGTGATTGGGGCAAATGTGGATGAATCAATTATGCGTGACGCTGCTGCATCTGGTTTCAATCTTGGTGGTGAAACTGGGCTGTAGCGTGCGTTATAATTGACTGGAAATCCATCTGTGAAACAAAAGTAATTCTTCATTCACATGATCGGACACATTAGTTTGCTGTAAGCAAATGAGTAGATATTTCTATAGAAAACCAATTAAACAGTTCTAACATCGCATTTGTAGTTTTTGTTGCCATAAAAAATAACCTGAATTCGCCTAAGATAATTTATTTTAGCATACTTAAGTTTTATGCCTTCTAACAAAATGGCTGGTGTGCAACAAAACGACAAATGTGATGCTTATAAACTAGTTTGCTCTACAATAAATATGCCTTGTATTCAAAGTTTAAACTTTAGAAGTGATAACAAAATTACTCACCATTTGGGCTGTGTACATTACTGATCACATTGTTTGAAGTGAACCTCTGAGTTTGTTGACTTCCAAGCATAGAAGTCAATGAAGCATTATAAATTGTGGCTTGGTTAGAGGTGTGATTCTGATTCACGACATGGTTTGATGTTTGGGTCAAGTTACTGTTACTTGCAACCCAATTTTGATTCCCATTGCCATGAACCATTGATGTTTGGGTCAAGTTCCTGTTACTTGCAACCCAATTCTGATTCCCATTATTATGAACCACTGGTGGTAGTTGTCGATTAGTATCCTCAACAATTACATTTGTATCTGGTGTCTTTTCTTGCAGCAAATCTGTGTACATCCCAAGTAAATCATGCCAATTCTCGGTTTCTAATCCCGTTTCTTGCATCTCAACAGGAACTGGATTTGCGCTTTCGTTTATATGCTTTTCTGAATTCACCGGAATCCAGGAATTCACACTCTGGCCGATTCCATTCCCTTGCAAAATTGTACTCTCAGTAGCATTCCAAGAACCCATGTTACACCCAATTGCATTACCCATTGTCATCGGTTTTCCTGGAACCATTGTCGGATCCACAACACCCACAAGCTCAATTCCACTTCTCAATGCTGTCTCGGAACCTTCACCATGCCCAATTCCGTTCTCATGTGGAATCGGCATTCCGTTTGTCATAGAACTCCAGGAACCCCTATTTCCATGAGGGACTGAAAATCCCTTCTCAAAGCTCATACTAAACTCCACAGCCGCAGTGCGAATATTCTGTTACTTTCTTGCAACCCGTTCCCTCTAAAATCTTTCACGAAAACTGAAATCGTAAAATCGGAATGGAATGGAATGATTGACGGATCCTAATTCCCATTCTCTAAATTAAACCTGCAAAATCCCAAAATGTATTTTCTTTCAATAAACTGACCTTCCACCTAAAAAGATAATTCGATAGCAACATGTTAAAAGGCAGGTAATTATTAGGAGAAAAAACCGACAGCTTTTTTTTTTTTTTTTTTTTGTGTTTTATGTATACGGAAAAACCAATTTCAGACAATTATTATCAAATAAATTATGATTTAATTAATCTATTTTTACAATTCCCATAAGAATTGTCAGAATAACAGAATTTTCCATATATAAATTCACAATATACCGATTTTAAATAAGAAAATCCATAGAATCAAAACAGCAGAATCGGTGAATATAGAGAATTTAATTCCACATAATTACGAAAATGAGGAAGAACAAAAAAAAAAAAAAAAAAAGAAATGAAACCCTATTTTTATAAAACATAATCACGTGTCTGAAAATTGGAATCACGACAATTTGTAAAAAAAAAAAAAAAGATGAGAAAAATGCAAAATATGAGATAGAATATGCAAATCGTAAAATAGATGGAGCTAAGCTAACCGATCTCTGGCTCAGGCGACATAGCCGGAACAATTGGCCGGAGAACAAGTCAATGTAAGAGAGCCAAGTCAGTATGTGTGTGTGTGAGAGAGAGAGAAAGGGAAATAGAGAGAGAAGAGGGTAACAAGATAGCACATACTAAAACGACACATGGGTGTGCAAGTCGTGAGAGGGCACATCGTCCTTTCTTCCATCTCTTTCAAAACTTAACAATTCGCATTTATTAAACTTTTAATTTTTTTTTTTTATTTTTACTTTTGGTTACTAAACTTAAAAGAAACGTGTTTGCATGGACATGCATGCGAATGACATTTAAACGAGCCAAGCCACTTGTAAGCTGTTTGAGTCTGCTTAGTTTTATCTGTTTGATAAAAGTTGGTAAGCAAATAGACTAACTGAGTAGACCGCAAACCTAAACGATTTTATTATTTATATAAATACACGAATTAAACAAATATTAAATAATAAAAGGGTCAAAGTCAAGTCAAATTAAAGTTTTATTTATGTACATCTTAATTTTTAATTACTTTACTATACTTATTAATTTGTATTGACCATGACTAGTAACTTTATAATAAAATGTTATTAGTTTTATAAGTTATGCATTTAACCCATTTAATTTTTTTATACTTTGATTTTAATCAAACTTGTGTTTGTTAACTTTTATAAAACATTGAATTTATTTATGTACATCTTACTTTTAATTACTTTACTATACTTATTAATTTGTATTGACCATGACTAGTAACTTAATAATAAAATGTTATTAGTTTTATAAGTTTCAAATGACATATGCATTTAACTTATTTTTTTTTAAATTAACCTATTTAATTTTTTTATACTTTGATTTTACTCAAACTTGTGTTTGTTAACTTTTATAAAACATTGAATATACATTTTTTTTGACGTCCTAGTATATTTTTAGGGTGCACGGGGTGGTCCGTGATGGCCGTGACCATCACGAACACCGTCCCCATCATTTTATCACGGCCACGATAACAACAAATCGTGAAAGTCATCGCGAGGGTTTGGAACGTTGCCAACGGTCATATAACCGTTTGGGGTGAAAAAAAAAAGAATTTTTTTCCTAATTATTATATTTATATATCAATCATTTTTAACCAAAATCAATACCACCAACAATTAAACAACAAAAAAATTATCAAATGTAAGGCCCTTCATTTTCACTTGACTCTTCTAGTTCTTTCGACCCGTCGGGTTCTATAATGGAATTTTTTTGCAAAGGTTTGCGAAGTCGCGCACATTGAAAATACGGGACACTCAAAGAAAAAAAAATGGTGCAACGTGATCGGTGGGGGGCAAATGATGTTTCGATGAGTGATTACTTTGTTGAAAATGCAAAGTACAATGGCACAATGTTTAAAAATCGATTCCGTTTATCAAAGGAATTATTTTTAAAGATTGTCGGAGACATGGAAGCTAAGTTCGAATGGTTTCAAGAAGGGTATGATGCTCGTGGAAAAAAGAATTCGAGGAGTCACACCCACCACTCATTTAATCTTATTATTTCATTCTTATTTTAAGTTGTATTTTTTTTTTGTAATTTTTAATTAATGTATTTTATTTGTAATTTAAAGTAAAAAAATGTTGGTATTGTGTGTTTAATTATTGTTTATCATTAAAAAAAAAATCTTGATGGGTGTGATGACTACCCTATGAGTTTAGACGTTTAGTGATGAAATGCAATGGAGTGTGATGGAATGATGTTGCACAATGAGATTTGGGTTTAATGGGCGTGATGGTGTGATGACCACCCCACACACTATTATTGAAAGTGAACTTGTTTTTAAAATATGATAGTTTTTGGTATCATAAGCTTTAGTGAATGTTGGTATTGTACTAATGAAGCGATTTGATGCCGTCACTGTAATTGCATTATGTGTTCGTTTTTATGATTACCAATCGATACAACAGTGTCTAGGTATTATTTGAAACTTAGTTTGGTACCAAATTCCAGCCGAAACGTGCACATAAAATCCTATAACTTTCTTTGAAATTATATAATCTAATTTGTTCACCGGATCTCTTGTTTTTGACGACGATAAATAAACAGTTTTAATAATCAGTTATAATTCAACTTATTATTTCACAAGTTGGAAACCGTGAAAATGTAATATAGGCTAATTAAACTTGGTATATAGTATCCATATTAATTTGCTTATCGGTAAGTTTCGTATTTTATGCTTTTTATGAGTCAATATAAAAGTGTTATTAATTTCACGGTATTAACACTGTTTTAGGTTATACACCCTTTATTTATGATTGATACACCCTGACTCACATCATACACCAATAGAAGGCTGTCACATACCTCAGAATGTGATGTTACAGGGTGTATGAAACCTAAAACCCTAATTTCACATGTGTTTCGTTATTTTATAGAATAGGTAAGTTACATAACATATGTACGTATCGCGATTTCAGCTTTGGCTAGAAGGTAAAAGATTCTGGAGAGAATCACAATTCGATTATTGACATGAGATAGATTAGGATTATTTTGGTGTAATTTAAAAGTAGTAGAGTAAATTTACCGTGCAAAAAAATAACATAACTATGTATTAGTGTTGAGATATTAGTATTTTTTTTTATCCATCAATCGATATTACATTGTAAATATGGTTACAAACGTTTTTAGAGATCCTAAGTGAACTACAAAGTCATGGTTCTTTTAAATTGGTATAAAGAAAACTTTTGGAGCGCTGACCCCGCAAGCAATCAAGCTCCTCAATTGCGTGAAGAAAGTTGTGCAAAGTAATTCTCCAGCTACTAAGGGCCAATGTTTTATTTTCAATATAGTAGGTTTTGCAATACAAAAAGGGGTAGCGGCGCAACTTGTGGCCCGTTTACCTACGTATCATTTGTAATTGGTTGTCTTTGGTTTAATATAAGAAATGAGTTGGTCCTAAAAAAAAAAAAGAGAACTTCGATTTCGAGAGCTATAACCTGGGTTTTGGTGTGAGTTGCACTCGGATAATTCACTAAATATGCCCTTGGAAAAAAATTGAACCTTGTTTTCTAGCTATATGATACACACAAAAAGAAGTAAAAAGAGTGCAAACACGCCTTACCAGATAACTAGATGGGCAATCACACACTATTAAAATCATTGCAATAATTTTCACCATGCGATATTAGTGAATCGCATGCATATACAGTCTTCAAACGCCCAAAATCCCCAAACTTGACACCTGGAAGTAGGTTATGACGACTAAAATCGTCAAAAGTGTTTAAATAGTCAACTTGGCTTTTTTTTTTTTCCTGGATTTGAGCTTTTTCTTGCGTCCCTAACGAGCATTCAAAAGTCCTCGTGTAGGACGAGGGACAAAATAGTCGTGCCCTAATTCAAAGCCTTGGATTTGAGATTTCAACTATACCTATCAAACAAAGATCGCACAAAGAAACTCAAACTACTGGAATTTGATTCCACCAATGGAGATTCTTTTGATTAATGCGAGTCTTGTTTAAGTGGAAAGTTAACCAATACACCTTTCACACATGTTGATGAAAGAGCTATGGATCTATTAGGAGTGACACATACAAATGTATGTGGTCCGTTCAGAACAATGGGTAGACATGGGGAGAGGTAATTTGTTACATTTATTGATGACTTCAGTATATCTGATTATATTTATCATATGAAGTATAAACATGAGACTTTTGAAAAGTTCAAAGAGTACCAAAACGAAGTACAAAACCATCTCAACAGAATGATTAACATATTTCGGTTGGATCGAGGTGGATAATATCTAAGTCAACAGTTTGACGAACATCTAATGAAATGTGGTATCATGTACACCCATTGCGCCTATAAACACCACAACTTAACTTAATAGTGTGTCGGAGAGGAATAATCGAACTTTATTGGATATGGTTCGATCGATTATGTGTCGTACGAACCTACCACACTTCTTCTAGACTTTCGTTCTTGAAACTTCCAAAAGAATAGTCAACACAGCTCTAACTATGAAGGTGGACAAAACATCATATGAAAGATGTCATGGGAAAAAACCCAAAGTGTCATACCTTAGGGTATGGGAATATAACGCTTATGCTACAAGTGAATCTATGGATAAACTTAATCCTGGTGGTGATGAAGTTGATTTCATCAGATGCCGTAATACATTCAGGTGCTAAATTAACCTTAACGTCAGGTAATTCTCTTATAATTTATGCAACATCCGTTAGGTGCTAAATCGTCATTTTGCTCTTTTAACAATTATCCCTATTATAATAAATGATTTCAAATAATGTCACATGCCACTACAAGAATAATTCTCAAATTTATCTCTAAAACAAGTTTTAATTTGATTTAATTACCAAAACAGTCCATTTCGTTAACTAGGTCAAGTCAACCTCGTTATGTCAGGGGTAAAATTGTCAAGTTAGGGACACAATTATCTTCTTCCCCAATTGTCTTCTTCCTCATCTCATCTACAACCACCTGCAACCATTTTATACACTCACACCTGCAACCACCATACCACCGCCTAAACCCTCCTCCTTCGTCACCACCACTGTATTACATTAAAAAAATGAAAAATAAAAGCAAGTTAAGAATTCCAATCGGATACATAAAAATGACTCACCAACTCATTTGCCATTAATCGCTCTCTGTACATTCATTTCTATCCAAAACCAAACAACTGCAAATCTAAGAACACTGACTGGAAATAAATGATTACCCAAATATTTTAATGGAAATTCTGCTTCCTGAAACTAAAATTCAATTGAATGCCTTTTGGGTTTTTTTTTATTCTTGTTCTGACATGACACGCTGATGCGTTTGGTTTTAGCAATTAAAAAGATGTTATTTTTTCGGTGCCAAAAACTTGATGTATCAATTCCAAAACATTGATTTTGGGAAAAAGACTGATTTTTACTAAACCTTTAGACAAGTTTTAAATTTATAAGTAAACGATAATTACTTAGAAACTAAAACCAGCACATACACAGAGAACCTGACGTGTATAGTATATGTTTATAGGGTAAATATCGAGTATCGTATTCCAAAGAACACACTTTCCACTACTCAACCTTTTATCACGTTAACTAATCAGATTTGAAAAAGAAAATAAAATGGAAGGGTTCTAAAAGAAAAATAGGTTTTGATTTTAAAATAAAAAGATAAAAATAATAGATATAGTAAACATGCACATTTCGGGGACCCTCCGTATAAGTAGTCAATTTTATTAATAAAAATAATATTACGTTTAATTATTGGTGAGGAGGACATGGTTGAACGGTCCCTTTAGAGTTGGGGATGAGAAAAGAAAAATATAAGGGATGACGTTCTGGCGACTCTATGGGTCACGTACAGGGGAAGTGTACGAGTCCCCATAAAGGTGTCTTCGGACTACTGGCCCGTAAGCCGTCGTTCTCCTGTTGAAAATGTGGTCAACCGACTCACACTGTCGTGCAGTTTTTTGGAAAGTTTGACTCTGAGATTAGAGAAACGGTGCCACTAATGAGTGGTGCGTCCAAGATGCGCACTATCGCATAACTTCAAGATGCGCATTACCGCATAACTGTGAGGACTTATATTATTACCGATTGAGTCCTGTATTTTCAGGTACTTCCTAAACCACCGCCAAGACACTCGTTTAAGCTTTGGGTCCCCTGATTTATCTTCTTAAATCGTGCACCTCACGTAGCTCTCACTTTTCGTACCGAATGATCTCTCTTACAATCAACCCTAGTAACAGCGTATCCCCTAAGTAGGTTAACGGCTTTGAACACCGAAGGATCTCTCTTATAGTCAGCATGAGAGACAACGTATCCTCTAAGAAGATTAACGGCTTTGTACTAACGAGGACTAGATATAATATTCTTGTTTTATTTATCTTAAAAGTGACAACTTAAATATTTATTGATCAGGTAAATATAAGTCTGGTTTAGTGATTATGTGAATTAACAAACCCAACCCATAACCTCCCGAGATGAATGAATTCCTTAACACAGGTGGAACATAATCCTAAAGGTGTGCAATACTGTAATGCCCCAAAATCATCCGTTTCGCCTAATTACGAGACTCGAACAATAAGAACTTGGGTTATGTTCTAATATGGAAATAACCAAGTTAATGTTATTAATCTTGGGAATGAGCAAATAATGTAAGAAAACTAGCTTGATTAGCTAGTTTTATAATAAAATGACATTCGAGGGTTATTGGAGGGACTATAGTTGCTAATGTGGTAAAATTGGTTTTTATTAATAAAATTAACAAAGAAAAACACACACTTGTATGTGTTGATCGATATCAACATCAGGAGAATGATCTCCTTCACCTTCAAAACCCTAAATCAAGAACAAGCTCAATTCAAGGCCAAATCAAAGGGGTTTTCACTGCATTACCCAAAATTTGGATCCTCCAAGTCTAATACACAACAAGGTACCTTTAATTTGGTTAAGCTTGATGATATGTTCATGCTTGATTATAGTGAAAATCAAGGGTGTTGTTAAAACGTGAGGTTATAAGTTGTTAGAGGTATCTCTAGCTTTAGGGAGCCTCAATCATGTATAAATCACTTATGAAACACATTTTAGATGTGTAATTGATTATGTTCATGCTTAACATAAAGTGGGTTTTGGCTCAATTAGGTTAAGCTCATGAAATCGTGATTGTATGTGATGTATAAGTAGTGGGTTTTTACCCTAAACATGAATTGCACTAGTATGTGGTAAAATCTTGCAATTTGGATGTGATTAATATCATGTATGTGTGCTAATTGGTAAATAGACCATGTGCAAATGGATAATTAGGCCATGGTGGAGTCTAGAAAGTCTTGAACACCTGAATTAACGTAATGAAAAATGGTGCATATGAGGTGTTTGATAAAATGCCTACATGAAACTTGAATTAAGTCAAATGGTGTAAAATTATATGAAATTCGTCACTTTTGACAGCCTTAGATGGTAATCTTGTAAAGGCCATATCTCACTCGTTATTAGGAGTTAGAAGACGAACCTTATATCGTTGAAAAGCTTGTTTCACATATTACATTTCATATTTAGTCATGAGAAGCTAATTCTGTAACATCCGGCCCCTCTCACCACCAATATTGTCCGCTTTGCCCTCCCAGAGCTCACGGATTTGTTTTTGGGTGCCCCGGTGGAAACTTCCCAGGAGGTCACCCATCCTGAAACTGCTTCCACCTGAGCACGCATAACTGTGGAGTTCTCCACTCATCCACTAACATTAAGCCCCAAAACGCGTTGGTGATTTAAGAGGCAAGACATTACTTATGAACCAATGATCTCTCCTGGCCACGGCCGATTTGGGATTTTCCTGAGGTGTCACATTCACCCCCCGTTAGAGTCTCATCGTCCCTGATGAGGTATGCACCCACCATCCCGAACGGCACAGGAGCGGCTCTGATACCATCTGTAACACCCGGCCCCTCTCACCACCAATATTGTCCGCTTTGCCCTCCCAGAGCTCACGAATTTGTTTTTGGGTGCCCCGGTGGAAACTTCCCAGGAGGTCACCCATCCTGAAACTGCTTCCACCTGAGCACGCTTAACTATGGAGTTCTCCTCTCATCCACTAACATTAAGCCCCAAAACGTGTTGGTGATTTAAGAGGCAAGACATTACTTATGAACCAAGGATCTCTCCTGGCCACGGCCGATTTGGGATTTTCCTGAGGTGTCACAAATTCTGAGTTTTAGTGGGACAAAATAACATGTAAAGTTGACATTTCTGTTTTGACAGCAAAGTTGTTTGGTCAGAATTATGTTTTTGACCTGATCTTCAAAAAATCATAGAAAAATCTTTAGGATGTGTTCTTTATATGCTTGGAAAGGTCTTTGAACTAAGCACATTTCTTATTTGAAAGTCAAAGTCAGATTATGAGGTTTAGAGGGGGTAAAAGTGACTTGAACAGCTGCTGCGCAAAAAGTGCAGCAATGAAAATAAGGTGTTTTATGAACTTAACAAATGTGAATGTCTAGATACCCATTTCTTTAACACTAAATGTTGTTTTGGATGAGATGAGTATAGGGAATGAAATCCTAGTACTTGTGTGCATCATTGACTAAGCTAGTGTATATGAATATGTTTACGGACAGTTTGACTTTTAGAAGTCAATCTGACTCAAACTCAAACCTAGATGAAATCGTGTGAATAAACTCACGAGATGTGTTAGTTATTGGACATGATGACTAACTTGATCAATTTTAAGAGTATAGTGAAGGTTGATCTTGTCATGCTAGGTGCAAGCTTGGAAAGAGTGGATTAACAAGCAAATGGGTCAAGCGAATACAAACCTTAAGTGCAAGGAAATGAGGGTGAATACAAGGTAAGTTTTACTTACACTATTAGATTATAAATATGGTTTAAGTGTTATATACATTGGTTTTAATCCTATGTGGGTGAAATCCCTTAAGTGGGTCGATTTATGTGAACTCGTATCAAAATAAGATTTATGATATTAAATTAAACAATAAGATGTGACAGAATGGTGAAATCCATCAAACTGGTCAATTAGTAAAGATATGTGGAATATGATGTCTTAATTTCAATGAATAGATAAAATCAATGGAATGAAGTAATTAGACATTTTAGTAAACGGGTCAAGTGTTGTTGTTACTTGAACCATAGATAAAAGCTTGGATAGTATAATGTTATGAACTATGAGTCTTAATGGGTCAAATGGTGATGTCATCATCATTTGAGTCCAATACCTGATGCTTATAATCCAAGCGTTAAGATTCACAAGGTTAAATGGTCAAATGGCGAAGTATTATCATTTGGGTTCAGCGAATTAATGTTTGTCAATTTAGAAAGCATACATATAAACGCATTTGTGAATGGGCACTTGATGCCAAGAATCATAAAGAGGGAGTACAAGGTATGAAAATGGGTCGAAGCCACACGGTAAGTCCGTAGTTAAATAAATGCCTCCGGGTGAAGTAGTATATGTACAAAAAACCTTCCACGCGAAGCGAGGGTGCCAATTAGGTAAGTTATTTCCATAACTGTGTCCATGCGTGCTAATGCGCTTAGAATTGATTAAATTTAGAGAAATCTTGAAAATGGAAAAAACCCAAGTCCGTAAGGTCTTAGAGGGTTTCCAAATAAGTCAATGAGTAAAAAACAATGGATTCAAATCAAGTAGTGTCGCCACAGATGGCTAAATAGAAACATTTGCCTATTAGGGTATTTTGGAAATTTCAAAGATTTACTAAAGGTTAAATCTAAGAACCGAATCATAATGAAGCAAAGCGGACAATGTTTTTAGTTGAACAAACAGTGTAGTAAATAAATCGGTCAAGTTTTAAAAATGGAAAAACCTACAAAACCACACACTAACGGCAAGTGTACCGGTCGCAGTGTAGCAGAGCAAGTAAGTCCGAGTATCGAACCGTGGACACAATATAGCGACTCTCGGTACTAAACCTCTATCGACTCCTAGCCTAGCAAATTGGATTTTTGAGAAAATTATTTTTAAACTAAATAAATAAATAAAACAATTATATTTACTAAGACAGAAACACAAACAGGAACAAGAAGCAGAACAGACAGCTTCAAAACTAGAGAGAAACTCACATAATATGGAAAACAATAAAAACATGGGTTCAAGATATAAACGAAACATACTATTAAGTATTGAAAACACCAAGTAATCAACACCAAAACAAATATTGAAAATAACCGAACCCAAGCCTTCAACAATGGTTCCTAGCCTTCAAAGTTGATCCCAAACTCTGCCCCTCTAATCTTCAAGTCGAACCTGTGGCGGCTGTTTTGATGTCCCCCTTTCGTAAATAATGATTTGTTCCTCCCTTCGATAATGTGCCGTCAATGATATATTTCTTGTAGGGTTTTTTTGTTTTGACCTTTTCATTTTATATGGGCTTTGACTTTTTGTCACGTGACTTTCAAGTCACTAGGTTAATATTATTATTATTATTATTATTATTATTATTATTATTATTATTATTATTATTATTATTAGTAGTAGTAGTAGTATTAGTAATAGTAGTAGTAGTAGTATAACTTCATGCTCTCATGTCGGGTGTTCTTGGCTTAACCAAAGTTTCTTTATGCTCCAACGTTCTTGAACACCCGCTCTCAACTGTTGGTGTCTCGATTAAAATTCTTTCATTTTGAGCTCATTTTCTCCAAACACCTATAAAATACTAAAATAAATAAATACATAATAAAAACAACACGAAACGACTAAAAACCTAACCAAATAATATACAAAATACATAGGAAAAGAGATGTGTTTTGCAACACATCAAACAAACATCAAATGAGTTGACAATTAGATTCTTATGCTTTTAGAATTGTCAAATAAAGTTTTGGCCCAGTGAACGATCGTTGTCTGGGAGTGAACGACCGTTCATGCATCCTGTTCAGCAGGATATTATTCGTGACCCAGTGAATGACCGTTCACTCTGAGTGAACGGCTGTTCAGGCCTTCTAAGTCGATTTTGGTAACAATAACATAAGCCTTTGAACAACTGAAAGGGAGACTCGATGGCCATAAACTAAGGTGGGACATCTTCTAAACTTGTTTGTTTGGTCATTTGACTATACTCGTTCTGTTTGATACATATTAGCATATTAACTAATCTAAATGCATTATTATCAATCCCACCAACCATTCTTTGTGTAATGGTGCTTGGTATACATGTGTTGGGGATTCCAGAGCAAGGATAAAGTCACGAGGAAAACCGAGCACACCCGAACACTCAAAAAGCTTCTGAAATAGACTGTCCCGTTTAAAACACAAATTGTAATACAAGTTTTTAGTAGATAAAAATGTAAAAACAAAAATGGTGATTTAAGATTCATTGAGTTATGTTTTTGTAATTACTAAAGTTTTAATCGGGAGTGATTTTAGTTAAGGCCTAAACTCGGAAGTTTAAATGGTAAATCTCAGGTTTACGGGTTAGGGTCTTACAAATCCGAAGATCACTGGTGCACCCGTAGGGAATCCTCCCTTTGCCAAGAAAGTCACTCATATATCTGGTAAGAACCAGAAATGTGCCACTCAGATCTGGTCCACTTAAGAAGCCATTGCTTAGAACCCGATTTAGATATCAAAAGCCCGAAGGATCTGTCTCACTACCGGTTTCCTTGCCTTGGATCTAGCTCGGGACTACTAGAAGCCGATTGAACCCCATGATAGTTTATTTTATTATTTAAGTTAGGGTTGATTTTAGAGGTTTATTAAGTTAATCACTAATTGAACCTGTCACAAAGATAAATAAACAAGAATTAGTTAAGAAGATAAACACACCAAATAATTAAAAATAAACTACTACTAATAATAAAAGTCTACATATCGGAATAGGTACAAATAATAATAGATGGATACAACCATAACCGGTGATCATCACAAGAACATGGGTGCTTCAGACTCATAGACAAGCCTTCCACCTCCGAAAATCCTATGTATCTAATATGATCCTCACGACCCTCGATGTTTTATTACATGTAACTACTCTACGGTTCCATTCTCAGCCAAAATAATCAAGGTAGGACAAGGCCTAACCTTGGTAGGATGTTAGGATGGCCCTAAGGCCTCCCACAAGACCCCAAGATCTCTAGAAGAAGCTTGAAAGTCGGCCCAAGAAGGCACAAAAAGGAATTAGATGGGATACCAAACGATTGAGTGAAGCTTGCTATTTATAGAGCTGCAGGGGTGTACGGGCGTGCCATAAGATGGTGCACGGCCGTGCACTGCCCCACGTACGTTTCTGTTGCTGCAGATCTGTCTTGTCTGTACTTTTTGTCTTGTCTGTACAGGCGTGCCAGGTGATGTGCACTTGCGTGCGAGCCGACAAACTGAGTTTTCTTGTCCCCCAAGTTGGATGCGTTGTCTTCTAGTGTGCAGGGCCTTCGTGCAAGTGTGCATGGGCGTGATGGGTCAGTATCGGGTCAATTTTATCGCTGTTTAAGTCCCGAGAAGGACTTTAAACATGTTTCGGGTCTCGTATTCTCAAGAATCTCCGGTTTTTAATTGTTTTTGCCCGAAAATCGTTCCTTTTCAGACGGGATCTTCAATTTCCTGAAAAATACAAACGGGAACAATTTAGTAGCTGTAATTATTAATTTAAGCTCAATTTTGCCCTATTTTGAGACTATTTATGCACGTTTTTATGTGAATTTTGTGACACATCACACATATTTGATTTTTTATGTGATCTCCAAACCCTCCTCCTTCGTCACCACCACTATTCTCCACCGTCCTCAACCACTATCTGTCTCTGTGTCTCTGCACCACCGTCCAAACCCTCATCCTTCGTCACAACCACTGTTCACCACCTTCCAAACCCTCATCCTTCGTCACGACCACCTGTCTCTATGTCTTTGCAACTCTTCAATAGTGGTGGGTGGATGGATGATGAGCAGGTTTCATGTTGGTGGGTGGATGGTGGTGGTGGTCAAAGGTGGATGAGATGGTTGGTGGTGGTGGTGAAAGGTGAAGATGGTGGTGGGTGGCATAATTTGAAGAAGATGAGGTGGGTGGTGGGTCTCACTTAAGTTTTTAATTATTAATTATATATTTCTTTGATTTTTTTAATTATTATATTTTAACAGGGTATATTTGAGGTAAATGGACGATTATACACCTGACTTAACGACACTGACTTAACCCGGTTAACGAAATGGACTGTTTTGGCCTATTTCGGCAAAAGTCGGGGACTGTTCAACCAATTTTTAAACTTTTGGGCTGAAAAGGCATATTGGCCCAAACCACATGGACGGTTTTGGTAATTAACTTTTTTAATTTAAATATTAGTTTTAAATTTATATAATAAGGATTTATATAAAAAAAAGGTTAACATTTATACTTTCTTAAACATATTTTATGAACCATTATTTATTTATTTATTTATTATTATTATTATTATTATTATTATTATTATTATTATTATTATTATTATGATTAGTATTATTATTTAAGGTTGTAGTTTTAATAAAGTAACAATACCACCCTTAGAGCATTCCGATCAGCATCCTCATCCCCTAGGGGTGTCAATCGTGTCGGGTTGATGGGTTGGCGGGTTTATGGGTTGCGGGTTGACGGGTTGATGGGTTGAAATGTGCAACCCGAACCCGACCCATATTATTATTCGTGTCAAATATTTCAACCCTAACCCAACCCACATAAAATCCGGGTCAACCCGAAGACGACCCGTTTAACCTATATTTTTAAATGAGTAATACATGTTCATGAGTTATAAGCGGGTTGTTGGGTTGTAAGCGGGTTATCAATAAAATGTTTAATAGTGAGTATATAAGTGTGACAAATAAATAATACAGTGTGCCAAAAATAACACAATTATAACTAACCATGTACATAGTAATGGAAAAAGAAAAACAAAAATATAATATATTCTTTTTCTAAATACTTAAACGGGTTAACGGGTCAACCCATTTTATATATGTGTCAACCCGAACCCGACCCATTTTTTTAAACGGGTCGTGTTAGTTGACCCGAACCCAACCCGTTTTTTTAAACGGGTCGTGTTAGTTGACCCAAATCTATTTTTTTTCGTGTCGGGTTCGGGTCGGTTTTCGGGTCGTGTCAATAATTGTCGCCCCTATCATCCCCCATCCCCTCACAACCAATCACAACCACATATTACATTAAAAATCATTATTGTTTCTCTCTCATCCACTCACAATCACTTTAAACAAATATTAAAAAATAAATACAGTTTTCTGTTTTCCCCAAAAGATTCCTAAATAACCCCCATTTTACCGATAAACAGTAGATTCCCCATTTTTCTTCACTAACAAACCTTTAAAACCACCCCATATAATTTGAAGAATACACTCAAAAAAATGGGGGCCAAATGTGAATGCTCTTAGAAAATAAATTTCCTTCAAACTAGTTAGTACCAAATAAATAATAAATAAAATTATTAAGAATTTTGACAATTTGAAAGTTCACTCCAAATCAAATCTCAAATTATCATTACTAAAAATTGCTTCAAATCTCACATTACCATAACTATCACTTTAGTTAACCGGAATACTTTCAACTTAATTTGAGTCATGTAATCTCTCTTTTACCCGGTAAATAATAACCTTAGGGTACACAAGATACAATTTTTGATATCCTTAATTTTTGTTTTTTCTACCTAAACCTTATACACATTTAACCTACACATGGATCCTTAACCATTTCAAAATTTAATCAATTTCTTTTTAAGTATTACATTTAATACATTCTTTATTTCGTTTCATCAACCTCGTATGTTTTTATTATTTAAACTTCACCATTTTATAATAAAAAAATAATTCAAAGTTATTTTGTTATGAATTTCTAAATTGCATATTTAAAAGTTGTGATTCTTATTTTTCCTCTTTCGCCTTTTGTGATCCCACATATTTAAAATGAGAAAAATAAAATCAAGTTTTGTTAAGTCGTGTAACACACTAGATTCAAAACTAGTAGTATTATATACACATAAACATTACAGTTAAGATAATCAATGTATAATATCTTCTTAAAGAAATGATACATTTCAAAATATTAATATATTTTCAAATTAGTAATTACGCCGTGCAAAATACTTATTGACTTATTGTAGACAGGTAGGTCCATATGTGTAGCATGGTCCATTGTTCATTCAAAGTCATTTAAGTGAACCAAAAATAATTTTGATAAAAAATAAGGTATATCATTATAATTTGCTTCAGTCCTTCCACTGCAGCGCAGTTGGTTGTGACACTGCGATGAAGAGGAGACCCGTTGCAAAGGGCCGGGTTCGAATCTGAGCAAGGCCGGTTTTCAGCCTGCCATTACTCCAGCAAGGTAAAATCTTGTGTGGAGGTGGATAAGGTTTCCGGTAGAACGCCGCAGCCCCCACTCAGACCAGCGTGGACCCGGTTCAGACAATATAGTCTGGCTGATGGTGGGTTAGGGCCCGCACAAAAAATCGGGTGTGATGATCTTCTGCCACAACCGCATTCAAGAAAGTCACCGTTCAAAAAAAATTATAATTTGCTTCAAATTACATCTTTAGTGTACATTACGCAAACTATATGTAAATTAGAGATATAGTCCCTCTTCAAAATTTCTTATATCGTCTCTACTGTTTGTATATTTTATCCACGTTCCGTCAAGCGTAACATTAACGCCGTAGAAAAATTATGTTTACTGTTATTATAAGAAAAGAGAAAGTGTAGGGTACAAAGTCTCTTATCCTACAAAGTGTAGGAAGCCACAAAATGATGCCACGTGGAACTTGTCTGTTATAACTCTATAACTGATTAGAGGGGTAGTATAGTCAATTGGACATATCAATTAATCACGTTTATTATCAAATCCCTGTTTTATCGTTCATCAATTTTTTTCAAATTTCATAACTGATTCCATAATATACGATTATCATTTCGTACCATATTCAAAAATCTACAATCATCGTCGATCACTGGTTCAAATTTTTTACGAAAAATCATAATCAATTTTGCCGAGTTCTTCACCATGTTCGGTATGTAATCTGTTTTTATTGTTTTCAATTAATCGTGATCTTACTCTTAATTTGTTTTTTCAGATCTAAACAATGAACCTGAATTCTTATTCGATGAAGAACATGAAGTTTCTACTGTTTTTGAAGTTTTTTTAGATCAGTGATGAAAACAGAGGTTGAGCATTCCATTAATTTTTTTTGATGTTTTGTGGATTTTGAAGATAATCATTTGCGTTTTAGTATGTTTTATACATGCGTTTTGATGTATCTGGTGATATTATGTTGTAGGATAACATTCAAATGCGTTTTAATATGTTTTAACATGCGTTTTGTTGTATCTGGTGATTTTTAACATGCGTTTTGATGTATCTGGTGATATTATGTTATTGATAAGATTCAAAAAATAAATACATGCGTTTTAAGATTAACAAATGCGTTTTATCTGATTAATGAAACTACTGATTACTGTTGATTGATAACTTTTGATGAAGTGTTTGTAACTACTGAAGAAGAAGTTAATAACCACTGTTGAATCAAACCACTGATGGCCTAACTTCTGATGAGCAAACTACTGATGAACATTGATACACATGCGTTTTATGGGTTTACAAATGCGTTTTAACTACTGCTGAATCAAACCACTGATGACCTAACTTCTGATGAGCAAACTACTGCTGAATCAAACCACTGATGGCCTAACTTCTGATGAGCAAACTACTGATGACCATTGTTACACATGCGTTTTATGGGTTTACAAATGCGTTTTAACTACTGCTGAATCAAAACCACTGATGGCCTAACTTCTGATGAACATTGATACACATGCGTTTTATGGGTTTACAAATGCGTTTTACTTTTTTTTAACATTGATACACATGCGTTTTACTTTTTTCGTGATGAGCAAACCACTGATTATCTAATGCATTACTAAATTCATAAAACGCCTCTACTAAAACTTCAAAACGCATCTGCAACTATAGATCACCAAAACATCATACTAATCAGTAAGACGCCTTTACTTTTTTCACGTCCTTCACCTGTTTTAGGTTTTTAAAGTAAAATCATGAAGTAAAATTAAAGTAAAATACGATCAAAATACGATCAAAATTAAAGTAAAATCATGAACAATTCCTTTCCTGATTTGCGTTTTGGAGGCATATTTGTTGATATGATTTAGTGTTTCTCCGATGCTCTGTTTTTTGATTTTTGATTTTTGGACTTCGGTGTCAGTTTTGATTTTTGGAGAATCAATCGCACGCATAAAATGAAGTAACCGTCAATTAATGAGGTTGATTTGGGCGCTGGATTAAAAAAATCAAATTATTTTAGTTTGTAATTTGTCTGTTTTACCCTCAAATTGATAACTGCCATTAATGACAAACGTGGGTAATTAATGTACGAGGTTTTCCTTATAAAACGCAGAAGGTGGGAGATGGAGGGCCAGGATGGCTTCTCACACTTTGTAGGTTAAGAAGGCTTTGTACGTTAGCCGGCCTCTATAAGAAAAAATATGTCTACTGTTTGTATATTTTATCCATGTTCCGTCATAGTGTGTGTTAAGGTTAGGGGTGTTCACGAGCCGAGCCGATCCGAGCGGAGCTTTGTTTGTGCTTGACTCGTTTACAAACCGAACCAAGCGAAGCGGCTCGTTTACAATCGAGCCGAAAACCGAACGAGCATTCTTCGAGCGCAAATTTTCCGAGCGAGCGCCGAGCGAGAATCGAGCGGAGAATAATATGGACGATCATAAAATTGGGATGTTTCCTTTGATGTTTTCATTGTCGGGTGACAACTTCTTTTGACAACTAAGGTCGAAATGTCCGATGATAACACTAATATTGAGATCCCAGTGTCTAAGGATGAGGCTTAGATTTAGGCTGGTGAGGCGACGAGCATACGTCAGAGAACAGTTGTTGCATTGTGATGTAGGTGTGATATCAAGCGACAATTAGCGATGGACGATTAATAACATAAAGAAGTCAAGATTGTCACCTCATGACTTATTGTTTTAATATTAAATCTAGTGTTAATTTTTTTATTGAGTTAAGTGGGCTGGTTATACTTTGTTTTCATATACTTAGTTAAATCTAATAGAATCTTATATATAAAGCCATAAATTTATCTGTAAATTGTGTGTATATCTATTATTAAATAAATAAAAATTTATTCGAGCCGAACCGAGCCGAGCCGAGCGTACCTTTGCTCGTGCTTGGCTCATTTACAAACCAAACAGAGCCGATCGGCTCATATACAACCGATCGAAAGATCGAGCGAGCAATTTTCGAGCATTTTCCGAACGAGCGACGAGCGATCCACGAGCGGCGAGCGATTTGAACAACCCTAGTTAAGGTATATATATTTAAAAGAGTTAATTACACTGTTAGTCCCTTTGGTTTCCATGAAATTTCAATGTCAGGTACTAAGAGTTTAGAATAAGAAGTAATAACACCGTTAAAAACTAACGGTCATGACCTCACGTGCCCTAAGTGTGTGTTTTTTCATTCATTCATACTAAAACTTTAAACTCTTAAATAAAACCCATTGTTCACCACTACTATTGAACCCATAACTGTTGCGGTCATTTTAGTTCGTTGAAAACCCCAGGTAACCTTACTGTCACCATCACGATCCACTGTAATCACCATAATCATCTACATTTTCCGAAAATAGAAGTTAGGCCAAAAACTAAGTTTACATCCTCACCCTATACTCATCGGAGTGGGTTTATACAATTGTTGCCAACTTTGTCACTATATCCTCCGTAAACCACCACCAACAGTTGAGATGACCACTGTCGTCTCCGTCAATCACCACCACTCACGACCATTCCTTACCACAACCTCATCATCGTACCATTGTCATTGTCTGCACTCCACCCAAAACCACCTTCAACACTGTCTCTGTCGTTCCCGAGCATCCACTAGCGACAATAATCTTGTCTTCGTTGCCTCAACACTCGTGCATTGTTAAGCTTACAATGACACCACCGCCAGTGCTTGATTTCGTCACGTCAACCACCGACCTCCATTATCATCGTTAAACTCACCATCGTTGCTACAATGACCGTCATCTTTTCATTTTTTTTCCATTGACGGAACCGACCGACCTGGTGGGGGGGGGGGGGACAAAGGTTCGGGGTTTTATTAAGGATTTAAAATTTTAATATGTGAATGGACCAAAATAACATCAAACTTAGGGCACATGACAGTCATGACCATTACTTTTTAGCGGTGTTAGTGGTTAATACCTAAGATTGTGACAAATTAGAAAGTTAATACCCTAGCTGTTACTATAAATTCTTAGTACCTGACACTGAAATTTCATGAAAGTCATAGGGGACTAACGATGTAATTAACTCAATAATTAACTGAGTTAGCACTAAAGGACATAACGTGCAACATTTTAAAATCTAAAGGACAAAACTAATCAACTTTAAAGTTAAAGGACAGACGTTGAAAATAGTATAAACTTAAAGGACAAAACTTGTAATTCAGTCCAATTTTAAAATATATATATATATATGTATAATTTGAATTTGAATTTCGAATCAAATCGAATTTAAAATCATAAATTCGTATTTGATATATTGCACACGAATTCGAATTAAATCAAATTCAATTTCTTAATAGTCGAATCGAACTAAGTCAAATTTCAAATTTTTCGAATTCTGAATACCCCTGGCAAAACTAGTATGTAATATACATGCACACACTCCTCCATTTCACTATATATGTATAAAATATAATTATAATAAGGTTGATAAATTAACATATAGAAGAATTCAAATCATAGGTGTTAAAATTTATTTATAACTACATACAATAAGGATAAAAAAAGTAAATTTATATAATTTTAAGACTTTAAGTAATATAACTTATAACATATGATACATTTCTTTATTGCATATTATTGACTTTTAAATCAATTATTTTTACGGTTTTTAAATGACCATAAATTCTTCATACATCAGCCTTTTTTTAAGCAAAATACTACACTGCAAAAACGAGCATTTTTTATTTTTATTTTTATTTTGAGAATGATATTATTATAATTTTTAAATTCTTCTAAAAAATTGATATGTTATGTGATTAACAGTGTCTTTGTTCTCTACCACAATCAGCAGACACCTCTATACTATTATATAAATCACTTGGACATTTAGCTTTTAGTTATTCTTTCAGTAAAATAGTAACCATGTATTTCTTTAGATATTATATCTATTTTAAAATACAACTCAAAGTAACAAATTACTCTCTATATAAAGTACAACTCAAAAAGAATAGTTCTTCCGCCTTACCGGTTTACAGGATGATGGAAGTAACTGGTGGATGCCACCACATGACATCCACTAGATTTCATTTATTTTGTTTTTAGGAATGGTATGTTAGTATAGATACAAATCAAAAGGGATACAAAACTCAAAATTGCTCCTATTGCAGTGGTTACTAATAAGGGATTGTCACATGTTTGTATCTCGGCGAAGGATTTTTGAATAACTTTTATTTGTTTTGTTTTTACCAGTGGGTCAGTGGTGCGCTCCAATAAGTGATTGGCGAACGTACGAATCTCGGGATTGATTTTTACATAAAAAGATGTATTTTGTTGTCACCAACTATGAGTGTTTGGCCGAATAGTTTGTTTCGCCTATTTATGCTTTTACAGTAAAAGATTTACTTGGTCATCATAAAACGTATGATATGGGAAAGAAAAAAGGTAAAGTTTTCCAAGAAATCATTATGACGGCATGTTGGTGTATTTGGAATGCTAGAAATGGAGTTATATTATCTAACACTGTGGCTATGATAGTCAAAACAATGGAGCAGATAAAGTCGTTTAGTTTCTTATGGATTTAAAATAGGTCTTCGTTTAGGTCAATTACTTGGACCAAATGGTGTTCTTTTTTCCTTTTGAGTTTGTGTACTTTGATTGGCTAATAGTTACTTGCTAGTTTACCGTTGTTGTTTTGTTAGACCGGGCTTTTAATTAATTTATTTATTGGCTTTCATCAGAACAAGGACAATTATTATTATTATTATTATTATTATTATTCAAATTAAATTTAGTAATTATTATTAAAAACTAAAAATTATTATATATACATATCATAAACCAAAGCCATTTTAATGACATGACACTCAAAGAGGGTATTCTCTTCATTGAATGTGTCATATGTCATCCCATGTGGCAAGGGCTTTATTTTAGAAAAATAATAATTTAAAATTTAAAAGCAAAATTAGATTTTTATCTCTAATGCTTTCTCCTATAACTTTTAAACGTTAATATCTTTTATATACGAGATTTTTTAAAGAAAAAAATTACACCAAATTAACGAGCGTTTTATTATCTTTCCAACGGGTACCATAGTGCTATATAAAAATTGGAGAAAAAAACGTCTATTTTTTGTGTGGTTTTGTTTATACAGGAAAAAAACACAAAGTGTTCAGGTTATTCATTAATCATGTATAGGCAAGTCATTAGTTATGTTCAAACCAGTAAATATGATTTTTATTTACAACATGTGTTAGCATTGGAGTTGTACATTATGTTAGGTTAAGTTTTAATATTAGAGTTATACAGTATTTAAGGTTATGCACTAACATTGAAGATACATTGTTAATTGTTTTAGGTTAAGTGCTACCCGAAGCTTTCCTGCATGTAACTGTAAAACGCATCAGTCTATTTCAGGTGTAAAATTGATATTTCAAATTAGATTTCTCAACCCGGGACGCTCCCAGGATATATTAGTTTAAAAAAATTGTGGGTTTGGGTCGGGTCTGGGATTAGGTGATACCCGACCCAATTACCCTTTTTTTATATTAGAATATGATAACTTTTGGCAGAGATTTGTTTATAATAATAATAATAATAATAATAATAATAATAATAATAATAACATTCATTAATCATATATTGGCAAGTCATTAATTATGTTGTCATATTAGATATTTTATTATGTCATATTAGATATTTCAATCCGGGACGCTCTCCAACAGGTAATTGCTATGTTTTCTTTTTCTACCATATTCTGAAATAGTTCAAATCTTATTGTATGCAGCTAAAGACCTTTGACTGAATGTATTGGTGCTAAACAATCTTTGTCCCCTTGAAGTGCTTGGGATCTTAGTTACTTAATATTCTGTTTTAGGTGTTGATGTTGTAAGGTGAAATGGATCTTTTGGTATATTTTTTTAAAAGTATCTAATGTAAGTTGATACATAGATGCCATTTTTATAGTTTAGATATTTCTAATTTTATTCACTTTACTTAGATTTCTCAACCCGGGACGCTCCCGGGGTATAAGCTAGTTAGATATACTATGAAAGAAGAAACACTTCTACAATATAATCATCTGATTGGCTTTTGTTGGCGGTATCCAGTGGCAGCGTGCCATGTGGCATGGCTTGCTTTGCCTTTTTTTTTCTTAATTTTCGATTGCTTATCAGGCCATATACATACTGGAGCACACAAGATGCAAATAAATGCTTTTGGCCCAGTGGTTTCCTCATGCACGGAATTCAAAACATTAAACTAGTAACTTTATTGTTCGATTCCCGGGATCCACGGTTTTTTTTAGGGGTGTTCAAAATCGGATAATATCCGAAATTCGGATATCCGAAATTTCGGATTCGGATTCGGATCATCCAACGGATAATCCGAAACTTAAAAAAAGAATTAAAAAAATAATAAAAAATAATAAAAAAAACTATAAAAAACGTTCTCCTTTATGCCTAAAACGTGAACCTATTAAAAAAACAAAAATCGAAGTTAGATAAACGAAATTTGAACAAAAAATATATATAAAAAAACTTATTATTTTGATGGAAGGGGGCTGTGGAGGTCGCATACGAGGTGGACGGGGCTGCTATAGAGGAGAGAAGAGGGAGCAACAGCTATGGATTAGAGGAGTATGGACTTAGAGTTAGAAGGATTAAGGATTTAGGATTGTGTATTGTGTTATGTAGTGTATATAATATTATATATTTATATATATATTTTTAATATTCGGATTCGGATAATCCGATTATCCGAAAATTTTCAAAATCAGGATCCGAATCCGAATTATCCGAAATTTCGGATAATCCGATTTTCGGATATCCGAAAATCGGATTATCCGAAATTTCGGATAATTCGGATTCGGATTTTCGGATTTTTCGAATTCAAATTTTGGATTATTCGATTTTGAACAGCCCTAGTTTTTTTTCCCTCTACTTTTTGTGATGCAATACAACTACTATTGAAGACTTAGAAGTAAAAACTAATATCCATCCATAGTGGTGGAGTGGTGGAGAGGCCTTATGTTCACTTAGGTGATCATGGGTTCAATTCTCACTTCCAACATTATGGTTTGGTATCCGGGTGAATATCGAATACGGGTGGCGCCGGTTCGAATCTGACGGGCGGCGAGGTTTTACCGAGTTCTATAACACTGTCGTGCCTTCGGGCGGGTGGGGCTCGGGTTTCCGCGCATCGGGAGAAGGCGGGGGCTGCTGGAGGTCGAGTAGTCGATTCTTGGGCACGACGCCTCGCAAGGGTGGTTGCCACACAGTTGTTCGCCGATCAAAAAAAAAAGAAGTAAAAACCAATATGTCCACTATGTACGATTTCATTTTTGAGACCAAAATTCACACAAGAAAATTGACAACCTTCATATTTTATGAGATTTTTTATAACTAATGTCATTATTTGTAAATCCTTTACTAATGTGGATTAAGCATAGTTCTCCAAAATCGCCTCTACCGACGATATAATACATTATCATTTGACGTAAATTCGATCTACCGTGTGCTTCTCCGCTGCGCATTGCGCGTAACATGTATGCACAATAGCCACGCCTGCGGCGAAGCGCGGGCCAACTAACACCTAATTTAATTTATATTTGAAGGGATATGGTACCAAACGCTGGTAAAAATCGCACACTAGTACTACCATATCACAAAATCAACTCCTACATAGCCGCGTCATGACCAAACGAACGCATGCCTACCTGCCCAATTTACGTTAGCAGACGACTATGCGTCCATGACAAGACGGACGCATGCCTACCCGCCCGTTTTACGTCAACAGACCACTATGCGTCCATGACGAAACGGACGCATGCTTGCCCGCCCATTTTATGTCGACGCGGGACAAAGCTTACCCAGTAAGATAAGCAAGCCCCGCTTGCTGAAAGATTCCTTTCAGGGCAGCATCAAGACACATGCCCTGGTACAGTGCTGCCCTGGACAACTGTTCCTGACGCAGCAGACTGCCCGTCAAAGTTCTCAACCAATCAGAGGCTGCGCCCAGCCTGACACCTACAAAGGATGATGACGTGACAACTCCTCAGCAAAGATATCTTTCTAACAGAAGACTTTCACAACCCCCACTTGTCTCAGGTTCTGAACAGAGGAATGATTACCCACCACCCGAGTAGCCAACAGGCGGACGCCACGTGTCCGCCGACCATCAGCGTCCATTCAACGGACGCCACGTGTATCTTCCCCTGGACGATAACATCCCCCCCCCCCCTTTTCCTCTTTTTTTTATCAAACCCACTTGCACCAATGGGCTTGAGGACTTGGGCCGGAAATCTAGAGGTACCTCTACCTGGGCCGGGCCCCACAAAAGGGTAGAGGATGGGCTGAGGAAGTCGAACATCGAGGTACTATAAAAGGAGAAGTCCCTTCTTCTTTTGTTGGCATCTGATATTCACTGAGACTTCCATCAAAAATACTACGAGCTTCTCGTACCTTTTTCAATCCCTTGTTTATTATATTAACGTTTAGAGACTAGGCTTTTTTAATCTGTAGTCTCTTAAACTCCTTGGTCTTGTCCTTAGACCTACACATTTTTATAAACACACACCTTTATAAAAACCCCGTAGAATCACTACCAAGATCAGCGTCAATTCGATAATCTAGAATTCATGTTTCTTCAATATTTATGATGATCGGCCGCTTTTTTGTGTTTAGTTTTTTTAAACGAACTGAATTGATAATGTTAAATTTTGGGCTTTCTTTTTCTTTAAAACTTTTTAGCATGTAACGGTATTTTAACAAATCAATACCGATTAAATTCACTCGTGTCCTCACGGCAACACACATCTTGAATCCCGCTAGTTTATCACCATTTGGTATTAAAGCATTTAATGTCATAATCACATGAGTTAACTTTTTCTTTAATTGTATAGAATTTCTTATTTATTTTTCTATAACCCGGATAATAATAATAATAATAATATATTTTTCCTAGCTGAATAAATATTAAATATTAAATATTAAAGGAAAGTTGTTAACTTGTCACTTTCTTGTACAGTATGCTTTTGTACAAACATATAAAAAAAACCGACAGATACACAAATACAATTCATACGGTCCTTTATCAGCGGGCAGGGCCGTCTCCGAGAATGCTAAACAAAATTTGGGCCTCGGGCGAAAAAAAAATTGGGCCCAAAATTTTGTAAAGAGGAATGAATTTAAAAAAAAAAAAAAAAAAAAAAACTAAATATGGTGTTAGAGCCATGGCTTGAACTTGAGACTTCTACATTAAATTTGCATAGTTTTTCCAACTCCACTAACAAGACTTTTGTTTATAAAGCACAAATATATATCCTAAATATAGAATTTAATATATATATATGTATTTTTTTTTAAAAGTTCGGGCCCATTTGTGGGTCGGGCCCTGAGCCGGTGACCACCCGGCCCATGCTCAGGGCCAGCCCTGTCAGCGGGAAGGGGTATTACTAGATGTTATGTTTTCTTTCACTGATTTTAACAAATCCTGCACTGTCACGTCACTTTACTGATTCACTTTTTTGGAGGCAACACTTAACTAATTCACTTCACTGAAATTTTTATTTTTTTAGTTTTTTTAAAGAAACATTAATTAAACATATTATTAAAGTAAATAAACATTAATAAAATAAACTTACAATATTAAAAGTAAATTAAAAATAAACTAAATAAAAGAAAAACTATTCGGAGGCATTCGCTTCGAGGTGCGGTATATCAAGTGCGTCTAGATGTTCCACGAGATCATTTCGAAGTCGGAAATGTGTATCGGAGTCTGTCAACTGTTAGTTGCATTTTTTAGGCATAATTTATCGTCTTTTTAGTAGTTAGTTTTAGAGTTTTTATGCATTTAGGTTGTACATATTGCATCAATTTCGTGAAATGCATGTTTCGGTGGAATGGAATCTACTTTGGTTTGTTTTGGTTGATTTTGTAGGTGTGGAAGAATTGACAAGAGCATTGACGAGGCGAGTTTGCAACTTACTTGGACTTGGCATACTTGAAAAGAAGTTTAGGCCGCAAACAGCAAGGAGAGAACTAGAGGGGGCTGAATTGAAAAATTAATACTTAGAAAGAATTTAAAAAAAATATTAAGATAACAACAATTTGGGAGCTTTTCGTGGAGATATTTTTTTGGAGAAAATAGGCTGGACATAAAAGGAAGAAAGAAATTAATCAGGAGGGATCCTGGACGTTTTTTTTTGGGCGGAGCATCATCGAACAGGAAGCATAAAAAAAGACCTGGGCAATTTGTTTTTTTAGGAGGAGCATAGAAAAACAATTTCTATTCTTTTTATTTTCGTAAGCTTTAGTTTTATTGTTTATTTTTCGTATTTGTTTGGATTGAACTAGCCGCCATGTCTGGCTAGAACCTTTTAATTCCGGCACTTTGGTATGTTTGCTTAGTTTTGATTCGTAAGCTTATGTGAAACTCTTATGAGATCCAATTTTTGAATGGTTTGTTTGGTTGGTTCTTGATTTTATACCTTTAGGTAAAATATTAGTTGGTTGATAAAATTGACCACTTTGTTAATCACTCTAATAGTGTTCATCAATTTATGAAATTTTAACCGGTTTTATATATTTGATAAAAGGAACAAATAACGGTTTAGGTTTGTCTATAAATTTAAATTTGTTATAGAATTAAACAATATAATTAAGCACTCCGAACGGCGTGAGTGTTTGGTTATAATCGATACTTCTATCATTGCAACCCGCACACTAAGATCCGAACGGCGTGAGCTTGGAGTAGCGGGTTGGCTCTAATCAACGAACGACGTTTGGTTAGACATTAGATAGAGTGGATGTCCGAACGGCGTGACGTCTAGTATTGATACAAACCGTTTAATTAAAGGATCATTGCACCATAATTGTTAATGACCATAAGTCCAGGTCAAATTAAGAAACTGCCTTAGTGTTGGAATTAGCTTTAATATTTGAATTTATCTCATAACTTAATTAATGTTTTTTTTTAATCATTCGTCTTATTAATTTTAGTTTTATTTTCGTTAACTTAAAATACACCACCCCCCTTTTTTTATAGTAGTATTTGTGCGAAAACGCTTTTCGTATAATCATTTGGTCTGTATCCCTGAGAACACGAACTCTACTTTCACTTATACTAAGTAGAATATTTTTTTATTTTATTTGCTGGATTCGACACCCAACATCAACTCCGCAAGGGCTTGGTCGTCGAAGAACGGTTGGATTGGGGGATCGCGTATGTGGACCGGTGATATCGCACGCCCCTCGTCTTTAATGATCATGTTGTGCAATATCATGCACGTATAGACGATGACGCTACACCTAGCAACGGTCGTCGGCCTCAAGAGTCATGCGGTAATTCTCCATTTCCCTTTAATGCTCCGAACGCTCGCTCAACACCCTTCATTGCCGCCTCTTGCGCCTTAACGAATTTCTTTTCCTTAGGATCGGCAGGATATCGAAACGCTTTCACAAACGTTGACCAGGTTAAGTAGATGCCGATGGTAAGATAATATCCACGTTTATATAAGTGGCCATTTAAAGTAAATGGACACTGCGGCGTCGTTCCGTTTCGTTGGGTAAGAAAAACTGGGGATTGTTGGAGAACATTATGTCGTTGAGTGAACCGGGGGGGGGGGAATCCATGCGAAAACCACATATCTTGCGAAGCAACCGCTTCTAGCATGATCATAGGGTATTGGTGATCGCCTCGCATATATTGTCCTCGTAATTCCCTATGACATGCTCGCCATACTAAATGAGTGCAATCAATGCTACCGATCATGTCAGGAAGGTGATGTCTTTCTTCGCGTGCTTCGTACAAACATGCAATGTCGTGACTTGTTGGTCTTCGTAAATACTCAGCCCCGTATAACTTAATGATGGCATTGCAAAAAAAAATTGTAAACATTCGCGTATTCGTCTGGAGGATTACTGGTTGCGAGTTGTTTCACTGCTGAAGATACTTTTTGCATGGGCGTAAAACTCTTTCTAAACCGACCGTCCATGCTCTCTCTGAACCATTCGAAGTTTGCTTCAACATCTGCTACAATTTTTAGAAATAGACGTCTCGACATGCGATACCTTAGTTTAAACTGTGCGTCGGTGTATTTTGGTACTTCAGCAAAGTAGTCATTTATTAACCGAGCATTGCCTTCCTCGCGATCACGTGGCACATATCTTTTTTTAGGTGTTGTCGTGTCTTGCTCTGCAACCCGCTTTGCAAGGTCCGTGAGAAACTCAAGGCTACTATCGCCTGAGTGTAAAACCGGGTGCATTTCGAGCGGGAGAATGATAACTTGATCATCTTCTACGTCAACGTCACTCATTTTTTTAAAGTTATGGATATAATTTCTATTTTTTTGTTACTAAACCGTGGGATTACAAAGTGTTTTTATACACCTTTGATAAAAAAAAAAAAAAAAAACGGTCACAAAATATGACCGTTCGAACAATTAAAATTCACAAATTACATTCAAAGGTCAAAAAAAGGATTAAAAACCATAAAAATTCGACCATTGCAATTAAGATACCAAGGTACCAGCCCGTTAGAAAAAACCAAAAAACGGTTCACGGAAACCCTACCATCACGGGTGGCGACGGTGTTACCGTGCTGATAGTGGGGTACCCGTGCCCAATTCTGGTGGCGCCCTGTCCCCCCTTAGTCGCGATACATGGATCATGGCAAATATATATAAGGTTTTGTATATATGTACACTATGGATTTTGGATTTGTAGATGTTATTCATAAGAGTATTTGAAAACGAGTATCATTTTTTCTACACTCTCCATTCAAGTATCTGGTACGTGATTTTAGGTGTAAGCCAAACTGTAAGAATTTGGTACGTGATTTTAGTTGTATTATACATTACTAATGTGGTTATTATGTATGTTTGTGATATCCGGTAACCAAACATACATTTTTACACTTGCTTCATGGTTTACTTGCTGAATTTCGGGACAAAATTATTTTCAACTTGGGGATGATGTGACACCACGCATTTTCAGGTTTATACTTTAACTAAACTCTAGTTAACTTGTATTTATATTCACAGCATTTTACTTAACTAAGGATAGTTAGGTGAGTCACACGTTGCACAGTTATAGGTTAATAACTGCATGAAATGGTAATTCGTAGAATTACCGGACTACGTACACGAGTATCAAACCCCGAACGTTGGTGAAATAACAAAATAAATAATGGTGAAATGATTGTTTGATATTATTTGCAATTACGTGCGTATGTGGAATTATTTGTGAATTAATATGCAAGTATGGTTATTTAAACGAAACACATCACCGAACTCGTAACCGACACCCGACGAATCGGCAAGATAATTCGGGTCTAAAATATTTGGTTGAATATTGGTAATGTGGATATAGTGACTAAGGCACAATATAAAAGAAAAAAACAAATAATAAAACAACATAAGCTGGACCGGCACAATGCGAAACTAGGCCCAGCCTGATCTGGAGGTCGCCGCGGCCCGCGGCCGCCATACCCAATCCCTCCATGGCCCGCGGGGGAGTGGTTTTCGTGGAAAACAAAATTTAGGCTTTCTATAAACGATTTTAAACCCCTTTATCCTCATAAACACAACCCTAATCATCTTTATCAGCCCCCATACGAATATTATACCACATAACCTCTGCCATAACCATAATCGATCAAGTTTTGGAGTTTTACTTGAGTTTTTATCACCTGAACGAAGAGCTTTAGATATATTATCAAACCTTTTGTGTTTAATCTTCTTTATTATGTAAAACATGGAGTTTTATGATTGTTATTTGATATGTTGCATGTTATTGCATGTTGATGATTATTGAACATCTAGGGTTTATAGATGATAATATTTATGATGAATGTTGCATGTTTTGATCAGATTAATGTATGATTAGTCTTGTATGATGTTTATTTGATGACCATGATTGATAATATACATCTAGGGTTTGTTAAAGTTAAGATTTTTACATGTTTAAAAATTGGACAAAATACATAGGTCAACTTGTAGGCTTTGTAACGTGACCTTAAACTATTTGTTTTGATTGTTTCTTGACATGAACATGTTGTATGTGGTCTTAGCTTTCTGTAGTGGGTAAGATTGTGCGATTTGGTTATCGTTTGATGTGTTTTTGGAATTTTATACAAACATTTGGGTCTAAACTGATTTTCGGATTAATATTTTGGGTCAGCTTTAAACGACCATAACTCGAGTTTTACAAGGAGTTAAGTCACGAAATTTGGTCAGTAGATAGGTACATGAATAATTTGGCATTTTCAAGTGGATTCATCCCGTTTGGATGAATACACGATTTTTGAGAATTTTTCTCGTAAATTGACCTGATGTGAATGTTTTTAGAACCTTACTGTAGTAAATTATTTTTCATAATTTTTCTATATGCTTTTGTCACGAAACAAA
Source organism: Ambrosia trifida (assembly GCA_028751855.1). NCBI lineage: Eukaryota > Viridiplantae > Streptophyta > Magnoliopsida > Asterales > Asteraceae > Ambrosia > Ambrosia trifida. Next base: position 191,986,635 of record CM054122.1, on the reverse strand, counting down.
AATATGGACCTCATGACTAGACTCCTAGGATTATTCAGTAAAATTTTGGGAGTCTAATATGTTGTGTAGGTATTTTTCATAAAATTGTTTTGACAACGCATAATCTGTCCTAAAAACATAGATTTTGATATATGTGCATAAGTGTTTGTTTGAAGGCTTGTATGACTCGGTTATGGCTTGAAAATGTATATACACTTGTATGAGACCTATATGGCGTGTATAACTGATAATAAACATGATGTTCACCAACGGGTTCGTAGGGTTACTTGTGCATGTAGTTACACTAGGTGTCACTTAAACGTTTTCACATTATTTAACGTCTTGGACAAACGAGTTTTGTGGTGTATTGTGTATACACATATACTCACATAGTGGCACATATAATAGGTCGTCGGTGGCACGTCCTTATTAATTGCGGATTTTGGATTTAGCTTTTGCAACCTAAGGTGAGTTTCACTACTTTTTCTCAAAAGCATGCGTCTCGGGTTTGGAGACACACAAATATTCCTGGTTGGGAATTACGTATTTTCTAATCCAGTTTGGGACTACTTTTATCCCGAGTTTGGGATATGTTTGATTCACGAGATGAATTGGATTTTACTAGTTTCATATCTTTGTCCTTGATGAACTAAACAACACACTATCATTGAAGTCCTACATATACCGAATAAGTTGACGGGTTGGCAAGCGGGTTACTAATTGATAGTGATATTAGGTTTGACAAACCTCACACCGTGCATTATGAACTGTCTTTATCATTTACTTACTTTTACTTTGGTTTGGGCGCATAACTATTTACTTAACTGTTTTGATTTCGCTTCCGCATTTTGTTAAAACTTGTGGTTGTTTATTAAACTTGGTTTTTGAAAACGAACTAAATGGTTTGGGTATTTAGAGTCATTCATATGACTTATGGTTATGGGATCCTGGTATGTCACGCGCCTCACGGTATAAACCCCGTAGTGGAAATCTGAGGGTGTGACAACGTGAATTTAAAATATGAAATACGATACGTCTTTCTATGTATATGTTGTATATGGTACGTGATTTTAAGTATTAGCATACTCAATGTGAAAATACGTACCAGATACTTGAATGTGAAATTACGTACTTGTTTTTTTAAATTAAGAAAACTATAGCACTGGGCTACTCACATTAAAGAGAACGAAACGCTCGTTAATACGATGTATTTTTTTTAAATATTATCATATGAAAAAGTTATAGCCGTTTAAAAATTGTGGGGAAGTGGGTTTATGAGTCAAAGAAGTAAAAAAAGACAAAAATGTCATCCCATGTGAAAATTGACCCTGTCAAAATAGATGTTGGGGATCCTTTCCTACCCTTCGCATGTTTTCACTACTTTGTATTTGAATCTTCCCATGTGTGTGTGTATATATATATATATATGGTTAAGTTATTGTACAAATGACATGATATATGGTGGTGGTATTTTTGTAGTTACATCCATCTCACAAACAAAAGCGCTGCAAAAAGACGGTGGTACTTTCGAGTAGTTACATAGTTACTCTAGAGTAATTATATAATTACGCTAGTTCTACTCTAGCGTATTATATGTTGAATAATTAGATCATCATTTTCTTTGTTTCCTTCAAAATCTGATTCCATATAATTACTCTAAAGCAATTATCCTATCTTCAATTCTAATTTTTGTATAGTAACTCACAAAACGGTTTTACAATTACAAATTAGTGTTTGTATCTTAAGTCAATAATATCAAATCAAACCCTCTAAACATGATCAAAACATGATTCATCATATTTCGATAATCTTCTGCAAACCCTAATGAACAAGCTCCCTATCCCCCCCCCCCCCCCCACACACACACACAACCCCTCTTCAATCACATTTATAACCTCTTTCCAATCAAGCTTTAGAAGACCTTGTATATGACACAATCAACAAATCAAATATGGCAAAAGAAGAATCAAAACTTGTTAAGAAATACGATTATAATTGAGATTCGCAGCCAGTAACTTAAATCAATTCATCGATAAAACATAAAACCTAAATAAGAAATGAGATACAAAAGCTTTAATTGATTAGAATAACATAATCGAAATCTTCAAACATTCAGACAAACAGAATTGCAATCTGCAACTTATTTACAGAAATGCCACTGAATTCAGAAAAAAAAACACAATCTGCAAGAAAAAACACAATGATTAGACCTGAAAAATCGCAATGAACGAGACAAAAAACACGATGAACAGACAAAATAGCACAATGGACAAAAAAATATACAGTGCACAGAACAAAAAAAAACATATGTAGCTAAAACCCGTAGTAAACAAACAAAAAAGAATCCCAATTTGTTATATTCTAGCCAATCCGATTGGTTAAATTGTTGTTCATATTGAAATGAATCGAGATAGATAAGGAGTTTGTTAATGATGCTCGAACATGTACTTGTTTTGAGCGTCTATTTGTTTTATGTCGGTTTACATGGATTGATTACAAGTCGAAATATAGTTAGGGCTCTAAGGTATCTTGAACTTATATTAAATGCGGTTAATCTCATTTTTCTAACATTTTTTTTATTTTTTATAGTTGTTAACTAAAAGGAGCCATTTTTTTTCTATTTTATAGTTATTGTAGCTGCTGAAGCCGCTATTGAACTCGCCATTGTTTCATCAATTTATCGCCACAGAAAATCAACATGTATAAAGCAATCGAATTTATTGAATAAGTAACATTATCAAATAAATTTGAGTTTTCATAAATTCATTCAAAATAGCATGTATGCCACGTAGGATATGATGTTATTACAAATATAAAAAATCAAAGTATTTTGGCACTGTCTGTCAATCCAGAAATAGATAAAAAAAAACTCGGGGAACTTATCGATTCATCTAGTACTAGTATTGATATATAAAATTCATTTATCAATTTACTATATTGAAAACTTATCACGTTAAAAAATGGATAGATCCAATGTCGTATTCAGTAAAGATTTATGATACATGTATCGGGTGTACTCAATGTGTCAGAGCGTGTGCTACATATATATTAGAAATGATACCTTGGGCGTATTAGATGGATGTAAAATCAAACAAATAGCATTATTTAAAATCCTATTAAAATTTTGTAATTGATTTTTTTTTGTTGATTAGACAAAGTTGATTGACAGTCTCTTTAACTTCTAATGAGCGGTAAATACCGTAAATATTTCTGCGTATTTACCATGGCATGTCTGTAATTATATCAATTTTGAGTCGTCTAGCTTAAGCACGAATTTAGAAGAAAAAAAAATCAATTAAACAAATTTCATACAACAATGTAGAGTGATTACTGTTATAAAATAATATCTCAGCCAATATCCCAAGCGATCAATATCAATGAATATGGAGAAGGTTGGACCACATATGAGAGAACCAAAATGAAAGACAAATACTAATGAAAGCTAAAATACACGTGATAGTAAAAAGAACATTTACCCTTTTAGTTTAACCCGACAATACCGATACCGAAAAGTCCAAAAACCCAATGCCGATCCCGATACCGAACACACACGGTACGGTACGGTATCGGTTCGGTATCGGTACGGTACCGGTATGGTATCGGTATTTTGCCTTAAAATACCGATACCGTACCGATCCCGTACCGATACCGATAATACCGAAACCGAAAATCCATAAATATGGATACCGATACCGATCCCGAAATCCCTCGGTTCGGTATCGGTTCGGTACGGTATCGGGATCGGGACGGGACGGGATCGGTATTCGGGCTTGAATGCTCATCCCTATAGCCTACTACACATTACACAGCTACACACTGGTCCCAAGTTTAAAAGTAAGTTACTAAAGTAAATACTATATGAGTAAAAATTCAATGTCTGAATGCTTTCAGAATAAAACCACCCCCATTTAGGCTCACCCTGGACCAAACTGGCTGTTTCAAGTTTTTGTTTGTATTTATTATTGTAGTTTAAAGCTCAATAATTAATAATATGTTTGATTTGTAATATTACAACAGTTTATATAGCAAAACTATCAATGAGAGTTCTAGAATGATGGGATGTAGGCAAGCAAGGGAGAAGGTTAGTTCCTACCGTTTTTTACCCAATAGTGTATATTTGCGTGTTTTCATCCGAAAATTTTATACGTATTGAGTCTGGCCCTCATTATTTTAAGGGTCTCGTAACTTTCGACCCCCATGAATTTTTTTTTTCAAGCTCCACCACTGAAGGTAAGCTTATCTCTACCCTAAGGGTGGACTTTGTAATATTAAGTTTATTATTTAAACCGAGTTTAAGATTAACACAATATATAAAAGAAATGTATCGATATTCTGCACCTAATGAAAGAATGGGAATTCCAGAGTCATTATTTCAATCTTTTTTTTTAACTATACGTGAGTTAGTGTATATGTAGTGGTGGGGGGGTTAAGGGGGGTTATGGGTATTAAAATATGAAAAAGTAATAGAAGGGGGGTTATGGGGGGTTATGGAAAAAGAAGGTGTAGTGGGAAGGGGGTTATGGGGCTTTATAAATGATTGGGTAATCATTGGTTAAATTATTATTTTCTTATTTAAATAATAATATTAAATAGTTTAAATAATAATATTAAATATATAAATATTACAAATACTAAAAAAATTACAAATACTTAAAAAAACTACAAATATTTAAAAAAAACTAGTCGTTGTCGTCTTGTTCTTCATTTTCTCCTTCTTCTTCTTCTTCTCCTCCTCCTCCTCCTCCTCCTTCTTCTTCTTGATTGTGATGAATCGGGCGAATCGCCCATGCTTCCTCAACCAAATCCGCCTTCAACGCGTTATGTATATCCTTGGATCGCAACATGAAACTGTTTTGGAATCTCTCCTCCCGTGTCGCTTGCGTCCCTTGAACATCTTCTTCTGCTACATAGTTTGGGCATATTGCCTTTCCTTCGTCTTCAAGTATCATATTATGCATTATGATACAAGCATACATCACCATTCTAATCCTTTCTTTTTCCCACATACGACAAGGATTTCTAACAAAATGTCATCGTTGTTGAAGAACGCCAAAACACCTCTCGACGTCCTTTCTTGCAGACTCATGAACTCTTTTAAAATATTGCCTTTTTTGATCTTGTGTCTGACTAAACGTTTTGACGAGCATTGAATACTCCGGATATATACCATCCGCCAAGTAGTATCCATGCTCGTAGTAATTATTATTTGCATAAAACCCAGCTTTCTGTATTGTTCCGCCAATGTAAGACTCTAGCAATGGCAAAAACTGAAAAGTATTTATGTCGTTCATACACCCGGCGAGACCAAAGAAGGCCGACCAAACCCACAGGTCTTGTGAGGCAACTGCCTGTAAAACCAACGTTGGTCCCTTTTGGTCACCGTGTGTATGTTGACCTCGCCATGCGGTTGGACAACTATACCATCGCCATTGACGACAATCTATACTACCAATCATACCGGGTAATCCATGTCTTTCTAAATGCGCTTCGTATAGTTGTTGAAGGTCGCTCCATGTCGGGTTTCTCAAGTATCGTTTTCCATATAATTAGCATATACCTAACAAATCAAATATATATATACTAGATTATACCCCGGGAATGTCCCGGGGTTGAAACACCTCAAATAAATCAACCATTATCATTTCATCAACCAAAAGAATATAAAAAACCTACTTAAAAAAAATCTTAAAAAGTTTCGATCTTTGAACACTTTACTGTTCTTGATTAGAGGTTAATAAATATTAATATTAATATTACCCTGAATTAAAATTATAAACACCTTACCAAGTACCCAACCTTCTTCATAACTATACAACTGAATAGACATCTTGCTAAAGGCTTTTCTAACAGGATCTTCTCCTACATCCATTTCTTCTATACAATCAACCATTCTTCCTATGTAGTATGCAATAACCATCTTCCCGGTTCCCACATCAACATCCTGCAACAACCAAACAAACCATACCAAATTAATCACAATTTTTTACGTATTATTTTTTACATCAACTTCAAGAAAACACTCTAGTAAGTAGTAACCTACATGCTACCAACATCATCTCCAACTTTGTAGTCATTACGAACTCTAACTCTCCTGAAACATAACAAAAGCACAAACCCATTTGCATAAACATCAAACACATAATATTATTATGTGGGGTTGGTTTAAATTTATAAAAAAATATGAAAGATAGAAATTTACGGGCGAGGACGTATGGTCTAGAAAACAGAGGAAGTCCGGCCACAGTTGAAACAAATGCTTCTTAGAGTTTCAAGAAGAGCCAACATTCCAACTTCCAAGTGCTTCCTTGTTTCAATCTGTTGTTCCTGAACCCACCATGTCTCTCATTTTGTTGTCATCTTTGATCTCCAAACTTTCAACGATCAAGAACTGGGATGAATTATTAGTGCATACCCATGTCTTTAAGGTTTGCTAAGTTAATAAAAGGTTATGGAAACAGAGGAGCTAAACTGGAGGGTATTATTATTATTATTATTATTATTATTATTAAACATGATCCATAATTCAACCTCCAAATTCTATTAAAAATGTGCTCCTTACAAACTTTTTATTATGAAACAATCATTAGTCAAACTCATCCCACCAATAAAAGTTTGCATCTTTTTCAAAATCCAAACTATGTTACGGAGTATAATAAAAAAAATTGCCACTTTATCAATGATATGTATGGATCTCAAATAATTGATGGAAACCATAATTAATTGATTGAATCGAGAATAAGAACCGAAGTCGATAATCATACCTTATATATAAGATTCTCAACAAATAAAGTACCAAGTCTTAGTATCCACACACATATTTATCGTATTCAATAAGATTACAAACACACATATATCGTATTCAATAAGATACGAAGGTGATTCACTAACCTCCATCCAAAGGAGTGTCATCCGGACTGCAACGAAAACAAAACAAATCAATACAAAAGCCATATCATTCCAATACAAAAACCGCCTAATTATAGTCGGCAATCTTTCTGCATAAGACCATCATCACGGCAATCTTTCTGCACAACAATAAGTTCAAATCTTGAAATACCCTTTATGGCGGCGCAACCCTTTCACCATCTGAGTATTTAAAACCCTAAATATACATAGAAAGATCTTGAAAATCCCCCGAAAAGTTACAAAAAAAAAATCAGGGAAATAAATGACACCGAAAAAATAGAGCAATTGATGTAAAGAATAATAATAATAACTTACGGTCATGTGTTGAAGAGGGTTTGAGAAGAACCCTAATTGTTTTGGAGGAGAGAATCATAGATGGCAGAGGATGGAGAGGAAGAAACATGGAGAGGAGGAGGAAGGTTAGGCACGATTTCATTATTTAGGGTTTGAAGGAGAAGAGAGGAGAAGAGACTCGATGGGTTTCCTGTGATGTTTTTTTGTGATGTTTATTTATTTTTTAACTTAAATACCAAGTGACACATAAGATGACACATGGCACACTCAAGGGGTAGAATGCACCATTGAGTGCCACATCATCAAATTTGCTTTGGTTTATAATAAGTATAGATATAAAATGTAACTACTAATGTATCAAAAAAAATATATGTATATTTGTAAATACCGTAGCAGAAATACTCCAAGGTATCGCGTGTGGTTTTCTCCGACATCTTCAAATACTCGTCATTGATATCGTATGTGTTCCCGTAGGCGAGTACACGTATTGCGGAAGTGACCTTTTGAATTGCGGTGAATCCTAAACACCCTCTAGCGTCGGGTTTTTGCTTAAAGTAGTCATAGGCGGACTCTAAATCTTCGGTGATGCGCAAAAATAAGTTTTTACGCATCCGAAATCTTCGTCTAAACAAATCAGGGTCGTAAACCGGATTCGCATTGAAATAGTCATTCATCAAACGCTCATTGGCGGCTACACGGTCTCGCTCTATATATTGCCTAGACAATATCGGCCGTGGGGCGGAAGTACTTATATGTTGCATCGCGCTAGATGCTAGTTGAACCGCACTCGTAACGGCTTCGTCCTCTTCCGCGCCGTCATCGTGAAAAAACCGATTATATAGATCGACAAACGAGTCTTCGGAGGGAGGGGACGACATTTGGTGATTTATTTGTGTGTTGAAATTGGATTGAGGGTTGAAGGAGGTATGTGTGTAGTGTATGTTTGTGTATTGTATGTGTGGTATGATATGTGTGTAGTGTATGTTTATATATAGATTGAAATTTTTTTTTAAATAATTCGACCGTTCAACGGACAAATATCACAATCCCCCACATATAACGCTCGTTATAGTTAAAACGCTTTGGCCTCATAACGCCCTATAGCGCCCGAGAGGGGGGGGGTGTGCCCGGGCGCTATAGGCTTCATAACGCCCACAACAAGCACCACTACATATGCCCTTACTTTATCTATATTATTATTGTTTTCTTTAATGGCAATTTTAACACCTTAATTTTACATTTATCTTGCACTAGCAAGCATTTAAACCCATAATTTTACATTTTTAAGGGGAGACACCATACCACCGATAGTTATTTTCGGTTTTGATATTTTCGGTATCGGTATGATATAGGTATTTTAAGGTAAAATACCGATACCATACCGGTACTGTACCGATACCGATACCGTACCGTATGTTTTCGATATCAGGTTTGGGAGTTTTCGGGATCGATATCGGTTGATACCGATACTGTCCCGAGCTCATCCCTACTTATATTGTACACAATTTGACACATTATTGAGCTTACTACACACTTTTAGGAGCCGCATCACTGTTTTTATGAGCGGAACTAGTGGTGAATTTTGAATTTTAAATGGGGGCTAAAAGACATGATTTAATTTTTTTTTTCTACTTTTAAGTTTTAGGTCGGTGATTCGGTTTGGGTTAGTAAAACAATAAAAATTCTAAACATCTATTTATCTTTCATCATTCAATTTATTGTTTTTACACACGAAAAAAACAATTTTTTATGAAGATACTAGAGAAAGGACAAATACCCAAAAAAGAGTGAATGACTTTTGGGTTTCTCATGATAAAATGCCCTAAACACCATTCATATACCTTGATTATTAACATACAGGAGAGTTATATAAAATCAAAATCAGAATTCACAAATTAATAACTAAGAGGTGTTTGGGATTGAGTTTTGAAACAACTTATTGACTTATTGGTTTTTTGAAAAAAAAAAGTCAATAAGTTGTTTGGCTTTTGGTATAAATTAAAAAGCTATTTTTCAAAAGCCACAACAACCTGACTTTTGAAACTGCTTTTAGCTTCGTGAATAACAAATTACTAATCTACCCACACTTAATTTCTTTATTTACTCATTAGGGTTATATATCATTATGTAAGGCTCCTCTTATTTGCACCTTGAAAAAACTTATTTACACAAGTCTCTACGGGTTGCAGAGGGTTCTCTGCGGTTCGTAGGGGCCTCTACGACCCGTAGAGACATGTACAAATCATTGTCAATAATTGTCAATCATTGGCAATCATTAACTTTGACCCTCTGCGACCCGTACAGGCCTCTACGGGCCGCATAGGATCACATGAATACTTTTACCTTCGTTTTGGTTGGAATAAACAACAATATATCTTCTTTGCGACCAGTAGAGGCCCTACGGGCCGTGTTGATGTACATAAATACTTTTAGGTTCGTTATTTGCGTTAAATGCTTTTACTTTGTTACCATTATTGTCTCGAAATGCATGTAAGCAGTTTTTTGTTTCCGTTGTTGTCTCGATAAGCGTGTAAGCGTATAACAAATAGGCTTTTACTTTGTTACCGTTATCGCCTCGATAAGCGTGTAAGCGGCTTTTTGTTTTCGTTGTCGTCTCGATAAGTGTGTAAGCGTATAACAAACGTTTATATAATAGGCTTTTACTTTGTTACCGTTATCGTCTCGTTAAGTGTGTAAGCGGTTTTTTCTTCCCGTTGTCGTCTCGATAAGCATGTAAGGGTATAACAAACATTTATATAATTGTCACACCCGATTTTCCCGTCGGTTGTGAACCCTTGGCACCTTTACCACGCAGCGGAATATACATACACCTAAGACTTTTTGAACTCTGAACGCCATTTCTAAACCCTCTTGGGTCTCCAATCCCAAGACATCACCTATTCCAATCGTGCCATTGCCAAAAATCTAGACCCGAAAGACATACTTAAAAAGGTCAACATAAAGTTGGTGAGTTCATGTTTTTATGTTTATTCTTCATAAAACCCTTTTTGGTTAAACCACTAGGAAAATATTCGTAAAACCTTTTAAGAAAGTTTATTATCATTTACACGAATCGTTATTTGGGAAAACCTTTTAAAAGTCCCTTTTTATTTACCTTTCGACTCGACTCACTTAACTGTCTATTTTTCTTCTCATAAAAATAAGTATACTTGGTTCCTATCGATCGAACTACCATTTTCAAAAATGAGACTTTATTCCCGTGAAAACCTCGCCAGGCATTTCATAATAACTTTTGAAAACTTTCTTTTTGTAAACTATTTTCCGGTAAATCTCACCGGCAATTCGTACTTAAAAGCGGAAATGGTATAACAAAACGTTCAACACAAACATGTTTAATATATTAACAACAGTTGGCGAGTTTACTAGTTTTTAAAGCAATTACGCAAATTTCCTTGTTTAAAAAGCGTATGATTACGTATTACTAAAAGAGAACCTTGCCGACTAGCTAGTTCACCCAAGTATGATGTAAACCTAAGGCTCCTAATCAAACAATGACTTTTCTTCCCAGGTTTGACCTCTACCATAATGGGAGGTTTTGAAGTTAATGCTCTTCCCATAAGACAACGTCTACTGAATAGGAAAGGGGGGCGTCAACCCAATAGATCTATTAACACAACTACGGCTCTAACAAGAGTTAATGATTAAGAAATGCGGGGAAGGTGTCCTCCCGAAGGGACTGGCGAGGCGTCCACACACGCCGTGCACTGACCCAAGGTCATCAAATGTTCTACCATTCTAGTCCTACTCATCATACAAGCATGTTTATCCCCTGATTGTAAAAACGTTCAAAAACATTTAAAAGAATAACCAAAGCCTTTTTTAAGGGAAAATGGCCAAAATAGCCCGTCGACCGTGCGATTTGCCTAAATGGCCCTCTCCCCCCTCTTTGGAGAGACCGGTCACGTTTCCCAACCAGTCTGAAGCGTCTCCCGAGAGGCTTCCCATATGAACCAATACAAAACCAACACCTCATCAGACAATCTCTCTCCTCGCTTTCTCTCTCCTCTCTCCTCACACTCTCTCTCTCCCTTTCTCTCTCCTGAACCCCCTTTCTCTCTTCTGAACCCCCTTTCTCTCTCCTGAACCGTCTCCTCACTCTCTCTCTCTCTCCCTTTCTCTCTCCTGAACACTCTTACACTCTCTCCCTTTCATCACGCAAATAAGTTACTAATTACTACATAAATAAATGATATTTTATAATGAAATGGTTTTTTAACGGTGATCGGAGTAGAGTGTACCTGAAACGACGTCATAAAAGTGGCGGAAGCGGAAAACGTTTCCGGTGAGGTCACGGAGGAGGGAGTCAACGGTGGAGGTTGGAGAGAGTGGAAGACTGTTCAGGAGAGAGAAAGGGGGTTCAGGAGAGAGAAAAGGGATAGAGAGAGTGAGGAGAGAGGAGAGAGAAAGCGAGGAGAGAGAGTGTCTGATGAGGTGTTAGTTTTGTATTGGTTCATGTGGGAAGCCTCTCGGGAGACGCTTCAGACTGGTTGGGAAACGTGACCCGTCTCTCCAAAGAGGGGGAAGAGGGCTGAGGTGTTGGTTTTGTATTGGTTCATGTGGGAAGCCTCTCGGGAGACGCTTCAGACTGGTTGGGAAACGTGACCCGTCTCTCCAAAGAGGGGGGAGAGGGCCATTTAGGCAAATCGCACGGTCAACGGGCTATTTTGGCCATTTTCCCCTTTTTTAATTTGATTTTTCTAGGGTGGAATATCATTGAACGAACTTTTAAAGTGTGGAAAGCTAGGCGGGCGTTATTGAAAAATATGCATGTTAATTACAAGTATGAGCACCAAATGAGTATTGCGATAGCCATCGATGGCGGTCCATACAAACAAAATCGATCTATATATATAAAAGAAAACGTATATGCTGACGTGGCGTGCAATGGAGACCTCAACCTTCCCTTGATAGTGCCACGTGGCATCATAATTGAAAAATTTTAGTGTTTTTGAACTATTTCCCTTTTTTAATTAAAAAAAAGAAAAACATAAAACCCTAAATTAAATTGAGTTATTTTAGGAAAAAAAAAATTTAAAAATAAATTTAAAATTTTCTCTCTCATGTTTCCTCTCATAATTTTTAAACGTTTATATCTTTTATATACGGGATTTTTTAAAGAAAAAAGTTACACCAAATTAACGAGCGTTTTATTATCTTTCCAACGAGTACCATAGTCCTATATAAAAAAACGGAGAAAAATCGACTATTTTTTGTGGGGTTTCGTTCATACAGGAAAAAAACACACAAAGTGTTCATGTTATTCATTAATCATGTTTTTTCTTTTAAACCAGGTTCTTATCTACGATGTTGAAAATCAACCCAATCGTCATGTTATCATTGGAATTTTACTAGGTATACTTCATCAAGAGAAGTTAGGAGAAAGAATCACGCAACACTGCAACACATGGTGTCACCTTATAGCAAGGTTATTTTTTTATTTATTTAATTAGAAGAGTAATAATTATTACTATTAGTATTAGTATTATTAGAATGGTTATATTTTTCAACCCCGGGACGCTCCCGGAAAGAATTGATAGTTGCTGACGTGGCGTTCAATGGTGGCCTCAACCATCTCTTGATTATGCCACGTGGCATAATGAGATGCAATGATTACAACTTCCAACTTAAGTGTTTGTTTAGTTGATTAGGTTAGAAATTATAAGAGCTATTAAAATGTGAGAAATTAGAGAGATGTGATGAGTTTTTTAATAGTTGCAGCTTACATAAGTGATTTATTAGATGATTACTGATTAGGTTTTAGGGGTTGGGTTATTCTACAAAGGCTATAAAAAATGAGAAGGGTGAGAAGGATACAAAAAAACACAATAGATCATCAAATATGGCACAATGAGCCACAAAATATAACACAGTGCCAAAAAATATAACACAATGCTGAAGAAAAAAGACACAATGAATTGAAAAAATGACACAACGATGAAAATAAGAAAAAGACACAATGGTACATAAAAGACACAATGATATAACACATATTCTAAAAACTACAAGCTAAAACCCCAAAAAAAACGAAGACCTAAAAACTAACGACGTAGGGTTCGATAAGACGATTCCAATGCCGCTTGAATGAGTTCAATCGGAGTCCGTTTGATACCCTTCCTACGACTTCCTATTTTTCTTTCATTGTGTATTTGATCCTAACCCTAGGTTTTAGATTACGGAATATGAGTTATTACTGATTAGAATACTATGAACATGCAATGATTGAGAGATTTTGTGGTTAGTTAACTTGATCCATTTGCAATAGGTTATCACGTAAAATTAGATTTTTTAACCACGGGACCCTCTCGGGTAATCAACTATTAGTACATAAATGCATGCTAAAATGTACATTATTTATTTTAGACAATTATTTGTATAACAGAGTTCTGACCCAATCCAAACATGTGAGGCCAGTACAAATAAATTAACATTTTCTTAATGCTTTGATGGGCTCGTGGATCAATTATTTAAACTACTGGTTTAGTATAACTAAATGAGCTGAAACACATGGGCATTTTTTAAACCAATTTATTTGTTTCCTTAAAAACCCAAGGATATGGATATGGATATGTATGTATATATAAATAGGCTGGGCCTTCATCCTTTCAGTTTTTTTCTTCGTAATACAAATTCTCACAAAATTCTATATCATTTGAGCCCAGTGGCGAAGCTTGACCCGAAGGCTCAGGGGGTCGGAAGTCATCGGGGGGTCGGAAGTCACTAGTTTCGGTGGGTCGAAAACCAGTTTCGGGGGGTCGAAACCCTATATTTACAAAATTTTCTATACGAATACTATATAATCGAAACTTCTGCACGAAAATTCGAGGGGGTCGGCCGCCCCCTCCCGCCCCTACTAAGCCTCGCCACTGTTTGAGCCCCCACCCAGTCACCCACACACACTCTTTTTTTCTTTAAAATTTCTGGCCATCTATTTAAAACTTCAAGATCAGCCCAAGTCAAAAAGACTGTACGAGTAATGGAAACCAAATTTGGGTAAATATAAAAAATACACACTTGCTTTTCCATACATTACATGTCTTCAGAATTGTAGTGAACTTAAATCTGTGAATTAATGGAAACAATAAAAATCATCACCTAACTTGTTACATATGATACAACTTTTTTTTCAGCTAAATTGTAAATGTATTAAAATCTTATAGATTATTTCATTAAAGAAGAATAACAAGATATTATAGAAACTAATATTATTAAACTACAAAAGGTCTACATTGTGTGAAATCAAGAGTTTTAATTAGGTGATCAAATATATACTCATTTCGATCCAAAACATAATTATCTACCATGATTTATTATCCAACGTGTATAACCCATCCTTTTATATAACTATTGGTTATCAAATAACAACCTTAGTCGAAGGTATTTACAAACACATTTCCTAGTTTTTACTACACTAGGGTTCAGCTTGCACCGCTTTCCGACGGGTCTTTGGCATCCTGCACAAGAACTCACTATGTTATTTATATGATTACATGTACTTATATTATTTACATAATAACTTTTTTTTTAATAAAAATAACGATTAAGAAAGTTTTATGTGTTACAATACATTTAGGGAAACTTTCAATTACTTTGACCCGGTTAGATGAAATTACCAAAATAGACATATTTGACTCATCATTATCATCATCATCATACTCAGTTAATCCCACCAATACCAAAGTTAAGATAGGGTCTGATGAGGGTAAGATGTAGACAACCTTATCTCTACCCCGTGGGAATAGAGAGACTGCTTCCAGTAAGACCCTTGGTTCGATAGTGGTTTTGTATCAAGCCTTGGACATAAGGCACATAACACTCAGCAATCGGGACAAACCCGATTGGTGCATGTAACCCCTTGTCTTTTGGCTATCAACGCCACCACATGATACATGATTAACCATCCGTCGTTTTTAACGTTATTTTCACGAAATTAGTAAAATAACGTTTAAATTAATGCAACTTTACTTTTGCCCCCCGAGGGCCACACATATATACATTATATGCACACAGCCGTAAGCGGGCCTAACATATTTGACTAAGAATTTTCCAAAACAAACAATGATCTTCAGCCTGTTTCTAAACTAATTATAGCTGACGTCCAAAAGCGAAGGACTGAGCCGGCGCTTTCGCCAAAAGCAGTGGCTTAGCCGTCTCATCCGCCTCGCAAAAAGTGCAGGCTTAGCAATCTCAACAACCTCACACAGTATAGGCTAAATCCTAGCCAGCAGAGCTGATTCACAACTTTTGATTTGTGGAAATGAAGCTAACTACTTTAGTGAAGGCTAAATTTCCATGTCTATGGTAATTTCCCATTTTTCTTTCGTCTGTTTGACCCATATAACATAACAAAAAAATAATCTAATTAACAAATTTTTAGGTAAACGGATCAAAATTTTAAAGATCATACCATCAATGGGGGCATACTCGCTTCACCAAGATCTCTCAATCTAGCAAGCGCAGGCAAAACCACCTTCCCTAAATCGGGTCGATCTTTTCGCCTAAGCTCAGCACATTGCAATGCTAACTTAGCAAACCCAAGAGCTTCATCATGAGGCCAATCAGGCACAGATGAGTCCAACATCTGACCAAACGTTCCCTTTTCAATAGCATTCTGAACATGATGACTCAAGCCCATTGCGGGTCGGGCTGTGATCATCTGCAGCAACATGATCCCTAGAGAATATACATCTGATTTCACCCCAAGCATCCCGGTTTGTTGATACTCGGGATCAATATAACAAAAGGTCCCAGCCGTTGATGTCATACGATACTGAGTGATGTCATCAGCTAATGAAGGAGGGAGTAACCGCGCTAGGCCAACATCACTTATCTTGCTTACAAAGTTTTGGTCTAGAAGAATGTTACCGGGCTTGAGGTCACGATGAACTATGGGCTCAGGTTTGGTTTGATGGAGAAATAAGATGCCTGTAGCTATTTCTGATGCAATTTTGAATCTGATTTGCCATGATAATGGTGGAGTGTTTCGTCTTCTGAGTAGCCGGTCTTCTAAGCTGCCATTAGCCATGTATTCATACACCAGACAACCATATTCTGGACAGGCTCCTAGGAGTAGCACCATGTTTGGATGCCGCATGCAACTTAACACTTCCACCTGTCATCAATCAATAAAAATTCAACACTTAGAAATTTATTTATTTTTAGTGTTGCGATTTTCATATTTTGTTTATTTAAACTTTCATATCTTGTTAACATTGTAAATCCGGTCCAAAAAGTGCTTTCACATTTTTTTTAAATTGGTTCCATGGACTACATATAACTGTATAATTATGTGGTTCTCGCAATTCACTATCTAAATTCGTCTTGTATTGAATGCACCTCCATAGATGATCGTTCGATACATAATAAAATTAGAGAACGAAATTGCATAAACAGTTGTACCTAGTGCTTTATACATGATACACATTAGGGGTGAGCAAATGTCGGTTCGGTTCGGTTTTTACATATAACCGAAACCGATAACCAAAGTTCGGTTTTAGGAAAATCCATAACCGAAACCGTTCGGTTACGTCGGTTCAGTTACTTCGGTTAATATGTCGGGTATCGGTTCGGTTTCGGTTATGTTCGGTTAATAACCAAACATAAAACTTGTGCAAAATTATAAACTTAAAATAGTTAGTAAAGTGTTTTGAACATTTTTCAAAGAATACAAATATATATAAAAACGCAAGAAAAATACATGAAATACCCATGAAATAAATAAAATATGTTTTAAATATATGGATATATATGAAAAATACATGAGTTACATAAAAAAAAATATTTAAAATACATAGATATACATGAAAGATACATGAAATATGTCGGAAATACATGAAAAATATATTCCAAATATATGGATATATGTATGAAAAATAATTAAGTATATAACTACTGGTTCGGTTTCGGTTATTTCGATTACGGAAGAGGGGAAAACCGTAACCGTAACCGAATGGTTCGGTTTTGGCCATATGTTTTCATAAAAAGTACATAGTGTTTTAATATAATTATAGTTATAACTATAACGAGGTCAGGTTTTAAGACCGATCCAACTAGTGATATAATTACCGGTCAGGTTATAAAAACATAGGTTGTTTGGAATTATATATATACCTCTCGCTGAAACTGTGACCTTCCTTGTGCAGCATCTGGACGTAAGACCTTAATTGCAACAAGATTATCACTGAGTACACCTTTAAAAACAGGGCCATAGCCACCTTCCCCAATTTTTCCGGACGCTGCAAAATGCTTTGTAGCTTGTTCGATCTCTTCAATGGTGTATCTTTGATAATTAAATTTATGGTCTTCATCATCATCGTCTATCGAAAGTGCTTTCATTTCAGCAACTACTCTTTTCTGTGATTCCATTTCTGCTATTCTTCTAGACGCTTCGGCTTTCTCCATCGCCGCCATGTTCATGTTCTTTTCTTGCTCTACCATTTTCCTCATCTCTTCCTCCATTTTTAGTTTTTCTTCTGCACGCCAACGTTCCAATTCTCCTGCCTGTTGCACTTTTATATTAGTTGTAAAATAATAACCGAATCCACGTGCAGCCAGTGCCACCATATTCTTTTTCTTGTGTTCTTTATTTTCTTTAAACGAATCCAAGGTTCTACAATTACTAGAAAAAATAAACAACCTTTTCTTTTGCGGTAAGTGATTCTTTGCAGGCCGTACTGTATAATTCCATTGTCCTCATGAGATCCATCTTCAGCCTTTTCATTTCACTGTCCTCGTCCTGCAAATGGATTTTAATTTGTTAATGTATGTTAGGAACGTTAGGTTAGCAACATGAGCGGTCAGGTAAGGGTCAGGAACGTTTTATTGCGGGTCGGATTCATATTTTGATCATTCTTGAAATTTACACATCACGAATGTATCATGTTATGGTTACTCGATGACACAAACGGGACCAAAACCTTTTTTAAGGAGACGGGATAAAAAAAATAGTATGTTGTCTTACTAGACAAAAAGTTTTTAGTAAACAAAAAAAAAATGTCTATAACAAAAGTAGCGCGCATCACGTCATTCATGAGTAAATGGGTTCAAATTGCGCCATTTGTTAGTCTTGTTTAAGTTAGTGAGATGGGATTATTTACCAGAGATGAAGCTGATAAATCTACAGATCCACGGGCTCCAATATAAGCGGGCCCTAAAATATGATCTGAACTAGTTGACATCCGCGAGGATGCAGGTGCAGTTGGGCTCAAGTCCATGTCATTATCCAAAGAATTGGCGATCCGATCAGGGTTGGGTGTTGCGTTACTTAAAAATGATATGTCACTTTCGGAGTCTGTCAGGTCTCCGAGCATCAGCAACTTTGCATTTGCTGCTTTTCCGGGTCGGGTAAATGGTGATCTGATATGTAGTATAAATTTAAGTACAATTTATCAGTTCCATAATGTACTACTATTCCATTAGCTGTTGAAACTTACGTAAATGAGTCGAGTTCTTCATGAACAGGACGAGGCTTCTCTGGTATCTTTTCGGGTGCTGCTAATGGATTCTCTATATCATGTGTGAACCAAAATAAGAAGTAAAACCAAGTCCCAAAACAATTTAAAAGGAAACGGGTCAAAAGTCCCCAAATTTTACTTTTAATGCACAAAACCTCGGGTCATGATATATTCACCTAAACTTTAGCCTAGTTCAATGTCAAGTGTCAAGTAATTTAGAACGATTTTGTAGGCTAAAGTTTATGAGGAACAATCAGTGATCTAAAACTATGAATCTATGACATATTCATATGGTTATAATATTTTTCTTAGAGGTTGGCATATAAAAGAAAGAGTAATTTACTCGGATGGTTCATGTGGCAAGTCAGAATTTCATATTTGATCTTAACTTTAAAAACTAAGCCGGGGGTCTCATTGGAAGCAGCCTCTCTATTTCCACGGGGGTAGAGGTAAGGCTGTCTACATCTTACCCTCCTCAGACCCTACCTTAGCTTTTGCTATTGGTGGGATTAACTGAGTATGATGATGATGATGATCTTAACTTTAAAAACTACCCTTTCGGTCCCTACGATAGATCTTCATTAAAAAACTTTGTTTTGTCGTGTAAAATTATCTTTTTACCCCTATGAGTAATTTTTCAAAAGTTAGTAGCAAATGCAAAATTTGACTTACCATGCGTAATTTGTGAAAAGAAAAAAAAAAGAAGCAAACCTTTAACATGAAAATTGTTGGTAGGAGGTGCAACTGATGAGAAGGTGTTGGCGACGGTGTTGGCGTTAGATTGCTCTTGGATTTGCTCATACAATGGAGAAACAAACGGGGCAGGTTTTAAAGATTTCTTTGCACTAGAAATCTTTCCTTTGGATATGACATAAATAGTACAGAAATCCGGGGCCGCCTTCATTACGAGTGTAGGAACATCAGCCGGCTTAAATCTTCCATCAACCATCATTTGACCCACAAAAGAAAAAAAACGGTTATTTGAACATTCATTTTCTGGAAATAATATATATATACTTTCAGTTGTAGCTAACAATCCTTTTGAAGAATATTATCACCTGATGAAACCATGTTTCGAGGCTGCACCTAACACCAAGAACTCTATTGCAAATTGAGAAGCATATTCTGTCAATGCTTTTGCTATGTTCATCTCTTCGAGTACAACCTCTAGGCATTGTACCTGCAACCAGAAAAGTAATGTATTTTAAATCAAAACACATATGCGCGTTTATAATATTTGAAATTAAGACATTTTTTATGAACCCAACATTTATCCACAGACGAGGGGATTTGGCTAGGGTGTTACATATAATGTTTTTTTTTATTTCTAAAAGAAGCGAAAAGGTGCATACGTGTTTACGTGTACAAAAGCAACGGAAAGGGAGGAACAAATCTTTCATTAGTTTATCATTTTGTTGCTTGTCTCCATCAGGCGTTGCCCCTTCTTCATCCACAACATTTGATCAGTTTTCAAAGAAATCTAACTACTTAGTGAAATTGAATTACATTTTTCTAAAAATATCCATACCTACGGTGGAAGTTTTGTTATTAACATGGATGAGAACAACGGTTTGGTCACGGGTGAGAAGTTGTTCAATAGCCCATTTGAGAGCGTGATGGCTGTATTTATCCTTGTCGATAGCTACCGCCACAATGGCGGATGCCTTGCGTTGTTGTCGCGCATCTCCACCGCCATAGAAGTTAGTACTAGAACTTTTGGAAAGCCACATTCTCTATTTTGTTCTTGTTTTTCTTCTATATGGATATCACATTTAACCATTTCCATTCATGTATTGCATTTCTCTCCCTATTGATATTCATGCCTTGAGGTTAAATCTTAATGTTTTTTTTTTGTTTTTTTCTTTTGTTTTGGCAATTGAATCTTTGAATTAAAAAAACTGATGGATGATGTTTTGAGGTAACTTAAAATAAGGGTTTGATAGTACCAAGTCTAAACATATTTTTAATCCATTGTTTGTGGTCAAGGTGAATCATACCCTAAAAACTCTCCTGATATCTATAAATGGGCTAAAGTTGACCTACTAGTTGACTTATGTCTTGTGATATAAAGGAAAAAATGCAGCCCAAACCATTAGAACTCTGAATCCATAGGAAGAAAAAAAATGTTCAGTTTAGTTTTTTTACAGCCTGCTTTTGGTCAAAACCAAAAACCAAAACCATTATTCCGATTGAGGATGTTCTAAACTGACTGACCGAAATCTTTTATTAAAACTAACCACAAAATTAAACCGGTTACTGGTTTCACGGTTTGAAACCAAACCATGAATAAATAAGCACACAAACAACATAGATATATTTTCTATTTTATTAAAGAGTAAACTTTAGGGATGAGCAAACGGTACTAGGTACCGAAACTGAACCGGTAACATTGCTGAGGTACTGAATATACCATACCGAACCATTTTTGGTACACACTTTTTGTGTTTTTGGGGATCGGAACTCGTATTTTAAGACTATAAGGAGTGGTGGTGTGGGGGGGGGGGGGGGGGGGGGGGGGGGGAAGAGGGGGGTTGAAGCGCCATGTGGCACTTGTGGGACCCTTGTGGGGGGGAAAATAATTGTGGGGAGTGGAAGGGGGGGAAGGAAATAATATTATATTGTGTTTAAAAAAAAAAAAAAAAAAAAAAACTGACCAATAAAAAGCTGCCACGTGTCCCCACCAAGTGCCCCACGCCGGTGAGATCCCTCACGCCAAAGGGGCAACGCCAAGGGTGGCGGCGGTGTTCCCGCCCTTGAAAGCCCCACGCCCTGACATCCCGCCCTCCACTCCGCTTAGTCTAAGTTGATTTACCTTCAAATACCGTACCGTACTGAGCATTTTTGGTACCGGTACTAATATTTTGTTATTTTGGGGATCAATACTTTCAGTAGTACTGGTATGGTACCGCGTTCTTCCCTATGAGTAAACTGCTAAATTGTTCGTTATATTTGGCCATATTTACTAGTTTCATCCAAAAGATTCCATTTCGCTAACCCTATCTAAATTTAACCGTTGAGCACGGCTATTTTTGGCATTTTACTTATTTATTTTATCATTTTCTAACCCACTCTTTATAAACGAATGTTCAGTAGGAGGAATCGAACCCAAGTGATGTTTCTATGTCTCTACACACAAATGCTCATTTTCATTAATAAATAAAAATTAATATGAATCTAGGTATATACTGAATAAATTACATTCCAGGTTTCAAGCAATGGGCATACAAAATAAGAAGTTTTTGAATTGGATGGAATGTATTTTATGGGAACATAATCGACTTACTATGGAGATAATCGTGACCAACAAGAACGAAGCCGACCTGCCCTCTTCATGCAACACGAAGGAAGCCGATACTACCATATTGTAATAGCTTTACTTGAATCGACTTTCAATTTCCTTTGACCTCATTGGACTTGTTAAAATGGCGATTGTAATGGGGAACGAGAGGGTTTAAAATTTGTTCCATAGGTTCAGTGTAAACCGGGGTTAAATGAATAAGGTTAAAAAGAAACTTTTTAATGAAACTAGCCATCGTTGGTCCTTGTCGTTTACAAATATTGCATTCTTGATCCTAAGGGTTTAATAATTACATAGTTGGTACATAGGGTTATAAACTTATTACCTATATATTCCAAATGTATTAATTTTGTTACTATGTTGGTCCTTGCCCCCTAACGACCGTTAAAATTCTATGTTAAATGTTATGAAATACCCATTTTGCCTTTACAAAAAACAAAAATAAATAAATATTTCAAATAACAAACTATTCCACCCCAACCTTTTCTTCTTCCTCACAACACCATCACCACTTTCTCTCTCCCCACCACCACCGTCACCGCCCACCTGCCTCCGGTACTGCTACCTACGCTAACCCACCACCGTTTCTAAACCAACCGACCACCATCTCTTTTGTTGTCAGAGAGAGATTGAAGGACATATTGTGCTAGGTGAAGGAGTTGTTATGGAGGTCTAAAGGTCTGCTTCTTTGGAGATTAGAAAAAGGGTTACCTATGGAAAAACCGATTTGATAAGAATCTTCACAATGTCTGACTTCATATATCCTCCAATTTCTTTGCATCCAAAATATGCATCTGGTTTTGATATGAACCAAATACTTGTAATTAATTTTTAGCACATCCCAAAACCCACTGATTCACACTTATATTATTAACATTCAACCAACTCAGTTGATCTTAGAAACAAACAAACACCCAGTTCAATTCATTAATCAACTTCTGTATGAATTCAACCACATGTGCGTGCTTTGTTTAAGAATATCAACTGCAATAATAAAAAAATAGAAGCTTGACCAATCTTGTTAATGGGGCCAGTAATCAATCTGGACCGTTGAATGATGATCGAAACTGTTGCTTCATCAGTTGTTAGGGAAAGAATGGATGATAATGGTTGTGGGAATGATAACAATATTATGGGCGGTTTGAGGGAACCCTTTTCGTTTTTGGATGAGTGGTGACGTCGGTGGAAAGATGGTGGTGCTTTGGGGGAGAAAAAGAAGGGGTTAGGGTGGGTTTATTAGTATAACTGAGGGCAAAAATGCAATTTACTTGATTTTAACTGAGGAAGTTGACGACAGTTAGAGATAAGGAACACACGAGTGAAATTTTGCTAAACTTAAGGACCAACGGTGTAAATAATGAAGCATTAGGACAAAGACTGCAATATTGAAAAACTACAAGGACCAACCATGCAATTCTCTCAACTAGCACACTTTACCAAACTTATGAAACATTTTAAATGGTTTTCTAAACTGTATTCAATGTAACACCCCAACCGATGGCGGAATCATCGAGGTGCCACGTAGTGACGATTGTTCAAAAGCTCATGGTACTAAAATGTAAATATTATTGAATAATCCAAAATTGTCTTACATGGAAATGGAAATTACATTGTCTAAATGAAATGTAAATATTGAAATAACTGAATTGAAATAAAGCACTAAATGTCTCTTGCTAAAGCACTAGATCAAACTGCACCTGAAACATGTACAAAAATAGGTTTGGTCAACATATGAAATGTTGGTGAGCATTCCTAGATTTGATATATATAGTAGGTTAAAAAGTTATACAATTCAAGTGCAAGCTACAGTGCAATTATGTAAACTATGTATCATACAAATGAGCGAAATCAACCCTGTGACTGTATAATGTACTGTATGAACTGTAGTGTACTTATCCAATAAATGGATAAAAAGCTTAACACTGGCCACGGATTCTCCGATGAAAAAGGGGGAGAATCAATCTAGGCGGGTTGTCAATCCAAATAGCGCTATCCAATGTTAAGGTCGGCTTGTACCATGTTAATGATTTCACTAAGTACAAATGTAATCCACATGTATTGTCTAAGCATAAAGCACGTTGTAAGCAATGCACATAGTACTAGAATTGTATTGTGAAAATGTAAACTTGTATTTGAAATTGTAATAGTGTACATGTAACACCCCAAAAATGAATAAAAGCAAAAAGGGGATAGGAAATACTCACAGTTTACGTAATAGCTTGAAATTTAACTGGACAACGAGATATGTGTTGGAATTATCCCAAAGGATCAACCTAAAGAATTTGATAACGTGTAAGGGAAATAACTCTAGGATACATGTATTTCTAGGGCGTCGAATTGGGGATAAACGTTTATATGTTTATTAAACAATTTGTTTATTAAATATAAGAAATTTAATGATTAAATAAACAAAAGTCTTTTTGTAAAATTTTAAGTTGAATATAGTCACAACATAAGGTTTTAAATATGAAAATAATTTTTATAAAATTATTTTCTTGAAGATAGAATATTTAATCTAATTATTTCAAATTGTCAAAATATGACTTTAATATCTAAAAATATTAAAATCAAAGAATTTCTGAATTAAAAATTGTATTTCTGTTCCAAAAGAATAGAAATAATTTATGTAAAATTTTGGTACAAAAATATTGTAAAATGAATTTATTATGAATTATTTATGATTAAAACTAACAAAATTAATTAAAAATATAAATTAAACGGTTTTTCTGAAATAAAAATATTTTCTGGAATGTTTAAGAATATACAAGTTTAGGATAATTTTTGTGGGATTTAATAAAATCGTTTAGATATTTTTATAGAATTTAATAAATATAAATGAATAAACTTGTATTATTAATAATATATATTAAATAATTTATTTTTGAAAAACTAAAAATTGGAGGATGAACTTTATCATTTGGAGATCATATGATAATTTTTGTAGAATTTATAAAATAGTTTTAGTATTTTAAAAACGATTTTTAAAAGAATAAGGAAAATATAAATATAAAGGATCACAAAAAAATAGGTTGTTTATGGTGGGATTCGAACCCGTGTGGTCCGGTTCACAATGCACCAGACACAACCACTTGGTCCAGACCAGTGGTTGTGTTTGGGTTCAGTGTATTTAAAATAAAAAAAATACAAGTAAAATCGTGTTCTTCCCCAATTTAACTTACAAGCCCTAGCTTTTCCAATCGCACAATCCACACAATGTTAACCCGATTAATCTTAGGGTAAATAATGTGTAGGTGCCGATTAAGAATTCCCACAAAAGAAATCACACTTACAAGAATGTTTCGATTACGAATTGGCCGGTCAAAGCAAAAGTCAAAATGCGATCAAATAACCAATTCAGAGTATAATTGTGAAGAAATGGAGGTTGAGGGAGATGTATTGGCGAGTGTTGTCACACCCTCAAATTTCCCCTGCGGGGTTCATACCGCGAGGCGCATGACATACCAGGATCCCATAGCCATAAGTCATATGAACGAACTCTAAATGCCCAAACCATTTAGTTCGTTTCAAAAACCAAGTTTAGTTAAGTTGCGGAAGCGTAAACCAAATTTAATCCTTTTAAAAACCATGCGCAAAACAACGCGCCCAAATTAAAACCATATGAAAGAAAATGTGAAAGCATAATATGTAATTTAGGTGTATGCCCAAGACCCCAAATGCAACGAAGTGTGTAGTGCTTTCTAATTCTGGCACCGGAAGCTAACTACCTGCAAAAGCATGTAAATCGTGGGTCAACAAACAATGTTGGTGAGTTCACTGAGTAAAGTAGGTGGGTAAGTAAAAGCGTAGGTTTCCCAAACCATGTAACCAAATGAAAACGTCGGTCTCCCAGACCACATAACAGTACGTAAGAACGTCGGCCTCCTTGGCCACAAGTAAATAGCTAATTCAAATGTCAGGGGTAGCTAGCCCACTCATGATAACTAAAACCGGCGAATACCGAACTACTAATGAACAAGTTCCCATAACCGGGATAAGGATGCCTTGCACCATTGTCCATCGACAATGATTATGTTTGAAGCTAATAGTTCACACCCGTGCTCCCAGCACGATGTGAGGTTTGTTAGACCTAATAGCGCTATCAACTAATTAACTCGCCTGCCCAACCGGCAATTGATTCGGTATTTTGAAGGACTTAAAAGACGTGTTTGGTTTAGTTCATCAAGGACATATATATGAATTAGTAAAAATAGATTCACCACGTGAACCATGCACCCCAAACCCGGGATGTGTAAAAGTAGTCCCAAACCGGACTAGAAACGTTAAGTAAGTTGTCTCAACCCGAGACGCATGCTTTTGAGAAAAGAGTAGTGAAACTCACCTTATCGCGTAAGCAAAGAATCCGAACAGCAAGTATTATATGCTACCGACACCCTAATAACAGTGTCACTACGTGAGTATAGGCGTAACATCATTACACCATATAACTCGTTTGTCCAAGGCGTTTTAATATTCAAAAGTGTGTATGCGACGCCTAGTGATTCTACATGCAATAGTAAACCCTACGGACTCGTTGGTGAATGAGTTGGTTATAATTAGTTTCTACAGCCCGTATGTGTCATAAACATGTGTACTTCCATTATATGTCAATTTTAGATCACCTAAGACCTCAAGTAATCACATAAGCACATAATACACAATCTGTGTTTTCAGGACAGATTGTGCGCCATCAAAACGAATTTATTTAAAATACTTAACGAATGAATTAGAGTCCCAAATTTTTACTGAATTTTATTTGGGATTCACTCGACAATACCTATTTTTGTTTTGTCTTAATTCCAAACACAAAAATTATAAAAATTCGTACAACACAGCAGTGTTCAGAAAATTTTCTCAACAGGTCAGTTTAGTAGGAAAATTCTTAAAAATTGTGTATTCAACCAAACGAGATGAATCCACTTGGAAAAGCTCTATTTTTCCAGTATTGACCTACTGGAAAAATTTCATAATCTAATTCCTTGTAAATCTCAAATTATGACCATTTAAAGTTAGCCCAGTTTAAAAATCCGAAAATCTGATATGACCCCTAATCAATTAAAATTCCAAAAACGACTCAAACGATGTCCAAATTCGATGGTTTTGCCCATTATGAAAAGCTAAGACCTTGTACGTTACAATCATGCAAAGAATCGATCAAACCAATTATTTTCAAGCCACGAAACAGACCCTACAAGTCGACATTCAGAATCTGTCCAGATTCTGATCGTGCAATATTATCAATTATATCAAACCCTAGTTGCATATTATCAATCAATAACACCTAATAATCATCATACAACTTTCCTAATACCTATTCCCATCAGATCCTATTATCAAACATGTCAAGATCAAAGCTTTTAGGATCAAAACACCAATAACTTGCGCAACAAGCATCCTATGATGTTACTACGCGTTTATTAATAGGTTTAATCCGTTTAATCTTCAAAAAGACTCATGTTTTAATGTTTATTAAACCCATTCAGACCTGGACAAACTTGTTATATGATTTTTACAATAAAACATAAAGTAAAAAGCGTAAGAAATCATGAGTTATACCCTTAGCTCTTCAAATCAATCAATCGCGCGCCTTGGAGCCTCCCAATTGATGATCTTGAGCCTTAGCAGGAGTTTTTGGAGTGAAATATTCGTGTGGGGCAGTAAGGGGGCGATTAGGGTTGAGTATGAGGGCTGCATGGGGGTTAAGGATGCTTATATACGAGTTTGAGGCGGTTTAAACCCGTCAGATAGGTTCGAGCGGCCGCTCGGAGCCTGTGAGCGGCCGCTCACAGGTCCGGGTGGCGCGCTTTTTCCTCGTTTCGCCTCCCGACGCGTTATCCTTCGACGTTTTCGTTATTTCGGACCGTAACAAGTGTAACCCCATGCATTAAGACCCTAATCAACCTCATGCTCCACTTTTAATGATTTCTATTAACGTGTTCGGTTTAGGTTCACATAATCACGTATGGTTTTCACATAAGTTTGTCAGGTATCACCGAGACACATAAGTTTATTATTCACCAACGTCCGAGGTTCACTAATCATGCAATCACACCTTGACTCATAACCATGCACGTATGTCTTATCTAACTAACCCTAGTTAAGTATAATGCAAGGAATGTAACTAGAGTTTAGTTAAAGTGAGAACCTGAATTTTCGGGGTATCACATCATCCCCAAGTTGAAAAGAATTTCGTCCCGAAATTCAGCAAGTAAACAGTAAAGCCAGCTAAAAAAAAATGTATGCTTGGTTTCCGGATGTCACATCATCCCCAAGTTGAAAGGAATTTCGCCCCGAAATTCACTTTGAGCGAGCTGCTTTATGTTCGGCATTTGATCTATGCACAGGTTCAGGTTCAGAAAAGAGGTGTGGATATTTGAGCCGCATCTGATCTCTGCGCCCCCACGTGTATTCCGGTCCTAGACGGGAATTCCATTGTACGTTAATAGGTATAGTGTTCTGTTTGAGTTTCTTGACGCCCCGCTCAAGAATCTCCACTGGTTCTTCCATGAACCGTAGCCGATCGTCCACCTGGATCTCCTCCAGTGGCACCATCAGTGTTGTATCCAACAGGCATTTCTATAGATTCGGTACGATATGTGGGATACATCGTGTATCCTACCAAGTTTGTTAAGCAGGTTTAACCTGTAAGCTACCAGACCAATCCCATCAACCATCTCGAATGGTCCAACGTTTTACGGGTTCATCTTCCCCCGTTTTCCAAAGCGTGTCACACCCTTTCCAAGGTGACACCTTTAACAAAACCTTGTCCCCAACCTGAAATTCCAAAGGTTTTCTACGTTTGTCCGCGTAGCTTTTCTGTCGATCACGAGCAGCAGCCCTCCTGTTTCTGGTTTGCACTATCTTCTCAGAAGTCTCGTGCACGAGTTCGGGACCTGTTAGCTGGCTATCCCCAACTTCAGTCCAGCAGATGGGAGACCTACACTTGCGTCCATAAGTGCCTCAAAAGGCGCACGCTGTATCGGAGTGTGGTAGCTGTTGTTATACGAGAATTCAATCAAAGGCAAGTGCTTATCCCAACTGTTGCAAAAATCCACCACGCACGCTCGTAGTAGATCCTCCAATGTTTGGATGGTACGTTCACTCTGTCCATCCGTCTGAGGGTGATAGGCTGTGCTCATATCTAAGGGAGTCCCCAAAGTGTTTTGGAGAGTAGTCCAAAAATGGGAAGTAGATCGCGCGTCGTGATCCGATATGATAGAAGTAGGCATCCCATGCCTAGAGGCAATTTTCGTAATACAAAAGCGGCTAGACGTTCCAACATGTCCGCCTCTCTAATTGCCATGAAATGCGCTGATTTGGTCAAACGGTCAATAATGATCCAAATCATATCGTGCCCGCTGGGCGTTTTAGGAAGTTTGGTGATAAAGTCCATGGAAATACCATCCCATCTCCACATGGGATTTTCCGGTTGCTGAAGTGGGCCCGAAGGTTTCTGATATTCAATCCTGACCTTGGCACACGTTAAGCACTTACTAACATAAGTGACTTTCTCAGCTTTCATGTTTGGTCACCAGTAAAGAGTTTGAGATCTCGGTACATTTTATCCGAACTAGGATGTACCGAATAACGAGGGGTGTGTGCCCCATCGAGCACTAGTTGTCTGAGATCTCCAACACGTGGAATCCAGACTTGATTCATGAAGTGCTGAAGACCCTATGTCCTCCATTCCAGGTGCTTATCAGCACCGCGCAAGGTTTCAAGCCCGATGTTTTCCCTTTCAAAGCCACGCCCTGGGCTTTACGTATCTTAACATGAAGATTAGATTGTAGGGTAAGTTGCAAGGCTCGCACTCGTTTGGGTTTTGTTTCCTTACGACTCAGGGCATCTGCTACTACATTAGCCTTCCCTGAATGTTACTTGATGGCACAGTCATAACCATTCAGGAGTTCGACTCATCGGCGTTGTCGCATGCTTAGCACCCTCTGGTCGAATATATGCTGGAGACTTTTATGATTTGTGAAAATCGCGCACTTTGTCCCGTAGAGGTAGTGCCTCCAAATTTTGAGAGCGAAGACCACCGCTCCCAGTTCCAAGTCGTGAGTGGGGTAATTCTTCTCATGAACTTTTAGTTGTCGTAAAGCATATGTGATCACCTTTTCGCGTTGCATCAAAACACACCCTAGACCTTGGATAGATGCATCACAGTACACCACAAAGTCCTCCGTACCCTCAGGTAGTGATAATATTGGAGCACTGCAAGGTTTAGTCTTTAGTAACAGAAAAGCAGGTTCTTGGGCATCTCCCCACTTGTAGGTAATCCCCTTCTGTGTCAAAGCAGTGAGGGGTTGAGCGATTTTTGAGAATCCCTGAATGAATCTGCAATAATAACCTGCAAGGCCAAGGAATTGTCGGACCTCCGTGGGAGTCTTAGGGGCCTCCCATCTTTTAATCGCATCAATCTTAGCGGGATCGACCTGTATTCCTGCCTCGTTCACCACATGACCCCAGAATTGGATCTCACGAATCCAGAAGTCGCACTTGGAGAATTTTGCATATAACTGCTTACTTTTTTTAGAAGTTCCAAGATCAGTCGTAGGTGTTGCTCGTGCTCTCCCCTACCCTTGGAATAGATCAGAATGTCGTCTATGAACACTATGACAAATTTGTCTAGATAGGGTTTGCACACACGGTTCATGAGGTCCATGAACACAGCTGGTGCATTGGTCAGCCCGAAGAGCATTACCAAAAATTCATAGTGCCCATAACGAGTTCGAAAGGCTGTCTTTGGCACATCCTCCTCTCGGACTCTCAGTTGATGATACCCCGACAATAGAAACTCGACCCCTGAAGCTGGTCGAATAGATCATCAATACGAGGTAAAGGGTAGCGGTTTTTAATTGTCACCTTGTTCAATTCCCGGTAATCGATACACATACGGGAACTCCCATCCTTTTTCTTAACAAATAAGACTGGAGTTCCCCAAGGTGAAGAACGAGGTCTAATGAAACCCCTGTCCAATAGCTCTTGGAGTTGGGTGGATAGTTCTTGAAGTTCGCCTGGTGCAAGGCGGTATGGTGCACGCGCAACTGGGGCGGCTCCTGGTGCACGCGCAACTGGGGCGGCTCCTGGTGCACGGTCAATTTGAAATTCCACTTGTCGAACAGGTGGAAGTCCGGGTATTTCCTCTGGGAAGACATCTGGAAAATCCTGAACTACAGGGATATCCTCAATTTTTGTTTCAACTTCAGCTCGAGTATCAGAAATGTTAGCCAATATGGCTGGGTAGCCCTTCCGAATACACTTCTAGGCTTTCAGGAAAGAGATGATGCCCATCATGGCACCACCAGGATCACCCTGGACAGATAAGAATTTTCCACTAGGGAGAGGGATACGAACAATCTTCTCCTGACAGAGAATTTCAGCGTGTTGCTTGGACAACCAGTCCATGCCAACCCCGAGATCAAAGCTTCCAAGGGTGATAGGTAGAATGTTGATGGCAAACGATTGCCCATCCAACTCGAGCTTACAGTCACGATGAATATGGGTTACCTCAACAGGCTTTCCATCAGCTAACTCCATGTTGTACGGGGTATTAAGAAAAGTAGGAACCATCCCTAGTTGTTTGCTAAGTTTTGATGACACAAAACTATAGTCTGCACCAGCATTATATAAAACAGAAGCGAGAGTGGCGTTTAAGGAACACGTATCCGTCACGCCGTTGTTATCAGTCCTGGCCTCCCCAGAGCCCATCACAAATGCTCCTCCACGAGCCCCATTGTTGTTGTTACTGTTGTGGTTATTGTTGAAGGACTTATACCGCATACTATCTCACGTTCTCTTGTTATCACCAAAAGTAGAAGATGAAGCACCCTGCTTCGGAAAAGTACCATGCTCAACAGCCTCGTCGGTGAGTTTGTGAGCCAGGTGAAAGGTTGGTTATATTCTGGGTAGGTGAACCGCAGTAGCCATGCTACGAACCTGTGGGATAACCCCTTTGGTATGAAGCTCGATCCGTTTGTAATGTAGGTTAAATATGTGTGAGCATGTAGTAGCTAACTCCTGTAGCTTGGTAGTGTAGGCGTCGATTTCAGACCCATCCGTCTTTAGATAACAAGTTTCTAAATTTCGTCATGGGGTTACATTCTCCACCCAAGTATCTGTAACTCATCGAGTGTGCATGTGGCGTACATTACCTCATCCTGCCTGGGGGCAAATGCACAGAGCAAAGACTTATACTACCGAAGCAATCAGACGGTCTCCTTCAGTTCCGTTGGAGTTATCGAGGTTTACAACCAATAAACGGCTTGAAAATACGATGTGCGTTCAAGGTATAAGAAAGTTCAAATGTGGAAGTCAGGGGAAAAGAATGATTTAGCATAATAGATCTTTACTAGCTTGGAAAGATGCGAGGGCCTCAACCACCCTATCGTTGATCATAAAAACTCAGTCTTATCTAAGTTAACAAAGGAAAATGAAAGAAAAGATAGGTAAGAAAAGGTAAGAGCCAATCGTCGCCATGCTCTGTCTAGATAGTAGAGCCTTCATCCTCACTTCCATGTGCTCGTCCTGCTCAGGTTCCCCTTCCATCTCTTATCCTTCCTCTTTTGCGATGTCAGTGTTATATGGTTCTCATCACGTACAATCTCCTTCTCTAGTCCTATGTGAACCAGTTTAGTGGTAAGCTGTACCACTCGTTCCTCCAATCGTGGCTATCAGCCATTAGTAGGTTTCATCCTCCCTTGTGATGTTGCATTACATCGCAGGCTTTACGTAACTCCCCAAGAGTGTGTGTAACAAGTCCCGATCTAATGTGTTCCCATGAATCTACCATATACTTATGAGTAACAGGGATATGCAGTCATACGTCCGCCCGCTCATACTAGGCGTAAGGTACTAAAGTAAGAAATAAGTTCTATATGCGTAATCCAGTCCCGTCTGAGTTTCGAATGGGGGTAAGAAAGATCAAGTAGCAAGGAACAGAAACTAATTGTCTCCTTGCTAAGTGACAAAAGATAAGTCTCAGCATTCGAATTCCTTCATAGTTGATTTAATGGTACCACGTCATGCGCATCGTGCAGCTTCCTGTGTACGTGCGCCATAACGCTCGCAAGGGCTCCCTCCCTTGTACTATTGTTGTCTCCTCGTCCATGAGGTTAGTTAGGATATTACTCCCAGTAATGCGCCACCTGGTGTAACCCTAGGTTCCCACCATTGACGTGTTAAGAATTAAGTCTAGAACTAGGAGATAACATATCTCCCGAAATCATATGTTGTAGATATATGTAGCTAATAGCTAGTTGTGCACTTAAGTTGTGAGTGTACTTATGCTATGATGATTATAGACTAGACTCAACATGCAGTCCTAGTTCACTATAACCTGGCTCTGATACCAATCTGTCACACCCTCAAATTTCCCCTGCGGGGTTCATACCGCGAGGCGCATGACATACCAGGATCCCATAGCCATAAGTCATATGAACGAACTCTAAATGCCCAAACCATTTAGTTCGTTTCAAAAACCAAGTTTAGTTAAGTTGCGGAAGCGTAAACCAAATTTAATCCTTTTAAAAACCATGCGCAAAACAACGCGCCCAAATTAAAACCATATGAAAGAAAATGTGAAAGCATAATATGTAATTTAGGTGTATGCCCAAGACCCCAAATGCAACGAAGTGTGTAGTGCTTTCTAATTCTGGCACCGGAAGCTAACTACCTGCAAAAGCATGTAAATCGTGGGTCAACAAACAATGTTGGTGAGTTCACTGAGTAAAGTAGGTGGGTAAGTAAAAGCGTAGGTTTCCCAAACCATGTAACCAAATGAAAACGTCGGTCTCCCAGACCACATAACAGTACGTAAGAACGTCGGCCTCCTTGGCCACAAGTAAATAGCTAATTCAAATGTCAGGGGTAGCTAGCCCACTCATGATAACTAAAACCGGCGAATACCGAACTACTAATGAACAAGTTCCCATAACCGGGATAAGGATGCCTTGCACCATTGTCCATCGACAATGATTATGTTTGAAGCTAATAGTTCACACCCGTGCTCCCAGCACGATGTGAGGTTTGTTAGACCTAATAGCGCTATCAACTAATTAACCCGCCTGCCCAACCGGCAATTGATTCGGTATTTTGAAGGACTTAAAAGACGTGTTTGGTTTAGTTCATCAAGGACATATATATGAATTAGTAAAAATAGATTCACCACGTGAACCATGCACCCCAAACCCGGGATGTGTAAAAGTAGTCCCAAACCGGACTAGAAACGTTAAGTAAGTTGTCTCAACCCGAGACGCATGCTTTTGAGAAAAGAGTAGTGAAACTCACCTTATCGCGTAAGCAAAGAATCCGAACAGCAAGTATTATATGCTACCGACACCCTAATAACAGTGTCACTACGTGAGTATAGGCGTAACATCATTACACCATATAACTCGTTTGTCCAAGGCGTTTTAATATTCAAAAGTGTGTATGCGACGCCTAGTGATTCTACATGCAATAGTAAACCCTACGGACTCGTTGGTGAATGAGTTGGTTATAATTAGTTTCTACAGCCCGTATGTGTCATAAACATGTGTACTTCCATTATATGTCAATTTTAGATCACCTAAGACCTCAAGTAATCACATAAGCACATAATACACAATCTGTGTTTTCAGGACAGATTGTGCGCCATCAAAACGAATTTATTTAAAATACTTAACGAATGAATTAGAGTCCCAAATTTTTACTGAATTTTATTTGGGATTCACTCGACAATACCTATTTTTGTTTTGTCTTAATTCCAAACACAAAAATTATAAAAATTCGTACAACACAGCAGTGTTCAGAAAATTTCCTCAACAGGTCAGTTTAGTAGGAAAATTCTTAAAAATCGTGTATTCATCCAAACGAGATGAATCCACTTGGAAAAGCTCTATTTTTCCAGTATTGACCTACTGGAAAAATTTCATAATCTAATTCCTTGTAAATCTCAAATTATGACCATTTAAAGTTAGCCCAGTTTAAAAATCCGAAAATCTGATATGACCCCTAATCAATTAAAATTCCAAAAACGACTCAAACGATGTCCAAATTCGATGGTTTTGCCCATTATGAAAAGCTAAGACCTTGTACGTTACAATCATGCAAAGAATCGATCAAACCAATTATTTTCAAGCCACGAAACAGACCCTACAAGTCGACATTCAGAATCTGTCCAGATTCTGATCGTGCAATATTATCAATTATATCAAACCCTAGTTGCATATTATCAATCAATAACACCTAATAATCATCATACAACTTTCCTAATACCTATTCCCATCAGATCCTATTATCAAACATGTCAAGATCAAAGCTTTTAGGATCAAAACACCAATAACTTGCGCAACAAGCATCCTATGATGTTACTACGCGTTTATTAATAGGTTTAATCCGTTTAATCTTCAAAAAGACTCATGTTTTAATGTTTATTAAACCCATTCAGACCTGGACAAACTTGTTATATGATTTTTACAATAAAACATAAAGTAAAAAGCGTAAGAAATCATGAGTTATACCCTTAGCTCTTCAAATCAATCAATCGCGCGCCTTGGAGCCTCCCAATTGATGATCTTGAGCCTTAGCAGGAGTTTTTGGAGTGAAATATTCGTGTGGGGCAGTAAGGGGGCGATTAGGGTTGAGTATGAGGGCTGCATGGGGGTTAAGGATGCTTATATACGAGTTTGAGGCGGTTTAAACCCGTCAGATAGGTTCGAGCGGCCGCTCGGAGCCTGTGAGCGGCCGCTCACAGGTCCGGGTGGCGCGCTTTTTCCTCGTTTCGCCTCCCGACGCGTTATCCTTCGACGTTTTCGTTATTTCGGACCGTAACAAGTGTAACCCCATGCATTAAGACCCTAATCAACCTCATGCTCCACTTTTAATGATTTCTATTAACGTGTTCGGTTTAGGTTCACATAATCACGTATGGTTTTCACATAAGTTTGTCAGGTATCACCGAGACACATAAGTTTATTATTCACCAACGTCCGAGGTTCACTAATCATGCAATCACACCTTGACTCATAACCATGCACGTATGTCTTATCTAACTAACCCTAGTTAAGTATAATGCAAGGAATGTAACTAGAGTTTAGTTAAAGTGAGAACCTGAATTTTCGGGGTATCACAAGTGTAGGAGGTCCACTGATGTCCAATTTATACTATAATGGTCTGGTGTTCGAATGGAAATGATTGATTAAGGTTTGACCCGTTAGTTAATGTATACGCGTGAATCAAGAGCTGAATTCGTGCATAAATCATTGATATAGACGCGGAATTGTTGTATTAGTTGTTAGGCGAGGTTGATTGGTCAAGGGTTTCCATGTTTAACATCAGTTAAGGCAAGATTGTAGGTCTTGGTTGTGTACAGTCGCGCTGAGCAGCAGATATGAGGTAAAGGAAGGAAACAGTCAAGGTTTATATATAATTATTGTTGGATTGTAATCAGATACGAGCTGTGGCTCAGTGGTTGTGCACGCGTGTGGTTGCTGGCCCGTCTCCGGTTCGATTCCAGGCGGGGGCGGGTTTTTGTTTCTTTTCTTTTTAAAGGGATAAGGGAAGGGAAGGAGGCTGGGCCTGGGCTTTGTGTGTTGGGCCTGCTATCTGTTCTGGGCTGGAAGCCTACAAAGAGATTTGGGTTTGGGCTATGGATTGGTTATGGTTTGGTTTGGTTATGGGTTTAAGAGATGTTTATAGATATATATATATAGGTAGAGGTTCGGGTACAAAAACCTCTTTTTGTGAGAAGGGTAAGAAGGCATGTGGGAGTGACACGTGGCAAAGTTTTAATTTAATAAGAAGGGCAATAGAGTAAATACACTATTTTTTTTAAGTTTATAAAAGATCAACCTCTTAGTCAAAATGAGAGATTTATGGCCAATTTAATTTAAAGCATTTGAATTAAGAGGTATTTTTTGTCCATAATCATCCATATCTTGTTCACATTTTTTTTTTGAAATCTCTAACGTGTATTGATTTTTTAGAGGTGCTCATCATTATCAACTATGTCTAAATTACTTTTTAATTATTTACCAGATTCTTTTTTTTCGAGATAGTATTTCACGTCAATAAAATGGCGTATGTATATTCATTTAAGGATAGGTGCTCATCATTATCTACCAGGTGCTCATCGTTATGTGTTTTATCTTCATGGACAACATACCCAAATCACAGTATTGTGTTTTACCAGATAAAAGTGACATTTGATTATTCATTGTGTTTTATCAATTAACTTTAAACATAAAACACACAACCAAGAACAATAAGACTTTTCCCATAAAATACAAACTTTTTTGTACATAAAACTGTGTTTTAAACTTAAAACACATAAACAACAACACAACTTTTCCACTCCAACACATCGATCTGATTAACAATGTGTTTTATCACTATCATATAAAACATAAAAACATTAAACTCAACAGCAAACAAATTAAAGTTGAAAACACATCTAAAAAATAAAAATACGACTTTCCATCAAACACCATTCCAAGAAGCTAAAACACAATACCAAGAATCTTCTTTGTCAGCCGCTGAACCAATCATATTATCGATCGTATGAAAGAGGAGAAAAAAAAGAATAATCGTGTGGAGAGAGAGAAGAAAGAGGAAGAAAGAGAAAGAGGCAAATTAAATTAGATTGGAAAGAGATAGGAGTTATTAAGTGAATTAAATAGATTTTATTAATTAAGATGTGTAATATTACACATCTACCCCCACAATCTTAATTTATCTAATATTATTATAACACATATTACAAAATTGCCACTACTATTATCTCATCCCTCCATCAAGTTGATCCAATGGTCATTTTTCCTTCTCACCTTTCTTACAAAGCACCTCTTTTGTATGCTAACCCTACCCTATATATATATATATATATATATATATATATATATATATATATATAATCTGATTTTTTTTTTATTATTATTATTATTATTATTATAAAAATAAAAAGTGACGGATGTCACATTCAAGCAGACGAACCTTATACTTTTAGATGGTGGAGTTGAGAGTCGTAAGATACAATTTTTTTTTTTCAAATTGGTAGGGGCGGATTTGATATATACATAAGTTTCAGACAAAAACGGATAAATTTATAGTACTGAGTAATCGATAAATAAAATTTTAACATAGAGTTAAACGCTCAAACTTTGAATAATTTCTTGCAAGTAACTTCGATATTTAACATGACAATGCATATCATTTATCGTCTTGTTATCAAATCAATATCTAAAACATAATTTATAATTGACTCTTTATTTGTATTATGAAACCAAAATCTCTTATTCCAAATGGGTATGTAGCCAGGTTATATCAAGTTGTTGAAAATTTGTCTCTCTTCTAAAAAAAATGAGGCTTTAGGCCGAGTTGCGGACAAATGCCAAATGATGTAATTTAGGAGTAGCCGAATAGTTGTAGGGGTGTGTGAGTTTTACCTTAAAAAAGGATCTCTTACTCGGAAGCAATTGAATTTGTTTTCCCCATGATTCAAGTTTTCTTCAAAAAGTGTCGTAACTTAACTTTGTTTAGTTGTAGTATGTAAAGTTGACCCTCTTGACCATCCTTTGGTGATGTCATTGTACTATGTTAACTTTCAGAAGGTTTAAAGTATAAAAATGTATATATTTATAGCTACACAGTTCTAATCTAGGCCAAACCTAAATGAACTTATATAAAATTTAAATCCATATCATGGATTACATAGGGCTTAGATTTTGAAACAATCATTAGTTTTTTTGTTTGCGTAACTACACACATAATCCACAAATGATCATGAATTCTTGCAAGTCTAAGGTTAAGAACATAGCTAGAATGTGTGTAATTCAATTCCATTATTATGTGAACAATAACTTAGCAAACCGATTCCAAGTGTTTATAAACATGTAAATTGAAAGAATGATTAATTCCTTGTAACAAAATTGTAATTGTAAAAACATAACAAACCGACAATAACTTGAACATTTTTATATCCCGATAAGCTGAAAATCAGGTCCTTTCATATGGTTTTCAAGAACTGGGGGCTAAAACGCCAATGTAGCCGAAACCTGTGATGAAGAAGGCCATGGATTGTAGAAAGAGGTATATGTAGTAATGGTTCTTCCCAAACGAAAAGTCATAGCACCCACACAAGAAGAGATAAATTCCAACAAAGATCTCGAGCATATATATACTGTCCAAGTCATGTAACCAATAAAAAAAGTAATGGTTAGAGACGGGAGTAATAATTATAAAAAATAAGACCCTTTTCTTAATTAGATAAGACAAATTATATTAACAAAGTGTTTACTTAAATTTTTTTTTTAAACGGCCAACAAACCGATGTGCCAACTACTCGGGCACCCAACATCGTGAAAGCATCCATACGCTCCTAGGTGAAGACACGTCTCAGGTGCCCGCCCTAGAATGCGCTGGGTAGCTAACACCCACCGGTCATAATAATCAGTTTTTAGGCTGATGTTTAACATATGGGCTTGAGCCCACAGACACAAGCCTCTGAGTCTTATATAGTTTTAGAGTTATGTGTTCTGGTATTGTAATTAGTGGTTAATGGGCCAAGAGTATTGGTTGTAATTCGTGACGTTGATAAATAAGCCCAATTTGATTTAATACTGTAACAAAGTAACTTAGTGGCTGATGCCTCATACTCATTACTCTCACAAACTAGAAAAAGGCCCATGGAATTAGCTTTTAAGGGGTGTTTTTTTCCGATGTAAATTTACGCGTATTTCATCTGAAAAGTTTGAGCCCCCCACTCCCGTGACTTTCGCAACCCCCCCCCCCCCCCTCTATATTTGTTCAAGTTTCGCCATTGAAAAGGCCCTCACATGTCGTTACAAGTCTATTTAAATTTTAAATGTTGCAAAACGAAAAAAAATTGTAATTACCTTTCTCCTATTTGAATTCGGGGTTTCTTAGTAGCTTTGGAACCTGGTTTGACTTTCAAAGCTTCACCAAGTTTCTTTGTGACAACCCACTCGTTAACCCTTGTTCCCGCCTCAAAAAGGCCGATAAATGTTCCTTTAGTCCGATGTAGAGACATGACATTTTCAAAAAGGATCCAAAACACCAACAAATGAAAAGACCTCGGGGTCCCAACTGCATTGAGTAAGGAGATGATCGAAGGAATATAAATGGCACCCCATTTAGGAACTTGCACTTCCGGGACCAAAACCGTTGCGGGTAATATCACACAGTAGAAGATAAACGTGACAAGATGTGCAACAATTTTTCTAACAAAGAAGAAACTGTATATCACGTAAAACTTCTTCCATAGTGTTACTTTCTGCACCGTAAAATGAAGTAATAAGCATTCTCGATTGCATAGATACAGCGAATTGTGATGTAGAGATGACAGTTCTAACCAGTTTACCTTTAATAGATCGATTTGAACTAGTTTTATCTTTAGTAATATAAAGAGAAAACGTTTTAAAGGAAATGGTTTATATAGTTCTAGAGTGCACATGACCTGCTTATTGTGTCATCTCTACCGAAAAAATGTAAAGAATAGAACCTTATTTCTTGCGATTTCTATGATCATTTTCTTGAAGAGGTTAGCCGGTCCACATGACCATCTATGTTGTTGATAACGATATGCTTTGAAAGTACTTGGCAACTCGTTTTTCACCTTATAAGTAAAACGTGGAAACATTAGATTTGGATGATACATATACACATACACACTTCATAAGTTTATATACCTTGAGGTCACCAACATATACAAACTTCCATCCCTTAAGGCTCACCCGAACCGCTAAATCCATGTCTTCAACGGTTGTTCGGTCTTTCCACCCACCAGCCTCATTAAGAGCCGAAATTCGCCAAACACCCGCAGTCCCTATAGTCAATATATAACATGAATCTCTAAGTGTGTTTGATTCCGAATTCTTTGAAATTAATAGGGTCCAAAGGCTATACCATTGAAGCCAAAAAACGCATGCGTAGCGGATCCTGCTTCTTGTTCCACAGTGAAATGGTAATCTAATGACATTTCTTGCATTCTTGTCATCAAACACTCATCCGAGTTCACTGAAATACACCATCAACAACCGTAGGGATTCGTCTTAAAATGTGTTTGAAGTTTTGTATACCAAAAGAAATCACCCATTTGCTTATAATACTTTCAACTTGGGCTTGAATTTGTTGAATAATTCAAAAATCAGTTAAGAGTATACTTTTATTGCATAAAACCTCTTAATCATTTACAGAAAAAAGTTATGGTTATAGCATATTTGTCTCATTGAATGCTTTAATTAAAAAAAAAAAGATAAACCGGTAGAACTTCTCTCCAATAAGGCTTTGTGGTGTGGAGTCGGGATAGCCAATCAGAGCACACGTGGACAGAGTCAGGATCAGTGAAGTCGGGGTTGGTCCACGATCATCCCGAACGTTGTCATAATATTATTATTATTATTATTATTATTATTATAGCTGTTAGAGGCTTTGACGGTAAAAAAAAAATTGAAATATTATATATACACTATCTTTTAACTTTTTAACCAATTCAAATCCTACCTTCTTTTCCCAACTCATCTATACTTTATACCATCTTTAACAAATTTTTACAAACTTTCAACATTCAACTTCTTAACCATGGATCTGAACCAACCTAACCAACACGTGTCAAGAAGTGTCGAGTGCCTTTCGGATCGAGACCGTTTGGTGTTGGAAAAAATAAAAGACAAGATTGCGTCGAAGTGACTTGGAGGAAATATGCCTTAGTTATTTTTTAAAAGTAGTTTCGTTTTATTTTTATGTTATTTTTGGTTTTTATTTTTTATTTTAAGGTACTTTTTTTATATTTAAAAAAATATATATAAAAATGACTTGGAAATAAATGTATTTCAAAGATCTTGGGTAAAAAAAAAATTTGGTTTTTTTTTTAATTTTAACGAAAAATTAGCTTAAGTTAATATACAATAGATAAATAAATAAAAAAGAAAAAGAAGAAAAGGGATGTGGGAGAGGGAGTATGACGTGGCATTTTCTCGGGTTGCAATATACATGACCTGAACAAACATTAAGCAGATCAATTTTAGTCAACTCCGAACACCACATACATAACATATATAAAGATGAGGTACTCAAGGGACATTACGGTGATAAGTGGTGTACTCTACAACCAAAATGTTAGGAGCTCAAAGGTGTATTTATCCTAGAAAATTCTAGGAATTGTTGTTAAAAAAATGGATAGATACGAGAGCAAAAGAATACCAAATTTCCAACGAGCTTGGACGAGTGCGAGTTCCGGGTTATGCGCGAGGAACGGAATTGTGCGCCAAAGAAAGTCCGGGTCGGGTTGAAAATCAGCATCAAAGATGGCCACAAACTCACATTGCTTGACGTAAGAGTGCTTCATTCCTTGTTTTAGAGCACCAGCTTTGTACCCATTTCTATTATCTCTAATTTCGTACTTTATGTTTATTCCTTTTCCTGCCCATCTTTTGCATTCCAACTCTACTAAATCCTGTCCAATATTCAATTTAAATTAAATAAAACATATGATTTTATTAATAATCAGACACCATAATTAACAAATGATTAATTAAACCTTAATAATCGGGTCGGTTGAATCATCAAGAACTTGAATTATGACCCGATCCGAAGGCCATGAGAGCCCACATGCTGCTCCAATTGAAAGTTGATAGACCTATGCATACACCCGAAAAAAATAAATTAAACTATAAGTCAACATATATAAAAAAGGGGTAACTTTGTAGAAATGTAACCAAGTTTGCTAACTGTTCCAATTAAGTCACTCAAAAATTTTTTTGTCTCTCTAAAGTCACTCAAGTTTCATATATTGTTTCAATACTATGTAATTATCAGGTTTTCAGGTTAAAGTGATGATGTGTCAGGTTTTAATATTTTTTTAAAAATTTTTTAAATGTGTAAAATTTAAAATAATATATATATTTTTTTGAAATCTTCATTTTATAAAACCCACCTAATAAAAATAATATTCACATAAGCATTAAAATGAAAGAAAAAAAAGAAGTTAACCTGATGACCTGGTAATTACATAGTATTAGAACAATAAATGAAACTTGAATGACTTTAGAGAGACAAAAAAAGTTTGAGTGACTTAATTAGAACACCAAGCAAACTTGGTTACATTTGTGTGTGACATTTCTCCATTAAAAAAAAAAAAAAAAAAAAAAAAAAAAAAAAAAAAAAAAAACTTAGCATATGAATTACATTATACGTACCTCTTTTTCATTATACATAGGTATTTGTACTAAAACCATAGGAAAAACCGAGTTACCCGTCTCCAAATCCTCCTTAATCGCCTCCCATTTGTACCTTTTCTCGAGTTTATAACGCATTAACTTAACAACTACAATAACAAGGCCCATATAAACGCGTTCAACAAATAGCATTATCGACATGGCTAAGCACATTGTCACCATTATTTTCATAAATGGCACGATCAATGGCGCCCTCACTTGCTCCCACATCGTTCCCATCAGCGCGTAACTAATTGTTAAAGCCTCCATTTGCTTCCTTTTTTCGACCACACAACTAGTTATTTGAAGGTCGATCAGAAAGTTTGTGACAAAAAATGAA
This sequence comes from Ambrosia trifida, assembly GCA_028751855.1. Taxonomy (NCBI): domain Eukaryota; kingdom Viridiplantae; phylum Streptophyta; class Magnoliopsida; order Asterales; family Asteraceae; genus Ambrosia; species Ambrosia trifida. The sequence goes on along the minus strand of CM054122.1, from coordinate 191,943,138 downwards.
AATAAAAAAGATTTGAAGTGATCATGATATTTTGGTGGAGTGTAAGTAGGTTATATATAAGGATGGTTGATGGGGTTTTGCTTGTTAGAGAAGCACAAGTGGTGTGTCAGAAGATACAATCGAGTGTCAATGGAAGCTTGGAGTTAGATGACGCATTTCGAATCCAAGTTAACTCACAATGTAAAATCATGTTATGAAAGTGACACTACACTTGTTATGTAAGTTTTTCTTAATTATATTCGTTGAATGGAAGACCCAACAAGACTCAGGAGGGCCCTTTGAGATGGGTGAAATTTGTTTTTAGGATAAAAATAACTAGATAAATACAGAATCAACTTTTAATTAGAGAACTATATGCATCCAGTGGTATCAAGATGACTTTGTATATGGAAGTCGTCGATTGTAGTCTCGTAACAAAATGTCACGTGTGAGACAGGATTTTTACAATAGAATGCCTCCGAGCAACACTTTGTTGGACGTTTAAAAAATAAAGAACTACTACAAATAAGTCTTTGCATATGTAGTTTTAAATGTTAAATCAAGGCCAGTGACGTACCTACATGCTAACCAATGGGGGGTGGGTACCCCCTTAAACATTTAGTTTAATTTGTAGGTAAAAATCTTAATCGCTTCTTTTAAAAGTTTGGTTAAACCCCGGCTCTCCAATCCCCCCCCCCCCCCTCCAAGAATATAAATCCTTTGTCCGCCATTGATTAAGGTTGTTATATAACAACATACACCAACAATAACAACATTCGTACTCAGAAAATTTCACCTATAGTAGTTATATAACAGCAGAACCAGTTAAATATCATTCTCTCACACTACTTATATGCACAATGCACACGTGTTTAATATGTTTCTCGCACTTCTCAATTTCAATTTATTGTATGGGTTTCAGTGTGTGTGTGTGTAGGGGGGGGGGAATCAGCGATTACATGTATAATTGAGGGGAATAATCATGCAACTTCATATACATGATAAAAAAACGCAACCTATGTACATAATCAAATAATGAGATATACGAAAATTATATATGTTTTAAAAATGAGGGGAATCAGCGATTACATGTATAATTGAGGGGAATAATCATGCAACTTCATATACATGATAAAAAAACGCAACCTATGTACAAAAATTATATATGTTTTAAAAATGATCAATAGATATACGAAATAATGAGATATACGAAAATTATATATGTTTTAAGAATGATAAATAGATATAGATATAAATTCAATAGTTATTGTTTTTTTTCTATTTTGTTATTTTTCTTTGGGTTAATTACATAAATGTCACCGTTTCTATCTTAGCCATTGATTTGTCTTGCTCAACGGTCCAGATTAATTGTGTACACTTCGCATAAAAAAATAATTTCGTATTTGATCCATGTTCATATGTGTGTGTTGGTTTCAGATTTTCAATTACTAAATTTGCCTTTCATATTGCGAAATTTTGAATTGTAAATATTATATAAAGATAAGAAAACTAGATAGGTGTGTTTTTTAATCATATTTATGGCATTCCGAAGCTTAAATAAAAATAGTATATTAGGGTTGATGCCAAAAATTCCAGGTCAAGTTTAGCGTGGGGAAAATGAGATTACAACTGCAAGCATTCATTGCATGGTCTAATGTCTCAATCTCTGACCAAAATTGGGTATGCTACAAGATTAAACTAATAAAGTTATGACCAGAAGAAGATCGATGTATGAATAATAACTTATCATACAAAGAAAGTTGCGACCAATCTTAATCGGTCATAGAAGTAACAACCAAAAACAAGTCCATTGCTAATTTTGTAAAAAAAAAATGTAACTGAAAATTTTGCCTATTTTTGTAAAAGCATTTTTAATGAAAATAAAAAATAAAGTGGTCGCAATTGAATGGGCGTGCGGTAGCCTAACTTGAAATTGAATAATGCATGCTACTTAACTTGGATTGCGTACGTGTTAGATTCTTGATTAATAAGATATGCAATGATAATGAGATGGTTGTCTCATGTAAGGTGAGAGAATGAACCTTTCACAACTGAAGTTGATAAACTTCACAATTTGGATTTGAAGGTATGGCCGTTTACCATCGAGATTACAAACCTCACATATAAAAAGGGTTACGAGTTTGATCAAAATTGAGAACAAAGAATCTCTCTAAGGTTAAAGTTGAAAATCAATAAACCTCATAGTGGCCTTTGATAGTTTTTGTCTTATCAAAGATTCAAAGGGGTTTGATGTAGTGGTGAATACACCATATGCATAATAATCATTGTGTTATGTTATGCCTTTTGTATGGAGGTGCAAAAAAACATATAATTAATATACCTTTAATGCATAAATATTGGTGAAATATGATGCTATTGGAGGTAGGGAAGATAAATTGTGTTTTAGGATAAACCATTGGAATTATCATAGTTGATAAAAGTTGTTTAGAGTTTGAGAAGTCTCAGTTTGCGTAGGCACACATAAGGTTTTAGTTGATTCATGTTTTACATCCCTCTTACGGTGTAATTATCATAACTAGCCTAAAAGGGTCTTTGGCCTTGGGTGCCAAGATGTCGAATAAGACTTGTATTTTCAGCACTTAGAGATCAGTCCTCGTCATCAGGGGCGATCCTTTTAAGGGGCGGGAGGGGGCGGCCGATCCCCCCGAATTTTCGTTTAGAAATTCCGATTATATAGTATTCGTATAGAATTTTTTTGGTATATAGGGTTTCGACTCCCCGAAACTAGTTTTCGACCCCCCGAAACTAGTGACTCCTGACCCCCCCCGAAGTTTCGGGTCAAGATTCGCCACTGCTCGTCATGGACAAATAAGTTTAATTTAATGGTAAAATTAGAGAGTGTGATTTTTTGTTTAAAAATATAACTAGCTAATGATGATATATTTATAGAAAGGTAGGAATGTCAACTTGTCTTTCTCATTCCCATTTCAGTCTCTTATATAGTTACAATACAAGTCCTATACAATGATTACAATGAATATGTTTGACTGATGACTTTGACTATGTAACAACCGGCAAAAATAAGGTAATTCCGTACAAATTAATTAATATATGATTAACGTAATTAAATGCAATTATGTGTAATTTAATTATCAAGGCCTTAGGAGATAGCAATTTCCAAATAGTATGCATACGTTTAATGGTAAAACATGATTGGATCATGTGCGAAATAACTATCCGGTATGGACGTTGGCAATTACCCGGTAATAATTAAATAAACGAAAAGGATCCCGGACACCCAGGATATAAAATAAAGGGTAGTTTCATGAAATATAATGAGTTTTGGAACTCCAAAACCATAAGTGGAAACGTCTTGTACAAATCTCCCGGTAACGAATAAAATGCGCGTACCGCACCCGATACGCGTATAACTCATAATTTTACCCGGCAAAGGCCTAAATAACCAATCAACGCTTAAATTAGACTATATTTAAGGGTCATTAAAGGTATTTTTAATGTCCGAATAACGCGTGATTAAAACCCGAAAAATACCCGAACGACACCCGAACGACGGGGGATTAAACATAACAAATAATGGGTAAATATTTGAAGTTGTGGACCCCACCTAGACCCACAAAGGGGCCGGCCTAAAGGGCCTTGTAACTTCCTTGCTTGTGTTTTAATAATAATACCCTAGTAAACCTAGAACTAAGCATGCACCACATGAGACAAAAGATGTAAGAATACATTAGTACAAAAGTAACCACCTTCTTGTCCCCCCCTTGTATGATTTTCGGCCAAGAGGCCCTAGAAATCCAAGACAAGACCAAACATATCATTACATTAAGTACACACATGCATGGATATATCTAGTGTGGATTACATGAAAGATTACAACTATTTAGCAAGATACACAAGCTATCTCACTCCCCCTCACAAACTCACGGCCAAAACACCCTATTAACATCCATCCAAGATCATTTTGTACTTCATAAATCTCTTGAATCTTTAGTAATAATCACAAAATCCATGAAAGATTACATGTGATAAGGCTATAAATAACATGTGTTAGAGATTTGGATATCAAAGCAAAACAACTCTTCTTCTTCTTGTTCCTTGGCCGTAGGTTTCCCCCATCCATACACATATTTCTTTCAAGTTTTTACATCTCCAAATCACTCAAAACAATCCATCATCCAAACCCCTATTGTGTGTTTCAAGCTTGGAGCTTAACCATTAAGGAAGAACACACTAAACCCCTCTCAAAATCAAAGGTTTTGTCTTCCCTAGCCTTGTGCTAGTAGTAAGCTTCTTAACCTTGTTTTTGATTATTATTATTCATGTATGTGTTCTTAGAAGCAAGTTGTACATGAAGGGTTTAAAAGGTGGTTTGAACATAATCTTTAATAGGTTTTACTTGTGTAAAATAGATGATTAAAGATATGTAAATAAATCATGGATTTGATGATGATAAAGTAATGATCTTGAAAATGTATGAAATTTACACTTAAACTAAGTAGGATGGTGATTTGGTTAAGATTTATGGAATGAACTTGAATATGTTAAAAAGTAACTTTAATCATCTTAAAATGATCATACATGGTATAATATATGATGGAACATGTTAGAAGTTCTAGAATAAAGAAGATGGAAAATTAAAGTTAACTTACTTAGAAGAATGATATTTTGTTAAAATGGGCAAATACATAAAACACACATACAAGTAGTCTTATATATGGAATATGAGACTAATAAAAGTGTTTTGATACAAAAATAACTTACCAATAAAAAGTTGAATCTTCAAAGTCTACTATTTTGAGTGAAAAATGTTAACTTTGGAAGTTAGAGTGGAAAAATGCAACATTTGAAAGTTGAGGGACTAATATTGTAACTTTGAAAGTTAGAGGACTAAAATGGATATTTTAGAAACTATTGGTCCAAAAATGCAAGAATGGAAAGTTTGGTGTCAAAAGTGTGAGTAATAAAGTTCTAAGGATGAATTTGGTAAATACTAGTAGATAAACTTGGGTATTTTTGTATAAAAGTATATTTTTGAAAGTTATAAAAATATGGATGGTATTAACATAAGGATTTTTATAAAATGGAGATTTTATAAAAATATTAAACAAACTTGAGAAATTTATACAAAAATGAATACTTTTATATAAATGGGAATATAAAAGTGTTGGAAACATTTTTGTAGTTAAGTTAACAAGTTGGGTTAAAAATACATAAGTATTTTAAACCTTCCAAGTAACTTGTGTTAGGAAGAAGAAATATGGATAATATTTCTATAAAACACATGTTGGGGAAAAACTTGGAAAAATTAACTATTCGAGCTAAGATATCGAACTAAGACGCGTTAACGAACCGTACACGGACAATACATGAGAAAAATGCCATTGCGGCAAGATAAGAAAATATATATTTTTAAGAAGTAAAATATATATACATCATGAGTGAAAACTAATAAACACTTTCCTAAGTGTTGAAGGAAATATTCGTGGGAGAAAAACATGACATAAAACAAATAAGACGTTAAACAAACGTATATACTTAACAAGAAAAATTACACATTTATATATATGTACGCTCGTCTCGGCAAAATTCTAGTATATCTACTTAATGGGAAAGTAGATATGTGGGAAGGAAAGCCGCGACGAGAAGACAAAGATATATATGTGTATACCGCGCCGACAAGATCCTAGTATATTTATTTAAATGGGAAAATAAATATACGGTATGGTGAGTTGAATCGGGTTGTTAAGAATATACAATCGAACGACAAGATCTTAGCGTATTTGTTTAAATGGGAAAACAAATGTGCGGCAAAGTGAGTCGGGTCGAGTGTTGAAATATATATTATATCGAGCGATGCGATCTTAAGTATAATTATTTAAATGGGAAAATAATTATATGTTAAGTGAAGTCGAGTCGATAATAATAAGGTACAAGTTAAGGAAATATTAACAAGAGTAATATACAACTTGTAACGCAAAGGGTAATCTAACGCCAACGAAACCTAGGATACGCGCTTAATTAAACGGGATTTGGAATAACTTGTGGTCGGGAGTTGGGTGTACAACTTGCCAAGGCACATGCACTATAGGAATAGTGACTTATACGTCTAGGACGTTTGTAGGTGCGAGACCCTCCTTGCTATCCGCCTAGTAAGCCAGACAGAGTTTCAGGTGAGTTTCACGGCCCCATTTTAAACTATTTTTACGTTTTTCGGGGGAAAGATATGTTAGGGAAAATGTTTGACGGGTTTATTACTTGAGGTGTGACCGCCACTCGGGGTTGAGTCCTCGCCTCTATAATCATTTGTTCAGGGAAATGAAACCGGTGGAATATTTGGATAGTACTATTGGTGCCTGACAAGGCCCACCCCTAATCGATAGCGTCGATTATGCATTAGGTTATGCCTGGGGTGCATATATTCTGAACTTAAGTCGTGGGAAACCGAGTAACGACTTGGAGCGGGGCACATTTATTATATGTCTTGGTTTGATTATAGTCTCAAGTAGATTTATAGGAATTTGCAACTCCTATATATTGTCATAACATGGTATTTCCCAAGTATTCAAGTTTTGGAAACTAAAAACCTGTGAACTCACCAATATATTTATATTGACGAAACTTTTAAACATATCTTTCAGGTAATTAGATGAAGGAGAACCGGGCAAGCTGGGTCGTGGAATCCTCCAATGCGGCGTCAAATGTTTTGCGGGGTTTCACCTTTATTTCCCAAGGCTTTGGGATATATTTGAGAAACCTCTATGTTGTCTTAAAAACAATTTACTTTTATGTAATATTTGAACAAGATTTGACGTCATAATAAATGACTCATTTTCTTAAATTACTTGTGTTTAGCAATAACCTTGACTTTATGCTTTGAACCGTCGCGCCACGTGTTTCCGCCATTGTCGTGGTGTGACAGACTATACAATGAATATGTTTGACTGCTGACTTTGACTAATGAATATGTTTGACGGCTGACTTTGACTATACAATGAATATGTTTGACTGCTGAGTTTGACTATACAATTCAAAGTTCAGAGAATGGAGTCGATAATTATGTAGTATCTAACCCGAACAAGTCCTTTCTGAACATGCTCGCGGACAAAATGAATGTCTAGTTCAACGTGCTTTGTGCGCTAATGTTGAACGGGATTACCTGACAAGTAGATGGCGCTCACGTTATCACAATATACCAGTGTAGCATGAGATAAATGACGGTGTAGCTCAAGGAATAGATTTCATAACCAACAAATTTCTGCTACAACGTTGGCAACGCCGCAATATTCTGCCTCGGCACTGGATTGAGAAATTGTTGATTGGCGTTTTGAGGACCACGAGATGAGGTTGTTGCCGATATATACACAATACCCTGAAGTAGACCGGCGTGTATCCGGGCAGCTTGCCCAGTCAGCATCTGTGTAAGCCCGAAGAGAGAGTGTAGATGAGGAGGTCAGATGAAGGCCATATTCAGAGGTGCCTTGCAGGTATCGTATAATGTGCTTGAGAGCATTCTAATGGGCAAGGGATGGTGTGTGCATATGCATGCAAAGTTGTTGAACTGCATATGTTATGTCCGGCCTAGTGAAGGTTAGGTATTGAAGAGCACCAGCAAGGCTTCAAAATAAAGTAGGATCCTCAAATGGTTGACTGGTGTCGATACCGAGCTTGGTTTGTGTATCAACTGGTGTTGCTAAGGGTTTGCACGAATCCATACCTGCACGATGAATGATGTCTTTTGTATAAGATTGTTGAGACAAGAAGAGAGTGTCACCCGTGCGAGTAACTGAGATGCCCAAGAAGTAGGTTAGAGGGCCAAGGTCTTTCATCGCAAATTCACCAGCTAGAGTGGACATAAGACGCTTTCTTAAGGCATCTGTGGAGGTGGTGAGAATAATTTCGTCCACATATATTAAGAGATATGCAATCTCGTGGCCATGATGGTAGATGAATAAGGAATTGTCTGATTTACATTGAGCAAACCCCTCCTGAAGTACAAAATATGTAAAACATTGGTACCAAGCTCTAGGTGCCTGTTTAAGGCCGTAGAGAGACCGCTTGAGGCGGCACACATGGTCTGGATAATCCTTGTGGCGAAATCCCATCGGTTGATGCATGTAAACTGTTTCGTTTAGGTGGCCATGTAAAAAGGCATTTGTGACGTCCAATTGATGTATTGGCCAAGAATGAGTTAGGGCCAAAGATAGAACTGTCCGGATCGTGGTGGGTTTGACCACGAAACTAAAAGTCTCTCCGCAATCAATACCAACTTGTTGACTACGACCATCACAAACTAAACGAGCTTTATATCGTTCCAAAGTTTCGTTCGACCGGAACTTGTGTTTAAACAACCACATGCTGCGAATAATATTTATGTCAGGATGACGGGGTACTAACTCCCATGTCTCATTTTTGATAAGTGCACTAAATTCGACATTCATGGCATTGAACCATTCGGGTGTGGACAATGCAACCTGTGGGCTTTTTGGAATAGGGACAATGGATGTGGAATGAAGGTTAAAGAGTTGTTTGGGTTTGGTGATACCGTCCATTGCGCGTGTGCGCGTGGTACGTTCGGGAATGGGTGGTGGGGTAGTCGTGGTAGAGGTAGGTAGGTTGGATGGCTATTGGGGTTGTGGGAGCGTTTGTGGAATGGGTGCGGTTGCGTCTCGAGTTGGTTATGGGCGTGGGGTTTGATATACTGGGCCGAGGGTTAGAAGGGCCGGGTATGTGTGTGTGGATTGGGCCGGATGTAGGAGAATGTTGTGAAGGTTGCGGATTGGAGGGGGAGGTGGGTGAGGGAGGATTAAGTGGGGTAGTTGGGCTAGTAGACGATGGGTCGGGTTAGAGTTATCTGGCTTGATCATTCTCTTATAAGGTTTGTTTGGTGGTAAGATCAAAACATTTGTATCCACGATGGTTTGAAGGATAACCAAGGAATACGCATGGTTGAGAGCGGTTCTCAAGTTTATGTACAGTGGTGGAGGGGAGGATGGGATAGCAGAGACACCCAAACACATGTAGATGTTCGTATGTGGGCAGGACATTATATAGGAGGGTGGTGGGAGATTGGAATTTATGGTTTTTCTTTGGGAGAATGTTTAGGAGATAGGTGGCGGTTTCAAGTGCATGGTGCCAGAAATTTGGTGGGAGTGAAGCTTGGGCTGAAAGTGTATGAACCATGTTGTTTATGGTACGAATTTGGCGTTCGACCTTGCCATTTTGGGAGGATGTGTGTGGACATGAGAAACGAAATTACATTCCATGTTGTTGGCAAAACATTTTAAAGTTTTTGTTTTTATATTCAGTGTCATTGTCACATTGGAATTGCTTTATTTTTCGTTCAAATTGAGTTTGGATGTATTGGTAGAATTGAGAGAATGTGGTGTAGACATGGGATTTATTGGGTAAGGGAAAGGTCCATAGGAAATCGGTAAAATCATCAAGAAATAAAATATAATACCGATGACCACCGGTGCTTAGGACCGGGGAGGTCCACAAGTCACTATGTATAATATTAAATGGTAAACGAGTGACATTAATAGAATCATAAAACGGCAGTTTGGTACTTTTGCCAAAAACACATGGTTCACAAAGCAATTTATTTGGTTTAGAAAAAACAATAAAGGAGGAAGATTTTAACGACTGCAATAGGTTGTTTCCCGGGTGCCCAAGGCGTTGGTGCCAACGGTCTTGAGTGGTAGCAGTGAGAGCAGTGGGTGTTGAGGGAGACTTGATAAAGTTGGTGGCGAGGGGGTAGAGATCACCAGAGCTATTGCATCGAAGGATTAGTTCCGTGGTCTTGAGATCTTTCACAAGGAAACCAAATGGGTCAAATTCGATTGAAAGAAGATTGTCCCGTGTGAGACGACGAACAAAAATTAGATTTTTGATCAGGTTGGGTGCGTCGAGGACATTATTTAATTTAAATGGTGGGAATGGTGGTGGTAAAGTTTGGTTGCCTTGTCCAATCACGGGAATAGTCATACCATTTCCGACAATTATATGTTTGTTAGTGCAAGTATTAAAATCAGACGAAGAAGGAGTACCTAGTTGCATGTGGCCAGAAGCGCCAGTATTCATAAAGCCAACGGGTTCAGCTTGATGGTTGTAAGCGGCCATTGATAGAGAAAAGAGATGGAGCTGTGCAGAGGACAGCGAATGAGGCAGAACAGAAAAAAAAAAAAAAAGTGGTGAGGGTTAAGCAGAAGAAGAAGAGGATCGAAAAATGGTTGATACCATATAGAAAGGTATGAATGTCAACGTGTCTTTCTCATTATCATTTCAGTCTCTTATATAGTTACAATACAAGTCCTATACAATGATTACAATGAATATGTTTAACTGCTGACTTTGACTAATGAATATGTTTGACTGCTGACTTTGACTATATAATGAATATGTTTGACTACTGACTTTGACTATACAATTCAAAGTTCAGAGAATAGAGTCGATAATTATGTAGTATCCATTAATGTTATTTGAAATATGTTAAGTAATTCTCTTTAGTTATTTATACATTTTGATAGTAGTTTAACACTTGTTTTTATATATTTCATGTTTTAAGAAAAAAATATTCAAATGTATGTTAATAATTAACATAATAAAAAAAATATATATTCAAATCGCTCGCTTATATCAAGATTGCTTAGACCATGAGGTATGGGAGCAGTCATCCCCACGGCTAGCCCGTCTTGATGCGGCCAACACCGGTCCAAATGCGGTCAATCCGTTCAAAATTGGACGTTAAAGACGGTGAGCATGATTGGTGGGATTCAAATTGGTTGAACGGTCAAATAACGTTATTAAAAAAAAATACCCTTTTCACCTTTAAAACACCCACCTATCTTCTCATTTTTTTAAAACCATTCAAACTTCAAATATCTTCTCTATAATCTTAACCCATTTTTTATAAAAACCACTAAAAAAACTTCACCCTCTTCTCTTAAAAATGGTTTGGACTTCGGATGAGGAGATCAAGTTGGTGACGACCTGGATCAACATGAAACTAACAACGAACGAAGATGCAAATATGTCTTCTTTTTAGAGAAATGTTTTGACAGAATTCAATCGATTAAGCCAAACAAATCATCGCACCATGGATCAACTCGCCTGTAAGTGGCAGGAGCTATACAGAAGGTGTACGAGATAGAACAACCTATTTCAAGCCACTATGGAGACAAAACCTGATATTACCCAACGAGCAGGAATCCAACGCACACAACAAGACTATCAGGCTGCTCACGAGAAAGAATTCAACATCCCTCATCTTCTGGCATGGCAATTGATGAGTTTTTTTAATGTCAGTGTTTAGTGTTTTTTATTAATGTTTAGGTGCTTTTTATGGTTTCGGTTTTTAAAAAAAAAATTAGGTTTCGTTTTTTTAATTTTAGGTTTCGGCAAGTTTTTTTTTTAATTTTTAGGTTTCGGATTTTTTTTTAATGTCTACTTCTATTGTAAAATTTGTTTTTTTTAATATTATGTGACTTTTTATGTCATTTATTTTAATTATTTTGTAATTTAAAAATTAAACAATAAAAATTAATGTTAGCTAATAGGAGTGGATGACTACCCAAAGAAGACTACCCTCACACCCTTGGGTAGTCTCAAGTTTTCTAAATACAAGGGGGTCCCACTTTTTACTGACGTGACGGCAAAACTTCCTAAGATGGGCCTCTACCATACCCCATAGTCTTAGGGTAGGATTTAGGTCCAGTTGGCAAAGCTATTAGACTTAAGTGTTAATGTGGTTTTACCCCATATATGAGTTCAAGTGTTCGAGCCGCGTTGAAAACGGATTTTAAGCCGTTAAAAAATATGTATCAAGAATTTAAGATTGGCTTATTTGCTTATTTTCACATCTATACTATAATAAATAAGTATATAAACTTGTGGGTTAGGATCAAATACACAGTGAAAAAAAAATAGGAAGTCGTAGGAAGGGTATCAAACGGACTCCGATTGAACTCATTCAAGCGGCATTGGAATCGTCTTATCGAACCCTACGACGTTAGTTTTTAGGTCTTCGTTTTTTGGGGTTTTAGCTTGTAGTTTTTACAAATATGCGTTATATCATTATGTCTTTTATGTATCATTGTGTCTTTTTCTTATTTTCATCATTGTGTCATTTTTTCAATTCATTGTGTCTTTTTTCTTCAGCATTGTGTTATATTTTTTGGCACTGTGTTATATTTTGTGGCTCATTGTGTCATATTTTATGATGTATTGTGTTTTTTGTATCCTTCTCACCCTTCTCATTTTTTGTAGCCTTTGTAGAATAACTCAACCCATAAACTTGTTGTCTTGTTGAAGTGAATGGTGATTATAGTAATACTTCACAGTTGTTTTCATAGTCTTTTTTTTCATATCTTAATCAAATATATTTATAATTAAAAACATGCACGTGTAACCAAAAATCTTAAGTTTTATTCAAACCTTATAAATCAAATTATTGTTATACGTATAAAACCAAGAGTGTGATTTTTTTCATCAATCGATTCACTCAAAAAAGACGTGTAATCTGTTGGATACTTTAGTAGTTTAGTATAACTGGATTGACTATTTAACCAATATTTTTATAATGAGACATCATATAGGTATGGTGGTGCGGAGTGAACGCCTATTTGAATTTATTATAAACATAGGGGCGAAGCCCCTAAGGGACGGGGAGGTCCGAGGGCAGCGCCCCTAGGAGCAGGGTCCAAGGGGCAGTTAATTTGGCAATTGATTGAATTTATTAAGTGTTAATGTGGTTTTACACTTGGTAATAACGGCGTAAAAGGCAGTTGATGGGCCATTGATTGATAACGAATTAATAATCTTGGTCAAAAATCTCTCTAGTTTTTCTCTCAATTAAATCATACAGAAAATTCTCAATCTCTAATTGTATCCGATTGAATATTTCGATTGAGCCGTCGAATTGATTAAATCTGAAAGCAATTACGTGCCTTTAGAGATCTCAATTATCCGGTTGTTTGTTCGTTATTACTGTTCAACCCCAACATAATCATGTCAAATCTTTTTGGATTATATTATTAATTACAGAATGTTGTAAATGTAAACATAAAATTACTACATTTGGTGCACGAACAAAATGATATAAGGTTGGTATAGAGTCTTAAAGTGGGTTGAGCAGTCATGTACACTTTAGTCGGACATTTTGGGTATGAAATTGGTTCAATGTTTTCATAATTGATATTCATCCCTTTCCTGGACTTCTACACTTTGCGTTCACCTGCTTCATTCCCCAACTAACCACTTTGACAAAAAAATAAAAATAAAAGATAAATTTACAAGAAATGTCGTAAAGATCTAGTGTAATCAGTTTAAATTTTTTTTTTTTTTTTGAACGGCCAAACAACTTTTATTCAAAAAACGGCTAGCAAGAAACTAGCAAAAACAATCCGGAATACATAAATGAAAGTAAACCGAAAGCTAACTAAGCCGATCCAAAACAAAAAACAATTATCCCATTCTATGATCTTCAAACCGACACCAAGCATCCCACGTCATGTCCAATATCTTTTGAATCAGTTTAAATTATTAAAAGGAGTCTTTGACACACTTGCACTATGCGTAAATTAAGTCGTGTCGGTGGATTTACGGGTCACATTCAGTATGAACCCGAAAGTTAGCATTACGTAGACCCGATAATTATAGCAGACGCATGAACCCAAACGTGATACGAATAATTGCCAAATAAATATACCCCGCTTAAACATGAATTATAATTTATATTTTATTTTACATGTTAGTACTCTAAAACTATAAATTTACAAGAATAATAAAAAAATGTGGAATTAATACGTTCATGCTATAAATGTAACGTTCATTAATCTTTTAAGATTTTAGCATAAAATACTGACATGTTTAAAAAATATACATTTAAAGTGGTAAACCACTAAACCCAGTAGTCAACATGAACACAAGTCTTTTAATTAAACTTGCTCGTAATTCTACTAGAAATTAACCCGCAACCATTTAGACTAATCACAAACTCATGAATTATGTGCTAGCTTTGTGTCTCTCACTCTCCTTAGAGAGGACGGGGCGGGCTCGGCAAGCATGATTGGGCTTAGAAGCCTAATCGGCTACACCGCCCCCCGTTACCCGGCTAGCGAAATCGGCTAGCTTCCACGGCAACATCTCGCCGATTTGCACCTCTCACAACTCTCTCTCTCTCTCCCCCACTACTCTCTCTCTCTCTCTCTCTCTCTCTCTCTCTCTCTCTAAAAAATCCTTAGGCTAGTTTAGGCTCGACGTTTCCGTTGTTTAAACTGTTTTATACTAGTTTGGTGGTGAAATGACGTGTGGCGATGAGATTGATGCACCTTCCCCTCTTAGAAAAACGCGTATCAACAAATGCACTATCACTAACTAATTTTTTGTTCATGTGTGTGTATTCATTGCGTCATTTGTCAATACAAGAATTTAATTAAATAAATTGTGTGTGATCTTCCTGTTAAAAATTATTAATGCGATATACAAATTCTAATAGTTTTTTATACAAAGGGGCTATATCTTGTTATTATTTATTTAAAAGTTAAACGATAACCTTGTAAAAAAGAAATCCTTTCTAGAGAACATGTTTTACTTCCTTTTAAATTACTCGATGTATTCCACTATTGTGGGATAATGGACCCAAAGAACATATGAACTTACAACCACACACATGATAACAATTGAGCAAGGAGACTTTATATGGACACCGATAAAAGATTTTGCACCATAACATGGGGAGCCTGACAAATCATCCTTTGATTTCACTCTTCCTCCTGACATCTTAATGATTAACTGCCAGCAAAATCACGAAAGTGGCCATGATCCATATTTGTTGCACAATAGTTGGAGTTACCTCCCATTACGGAGGCGAAATGCGCTACGCAGCAGGCTTTCGGTCAGTATCATTTTGTTTCGTTACAATACCAGTATGATACCAGCACTTGGTATAGAAATCAACATATGTACATGGATCAAAAACCAATAAAACAAATACACTACTAGAAAAATACCCCTATCTTGACACACATTTTATGACACGCACTGATTTATGACACTAAAAAACGTGTGTCATAAAAAAATTGTCATGTTTTAAAAAAACTAGTTAATTAATGACACACTTTTTTGTGTGTCAAGAAATGCAATGTCAAGAAATAAAAGATATGACACTATTCAATTTTGTGTGTCATCCTTGGTGTCATATTTATAATATTCTAATTAGCAACTGCTTTGTGCAGCAGTGGGTTGTAAAGTATGCATAAATGGTGTTATATGCTTTCTCATGTTGTACTTTGGGTAGGATGTGTTGTACAATATATGTTAAAGGTCTTGACTTTGAGTCATGAGCTACTCCTGTCATCATCGTTACCCCCCCCTACCCTTCACTTCATCTTATCCCCTCTCCCACCTCTCTTTTGCAACGACGGTGTAGGTTATTATCGGATCTCCCCATAGTAAATACAATTATATCACCAATCGCCACGCACACGACCGTACGCGCCTTCGTAAACAACAAACCCCACTTCAACACCATCGTCGAAGCCCAGTTCACCTCAGTGGACGTCAACAACAACGGCGTATTATCGAGATCAGAGATGCACAGACCTCATCGGTTGATGATGTTGATATCAACACATTTTTGTTTTGTGGTGCGGGATGTAACAAGTTGCTTTGCCGGTCCTGGATTCCGGTTTCCGGCGATATTAGGTAAAGTTTGTCATATCTTTTTTATATTAATCGGTTTACCACCAGAAATAATGATAAAAAAGTAATGAAATGAAGAAAATATTATTTGGTTGTTGATTGTAAATTTATTATCAAATTGTTCTGAGTTTTGTGTCTGTGCTTTTTATGAGTTATACTAGATTGGAATTATTAGTTTATATATGCTGATAGTGTCGCCACGACGCCGGAGGAACTCACACGTGTCTATTACTCTGTGTTCAAGAGCTTTGACGGAGATCATAACGGTACCGTTGACCTAGAAGAGTTTAGATTGGAGAGAAAGAATATTATGTTGGCTGTTGCTGATGTGCTCGGGTCGTTGCCGCCGCCGCCACCAGCAAAGTAGCTTTGTGATTATTGATGTTGTAAGTTGTTATGCTAAAACCATGGTTTAAAAAAACGGATGAGGCGTACGCCTCGAGGTGCGCCTCGAGGCGAAACTCTAAGAAAACGAGTCTGAGGCGCGCCTCACGGGGTTCAGATTGTACATACGCCTCTAAGGGCTGAGGCGCTAAGAAAATATGCGCCTCGGGTGCGCCTTGGGTGGTTTAGGGTGTTTTTGATGTGCTTTGTTTGGTGTTTTAGACTTTTTGGGTCAATTATTTTATTTTTGATTTGTGTTTTTGATGTTTTACACTTTTCTAGGTCAAGTATTTTATTTTTTATAGCCACATAATTTTTCTATTTATTTTTTGATTGCGCTTCGGGCTTACGCCTCGGTTTGCCTCGAGGCTTACGCCTCATGAGGCGAAGAGAAAACGCATCGAAGCTCGTTTCCGTTCTTTTAAACTTTGGCTAAAACTTTGTTATGTATCGTGCCAAACTATAAACATAACATCAATAAATTTTCCTTTTTTTTTTTACTTCAATGTTCCAGCTACATCAGTCAAGGTGAACCATTATTTCCTTTGGTTTTATACAGGACAATGTACAGGGAATTTGATCAGACTGTTAGCTTAATATGTTCAAAGTCTGTGTATGCTTTAAAAGAAAAATATAAGCGAAATTACCCACACAATATATAAGAAAAAAAACAAAAGTATTCATTCAAGTTACCAGTTTGATGGGGATGGGCATTGTGACAGTGGCTGCTGACACTGTTTTTTTCGGACCAAATCAGTTGCCCATTTGGATTTTGAGTTGAATGAAAAAGTTGAAGGATCATGTTAACTTGATCCTAAAACTATATTATATGCATGCTTTTATTGATAGTTTTGGATTCTTATGTTTTTTTGGGCTAAACAATTGGACAGTGGCTGTCATAGCTAAAGAATGGGGATAAATTATCAAATGGATTGTTCCTGTTGAAAAGATAGCAAATCATCATTAAACTTTTAGAGTTTACCAATTAGCCTGTTGCATACTAATATGTGTTTTTGGCGAATGGTTGCACACGAAGGTGGTGCCGGTTTTGGCGAATGAGGCGCGGTTGATAACAAAAGGTGCTGGCTGTGGTGACTACTATACGGGCTCATGGTAACCGGTAAAGAAAGTAAAATTAGTTAGGTAAAAGCCATACTACCTGACTCGCATCGATACTTCCAATTGCAAGAAACTTGGGACCTATATTAGCAAAATGCATACCTTCCATATAGTTGTTTTTAATATTTTTTTCACATGATTGATAATAAGAAGACCGTCAACGTTTATATGATTCTTCTAAATATATGTAGGACACAATTGGAAATGTTGAAGGATCTTGAACCATCTGATTTAAGGTTGGTATACAAGTACGTGTTTTCCCTTGCACAATGATTGAGGTATCGTTACTTGCACACAGAGCACATTGCAGAATTCTGTTGAAGGATCTTGCTCGATCTATTGAGGAAATGTTGAAGGAACTGGCAGGTAACATTATAGAAATCACATAGAATAATGTGGTATTTCTGTGTAATGTTTGGTTTCATTAAGTTAACATCTAGGTTGTTTTTTTAGTTTACATCTTTTTCCTCAGGGTTTCTAAAAAAATTAGTTTGGTAGGGTGATTAAAAGAATCTGCAATGTGCTCGCTATGTAAGTAACGATACCTATTATGCGCAGCCACTCTTCAGGTACTCCCCAACCCCCTTCTGATTAACAGGTGTCAATTCATTTACTATGTGTTTGGTGATATTTTAATCTGATCATGCATGTTGTTTTCTGTGAGTTTCTCTGCGGTTCTTTTTTTTTATTTTTTTTTTTGTCTTCTGTTTTGTTTTGCTCTAAAGTGTATTGTAGATTTTGTTTAGATGTATGTCAGTTTGATCGTTTTTTGTTAATGGTTTTTTATAGTTATGCATGAGTGAGTTTTGTTTGTTTTTTTTCTTACCGAGTTTCTAATTGTTTTGTATTTTAGGTATGATTTTGGCGTATGTTATTCATGTTTGTTGTGTTTTTAATTACTGTATTGTATTTTGTTTAGGCTAGAAACCTTCAACTACTTCAAAGAAGACCCTTCATTGTTTGACATGCTTATATATGCTGTACCACACAAATGCATACTCTTTTACAAGCCATATTTGTGTAGCCATATAAGATGGTTGTCATAGCCGAACCTTTGGTTTATAGATTTTCTTTATTTTGTGTATGCCTTTCAGTTTGTAATTTTGGATTGTGCATGGTGTTAATGACTCAATTAATTGTAGTGTATGCATCTAATGATTTGGTGTTACCAAAGTTTAAAAGAACGGAAACGCGCCTCGAGGCGTTTTCCCTTCGCCTCACGAGGCGTAAGCCTCGAGGCGAACCGAGGCGGAATTAAAAAATTAAATAAATAATTATATATCTTTCAAAAAATAAAATGCTAACTAATTTCATCATCAAATTCATCAAAAACATCAAAAACACACATAAAAAAGACATAAAATGTCACTTGAAAAGGCCTTCAATTTGCCACTGTGTTCGCAAGTGTTATGCGGTGCACTTGAACCAAAGTTACTACCCATAGTATTTTCTACTGATGTCTCATACCAAATTCTATCATAAGTGTCTTAATATGCTCTGTTTTTTTGTTTTGTTTTTTGTGTATATTTTTTCCTTTCCATTTTTGCACTACACTTCAGCTGTTGACTCTTGATAAGTAAGAATTGATGTCTCCATAAGTAGTGACAACTTATAGTTAACCTTTGTGCAGACTACTTGCAAGCTTACTTGCAACCTTTGTGAATAATGATATTAATATGGTTCATATGCTTTTGTTTCATTTCAGATATGAATAGAGTAATGTAGAGACCTTTAGAGCCATGGATCTTGATCGATACCGAGCAATTGTGTGGATTCTTCTTACACCATGTCAACCGTATACCCAACAAGGTAAGATACTTATATTTAGTTTAGTTTAGTTAATTATATCCATTGAGCAAGAACTAAAAATGTTTTTTACTGCAAATCAGTGGGAAGAGCTTGAGAGGCAGACAACGATCTTCAATACTAGAATGATTTGGTCGAGCGCGCCACAACACGCGCGGGTATAAATCTAGTTAGTTGTTATTGTTTGTTGATATAATGTGCAGGCTTTTACATATTTCTTGCAAATGTAGGTACAATGACAAACAGAGTGCAAAGTTGCAAAATTAGCCTGCCTTTGCGAGTCCATTAAACCAAACATGCAGAGTCAAACGAGCCTAGGCCATTGAAGAAGAGGGTCATGGTGGAAAGAGGCTGAAACAGGTTTAGAACACAACTATATGTATGTTTATACAAATTAAGTGATTTTGATGTTTATGTTAGTAATAATTCTCGTCTTGAAATTAAAACCATCACGAACATTAACCTTCATCTTATTAATTTAATTGTTGTCTCAGGTAGGGGGAGGAGTAGATGCTAACACGGATGCGGATATTAATGCCATTCGTGAAGAGTGGTCTAGTTATGCCGCAACCTTCATTTTCAAGTTATCCGTACGTTTAGTCTAGACTAATGTAATGTATTGACACAATATTTTTGTAACTAGTGGTAGGATTCGACAAATGCTAATTGTATTTTTTTTGTGGTATATATAATATATGCAATTTTATTTTGAAATTTATTGATTTTGTTATTATAAATATAAATATAAATCCAGATTTATTAGTTATTTTGCAGAATTTTTTTTAGGTAAAAAAAAAAACATGACACGCAAAATTAGTGTCATAAAGGTGTGTCGTAAATGCATGTCATGAAAGAGTGTCATTAAAGAGTGTGTCATAAATGCGTGTCAAAAAAGCGTGTCGTAAAGGAGTGTCATAAACGCGTGTCATTAAAAGATGACACGCGCCTGCATGTCATAAACCTTTCTTGACATGTTCTTCCTTGACACTTTTCTGTGTGTCATAAACACCCTTTTATGACGCGCAATGCGCGTCAAGAAAGGGGTATTTTTCTAGTAGTGATACTAGTATCGATTCGGACGCCTGTGTGTTCTGTTTGTCACGGTACTTGTATGAGAATGACACTCGACATAGCATACAATACCAACAAACAATATATTGCGAACACAACTTTGTTTTCAATAAACTTTATACCAGAGAATAGTCTATACCATAAAAATGAATAGTACATATACCGATGTTTTTCGAACGATATCGGTTTGATTTGTCACAGTAAAGAACAAAAATTTATTATATTTGACTCCTTATGTGTTGAGCAAAACTGTTATTAAAACGTAGCTAAAACAAACACATTGCAACACTATATTCAAAATTTTATAATGTAATATATTATATTATTAGAATGACGGAAAGGGTAAATGACTTCACTTTATAAAAAAATATTTGAGACATCATTAACAATATGTATGTTTTGTGTTTCAATAACTTGCACATTGCTATTCACAACTCAGTTTCGATAACCTGCATTTTTCTATAACTTTTTTCTCTTCAATTCAACTTATTTTTCTCCATTTTTATCATGTTTGACTAAGAATTTATATAGTTGTAAGGGTATCCTTTAACTTAAATAAGTACAAAAGTATTAACTTATAGATAGTGGTTATTTGTATTAAACTAGCGGGTTTATCCGCGTGTTGTAACGGGATTTATAAATAGGTTGTAATACAACATTATGATACTTAGGTTTTTTGCCACAAGTTACGTAAAAAAAAATAGAAATGTGCACACTATGTTTTAACAAGTATTCATAGAAAGAGAAGAAAAGAAATGTTCACCGCCACTTACAACTGATTACACTTCACCACAAAAACCATGTACTCATTATTGAACAAATCTTAATAAACCAAAGGTATGTTACTCTAACAGACCAATATGAACATAAACATCACTCTTGTGTAAGTTGCCCGGTCATCGCATATCTACATAACCGTGTTATTGAAGACCCCTTGCTAAATGATAAAGTTCATTTACATGACAAAAGCATGTAATAGTACTAATATGATATTGTATACACTATCATATGAAGGTCACTGTCCATTTAGAAAGTAAAAGTTGTGATTTGTAACTTTGTAATATACTTGCACAGCCTGACCCAGCAGCTAAAAAATTGCCCAATGTAGCCAGTGAGTCGAACCATCCCATCCACTTTACCACTTGGTAGACGCGTATATATGAAAAGGGTTTATAATACAAGTATTATTATGGCAAAGTTTTAAAACTCATACAAGTTTAGCTGAGATAAGATTATTCATTGTGGTAACATAAATTATTATTTTTCATCGCCATTATATGAAATTTGTTCAAAAATATTGTTATCCCGTATGTTTGTTTAGTTTGGGTGAGTTTCATTTTTCATATAAAAGTTGATTATCTTCTATGGGCATTTAGGAAAAAAAAGTGGTAAAATTTAGAAAATTGTAAAGAAACCCTTGGTATACCATCTTAAGTTTGGACAATTTAGATATATTTGCTCATGCCTCTTCCTTTATAATTTATTATAAATAAGTACAAAAAATTCATTGTTTTTTTTAAGGTGAACTTCATTAAAATTAGCAAATGGTCCTCAAAATAAGGACCAATGCAAAACAGAGCTACAACATAATTATTACAACATACTATTTTTTTTTCTTTTACCATAACATTTCTTCAATCGCATGAATTACGGGTTGAACTAAAATTTTGTCATATACAATACGTGAATGTGAATGTTAGTTATGTATAACTAGCAGGAATCCGCGCGTTGCGGCGGGGTTCACAGTGTTTGACGGTTCCGTTTGGTTATTCGCCTTGTTGGTGTTGTACATTATACAAACATGTTAATAATATGTACTATGTGATCGGAGGGTGTATAATTTGAATAAGATATATACTAAATTAGCACAAATAGCGTTACGTATATAGTGGAGTGGGATACATGAAGACAATGGGTCTGCATATGGTGAGTGGTGTAGATGTGATAAACATTACATGTGACATAGTTGTTGGTTTTGTTGCTTCATTTGGTTTTTATCTGATAATAGTAGTATCATTTAGAGGTTGGAGAAAAGCATAGTGAATTTTCATAACCGTTTGAATTTGTATATATATATACATACATGTTATAACATGTGTAAAAGGGTGCGTGTTAAGAAATTATATGAGCCTAAGTTTTGAGAAATTATGATATTTCATTCTTGTCGTTTGGTAATAAAGGGTTTTTTGTGTTGCTCATTGTAAAGTTATACTGAAAATCCCAGTGTTTTCAGATCGGGATCAGATCGGTTGGACCGGTCCGGGTCAAGGGCTAAACTAGGCATGTAGTGTCCCGATGGTTGGACTAGGTAAAAAAGGGGGTTAGACCAGAAATTTTATATTATTGTTAGAATTTTTTTTAATGTTTTACTAGTTCGTTGGACCGGTCAAACCGGTGACCCGGTGGAGGGTTCGGTTCGACGTCCGGTCCGGTTTTGAAAACATTGAAAAATCCATATATAACGTTTCCAAAACAAACTTATGGTAGTGAATTAAGTAACCAGAATTCATATACTTAGTTTATAAGTGTCAACTTTTAAGACTTCAATCACCTAACAATTTACAAAATTTCTTTTAAAATAAAATACATTTTATTTTGAAAAAAAAAATTGCTTTTCAATGTAAAACAAATTTTGAATTTACGCGTGGTGTTGTCTAAAAATAAAATCATGGTGTGGCTTAGTTGCGGGTTTCTTACCTACTTAAAATGTTGGGGAAATTTTAAATCTGCAAATTTTCAGTGATCATTTACATCCCAAGAACTCCAGTATCATTACAAAACGCGATAAATTTGTGCAACCGCGATGTTATTCGAAAATAATAAATAAGAATAATGACAATAACAATAAAATCAAAATATATCATCCTCGTAGGGTGGTAATTGCAAGATAAGACCACATTCTACCATATGTTATTTTTAAATTATTTGGCATATATAGTACTTACATGACCCAATCACAAATTTTTCTAATAAGAATGATAGAAAAATCCGAAAGCGTTGCTCATGAATCACTCAACCGAAAGACCACATTTAGAATAAAATAACGATAATAGTCGTCTTCCTAAGAATTAAGTTTAATTCGCTGGAACTTACATGAGAATTTTCTACAATCTCATAATGATTTCTTAAGAGAAAACATGTCCATGTATTATCTTTGATGTGATCGCAATAAGGGTGATGGTGGCGAGATCGAGGATGAGCAAATGAATTAAGGCCGGCGGTTGCGTTCGGCTGTTGTGTTGTCTTCTCCTACTGCGAAAATGTATATAGGCTCGATATGCGACTACCAGATTGATTGCAGTTTTTGGAAATAAACAGATTGAGAGGATGAGAACGGTGGTGTGATTGTGTTTGAAATCGAATGAGAAGGATGGTTTATGAGTGACGACTTAGTAAAAATAAACAACGTTTCAGTTTTAGTTTATAGCAGGATTAGCAATAATGTGTATCTTTCGGTTATCGTATGACACAATTATTGATCCATGATGAACCTTCAAGCATAATTTCTATTTCATCTGATAGTTTGAGGGCGGATTCATGTCATTAGTCTCTTACGTTAATTAAGCTTATATGTTTAATTTCAAGGCATAATCAGGACAGGTTATCAATGGAATATGATCATATATGTTGATCACTTGACTATAATGTCCTGACTATTAAAGATTCTTTATCCGGTTCATGTTTAAGACATACGATGTTATGATGAGTTTCACCTGAAAGCTTTCGATAGAATTTTGATAGACCTTGGTGTTTGATTATAATTTATGAAATCATATTGTTACCGGTATCCTATAGGCTATATCCCCCATACTACCTCAGGAGAATATAACTACATTTCACAAATTTTAAAACAACACTTCGATTTTTAAAATCAAACGTATGTTATTTCGTATATTTTAGAAGTTGAATTGTGTAAACCACTACATTATAAGAGCTTTATGATGTGCATGTGTTGATGATTATTTAGTTTTTTTTTTACATGGATGTAATAACTATTATTAAGAAAGTGCATTTAGTGCTTTAGTTAGAAGTTTATTAAATAATGTTTAATGTGTCTTAAGTTTTCATGTAAATTACAAATATACCCTAATCAAATGAAGTTAAATTACCTTAATGCCCATCTAGGATGCATTATATAGGGTATGTTTGGCAAAACTAGCTGATGGATGGTAGCTGAAAGCTTTTTAAATATATTTTGGTGTTTAGCAGAGTAGCTGGAGCTTTTAATAAAGAAGGTTTTTATTTTATTTTTAAAATAAAATGGGTATTTGTGTCATTTACTAATTAAAAGCTTGTAGATAGTAGAGCTTTTTCTTAAAAAGCTAGTACTAGTAGCTTTTTTCTCTAACCTAAAAGCTTCCAGCTCCTTCAATTAAACAAGACTTTTTATTGAGTATGGTTTTTTTTTTTTTTTTTTTTTTTTTTTTTTTTTGAAGCTGACCTAATATTTAGAGGAATCTGTTGCTGGACTGGAAGCTGCTACTGGGCTTGGATAGGAAGCAGCTGTTTTAATTGGTCTTCTTGAAGCTAGGCTATACAAAAGAATGTGTTGTTGGGCTTCGTAAAGACTCAGCCTCATACATTAACGATTCTTATGGTTTTCTTTATTCATCTTTTGAGATGTTTTGTTTTGTTTCTCTCGCAAACTTTCGTTTACGTCCTCATGTTCTCTTGGGTTGTTTAGGAAGATTAGTGATCTCCTGATCATACATAGAGATTGTATTGTGTAGATCATCGTGTTGATGATCTACTAAGTTTTTTGTAACGTTGTTTTCTTTGTTTCTTGTAATAGTTTTAGGGTTTCTTCATCTGAAGTAATATTGTGTTATTTTTTTCTATTTTTTTTAATTAAAGTTAATTGATATCCATTAAAACCAACAAGTTTTACAAGTGGCTGGTTGGTAAACGGGCTACAAGTTGCACCGCTACCCCTTTTGAATAGAAAAACCTGCTCTATTAAAAATAAAACTTGGGTCCTTGATCGTCGGGGAGTTACTCTGCACACCTTTTGTACTATCTTTAAGAGCCGGATTAGCATCTCCCAACATGCGTCTTCTGACCCAAACACGTCATCTGGATTTGGTCCGAAATTGTGGGCTTGAGTTGGAGGCATGGATTCTGCTTGTGTTGGTTTGCTAGACCGAACTCATTATGGACTTTATGTGTATGGATCCCACACATACATATTATGTTATAATATATTTTTAATATAAACGTGTGGTGTGAGGTGTAGGTTTAGATTGGTTTAGCGTTGAATGAATGGTGTATTTTTTTAAGGTAGATGTATATAATGATGTGTTGTGCTGAGATAATGGGTTTGAAACCAAACCTCACCTTAGTATCGGAGATGCTATAGTTAAATCTAATTTTGTCAAAGTGTCAAACCTCACCTTAAATGTTTGTTGATGTTATGATATTTATTTTGGTAATATAAATGTCATCTACTCCTTGTATGTGACATGGTTTGTAACTTTATTACTGTTAATTATGGTTATTTAAGATTTTAGACATTTTTTTAACATGCAATAACTGTCTTACAAAGCATGTTATCCTCGTGTTGGTTGATCAGTAACCATTGACTAACACCAAGATTTCAATCTATCGCCTCATATATCGAATGATGCTAAAAAAAGAATGTCATATCATATCGTTGAAGATGCAACTACTCTTGTAGAGTTGTAATCAGTCATCTTTTAGTAACAATAAAAAAACATGCTCTTGACCATAGCCGGTTTAAAAATAAAGTTGCAAATTTATTAATGAATATAAATATTCAAATAACCTATATGTATATAAATATTATGAACTCTTTTTAATATCTACTTTGGATTTTTAAAAAGTGTAATTGTTATACCAAATGTTGGTTGTGGTCCCATGTAATTACTTAAACCTTCTTGAGGTGACCAAATAATGGATGTCTTTGACCATTTATGTGTGAAACTTTGGTATCAAATGAATAAATAATTCTATTTAAGAGAGATCATATATGCTGTTAAAAGCATGTTTGGTGATGAAAATACAAGAAAAAACAAATAACCCTTGAAGTTTCTTACAAGGGTTGTAGGCCTTGAAGGCTTTATTCATCAAAGATGCTACTGTCTTTGTTTAAGGCTGTTTAAAAGGTTTATGAGGATGTCACATGTTTGTTTAAGATTATTATTTTGGGTAAAGTTTATTGAGAAGATTTTTGTCTGTTTGTTTAAGGTAGCTAAATTAAAGTTTTTTTTTATTTTTTGAACCGCTAAATTCCTTCAATGTTAGTTATTATTGGGTATTAAAGCTTTTAAAATGTGTTTATATGGTAGCATTGAAGTTAATATCATGTTTTTTTTTAACGGCCAACTAAACAACGTCGGGTACTTCGTACGCGGCCCCCCAGTGGTAAAGACAGGGGCACAGCCCGGCCCACCCCAGACGCACGAAGCCCCTAGCCCGCCTGACAGCCCGCTTCCAGGGAAAACCCGACCCACATACCCGCCCGAAGGCACGACAGTAGTGAACCGGTAAAACCTGGCGAGATCAGGACTCGAACTCATGACCAAAGGCCAGGAGTCATCCATCATTTCTCATTATATCCTTCGTGGGAATCGAACTTGGGACCTCCAAAAAGGATCCTAGGTCCATTCACCAACTGAGCTACCCGTGAAGGACAAGTTAATATCATGTTAATGTGTTCACTAAACGGTTAAGAGCGCTCGACCTAAGACCAAGTGAGTGGATAATCTCACAACTTCAAACCAAAGATATATATATTTTTTTTAAGTTTTCTAATTCGTGTTCTCACTCAATAAATAAGTGTACTAGGTTTCCTATTATTAAATAACTTGGACGTTTTTCTTTTATATGTCGTTACTTAACCGGTTTTTAACGTAACCCATTTTTTCGGCATGAAAATTCCAAGCTTTGTCACTGACTCAAATTTTTAAGTTGGTTGATGTGTTCAAAAAAAATTTAAACTGTCAGGAATAACTAATTTTACTTGCTATTTCTTATATATAGACATCTTGTTTACTTGTTACATTAACCATTATAGTTATTCTTAAGTATATTATTTAATCATTATCTATAGGCCCAAATTCACAAGGAATTACGAACTCACCATACCCAATAAAAGCCTGAAAACATCTTTCGAGTTTGCGTTTGATTTAAGAATCTTTATATATAACTAGTGCCAACAGAATCAAATTCTACAAAGCTAAACCTACTACGAAACGATATTCACTTTTTTTATTTTATTTCGTTATGCTATAAAATTTGGCTCATATTTTTATATGAATTGTAACTATTTATATGATTAGCAAATATTATGTGCATAGGAGGTTGTACTCTTATGTTTGGTTATATTCACTTTTGGAGCCTTTTCTTTCTTTTCTTTTTTTTATCTTTAATTTTTATTTAACCTAATACTTTTACCATTTAACCCGATCACCTTTTCACTTTCAACTCTGGTGCTCTCTTTTTTTCTTCATATTTTACATTTTTTTTTTGTCTCACCCTTTGGTTTAAATTTGCAAGTTAGAATGCCGCAACACGCGTATGTAATTCAATGTTTTATGCTTATTTTTTCGTTTTTAACAATCATGTCGCAACACGCGGGTCTAGATCGACTTAGTTATTGTTTTCTATGTTTTACGTTTCGAGTGCGTGTTTCAACATTGTTTCATCTACTTTTCGTTCGGTAGGCCTGTAAACGAACCGAACGAACACATGCGTGTTCGTGTTTTTCATTTAACTTTAGCCGAACACGAACACATAATCGAACACATTTTTTTGTTCATGTTCGTTCATTAAGAAATTTGTCGTGTTTGTGTTCGTTTATGTTCGTTCATTTAAAACCTAAACGAACAGTTCATGAACATAAACGAACATTAATGAACACAAACAAAAACAAGTTTAATAATGATTCATCACAATTCAACCAAGTCTAATACATCACAATGCAACCAAAACAAAATTTAAATTAGTAGGGTTGTGGAGTGTGGAGAAGAAGGGAGGAAGGGCTGTGAAGTGTGGAGAGCAGCTGATATGTTTAGAATGTTAGGGTTAGGATTAAATTTTAGAACATATTAAATATATTGTATATAATATAATATGAATTAACGTTACTTAACCAAAGAGAAATAAATAATAAAATAAAGTAAAGCTTAATTAAACGAACATAAATGAACGTTCATGAACATAAATGAACAAACAAAACGTGTGTTCATGTTCGTTCGTTTAAGTAAACGAACAAAAAATTGTGTCTGTGTTCGTTCATTAATCTAAATAAACGAACATAAACGAACTTCCCGCCAAACAGTTCACGAACAGTTCATGAACGTTCGGTTCGTTTACAGGCCTATCGTTCGGTTTTGTTTTTGTTTTCTTTTTCAATACGAGCCTTTACGGTGTTGAAGATCGCTGACAGTAGTATAGCATTAGTATTATTTGGTATGGTTTCACTTTCCCGTTGCAATGAGAAGAGCTTAATACTAGTTTATCACTAGTTCAATTTATCAAACGATGTATATGCAACTGTCAATGCTACATATAAGTGGTGGACACTGGACATATCTCAACATTTTCGTCGAAGTGAAAATTTTAATTTTATTAATAATATGCATTAAAAAAACTTAAATATAAAATTTTGTAAGGTAAACATAGAAGTATACTTTTAAAATTTTGGGTATTCTATCGGGTATTAAAAAAACCAACATCAATATCGGGTATAGGGTATGTACGGTTCCAAGTATTTTTGGGTATAAATTGGTTACAATTTGGGTACATGTATCGAGCTCAAAATGTATACCCTATCCATACCCTACTTGTAGAGTCGGGTTCAACTATGAGTATAAAAATACATGGTTATAAAAATAACTAGTTCCAAGTACAGGTTTTATGCACCTCTAGACACCATATCACCACTTAAAAGTCCATCTGACAACTTAAAAGCCTAACACCAATTACCACTTAAAAACTCACACTCCTACAACCCACTCCTAAGCCCATGTTTGAAGTTTGAACAATTGAACGGAAAAAAAAGAGTAGAACATGTCGCACTTAGGTCAATCCCCTCCCGTCCTCCACTGACCACAATTGTGACAACCTCCTAAAGTAAAACATTATTCCGCCCTCCTCCATAGCCATCCCTGCTCAGCTGCTCTACAGCCATCGTTCACCGAACCACGACTGTATTAAGGTATGTGTTTAACTTAAATTTAGTATCGTGTTTTTAGTTTTGTTTCATTAATATTGTACAAAAATACAATATTTTTATTTAAATATTACCTTGAAATTTTGATTTAGATTCGCCGTACTAGTTACCACTCCCTAACCATTGCCATTGCGAATTGAGAGTTGGGTTATATGTTTTTAGAGAAGATATAAAGGATGAGGCATTGACAAATATGTCTAAATTGTCCAAACTTAAGATGTCATACCAAGGGTTTCTTTACAATTTTCTAAATTTTACCACTTTTCTTCCCTAAATGCCCCTAGATGATAATTAACTTTTATATGAAAATGGAACTTACCCAAACTAAATAAACACATGGGATAACAATATTTTTGAACAAATTTCATATAATGGCGATGAAATATAATAATCTATGTTACCACAATGAATAATCTTATCTCAGCTAAACTTGTATGAAGTTTAAAACTTTGCCATAATAATACTTATATTATAAACCCTTTTCATATATATGCGTCTATCCAGTGGCAAAGTGAACGGGATGGTTCAGCTCACTAGCTACATTGGGCAATTTTTTAGCTGTTGGGTCAAGTTGGGCAAGTATATTACAAACTTACGAATCACAACTTTTAATTTCTAAATGGACAATGACCTTCATATGATAGTTTATACAATATCATATTATTACTACATACTTTTGTCATGTAAATGAACTTTATCATTTAGTAAGGTATCTTCAGTGGCACGGTTATGTAGATATGCAATGACCGGACAACTTACACAAGAGTGATGTTTATGTTCATATTGGTCTGTTACAGTAACATACCTTTGGTTTATTAAGATTTGTTAAATAATGAGTACATGGTTTTTGTGGTGAACTGCAATCAGTTGTAAGTGGCGGTGCACATTTCTTTTCTTTTATTTCTACAAACACTTGTTAAAACATAGTGTGCACATTTCTATTCCTTTTGCGTAACTTACGACAAAAAACCTAAGTATCATAATGTTGTATTGCAACCCATTTGTGGATTCCAGTGCAACGCGCCGATAATAGTATATTTTTAGAGAAGATTAATAATAATGCATGTGGACCCACACCCACTAGTGAAAAATAATATAAAAAAATGGTGGGAACTAAGAAGCCGTGAAAATGTAAAATTTGTCATGTGTCGACCACATAAACAAAAGCCAAGCGGCGGCAATTTCCGGTAGGTGGGTGGTTGGCACAGTGTTTGGTCTTGTTCCGACGTGGTGACGTGTAGCACCGTCGTGTAAGGTCAAAAGGGTAATTATGTCACGTCTTCGTGTGGTCCTCTATAGTCCCTATACACGATAGCGACTGTGAGTGAGGTGTTTTTGTGTTTGCATCTCATTTGCATTTATTAAATTTAGTTTATAGTTGATACACTATTTATATCAGCATTTATCCTAGATTTTTCTATTTTACATTTAAGCCCCTATAATTTCAAATTATACATGATCCAGCAAAACTTCATGTTAAGAAATTTTTGATTTTGTTTTGTACACGATTCAGGAAACTATCATGGGGTTATCATTAGGCCTGTAAACGAATCGAACGTTTATGAACTGTTCGTGAACTGTTCGGCGGGAAGTTCGTTTATGTTCGTTTATTTAAATAAATGAACGAACACGAACACAATTTTTTGTTCGTTTAATTAAACGAACGAACATGAACACATGTTTTGTTCGTTCATTTATGTTCATGAACGTTCGTTTATGTTCGTTCATTTATGTTTGTTTACGTTCGTTCGTTTATTTTTGTTCGTTTATATTCGTTTAATTAAACTTAACTTTATTTTTAGTATTTTTTTTTGTTAAGTATCTTAATTCATATGTTCTAAAAACATAACCCTAACCCTAACATTCTAACCATATTACTTATCAGACGTTATACACACTACACAGCCCCATCTCCTTATGTTCATTTATGTTTGTTTATGTTCATTTGTGTTCATATATATTGATCATTTATGTTCGTTTATGTTCATGAACTCTTCGTTTAGGTTTTAAATGAACGAACATAAACGAACACGACAAATTTTTTAATAAACGAACGCGAACACAAAAATGTGTTCGATTATGTGTTCGTGTTCGTGTTCGTTCGGTTCATTTACAGGCCTAGGTATCATATATCGTCGTACTATATAAAACACTAATCGTTATTTCATGTATACATTTTAAGTTGAGTTACATTACACTTTAAGAATTAGTAGTACATGTGGCCTGACTTTATGTACATATTTGATACTTATAAGTCACTACGTTGGAATCTTATTTGTTCTTTTTAAGAATGAACGTACCTTCCATCGTTATGTTATATGAAAACTTTAAAGGTTAGTAGTTATTAGTTTCAGGTATATACCGGAACGTTGCACACATTCAAGAACTTGTATAAAACTATTTTGTCTGCTTTTTTTAATCTTTGTGTGAACATGAAAACATATGTCTATCTAATTGCTTATATATGTTCAAAAAAAAAATCTAATTGCTTATATGCTACATACATAAATGTGTTCGTATAGATGGCAAGGAACATAAGAGTCATCTATGAACTTTTTCTTTTATGTTAGAGGCTATGGTTCAATCGTTCGGCTTAAAGTGTTTTTTATAGGTAGTTTCCGATGATCAGAAGATTAACATACCCTCTTGACCTCTTATAAATGCACATTGTTAACTTACATATTGTTTTATAATTATGGTTTTGGATTAATCACTACTCATTATATGATAACTTTACGGTATCAACTTTTCATTACGGATATGAAATTCTAACTTAAATCACACGTCTATATGCTAAATATATACCATACGATTTTTGCATACCAAGCACCATTCATTCAAAATTATTACATTTACTGATTTACTCCATTGTTTTTATTTTTTTTTTTCCATTTCATTCCATCTTTTACCATTCATTAAAAACACACAACCCACCACCGCTGATGGGATTGGGTACTGAATACACTATTTCGCATACCCAAACCCGGAATAATATCGCCACGTGGAGAAAAGCTTATGCGCAGTGAAGGGGTAGGGTACCGTTTCAGGCGCACCCTACCCGCCATACAAAAAAGCCTCCACTAGAAGTCTGACACCCGCGGGAAGAATCACTTCCAGGAGCACCACAGCGCCAAAAGGCGCAGAGTCACAAGTTGGCAACACCCAAAGACACTCCCCTTGGACACCAACTTGCTTCCTCCCGTCAGGTGTCAGCTGACAAGTGGTCAGCTGTCTGACACCTGACGCCCCTGCACACCACCCACAGCACGCCACGTGTGTGGTGGACGAAGAACCTCCCAAACTGCCAACCACGAAGTGACACGTGGTCCAATCAGAAGAAGCCCTCGCCAACTTGGATCACTTTACCTAAACAAGGGTTAGGATCCAACTAAGGGGGCCTACCGATTAACCGGCCCGGTCCCCAGGCCCGGCCCATTAAGAGATAAATGGGCTCCAGCATCCCTGGCCCATGCATCTCCTATAAAAGGAGGACTCAACCTCCTTTCTCAGGACGTTGAATACTAGCCAATAAGAACGAACACACTTGTACTTCCACTTGTATCGTTATTCACACTATATATCAATAAAGATCATCTTTCACAGTGGACGTAGATCTTACTAGATCGAACCACTTATATCTTTGTCCATTATATATGATTGCTTGCCATTCGTGTATATAACCATAGATCAATCATCGTTGTGAGCGAAGGATTATACCCTGCTGCGAACACGAGTCGTCACCTTATATTCCACTCAAATCATACCCTACACTTAACCCTCAGTTATACTCGTTGTTTCTTCATTGGCGCCATCCGTACCGGCTGAAAGACTCACAAAACTTTCAAAACCACATCTTTTACTCACAAAATGACTGATCTAACCCCTGTCGGATCCAAGGGAGCGACCCCCTCTACGGTCGTTCAGACCACCAGAGCGGCAACGCTCCAAACTCCGGATAAGGACACGCAGCCAGCAACCATAAGGGAGGAAACACCGCCCCGCGCGGTTCCGGCCTCAGAATCCTCCGAATCAGACGCACCCAACACACCCATGGACCCCGACGAGTGGCTCTTTAGAAAACAACTCAAAAACACCAAGATCTACCAGAATATGCTGGCAAAAATCCAAAACAGCAAATCTAAAAGCAAGGCTTCCCCCTCCGCCAAACACAGCCGGAAGGGGAAGGAAAAACAAACCACGCGTCCAAGGTCTCAGGGTGTAGGTCGCAGCAAAAACGCACGCGACCAGGACCTAATAGACTCCGCGTCGGAATCCGACGGCTACCAACCCACCAGCGATTCAGACGCAACAGCCTCAAGGGCCAAAAGGCGGAAGCTAGCAAAAACAAACTCGGCGACATCACACCACAAGGAAGATGACGACCTAAACAAACCGTACAGGCCGAAGTCGTTCGCCTTAAGTTCAAAATTCTGTCAAAGAATAGCCACCGCACCCATAGAAAAACAAGCAAAACTCCCTAGCAGCATCGGCAGATACGATGGCCTGCGAGACCCCACGGACCATCTGCATGATTTCGAGTGCGCCGGAACCACAGTCCTCTGGCCTGTACAGGTCTGGTGTCACCTGTTCGCACAAACCCTTACCGGCGCAGCCAGAGTTTGGTTCGACAACCTCCCCATCGGGGGCATCTTAGATTTTGATGACCTCATCCAAAAATTCAAGGATCACTTCTCCCATCTCAGACGGCACAAACGAGATAAGGCCCACATCCTCCTCTGCCAGCGCACAGACAACGAGTCAATCGACGACTACATCGTGCGCTACAACAAAGAGGCGCTGCAAATAGGTTGTGGGGAAGAACTAACCCGCGCAGGCTTCATCCACGGAGTACGCAGTGAGGATTTGATGAAAACCCTATCCGGGAAGACAGGTGTCCCTGATTCCTGGGAAGAAGTCATCAAGGCTTCAAAAATATACGCATCCTCGGAGCGCTCCATCAAACAACAGCGCGGATATAACCAAACCAGCAACTCCAACAGAAACAAGGGCAAGCAATCCGTGTGGTCCCGCATTTCAGGACCAACAGACGAAGGCAAATACTCGCCCTCCACAGATGCCCGCCAGACAATCACAAACAGGCAATCAAGGGACCACAAAGCCCAACCCAAGAAAACCACCGACTGGACGCCGTTAACCAAAACTCCCTCTCAGGTACTCAAAACAGAGCAAGTCACTTTCAAAGAGCCTAAAGTGTTAGGCAAACGAAAGAACGTGGACCGCACCAAATACTGTGAGTACCATAACGATTACGGCCACCTGACGGACAACTGCTACAGCCTAAAACTAGAAATCGAGGCAGCACTGAAGACAGGCCAACTGGGTCACCTCGTCAAAAACGTTAATAGGGCCGGGCGCAACAACCAAGACGACAAGCATGAAGAGCCCGGAAAGAAAACAATCCGGAACCTACAAACAAGTTACATCAGGCACACTCCGCATCATCATTGCAATATGACCTCCGACGCGGGAAAACGCCAAAATAAAGGAAAGCGCCCAAGAGAGATCGATGACTCCTGGAAAGAGGTGGACGTCCTCCTCCCCAGAGTACGAGGTGGACCTTCCGCCACCGCACCATTAATCGTCACCGGCGTCGTAGGACATTACCGAACACAATCAATGTTCCTAGACGGCGGAAGCAGCACTGACATCATATATGATCAGTGTTTTCAACAATTGGACGAGGATGACAAAGCCCGCCTCGTTCCAGTCAACGCACCAATATCAGGCTTTATCGACGAAGTCATCATGCCGCGCGGCATCATCACCTTCCCGGTTACCCTAACAGATGGTACCCACGAACGCACAGAAATCTGTGACTTCATGGTCCTACCAGTCACTTCTCGCCACGATGTCCTACTAGGGCGGGAAGGCTTGGCAAAGTTCAACGCCAACGCCTCCACCCCACACCAAATGGTAGGTTTCCCAACCCGAACCGGCGTAGCAATAGTCCGCGGCAACAAACAGTGCCACGCGATCGACGTGGCAAAACCACAAAAAACACAAACCCGATCGGAACCGGAAAACTGGGTTCTTAACCCTAAATTCCCGGACCAAACGGTCATCATCGGCCATGAAATCTCCGAAACCATACGGGCGCACCTCAAACAACTACTAGTAAAGAACATAGACATATTCGCCTGGCAACCATCTGACATGATTGGCGTTCCAAGAAACATCGCGGAACACAAACTTAACACGTACAGATCAGTGGAGCCAGTTGCCCAAAAGATGCGCAAAATGGGACCGGAGAAAACAAAGGCGATGAACGAACAAGTCAGTGAGCTACTAAACGCTGGCATTATCCGCCCAATACGCTACCAAACATGGGTCGCCAACCCGGTTATGGTAGGAAAAGCGACAGGCGGATGGCGCATGTGCGTCGATTACAAAGATCTAAACAAAGCTTGTCCGAAGGACTGCTACCCTCTCCCAGAAATCGACTTAAAGGTAGACTCCCTAGCACCATTCCGCTTCAAATGCTTCCTCGACGCCTACAAAGGCTACCATCATATCCAAATGGCAAAGGAAGATGAAGACAAAATGGCATTCCGCACAGACACGGGCATTTTTTGCTACACCAAAATGCCCTTCGGTCTGAAAAACGCGGGAGCCACATACCAACGTCTCATGGACAGCGCTTTCATCCACGAGATAGGGGTGCGCTTGGAAGTATACGTTGATGACCTCGTCATCAAAAGCAAAGACGAAGGCAACATGCTGGAAGACATCCAGAAAACATTCAGCCAACTGCGTAAGGTGCGCATGAAGCTCAACCCCAGCAAATGTTCCTTCGGCATGGAAGAAGGAAGATTCCTAGGCGTTGTAGTCACGCGTGACGGTTTCCGCGCAAACCCAGACAAAGTCGTAGCAATCGAAAGAATGCCTTCACCAACAAGCATCAAGGAAGTACAAACGCTAATGGGGCGCCTAGTCGCTCTCAACCGCTTCCTTTCAAATTATGCTTCAAAGTCTTTTCCATTTGTAGACACTCTAAAGAACTGTCTTAAGAAAAGTAATTTCCGCTGGACCCCTGAGGCGGAAAAAGCTTTTAAAGAAATGAAAGAATGTCTTATGAATTTACCTACTCTCACAGCACCATTACCCAAAGAGCCGCTAACCCTATACCTCTCTGTAACAGAAAGGGCAATCGGCGCCGTACTTTTGGTGGACCGCAAAACTGTACAAACACCCATCTACTACATCAGTAGAACCTTGTTAGACGCAGAAACTAGGTACTCCACAATGGAAAAGTTAGTACTAGCCCTCATCCACGCTTCGCGCAGATTGCGGCGGTATTTCCACGGCCACCCGATAAACGTCCTAACAGACTACAGAATCAGCGACGTCCTACGCAAGCCAGAAACCTCGGGACGTCTAGCAAAATGGGCAATCGAACTAGGTGAACACACTATCAACTACAAGCCCAGACCCGCAGTTAAAGGACAGGTCCTCGCCGACTTCGCCACCGAAATACCAACGGACAAAATCGCGGAGTGCCTCGCAGAGCAGGATCCCGCACAACCAACGCCGGAAAATGAAAGGTGGAACCTTTACACCGACGGTGCGTCAAATTCAGACGGCGCAGGTGCAGGCCTGCGGCTGATCAGCCCTAATAACAAAGAATACACGTACGCCATTAGATTAGACTTTGCCGCAACAAACAATGAGGCAGAATATGAAGCGCTCCTAGCAGGCTTACGCATCGCACACCAAATGGGAGCCTCACATATCGAAGCGCATGTCGATTCACTACTTGTGGCGGGCCACATCAATGGCACATACGATGCAAGGGACGCCACAATGGCCCTATATCTACAACAGGCCAAACTACTCATACGCAAATTCGTCTCCTGCACGGTCGTTCACATCAACCGCAGCGAGAACAAACCCGCCGACGCCCTAAGCAAGATGGCTTCCACAGTCTTTGAGCACATGGCCAAAAACGTCCGTGTCGAACTACAAAAAGCCCCATCAGTTCCTATAAGGCAAGTCAACGTCATCCAAACAGGGAACACCTCTTGGATGGCACCACTAAAGGCTTACTTCACATCCGGAACGTTACCCGATAACAAAGCGGAGGCACAAAAGCTCCAGCACAAAGCCTTGCACTATCAGTTAACGGACGGAATCCTCTATCGACGATCATACCTCGGTCCGCTACTGCGATGCGTCGACAAAGAAGACGCCTCTTTCCTCATCAGAGACATACACGAAGGCACATGCGGACTACATGCAGGACCTAGAATGGTGGTGGCCAAGCTAATGAACGCAGGCTACTATTGACCAGGCATGCACCCAGACGCAGTGGCAGAACTGCGCAAGTGCGACTCCTGCCAGCGCCACGCGCCAAACACCCTGCGTCCTAAAAACGACCTAATTCCCGTCACAGCGGCATGGCCGTTCCAGAAATGGGCAATAGACCTTGTTGGCCCATTCCCCACAGCGCCAGGAAACGTAAAGTTCTTAATAGTGGCAATCGACTATTTCACAAAATGGATCGAAGCAAAGCCACTAGCAAAAATCGACGGCGCACACACCAAGAAGTTCATATGGGAGTTCATCATTTGCAGGTTCGGTTTGCCATATCAAATTGTAAGCGACAATGGAACCCAATTCACCGACCAACACTTGCAACAATGGTTGGCGCAAATGGGCGTCCAGCAGATATTCACCTCAGTCGCTCACCCCCAAGGGAATGGCCAAGTCGAAAGAGCAAATCGAAGCATCATCGAAGGCATTAAAAAGCGGCTGGGGACCAAACGAACAGGATGGGTGGACGAGCTTCCATACGTCCTATGGGCAAATCGCATACTCACCAAAACCAGCAATGGCGAAACTCCTTTCAGCCTGACCTATGGCTCTGAGGCTGTCATTCCCGCCGAAATCGGATGCCCCTCCGCAAGAGTACTCATGGCGGAAAAAGGGGAGAATGACAAAGAGCTACGATTAAACCTCGACTTGCTTGAAGAACGAAGAGAGCTCGCCGCCATCAAAGAAGCAAAATACAAAAGTCAACTGGAACGCTACTACAATCAAAAAGTTAAGTTACATAACTTTAACATTGGAGATTACGTTCTCAGAAACAATAGCGCTTCAAACGCGGAAAAGCAAGGTAAACTTGCCCCAACATGGGAAGGCCCCTACAAAATACAAGAAATTTTGGGCAAAGGCGCCTACGTGTTAGAGAAGCTCGACGGAACGCCTGTCCCGCGCTCTTAGAACGCGGCACAATTACGTTTCTGTTACATATAATTCTTGTAAAACACTTAGGCTACACATGCCTAGGCCACTTTTATTTTTTGGAATCCTAAGAAAATTCTATCGCCTCTTAAAGTGTGCAATATCGGAACTTGGTTCTTGAAGGCATAAATATCATGTATCATTATCGCCAGACTCATCAATCAATCCAAAAACACAAGGTAACGAACACAAAGTTTCATTCATATAAACTACCAAAAAGAGGCGATCAAGCTGCCTCAAGCTTTACAAAGAAAAAAAAAAAGAAACACACATAACAGAGGAATCCTATTCCTCACCAGACTCCCCGAAATCAACTAACTGTTCTTCAACATCCTCCGGGCGCGTCCCAGACGGACCTTCACCACCACCCGCTGGCTGCTTCCCTTTCTGCTGCGCCTCCGCACCCAAACGGTCGGATTCTTCAATATAGTAACAGAGGGCGCCAGCTGGATCAGCATACTGA
This sequence comes from Ambrosia trifida, assembly GCA_028751855.1. NCBI lineage: Eukaryota > Viridiplantae > Streptophyta > Magnoliopsida > Asterales > Asteraceae > Ambrosia > Ambrosia trifida. Next base: position 191,904,181 of record CM054122.1, on the reverse strand, counting down.
TTACAGTCCGCAACCGTCTTCAGTATGGGGAACTCGACCTGCTCAAATTTCAGAAGCTCGGCTTCATACTCCTTCTCCCTGGGTTTACCATCATGCGCACCTTCAGAAATGCACCCTCCATTCAGCGCGTGGTAGAACCCAGTGTCGAATCCCTCGGCCTCTCCAGCAGCGCGCGCAGCAGCAGCGATAGCAGCAACCTGATCACCGAGATTGGGCTCGTTCCAGAACCGCTTGAAAATCTGCATAAAAACAAGTGTTAGAAAGAAAATACACTAAGGACAGGAGAAAGGAGACAAAAATACTTACACCAGCGATACCCTCGGTCATCACCCAGCGGATAGACTCCTGAGCCTTCTCCTGCGCAACGGTGGCCTCATCCAAGAGAGACTTGGCATTTTCAGCCTCTGTTTGCGACACGGTCAAGGACTCCTCCAACGAGGCCCGCTCCTCCATCAACGCCGCTTTCTCCTTCACCCACGCTGCCTTCTCACCCGCCAACTCGGAAAGCTGAGAAGAGACACCAACAAGCTCATCATCTTTGTTGCGAAGATCAGACCTTAAACCCGCCACCACGGAGTCCTTATCAGCCAAAACCTTGGCATGGGCCTCCGCGGTGTCCCGAAATTTCGCGTTCTCGTTCTTCAGGGTCTGGATCTGATCCTTCAGTTTCATAGTCTCCTGGTTGGTCACCTGGCATGCATCGACCCACCGCTGATGAGCCAACGCATGCTCCTTCTCCAGCTCCTTCACTCGGTCCTCAGCTTTATAGGCCCTATCACGGTACCTATCTACCTCCGATCTCATTTTCTCCTCCCTCTGCGCCTGGCTAGCCCGCCGAGTATTGAACTCCGCGACATCCCGGGCATACTCCTGATCACGCCGCTTTAAGGATTCAATAGCGGCGACTTGGAGCGCCTGCCCGACACAGATATCGGTAATCAACTGCGACCGGGGCAGGCTATCTTGATACTCCCTTTCCTTGGGAGGAACAACTTCAGAAATGAACTCCTCAGCCGTTAGAGGGTTGGCAAAACGGGAGTTCTCCCGGATACTCCAGTGCGGACGCCAAATCACGTCGCCCGCGAAGTAACCCGGGTCCGTCCGGTCCACACTGGACCTCCCCCCAACAGGTCCACCTCCAACCCCCCCATGGGAACCACCAGAAAAAGCTTGAACACTAGCAAGCTTGGCGGCCTCCTCCTCCGCCCTAGCCTTGGCGGCCGCCTCCTTAGCCTTTGCTTCGGCTTCAGTTTTTTCCTTCTCCATACGCAGCTTTTCAGCTGCCAACCTCTCTTCCTCAGCTTTTTTAGCCGCCTCCTCCAGACGCAGCTTCTCCGCCACTACCCTCTCCTCCTCCTCCTTGGCGGCAGCTTCCTTGGCCCGTTGCTCGGCCTCCGCTGCCTCTTTCTCCGCGCGACCCTTCGCTTCTTCCTCCTCCCGCCTCTCCCTAGCAGCCTCTGTTTCACTTGGCTCGGGGGCAGAACCAGAAGCTCGCGGAGAAACAACTGCAAGAAAAACAAAACACTTAGAAAGATATCAAGAAAACGGCAAAAAAGCAACACAGAGGCGGAACATCACTTACTAGTAACCTTCTTCAACGTCTTCTGGATCAGAGGACGACGCTCCGGCGGATGGCTAATCTCCATGGCGAACGGTGCGGAACCAGACTTGGAGGATGCAGCTTTCCCTCCAGAAACTTTACCCAACTTCCGCTTCTTTTTCAGCGGACTGACCGCTGAATCATCTTCAGGGGCGGAAGAGGACGATTCTGCACGCCGCTCGCGTTGACCAAAGAGAGGCCCTTCACCACCTGCACTCAAAGGCGCAGACTTAGCTTCAGATAAGACCTTATGCTTATGAAAGCGTGGCACGCTCTTCTTACGACCACGCGGAGGCGCTGGATCCACCATCTCTACAGAAGATCCAGTGGATTCCTCATCAGAGGAAACGACAAAACAAGGGTTTACCCCCGCATGATGCACAGAAGATATAGGGTCAGGGTTTATAGGATGCTCACGCGAAAACAGGAGGACGGTTGGCTTGAACTCCAGATACGGAAAATAAAATCGGCCCACCATCTCGTCAATCACGGACATCCTACCACCCGCAGGATCTCTCCACTCAAGTGGGGCCTTGTCCCTCAGCAGGAACGCCTCAAACTTCGACATCCCTGGGCCCAAAAACACAACTTTATTTACATAAAATAAAAAGAAAAAAGAGAGGTCAGGAAAATAAAATGAAAGAAGACGTACCAGAGACGGTAACCACAGGCTCTTTTCCCTCAACGATCTGCACCCTACTCATTCCCAGCAAGGCCAACATGGCTTCAGAACACATACCCGTGTCAAACGGGGAAGCACGAGCCACAAGCTCTTTGAACCACTCCTGGTCCCTGAAACCCTCCATCACAGGATGGTCACCCACCCGTTGCCGCTCGGCAACAACTTTCCACGGCATGTCCACCGGAATCACACCCCTCTTGACATAGAAAAATTTCTCTTTCCAGTCATGAAGGGACTTCGGAGCAGTAGTCCCACAGGGAGGGACTTGAGGACGAGGCACAAAGTTGAACCAGGAACCCTCCATGTTCAGCACATAAAAAACATTAAACCGTTCAAACGACGGTTCAATATCCAAGGCACGGCAACAGGCTTCGAAGTGCACTAGACGAAGCATCCCAAATCCACTGACTTGGGTAACATGAACGCCATACTGCACCAGGGTGTCCACCTGGAACTTGGTAGCAGGTAGCCGGAACCCACAGAGGGCAAGATGAGCCCCATAAAGACTCATCTTCCCGGGGGGAGGAGCCAAGGCAGTGCCCTTGTTTGACGGCAATTCCACCTCCCACGAAGGATCGAACTCCATGGCCTTGACAAACTTCGAAAAACTCTTTTCACCCCATTTACAGGTGGTGTTGTGAATCAGCTTCTTCGACTTCTCGGTGGCCTTAGCAGGGTTACCACCAACGTCGGAACCCTCAGACATAGTGCACAATATATGAAAAAACAAAGAATTTTTTCTGAAAAGTCACCGGAAAATTTGAAGATCAACCGGAGAAGATGAGAGAAAAGAAGGAAATTATGAGAGACAAGAAGGATAAGAAGGAATTCAAAAAACCTCCTCGGGTATTTATACCCATCGCATTTAATGCGAGGCACACAGCTGGCAGATGACCCTTCATCTTGCCAGGGAAGGACACATCTGGACGCAACACGTGGCATAAAAGGCTGGATGAACAGTTACTCATCAGCACGTGAGGACACGCGTCTGCCCAAAGGACGACTTCTCACCTGCCCAACGTCAGCATTCAGACTGACAGGCTGCACCACTCGCGCGCGTGAACGGCCACTCGCCTGACAGACGATTGGTAACTCCCCACCCACGTGCTGACGTGACTGACAACTGTGCAGACATCCTTTCTGCACTCTGACACGTCCACCAAACCGCCTCACCTTCCCAAGCACGTTTCCTAAATACAAGGAGACCCCTCAAAATTCAAAAATTAATTATAAGGGTAGCGTACTCAGTACACCAATTAATACCAAGCCATTATGACTGCCACGTCATCTTCTGGCATTGGCCCGGTGCCACGTCATCACTTGGCGCTAGGTTGACGTAAAATCCAAAGGACGCTCTCCGCCGGATTTTACCCTTTCACACCCTAAGTGCCACGTCATCACTTGGCGCTAGGTTGACGTAAAATCCAAAGGACGTTCTCCGCAGGATTTTACCCTTTCACACCCTAAGTGCCACGTCATCACTTGGCGCTAGGTTGACGTAAAATCCAAAGGACGTTCTCCGCAGGATTTTACCCTTTCACACCCTAAGTGCCACGTCATCACTTGGCGCTAAGGTTGACGTAAAATCCAAAGGATGTTCTCCGCCGGATTTTACCCTTTCACACCCTAAGTGCCACGTCATCACCTGGCGCTAGGTTGACGTAAAATCCAAAGGACGTTCTCCGTCGGATTTTACTTTTTTTTTTTTTTAAACATCCTAAAAGGTAACTGCTTTATAAAAGAGCCATGTACAAAGATAATGGGACGCCAATATCTTTTCACATGACACAAGAGTTGCAACGCGCACTCTTCCGCTCAAAATAAAGTAGTTCCCCCCATCACAACAAAAAAGGCATACAAAGGACAAATTTTAGTCCAGCGCCCCACCAGCCCTCTAAGCAAGAACAGGAGACACCCTGGACTTGGGGGACTTGAAGGGGTAGGGTACCGTTTCAGGCGCACCCTACCCGCCATACAAAAAAGCCTCCACTAGAAGTCTGACACCCGCGGGAAGAATCACTTCCAGGAGCACCACAGCGCCAAAAGGCGCAGAGTCACAAGTTGGCAACACCCAAAGACACTCCCCTTGGACACCAACTTGCTTCCTCCCGTCAGGTGTCAGCTGACAAGTGGTCAGCTGTCTGACACCTGACGCCCCTGCACACCACCCACAGCACGCCACGTGTGTGGTGGACGAAGAACCTCCCAAACTGCCAACCACGAAGTGACACGTGGTCCAATCAGAAGAAGCCCTCGCCAACTTGGATCACTTTACCTAAACAAGGGTTAGGATCCAACTAAGGGGGCCTACCGATTAACCGGCCCGGTCCCCAGGCCCGGCCCATTAAGAGATAAATGGGCTCCAGCATCCCTGGCCCATGCATCTCCTATAAAAGGAGGACTCAACCTCCTTTCTCAGGACGTTGAATACTAGCCAATAAGAACGAACACACTTGTACTTCCACTTGTATCGTTATTCACACTATATATCAATAAAGATCATCTTTCACAGTGGATGTAGATCTTACTAGATCGAACCACTTATATCTTTGTCCATTATATATGATTGCTTGCCATTCGTGTATATAACCATAGATCAATCATCGTTGTGAGCGAAGGATTATACCCTGCTGCGAACACGAGTCGTCACCTTATATTCCACTCAAATCATACCCTACACTTAACCCTCAGTTATACTCGTTGTTTCTTCACGCAGGAAACGGTCAAAACACATTAATGGCCAGTCAATGGTCAAGTCTCGGTCAAGGCGAAGGTCATGCACGGTCAAACGCCATTCATGAATCAAGGCTACAAGCATGTTGACCAACTATTAAAGGCGGTAGACGATTCCACTATTCCCATTAATTAAGCTTTCCATATATCACCTTACTAACATAATTAAGGGTGATGGAGACAACCTAACCACGGTTAGGACTTGGGTAATGGTGGCATACGGACTCTCCTATAAAAGGGATCACATCCCCAATAGGAGAGGACACTTTCTGCTAACCCGGAGAGCTATCACACTTGATAGTATCCCCATTCACCCCGTTTTTGTCATAAACTACTACCTTGTGTAGTCGTCTCCACACCCACATCAACTCTTGTTTGCAGGTTCTTCCATCCATAGCTGCTAGTGAAGGATCAACCCTGTGGATACTCATAATCTTATCATTCCTAACCGGTGATAAGACTATTTGTTTCTTCAAATGCCGACACCCAAAACCACCACCCACCATTGTCGCCACCACCACCCACCGCCACCACTAGGGATGGGATCGGTACCGTAATGGTACCAATACCGAATTTTAAAAAAGTGGTTACCGAATCATTCGTGATTCGGTATGGTACTGGTTTGGTTTGATACGATACGAGTATTTGTTATGAAATTTTCACCTTATATGGTATTGGAAAAGTGGGTACCGAAATACCGTACCGAATCTATCGGTACAGTACTTGTACTTGGTAGCAAATGCGTATCCCTAGCCGCCTTCCACCTACCACCACCAGTGCCTCTGACACCACCTCCACTCATCATTGATATTAAACAATACAAAGGAATGATTGATTTCATTTCTAAACATGACATAAAACGGTAATGATTCATTCATTATCTCATCCATTCCATTAGCTCATAGCAAACAAAACCTAGAATTTTATACTTCTAACTTTTCAACATGGATATGACATTCAAGCAAATTTTAAATCTCATGTAACCATACCAGAAATGATTTAAACAATTATTAATTAGATCATAGTCAGAAATATATAAAGTAATAGTCATATAAACTTTTTTCCTAATTTTTAATAGTATACTCAAGCAGAAATACATGCTAAACACATGTATATATTCTCATCTAAACCATATATATTCTCATCTAAAACCATATAAACACATGTATATATTAACATGATTTCTTTTACTTTTTATTAGGGGTGCAAATGATTCGAGTTGAGCTCGAGCTTGACCAGGCTAGAGCTTGAGCTTTGTTCTTAAAACTTGAGCTTGGCTCGTGGGTAGTTTCTCCAGCTCGAGCTCGGCTCGTTTAGTGTTTATTAATTAATATATTAAATTAAATAATAGGCTCGATAAATCAAAAGCTCGGCTTGGCTCGGCTCGTTTATTAAACAACTTTAAATGAGAGGTAAATAGTATAAAATATTAATAAAATTAATATTATACTAAGGCTCGATCTTATCTCGCCGAGCCTGGCGAGCTTCATATGTCAGGCTTGAGCTTGGGCTTGATAAGTAAAAGAGTTTTGTTTTAGGCTTAAACTCGGCTCGAGCTCGATAAGACTCTCCTTTCGAGCTTTTTATCGAGCCAATCACGAATTGCTCGGCTTATTTGCACCACTACTTTTTATGTCCTCATCTAATTATAAATATTTTATGTATATTAATTAAAATACAAGTAACAATACAAGCAACTATGAAGCATAAAGCATATGACTAAATACTATTAGTATTCACTCAGCATACTATACAAAAAGAATTATTAAAAAACGTATAACTACCATCTTGTGGATTTTGGTTGCTTTTGAGCTAGCTATAAAGAAAGAGAAAGAGAAAGAATAGCATGTATAAAAGCATAAAGTTTTTATTTGAGGGAAAAGCAAGTGTCTAGGGCATGAAAAGCACATTTAAGAAATAAAGTTTTTATTTGAGGGAAAAGCAATTATAGACGGAGTTTTACTGATTCTTCACTGTCGTGTGTTCGAGTGGGTGAGGGTTAGGTTTTCACCAAAACTTATTGCTTGGTGGCTTTTGGCTATCCAGTGCTATTTATAGACGGATATCCAAGACGTGTCTTCATCTAGAGACGTATGGAGTTCTTTTAATCAATTAGTGGGTATCCCGGGTAGTTGGCATTTCAAAAAATTAAAAGGAAGTGTTTAGGGGCATGAAAAGCATATTTAAGAAATAAAAAAGGACTAATAAAGCAATTTCTTTTTCAATAATATGTTCCCTTTCAACTTTCACTCGGTTTCTTGACCATGTGACTTGAGTGTCCATCATATGCTCTCTCTCTCTCTCTCTCTCTCTCTCTCTCTCTCTCTCTCTCCAACAAGACCTTGAAGTTGGTACTATACTATGAAGATTCCTCTGTTCTTCTGCTTGTAGAATCGGTGGGTCTTCTTTATTATTCTTCTGCCAACTCATTTTACTTTGTGTGTTGTAGCTTGCTTTCTATTATTAATATTATTATTAATTGAAGGTCTGGGGTTTGATTTGTATGCTTATTTGCTTTCTCTAGTCATTTGATTTGATTTGATTTTTATACTTGATTAGCGTTTTAATGTGTCAATTCTGAATCGGACTTTGTTCTCTTCAAATATTAACCTACTGGTTATTATTATTATTATTATTATTATTATTATTATTATTATTATATAAATTTAGACTTTTGGGTCACAAAATTGAGGTTTAAAACTTACTGGATTTGCTGATTGTGGCGCAGCTTGTTGCCCGTTTACTGTATCCGGACTTTAAAACTCAAACTGGATGAATTTGACTCCAATTTTGATTTAATTTCATGGAATTAGCTTTCCATTATTCAGAATTAAAGCTGTCTTTATTAGCTGAGGATTAGGATTAAATTTGCTTTTTAGGTCTAGTTTTAGATTGATGTTTTATGGACCTTAATTGAAGGTCAAGGAGATCCCTAGTTTGACTTTTGAAGTCAAAGGTTAGCAGGTTTACAGATCATGATAATTATTTGATATTCGGTTCTGATGAACTTTTTGGATTTGTATAATATAATTCAGAATCAAGATTCAAGAGAACTGTTATTGGGATCAAGCTGCAAGATCACTGCTTTAATATTGTTAGAGGTGAGAGATGGTGGCCGAGTCTTGGTTTCGAGGGCTATGGAAATCGTCGAGAAAACACGAGCATGGTCAAGAAAAAGCTCGAATGGGGGTGTTGGCGTTTGAAGTAGCGAGCCTGCTGTCCAAGCTAGTTCATCAATGGAATTTGCTTACAGATAAACAGGTTACGAAACTAAGGGATGAAATCAGTAGCTCTGTGGGTATTAAGAAGCTTGTTTCGGAAGATGATAGTTACATAGTAGATTTGGTTTGTGCGGAAATGTTACATAATTTAGAAAATGTGGCAAGAGTTGTGACCCGTCTTGCAAAAAGATGCAATGACCCCGTTTTAAGATGCTTTGAGCAAGCGTATGATGATTTGATCAAAACGGGTGATGACCCGCACGGATGGCAGTTGAATTCGAAGAAGATGAACAAGAAAGTCAAAAAGATGGAAAAGTTTGTTCTCGTCAATGCAAATTTGTATCAAGAAATAGAAACAGTGACGGAGCTTGAACAAATTTTGAGGAGAATGAAGAGCAATGAAGATCAAGATAGCATAATTTTGGTTGAATATATGAAGAAACTGTCATGGAGGCAGCAAGAGGTCAAACGATTGAAAGAGACGTCTTTATGGAACAAGACTCATGATTATGTCGTTTTCCTTCTCGCAAGATCCATCTTCACCATTTTCAGTCGAATCGCACATGTTTTTGGAATCAATCACGTGTTTCCAAATGTCGAATATTCTGATTCTCTTGATTCTGATCATATGAATCGAAGTCAATCTGTGTCTGCATTGCTTCAATCTTCAATCCACCCATCGGAGTATAGGATTGCAAGGTTTTCCTCCGGGCCATTGGGAGATATAGTTTCCAGATCCGGCCCGATTTCAAGTACAAATAACTTGAATGCTTTCTATTCCGGTCCACTTGGTAACTCAATCCCGTATTCTGCTAAACAACAACGAAACATTACTTATTCCGGTCCTATTGGGAAGTCAACTCCAAAGTCAACAACAAAGTTCGGCCCACTAGCTCGTGCTACTAGAGCCAGGCTGAAATTATGGCATGGAAAGACTGCTACACCAAACAAGTTAAGCACCACGGGACCTGTTAAGGGACGCATGTTTGATGGAAACAAAGAATCTGATGTGGAAATTAGCTTGAAGCAAAAAAAGTTTGACGCGCCTCCAGAAACCCTTGGTGCTGCCGCGTTAGCTTTACATTATGCTAATGTTATTATTGTACTTGAGAAACTTGCGGCATCGCCTCACTTAATTGGTCATGATGCAAGAGATGATTTATACAATATGTTGCCACAAAATGTGAGAAGCGCTCTTAGAACGAAGCTAAAACCATATGCTAAAAGTCTGGCTTCATCAGAATATGACACGGGTTTAGCTGAAGAATGGAGTGAGGCTATATCGGGAACGTTAGAATGGTTATCTCCACTTGCTCATAATATGGTTCGGTGGCAATCCGAAAGGAGTTTTGAGCACCAAAATTTGCTTTCTAAAACAAATGTGCTTCTTGTACAGACTCTTCATTATGCAAATCAAGAAAAAACAGAAGCTACGATCGCAGAACTTCTTGTTGGTCTTAATTATATATGGCGGTTTGGTAGAGAAGTCAACGCAAAAGCTATGTTGGACTGTGATAGCGGTGGTGTCATTGATGTTTCTGGTGATCCGGTGAACTTGGCGAGCTGAGGATGGTTAGCTTATTGACGATGACAGACGGTTCTAGTCTAAATGGTCCAGGACCTGTTTTGTAAGCCGCTTGTGGATACAATCTCAAGAACCATGAATGGCGTGAGTCAAGATCTAGCGCGGCGTTTTTAAAGGTACGGTTGAAGATTCTGAAGATACATGTGTTTTCAAGGTTGCAGTGTTTATGGCTGTTGACCTTCTGGCATAGAATTGATATGGGTATTTGGTTGTTATTGTAGATGTATAGTTAATGGTGAAACATTTCTAATGAGTGGTTTTTTTACCCTATAAAAGTTTTTATTATATAAGATGTTTGAAACTGAGCAGTTGCCCTGCCTGCATTGTTGCATTGTGCATTGATCATGATGCATTTTGTGGTTCCTTTGGGAAGGTAGCAATTTGACCCATTTAACTACATCATGAATGGATTAAATAGGTCAATTATTTAATATAATGTTGTAATTATATTTGGCACTAATAATCAAGTGTAAATAGTCCATACGTAGTGGAAAAGGAAGTTAGCGCCCCTCACCTTCAAACTGATTGGCTGCAAGAGTAAAGCACAACTTTCAAGAAAAAAATGGCGTTAAAAATTTAACGCTTGAGAGATGTTTTGGGATTTTAAGGCCCCTATGTTGCGGTGTGGAGAGCCTTAAGGGGCACTAATTTTGTTTTAAGGTCCTTTAACGCTCGAGTGCACATGGTTTAATATTGAAGAAACTTAAAAAGACATGGGGATATAAAATAGCATCCAAGGTTAAACCTAATCCCACTAGTTATACATAAAAACAAAAAAAGTTACCTTTGACTTTTTTATCCAAACATAAAAAATAAAAATAAATGACTTGTTCATTGTGCCATATGGCCCATATCCAACATGTTCACTTGAAACAGTGACATTTTGTACTTATGGACTGTCCAAGAGAATGATAGTTCATTCATTTGTAGTTTTGTACATATTTTTCTCCATTACACTACAAAATATTGAAAAAATCATTTTGGTCCAAAACTATTTGTACCCAACATTATTAGTTAACGTTGTGTGAAAACTAATGTTATGAGGATGGTTTCACCGGGGTAGAGATTCAAGCGTTCAATGCCAGGGCAACGCAAAATAAAAAGGTAAAATTATGAGACAGTTACTTTTTTCTACATGTGTGTTGTTATTGTTCGTGCTTGTTTGTATGTATGTCTCTGGTTTTTCTAACACTGACTTGATTAGATTTTTATACTTGCGAAAGATTATATCCCGTTTGGTGTGTTGTAAACATTACTAACCATCTCTTAGAGTGGAGGGTGTCATCCTGCTCGTCTTGAAGGTGACAAAATTGTTCCCGCTTCTTCATCCTGCAACATCATTTTCCCTCTTTGTTGTAGCTTCAATTCAAGAAAGACATCACATGCCGGTGACTTTTTGCAACGTCATTTTCCACCTCAACCGTGCCGAATTCCATCTCACTTCCACTCATCCCACTCTTATAACTGTAGAAAAATGTTTTTTTTTTTCACAATTATAATAATCCATGTTGCACACCATGCTCTTTTTATTGAAATATAAATTATCTTCACACTTTAATATCACTAGACTACATAATGAACATTATGGTATAAATAAACACTTTGAACAACAACAAACAAAAACTACATAATAAGAGACACGGTTTAGAATATAGATAAGAGCTTGAGATCATTTGGTCTCAAGTTCGAATCCGATCCAGAGGGGTTTTACTGTAGTGGGCCTTCGGGCGACGGGTTTTTTTCCAAATTGGTTGTTTGGTGGACTTGGACTGTCCAGTGGGCAGTCATTTGTCCCGTGCTAACCCACTGAGATAATATTTAGTTGGTTTTAACGAATAAATTAGGGTAGTGGGTGTGGAGACACCAAAAAGATGATGTCTCCATGCCAACTAAGATGTCACCTCATAATCACCTCATAATTTTCAAGCATCTTGAGACATGAGTGGGGTGTGGAGACACCAACACTCCATGTCTCAAACATTTATTATTATTATTATTATTATTATTATTATTATTATTATTATTATTATTATTATTATTATTATTATTTTTCTAATATGAAAAAAAAGAAGAAAAGCACCCATTGGTTAACGTTCACAAACAAAAAAAAAATAAAAAATAAAAGGACAGGAACCTGATTGGAGCGTCCTTCACGTCCCGGGCAAGACGGGGGAGACGTGGGACGGAAAGTAGGGGGGCGGTGTAGCATGTTTGAGACAACACAAATTCAAAGGACGGGGTGGTGCCCCACACCCAATAGTCTTAAAATAAACTACTAGTAAATTAAATGTTACTGATCGTGAACATGTTGGCTGTTACGCTTAATGTAGATTTGGATTTATGACCGTGATTAATAGCAATCTTTCTTCCCTCCTCCTTTGCATGGATTCCGTTATAAAAAAATAACCGACCACCACCATAACCACCGCCCGTTTATGGCTCGATCCATCGGTGAAGCGGATATTAATCAAACCACTCAATCCGAAGTGGTTGAAGGCGAATGCGCCCTTGATTCGACCAAAATCCACGTAATTAATTAATTAATTAAGATATTCCAATAAGTGTCTGATATCATGATTAATGTGTAATTTGTGTTGTTTAATTTACAACAGGATTCTGATTCTGTTTCTCATGCCTTATCTGAATTTTTGTTCGAAGCTGAGACTGTTATAGCCGAGGTATCCCTTAATTAATAACTTATTTTGTAACATTACACTTTTATTTTGTAACTTTATGTACAATTGCAATTGTGTATGAAGAAGATATTGTAACATTAAGATATCTCTATCAGTTTTTTTTTTTTTGTGTGTGTGTGTGTGTGTGTGTGTGTGTTGTTGTTGTTGTTGTGACTGTATATTATGTTTTCAGGGGTATGGTGTTCTTGTTAACACCGATGAAGCGGGAACTGTGTTTGTGACCAATTTTCGTCTAATGTTTTTGGTAAGCTTGTCCATTCATGATCTTTTTATTACGCAAGTGTGCGGTAGTTTGAACAACTGTAATTGTATGTTGCTTGCTCTATTGATTGGTTACATATGCAAACATAAGGTTACCATCTACACATGAGTCACTCACAAACACATGTGCACAATTTTTGCATACATATGGACATTTATGATTCCATTTATGTCAAATGTTCTAATGTATTTGACCTGTGTTTTTGTCATACTTTTAAGAGTGAAGGATCCAGGGATGTTATTGCACTAGGAACAATACCTTTGGCTACCATTGAAAAATTCAACAAGATTGTAAGTTTTTCTTATTAAGAAATACCAAATCTTTTAACATGACAGGACGTATCCTCGAATATCTGTCTCAAATCTTGTTATTTCCAGAATATAATTCATATGTTCTTCTCCACGCTAGTTTTCTAGCGCTTTGAGTATTTATAAAGTGATGCTGAAAATGGTTGTTTGTAGGTGATAAAGCAGTCATCTGGTACTCGGCAGCCAGAGAGGGCTCCTACGCGTAGGCTTCTTCAGGTTGTCGGTATGGTAGATAACTTCTATAATTGGCGTGTTATTTGGGATTTTTTTAATCATACATTTAAAAAGATGCTTTTTGCAAATTCAAAAGTTGTCGAGGCATCGAACATGCTAATTTGCTTGGGTGTGCCAACACAAATGACCTTTAGGCTATGCAGGTAGCTCGAAGGTCTAAATCTATAAAGTTTGTTGCTTTTGCAGGAAAAGATATGAGAATCATTATATTTGGTTTTCGCCCGGGGACTAAGCAGGTTAGTTATGGTCATTGCATTTGTAAATTGTCACTCTTTTTGGTAACTATTATGGTCATTTCGGCTAGTTTTTTACAGAGACGTGCTGTCGTTGCTGCATTGATGATGGGTACAAGGCCTGCAAGCCTCTGGGATCTCTATGCTTTTACTTCTGGTCCTTCCAACTATAGTAACACTAATCCTAAAGTGCGGTTAGTAAATGAGTACTACCGGCTTCTTGGTATGGGATCACTTCAGTCATCAATAGGCACAATAGAAGATGGTTTATTTAAATTATCTAATGATTGGTGGAGGATTAGTGATGTAAATGCAAGTTATAACATGTGTACAACTTACCCATTTGCTTTGTTAGTTCCAAAAGCTATCAAGTGAGGAATCTTTGCTTTATCTAATCCTCATGGTAATTTTCATTCAATTTTATATCATACTGTCACTTGTGTTGCTGAATTCAGGGATTCAGAACTGCTAAAAGCTTGTACATTTCGTGCACGGTGTAGACTGCCTGTAATATCATGGTGCGATAAACGTAAGTACTGGATTTCAGTATTTGTTGTCTTTATTACTGCACATATCTTTTGAATTCAGACTTGTAGTTATTTTAGAACTCATTATGCGTTTATTCAATGATTTGTAGGCACTGGCGCTGTTCTTGCTCGGTCATCCCAACCATTAGTTGGCCTCATGATGAATATGAGGAGGTAATGCTTACTTTCCCTTTGTGAAAGCCCTTAAATACATTACATTTGGGCATAATTTTCTTGTGATGACATAATGCAGCAATGCTGATGAGAATTTAGTTGGTGCTCTTTGTACTCGTCTTTCTAAGGGGAAAGGACGGAGGTAAAAGGCTTTCTATAGCCGTTGTAGATGTTTCAATTATATGATGTTCTTTCTTCAGTAAAATGAATATCATATTATTCCTAGGAAGTTATATATAGCTGATGCAAGACCGCGGAAAAATGCTTTGGCAAATGGAGCCATGGGTGGGGGTTCAGAGTCTTCTTCCAACTATTTCCAGAGTGAGGTCTGTCAAAGGTTTTAGAGCTAGAATAATGTGCATAAAACATGTTTTGATTTATAACTTATGTTTTATTTAGATTGTATTTTTCGGGATAGACAATATCCATGCGATGAGAGAGAGTCTCGTTCGTCTCCGAGACTACCTGGATACACATGGAACCACATCATCAGATGGAATGTCATCATTCTTGGTATAATAAATGCCTTTAGCATCTAACTTTATTTTGTAATGTGTTATTAAGTTTGGGATTTATTCCTACAGAGAAATGGTGGATCGACATGGGGTAGAGGTAATCTCACTAGTATGTCCGCTTCAGTATCAACCCTTGGTGGTAGCGGTTGGTTGACGCATGTCCAAAATGTATTGGCTGGTTCTGCTTGGATTGCTGCTCGTGTTGCCTTGGAGTCTGCATCGATGCTTGTTCATTGCAGGTAAAGTCAATATTTTTCAAGATTAAGTTCAAGTTTATAGCTTTTTCATCGGCATGTTATTGTGTGATAACAGTGATGGATGGGACAGAACAACGCAGCTAGTCGCCCTTGCAAGTCTATTACTTGATCCATATTACCGGACCATAAATGGATTTCAGGTATCGATTTGTCATACATTTGGTTACTAAGATTCCCTATTTGCGTTATGTTATATATGCTTTCATGCAGGCTCTTGTTGAAAAAGATTGGCTTGCGTTTGGTCATCCATTTTCAGACCGAGCTGGAATGCCAAGTTTTTCTGGCAGTGGCAGCATACCCTTAGAACTTTCTAGACATGCTTCGAGTCCAAACATCGCATCACCATCATCAACATCACCGTCGTCACCCATACGCCAGTTATCCACATCATTAACATCTCAAACTCCACCCTCTAACACACAACATTCAAACAGTTATTCTCCAATATTTCTTCAGGCATGCTTTTTTAGCAATGTCTAGTTTCTTGATCTTGTACTCTTACCAATTAGATATAGAACATCTTAAAAACTTTAATGGTGATTATATTAATCCTGTGTATGTTGATTTCTTCTGACAGTGGGTTGATTGCGTCTCACAATTATTACGAATGTACCCTTTTGCATTTGAGTTCTCATCGGTAAGTATGTTCTTTCATGCGACTGCATATGATTTCATTATGTTAATATTTTCCGACACATTGACGTCTGCAGGCTTTTTTGGTTGATTTCCTGGACTGTGTGCTTTCGTGTCGGTTTGGGAATTTCTTGTTCAACAGGTGTGTGGAAATTTAGTCTAATAATTAGAATCAACATCTATTAATATCATTCCTCAAATAATAATTTCTTGAATTTTAGCGAGAATGAAAGATCGAAAGCCGGTGTTTTTGAGGCATCTGCATGCTTGTGGGTGCATTTGGCTGATATGCGTGCTTCGGAGGGAAATTCTCACGCACACTACAACATGTTTTATGACCCATCTAAACATGATGGTCCATTATTACCACCCGCAGCAGCTTTGGCACCAACATTATGGCCTCAATTTCATCTTCGGTGGTCATGTCCTTCAGAAGCTCAGTCTAGCCAGGTTGAAGCCCAATGCAGAAGCATGATGGGAAAATACTCTGAACTACAAAAGGTAATTACAGTTTCTAACCTATCTACCTATAAAATGGGTTGATTTTGATTTTGTTTTATCTCTAACGGGCCAAACAGACTAAGTTAAAGATTTAACTAATAAGAAAATACGGGTCAAAAGTCATCAGATATGTATTCAAATAATAAAACTTCCTAATTTTTTTTTATCAAAAAATGTTTAGTTATTAATATAATCATATGTTAATGTTAACAGGCCAAGGATTTAGCTGAGAGCAACGCGAGAGAAATAATGACAACCGTAGAATCATTGACTTCTGATCTACTTAATGAGAGCCAGGTCAGCTACTCAGCTGTAGCTTTGGCTAGAAAAGCGAACATTGAAAATGCTGGCATCAAGCGAGCCATTGAATCACTTGGATACAAGGTCCGTGTTTCAGATTCAGCGGACATTGAAAACCATCCTGCCATAAAGATAGATATGCCCTCTCAAACAAGAGAAACAGTAGGCAGTGGAGAATTATATGATGAAAAGACGGACTTGTCCGTCTCCATCGCGGCTACAACAGGTAGTGATGATGTTTCCGGGAACCTAACCAATCGGATTTGTGAATCTTTGTGCCCATTGTGGGCTAAAGATGGTGGGTGTAGGTGGCCCAATGCAGGTTGTGCTCGACTTAGGAGCCAATTTATGGGTTTGAAAGCTAATTATGATGCTTTCGATAGGCTATCCATCTATGATAGTTACTTCCAACCCGAATGACAAATAAGTTTAAGTTTTGATCACGATTCAACGCAAAGTTTTAGTTCAAATATGCCGTTTAAGATAGATAGAAGGTGTTTTCTGGTGTGCAGAAATTAATAACATTCTGTATTTATAATGTTCTTGCTAGCTTCATTGTTGCTTCTTAGCTCGACCAGAAAAACAAGCTGAGCCGAGCTGGCTCGTTTAAATTCGAGCTCGAGCTTAGCCTGGCTCGGCTCGTGTACAGCCCTAGTCAACTCCTATACATATTGAATTAATTGGGGCACACGTTGAATATTGGCCGTGTTATCTATCTATACATACTAAACGAGAACTTTGACCAGGCTCGATAAGGGACGTGGTCATGGCGTGGTCATGGCAATGGCAAACTAGACCAATAACTACCAAACCATAACGAAATTTCGAACCATGTATATTCAAAGTAATTCCCACAGTTGTAAGGCAAAGTATGTGAATTATATGACATAAAGAAAGAAAGACTGGATCTTAAACATATTTGATACGCAACTAGTTACCCTCATCAGTCGGGGGTGATGAAGATGGTTGGTCATCATCAGATGGCTTATTCCTTTCCTTGTGCTCATTCCATCGTCCCCAAGCCCACTTTAAGATGAAGAAACCTCCAATCACGTAAACCTATAAGCAACCACAAAGTTCATCTTCAACTCATTTCTTGCAACCAGGTCAGCTTTGGTTAAAATAAAAAAGAAGTTAAGTTCATCAAATTTTGGGGTTGTCATATCTAACTTGTTTAATAAACGGTTCGTGTTTGGGTTGACATTTTAACTTGTTTAACTAAATATGTCAATCCACCAACCTCTTTAATTATTCAGGTTGACCCGCTAACCTGGTCAACCTTTTATTTACAACCCGACCTACATGTTTACAACTTGATTACTACCCGTTTGACACGTTTAGATAAAGAGTTAGACGGGTCTTGTCTAGGTAGCACGATTTTAAGTGGGTGCAGGTTATGGTTAACGTTTTTGACACAAATAAAAATAGAGGGCATGTTCGGGTTGGACAATTCAACCCGAAACCGTCAACCTGCCAATCCGAGACAATTGGCACCCGTGTTTTAGATATGCCAAAACGTTGTGTTAGTATCGGAACAAAGGGAAAAGGAATTATTTTGGTATTAGTCTAGATTTGATTACATGCTCAGTTATTCAGATGCATAAGCCCATTAATGGATGTAAACATATGCTCTTTTGTGGTTATTGTTGTGTTAAGTCCAAGAGAGATATTACCAAATGCTAAGAATGCCTAAGGATGACTTGAGCTAGATTTTGACTATCCAAATAAAGAAAGCCAGGTTTGAAATTTGCTCTCAAATGCATTGTAGGGTTGTACACTTGTATTATACAGCATAATAATACACATTATGTTGTACAATGCAATCCTACAATACAGGTGGTCGTGGGACATACAAAGTGAGGCTGCATATCCGAGCTCAGAGAATCAATATTCGATGGTCATTTGTAAAAAGGATATAATAGCATCGAGCTCTCATAAAACTTGGTTTTGGACATATCACATCATCATTAAGAGACCATTCATAGCATGCCTAACAGCAAAGGTGGCAACAAAAAAACAAAGAAAAAAGTTCCATGGTCCCCATTACATACAATATACTAGAAGTGCATGTGACAATTGCCAACCAGCAAAATTTGTCAATTGTCAAGTAATTAAACCATGACTATCAGGATTCATCCGCGCTTGGTACAAAATGCTGATGACACGAATAATGAAGACAAAATGTAGATAGATGCAGTTTCTTTACACACACACATTTCAAGAAGAGGACACTATGTACACCCTATATTTATACCAGCTAGCATTTCAAAACAAATATGATAAAAAAGTCCAAAGTTATTCATCCACATAAAATAGATTATGTCATCCCTATGGAAATGATTGGTTCTAAAATGGCCTTATATGTAATCTATATACATGTGCCCTTCAACATAAGGACTGATGTAAATTAAAGTATTAATTATTAAACACAAGTAGATTAAAAGAAATTGAAAATCAAAGATCAACATCTTATGCTCCAACCTAAGCCTAGCAAAACGGGTGGGTCCGTCAGGTAACGGGTGTAAATGGAGTCTGAGCAAAACGGTTCATGTCAAAACATAATGTTTTAAAAAGTATCAATTTGGTTCGGGTCAAAACATGTTGTATAGTTTGACTTGACCCAAACGAACTCATATGCAATTTTTTAAACCAAATCAACCCATTTATTGTCCTTCGGTATCATATCTCCTGGCAAAGCTAAAATTTAAGTGAACCATCACCATCCATACCCACACTTCAATGCTTCAGTGGGCAAAACTATGAACTCCTACATCTGGACTTAATTCACCAAGCAAATGGTACTGTATCCCTAAAACAAAGAATAAATCGACTGTATTCATTTCCGCTAGTCACGACAACAGCATGTACTCTTTCACCCTCTCTAACATCAACAAAGTCTCAAAATCCCTAAATTTCCTTATACCATAAGAAATCAACATCAAACTCAGTTTAATTATCAGTTACCAAAGGCCTACCAATTATATGTAAAATCAGTCATAGATATATCGTTAACAGATTGAAAATAATCCGTTTAGTAGTTCAGACCAATTTGTTCATTAATTATACCTATATGTAAATTTAGGCGTAGATATTACGTTTTCACGAATTACGATAATAACAAATGAGCGATAATTAACGAGATTCAATCTCATGATCCTCCTATAGATTTAATATCAATAAGAAATTGAAAATAACTCAACAAACATTAAAAAATTAAAAATAATAATAATAATAAATAAATAAATAAAACTCAAGGTTCTAGATATATATACCTGCCAGAGAACAACAGGATTGGTTTCTCGCTCAGCATCTTCGGATTCAAGCTTCAACGATTCAACGGTCTTCTTCCTTCCATCAGGAAACGTAACCGTCGCCGTCTTCGAAACCTCAACAACTTCACCGTCACGAACCACCGCTTTCTTCTCCGTCTCCACCTTCACAACGTCCTTCTTCGCCGGCGGTAGAAACGGTAGCCGGAAGTTGATTATCTGAGTAAAGAGGTTCGAGAAGAGTGACGTCACGGGGTTTGTCTGCTTGTTTGATTCGTCTTTGTCCGCCATTTTTTGTTTTTGTTGTTGTTGTTTGAACGGTTGGATGGATGGATGGATAGTGGAGTGTGCAGACGGGCTAGGGAATTTTTGGTCAACTTATTGAGATCGTTGAAGCGCGTGGATTTATCCGTCTTACGAGGCGCGTGAATGTTGTAAATCCCGAGACGTGGTGTGTGCTACGTCTGACCTCTCAAGTAGGTTTTCCTAGGGGTGTTCAGAATTCGATTCGAATTCGAAAAATTCGAAATTCGATTTAGTTCGATTCAATTACCAAGAATTCGATTCGATTATTAAGAATTCGAATTCGATTCGATTCGAATTCGAGTCCAGTAAATCGAATACGAATCGAATACGAATTTATGATTTTAAATTCGATTCGATTCGAAATTCGAATAAAAAATTGTACATGTATATTTTTATAAATATATATACACATATACACATTATTATATACACAAGTATACACATTGGAAAAAAAAACTTCTAAATTTTGGTCAAACTCTAAGAACCCATAGTGTCTATAACTTTTAGCATAACCATGTTTTATATATTTACCTTATATATCACAAACCTCTATAAAACTATACTCTCTACTATTTTTACTATTCTCGTATTTGACATATTGTTGTTTATCAATTTTGTAGATTTGTATTTTATATGTTAAAAATAATGAGTTTGTATTAGTTTTAAAACTAAAAGTAAAACAATTTGTTATTTAAGGTGAATTTGAACTAAATCGAATTTATTCGAATTCGATTCGAATTCGAGTTTCTTATTCGAATCGAATACGAATCGAATAAATTGAATTTTAAACGAATACGAATCGAATACGAATTCAGGTAAAAATATTAAAAATTCGAATAATTCGATTCGAATAATTCAAAAATTCGTTATTCGATTCGTTGAACACCCCTAGGTTTTCCAATGCCTGATGGGCTGGTTTTAGTTGGGCTTAAAGAGAACTTTTATGTAGATTGGGCCGGGTTTGAAAACCGTTCAACATGACACATGTTATTAGGTTTAGAAGTGAAGGGGAAAAAAAACTGGAACCGGGTACGGTTATAACTGAGTATTTAGGAATCGAGCTGGACCATAACCGACCCTATCTACCGGGTACGCATAGGATATGGATATTGATGCCATAAACCAAACCTGATTAGTACCCACTTGTATTAGGAATCAGTACCAATTCCATACCCGAACCTGGTTTTTCAATACCCAAAACTGAGTTTTTTTTAAGGTAGCGTTTGGTATGATGGAATGGAAAGGGGAATGGAATGAACCATTACGAGGTAATGACAAATAGTGTGTTTGGTTGGTTAAACAAATGGAATCACCAATTCCACAAGGCATTTCATTCCCTCAAAACCATTCCATCCACCACCACCCACCACTGTCACTAGTCACCACAGTCATCCACCCAACAACACGGCCATCCACCTCCACCTTCCACCGTCGCCTCAACCCACCACCACCGCTACCGCCACATATCACCACCCACCGTCACCGCCACTAGCAACCAAACAAGACAAAGTAATGTTTTGTTTCATTATCACATGGCAACCAAACAAGATATGGAATGGTAATGATCCATTCCATTACCTTGTTCTTTCCATTACCTCGTCCATTCCATTCCCTTATACATTCCATTACCTCATACCAAACAGATATCCAATTTGTAGCCCTTTTATGGTTGTACGTTTTAAGTTTTATATCTTTGTAATAATATATATGCATTTTTATGTTTTTACATATTGATTTTTATGGTTTTTAGGATATAAAATAGACTTGAAATACTAAATATAGTTGTAGCCATCACTGGACCAGTTTTTTTCAATAATCAGACTGGATTTTTCTATAAATAAATAACAGGTCATTTAATACCCGATTTTTATCTACAATTTAATACTTGGAACTGGTTTCAGGCTCAAAACTAGGTATTGAAAATAACCTGATTTTTGCACTTAGGTTTAGTGGTGTACAAAACCCAGTTTGGCCGAAGGTGATTCGGTTTTAAAACCGGCCCATGATCTACCTGTATCACGGTTTGGGATTGCCAGCTTTAGCTTCACCATTAAACCTCTGAACCCATCTAAATTGATTCGGTTTGGGCCTGAAACCGGTTTGAGCTTCAGTTTTGAAACTTTTTTTTATTATTATTTAAACCATTCACAATTTTTTTCAAAGGTAAAAATATTATTCTTTTTCGAAAAAAAAAAAAATTAATAAGTGCACACAATCGCTTGATTTGGCTTTAACGAACTCCCCAAATGTTCCCTCCCCAAAAACGGGTGATATAGGGTTTAAGCAAGAAGAAGAAGAAGAAGATGAGCCTCACTCCAACAATCCCTACACACAGCAGCAGCAGCAACAGAAACCCTGATTCAACTCACCATCGCTTACTCGAATCCGTGAAGACTGCTCTTATCAAGATATTCGTCTCCCCTTACGCCACTGTCTGTAACTCCTTCTCTCTGTATGTCTACTTTTTTCATCTACCTATATATAACTATCTCATTTTATGCTATTTTAACTTTTTAATTGGTTGTTAAGGTCTGTGATTTGTATTGCGGAAGAGTTACGGATGAAGACAGATGGGACGAAGCTCAAATCGGTCACTTCATTGGAATTGGTAACTTCAAAAAACAATCTAATGTTGTTTTGGATCTTTTAGTAACTGAGATAGGGTTTGTGGTAGCCATTACGAGTGTTTATAGGAGAACACAGTATTACAATGGACTAGACTACAGCTCAGCAGTTTTATTTATAGCACACGAGAGTTAGTTATTTTTTTCCCTCTTTATATAGGATCACTTATCGCATCCATACGATCTCCACTGAGTTACTGAACCACATGGTCTAGATTATGTTTCTTGATAGTTTATGTGTCTATACGTAATTCATGATATGGAATACTATTCTCCGTTTACGCTTCACCAGCCATGTATCCACGTCATACTGTTTATATTATATCATGATTTTCTTTGGGCAATATCTAGCAGACGCTTCACCATGGATGTTGGAGTGTTGGATCCTTTTCTTCTTTATGAACTCTTGATGATTAAAAAAAATCGGCTTGCTAGCAGTGGTGAAGCTTGACCCGAAGGTTCGGGGGGTCGAAACCCTATATTTCCAAAATTTTCTATACGAATACTATATAATCGGAACTTCTGCGCGAAAATTCGGGGGGTCAGCCGCCCCCGCTCGCCCCACCTAAGATGCGCCCCTACTTGCTAGAGTACAACTTCATTTGTCGATCCTTTTTCTAAGCATTCTAGTAAAGACTTAGTACATGCCCATCGAGACGATGCATATCAAAATTTCGTGTTGGATGGGTCAATATGAAAAACAAACAACTGCACAAGCTGTAATATAATGTCGATCCTTCCAATGAGAATTAGTTAAGAACCACCAGATTTTATAGAGTTCAAAGAGCATGAGCATATGAAGTTCATTTTAATCATTTCTTTTAAATTTCATCATAAGTTAGCAAGCAATCAGCACTCTGCCCCTTCAACACTTTCAAATGTTTCCAATTACAATGCAGTTAATTTTCCGCGTCTCATCAGCAACACTAGGTATCAAATGAGGAACCTCTTCATTACCATTGTCAACTTGGACAGCATGACATGGAATGTCAAAAGCAGAAATATTATATTTTATTCTCTAATTTTAATAATACTTTGCTTAATTTTGACACAACAAGTTGTCATCCGTGTCAAGATATACAAATTATTGTGTGATCCTAACTAAAGAGTAATGAAAAGACTGTGTGATCTGGAAAGGATGATCACGTGGCATTGTTGCGTTTCAATAGAATAACCAATCCCCATGTGCCATCATTAGAGTCTAAGCTGTACTATTTGTAATACTTCTGTCAAAAGCAGTCTTTTCTTTTGGTATTGGAAGCAATAGTCAGAACTTCTGTTGAACAGAAGTAGCTATCATGTTCATGATTTCTCTACAGTTGTAATTCTTCTTGATGGCGTAGTTAAGTATGTGCACATCTGATTATAGAATAAACTATGCTATGTAGTTAATGCGGAAAAATATCGGATATCGGTCAAGGACCGATATTTGGAATATCGGTTTTCACAGTGAGATATCGGTGGGATATCGGTAATTTCATATTATAATATGTGTGTGTGTATGTAATGTAAAACACTAAATCTAACATAATATTAATAGTAAATTTGAAGTAGTTAATTATTTAATTGGGTATTTAATTAGGCTAGCTTTTAACAATCGACATTCTGGATCAATATTTTTAGAGGGTTTGGACATTTGGGCCTTATTTATTTGATTGGGACAACAAAAAAACCAAAAAAACGATATATCGGGGTAAAAACCGATATTCTAAGCAAGATATCGCCGATATATCGGTGAATATCACCGATATTCGCCGATATATCGGTGAATATCACCGATATTCACCGATATTCTCGCTACCGATATTTATGACCGATATTCAAACCGATATTCTTGTTAACCACCGAGAACCGATATATCACCGATATAGCACCGAGATATCGGCCGATTTAACTACACAGAAACTATGTCATGAAGGCTTTCTACTTGATTGCAATGTTCACGTCTTTCTTTGTTTTCATCCACCTTGTTTTTTCTTACATTCTCTTTTTTTTGGAGATTTTGGGGTATTTTGATTCATTTATAGATGGTAATAACTTGTTCTTTCTTGCTTTATGTCCGGAAACGTGAATGGGATCTTTGTGTTGGCAGATGAAGCGTCATCCGGAGTCAGAGAGGTCCGAGAAGCATGGGAAAGTCTACGCAAGACTTACACTTCTGATTTTTATGAGCTTGACCCCTGTATTGTGAGTCCCTCAGATTTTGAAACTGTCTTATATAAATTCAAAACTCTTGAAAACATGTGTGGTTTTTATGAAAATGTTGCACCCAAAAGTTTAGTGTAACTGCATTGTATATTGCCTACATGTTTTGTACTCAACTAAGCATTTCTGGCTTTGTAAATTCTTCACTGATTATTATTGACCTTCTTCAGGAAAACTTGGAAGCAAAATTAGGGGACAAAGGAAATACAGCTGATATAGTTTGTTGCATGCAACATTTGCAGGTCTGACTCAATTGTTTGTGCTAATAATTATCACTCCCTCTCATATAACCAGTAAATATATTACCTTATGTTCTACTGCAGTTTTGTTTTGAAACCGAGGAGAAAGTACGGAGACTTCTGCAGAATGTATCATCTTTATTGAAACCAGGGGGCTATCTTATGGGTATTACTCTGGACTCGTCTACTATATGGTAGGCTACAATGTTTTTTGCACTCCTTTTGTTAGATTACTTCTATCATCCTTTTCTTTTTCTTGGTTTTCATTTTTTATCAGTTTGATGCTTAGTTCAGATGACTCTGCATTTGCGGGTGCTAATATATTAACCTAAACTTTCTATATATCAAGTTAAAATAACCGGTAGCAATTTTCGCTTCTTTTTTTGATATATTAAATTATTAATATGTGCCCGCTGAATGACCTTGCAGGGCTAAGTATCAGAAAAATGTTGAAGCATATCACAACCGGAGTGGTGGTATGAAGGCAAATGTTGTTCCTAATTGCATTCGATCAGAGAACTATATGATCACTTTTGAAGTTGAAGAAGAGAAGTACAAGAAAACATCCTGCTAGTTGTAATTTTTTGTTGACATAATAAAGACCGTCTAATATATCTTCTATCATATGATATAAACCACAGGTTTCCATTTTTTGGAAAAAAGTACCAGCTGAAGTTTACAAACGATGCGTCTGCTGAAACACATTGCTTGGTACATTTTCCAAGCTTGATCAGGTTGGGATTCTGACTTGCAAGTGCACATTTACTGTTGTGATACTGTTCATTTGTTCTTATGCTAAAGTAGTGTGTTTGGAGACAACAGTTCGATAGATTTAGTTCATAGCAAGACAAGAATTTGGTGGTGTTGTATGGTTGTTGAAGCTGCACTATAATTTCATTTTCTTGTCATTTTAAAGGGTATAATCGATAGCTAACCTGCTTATATATTTTAGCTTGTATAATCACATGCCCATGATTTCTCCTGTCTTTTTTCAGGACAGGCACGTTTTGTTGTCGTCGTTGCAAGTTGGCATCCAGAATTTCCCTAATTTTAATGTTTATAGTATGTTATCAGGTTGGCCAGAGAAGCTGGACTTGAATATGTAGAGATACAAAATTTGCTGGAATTTTATGACGACAACAGGTGAGTAGTTAAGTTATCATATGTTTTTCCGCAATATAGTTTCTCATTTTCTTTGTTGTATCAGAGCACAATTTTCGGAGATGCTTCTAGAAGCCGGCCATGGTCTTATGGACCCCAGAGGAAGGCTCTTACCAAAATTCTATGATATACTAGGTTATGCGTCTAGTTCAGTGTCCTTACACCTTACAAATACTCACCATAGCTACCTACATGACTCAAACGAGAATAATTTTTTACTTACTGATTCCTTCTCTTTCTTTTTGTTTGCTTTGAAGGTTTATATACGACATTCATATTTCAAAAGCCTGATCCTGATGTTGCCCCTCCGCTTATGACCCCGGTATTGCATGAGACCCAAATCATCGACGAGGCAAGTTTTAATGATTATATGATGTGTGTGCTAGCTTTGTTTTTACGTGTTTTCCCTTCGAATAAAATGATTTAGGAGGTTGTACTTGTATGCATTACATTACATTTCGAGTTTCGTAAGTTAAACCTGTTTGGGACACACACATTATTTAACCCATTTGACCCTTGATCATCTTGAATTGAATTTCCAGAGGGACTGGCAAGGTAGCACATGGAGGGATGAAGATAAAAGTGGACCGTCACATAATGACTCGAGTTTCAGCATTGGGAAAATAACCGAACAAAAAGGGATTTTAGGTCCAGGACCCGCAGACTTACGTTTTACAGAAGCTATGTAACCTTCTTTCCAGTAGTCAACTAATGTAACCAACTTCAGTTATAAGTATCCTAAATGTCATTAAGTGCCTTTAAAACAAGGTAAGCCTTGACGTTTAATTTGGTACCATTCAAGCGGGTTCATTTTTTATGAGGGTATAAATGTATAATCTAGAGTTGTAATGTGTCACCACTGACATGACTAGGATTCATTGAACCTTTTGAAGATGATAAATTGTAGGTTTCAAAACAGGTTTTTTTGTTGGAATTGTCTCGAAAGTATTTGTGTATCAGAGATGCATATAAGCTGGCTCCGGTTTTGCTAGTTACTTCTGGCAAACATAGTTGCGTCGTTCTGTAAGTTCACTAGAACGATGGCGCTTTTTATAGTAACCAAAGTAGATATTAGTTTAAACATGCAGATGTCTTAAACCCCAAGTGTCCAAGACAACCTCGTCAATGTTTAATGTCATATAAGTAAAAATAAAATAAAAACAAATGAACCGATGTTATGAAATGGGTAGAGAATTTGTCCCTTTCAAGTTTGGTGACAGATCAATAGCATTGTTTATTTTGGATTGCAAGTTTATTCTTTATTTTGGATAGCAAAATCACCTTGTAAAACTATACTTCACTCATAAATAAATTTGCCATTGTTAACTATGGGTTAGGATCAAATACACAGTGAAAGAAAAATAGGAAGTCGTAGGAAGGGTATCAAACGGACTCCGATTGAACTCATTCAAGCGGCATTGGAACCGTCTTATCGAACCCTACGACGTAAGTTTTTAGGTCTTCGTTTTTTTGGGGTTTTAGCTTGTAGTTTTTAGAATATGCTTTATATCATTGTGTCTTTTTCTTATTTTCATCATTGTGTCATTTTTTCAATTCATTGTGTCTTTTTTCTTCAGTATTGTGCTATATTTTTTGGCACTGTGTTATATTTGGTGGCTCATTGTGTCATATTTCATGATCTATTGTGTTTTTTGTATCCTTCTCACCTTCTCATTTTTGTTACACTGTGTAGAATAACTTGACCCTGTTAACTATTGCCTAAAAGACAATGTTGTAAGGGGGTTATTCTATCTCCTTATTTGATGAATAAGGAGTTTTACAGTTGCTAAAAAGGTGTTTTTGCTTGTTACAATGATTTTTTTTTTTTATTTCGTGTTGAAACGATAAACAATTTAAAGTAGGATTTGAGAGTGTGTGTGAGCCATTAAAAGCAACTTAAGAGTGGTTGCATTGTTTCGCTAGTCTTTGTTTGATTATTTATGAGTGAAAGATTGCACTTTTGAATAGTGAGTAATAGGTTAAACCGTTTTATTTAGCGATACCAAATACTTTTTTATTTAAACCTATTACATCTGATTATTTACTTAAATATTTCCAAATATTGTGTTATGATACATCTGAGTTAAGCTCTGGCATTGTATTCGAGATTACATTTCGTTACAACTAATTATGAAATTCAAAACATTAACATTTACAAATTAAACTTAATGTTCTTAAGCGTAATGACAAACACGTTGTGTTGGCCTCAAGTAGGGCTGTAAACAAACCAAACGTTCGGTGAACAGTTCGTAAACCGTTCGGCGGGAAGTTCGTTTGTGTCCGTTTGTTTAATAAATGAACGAACACGAACAAAAAATTCTGTTTGATTTACTAAACAAACAAACACGAACAAATGTCTCGTTCGTTCGATTGTGTTCGTGAACGTTCGTCAATATGTTTGTTTACGTTCGTTTATTTATATCCGTTCGTGTATGTTTGTTTATGTTCGATCACTAGTTAAAACTTAGGATAATTAAGAACTTTTGAATTAGGAATATCATGTAATAATGCTTATGCCTAAGTAATTTTAGATAATTAGGTCTAAGTTAGTACAATTTGACCTATCGACATCGTTTCGTAGATGTACTTTGTTTAACAGTTAATATTAACAATGTTTTTTTAGTTAGTTGCATATTAAATGTTTATTTGTGTTTAAGACCCGCGTTCACGAACAGTTCGCAAACAACTGAATTTCTTGACAAACAAACACAAACATGGAATTATGTTCGTTAGTGTGTTCGTGAACGGTTCGTTTGTCCAAGAAACCTTAACAAACAAACACGAACAAAGCCTTGTTCGTGTTCGTTTGGTTCGTTTACAGCCTAGCCTCAAGTTTGACAAGGCTTGAGCTCGCTCAACTTTAAAGCTGGATGAACCTTCAAAATGCAACCTCGAGTTCGACTTGTGAAGAATTCAAGATAAGCCATATCTCGAATGAAAATCGCAAGCTTTGTATAAAAGATATGATTAATAATTTTGTTCTAAAATATATGTATAGACAATAATTCAGCATTAAGTATATACATAAATGGATAAATCATGAAAATAGACACATGACTAATCAAAAGTATCAAAATAGACATTGACTTTTAGTCTTTCACCAATGTTAACCAATAAACATTGACTAAATGGACCATTTAGAAAATGCCATGTGTACTCCTGGGCATCGAGGGCTTCATAAGCTGCCATATAAACTACTTGAAAACGTGTCACTAAGAATTTTTGGGTGTAATACACTGACAGAACGTACGACGTACTCGACCACATATAATTCAAGTATCATTTTTTAAATAAAACCCATTTAGTTAGTGTTTATTGTCATAATTCTCACAAGCAAAATTACAACAATTTGATCACAACAAGATTCTAAATTATAATGTTCAATCATATAATCCAAAAAAAAACCAAATAAAAGGTCAAACCAAAGTCTTGTACACTGCAGATCAACTCATTGTATATATTTTATCATACTCAGCTTGCAGCCTAAAAAAACCAAATAAAAGGTCAAACCAAAGGCTTGAGCTCGCTCAACTTTAAAGCTGGATGAACCTTCAAAATGCAACCTCGAGTTCGACTTGTGAAGAATTCAAGATAAGCCATATCTCGAATGAAAATCGCAAGCTTTGTATAAAAGATATGATTAATAATTTTGTTCTAAAATATATGTATAGACAATAATTCAGCATTAAGTATATACATAAATGGATAAATCATGAAAATAGACACATGACTAATCAAAAGTATCAAAATAGACATTGACTTTTAGTCTTTCACCAATGTTAACCAATAAACATTGACTAAATGGACCATTTAGAAAATGCCATGTGTACTCCTGGGCATCGAGGGCTTCATAAGCTGCCATATAAACTACTTGAAAACGTGTCACTAAGAATTTTTGGGTGTAATACACTGACAGAACGTACGACGTACTCGACCACATATAATTCAAGTATCATTTTTTAAATAAAACCCATTTAGTTAGTGTTTATTGTCATAATTCTCACAAGCAAAATTACAACAATTTGATCACAACAAGATTCTAAATTATAATGTTCAATCATATAATCCAAAAAAAACCAAATAAAAGGTCAAACCAAAGTCTTGTACACTGCAGATCAACTCATTGTATATATTTTATCATACTCAGCTTGCAGCCTAAAAAAACCAAATAAAAGGTCAAACCAAAGGCTTGAGCTCGCTCAACTTTAAAGCTGGATGAACCTTCAAAATGCAACCTCGAGTTCGACTTGTGAAGAATTCAAGATAAGCCATATCTCGAATGAAAATCGCAAGCTTTGTATAAAAGATATGATTAATAATTTTGTTCTAAAATATATGTATAGACAATAATTCAGCATTAAGTATATACATAAATGGATAAATCATGAAAATAGACACATGACTAATCAAAAGTATCAAAATAGACATTGACTTTTAGTCTTTCACCAATGTTAACCAATAAACATTGACTAAATGGACCATTTAGAAAATGCCATGTGTACTCCTGGGCATCGAGGGCTTCATAAGCTGCCATATAAACTACTTGAAAACGTGTCACTAAGAATTTTTGGGTGTAATACACTGACAGAACGTACGACGTACTCGACCACATATAATTCAAGTATCATTTTTTAAATAAAACCCATTTAGTTAGTGTTTATTGTCATAATTCTCACAAGCAAAATTACAACAATTTGATCACAACAAGATTCTAAATTATAATGTTCAATCATATAATCCAAAAAAAACCAAATAAAAGGTCAAACCAAAGTCTTGTACACTGCAGATCAACTCATTGTATATATTTTATCATACTCAGCTTGCAGCCTAAACCCAAAACTGGGAGATAGATAGATAACAGATATGACCAGTGGTGAAACCCTTGTGGAAGCAGCACTGCGTGTGCTCAACACACCTGACCCAGTTGACAAGGCCAAACTTGGTGACCAAATAGCCAACAATTGGCTTCAAGGCCTTATTATAGATCCTTACACCCTTTCACAACCCGATTTCATCGTCCCAGACCGACCCGCAAGACTCACCAATGTTAGTTTTTAACACTGTCACAGTATTATTCGAATTTGTTTGCTGGTTTTATTTTTTCGTGGATGCACGCCAAGTGTTCGATAAAATGCCTAGCTGGTTTTTACTTTTTTGTATATGTGATTTTGTTAACATTTTCTTTTTTGTGAAGGTGAAACTAGTGTCGCCTAGTCTTATGCCGAAGCTGGGGAAAGCCGGAAGCTTACAGAGTAGACAGGCTATTGTGCATAGCCTTGTGCATACTGAAAGTTGGGCCATTGATTTGTCTTGGGTATATCGTCTTCTGTATCTATTCGATATGTATATCGGATATACTATATTTCAGAACTTCTAGGTGTTTGTAGCGATTGATGACGGTTGCAAAATTTAAATGTGTTATATGAATTGTCTGATTGTTATGTGTATGTTATTTAAACAGGATATTATTGCGCGTTTTGGTAAACAAGAGTCAATGCCAAGAGAGTTCTTTGATGATTTTGTAAGAGTTGCTCAAGATGAAGGCCGCACTTCACTCTTCTTGCAGCCCGGCTTGAGGAATTGGGTTCTTGCTATGGAGCTCTCCCGGCGCATGATGGTTTGTGGGACTCGGCTATTGCTACATCAAAAGACCTGTTTGCACGCCTTGCAGTGGAGCATTGTGTTCATGAGGTATTCATTCCTATTGTCAATCATCTTACATTATATGTCTTGTTATCTTCATGCATTAGATAGTTAAGCAAATAGTTAGATTACTTTTCCATACTTGCGAAAATGCCCACTTAAAACA
This sequence comes from Ambrosia trifida, assembly GCA_028751855.1. Lineage (NCBI taxonomy): Eukaryota > Viridiplantae > Streptophyta > Magnoliopsida > Asterales > Asteraceae > Ambrosia > Ambrosia trifida. The sequence goes on along the minus strand of CM054122.1, from coordinate 191,872,107 downwards.
ACTGAAAGTAGAACCTGAGACATTATTTCCATGAAATTATGACTACTCCTGCTTTTGGGAGATTTTCAATTTACATTTACTCAGTACTCAAACTGGTAAAATATTTATCAAAAAAAGTATATCGTCGTCATCGTCATCGTCATCATACTCAGTTAATCCAACCAATAGCAAAAGCTAAGGTAGGGTCTGAGGAGGGTAAGATGTAGACAGCCTTACCTCTACGCCGTGGAATAGAGAGGCTGCTTCTAGTGAGACCCCCGACTCAATAGTGGTTTTGTATCAAGCCTTAGACAATAAGGCACATAACACTTAGCAACGCGGGACAACCCCGATTGGTGCATTTACCTCTTGTCTTTTGGCTATCAACGTCACCACCTGATGCATGATTAACCGTCCCGTCATTTTTAATGTTATTTTCACGAAATTAGTAAAATAACGTAAAATTAGTGCAACTTTACTTTGCCCCCAAAGGCCACACATATATACATTATATGCGCACAGCCGTAAGCGAGGGCTGGTATCAAAAAAGTATATGTAAATCATAATCAGGTCAAAGGGTTAAATGGATCAAAAACTCACCCTAACGTGCATTAAACTCCTTACTGTAACTTTATTACTTATTTACAAGAGATTTTTAGTTTTTTCGATAAGATGTAGCATATTTAATCTTTTGATTATCCACATAAATCCGGAAATATTAGAAGAAAAGAGTGTAGGAAGGTCATCCTGGTCCACCTGTTTTGACCCAAAACCGTTTTGACAGTTACCCAACCTGCTCATTTTGACATCTCTATTTTAGAACTCAACAACTTGATGACCTCATAGAGTTAATTTAATCACAGGCAAGAGGACTGGATGTGCTACCTACCACCATTTCTCGTTTCCGTAACGGAGGTGATGACCAAACAGCTGAATTACTGGAGAAAGTGATTTACCCCTGAAGAAATCACTCATTGTGCTGCCGGAGTTAAGTGGTTTTAAATATCTTTGTTCACGAACGTGTGGAGATGAAGAAAGTGATGACGATGAAGTGATTAACAAGTTTCACGAGGTTGTGAGGTCATATTTCAGGGGTCCATTGAAGCCTCCTTTTAACGAGTCGGCAAGAAGAGCTGCTGGATTTGGTCCTCAATGGTATGAGCCACTTGCCGTCAAAGATTTCACACAATAATGCTTCATTTTTGGTATTTTGACATGTTCATCGGTCTCTGAACTAAGATGTTTCGTTTGTGCGCATCTCAACTTGTTCGGATTGTTGAAATTAGTCACAACAAATGTTTTTTCTTTGATTAATATGGTCATGTTGAAATTGGTCAGTTTGTTCAGCCTTGACCAAGGTAATCTAACTATGGTTCATGTTTTTTATATAATTGGTTTTTAAATTAATAATAATTATTATCTTTTTCGTATATAATCAAATGAGCAGTATATATTTGGATGACCACAGATGATCAAAATGGTAGTTAAAGGTCTGGATGAATGCACAACAACATGAGTGAAATGTTGATACTCAAAATACGCCTTACACGGATTATTCCTCTCCGAAGAGGTCTCAGGTGATGTAATCCAACTTCTACCGGTATCCTGTCTTATCCTTGAAAGGTCACTTGGCGAGACGATTACCAGAAAAATGCACCTTGGATGTAATTCGTTGGCTATTAATATATATTGCTTGCTTTTTTAAAGCATTAGTAAATAATGATTACCATCCAGACATTTATTACACATAAAATGGGTTTGCATTTACTACAAAATGGAAGAAAACATTAAGGTCAGCGGCGTCAGCAGCCAAAACTCAAATATGCAGCTACCATGCTCACCAAAGGTACAGAAAACATTGTCATCTAGGCTTCCTTTCGTTGGAAGCGACTCCACCACTGTTGCTACCATTGCAACCAACGCCACTCGTTCAATCGTCCACATCCGATCTAGCTCAAAGTACCCAAACTTTGAAAAGTAGTATAGCATCCTGGATAAGAGGTAAAATAATCTGTTACCTCAAACTTTAAATAATAGAACCAACAAACATCAGACACAAGCTTCCTGCACATACCCAATTGAGATTAAAAAACCAACTGTAAACATAGAGATGCTACCAACCCAACTCTTGTGTTTGTTGTAAGGAATTTTATGGATTCCCAAATCTTCTACCCATGATATCTGCAATACCTGTAGCATGCTTTAATGTTAGAATTCGGTCTAAAAAGCGAAGAACCAAATGTAAAACACACAAGGCTAAGAAAAGATACCATCACCCGCCACACATCATTGAAAGTGAAACCACACCGACTGGTGACTCGCGCCAGAAAAATATAGAACATAAAATCAACATCAAGACGTAATATAGAGGTCCTCTAAGCAATTCCCTGTAATTGAGTGATTGAGTCAACTTTGGAAGGTAAAACAGCTGAATGCATATGAAGATAAACAACTTTGGAACAATTTGTAATTCAGGTAACCAACATTGTTTGCCTCGAAAAGCTTTCAAAAAATCCGATTTAAAGTGATCTTCAATTATGATAGCCATAAAGAAAGGTCAAACATGGTCAACGGCAGCTTATCACCTAGTAACATGCATGGAAATAAAAAAAAAAAAAGGAAGTCGATTTTTTGGTGTGATTGCCAGGGAATTATGAGAATTTACTCTGGTTTTCCTTCTCGAGTGACTGATTTGACGAGGTCTTCATTGGTCACCAGCGAAAGTCCGTGAACAAGAAGCCTTGCACAGTTTAATAAGGGCACTAAAGCAGCAAAATAGCGAGCTTCTGTTGAAGTACTAATCTAGGATTGAAATATCAATGGTAAGAGTTTGACTGATATATTTTTTTAGAAAGAAATACGAAAAATTACCTGAAAATCGGCCAGCAACCCATATAAAGCAATCCGGATAATATATGAACCAGCTTTCTGCTTAAATCTGTAAAGAGAATGGAACATAATAAAGAAATTACACTGCCAAACTAAGTTTTACTTAAATTTCCACAAAGTGGCCATGTTTGACTTCTAAGAGTCAAAGGTGCTACTTTCAAAGTCAAGATAAATTGTTTAAGTTAAGGGTGCTTGTTATAGAGCTTGTATTTGAGTTATTCAACCGATAATTATTCTCACTCATTCTATAAAAAAGAAAAAAAGAAAAAAAAATACATAGAATTGTTTAGTAGGTTAGGGTTTGCCGTCCAGAAAGGGGTGGCGGCGCAGCTTGTTGCCTGCCTGCCCGCTATCTTGATGTAATTTTTGGCGGTTATGTGTTTAATAAAATAAAAATACAAATCAAAAAAATAAAAAATAAAAAAATAAAATAGAATTGAAAAGTAGCAATATCTTTAAAAGTGATCACCCTCTTTTAACAATAAGAAATCATATGAGGTGACAATTTTAACCCATATTATCATGAATGGCTAATTTAAGGTTGTGTTTTTATCTATGAAGGGTCAATTGAACATATTACTTAATATAAAAACATGCCAAATGGGTCAAACAGATCTAAAGTTGTCTAAAGCTTAATTTTGTTGCATAAAAGTAAAACCCTCTAAATAGTTTTTTTAAGTAGATTATTAATGTAAGAATACAGCTTCCAAAATCATATTTGATGTGTTTATATACCTCTTTTTGTAAAAAAAAAAAAAAAAGGATAAACGTTTCGGTCAACCCAACCATACACAACGCATTTTGACATGTCTAAAAAGTTACTTGGTTTAACCTGGCTTGTTTTAACTTATTACCAACCCGCTTTACCCACAAATTTTGCCACCTCTATACCCACGGCATGGCTAAATTATTCATCTTCTTTTTGAGAGGAGGTCCCCCGTCTATTTGCCCATCGTCCAACGTGTAAACCCCCCCCCCCCCCCCCCCCCCCCTCCTTTTGTTGCTATGTGTAAACCGGTAGAGTCGTAGGGAATGACTCAACACCTACCAAAAGTTATGGCTAAGCTATACATTTAAGGTGCATTTAATCACACAAAAGAATAGACTAAGGATGTCAAATCCTCTAGACATGACAATTGCCTACCACAATTGACATTTAGAGACTTGTACTTAGGTTTATTTACCTTTCTATTAGTTGAGTTAAAATTAAAACTCAGCAGCAAACATTTATCTAAACCTTGTTATACGCCAAATTGTAAATTTTATGGTTTTGTTCCATTTTTTTCCCTTGCAACCTTTAGGTTTCACAAACAGAAGGATTAAGGAAAATTATTATAACATTATGTGTACATTAGTTAACCAACTAAATTGATTCAGTGATAGTTGAGCAAATTTTTTCCCTTGAGTAAATCTTGATCTGTGTAACAACTAACAAGGTTGTATTGGGAAGTTATATTGTATGGTTGTAATAATGTAATCTGATAATGTACAATCAAGCTGGTGGGCCAACTCCCTTTTGGTGTTAGGTGATGAATAATTGGTATTGTAAGACTGGTGGGTATGGGGGCGGCAAGGGACCGGCAACGCCATGCCGCCCCGGGCTACACCGCCCCCAGGGCCGGCAACGGCATGCCCGGCAATCCCTTGCCGTTGATGCCGTGCCTTGTGGCTTGTGATTGGTGGGTGGTGGCCCGTCTTCTTTGCCGGAGCGGCAACCACACCCGGTGGTCTAAGTGGAAGGAAAGACCCAAATTTTAAATAAAATTATTAAAAGTTGACGTGTCACATCAACAGAAGATACGGGGATGATAGATTGATATAAACTATGAAATCCGAAAACATTACAAGAATATTACAATAACACAAACAACTGAACAAGGGCTTAAAGTCCATAAAATCACAGCGATATAGAAAAGTTGAAGATGGTGAAAAAATAAAAAAGATAAGATAAGTTGTTCTTGTTCCACCATTTTCTAACCCATAGTTGTAAAAGCAAGTAAACAAATGGGTCTAGTAGAATCTCACTTCTAGCATAGCTATTAGTTACAAGGAGGGTGGGATAACGGCAAATATTTTTTCTATCCCAAAAGATAGAGAGGTTATTCCGCTCGTGACTTCAAACAATCTTTTATTATGATATATACACAATAGTAATCTAGATAACATAAAATTAGCTTAAAAAAGAACAACCACCACATGAAGAATCTGTTTGGAAAATAACCATAAGGGTGGACGGGGTGGTCCGTGATGCCCACCCCGTGATCACTGTGATGATCGCGAACACCGGCCCGCTCACTGAATCATGCCTGCGATCAGATAATATTGCGATGCTCATCACAATCGCTAGCTGCTGCTAGCCGTTAGCCGACGGTCCAAATATTTTTAAAAAAATCCAAAAATTAATTACCCCCACTATAAATACACATATTTACCCCATTTTTTTACACATTCAAATCATTCTTTTCATCTTCAAAAACAAATATACAATTCTTCTCATCTTCACAAAAAAATCACAAAAATCACACACAATGGTTACGTGGAAAGAAAAACTTCGCTAAAATCGACTATGCTACCGAGGTCGGCGTGGATTTTACGCACATTTCGGCGTGGCGAATGCTACGCAACAAATTTTAGGTTTTATATTTTCTAGTATTTTTTTATTTAATGTAAGTTTTCTTATTTTATTTTATTTAGAGAAAATTGCTCGAATGGTCCCTGTGGTTTGCACTTTTTTCACCTATAGTCCCCAAGTTTTCAAAATTACAGCCATAGTCCCGAAACAGTGAAATTTTCTAACTCGGATAGTCCCTGGAGCTAACTGAGGTTAAATAATCCAGTTAAGTGGGTGTGAAATTACTAAACTACCCTTACTTTAATAAAAAAAAATAATACTAATTAATGTGGGTCCCACACTTCATCTTCCCCACTTCATCTTCTTCACCTCATCACCTCCACAAACCACCACCACCGATCTCCACCCTCCACCACCACCGACATCCACCAACCACCCACTTCATCCTCCCCAATAAACCCTAGCTATAACAGCTAACACTTTCTTCCTTCCTCCTCATTTGATCAGCCATCACACCCAAAATGAAACTCTACCCGCCTCTCTCTCTAAACCACCTTCTCTCTCATCGATCTCTCTTTCCTCCTCCCCTTTTCAGCGTCGGCTGACCACCACCCAACTCGGTGGTGGTGGTGCAGTGATTTTGAAGCCCGAAAGGGCTGTGTTGGTGACTCTTTTCAATAGATCCGACGGGAGTGGGGGTTTTGGTGGTGGTTTCTTGATGGTGATAATCGAATGGTTCACTGCAGGTCTGATTGGTCGTGGTTATGGGTGAAAAAGACGATGGTGGTGGTTCGTTTGATCTGGTTATGGTTAGTGGTGACGGTCGTAGGTGGTGGTGGTCACAGAGGAGGTTGTTTGGTTCGGGTAGACCCAGACCTGGTCTGGTCCGGACATGGTTATGGTGTTGGTGTAAGGGTTCGATTTAGGCTGTGATGTTGGTTCGGGTGGTGGTGCTCGAGTGTGGTTTAGGTTTTGGTTCGAGTGGGTGGTTGCTGGTTGGTGGTGGTGGTGGGTGGTGGTGGTGGGCGGTGGTGATAGGGTGGGGAAGATGAAGTTGGTGGTGGTGGTGTAGGGATTAAGGGTTTTTTATATATTTAATTATTATAAAACGTGGGGCCCACTTGTGTTATATTTTATTTGTTTTATTGAAAGGGTAGGTTTAGTAATTTCACACCCACTTAACTGGATTATTTAACCCCAGTTAGCTCCAGGGACTATCCGAGTTAAAAAATTTCACTGTTTCGGGACTATGGCTGTAATTTTAAAAACTTGAGGACTATAGGTGAAAAAAGTGCAAACCACAGGGACCATTCGAGCAATTTTCTCTTTTATTTATGTAATTTGTTTTTATTTAATGTAATGTTTTATTTTTTATTTTAAAAAAAAAAAAGTTTAGTTTGATTGTATGATTACACTACTAATGTTTTGTGATGAATGTTATAGGGTGTGAGAAAAATGATGTGACAAAATGGTATTGGGTGTGATAGTATAATGGTGTGATATAATCACCCACCACCCCATCCACCCTCAATCGCATTTATATCCAATTTTTTTTTGAAAAACAACAAAAAAGTTTTGAGCACAAAACAAAAAGTAGTTTGAAAAAAAAAACGCTTGGAAATGTAACAAACACTTTCGAAAATTAAAATAAAACAACATAAAATACACATGTGACACAAGGAACAAGAAGCAAGGAGCCATAAAAGCAGGTACAGGGTACAGTGAAAATAGCGTGAACGGTAGGTATACTACACAAAGAGGTACATGTACCGATCGGGTTTGCCCCGATTGCTAAGTGTTATGTGTCTTATTTCCAAGGCTTGATACCAAACCACATCGAGCCGTGGGTCTCACTGGAAGCAGTCTCTCTATTCTTAGGGGTAGAGGTAAGGCTGTCTACATCTTACCCTCCTCAGACCCTACCTTAGCTTTACTATAGGTGGGATCAACTGAGTATGATGATAATGATGGTAGGTATACTACACAATGTCTACTGTACATGTACTTATATTAGATGCATGCTATGCGTGATTCATGAAATTCTGAAGACATTTTCATGAATCCTAAATAAGTCCCAACCATCCTATATTTGGGAGAAATGATGTGATTTCAATATTACATAATGATATTTGTTTTCAACAATTTTAGCTTATTGCTTGCCCGTCTTTCTATAATTGATAGTTACCGTTAATAAAAAAAAGGATCTTTAATAGTATATGTAATGGGGCGCTAAACATGGCGTTAAAATGAATTTAACACCCCCATGGGGCCTTAAATTTGAAAAAGTGGTTGTGACGTTAAATGTTTAGCGCTGGAAAGAAAATCTCCCACCCAATTACAGGTTGCCACCTCATCCTCTCTCTCCTTTTATTATTATTTTATTATTTTTTTTAATTTAAAAGATAAAATAAAATATTTAAGAGGCTTTAAATTTCCCCCACACTACATTACATTTTGAATTCAGATGCCACGTAGACTAATCAGTGAGGAGAGCCTTAAATTTTTTTTCGCACTATCTAATACATTAATACTTCACTATTTGGATCATTATGTCATGCAACTTACTTATCAAAATATTATTATAACTTACACTAGCCTAAAAGAATGATGATGATGATAATAAATTAATAACGTAAAGACTTAAACAACAAAAACAACCGGTCAATATATTCGATGTGTCTGCCACACGCTGTATAATATATTTTATAAAATCAACATATCATGTAGGAATGAGAGAAACCTGTTCGACGATTTGACGCTGTGTGAGAGTGTCGAAACCAGAGACCAGCGCATAGGCGCCAGTAACAACGAGGAGGCTAGCTCCAGCGTCCTGAAGGAGATGACCGGAGACATCGACGGTGAAAACACGTGGCGGCAGGAGAATAATAGATCGGTGAATGTGAACATTATTTTTAGAAGTGTTTGGAAGTAGAAGATGGTGGTGGCGAAAATGTGTGATCGGACGGCGGAGAAGAGAGAGTTTAGGATTAAGAGCGACGGCGGAGATGATGACGGAGGAGAGAGGGTAGGTGGCCATGTGGTGTGGGACCAACTGCTGCACCGGTTTTCAGAAAAGGGGTAAACTTGAATGCTACTGCAAGTGCTACGACTGTCATGCGTATGTGTGTTTTTATAGCGTCACATACATTAATTTCCTAAACAAATTGTGCTTTAATATTCTCCCAACTAGCCAATCCCTTTGGTGGAGTGGATTTAGGGATGGCAAAAAAAATCCAAGCTTGACGGGTATACCTGAAATCCGAAACATTTGAGACAGGTATACCTGATACCTGACGGGTATGGACAAGTTTGGTATTGAAAAAAAATATTTTGCGAGTATGGGACGGGTATGGTATTAGGTGATACCCGACCCGATTACCCGAAACTAAACACTCATCTACCTGAAATATATACCCGAATACTTTTAAGTTTTATATATATCTTTTCTTAACTATTTTTTAATAATGTTTCATTCTAATAGATTCATTATTTGAAGAATAAACTTTTTGTCTAAAATATATATTCTAATAACATTATTATTTATATTTATATGATATGAAATATATAAATAGTTTTCAAAATTCATACTATAATATATATTTACATATTAAATGTTTCAAATATTATTATGGCGATAATAATATATATGTTACTTAGGTTTAGGATCCTGTACAAAGTACATTTTTCGTGAGAAGTGTGAGAAGGACTAGGAATTGACATGTAGACATCATGTTTTGGATTTAGGAATGATGTTTTAGGTTGTTTTAACTTGAAAAACACTAAACACAACAATCTAAAACACGATACAATGTATTATAGTCTTTAAATTTAAAAAACAGCTAAAACACACTACTTAACGCTTAAAACACACTGCTAATGTTCTTAGCATGGTGTTTTAAGTTTTAAGCCTAAAATACATCGTTTTCGGTTTTTAATTGTTATGTTTGGTGTTTTTATAGGCAAAACAATCCAAAACATCACGACTAAGTTCAAAAAATGATGCCTAAGTATCAATTTTTAATACTTCTCACACTTCTCACAAAAAAAGCACTTTGTACACGATCTTGACCCATGTTACTTATTACAATTTCATATACTCTAAATTTCTTAAAACATAAGACTATAAAATAAAATAAATATATATATATATATATACATGGAAATACGAGCGGGTATACCCGATACCCGCGGGTATGCTCTATACCCGACGGGTAATGGGACGGGTATGGTATGAGATTTTATAACCGGGTATGGGTATGGTATTAATCAAACCTGACCCATACCCGACCCGTTGCCATCCCTAAGTGGATCTTCATTGTTTTATTTGTGGAAGGTGGGGAGTTCGAGTCCTACCGTCATCAAAATCCTGCTGGTGGGCCGGGTTTTACCGCAGTGTGCCTTCTGGCGGTGGGTTTTCCCCCGGAACTGACCCGGGTTACTCTCGGAGTAATCCTTTGTCCAGTGGGCACTTCGAGAGTGCTCGGGATTGATTTGTTGGACGTTCAAAAAAAATCTGCTAACTGGACGCTGACATGACAGTGTGATAAAACTACAACTCACTCAATTGATCATGTTATGGTTCAAGGTGAGCAGTGGTTTTATCCAGTTATTTTATTTTTATGCTTTCTAAAAAACAACCCAACGCTACTTTTACTCTGCTAACCCACGCGAGCATGGTAGCATGGGCTCGCGTGCAGCCACATTCGCGCATGTATGCTGTGGTGTTCGCGAGTCACAAAGATCAGCTGGCCGCTCGCGCCTGTTCGCTCACGACCCACAACACAGTCTTATGGATTTTAGAACGCTTTGGATAGTGATACATCTCTTCCATATAATTACACCCTTCTCCTTTATACGTCGTGTATAGGCATCTGACATTACTTTGACTAATGTGTGTTAATTGTGCTCCCTTACGCGCCTCTCATACACCGCATGTATATACGACGCGTATAGACCTATACACAACGTATTTGTCTCTAACATGACCTTGACTGATGTGCATTAATTGTCTCTAACGCGTATAGACCTATACACAACGTATAGACCTATACATGGCGTATAAGTCTTTGACATAATTTTAACTGATGGAAATTAATGACGCATGAAAGTTTGTGCAACCTCCTATACGCTTAAACGTTATACGCAGCGTATAGATATTCTGCAATTAATTTTAAGGGTGTGTAGAGGCAATCACCACAAATTTAGATTGTTACTTTCGTCAATAATAATTTTGATACCAGGAGTACTGATGCTTTCCGTTTTTATCTTTGTTGCTAGGGCAAATATCATTTTCATGGAAAAGTAACTTTGTCTTGTTTTGATTTTCTTTCATCTTGTTTGTAACTAATTTACAATATTTTTATCTAGATAAAAGTCACTCAATTAATTGTTCATGATAGGTAGATACATTTATATTTTTCATTAGAATGAGATTGCTATTGTTAGGTTAAGACAGGGCCAGCCCTGAAAACTCAGATATCCAAATCGAGATGTGAAAATTATGCTCCTAGCCTTACCTTTAAGCCTTAACGAAATAAATAATGAAAACTATTTTTTAAGCTGCTATTAAAGTAATATCAAATTGATGGATCAAATTTTATTTTCCACTTAGGTTGTAATCTAACAGTAGATGGAACACGAACAAACCCTCTTGGGGGGAGGTTGGGAGTTCGAATTCCACAAAGTGTGAAAATATAAATGGGTAAAAGTTTGGCTATAAAAAAAATTGTTTCATAACAAAAATAAAAGTTAAAAAGGAAGTCAAAGCCAACCGGTAAAAAGTAAAAATAACTAAATGTGAGCCCTCTTCATTTCACCTTCTTCCTCTCTAGTTTTACACTCATTAATAAACCTGTAAATTTTTTTTCTCAAACCATTTCATTTTCTTCTTTAATTTTTAACTTCTCTCAACATTTCTTTACTTTATGTTTTATATAAACTACCATTCACTTTGATTAATACTTAATTAACAATTTTGAGGCTCAAACATACAAAAATCCATCGAATTAAGGACATCACTATTAAGAAAACTTAGATTGTCATAGGGTCAATATACCCCCGAGAAATTGAACCCGGGCCGAGAGTCCTCCCGCACCCCTTGAGGGCCGGCCCTGGGTAAAGCCAACATGTAATAGTTTGAACTAATCGAACAACCGAATTAACCATTAAGCTGGGTAAACAAAGCCATAAGTATAATAAAGAAATGAATCCGTAAACTTTTTTTTGAACGATCAACTAAAGTATTGTCGGGTACTCTGTACGCGGCCCCCAGTGGCCGAAAGGGGCCCTAGACGGCCTCTAGTCCGTACGGACAGAGCCCTTTGGCCCACCCGTCTCCTGTTCCAGGGAAAACCCGGCTCACAAACCCGCCCGAATGCACGACGGTAGTGAACCAGTAAAACCTGGAGGGATCAGGAGTCGAACCCATGACCACAAGGGTCAAGGGTCTCTCCATCACTTCCCAACCACCTACCCCACCACAAGGGTGGAGACATCCATCACATGCCTCCCGTAAACTAAATCTTGATAGAAGAAGGGTTAATGATTTTATTTATTAAAAATTTAGTCCACCCACTAATCATATTATTTGTTAAAATGATTGGTGAAACTATTTATAAAAGTTGATACTAATAATGTAATTTTCAATAAATACATATGAAAATGACAAATTTGATAGCCACGTCCTCTAATCGTGTAATTATCCTATCTATATCTATATCTATTTCTATATCTATATCTATATCTATATCTATATATATAATAAACCAAAGCATTTTTAATGACATGTCATAATATTATGCAATTTCTTTTTTGAGAGATGCCACATAGGATGTGATGTGGCAACTCTAGACCAATTAAAAAAATAAATAAATATGGTTTAAATATGATTTAACATAATCTATTAAATACCTAATCTACTAAATGTAAATATTAAAACTTTATTATTTTCTCTCTCATGTTTCCTCTCATAACTTTTAAATGTTAATATCTTTTATATACGAGATTTTTTTTAAAAAAAAAAATTACACCAAATTAACGAGCGTTTTATTATCTTTCCAACGAGTACCATAGTGCTATATAAAAAAACGGAGAAAAAAACGACTATTTTTTGTAACCCGATAGGTATTGTGTCAGATTTGAAATTAGTTTAAAAAAAAAATTGTGGGTTTGGGTCGGGCCTGGGATTAGGTGATACCCGACCCAATTACCTTTTTTATATATTAAAATATGATAACTTATGGCAGAGATTTGTTTAAAATAATAATAATAATAATAATAATAATAATATTCATTAATCATATATTGGCAGATGCCATTTTTATAGTTTAGATATTTCTAAATTTATTCACTTTACTTAGATTTCTCAACCCGGGACGCTCCCGGGGTATAAACTAGTATCTTAATAATCAAAATCCTATATCTTAATAATCAAACTTGATAAATAGTGTTATGTCATCTCTGTAATTTAATTGTTTGTTTAGGGTACTTTAAAAACGAAAGAAATGGTAATAAAATAGCATGCATAATAATTTTTTTTAATTTATTAGAGGGGACGGGGCATAACCAGGAACTATCACGGGTACCCCACTACCAGGACGGTAACAACGTCGCTGGTGGTGCTGGTAGGGGTCCCGTGGACCGTAATTCTGGCTGTAACTAACGGGCGTGAAACTGATTATTTTGAATGAAACGGTCAAATTTTTTGACCGTTTATTTTTATTAACCGTTTTATTATTTTTGATTGTTTTTTTTATCGTTTATTTTTTTACCACACAATATAAACACCATATACTTTATTTCACACATATACAATTATACATTAATGAAAATGGGTGGTGACAATTTGTTTTCGATTGCATATCGTCGTTGATCATTTCGCGCAAACTGCCAAGCTACAAACAATCCACCGGTAACACACCCACTGACAAACCCTCATACAGTCATACTTTAGACCCACCGGTAACACACCCTCCAACATTTGAAATTTACGAGTCACAACTTCCTGGCTATTCGATGACGGAAGAATTGCATTACGTATATGATTACACAATGGCTCTACTACAACTAGAAGCAATATGGATTGGAGATGTTGTTAGAGTGCCAGTGCGTAACACTCCTACAGTGCAAAACCCACCGCACGAAGGTTGTGAAACTGACCTCGGGGTCGAATACGTAATGTATTCAGATGAAGAACTGTGTTGCCGACATCATAAAGTGAGGGATATCGACATGAGAGGTTAGACGGGCGTGATAGTGATCGTGACTACTCTTCGCCCGAGTCAATTATGTATTCTTTCTTTTATTAGCTATGTATTTGTTTAAGTTTAGGTATGTAATAATTTAAGTTTAGGCATGGAATAAATTAAATTTTAGGAATGTAATAACTTAAATTTTAGGAATGTATTAAACATTAATATCATATAAATTTTAATTAATTAAAATAGAAATTAAACATTCATACCATACAAATTGCAACAACCAAACTATATTATTTTAACCTAACACAACAATTGTCATACCGCAACATGGTTGAAATTCATGTTGTGTGTAGCCACATAGTTGACTCGTGTGAGTTGAATTGCCATATCATCAGCAAGATCAGGGTGCTCCGCAATCGTGGCTTCAAAGAGGGTGTTCCGTCGGATACACTTGGCAAAGAGATTCGCCCACTTACTAACGAGTGAATCCATGATGCGGTAATTTTTACCGGTTAATCGGTTGAATTCCACCAACACGTTGCGCCAAAACGAAACTCTCCCTAAACCGAGAGGATGATATGCATTTTGGATATCTATATATGTCCTCACTAACGCGATCTCCTTATTTACATTCCACGGGACCATTTATACTAGATGATTAAAAGATGATTTTGATTTTGGTATTAGAAATTATGTGGTTTTATAGGGTAAAAAAATAGTTGTCAGGAAACGGTAATATTACCGTTGTGAACATTTATTACCATTGACATTTAAAAAACGGTTAGTTTTATTGAATTTAAATGAAAATAAATAAAAGAATCAGTGAAGTGCTACCTTCAAAACTGTATTTCAGTAAAGTGATGTAGCAGTGCATGACCGGTTAAAATCAGTGAAGTGAAAAGTTTTCTAGCTAAGGCTAGTGAGTACGGGGACAACCCAAATGAGATGTCCTCCATGCCACATAGACACCACATAATCAAAGGTGAGATGTCCTCATTTTGAGGACTAACCAAGGATGTGAGGACATCCCACCTCATTTATTATTAATCATTTTATTTTGTTTAAGTTTATTTTTTAATTATATTTGAAAGGAAATAATAATTAACTATTTAAAAACTAAAAAAGTGATTCGTACAAAAATTACCAAAAAAAAAATACACCCAAATATTAATAAAAAACATTAAACATTAAACACTCGAAATTAAACACTAAACATTCGAAATTTAAAAAGCACCTACATTAAAAAAACCGCAACAATTGCCATGCGAGAAGATGGGGGTGCAGAATTCTTCCCCGTGAGCAGCCCGATGGTCTTCTTGTGTGCATTCGATTGCCGCTCGTTCGGTAATACCTGGGTTCGCCTCCATTTTGGCTTGAAATAGGATGTTCCACCTCATACACCTTCTGTGTAAGGTTCGCCACTTACTAGCGAGTTGATCCGCACTGCGGTGATTTGTTTGGCTTAAACGATTGTATTCCGCCAAAACGTTGTTCCAAAAAGAAGACGTGTTGACTTATTCATGCGTTGTCCCTTTGATATTGATCCAGGCCGTGACCAATTTGGTCTCGTTATCATAAGTCCAGGCTGCCATTTTTTAGATTCTTGTGTGTTTTGGGGAGGTTTTTTTTTTTATAAAAGATAAGTGAAGATTGTAGAGAAAATGGTAATAAAATGTGAAAGATGGGTTGGTTTTTTATAGTTTGTAAAAAATGATTTATTTTTAACTAGCCGTTAGTTAAAATGTAGGTGGGAACGGTCGAATTATTTATTATGAGAGAAGAAGTTTGCCCCGTTTCAAACGTTCTCTCGAGAACGTTGAGGACGAAGACGCCCCAAAGGGGGCGGTGTTCCCGTTCCGGACGGCCCAAAATGGACACGGGGATAGCCTCCATACCCACTAGCCTAAGGCCCCTCCCTCTTAATTGTACTTTTACACGAAAGAAATTAATGCGATTTGACAACTAAATGGCCACGTAAAATGACCCCATGAGCTCTAGAAGTGGACGTACAAACTACAATGCATGTGGTATGTTTAATGTTTAATGTTGACAGCGTAAGATCGTTAAACTTATAGTTTATTTGACTAGGCTGTTTCCTCGTAAATTTAACATATCTTACCCAGACAAACCAAGATACATCATACCATTACCTTCCAGATGACATTCCCGGTCCAAGGATCACCACTTAGGAAACCTCTAATCGGGCCGACCTAGCATGTTCGGGTCCAACACATATGGGATTCACAACACAAGGCCTTGAGTGGCCAAGTTGAGCCCACCTCATCTCCTATACAGAGGGAGTTCAATTCATCAAAAGACTTGCTCTCCAGTCTCCATTACTTTCTTCTCAATTTTACTCTCATATTTATACTATCTGTTAATCATAAATACTATACTGACTTGAGTGTCGGATGGTGGTTCAGAGACCCCGGTCTCTGGCCCCTTTTAACACGTTCTCGTTATGGTGTGCAGGTCTGAAGTGGATCGAAGAAGACAAAGTGTGCTTGGTTCTATTTTCTAAGTATGTAAGTTGATATTTACTATAACTTCTCTTCCACTTTCATGTAATAGCACTATTTTCTACATGGCACATCAATTGATACATCAAATATCATATATGATGTGACTCATAAATTGCAATATAATTAATACGAAAGAAACAATACTACAAACAAGACAGCATACATTACCACAGGGGGGTCATTGGTTACTAATCCTTTTCTATTACAAATTTCAAGTAAGAACAACCAGTTTGGCCAACAAGTCCCACGTTTTTGTTATTGGCATACAGTTTACCAAGTTCTATCAACGCTATAGATACCTGAGAAACAGTTACAGGTTGCTTCATGATCCATACTAATCGTTTACGAGGGCCCACGGTTACATGTCTACAGGACCCCAAATGTTCTTGTCATCAGATTGAGGATCTCCTAGAAAAGAACCAAGTTTCGGTCGTGTAGGTTGGTTTTTATCGAGCGGGAAGTTCCAAAATAAATCGGAAGTCTCGAAGAATATGTAGAACAAGACTGCAGATGCCAAAAACAGTCCTAGAAGCAACATATATATCTGCCATTCTGTACCACAAAAGGAAAATAATTTATGAAAATCACAAAAAATAGGCAAAAAGAAAAATTTTAATGGAAAGAGACAGAGTTACCCATGTATGTTGTTTGATATATGTATTATATTCTTTTTCTTTTTCTTTTTTTTCAAATTGTTATTCGGAGTATCACTCAACATGACATATTTAGAAAGATAATCATTTATTGTATTTTATATTTTAAGAATTTAAGAATATTTTACTTATTGACTTTTTTCATGTTTTATGAATCTAGATGTATATTTTGCTTCTCTTTACATAACTTAACAAAATATACAAAAAAATATATATTAATAAAAAATGGAAGATTAAGCATGAAAAAAATAGAAAAAAAAAGTATATTTATTAGTTTTGAAAAAAAGAAAATTCATTTAAAATTATTATTCCAGTAGAGATTTATTTATGTTAGTATAAGATTGATAAGTAAAAACAGTTGGATTAAAATGTGACTTGTCATTCCATTCTTGGAGGAATGAAAATCATTAGAGAGAATCACATTTCTTGTGGAATGGTCCATTCCAATTTTTTTTCATTCTGTAGGAATACTTCATTTCATTCCGGCTTCCGTTCCTCTATACTAAACGCGACCTTATTGAACATGCGCGTGTGTGTGTGTGAGAGAGAGAGAGAGAAAGAGAGGGACCTTTCCAATCTGCAGGAACATTTAACTTAGTTATCATAGCTCCCCATTCACTTGATGTCGAAAGAACAACCCTGTAAAAGTGCACCAACACATTACAAAATTAGTTGGATGACAAATATTATTTATAAAATTTTGAGAAAAAAGTGTTCCGGGTCAACCCGTCCCACCACGCCTGCATGTGTTGCTTTACCTTTCACTGGGACAGAAATCCAAAGAGGTGACCGGAAATCCCAAATGAAGCCTCTTACTCCAGTGGGAGACCTCCATCTTCTTTACTGTTATCACACATATATCACCATCTTTACTTCCCCTGTACCATTAATATGTTCCATCAGAGATAAATCTCAAGATATATCATTCAAATATTGCTACTATTCATCAACCAACTAATTTTCTTTGTTATGTTAATCTTGAGATATAATCTTAATTATTAATAATTGCTAATAAAACTTACTGAGCTAAATATTTCCCATCCAAGCTGATAGACATTACACATGCAGGCTTTTTAAGAAGTCTTTTAAACCCAATTCTGTCCCACGTGCTGATGTCCCAGACGACTGTGATTGATCTATTGCCTGCGTACATATAAAATTATAAATCCATAAAGCAGAAAAGGGGCTTCGTAAAAGAAAAAAAAACTGATTATATAACAATTTATACAAATGTGAATATACCTTTCTGGACAGTGCAAAACAAGAATGGTTTTGTTCCATCCTTAGAAAATCGACATAACTCAATTTTCTCATCCTGCAACGGAGATAAAAGAAAGAATCACAACACCATTACACCAGAACTATAAAGAAAATCGGTTCTGTATCAGAGTTTGTTTTTTGTCTTTTTTATTTAAGACTTACTGAATCTCGAGTCAAAGTGTTGACTGGGACGCCATCATTTGCATTCCAAATCCTAGCGGAGCCATCGGTAGATGTTGAAGCTAAGAATTCCGAGTCTAGGCTGAGAGTACATAAACCAGCAAAACAAGATTGGTAGAAAAACTAAACTTCATCAGATTTTGTGCTTCTTCTACATTAAATGTCAATATGTCATTATATATGCATGCACAACTCTGAAACGATTTTAAGGTTGTTTGAGAGAAAGAAGAGTGATACGACTAATCAAAATAATCAACCAACTCAATTGAGGTGGCAAAGGGCCTGTCGGTTGGATTGGGTAACATGTCCCGGTCAAACAAGTAGCTCATTGTAAGAAACGAGTCTGGTTGTCCCAAAGACACAGTCCTAACTTTTTATTTTATTTTACAACAGCTGGGACATAAAATTTGATTAACAATGTGCATTATTTTAAGTTTTCAATAATAATCGAGTTTCTCTTTAGATGATTTTGGAGATTCTGTGCATTCAGAAAACACAATGGGGGACTTTCGACCCATTTGACCCGTTTCATTTAAAGCTGACTTTTTACAAGTTTGGCCTGATATATATAAAAGATAATCTAAATCAAACGCATTCATAAGTAAACAGGTGAAAATTGCCACCTCTACTACTCAAGAGACAAGGTAACAAATAGAGCTAGACCTTTTAAAGCGCTTTAACTATATATACTAGTTTTCATCCATTAAATATTCAAAATCCACGCACCTGAAATCCATATCGTTGAATGACTTGTGAGCTTTTGGTTCATCTACTATGACACGCATGCTTGGCCACTCATGTATTCTGAGATGCCCATCCTTCAGCAATTCATCAAATAAAAATCGTGTGTAGTGCACAAAAGGGAACTTATAGCCAGTTATCAACATGAAAAAAGAGATGAGAGAAAGAAGAATATGCTTACCACCCCTCCCGCAGCAAATCTAGATCCATCAGTACTAAAGGCTAAGCACTTTTGTGGTCCCACATTTTGAAGAGGTTTTAGGTCTTTGGTCAACATTTTAACATTTTTCTCTTGACCATATATTTCAAACAACCTGCACATTAAATATAAAAGGCCATCATCTATCTATAACTATCAAATAATATTTGGGATCATTAAAGTAATGTAAGCTAAAATGTCAAATTGAATCAGCAGAAGAAGGCTTCCCCAGAAAGTTGAATGGCTTGCTCTATAAACAAACTACTTAGAGCCATGACAAAAGGACATCATGATCATCATAACTGAGAATTCTAGACATGACTCGACATTTTAAATTTCAAACTCGTGACAAAATACGTAAGATTCGGTAAATTAAAACAAAATAATAATATATAAAAGGTGGCATAACCACACAACGCATTTGTACTTAACTACTTATTGCTTTGAATATGACATAGAAGGCGGTTATGTGAAACCACCTCTTTTCCCCTCTCCCGCTACTTCTAAATATCTTTTATGCACTACGTACAAGTTTTGTTAGTTAGGAGAGACTCATAATTCATTGACACACTATTTGTTAAAAAGGTATGGATCGTGAGAGTATCAAAATATATTATTAAAAAATAATGCGATTAGCAAAAGAGTGAACACTTAATAAGATCAAACACAAAACACTATGACATTCATTAGAATGCTCCTCGGTTCTAACAAAAAAAAAACACATCCTTTGAAAAGTTTCTCTTCTAGTGTTCCACTAAAAACACATGCAACATCATAACTTAGTCTTCAGTTTACATTTGTATAAATATCCAAAGGTCTGTTCCCCTTCACAAATTTCGAAAGGTGTTTGTAGTATAATAGATGTATTTATCGCACCTCCTTCCAATTGTATAATAATTGTATCTATCGCACCTCCTAAAAATAATCAATTTGCCTCAACATAATATTGTTCAAATCAACAAATGAAAAAAATCCAAAGAGGGACATTTGGTGGTAACGTTAGCTACTTTTACATTTATCATCTATCTCAATAATTAGATTTCTAATTCTTCATGCTACCTTACCTGATTATCCAAATCTGATTGTTTTAATCCTACTAAACCTTAACCACAACTGTTTACCCAAACACTCGCAAGTCGCAACCCATGATTGAGACTTCAAATAGCAATAACCACTTCCCACACACATCCAAACACACCTAATAATTATGTCACTAACATGAACAGCAAATTACAACAAATTCTAACAATCAAAAGTCCTCACACGTTTAAGTTTAATATCTAATTGAGCATACCTGCAACCGTCCTTAGTCGTAGAGCATATAATATCATCACCGCTTGGATGCACCGCTAGACTCACTGGATCACAACCGTCTTCAAACTCAAAAGTCGCCTATTCATCCATACAAATAACACACTAACACATTCAAACAACAAACACACATATATATATATATGTATATATTTAGAGAGAGAGAGAGAGAGACCGAAGGAGAGGGAGAGAGAGAGTTGGTAATACGATCGAATGTGAAGATTTGGAGAGACGCAGGGAGATCGCCGTGTTTGGACTTCCCTAACGCTACAAGATGAGCATTTTCCGGTCGACGGATCCACGTGGCACAGATAACCGTCCCTTGCTCCGCCGCTACGCCGCCGTCCATTGGGTTGGAGAGAGGGTTTTGGTTTGGGTGTTTAATTTTGGGGGCAGTTTAAAAAGCTGTTTATTGTTATTAATGAAATAGTCAACTATATAAACCACATCGTGAAGGCGGGTCAACTGTCATTGTAATTTGTATCGGATCTAAACGGATATCCGGTTGCACGATTCGTCGTGGGCCGGCGCTCGTCCGTTGATTACTATAAGTGGGGGCCTACAATAATCCCCTTTTTATCTTTTTATGATTTTATCAAATCAACGCTTTCTTGCATAAAAGTTCTTGTAGTCCAGTTGGTTGATTGAGGGCCGAAAGTTTCTTATGTGAAGCTTGAGTTCAATTTTCACTAGCTACATTTGGAGGACATTAGTGGAGGGGAAATGAGGGATGACCTAGTAATTGGCTTGGGTTCGAGTCATGATCCTGATCGGTTTTACCGATTATTTCACCGTCGTGCCTTCGGGCGAGTGAGTGGTCGGGTTTTCCTGGGAATTGGTGGCAATTGGTGGCCCGGGTACTCTCGAGTACCTGATTCGCCAAAAGGGTGCCCGAGAGTGCTCGGAAATTGATTCGTTGGCCGTTCAAAAAAAAAAGTTATTCTTATGAAATAATTAAAATTCATTATCTTATTTACTACTCAGATATCCGCGCATTACGACGGGAAACAACATTTAATTAATATGTGCATTGTGTGTTGTATTTTAAGAAATTATACTGTAAAACTTAAATCTAAGATGTCAATAAGAAATGTATTATAGTACAGAGGCTTTAGAAGGGTTTAGCATTGCTTCTAATTTACAAGCACTCGCCCATCTCTCCTACATAACGATTATGACCCAAAAACTGAAAATGGAGTGAATAGTGAATCATTCATATTAGATTAAATCTTACCTTAGCTTTTGTTATTGGTGGGATTAACTGAGTATGATGATGATGACTCGTATAATTACTAAATTCTTTTTTGAGAGTGATTTACTATTGCAATAAGTATATCAATTTTATACAACATTTTTTTTGTTGTACGAGTGTAAGAGGCTCTCATTTCTACAGGAATAGGGGTATGAGATTGGTTTTTAGAGATAAAAGAAGGAAAAACTGGGGCTGTCGCACTCCTGTTGCTGACAATGTTTGTCTTTCGGCGACGTTGTCATCGAGAACTGGGTAAAGAGAGAGAGAGAGATGTTCGTGGTCTGTCGTTGCCATTGCCTAAATTGCCTCTTCCGCATTGTTTTTAAGGCGGGTTTTGGGCACTTACAGATTGGTTACCCTTTTCCGATTCTTGGTCTCCGGGTTTTGGGCGCTTACAGGTTGTGATATGTTTTTAAGGCAGTGATGAGTTGAATAGTTTGAGACTTTGAGTATAATCACGAATGAGGATGTTGTTTTAACGTGACAAAGTTAGTGGATGGTTGGTGTTTATTTGTAACTTCCCTTGCAGCCAAGATGGTGTATCCTTTTAGTAACTCTAAGCTTCGGTTAAAGTTTTGTAACATAGTCAAAATGGATCACAACCTATAGTGAAATAATCAAAGTGCTGCCGCGTAAAGTGAGGTAATTAAGAGGGTGTTTGGGATTGCGTTTTGAATCTAATTTTTAGATTATTGCGTTTTGAAAACGCATATAATCAATTTTTAGTGTTTGGATTGCGTTTTCAAAACGCAGATAATCAGATTTTTAGTCTACCAAAACGCAATAATCTATAAGCAGCTCCACCCCTGTTTTTTCAAAACGCATAATCTGTTTTGAATAATCAATCTCAAACACCCTCTAAGTGTATATATAATGAAATTCACTTATGAGTTCCATAACGTGGAGTTGACTTACGTATTACTACCTTTTTTATTCATCCATTTGTGAATTAAATTTATCAATGATCAATATTTTTTTAAGACATTTCCCAATTTGACATTACTCAATACAAGTTAAATATTCAAGTCGTGTACTACACATACAAATCAATGAATTTTAAAATTAGCATTTTGGTATTTGTTAGACTCTTCCCAATTTGACATTACTCAATACAACTTAATTATTCAGGGTGTGTATTATTCATACTGTTAATCAATTTTAAATTAAAGCCTAATAATATACTAGTGCAATGCACGCGCGTTGCCGCGGGTATGTATTTTTATTCACATTTTAAATTGCCAAAACTTTATACACCATACTATCATTTATCCAATCCGATCTGTGCTTTATTTTTATTTGCAACATTTAGTTACACACATGAACCAAAGAGCCTTTAGCCTACTGGTTATAAAGTGTTAAATAAGGCTTAGCCTTTTCTTGCGGTGATAATTCAAATTCCATTGGTAACAAAAAGTTAATCCATTAAAAAAAAGTTACATGAATTAATCTATTACTTGGTAATGGTTCTAGGTACCAAAAAGTTAATACATGAATTAAATGTATTGAATGGTGCAATTGATTTGTATTAGTGACTTGTACATAAGGGCATAGATGGAAGAAAAGGTAAAAGTTAGAGATTTATGCATGAGACCCTTTGTATGCCATCTTAAAATGATGGTGAAATTACATTCTTACCCATCTCTCCTCCTTAATAAGGTAACTAGTAAATTACCCCGTGCGTTGCGGCGGTTTTTAAACGTGACTAAGTACGTAAAGGTAACCCAAGTTAAAAATTAATGTTTTTACCAAAATGGTAATTTTAAATTAAAAGTATTTGATACATAAATCAGGATATTAAGTTTTCTTTTAGTAAGTTGTAATATACTGAGAGAAGGAGATAGAATTATTGGCAACAAATACATATATTATATGAGGTTAGACATCATGCTTTAAAGAGTTATACAATTCAACAAACAAAAAAAAGACAAAAATGTCCAATTACTACAATGTTTATAAGCTCCAACAAAGCCTAATAGAACCATCACAAGCATTGCTTGTTATTATTAAATAGATGTGTAGAACGATTTAATGAAAAGCTTGGGTTTTATTGAAATTGAAGCCTAATAGAACCATCACAAGCATTGCTTGTTATTATTAAATAGATGTGTAGAAGGATTCAATGAAAAGCTTGGGTTTTATTGAAATTGAATTAGAGTTTAATTAGGTGTTATGAATAGGAGTTACATGTTGAAATGGATATGAAGTATGCATTATACATATATACAATAAGCATTATAGGTTGTACACAAGGGCATAAAGGGAACAAAATGACCAAATATTGAAAATTTGTGAAGGGACTCTTCAACTCCCATCTTAAAAATTGTGTAAAATTACCTTCTTACCTATCTCTCCTCCTTAATAAGGTAGTAGAGATAAAAATAAAAATAAATAAATAATAATAATAATAATAATAATAATAGAGATATTCATGTCGATTCTTAACCTTTTCTTAGCCTTTCATAAATAATAGTTATTTAAATTTAAGTACTGTTTACCTACAAATGGTATATTATGTAAAAATATGTGGCCTTATGATTTGTAACATTTTTTTAGTGTTTTTAAACATAGTTTATCAATATTATTGAAATCAGTTTTTGAGGTTTGGTCAATTTAACTACTTGCCCAAAGATCCAAATTTTAACATATTATGGCACTAAGGTTTCAATTTTTTAAGTGTCTTCATCATTTTTCCAACTCTAATAAATTGATGGCATTTCAGTCAATTTACACATATGACTATATATCAATACTAGCTGATTATCCCGGGAGTGTTTCGGGGTTGAAAAATCTAATTTTATGTGATAACCTATTGCAAATGGCTCAAGTTAACTAACCACAAAATCTCTCAATCATTGCATGTTTATAGTATTCTAATCAGTAATAACTCATATTCCCTAATCTAAAACCTAATCAGTAATCATCTAAAGAATCACTTATGTAAGCTGCAACTATTAAAAAACTTATCACATCTCTCTAATTTCTCACATTCTAATGGCTCTTATAATTCTAACCTAATCAACTAAACAAACACTTAAGTTGGAAGTTGTAATCATTGCATCTCATTATGCTACGTGGCATAATCAAGAGATGGTTGAGGTTACCATTGAACGCCACGTCAGCAACTATCAATTCTTTCCGGGAGCGTCCCGGAGTTGAAAAATATAACCATTCTAATAATACTAATACTAATAGTAATAATTATTACTCTTGTAATTAAATAAATAAAAAAATAACCTTGCTATAAGGTGACACCATGTGTTGCAGTGTTGCGCGATTATTTCTCCTAACTTCTCTTGATGAAGTATACCTAGTAAAATTTCAATGATAACATGGCGATTGGGCTGATTTTCAACATCGTAGATAAGAACCGGGTTTAAAAGAAAAAACATGATTAATGAATAACATGAACACTTTGTGTGTGTTTTTCCTGTATGAACGAAACCCCACAAAAAATAGTCGATTTTTCTCCGTTTTTTATATAGGACTATGGTACTCGTTGGAAAGATAATAAAACGCTCGTTAATTTGGTGTAATTTTTTTCTTTAAAAAATCCCGTATATAAAAGATATAAACGTTTAAAAATTATGGGAGGAAACATGAGAGAGAAAATTTCAAATTTATTTTTAAATTCTTTTTTTTTTCCTAAAATAACTCAATTTAATTTAAGGTTTTATTTTTATCTTTTTTTTTTAATTAAAAAAGAAAATATTTCAAAAACACTAAAATCTTTTAATTATGATGCCACGTGGCACTCTTAAGGGGAGGTTGAAGCCTCCATTGCACGTCACGTCAGCATATACGTTTTCTTTTATATATATAGATAGATAAGTTATAAACTTAAAATTTAAAATAAAAAATTATTTAAATACAACGATGCATAAAAACTGAGTAACACTCTAAAAAAAGAATTTAGTAATTATAGGAGTAATAATGGGTGTAATAAAAAAAATCACGTATAGGTTTTTTTAAACCCAACGATGCCATAAAAAAAAATTACAAATTAAACATGTAAATATACAACAAATTTAAGATAGACTAGCTTATACCCCGGGAGCGTCCCGGGTTGAGAAATCTAAGTAAAGTGAATAAAATTAGAAGTATCTAAACTATAAAAATGGCATCTGTGTATCAACTTACATTAGATACTTTTAAAAAACAATATACCAAAAGATCCATTTCACCTTACAACATCAACACCTAAAACAGAATATTAAGATCCCAAGTACTTCAAGGGGACAAAGATTGTTTAACACCAATACATTTAGTCAAAGGTCTTTAACTGCATACAATAAGATTTGAGCTATTTCAGAATATGGTAGAAAAAGAAAACATAGCAATTACCTGTTTGAGAGCGTCCCGGTTTGAAATATCTAATATGACATAATAAAATATCTAACATGACAACATAATTAATGACTTGCCAATATATGATTAATGAATATTATTATTATTATTATTATTATTTTAAAATGTATCTTCAATGTTAGTGCATAACCTTAAACACTGTATAACTCTAATATTAAAACCTAACCTAAAACAATGTACAACTCCAATGCTAACACATGTTGTAAATAAAAGTCATATTTACTGGTTTGAACATAACTAATGACTTGCCTATACATGATTAATGAATAACCTGAACACTTTGTGTTTTTTTCTTGTATGAACAAAACCACACAAAAATAGTCGTTTTTTTCTCCGTTTTTTATATAGCACTATGGTACCCGTTGGAAAAATAATAAAACGCTCGTTAATTTGGTGTAATTTTTTTCTTTAAAAAATCTCGTATATAAAAGATATTAACGTTTGAAAGTTATGGGAGAAAACGTTAGAGATAAAAATCTAATTTTGTTTTTAAATTTTAAATTATTATTTTCCTAAAATAAAGCCCTTGCCACATGGGATGACACATGGCACACTCAATGAAGAGAATACCCTCTTTATGTGTCATGTCATTAAAATGGCTTTGGTTTATTATATGTATAGATAGATAGATAGATAGATATGTCAATTTTTTTATTTTTTTTCGTATTATGTGAATAAATAAAAAACTAAATTTTGTTTGGACAACCCAGTTCAACACATTCAAATACACATAAACAAACCACCTGTTTTAGTGGTTATGATATATTGGTATGGTCAGATTTTGAAAACTATCTTTTATAAAATGTTTCACCCAAGGGCCATGAAGGTATGACATATCATGCAGGGGCGGACCTAGCTTAAAGCTAGGTGTCGCGTCCGTTGCTACTTAACTTCGCGCGCATAATGAAAAATTTGTTTTTTTTTACGATATTTGGAAAACGTTGCTACTAAAAGGAAAAAAAATGAAAAACGTTACTACTGAAATTAATTTATAGATCCGCTACTGATATCATATTAATCCAACATAATTAAACACTAGTATGGAACCCGCGCGTTGCGGCGGGGTCGACAATACAAGGCGGAAACATAATTCAAACCTTAAAACGATAAAAAAAATCATATGTAAGTTGTATATATTTATATATAAAAGCACTCGCACTTAACGGCTGGAAAGTTTCTAACATTAATTAGGATAGTTACATGATACCATGTTACATTCTATATACATATTGACAAAAAAAATGTGTGGATGGGTCTTTAGTTTACACTAACGGAGGAAGCAGAAATTCTCTTTCAAAATATGTAAAAGTTGTATAAGAAAAAATGATTTATACTAAAACAATAAAAAAAAACATTTTTGATACGTACAACATATATAGGCGCTTGGATGTGCTCTTTAAGTTGGTATTACAACTTGAAGTCACTACAAGTCAATATGACCAATCAAATCCAATAGTTTATTGAAACTAATTGTTAAGATTATTCATTATTGTCTAACCAAATGTTAGTTTAATCATCTATTTATGATTCTAATTATTCAAGTTGGTATATTGAACCTAGTTAATTTTCATTCTATCATGAATGATTTGAACTGCCGATTTAGTAATAACTTATTGTTTTGGCTTCATGACTATGCCTGCATTTTCACTCTTTGCCCCTACCTTAATTTCAGCTTCCAAATGAGATATCCCTGAAAAATGGAAAATTTTTTTTTTGCATACTCTTTAAACCTTTTAAATATATAAAGGTATGGGATTGAGAATTAAAAGGAGGGAATGAAAGTGATTTGTAGTATTGAATTGGGTCTTTATAATGAGGGTTACATATTTAAAGGGGTAGAAATTGTGTATAAGACAATTATACTATTGGCATTAAAGGTTGTACACAAGGGTATAAATGGAAGAAATTGGGTAAAAATTTAGAGATTACACTTGAGACTTTTGGAATGTCATCTTAACTTTGCCAAGTTAGACATTTTTGCCCATTGCTCTCTCTTTATAATGTAGTAGAGATATTAGTGTTTGAGGTAAATAACATGGGAGTGTGTGGGTGGGCCGGATAGACCAACCGGATAGAGTCCATAAATCTCGATGCACATTTAAAAAATCCTATATATAAATGAGCCCAATATGTAATACTATATGTAATTTCACTCATTTTCATAGTGTTGTTTTGCTAATTGTCATGTTTATTGCTATATAATTGATTGTACATAACATTTAGTTTAAATTATTTAATTCGTTAAAAGCCTAAGAGACATATTTTTTAACAGCTCGGATAAGTCACCTATATCCTGATGAACGCCCTCAATAAATAAGCTGAGATAAAAAAACGTGTTAACACGTTAGTGGCATGATTTAAAATTGGTTCAACCTGTTTAAGACACATACAACGGCGAAGGATGTTGAGGGCCATGGGTGGCCCTGGCCCCCTTGTTTTTTGGCGCAGTGGTATACATTTGAGATTTTCGTAGGTAAATCAAGTCTGGGTTGAGTCCGCCCCCCGTCGATTTGCCACTAACGATCGAAAAAGTTGAGTCCGACCCCTCTTAATTCGAGAACCAAACTTCGCCCGTGGACACATATAACATGTTTAACGTATCGTAATATATTTGTTAATCGTTTTAAACTTTGTGTTATTCGTGGTGGTGATTGTTGCCGCAATCTAACTAATCGTGTCGTGTAACTTTCTTGGGTTCGAGTAGATTAGTTGGTTAGGTATACAGTAACCTCTACCTTCAATTGTCGTCAAGATTTTCCCCAAGAAGACGAACCACAATGGCAATAACATCTTATCATCATCATCATCATCATGCCACTAATTTCATGTCTTCTTCTTCTTCGTCTTCTCCTCTTTCACCGAACCGCTTCACATCCGTACCACGAACCGCCTTTATATCTTATCCAACCCCTTTCAATCCGTACAAACTCCACTCCATCTTCAGTGCTAATGTTCTTTCCCTTTCTTCCAACAAAAAGCAATCAAGAAAGTTGTTTACAGGTCAAATTTTTACTTATTTTGAGTTTTAA
The DNA here is from genome assembly GCA_028751855.1 of Ambrosia trifida. NCBI lineage: Eukaryota > Viridiplantae > Streptophyta > Magnoliopsida > Asterales > Asteraceae > Ambrosia > Ambrosia trifida. Next base: position 191,842,957 of record CM054122.1, on the reverse strand, counting down.
TTTACAAATTGGGCTTATTTTTGTTGAAAATTGTGCAATTTTCCCAATACTGTTGTACACTTGTACTAACTAGGAGGTGATTGGCTTTATGGTTGGAAAGTTATTATTATTATTATTATTATTATTATTATTATTATTATTATTATTATTATTATTATTATTATTATTATTATTGTGTTTGGGTACAGTGACTGATTATGTTTGTCTAATTATCTATGGTTGGAATGGTCGGTTTGGAATTAACCACACCAAATTAACATGATTACAACTGTTAGGTTTGGGTTGCGAACACACACACATAAACAAATTGCACGAATGTAAAGAACGAGGATTTACGTCGTTTGGTTTAAGATGAACTATGTGTCTATGTCCACGGACTGCAACCAGGATAAAGTATTGTTGATCTCAGCTCTATGTGTTTGAATAGAGACTAACTAGGGTTACAAAACTTAGTCAACAAGAAAACATAAAGGGCATTAATCAAGAGATAGACAGCCGGTCCAAAACCTCCTATGTCTTCAATCTTTATTCACACAATACCGTGTCTTTAACTAACCAAGCTCAAAACCGAGGCAAGCAATAACTTCAGTCGGAATTTTGTAAATACTTTTATACAGCTAACTGACATGATTTCAACTTCAATCAGGCTGTCAGCAGAACATGTCCAAAATGTAATGCCAGACATCCCCATTTAAGTTTAGGTGATTTGTTTCTAAATCATTGCCGGCAGTGGCGAAGGTTTGTAGGGGCGGGGAGGGGCGGCCGACCCCCCCGGATTTTCGCGCAGAAGTTCCGATTATATAGTATCCGTATGGAAAATTTTGAAAATATAGGGTTTCGACCCCCCGAAACTGGTTTTCGACCCCCCGAAACCAGTGACTTCCGAACCCCCGGTGACTTCCGACCCCCCGGTGACTTCCGACCCCCCGAACCTTCGGGTCAAGCTTCGCCACTGATTGCCGGCACATCTTGTCGAAAGTTGAAACTCAAAATGAGTCAAATGACAATGCATAACATAGTACCAACAAAACAGTGCACTTATATGGAAAGACTGCCTAGTATAGAAAAAAACCGCCTCATGTTGTTGAAACGTATTTAGAGCATGCTAATTGATAGATGAAAACCATGATGCTAAAAACTTCACTGCAGTGAGATCTGCTGTAGCTCCTGTTGAATCCACAGCAGAGTTTGATGAAATGCTTTCTGGGACCAAAAGAAAGTATTACATGCTTGGCGGGAAAGGTGGTGTTGGCAAAACGAGCTGTGCTGCTTCACTTGCTGTGAAATTTGCAAATAACGGTCATCCAACTCTTGTAGTTTCGACTGATCCTGCACATTCTTTGAGTGACTCGTTTGCCCAGGTAATCCGTACGTTGTATGCACTGGATTGTGCAATTAAATAATATCAGAGGTGGTAAGATGGGTTGGTCTGGTGGGTTGGGTAACAGGTCAAAGGGGTTCGAGTTGAAACATGTTATTTTTCATCACGGATAGGTTGACGTGCAAACTCTTATTGGTACATTATTATTTTTTTAACATATACGTTGTATGCAATTAAATATGTCTGTTTGCCTTTAGCTAGTTATTTTTATTTGACCCATGCGAGATAACACAACCCAACTCTACCCATTTACAATTAAATGAATTGAACTTGGAACCTCTGAATACTTCGTTTCTCATATTGGTTCTCATTTCTTTTCCGTTTGCGTGCGTAAACTGTAAAGCTGTTTTGAAAGTTGCATTTTTGTCTGCATCTTTGCTTTTTTAGGATCTGACTGGTGGGACTCTTGTACAAGTTGAAGGACCTCTTTCTCCTCTTTTTGCTCTGGAGGTTTGTATCATAAATTGTTTGTTTTAATGTTGCTTGTCGTTTTCTTTATAAAATCTTCATATTGATGGGTGCATGCGTGTTTAAATGATATGATGGGTGAACTCTTGACAGATAAATCCTGAATTAGCAAGAGAAGAGTTTCGTGATGTGAGCAAGAAGAATGGTGGAACTGGTGTTAAAGATTTCATGGATGGCATGGGTCTTGGAATGCTTGCTGATCAAGTAAAACGCCTAATCATATATCTTTAACCTTCCTTTATTCTTCTAATATATTTTAGTGCTTCTGTGCTTATGAGGGTGTTTGGGATTGCGTTTTGAATCTGATTTTCAGATTATTGCGTTTTGAAAACGCAGATAATCGGTTTTTAGTGTTTGGGATTGCGTTTTGAAAACACTGATAATCAGTTTTTTAGGCTACCAAAACGTAATAATCTATAAGCAGCTCCACCCCTGCTTTTCCAAAACGCATAATCTATTTTGAATAATCAATCCCAAACACCCCCTATATTGTTTCTTCTCCTGTTTATAGTATCTTGAATTCTTGATATTGTGGGTCAAAATGGGTTGCATTGACCTTCGAACTGTTTTTAGTCTTCGTTGGATTTCTTAAATAGTTAATCTACTAACATGATCATAAAAACTATTTGTAATATAATGATCCATTTTTTATTAAAAAAAAAAAAAATTGGAGGTCAACACTTTTGTATGCTTCGGGGGACTTTCAAAATTCAAACTATTCGAATCGTTTTCTTTTTAGCTAAATTTCCTTCAAAGTTGTCTTTTACATATCAGTTCTTTTCGCTGTTAGATATAACCCAAATTGATCACTTTTACATATAAGGGCTGAAATTTGCCACTTCTAAGTTGTCTCTTTTTGTAAATGCTGTGTTTGTGTGGCTTGGTTTTTAAAATATTTGACTTGCGATATTTTCTGTTTCGATAAAGTTAGGAGAGCTGAAGCTGGGGGAGCTATTAGACACACCTCCTCCTGGTTTAGATGAAGCTATTGCAATTTCTAAGGTATTGTCTATTTCTATTTTCTACCTAATCTTTATAAAAATAGTCTTGTACTCTTGTTGATCACATAAATCTTTTGACAGGTTATACAATTTCTTGAATCGCAAGAATATAACATGTTCACGCGTATAGTTTTTGATACTGCACCCACGGTAAGTAAAATAATTGTTTTCTTAAATCTTTCTAAAATCTTATGTTTTGTCTTTGAAAATTTAGTATTTTGAACTATATTGTGTTAACAGGGTCATACACTGCGACTTCTGTCATTGCCTGATTTCTTGGATGCATCAATTGGGAAGATACTGAAGGTAAAAGAGACATTTTGATGATATATTTTAGCAGTGAGGTTCTTTACTGAAAATGGTTTGGCTTAAGTTTTTGTTATTTTTGTACTTTACTAGCATTTTATTCTGTCGGTCCCATGAAAACAGTTTTCATTTTGGGATGGTTGTTAAAGCTCCCACATTTTTATATTTTACAAGTTTCAAGTTACCAGTACAAAAATTCTCATTACTATCATTAAATAGCAGTTATATCAATGGGGCTTACGAGATTTCATCATCCCTCATTCCCTCTTCGTAAAGCATATCTTGGACATTTGATATCAAACCACACTCTTAATACTATGTGCCCATTCAAACATTGGAAAGGAAATCGCGATTATCCAATGCTTTTTCTTGTTTATGATATCTGCTCCTTTACTTCAAAATGCAGGAGCTCTTTTTACTTATGTGCAATTTTTTTTTTCTGTCAATAATATTCTCATTTACAAATTTGCATGTTACAGCTGAGGCAGAAAATATCATCGGCAACTTCGGCCATAAAAAATGTATTTGGGCAAGAAGAAACCCGTCAAGATGCTGTAAGCATTTTTGGTTTAATGAAATTGTAACTGCAAATATATTTAACAAGAGTGATAACCAATTTTTTTTTTCTTTTTCATGATCATGTAGTCTGACAAACTGGAGAAACTAAGGGAGAGGATGATTAAAGTACGCGAGCTTTTTCGCGATACCGATTCAACAGAATTTGTTATAGTGACAATTCCCACGGTAATACACTCTGCATGACTTCCTGCACACATCTAGAACTGTAAATGGTTCATTTTGGTTTGATTTAGATTTTAGAGGAGGCAAAATGGGTGGGTTTGGGTAACATGTCAAAACTGATAAGGTTTAATTACTTAATATGGTTTGGGATGGATTACGCTGAATTGTCAACTCTTTTATGTTCCCCTTCTTAACAGTATAAATAGTGATTGTATTAAATAAGATTTTAAAATCAGTTTCCCCTCTTTAATTTGGCAACTCCTGACCGGCTTCTCAATTTCTGTTTATTTTGGCTCTAATAGATTAGAAATATAAACTATAACCGGTTTCGACAAACACCCTTGCACAATATCCAAACCTTCATTGGATCCACGTAGCAAGTAAATTATACAGTTGAAAACACTATATCGACTTAAATTTCCTTGTCCCTTCCATTTTGATTTTTCAAGGTAATGGCGATCAGTGAATCATCGAGGTTGCGTGCTTCACTTACCAAGGAAAATGTTCCTGTCAAAAGGCTTATTGTTAATCAAATTCTTCCCCCATCTGCTTCTGACTGCAAATTTTGTGCTATGAAAAGGAAGGTAAAGATGTTCTTTTATCATTTTATGTAATACACAGTTTTACAAAAATCAAAATTATATCATATAAATTATGGTTAATCAAATTCTAATACCGCAGGACAAAATTTGAGAAATTTTACAAAATGGTTTTATGTAGGAGTATTGGATTTAAATAATCCCAACTATCAACTATTGGCCGCCACTGATCTCATCTAACAAAATATGTGCCGGTGATCCCACCTTTTAACATATTGTCCACCAACGGACCATGACTAACATATTGCCCACCTTTTAACAATCAACTATTGCCCACCACCGGTCCAAACTGACGTGGCATGCTTGCGTGCCAAATTCCCTCTTGCGTACCGTATTTTCTCTTAGTATTATGTTAGTTATGGTCCGTTGGTAGACAATATGTTAAAAGGTGGGACCGCCAGCACACATTTTGTTAGTTGGGACCAGTGGCTGCCAATAGCTGATAGTTAGGATTATTCAAATCTAATACTCCTTTTATATACAATGTAAATAAATTACCGGGTATGGTGGTGGTTGTATGCAATGTAAATAATATGTTTGAAAATGCAGAGTCAAAGAACTTACTGATAACTTTGACATTTATGATTTATGGGTGATCTCTCTTTTTTTAGATAAAGTAATTAGAAGTCCATGAACACTTGACTCTTGAGTAGGGATGAGCTCGGGACGGGATCGGTACCGAACCGATACCGATCCCGACAATACCGATACCGAAAAGTCCAAAAACCCAAAAACCCCGTACCGATACCGATAATACCGAAACCGAAAATCCATAAATATGGATACCGATACCGATCCCGAAACCCCTCGGTTCGGTATCGGTTCGGTACGGTATCGGGATCGGGACGGGACGGGATCGGTATTCGGGCTTGAATGCTCATCCCTACTCTTGAGTACGTTTAGGTGACTTTTAAACATATCGATTCGTTTCTTTTTAGTCAGATATTGAGCAATTGGCACTAACTTGTATTTTAAATCAATCAGTTTTCACATAAATGGGTTGAAATTGTTTTACTAATGGCTCCTTATCAGATTCAATCGGTCTAATTACACACTGTAAATATTTCAGGACCAGACCCGTGCACTTGATACGATCCGGAATGATCCAGAGCTGTCTAGTTTGCTTTTGGTGCAGGCACCTCTTGTTGATGTAGAAATCAGAGGTGTCCCAGCTCTTCAATTCTTAGGGGACATGATCTGGAAATGAAAATACATGAAATCTCATCAGCATAATGTAAGCCTTTTCTTCATCAAACATAGAACAGACTGAATTTGTAATTCTTCTGTTATTAAGTTCTTGAGTAATTTGATTCAAGTTTACTTAGCATGTTATCTTGATAAAAGTGTTTTCTGTAGGATTTATGATATATGTATGTATATATCTAACTAATTTCACTCTTAATATCAGGTTAACAGTGGAGCCTTTGGCGCGGTTGGTCAGTCTTTTTAGAATGGATTTCCAGTCACAGTTTTGGTTACAAGGTAAGAAATATACACATACATGGAAGGAGTAGCCAAGTTAAGCAACAATGATGTCCAACTTTTAGTTTTTTAAATCATAATTAAGTATAGAAACATTTTTCTTATGTGATTATGTTATGCTACATTATTTGAATATCATCTTATTTATTTAAATAATAGGTATGTTTAACCTTGTGCTCTGTAGTTATTAAGCTTAAATTTAGGCTTAATCTAACTAGCCTATTTCAAGTAGCTCACAAAGTAAATTCCACCACCAGGCTCTCCAAAAGGTAAAACTCTTCAGAAATTGATGGCTTCGGTATTGCTTAGACTATCCGGAGTGGTGGAGGGAAAGAGGGGGATGAAGCGCCATGTGGCACTTGTGGGACCCTTGTGAGGGGGGGGGGGGGGGGGGGGGAATAATTGTGGGGAGTGGAAGAGGGGGGGGGGGAGTGACATGTGGCATTTTTTTTTATTTGTCTTTTTTAAAAAAAACTTTCATATATTAAAAACATAATAATAATAATAATAATAATAATAATAATAATAAATATTTTTAATTAATAAAAACCTAGAAAAATACAAAAATTAAAAACCTAGAAAATTAAAAAACATAAAAAAAATTAAAAAAAACCGAAAAAAAAATTAGAAACTAACAAATCAGTTAATATTATATTTTTCCATAGTCTCACGCTTCATTTGAAGCGTCATCTCTAACTCCGGCCCGTGAAGATGATCGGTGTTCATGGCGAGAAATTTCATATCCTCGCGTTTTTTGCGCTGCTCTTTGATACTCAACTTTCGCTCTTTCATACTCAACTTTTTTTCAAACGCTTCGCGAATGTTTTTTTTCTCCTCGAGCATTTTTTCTTGAATCGTATTGAACTGAATCATGGTGGAATTTAAATCTTGCAAGTCAGCGCTGTAGGCGCCGGTTGATCCAGAACCCGAACCCGAAGCAGTAGATCTTTGCGACCTCTTTTTTGACTTATCTCGACCGGGTGGGCGACTCAATTCCTCTTCGAACTCGTCTTCATCCAAATTAACGGCTTCTACGTTTTCAGGATCAATTTGACGGTTTCTTGACGAACTTGTTTTCGACCTTTTTGCGGAGTTGCTTGCAGTGGGGACGTACGCCCATTTTGAATGGTTCTTCGCGACTTCTCAACAATGAAGAAACTTGAATTCGAGACCGGTTTTGTTACGATACGCTAATAGCGACCGGCTGAGGCTGTCGGTGTCCGTTTCACCGCTTTTTGGATTGTTTCTTGCGTAATAATAATGCGGGTGAAACGCGTTCATTGCCCTGTTTATCTCTGTCCACTTGGACGAGAGACTATCGTTTGCTCGATAGAACTCTCTTCCCATCAACCCATGGAACGCGGTGTTTATGTCGATCCAAAAGTCGTTTTTGTGGCGACTAGTTCCTACAAAAAAAGAAAATATTAGCAATATTAGAAAAAAAAATCATGTTAAAAAATTTATTAGAAATACCTTGCTCTTTTTCCGACTCGCTTATCCACGCTTTCGTTATCGCAAGCTCTTCTTCGGATGTCCGCTTAATTGGTTGGCGGTTAGCGGCGGCTAATGCTTTCTCCTCCGGCGTCTTCCTCCTATGACTTCTTTTTGCAGGGGTTTTTTACCCGAAGATGATCCCGCAACATTTTGGGGTTGTGTTTCGGGTACGGTTTGCGTTAAAGGAAGTTGTGAAGGAACGGGAGAATCATTGAATGGGAAATTAGGATAAATTTGCCCACTAATGAAACCCGCATAACCTGCGTAGTCGGGACAAGGTGAAGGAATGGGTGGACGGTTTGGGATCGGGCGAACTGGTGGTGTATTCGGGTTTGGGACGTACGCGTATGGGTTGTTCGGGTCAAAGCCTCGGTTGTATGGGTTCATTTTTGGTTGAAGAATGATGAGTAGTATGAAGTGTATAAAAAATAGTTGAAGAAGTGTATAAAATTTGTGAATAAATAAGTTAAAGTGGGTGTTTTGTAGTGAAATGGGGGTAATTTATATAAATTTTTTTTTTGACCGTTAAAAACCAACGGCTATATTTTGAATTTTTTTTTTTGACCGTTAAAATGTGCCCACGAATGAGGTCCCGCTACGTGTCCATATCCTTGTGCCCCACGCCGGTGACTTGCCCCCCGCCCCCTCCACGCCGGTATGGCGGCGATGTTCCCCCCTTCCCGCCCCCACTCCGGACAGCCTTAAGAGTCGTGAGTTACTTTAGTTACTACTCAAGAAACAACTGACGGTGTCTGGTAATTAGAGCCACACAAAATGTCCCGACCCAACCACGACTACCAACTTCTCTAGGTTTATATAAAACAGAAATAAAGAACACATTGACACAAAACTAGACCCAATAAACCCCAAACTCAAGCGGATTCAACCCATTTTCGGGTGATTCTGTTAGGTGTGGAGTTGATGCAAGGAGGTGTGATGGTAGTTTAAGGGTTTGATACTACTTCGGTTGCAAAGGTGATTAAGGATGCATGAGAGAGAAGATCTAGAACAATATACACAAGATCATTGTCAACAAACGCTCCACTCTCCTCCATGCTAACAGTTGTCGTCCCTGCCTAGACGGACAGTGACACCCATTCACCCCTCTCCTCATTACAATCTTTCACGGATGGTGTATGTGCTTACATCTGTAACGGATCTGACATGTTCACGATTAGAGAAGGGAGATTAGAGAAGGGAAAAAAGAGATTTTAAACAATAATAAAAAGGGAAAATGGCCAAAATAGCCCGTTGACCGGGCGTTTTGCATAAATAGCCCTCTCCACCGTCTTTGGAGAGACGGGACATGGCTCCCAACGAGCCTGAACCGTCTCCGAGTGGCCAACCAACACGTGGCGTCTCTAATCCCGAGGCTGTACCGTCTCTCTCCAGACGGGTCAGAACTCTCTCCCAGACGGTTCACGTTTCCCATGCCGGCTGCCCCTTCGGTTCAACCGTCTCAAAAGACGGTTCACCTTTCCCCATGCCGGCTGCCCCTTCGGTTCAACCGTCTCAAAAGACGGGTCACATTTCCCCGTACCGGCTGGCCTTCGGTTCAACTGTCTCTCAAGACGGTTCACATTTCCCAAGTCCGGTGAGTCCCGATGATAGTCCGACGCTTCGGTTGTCCAGCTCAGCCCTATAAATACCGTTCTCCCGTCCCATTCCCGCCACCCCAACACCATCTAACACTATCCACCACCCCACCACCACCGTCCAACACCGTCTAATTCATCCAAAAATGGCACCGCAAAGATGGACCGAAGAACAGGAAATTGCCCTGATTGCAGCATGGCGTCATGTCGAAGAAAGCACCCACCAAACCAACAAATGGTTCCGAATATTGCACGAATACAATCGGCTGGTTGGAGGGTCAGACCGAACAACCGAGTCCCTTAGCCGGAAGTTGACCGATTTGACCACGAAGTGTCAAATCTTCAACGGGTACCACAACCGGACACTTCAGGAGGTACCCTCCAACATGCCCGAAGACGTGTCAATTAGACACTCAAAAAGACAGTATAAAAATAGGGAGCGCAAAGAATTTAAACACGTGTCTGCCTGGCAAATGATGAGGGATCGTCTTAATTAATTTGTAGTTTATTAAACTTTTGTAGTAATCTAAGTATTTTTATTAATGCAATGAATGTTTAAATTTTGTTTTTTATATTAAAGTAAATATTTCATTAAACAAACTATATTATTACAACAACAATAAACAAACTATACTATTACAATCACAATAAACAAACTATACTATTACAACAACAATAAACAAACTATACTATTACAACAAACTTCCTAAATTTACTTCCAGAACTAAGAACTTTGTTTGAAGTAATCGAAGTGTCTAACCAACTATTGAAGACTACATCCTAGTGTTAGATGTTTTGTCCTCCACAGCGGTGGTAGTAGCAGTGGTCTACATAGACGTTGTTTCGAATGGTGTATGTGCTCTACACAGACAAGTCCGAGACGTTTCCTCGTTTTATGTAACAATAGTTCTCAGTGTGCACACGTCGAACATCGAGACATAAATTCGGGAAGCGAACGAACTTGCCTCAAATGTAGACCACCACATCATCGATCCATTCTACACGGGTTAAACCACGCGCAGATGGAACAACAATCCAAGTAGCCGTACGCAGATGAAACAACAATCCAAGTAATCGGACAATATTTTCGTAAGCCGGTAGGCTTCGGCTGGGAAAGCAAAAAACGTCATTGGTTTGGAAGATGAAAGCTTTGAGGAGAGCGGTGGGTGCAAATTTCGTTAAGTGAATTGGGGTATTTATATACACTCGTGAGACGGTTCAGACGGTAGCACAAAACGGCTTAAGACGACTTGGGGGTTGTGACCCGTCTTTTGAGACGGTTGAACCGAAGGGGCAGCCGACATGGGGAAAGGTGAACCGTCTTTTGAGACGGTTGAACCGAAGGGGCAGCCGGCATGGGAAACGTGAACCGTCTGGGAGAGAGTTCTGACCCGTCTGGAGAGAGACGGTACAACCTCGGGATTAGAGAAGCCACGTGTTGGTTGGCCATTGGATCTAAAACTAAACGGTCTCGGAGACGGTTCAGGCACGTTGGGAGCCGTGTGTCCCGTCTCTCCAAAGACGGGGGGAGAGGGCTATTTATGCAAAACGCCCGGTCAACGGGCTATTTTGGCCATTTTCCCTAATAAAAATAACATACCCTATGTTTCATAGATAAATAGTAAATACCTTTCGCAGATTAATCTATTAATTTTGTATAAAACACAATTTATTTCATGTTACAAATTTCTTCTAATAATAAATTTAAAAGCCATCATAAGCTAGCTAGCTCAGGTGGTCATGGAATTTTCCTAATTAGTAGGTTTCCTCCTTGAAGTCTCGAGTTCGATTCTCACAAGTGTATGCCATTAATGCAGGAGCACACCAGTGTAAGAGGGTTCAAACTCGGGTACCAAACCGTCATGCGTATGGTTCTATGTTAAAAAAAGTGTATAAAAAAAGTGATTAAACTGTAAGAGAGAGACTATTGTACAAAGCGTCCTTAACATACAAAGTGTAGAAAACCATCTCAGCCGTTGATCTGCGTTTTAAAACATCCCTCAATTTAATTATCAATGTGTTTTTATGTTTCCGTTACCGAATCAATGGCAAATTAGACAAATTACTGCTATAATAATTTGATTTTTTTTTTATAATCATCGCGCCTAAATCATCTCATTAATGGACAGTTATTATGATTTGCTATAATCGTGGGAATCACAAACTCAAAACTCCATAAACATCATACTCTGTAAAAAAAAAAAACAAAAAAAACCAGAGCATCTATTCAACGAAATCAATGAACGACGATCAAGCAATAAACAATCGATTATGGATCGTTAATGATGAAACGGATGAAGCAAAAGAACGAAGAAGCAAAATTACGTTTATATGAAACAGATGAAGCAAAAAGAATAATGACAGGCCTTCGATTGTACAGAACACAGTTATGAATGTGATAAAAACAAAATTTTGATGTGATCGTGCGTTTAGTATAAATTATTAAGGCGTTTTATGTATGTCTTTGATTGTAATGATTTCAGAATGTGATGTTAAAACGCATGTATAATATACCAAAACGCACCTTTATATCTGTGAGTATTATAATCAAATGCTATGTTGATAAACTCACTTATAATACACTAAAACACACTTATAATACACTAAAACACATGTTATAAAATTGATAGTAATCAACTGCCATTGTAAAAACATAAAACACACTTATAAAATCACCAAAACGCATGTTATATACTGCAGTGGTTTGATTCTGCAGTAGTTAGTATATCAGTGGTTTGATTCTACAATATACTAAAACACATCTAATGTATTGATATTATTCAAATTACCTTGGAAAAACATAAAACGCATTTATATATTACAAAGTATCAATGTTCAAAAAAAGTAAAACGCATTTGTAAACCCATAAAACGCATGTGTATCAATGTTAATCAGTAGTTTGCTCATCAGAAAGTTAGGCCATCAGTGGTTTGATTCTGCAGTAACTTCTTCTTCAGTAGTTACAAACATTTCATTAGAAGTTATCAATCAACAGTAATCAGTAGTTTCATTAATCAGATATTTGTTGGCATCTTATTTCATAAAAAAAAGTTGCTGAACAAAAAACATAAACGCACGCCACCATCAAAAAAATATTGATCACAACATCTTCTTATCCGATTATGGTTTCTGGTTCGTTGTTTAAGCCTGAACAACAATTAAACCTCATAATAAGAGTACGATTAGATGAAATAAAAAAACAGAGCAACCTACCGAACATGACGATCAACTCAACAATTGAATATCAATTTTGAAAAAAAAAATTGATCGAAATACTAAATTATGATTAGAGTTTTGAATTAGGTAACAAATAATGAAAGAAGATTATGAAATCAGTTACGAAAATTTGAATTCTGATCAACGATAAAACAGGGTTTGATATTTCTATCAAAATTAGAACGTGATTAATGAGCGTGGTAAAAGTCTATAATACCCTTTTAGTTATTGACACCGAATTCTAAGATTGTAACTGCTATTGGCCACGTGTCAATCTTTAGTGATTTCCTATACTTTGTAAGTTAAGGTACTTTATAACTAATACTTTCTTTAAACTATAAAAATCTGATTTAATTTAGTAGTGGGTGGTTTATAATAGAGTGGGTGTGATGGGCCATGTCCATTATACAAGGCCCAGTTCCTTCTTGAGATAGACATGTGAAATACACGAGAGAAAAAGTGAAGTAGTGTTAATGGCATTTTCGAGAAATCACTGAAAAGGTGACCCCTTTTTGGTATCACTATCCCAACCTCTATTAACAAAAATATCAAAAAACCAGCCAACTGCAATCTCTCTCTCTCTCTCTCTCTCTCTCTCTCTCTCTCTCTCTCTCTCTCTCTCTCTCTCTCTCTCTCTCTCCTAACAGATAAAAAAAAATCTATCACCACATATGGTTGTTAGTGATTTATGAACAGTAACATTTAAGAACATGAATTGCCTCACTAATATTTCAAGGTTCGTTTTAATTACTCATCATCTTCATATATTCTCTGTAAAATTCTGTAAAATTCACCATGATCGAGTTACTTTTTTTTTTTTACCGTTACTAGATCCTATCCAGCTTTGCCTTTGTTCAAATGCAAATCTTCAGTTTATCCAACCTTTGTTAATATGAAGGTAAACTAAACTCTAGTTTTCAAATGTATTCATTTTCGAATTTCGTATATGTATCCGTTGCAATTCGTGTAATTTTGTGTGATGCTTTTGTTTTAATTTCATCATGACAGGGATTATTGATTGCGACCGATGTCCGAAGAAAAAAATGCGTAATTAAGGTAAAATTAGTTTGATCGCGTATATTTTTTGTGCATTCATTAAAAAGCTTGAGGAAGAAGAAGGCTTTAAAAATGCTTTTTAAGTTTTAAGGCTTAAAAGATGATATATATAGCAGACTCTAAATAGTGACAACTCTGAGCCTCAGACTACTTTTTGATTTAATTCTTTATTTTATATGCTTTACTTTGTTTTCTTAACGACTTATTCTTAATTTATTATTACTACACAAATTTAGTTTCTTTATATGTCGCGATTAACAAGTTCACTTGTATAAACTCAATAATACGTATTTTATAATTAATGTATGTTACAACAAAAATTATTGGATAATTATGATTGAAGAGGCATGAAAAGAGCTTGAACCACTACACCCTTTTAGGGCTAATAATGTTTCATGCTGACGTGGCATCCACATGGCAAAAAAAGTAATATTTCGTCCCACATATCTTTTAATGAAACTGAATAGATGCATGCATTGATCATTGATGTACATATCTTTTCTGCTGGCTTGGACATTCACTGTACTCCCTTAAGCTTCCTGATAAACGCGAGCGTTATATTTCCCGGTCTCTGACATCTCTAGTGTGTTGTGTGCATCGTGCATCCAGACATATCCAACACATAAAATTCATGCAACCCATGTCCCATATTAATTGTTTTTATTTCACTTATGTTTTATTAATTTGATGCATTTCAGTAACAGGTTAGTGGGGTGGTTTTCCTACTCATTAGGTCCATGTTTCCCATGTTCTTTGTTTAGTTTATTTTGCTTTGCTTTGTAAGCCTTTAAAAAGTTTACTATAACAGGTTAGGAATGAAAACGTATGTTTTGAATCTAAATTCTCTCTAAATATTATCCTAGCTTCTCTCTATTTTCTTGGATCAATTGATTAACGGTTAGGTTCGTAACATAGTGGTGCACCAATAGCTGTTGTAAAGTTGGGATTTTGTTTTGTAGATGGATGTTTTCACAATGCTATATATTATTAGCATTGGTGAATTTACTTTAATTGGCAGACATTTAGACTATCCGGAGTGGTGGTGGGGGGGGGGGGGGGGGGGGGGGGGGGGAGGGGGGTGAAACGCCATGTGGCACTTTTGGGTCCCATGTGGAGGGGATGAAAATTGTGGGGAGGGGGGGGGGGGGGGGGGGGGGGGGGAAGAATATTATTATTGTGTGTGTAAAGTTAAAAAAAAATAAAAAAATTCAGCCAATCAAAATTCACAAGAGAAGCCCCACGCCAGTCCTCTTCTCCACGCCACCCCCTTCCCGCCCCTCTCCCCCCCCCCCTTGGCGGCGATTTTCGTAGGTAAATTGAGTCCGGGTTGAGTCCGGCCCCCACCAATTTGATCTTCCGGCCACTACGATCGAAAAAAATTGAGTCCAGCCCCCACCGAGTCGAGAAAACATGTTGATCATATCTATTATAATATGTGTTTCCTTAGCCATCATTTGATATAAACTAGTCATATGCGTTTGATTATGTAGGCAACGTCTAGCCCCACACCTAGTGCGAACATGGAAGGTGCCAAAGACGAAGAGAAATCTGACGTTTACAGTACAAACATGACTGAAGCAATGGGTGCTGGTAAGTTTATGATTGTGTGATATAATATCTGTAGTCAATACCAAGTGACCTTTGGCCCAATGGCATCTTTTGGTTGCGTATAAAACTATAATGCTTAGATTGTGATTTTAAGTTACTTTAGAGGTATTTGCTTACCAGTTGGTTGACTATTTCTAGAGTGGTTAACTCTGACCAATAAAAAAAGTCAAATTATAGGCTAATGATGAAGGCATGCAGAGAGTAACAGATTGGTTATAGAGTACAAGTTGTATATAAGACTTTACCTTGCTTTGTTGTGTTAGATCAAGTTTGCACATTTATAGTGCTTTTGATTTTAGTAATTACTGTTATGGACCTGATCTTAAAGCTATTCTACAAATATTTCTGGGTCCACATCCATTTTTTTTAGGGATAGTGGATAATCCCCAGCAAACTTTAATAATAAAAATAATAAACCAACACCGAAACAGAAATTGGCTAACTCAAGGACAATGATCCACATCTTTGGCTCAGTATCTTCTTTCTTGCTAATGCATTAATTACAGTTTTGACTTATAGGCATGAACTTGGAATGAACTACAACTTCATTCGTCCAGACTTAATTGTTGGATCATGTCTGCAGGTGACGCTTCTCTCTTCTTTCAAATTTGGATAATTTTTTTTTTCTTCCAAAAAACCTTCTTCTGAGTTCTTACCTGTACTTTATACATGACAGACTCCTGCAGATGTTGACAAGCTTCGTAGTATCAAAGTAAAAACCATATTTTTGCTTGCAACAGGACTCAGATCTCGAGTATCCACAAGAAAATCTGATACAAAACAAAGATATTAAATAGGATTCTATCAGATAAATTTGTAGGTTTGCCTGTTGTATATAATTGATGTTGCAAATGTGATAAGTTCTTGGTCAATTTAAACTTATGACCGATGAGGTGCATTTCTTGTTTTTCATTTAACATTTCACTAGATATTTTAGCGTGGACATCAGTGCAATTCGTGAATATGCCAGCACATTCGATGACATTCAACACATACGTGCTGAAATAAGGTAACTGTTATACTTGATAAACCATATAAACCTGTTTGGTTTTTAACTGCTTTTTTTAAAGTTTAATATGTGGTCTTGTATCATGATTCATGCACTGAATGTAGTTCACTTGATGTAAGTTTAACATATATATTATGGAGCAGAGACTTTGATGGAACTGATTTGAGGCTGCGCCTTCCAGCTGTGGTTAGCAAATTGCACAAAGCTGTTAATCGAAATGGTGGAGTAACTTATATACATTGCACTGCTGGACTTGGAAGAGCTCCTGCAACTGCTGTATGCAGACACTAAACTTAAACTCTAAAAACTTTCTTCCATTTTATCGATGTTTATTAATTCTCGTGACCATGTCATCTATTCATATCATTCCAACATTGCCTGCATTACACATGTCACGTGCACCGTTAATACAATGATGTATGAGGGCAGACCATACTAATATCTTAAAAACAATACATGCATGTTGTTTCCGAAAGGTTGCTTCTCATAGCATGCCGGTGCACAAGTGCTGTTTCTGAAAGGATGTTCTCAAATATTTACTCTTTTATTCGCCTGCATGTTTATGTACTTTTTCTTAACCTATAATGATGAAATTATTGATGTGAATTCTACTTTCGACAGTTGGCATACATGTTCTGGGTTCAAGGTTATAAGCTAAATAACGCCCTCAGTCTACTCCTGGTATATTGTTTCTCCTAGTTGCCTCTTTCCCACTCTTAAGTCTTTAACTGTGGAGATGCACTCAAACCTGGTACTCTACAAATGCTAAATCTTTATAGATGTTTTTACAAATTTATGACTGACAATTTTCATTTTTTTTGGATTGGTCTGATAGCAAAAATGTCGATCTTTGACATACACAATACAAACTGAAGTCCACACACAGTCACAAGAAATCTTTTACACATGATCGTGACAGAATTGCAGTTTTTTTCTTTATTTTTTGGTAAAATTGTGATGATGCCTTCTTAGGGTCATTATGTAAACTCATGTCAAGTATTGTGAGCACTTCATATTTCAAAATCCTTTTTGTTAAAAAAACTTGTGTGCCTATACAAAATCTTTGAACAAAATGCTTATCACCCTGTTCTTCTTTCTATGCAGAGAAATCGTAAATGTTTCCCAAATGTGGATGCTATAAAAAGTGCGACTGCTGACATTGTGAGTCATACTTTGACTCATATTCTGATAAGCAACACAATTCAGCAACCTCATGATTTTTCTTTGTTTTGAATGTTTTTACTTACCAATAGGGCTGGCAATTTAGACACGAACACGATAACCTGATACGAACCTACACGATTTTAACAGGTTTTGTGTTTGGCCTTAACAGGTTTCGTGTCTATAACAGGTCGACACGTTAAGACCTGTTTATTTTCGTGTCGTGTTCGCGTTTACCTGTTTCGTGTTCGTGTTTACCTGTTTCGTGTTCGTGTCTTATCGTGTACGTGTCTTAACAGGTCTTATCGTGTTTCTTATCATGTCTTGTCATGTCTTATCGTGTCTTGTCGTGTTAACTTATTTTACTAGGTGTTCCTTATCGTGTCTTATCGTGTTAACCTGTTATACACAGGTTCGTGTTCGTGTTTGAAAAAAATGACACGATTAGATTTCATGTCGTGTTCGTGTTTACAAGTTTCGTGTTCATGTCTTAACAGGTTCGTGTAACCTGTTATGCCAGCCCTACTTACCAATAATAATCCTGGTCTCTTATTGTTCTTGAAGTTGAACTGAAATTATTTATAAAGCTTACAGGCCTAAAAAAGAGATCAATTACATTGACATGGAACGGTGATGACTGTTCATCAGTGGAAGTATCTGGACTTGATGTTGGATGGGATCAGGTAATTTGTTTGTAAACCCTCCTGTTTCCAAGAACTATTTACAAAATAGAACAAAATCGCTACTACCAATAGTCCGATAGTTTAAACTTTAAAAAAACTGTTGATCTTCGTAAGCTATACCATCTTTAAAACTGAGACAAACATGTTAAACTCTAACCTGAGTCTGAATTGATGTTAAATCTGCTGGTTCATTGCAGAGGGTTCCATTAACATATGAGGAGAAGCACGGTTCATGGATTCTTCATAGAGAATTGCTGGTAATTTAATTATCTCTAGTGTTGAAATATAATAATTGCCATATATTCAGGCTATTCGTTTTGGATTTTACGTATTTGAGTTATCATAACAGGAAGGGCGTTACGAGTACAAGTACATAGTTGATGGCGAATGGTTGACCAATACATATGAACCTGTTACTCCTGCCAACAACGATGGCCACATCAATAACTATATCCAGGTACAGTTCAATATATTTCAGGTGAACCCAAACCACCGGACTTGCCCGGACTTGCCCATTTGCAAAATCCCACAAAGTCCTTTCACATTTACACCTTTCATGTTACTAGAGATCGATCTGCGGCTGACAAGATCACGTGGTATGAACCACAAAGATTTTTACCAGTTCACTTTTTAAACTGGTGTAGGTTGTGGATAAAGACCCTGAGAGCATAAGTGCTGCTTTGTGGAAGAGATTGGCTGCTGATGATTTTGATCTAACGACCAATGAACGAGAGATTATAAAGCAGTTTCTGGATGAATATCCAGATGATGAGTAAACCCACCCGCAAACACTATTATCCGCATCTGGAATTGTATATCTGTTAATGGTTGCTGATATGTGGTTATACGCATGTACGTGTGTGTGTATAGGATTGCAGTATTTGAGGTGTGACATGAATAAAAGTGGCTCTTAATGTCCAAAGTATGATAAATGATAAAAACACATTGTTGCATCAGTAATCCAGTGATCGGGCCTTGGATCCAGGTTCCTGTAGCTGCGGGCTTGAATCTAGCTACAAACATCAAAGAAAAACCTGTTTCCTGAGGCCGAAACGGAACACTATCTAATGGTTAAGTTTATCAGTTGTTTCAACATGGATCATGGGCATGCATATGCATATAATGTATGAGAGATATTATCTGTTAAAGAGGCCAGGAGAGGATACTTGAAAGTGGGGTTGTCCTCTTGTAGAAGGGTACTGGTCCAAGTTAAATGGGCCAATTCGGTCCGGCTTAAGCCTAGGTAGTGACTAGTGAGCCCAATATGTGGATCGGGATGGCAATGGGATGGGTTTGTGCTATCCTAAACTCATACCTGATTACAAAAGTTTGTCCTGAACATAGCCCAAAATGTGTTGGGCTTCTATTGGGTAATTACCCGTTGGGTATCGGATAAACCCGACAATATATATTAAAATTACCCTTTGACTCAAAACCATAACTACCTATCAATTATATTTAGCATAATCAATATAAAAATGTTTGAAATAACTATTCCGTATATAAAAAATGGATATATCTATCATGTATGCATATTTAGAATATGAGGTAGAATGTGATTATATCTAGTATTTTTAATGATAATCATATTTGTATGTACAAATATTTAGGACGGTTGTGAGTCCGGGTAATCAAGCATGAGGCTAGATATGAGATTACTTTTTCAAATGTTTATATGTATTGTGGTGAAATCATGATCGAAAATGAGAACATAGTTACTATAATATTAGAAAGGGATTATATTTAGAGGGTGTTTGGGATTGCTTATTGAAAACTGATTATGCGTTTTGCTGCAGTTGAGGTGGAGCTGTTTTGAGATTATTGCGTTTTGGTAACTTAAAAATCCATTTTAAAACTCAACCTCAAACAGTAACTGATTATTTGCATTTTCAAAACGCAATAATCTAAAAATCCATTTCAAAACTCAACCCCAAACATCCTCTTAGTAGGATGATTAAATATTAAATCTCCATATATAATTTTTTCTGTTTTGAAATACACATAAATTTTCATTTAACCGATACCCCCCAAATAACATCCATATCGGTATTTATTTTATGGTTTTGGGCTTCTCGATATGAGTTAGTTATGGTATTTTTCACTACCGGTATTGAAGAGGTGCTATAACTTTCATTTAAGCACGTCTGGGTACTATTGTAAACATCAGATTATGTTTTACATGGAGAGAATTCGACTAGTTTAGATTATTATTTTGATTATACAAATTTATATTATATATATAATAAATCTTGAAACCCTCTACGAAAAGTGTTTTTGTCTCTTATGAGTTTGTTTTGTAGTGTTTTTTTTTTCTTTTTCATTTTGATTTGTAGTGAGTTTGTTTGTGTTTAATGTCAGTTTGCAGTATAAGTTCTTGTTTGCCTACGTTTTACGTCATAAGGCACATAAATTTGCGCTTTTGTTTCACGCTTTTCCCAGTTTTATCATCTTTTGCTTACTACTTAGCACGGTTTTACGAGTCCCGCATTCTGGTGGTATAAATCTGCGTTTTATTTTACAATTTTCCCCGTTTTGGTTGTCAAACGCTTACTACTTAGCACAGTTTTATGACCCCCCCATCCGCAACACGGGGTCAACAACGGCATCGGTACATGTATTCGTTTTATGGTTTTCAGTCAATATAAAACATGTACAAAATGTCGGTAACATGCTGATACTGCAATGAACCGAATCGACACTGACTAAGCTCGCCGCGAAGCGCGAGAGAATCCCACTAGTATAATATTAATACAAGTATTTAATAGAGTTTAAATGCCAATTTAGTCCCTGAGGTTTGTCAAAAATTGCCACTTTCATCCAAATCTTTTTTTTTGTCAATTTAGTCCATGTGGTTTCATTTTTTTGTCAAACCTCAGAGACTAAAATGACAAAAAATAAAACACGGGGACTAATTTGACACAAAAAAAAAGATTTGAATAAAAGTGATAATTTTTGACAACCGAACTAAATTGGCAATTAACTCTATTTTATCTCACATGAAAAAAAAAAAAAAAAAAAAAAGTGATAGTCAAAACATACTTCAGAGTTCAGACAATCCAACTCCAGTGTCACTATCCGCTGTGGTGTAGGGTTTTCACTTAAAACCCTTTCATTTCTCCCCCCCTCACTGCATCATCACAATTCCAATCACTCAAATACAGCTTACAGGTAAATCATCACCACTATACAATCTATTTCTCTCTCTTTTTTTTGGTCAAAATGTAATTTCAGGCTTATTATTTACAGTCTACAATTAACTGTTAGCTAATGACTTTTTCTAGTCTTCTTTTGTTCTTGTTGCTCTATTTTAGGGTCACATATGATATCTCAGTTAAAACATACAGGAGTACCAATTACATGATGTATTGAACCCTTTTTGTTGTTGATTTGTGTAAGTAGCTGACCAAATGCAAGTGACTAAAGTTGGACGTGTTGGGAAAACATGTGCCCTAGCAAAACTCAACGACTCTTCAGGAGGAAAAAAATCGAAACGCCGCTCGAAAGAGGAACGGAAAGAAATGGTTGAGGACTTTTGTAAAGAGGTAATATTATTCATTACAGCTATTGTTTTGCTGTATGATACCAAGTTTTGGAAGTAATTGATGACTAGATAGTATGTACTTCTAGTAGCTGATTCGTATGTGATGTGCTAATCTTACGCTTGTCGAATGTTGGCCAATGGATTTTATATCTTCTAGTTTAAGCAATCTACATTATCATCGTTTGATTTGAGGATGTGAGTCAGTTTAATTAGGATTCAGTCTACAGCCAAACTGCAGGAGTTGGTTTACTAGAACCCTTAATTAGTGTAAACCTCTGTGTTAAACAGTTCTTTTTTTTTTTTTTTCATTTCGTACCTAAGTGATAATCTGAGTTGCTAATTTAAATGGTTTGGGGTATGTTTGGCAAAACTAGCCCGGTGCCCGGTGCCGGAGGCGAGAGGCTGGTAGTTGTAGCTTTTTAAATATATTTTGGTGTTTGGCGGAGTAGCTGGAGCTTTAAAAAAATGACCAAAATGGGCATTAACTAAAAGCTTGTATGCATGTTTTTTTAATGATAGAATGGGTATTTGTGTCATTTACTCATTAAAAGCTTGAAGCTAGTAGGAGCTTTTTCTTAAAACGCTAGTACTAGCAGCGTTTCAATATAGAGCTTTTTCTCATAACCTAAAAGCTAGGGGTGTTCAGAAAAACCGCAAACCAAATAAAAACCGAAAATCGAACAGTAACCGTAACCGAAAAAACCAATCCGAACAACGAATTTGGTGGTTTGGTTTGGTTTTAACCGAAACCGAATTGCTTATTCGGTGTTTGGTTTGGTTTTTGGTTCTACAGTTTTTCTTATTTGGTTTATTTGATTTATTTGGATAACCGAATAAACCGGTAAAATAATTAATTATTAAACTAAAAATAATAATATTTAATAACTCATATATAATATATAAGCCCAAAATATTAAACTCAACCCAAAATAAATAAAGCCCGCCAATTTATAGAGGTAATAATATGAGACATGAGTATAAACTAGTAAACTAGGGTTCATTTTACTACTTCTAATTTTTATGATGTTTCTGTTTGCGTGGTTTGATTTTTTGGTTTATATTTATTGCAAACTTTCTTTTCGGATTTTGGAACATATAGGTATATAAGTTAGAGAAAAAAAACTTCGTTTCAATTTGGTTTGTTTGGTTGAATTTGGTTTGGTTTTCATATCCCTAATTTGGTTTGGTTTGGTTTTTGGTTTGAGGTACAAAATTTTGAAAACCGAATAAACCGAATCGAATAAACCAAATAAACCGTAAACCGAACCGATGAACACCCCTACTAAAAGCTTCAAGCTCCTTCAACCAAACAAGACTTTTTATTGAGTATGAGCTTTTTCTTGAAAGCTTGAAGCTCATAAAAGCTCTTTGCCAAACATACCCTTGGTTTAAAACGCAAAAGTCAAAGTCTTTGTTTGTACTTAGTTTTTAAAAGTAGTGTGGATTGGATTATGTTGTGATTGGGGAGAACAACATTAGGTTGGCTCCTCAGTGTTTCAGGACACAGCTGCAGAGGACACACTCACACACCGAATGTTTAAATTTTTGAACGGTGACTTTTTTCAGAATGACTGGGTGGCCGCATTATTTGTAGTTCTCAAAGTACTGAAGTTATATATGTATATATTTTTTATTTAATGTACCTAAGACTTATTGATAGTATATTAGGGCTAGGTTTCTTTTAATTTCCATAAGGAGGTTTTGTCCAAAGTTAATTGATTGTTAGTTATACGGCTTGCAGACATCAGGCATCAAATAATGGAAATTTTCCATCCCTGCATCTCACACACAAGGAAGTTGGTGGGTCGTATTACACAGTGCGTGAAATTTTCCGAGAGCTTATTCAGGAAAACCGAGTGCTGGCTCCACCTAAGTTGCCACCTGGAGAGGAAAACATGGAGAATTTAGATACTTTCTTGGAAAACAATCCATTGGGTTCAATCTCGTTTGATCCTAATGTGCACGGGTTACCATCAAAAGACACTAAAACACTAGTTAATGAGTATGAAACTAGGCGTGAAAAGGTTTTAAATTCAAAATGGGTTTCTCAAATGCATAGTCATAATCTTGATAATGATGATTTAATTAACGGAACTAGTCATGCAACAATGAAAAATGAAAAATCTGTAGAACCCAAGCATATGCCAAATGCGTGTGAAAGAGACAACGATGAAACGAAAGAAGTGATACCAGGTGAAGGTCATATACACCATTTGTCAGAAGATTTAGTGGTAGAGACGTTTCCGTTGAGGCCTGTTTTAAGCATGGTGCATAACGTGGACGAGGAAACAAACGAGAAAGAAGTAGTAGACGGTGATTTGGAATTGGAAACTGATAATCATTCAAATGCAGTTGTGGATACAAATTTGGGGGAAAAATCATCAAGTCCACTGCAGGGGTCTACTGACGAAAACATTGTGAGTTCATTTTAAAAGTTATATCTTTTTCTCCTCTTAATTTTTTTTTTCGTTTTGAAATATTATCATCACTGATAAAATTTCGGTATTGGTTCTGGTTACATGATTTCTTTATTTCACCTCCGGCGTAGGATAATTCAGGATTTGACAAATATTCAATTTTTTCCCAAGTTATCTGCACACGAATAACCATAAGTTTATTATTTGTCACTTTGATAGGCCTCGAGTTCCAAGTATCTTGACAGCAATGACTCCAGCAGTTCTCTTGAACGTTCAACTTTTGAAGAAACAACCGCAGATAAGAACAAGTCAGAAATGCAGCCAAGTGGTACCGTCCGAAAGCAAACAGCTGATGCAACATCAAACGGAATCAACACGTAAGTGTATATATATGCATGCAAATATCTTATCTTGATATCCAGTAGTCCAGTACCATCTTTCAAATATAAGAGTAATACTAATTTCCAAAAACATGTCATATTCTTGACATGCTACAGTTAAGAGTTATAACAAGATAGGCAGGCAGGTTGGGTGACTGGTCAAAGCAACTTTGGGTTGAAATGGGTCATTGTTAGTACATAACGGGCCGGGTCAACAGATCTGCAAACAGTTTGTCCTTTCTTTTGGATAAAGGGCCAAACCCGGAAAACTTCTATTAGTTTATACACCCATTTGAGATAAGACAACTCAAATCGCCCCATTCACATGTAAAAGGGCTAAAATTGCCACATCTAGTCACAACTTTAAACAAGTTATTTCATAATTCATAAAAGAGCAAGAACATTGCAAGATAGCACAATTCAGTGGTTATGTTGAACATTTAATCATCTTTCAAATGGTTACTTCTTTTGGGTATTTCAGATTATTGATTTTGTGCTAAACTTGATTCTTTAAGCAGTGATTCGCTGAAAGCATCAAAGAAATCTGTCAGCCAAGAAACTACTAATCCTATATTGTTATTTATGAAGACGGTTGTTGCTGCATTTGTGAAGTTCTGGTCTGAGTAAAGTTGAGGTTTGATTATTTTTTTTGCATGAATCTCTTTTTGTGAAGTGAATGGTAGCTCCCAGACTCTAAAAAACATGTTGGGAAGTGATATTTTTTTGGTGAGTCAGGTCCATGAGAAAATGTTTTTTTGTGTTTCTTAAAGAAAACTGTACGCGTATGCGGTTGTCTTATTTAGGATGATCATTGTTAGGTGATTTGGGATATTGTTATTTTTGCTGTATGAAATTATTAAAAACTCTAGTAGTAGATTACTTGAATTGTACATATGGTGTATACAAAATTACTAGTTTGATTTTGCAAGTTTTTAAATTTTGACAAAAACTTAAAAACTTATAACCTACCTATTTTAAAGGTACCTCACTACCAGCACGGTAACACTGCCGCCGGCCATGCTGGTAGTGGTCCCGTGAACCAAATTCTGGTTCTAGTTAATGGGCTGGTACCTGTGATTTCTCTCTCTTTGTCTCTATCTCTCTCCCATTGATTGTGGGTAAATAATAAGTGAAGTGTTGCCACCAAAAAAATGTTTCAGTGAAATGATGTGGCAGTATATGATTGGTTGAAATCAGTGAAGTTAAAAAAACTCACGGATAGTGCCCCGTCCCCCTTAGAACCTTCACCACTATAGTCTGTTTTAGGTCTTGTAATGAAATAAGAGCATTCATAGTAATGTCCCCTTGTGAGATAAAACCCTATAATTTTTTATGGGGTTGGAAGTGGCTGTGAGTGAAGAAAATGAGGAATCTACTGTTTATCGATAAATTTTGGGTTCTTTGGGAATCTTTTAGGGAAAACAGGAAAACTGTATTTATTTTTTAATATTTGTTAAAAGTGGTTGTGAGTAAAGGAGAGAGAAACTGTAATGATTTTTAATGTAATATGTGGTTGTGATTGGTTGTGAGTGAATGGGGGATGGAGAAGCTATTGAGAATGCTCTAAGACAACTATGACCTACATTGGCTAACCCATTAACTATTTTAAACCAATCATAAATTATTACTTTTGTTTGTCATTAAATTTGTGTTTACTACAACCACACAAAAAACGATTGATCCCTACCTAATTCAACAAAAGTAAATCAAGATGCTAAATTTGTAAATCAGAGCTACCGTGTACCAGGTACAAAATTGGTGTTTAAGAAAGGGTGGCTCAAAGTTTTCAAAAAACATTTTTGCAAGACGGGTTGCAGGTTAAACCCTACTATCCACCATCCTTGTTACACCATTCTCATCAATTGTCGGAAAAGATTTTCAACTCATCACACCCAAGCAATAAAAACCATATCCAGTTGCCTTATTACAGCCAAGCAACGCAACCTAAATGACACACGGATCGGTCACCGTGGTCAACATCCATAGCTCAGTCACTGTCACCACCATCCAAAGCTAGTACCAAAACTACCACCGTCGCCTTCATCTATCGTGGGAAGGCGCGTGTCATTAGTAAAAAAGACCACAACCAGGAAATGACAAAACTACGCATTTATTGTTTGATGAAAACCCTCAAGGGTTCGAAGACTCAAATAGGCATGGTTTGTTGATGGTTCCGATATGTGGTGGCAGCAATGGCGACACTAGGATTAAGTCTCGCGACGATAGTGGTGGTTTATGGAATCTGGATGGTTAATGGCTGAAGCTAAGTTCAAATGGTTTATGGTTGAAGCTGGTGGGTAAAGCCATATGAGATGTGGGAATTGGGAAGTCGTGTGTCCTCATCATAAAAGACCACAATAAGGAAATGATAAAACTACCCCATGCGTACCACAATCAATAAATTACAAACTTACCTATTTACTGTTCAATCTCATCACCAATAAATATAACTATAATATAATATAATTGGCTCCTCTTTCGGTTCACTTGAGGTCCAAAAACAAGGATTTGGAATCCGAACAACCTCACAAAGCATGTACGGTCTATGGGATAAAGTCCTTGGTGTCAAACCACCATCACATCACCACGATGTGGATGCTCTAAATGTAAGATGGTCAACCTGATACTATTTCTGTTTAGAACAAGTTCAATTTTGATTTCACAAACTATTGTAAAATATTCGGTTATTACACACACACACACATATATATATATATATTACTCTATATATTAATTTTAATCATGTTAGGGAACAGTGAACTGAAGGTAAAATGGTAATTTGCCATCCTCTTGTATTTTTGTAATTAATAGGTTCTAGAGGGTTATTTCGATCCTTTGGTTTTATAAGTTATACTTTTCTTTCCCTTTTCTTTCTTCTTTATTGATCCACAACCATTCTTCCTGTTCTTTATGGATCCACCGATTTCGACCGCTGCTTATGATTATGTTTTTTTGTCGGATTTAGATGACGCTTATTACTGTATGCATCAATCTTTGCTGGTTTTCTTCTTCTAAAAAAGGACAAAAGAGTGGACATTGGCTCAAACCTTTCTATCTTCAAAGATCAAATACCCACACAAGCAAGCTTTTTCTTCCTCTCTCTTTCTTCTAAAATAGGTGTTGTGGCGATTAGATGGCAGCGCTTTGGTGGTTGCGGTTAGATGGTGGTGCCATAGTACCCTAACGTTTTCGTATGTCCGCGCGCGTAGCGCGGTGTAATCAAATATAGACAACTATTAAATAAAATAACAACTAAGTTTAGTAAATATCATTGGTAGCAAAGTTATTAATAGGATGTGAGAAGAGTTGGATGTAAGACAAATTTTAGTGTTATTAATTTCAAGTGATGATTTATTACGATTGAAAGCAATTTTGTTTTGTTTGTTTTTTTCGTATATATTTCAAATAAATATTTATTTTTAATAGATAGACGATGGAAGTATTTAATACGTTACGTATTTTATCTGATTAGAAGAAAGAATGGTTAGAAGAAAGAATGGGTGGCAACAAATAATTATAAAATAACAAGCTGAATACCAATCAGCACATAGATTTGGCTACGATAATACATTAATACAGGTGTATAATCACAATTCATGCGTATTTTAATATTATTTTTACACCTGTTCAAGAAAATACCAATGTTATCATCATAGTTGTCAAAGCGTCTAGGCGCACTCAAGGCGCATAGGCCGAGCCCGGAGCCTAGGTGCAAGGCGCATAAAAAACGAGGGCTTTTTATAATTAGGCGCATAGTATAAAATACAGTTTTTAGGGTACCTAGCCGCAGCGCACTTGGTGCGCCTCGAGCCTAGGCGCACCTAGGCGCGCGCCTAGGCGCGCTTTTGACAACTATGGTTATCATACTCGCCCAATTTGCTGCCGTGAATTATTTTTATTATTATTTTTTTGAACGTTTACTTCATTAAAAACGGACGAGACCTCAACTAAGGGGTGAGGCTAACGTAAAAATGAGGTTAGCATAAAAAGTATAAAAAAGATTATTAGTCATAGATTAAATTAGATAATTAGGGACACGATGGTAATTTCTTTGAGTCATTAAAGTTTCACTCCCATTTTTAAAATGACCATAATTTTTTCATACGACATTATTTAAAAAAAAAAAAAAAAGAAACTATACCATAAAAATACGCTTTTCATCCTCTTCCATTTCTATACCATATTGCTATAGTTTAAAAAAATTGCTGGGTTGATAACTTGCGTTTTATTGAGGGTATACTTGCGTTTTAGAAACGCAAGTTATAAAACTCCTGAATGGTTTCACTAGAATGCCAAAAGTTATAAAGAATCAGACATTAAGATCATGAATGCTAATCCGATTACCAGAGGCCAAACAATATAAATAACATAGAGTGATGTCAAACGATAAAATCAAACTTCCATAAAGTTCTAATCTTTGATCTTATAAGCATCAAGAACCTCATGGCATGATGAGTATGATATATGTACATAAATCAATCCTTACATGGAAGAAACAGAGCTAAATTAAGCACTATAATACTCAGATCAATGCAATGCAGGTGCTAAAGATCAACTTGCGTTTTATTGAGGGTATACTTGCGTTTTAGAAACGCAAGTTATACATGATAAGATGACCTGATGAAATGCAAGTTATAAATGATAAAACGCAAGTTATACATTATAAAACGCAAGTTATACATGATAAAACATAAGTTATATCTGATAAAAAGATGCAAGTTATATATAATTAAATGCAAGTTATATCTGATAAAACGTAAGTTATACGTGATAAAAAGATGTTAGTTACATTTGACAAAAATCGCAAGTCGCATCATGATAAAACGCAAGTTATCAACTCAACAAATAAAATATTTTTTATTAAAAAAAAGTATAGAAATAGGGTATGCAAATAAAAGAGGATAAAAAACTTGTTTTTATGATATATTCTTTTAGAAAAATAATATCGTATGAAAAAATTATGGATGTTTAAAAAATGGGGGTGGAACTCAACAATTGTACGTTATACCTATTTTGCCCTTCTCCTTCTATTTTAGAAACTCAACATATACTTTTCCCATTTTAATCTCATCATTGATTTATTTTGATCAAAAGCCCAAAATGCTTATTATTCTTTTACGCTAAACTTCTTTTTACAGTAAACTTTCGAACCACGACAAAAACCTTTACAATATATACAAAGGATAACAAACCCGTTCCAATTTATATTTTTAAATCTAGATCAATTTTTAAGTTAAAGAAAAGATAACGCCTTAATTTATCATAATAATACCCCTGAGAGCCTTTCTAGTCCACTTCGGAACCTACAGCAAGGAGCTCGGAAGCTGCAATAAGTCTCGGATCTCTAAAAAGCTGACCGGATTTAATCTGCACCACTTCCAAATGTTGCTCCAAACCCCGTAGGAAAACCCACAGTCGTGAATTATTTTCTAATCATCATGAATTCCTAAAAGAATTATATATTAAATTGATTGAAGAGATAAAAGCAACCAAGCATAAAAGATAAAGAATACATCTAGAAAGAAAGAATTGGAATTTTGTAGCATATCCCTATTGTATGCAAAACTTTTTTTTACATAAGACTATAAGGAGTGGGGGGGCGGGAAAGAGGGGGATGAAACGCCATGTGGCACTTGTGGGACCCTTGTAGGGGGGAAAATAATTGTGGGGAGTGGAAGAGGGGGAAGAGGGGGGGGGGGGGAGGAAATAATATTATATTGTGTTAAAGTTAAAAAAAAAAAAAAAAAAAAAACCTGACCAATAGATCGCTGCCACCTCACCCCCACCCCAAGCCCCACGCCGGTGAAGCCCTCCCCGCCCCCAGCCCCACGCCAGCCTTCCCGCCCCTGTGGCGGCGGTGTTCCAGCCCCTCCCGCCCTCTCTCCCACCCCCACTCCTTACAGTCTTATCAAATTATGAAGTAAAAAATTGACATCCTTTGATAAAAGTTAAGTGAATAAATAAACATATGTTTTAATAAATTTAAAAAATCAAGTGTTTTTACAATGAACTGCAGGAAAATGAAGATTGACAAACTTAGGGAAAATTGACAACTTGAAAATAGGGATCTGAGAAATAACAGGGTTTAATAAGTACAGGCAAACTGTGTATGACAGGTGAGTATTTTCATCCATTACCTAGTAGATGTTTCTTTTTTTTAGCGTCTTAAGTTACACCAAATCCGTTTTCGACGGGGCTCGAACCCTTAATCTTAAGGGGAGCAACACCTTAATTTCAATAACTTTACGAATTGGACCAAACCCCACCCCATTACCTAGTAGAATTTATGTGCGTCTTTAAGTTTATCATTTCTCTATTTCATTAAGTCAATTCAAAGTTTAATTTATGAATTCGATTCCATGTTCATTTACTTTGTACATTGATCGAATTTGTACGTTGATCGATTTTGAGTTCATTTAGACTTTATCTTATAAATTCAGCCATCATTAGAAAGTTGAAGTAGGATTCAAATTTGATTTGAATAAATCGAATTCAGTAATCATCGAATTCGAATCTATCTTCAAAAATTCAAGTTGTATTCAATTTCGATTCGTATTCCTTGAATTTATAATCAACTTTTGAATCAAATTCAAACACAACTTCAACAGTTTAGTATTCAGATAATTTGAGTTGATAAATTCCAGTATTCAAAATTCGATTAGTTGAACACCCATAAATCCATAATTGATATCTAAAACCAAATCAATTTATATTCAACTATTTTAAAAATCCATTATTTTATAATAAAAAATATTTTGTTAATTTAAAAGTAATGTTTATAACTAGTAAGATCACTTGTCACTCAAAAAGATACATACGAAAATCATAGGAACCATCCAACTGCATTTACCTAATATTAGTAAAATTGGAATATTATAATGATGGTCATGAATCATGATATTTTCATCCACTTGTTAAGCCAAAGTGACCCTTGATGAAGCCCAAGAGCAAAACCACTTATGTAGCCATATGTTTTACACCATCAAACCATTTTACATCTTTATCCCCCACACATTAGGATTTGATTGCCATATATTTCTATAACATAAAACCTTGTATATATATACATATAGGCGTGTGTTAAAGGCAGACACAACACACACACACAAAACACAAGAGAGAGATGGGTTTTAGTGAGAAGCAAGAAACATTGGTGAAGGAATCATGGGTGGTGATGAAGGAAGACATTCCAAATTTAAGTGTCTATCTTTATGAAATGTAAGTTTTTTCAGTCAAGTATTTTTTTTACTTAAGGGTTATAATATAGTTTTTTTTTTTTTTTTTTTTTTTTTTTTTTTTTTGTAGTTTTAATTTTTATTAACATAACTATTTTTTCATTTCTAAAACTTGTCAAGTTACATCAAAATAGAAGGTAGACAGTGTGTATTAAAATATAGTATGTATTAGAGGGTGTTTGGGATTGAGTTTGAAAACAACTTATTGACTTATTGGCTTTTTTAAAAAGCCAATAAGTCAATAAGCTGTTTGTGTAAACCAAAAGCACTTTCTGTTTTGACTTTTGGCTTTTGGCTTTTAAGGGTGGAAAAGTTGTTTTTGAAAAGTTAGAAATCCTGGCTTTTGGCTTTTGGCTTTTGGCTTTTGACTTTTGGAAAAAAATTACAAATTTACCACCCATACAACCAATATTCACAATAAGTTAAGCGAAACACTTAAAAAAACAACAATTTATTAACTTTTTGATGTTCCTCATCCGAAAAGCTAATCCAAACACTTTTTTTAAAACTTCTTTTTAAAAAGCCATAAGCCAATAAGCACTTTTAACCAAAAGCACTTTTACATTTCCAAACTCAATCCCAAACACCCTCTTATACTATTATGTATGAACTTTACTTATTAATGGGTTGGAAAAACTTGTAGGATATTGGAGATAGCCCCAGAGGTGAGAGGACTGTTTTCATTTCTAAAAGATACAAATGAACTTCCCAAAAATAACCCCAAGCTCAAGTCCCATGCTGTTAAAGTTTTCAAGATGGTGTGTGATTTTACCTTTTTATCCTTGTAAGTAATAATGTATATACACATGCAATGTGATTGGTTAATAATTATTTGTGATTGATTTAGGTATGTGAGGCAGCAATTCAACTTAGGGAGAAAGGAGAAGTTGTGATTACTGGTTCTACACTCAAGTATTTGGGATCTGTTCATCTTCAGAAAGGAATTGTTGATCCTCAGTTTGAGGTAATCATCATTCTTTCATGGATTTGTATTGTATATAGATTTAAAAAAATTATATCCATACGTAATAACGTAATAAATAACTGGTTGCGTCACGTGTCACAATTTTATGAGCCCAAATTTCATGATTTCATCCCTACTTATTCAAAACAAAGTTACGTAAGAGTATTTACCAATTTCTATCGTATCTTATCTCAAAATATTATTTTATAATTAATAAATCTTCATTACAAACTATTTAATATTTCTTTTATTGAATATGTGTGATACGCTGGTATTTAACATGGTATATACGAATACGATAAATAAATGTAAATTGATTGATGAAATGTAGGTGGTGAAAGAAGCATTGATAAGAACAGTGGAGAAAGCGATGGGAGAGAAATGTAGTGAAGAGATGAAGGAGGCTTGGCGTGAGGCTTATGATCATTTGGCTGCTGCTGTTAAAACTCAAATGAAACAAGAAGCTGCAGAAACCCACATTAATTAATTTAGTTAATTAATTAATTAATGGACTTCTAATAAATTAAGTGCAATAATATATAGATATACGTATGCCTATGTTTTGCAATTTACAAGACCAAATAATACGAGTGTGATGAAATCTTGTTAAATTTTTTTTTTTTTTTGTCTTAAATTAAGAATATCCTTATCTTTTGTTGTATTTTATTTTTTCATATATCAAACGAGATGTTAACTCTTTTTATTTTGGACTTTTATTTTTAGTTTCTTTTCCATGTATATTGTCCGAAAGGTAGGATTGATTTATAATTTATTCCATCAAAAAGATAAAAACAGAAAAGCTAAAAGATTTTAATTTAAAAGGATTTGAAGTTGGGATCTAAAAAAATATATAGGAAAATAGGAAATTAGAGCACCGCAACGCATCCGGTCATGGACCTGCTTACGTCACTTGCCCAACGACTTCTCTACTACCAAACAAAACTTTATATTTCATGTCATCTTACAATCCGCTGCCACTTCTCTCATCTTCCATCGACTCTATCATATCTCATAGAGGGTATGACAACCAAATGTATTTTTGTCGTACGTCGAAGTTCTTGGGTAAAAAGACCCGTTTCAGATGGTCCTAACAACTGAATGTTTGAACATATGTCCGTAGAAGAGTTTTAAAACCCAAGTTTTTTCATCTATTATAACAACAATATTCACTTTGAATATGCTTTTTATGGTAAATTGCAATTTTAGACCTCGTGATATTGCCATATAACTTATAAATTCTATAAAAATACTGAAACAGTTTTATTCAATTCCACAAAAATTATTTGACTTATAAACTAATAACATTTATAAAACTAATTTTTATTCTTGGAAAAATAATAATTTATTATTGTTTTAGTAATTAAACTTATTTTAACCATAATAAATTCATATTAAATCAAATTTTCATCATTTTTACACCAAAATTTCACATAAATTATTTTTATCAGTCTAAATCAGAAATATAGTTTTATTTTCTGAAATTTGTGAAATTTATTATTTGGGTAATACTCCGGGAACTTTTGTGACACAATTAGACTATTTCAAAGATTCAACATTCATGCTAAGGTGAGTTTACATAGCCCCTTTTTTACTGCATTACATTTTTTTGGGTGAAACATGTTTAAACATTTATGATACAATAGCAATTACTCATTCTCATTATATTGAAACTTGTTGATTCATTTTGACTTGTAACAAAAAGATACAGTACAATCATTATCATTGATCAAGCCGCCTGTTTAGATTATAGCGTTATAGGTCTGACAAACCCCCCCCCCCCCCCCCCCCCCGCATAAATTCAGGGATGATCGAAAACAGTTACACTTTTACTAACTTGCGAGTTAGGTCTCAGTCGACACAAGGTTTGATTGTACAAAAGACGCATTGTTACATGTCGGACTCATACTCTTACATTATTCATTGCTATATCTCAGCTGTAATTGCTATACAAAATATTGTTTTCCATTACATGCAAAAAACCTATGTATTCTCACCAACTATTTATAGTTGAACCCCCCATCTTTCCAACTTAGCATGTTTCAGGTTTTATTTGCTATTAGAAGTTGTACAAGTCTTGGAACACATAGGAGCTTTGGACCTAGTTTATATGAATCAAGTTTATGTAATCATTAATTTGTATGACAATTGTAAATGATTTAATTATATTCAACTTTCATTTAGTACCATGAGTTATTAAACAATCATCACTACGTGACATCTCGATATTTCCGCCATCAATTGGAGTGTTACAGGACGGGCGCCTGAGGGCATGTCCGCTACCAAATCGGACAATATCTGGTACGGTGCTTTGGTTGTTACAAAGTTGAAGTTCACTAGACAACTAGATACCAAAAGAACAATATTGAGTTACCATATGCTTGATACATACTAGTTTTATGACTAGTTTTAACAGATTTTTTTTTTATTAGTTTGTGTATTAAATTTAATGTATTTAAGATAGAAAGTATATGTAATGGAACTTGAGTTTATTAATACATCTTTTAAGTTAAAAAGGGTAGAATTTAATAAATGTAGTTCTCTAAGAAAATATATTTAAAAACATCTCTAAAGTCTAAACTTTGGCTAAATAGGTCAACTTAAATGCCAATGATCTCCAGCCCAGCTGGTTTGAGATGAGAATGTTTACCTACTTGGAAGGTTCCTGTTCGGGTTTGGTCTCAGGTTCAAATCTCACGCTCCACCGAAAAAACAACCGCTTGGGTTTGAAAGGACAAACCCGTGTGGTGCTATGGGATTCGATCCTAGACAGTGATCGCTTTGCAACACAGAATTTACCGCTGAAATACTACTCTTAAAAAAGGCCAACTTAAATCTCATTACTGGTTTTACTACTTACTATAGTACGTCCATTTTAATATTTTATAGTGGCATAAATCCCAAAGTCCGATCGAGCTTGTCAAGGCGGCAAGTCCACACACGTATTCATGCTGATCAAACCCTGAACGTCCATTACCACTCTCATTTTAGAGTTTAGACTAATTTTAGACTGTGCACTATCGTGAAGTACATCACCAATCGGTTACAAGGTGGAAGAAAAAGACAAAAACAATTTCAATATAAAAATGAATAAAATGGGATGTTGTGTTACGAACGGGTCGGCCTAGTGCAATCGGTTAGCATATATAATAATTTATATATTTTTTGTTATTTTTAATATTTTTTTATATAATAAACAATAATTCTAAATCATATTTACTTAATATAATATTGGTTTAGGTTGGGTTGTAAATGAGAGTGAAAAATTGGATTGGGTTGTGTAAGTGGAAGAAAGAAATTTTTTTTTAATGAAAGTTTAAGTTGGGTTGTGATAGTGGATAGTCTTAAAACCCTTAACGCCCATTCGGCATGGTCTTTGACACCCTTATGGCCTATGGGATGATGTGGCCATTAGGCCATAGGCGTCATACCACCACACACAGTCTGTTTCTTCTTAAGTGATTGAGCGTTTTAGTTACATGGTGAAATCAGTATAGGTTTATTGGAGATTTGAGTTAGTTGTTCAAAATTATTTCCCGCTAAAAATATATACATGTATTGTTTTAGTTTTTTAACCAGTTTTTCATTATTTGGGATACAATATACTTGTATATGAGTGATTTATATTATTTGGAATACTACGTACACTATATATGCATCCATATGTTTATGTATGAACAAAAAGTTTCTATTTAATAACTAATCAATGTTATATCCATCTATATATAATCAAATAGTATTATACAAACACCTTCACTAGATCTTAATCATTTATTTATTTTTAAGTAGTGGTTCATATATTTTTTTTTACATAGAGATAGAGATAGAGACTTGAATTGAATGTGAATATCGGATATATGTTGATGCATATGAATCTAAAATAGGGGGAGCAAGTGTGGAGCTCCACTCATTTAGCTTAAGAAAGCTTATTCATCTCCCTTTCAAGGATTATACCTAATCTAAACAAATGCACATTAATTGTTAATATTCATTCGAGATCACAATACAACTTTTTTACAATCGTTTAAACTAATTATAAAAAGTTTTATCAGCCCAATAAGGTCACAAGGGGTGGTCTTAAATACATCACATTCATCACACTATCACACCCAATCAGATTATGCCACCTCATTTTATCACATTCTATCACATTCCATCACTAAACCCATGCGGCGGTGTTCACTTTTCATCACATTTCATCACTAAACTTTTTTTTTAAATAATCTAAAAACATTACATTAAATTAAATAAAAAATACATTAAATATAAAAACATTACATTTAACTAAAATAAAAAAAATACATTAAATAATAAAATTACTAGAAAATATAAAATAAAATAAAAATGAAATAAGAAAATTAGGTGAGTGGTGGATACGGGTCCTCGAACACGATATCTAAACTACCGACGTGTTCCGTTAGATCGTGTCGAAGTTGAATCACAGGTACGTTGTGTTCCCCCAACAAGTGCACCAAACTCAGCTAAACTAACATATATTATAAAAAATATATGAGTATGTATATTTTGTAAAAAAATTAAGTTTATATATTGTTAATATTGTAAAATAACATAATAATATAATATTATAATAATGAGTATGTATAATAATATAATATTATAATGAAACAAAGAAAAACAAAAGAACCTGTGAAACTGAGAAAGAAAGAAACAATTTTTTTTTTTTTTTTTTTAATCTCATCACATTTTTTTATTAACCACGAAGGGCCGGTGTTGATTTTACTTCTTCGCGGCCGTGATTGAACACAAGGGCCGGTGTTTCGCGGTATTACAGCCATCACGGGGTGGCCATCACGGACCACCCAGTCCGCCCTAATTAACAAACCCCAAACCACCTTATCTAGTTTCTCGATTTATAAAAAAAATTACTAATAATAATTTTGAAATGGTAACCTATATGGAAAGGAGAAGGATGCAAAAGCAATGACAAATAGAAACAAGAACTCAACTCCCCACTAAATGCATTCATCTAATTTATTATTGGACAGCTGGTGACTAGGTGTAGTTTATTTGTTTTGCATTTTACAAAGTGGAATATGGATTTGTGGCCTTCATTTCATGGTATCTATCTTTGTTTCTAGTTTCTACACCTGTCACGCGTGAAGTTTACTTTCATTTTTCAAACATGTTTGCTTTTCAACCAAGTTTGAACACAAGAGACATTAGTGAGTGGTACAAGAGGCTTCATTAATATGGGTGGGTTCATAATCATTGTGCTTGTGCCCACTGCCCACCTCACTCTCTTTTCATTCTTGATACGGAAGTACCTCTAACATAACATAACATAACATAGGCATATGTTGCGCGAGTCTATCGTGACTCAAAACTTGCTTCTAATTCTATCGTGACTCGTAAATTGCCTGTTAAAATCCAGCTTGAGATGATTTAAATCAACGTAGTTGACTCGTATAAATTTTCAAGCTAACATGAGCTAGCTCTGTATTTGTTATTTGTCTGCCTACATTCCACCCTTCCCAAACCCTACTCTTAGCTTTGCTAATTATGGGATTTACTGGGTAAGGTTGTTGTTGCTGCTGTTGTACTAAATTTAGCCCGTTTATTGAAGCCCAAGCTTAAAACCTAAACCTACGGTTTTATATTTTTCTTAACTTCCTTCCACTTGAAATGTCGTCATTGTGCCCGAAGATAGAGGATGAAGCTACAAAAGCCACGTATTGTACGTTAATTAATTAGACAGTGTAATAGTTTTACACTTTTACATACATCAAATTAGCAGAATTAGTTTTTAATTTTGATTTAAGTTAAAAAAAAAAACATTCGTCTTCTTGGATGAATACTAGGTTGGTGGTGTCAGACATGACTACTTTGTAAACTTAACCAAAACTATTCTTGCAATATGACACGTGTAGTCGTGTGAACAGATTGACAAGTGGTGAGGCTTGTTTTGTCAAAAGTGGAAGGAAACTTTAGTGAAGTGATAATTATGCATGGAGAGGCAAAATAGATAGATAGAGAGCACCACCACCCACCACCACTACACCGTCACCACCACTATCTTTCTATCTCAAATCAAACACTTGACTTCAACCACCCATCAACTTAAAATATTGCAACCATTGAGGCTTGCAATGCTTATAAATAGCCAAGGCTTTTGCTCTTGTTTGCACCACACAACTCATGAGATTGTATTAGTTTCAAAACACATACATTGCATTGCTACAAAACATATACACATCACAACTTTAAGTATATTCTAGTTATAGGGGTCTGAAGATGGCCAACCCAAAGATAATAGCTATTGTATTTTTGGTGTTGTTTGTTGTGGACCTTTCCCTTGCTGCTAGATCCTCTAAGAAGACTGGTGGTCAAGGAGGAGGAGGTGGTGGTGGAGAAGGGGGTGGTGGTGGAGGTGGTGGCGGTAACGGAGAGGATGGCCAGGGTTATGGGTCGGGTTATGGATCAGGGAGTGGCTCTGGATATGGAAGCGGTGGTGGTGGTGGTAAGGGAGGAGGAGGTGGTGGAGGTGGAGGTAGCGGCGGAGGAGGTGGTGGAGGGTCAGGAAATGGCAGTGGATCAGGTTCAGGCTACGGGTCTGGAAGTGGTTCAGGATACGGTTCAGGTGGTGGAAAGGGTGGAGGTGGCGGCGGAGGTGGTGGTGGAGGTGGCGGAGGTGGTGGTGGAGGAGGTGGGAATGGGTCGGGAAGTGGCTCAGGATATGGGAGTGGCAGTGGGTCGGGATATGGAAGTGGTAGTGGGAAAGGTGGCAGCGGAGGTGGAGGTGGTGGAGGCAGTGGAGGAGGTGGTGGAGGCGGAGGAGGGCGTAACGGACAGGGTTCAGGATACGGGAGTGGCTCTGGATATGGAGAGGGATATGGATCCGGATACGGTGATGATGGTGGTGGCTATCAACCATAAACTTAAACTTATTTACAACAATAATGTCATACATACACTCAGCAGGTTGATTTTACATATATTTCATTTATAAAATTGGTACCACTGCCAGTACAATAAATCATATCAGATTCACTACATGTTTCATTATATTACTTGTAAGAGGGTCGATTTGCATGTAACTTAATAAAGAATGTACTCAAGTCATTTTGTGTATATTTAATAAAATATATTCTTCTTTTAAGGATGTATTTCTCTAATGCACACCTCCTGATGGTTCAAAATATTAATTATGGCAAATGCTATGTTTTGCCATAAATATGGTACAAATAGAAACGGTATTGTCAAATGTAAATAAGTGTCGGTTTTCATGGAGAACCTCGATATGATGCTTTATCAGCTCTCAGGAGCGGGAGGTGGAGGCGGAGATGAAGCCGAAGCAACCTTGTGCATTATCATGGCCTCTGCTACATTGATTGCCCTTTTTGATCCTGTGATTGTTACTTTCCTGCCAGAAAAAAAGAAAAAAAAAGGTGGTAAATGGGAAGTAAGGTGGATTGAGTAACTGGTCAAACGTGGTAACAGGTAAAAAGAATAAATCGGTTTGTATGAATTTTCGATCACTGTGTCAAAGGGATAGATTGACTTTTTCTTCTTGCACATCTCAAAAAACTATTGTAAAAAACGAACACGTAAGGATACATGGTAGTAAACAATATTTGAATTGAAACGCTTGGAAGAAGCTACAGCTTGTATGACAAAACCCATATCAACGATAATTTTGGGCGCTTTGAGGTGACGAGAGGACAGATCCACAGTTAGGAAGATAAAAAATATGGGTGTTCGACTCTCTCCTCGAGAGTCTCCACCCGAATAACCAAATAAAAACTTGTGAGCTCCCAGTGAATAAAACTGACAATTCTGGTTGCTCTAAGGGGTCAAAGTTTTACAAAAACAGTATTTGATATTAGTATTCTCCATCTCATAAGTTATTTACTACCTTTCCCTCCAAGAAACGGTCATGCTTTGAAGTCATAATATTAAAATTTAGATTAACTTAATGTTGTGATGTTTTGTTTGATGTAATGATCATATTTAACTACCAAAACAACTGTTATCAACTCTTGAAGTTAATAAGCAACATATCTGAATATGATGATCCTCTATATTTCATTCTTGATAAGCAATATATACGATAAGCCATTCAAAAGGTTTTCCTAGATCATGTGTAAGTCAAAACTTGATTGTGACACTTTTTATGGGGAAAAAAGTATTCGTTTTGGTATTTGGGAGGCTGTGAAAAGCTACATACCTATTAGATGTTCCATCTATAAAGTCACCTCTTTCAGATATCTTGATTTTAGCTCCACTAATCTGCAATTTGAGAAATATAAGAAAATGGGCGGCCAACGAGTCAAAAGAGAATTTGTTTGCTTACCTGACTAATTTCAGAAATATTTCTACCACTACGACCGACAACAATCCCTATATGCTCATCAGCAACACCCAGAGTCACTGAATCACTGATTTCTTCCTGCAAAACACCACAAAGGTTCTGTACATTCAACTAGAGCTAGCAGAATGGACGGGTTGGCAGGGACAACCGGACAAAGCATTTTGAGGGCCAGGAGTCCCCCCCCCCCCCCCCCCCCCCCCCCCCCCCCCCCCCCCGCGTTTTTAAGCGCAATAGTGGAAATTTGCGATTTTCGTAGGTAAATTTAGTCCGGGTTGAGTCCGGCCCCCGCCGAATTGCCACTACCGATCGGAAAAAAATTGAGCCCGGCCCCCCTGATTGGCGAACCAAGCTTCGCCCCTTAGGGTTGGGTAACGGGTCCAAACAAGTAACTTTATGGTACGGGTTGAATTTTGAAACATTCTTTTTCCCCAAAATTAATATGTTTATAAATCGCTAGTGTGTCAAGTATGATTGCATAAGAGCATACTTAATCTAATACGAGTAAAACCACAAGGAAAATAATGAACCTTATTGTTATGAAGCTTTTTACCACCCCCATTTGGTCCATAGTTTGGTACGCCATAAGGCACTGTACAAGAAGACAAGGAGAGAGAGGTATAGCAAATAGACAAATAACAATCATGAAGGATTTAAAGAATACAGAATAGCCTAAAAATAAATCTAGGTAATAGAAAGCCTACCTGCATATGGAAATGGGGGGCCAATGGATTGTATGTAGTAAAGATCTTCAGATAATCTTGATAGAATGAGATCGGTAGCTTGAACCAACTGCTGTAAGGTGCCAAGTACAGTTACCAATCTATCATTCAAGCTGTTATCCTGTGGGGATATCTTAATGTTAGCTTGAGAATCTTCAATGAAGGACCTGCAAAGAAAGATGAAAACAATACATTTTCAGAAACTTTAAACTGTTTATAAACCACAAAATCACCCAAAAAGGAAATATTTCAAGACCACTTGACATCAAAGTTCAAGCAGAAATATAAGTATCAGCATCAAGTTCTAGGACAAATACAATTGACTTGAAATCAAAGTTCAACCAGAGAAAAGTGTATAAGTAACAGAAGGTCATAATTTAAGTTGATAGGCTCTTCAGAAGGTTGTAACCACAATCTGCTGACGAACAACAATCTAAAATTACAAATGATTGGCACAAATATTGTTCAATATAATAGATAACTATCTCTATGGAGATGCCCTGACTATAGAAACTGATAGTACAAACATGCATAATATCAAAGTAACAAATAATATGCAGTGAGCAGCACTCTTACTTTATCATGGATCCCCCTTTCCCAATGATTCCACCGCAAGAACTATTCGGTACAATTAACCTGAATTTTGATCTTTGTTCAGCTTCCTCACCATCTTCAGCATAAAACTAATTGACAATTTATAATACTATATAAGAGAACTCATGTAAATAACTAAATGCAATCGGTGTTATGGGTATTACCTCATTCACCAACTTAGTCAGTATAAGTTCAAGGGCATTAAGAACTTCATCAAATGTTCCAGACACCATAATAATCCTATCAGATGTTCCTGGAAAATACTCATAGTTCCGTGACAATTGGATTCGTGCATTAGATCGCGACTGGAAATCAGTGATTGTTGATCCACCTTTCCCAATAATCGAACCAGCTTCTGCATTTGATGCAAGAAACCTCAGATATGTGGTATCTGTAGACATAAAATGAAATTGTTAAGAAAAAAAACAACTCAAGAGTAACAAAGGAAAGAGAAAATTTGCACAACAGGAAAGTAAAATAAAACAAATTTTACGCTTCCTGAATACAAAGACAAAAGGTAACCGATAAACTGTGTTCTTCATATACAACTAGTGATCAACTACCAACTAATTAGTAACTACCAAATGTCTCTAGTTGTAACTTTATGATCTCAACTAAAATCATTCAAAGAAGTGATAAAAAACAGTAGGACGACTAAAACTAGTTATCTACTTATCCGTAAAAAATGTTACTAGCCGGTCGTGTTGGTTCATGGTTGCAAACATTATTGTAAGCCACCTCTATAGCTGTAGAACTAATTTTTTTGGAATGTGTTCACTGTAACATTGTGTGGAACATAAATGAACCCTATAAATGACAGTTAGGGCTAAAAGAAGTTGTACAGTTGTTCAAACGTAACACACAAAACACATTGTGAACATTGCACTCACAAAAAGTATATATAATATATCAGCAAATCCAAAAATCAAGACAGTCTCCATGTAGAGGCAATTCAAATCATGTAATTTCAATATTTCATTTACAATTAGTCTAACAGTGTTTTTATTTCTTGTTCGAAATAGGTGGATACTGAACATACCAAACGCATCTTCATTCATAATTCATATAGATACGTCATGTAAACCTAATCAATAAACATTCATACAGTTTTCATAAGCAAATTCTAATAAACAAATTGCAGCTCATTGATGACAACACAACCCTTGCAAAGTAAGATCTCAGTTTTTTGGTAAGTTGAGGTAAAAAAAGTAGATCAAAAGGAGAATAATAAATTGAATAATATTAACAGTACCTGAAGGAGGAGGAGCTCCGTCATTGGATGAAGCATAAGCAACGTCAGGCGATGCCATTGCGATTGCGATTGTAGTGTGTGTGTTTGGAGAGAGAGAGAGAGAGAGAGATGAAATTAGAGGGAGTTAGTGAGAAGCATTTGCAATTGCAGAGTTGACATATCCATCCGTGAAAACCGCCTCCATATGCAATTGCAGAGTTGACATATGCTTTTTTATTTCCCTTTTTATTTTTATTATATTCCTAAACTAAAAGCGGTCACGTTACAACTACTACTCAATATAATCTAAAAAATTGGTGTGACCACAACTTGCATACGGGTTGAATGCAACTATACAGTCGTATACATTCACATCACACGACAAAACTCTTGAAAAAATGACTCATATAAGTGTATACGGGTTATATAAGGCATTCCCCGACATCTTATATGGCTCGTATACATCTATACGGGGAGTGACGAAATTTGAACTTTTAAATGATAGAGGCCAAAAGTCACGAGACCTATTTTTTTTAAATCAGGGCAAGACTTAATATATACAAAATTTTCAGACAAAAACGAGAAAATTTACATTAATAAACCAAAAATCGTTGGTGTTCACCCATGTATACAGGTCGTATACATGGTTAGGGTATCAAAATAAGTTTAAGATGTGTGAATAGCTTGAGATAGAGGTGAACAGAAAAACCGATTCGGGGACTGAAACCAGCCAAATCTAAGGGCGCAACATAGTGGAGGCCTGGGGGTGCCCCGGCTCCCGCCGTTTTTTTGCGTAGTGGTGGAATTTTGTGATTTTCGTAGATAATTTGTTATATGAATTAAGTCCGGCCCCACTGATTTAATCTTCCGACCCCTACCGATCAGAAAAAAATGAGTCGGCTCTCTGCCAATTCGATCTCCCAGCTTCGCCACTGGTCAAATCAACCCGAACTGGTACTAACCAATGCGGTTTGGTCTTTAATCCAAACTTTAGGTTCTACACTGGTTCCCTCCCTCAAACCAAACCGGTAGAAAAAATCGGTTAATTTAAAATAAAAGATTTATAACTTTCTCTAAAAAGTTGTGAAAAACATTGTACACATACAAATACATAAACGTTACTAAAAATTATTAACGATAATAAAAGTTGAATTTTATGTAACAAAAACATCTTTTGTCAAGTTTTTTTTTTTTTTTTTTGTTTGAAAATGTGTTCACAAGAAATACTTTACAAACCAAAACCCGACGAAACTAAACCGGTTTGAATTA
This sequence comes from Ambrosia trifida, assembly GCA_028751855.1. NCBI lineage: Eukaryota > Viridiplantae > Streptophyta > Magnoliopsida > Asterales > Asteraceae > Ambrosia > Ambrosia trifida. The sequence continues at coordinate 191,798,481 of CM054122.1, read as the reverse complement.
GGACATGTCAAATTCAAAACCGGTATGGGTTAAAAAAAACAGAACACAATTTGATTATCTCCAGTTTGAGCCTTAAAAAACCAATGATCTCCAGTCCAGCTGGTTTGAGGTAGGGTGAGTTTTCCCTTAAGGGTTCCCATTTTGGGGATAGGTCACAGGTTCGATCCATGCACACCACAAAAAAATTCCTCGTGACGGTTTGAGCTTAGGCAAGGAGGACACCGGTGTGTGGGTAGGGATTCAAACTTGAAACCGCTAGATTATGGTTGTACAAGGATTTTCACTGAACTAAGCCTTTAAAAAAAAAAAAAAAAAAAGTTTGAGCCCCAAAAAATCATGTTTAATCGTAGGAAAAGAACAAGGACTTGACTTTACTTAATTTGTTAAAAAAAAAATATGGACGTTGATGGGCTAGGAACGAGTGGGCTCATTGGGTTTAGTAGTTTGAAGTTTAACCCAGAAGATAGATAGAAGGTGTAAAAAAAACCGGTTTTTTAAAAAAAAAAAAAAAAAAAACTTATATTAAAACCGAAACCGGTTAAAAAAAACCGGTTTTTTTTACGACCGATTTAAGAAAAAAACCGCTTTAAAAAAACCGGGTTTTTTTTTAGTTTTCCTTCACCAAGGAACAAACCGGTTTTTAAAACCGATTAAAAAAAACGATTTTTTAAATAAAAAAAAAAACCGTTTTTTTTTAAGAAACCGGTATATAAACTGATCCTAACCGGTTTCACCGGTTGGGGTTTTATGCACTAAAAATCGGTTTTAAAACTATACCAGTTTTTTTTTTTAAAAAAAAAAATCGATTTTGAACAGTAAAAAAACTGGTTTAAAAAAACTGTTTTTTTTTTTTTTTTTTTTTAAACCGGTTACCCGGTTTGTACACTCAAGTGGTTGAAGCGTGAACCCGTTGCCTTATCCTATACCACACACACCTCACATTCATACCCAGATTTCTTCTTCTTCTTCTTCAGTCTTGACACACTTATCTCAACATGTTCCCTAATATATAACAACACAACACAAATTCAATCAAATAAACAATTTTTTTACTACTACTCTTACTTACTTACTTACTATGGCATTGAGCTCCAGCTCTTGTTATTCGATTTCAACGCAATTTACTAAAATCCCTACAAATTCTGTTTCTGTTAATCCTCGTAACGCTTTCTTATGGTTTACATCACATTCAGATGATTCGCCCAAACCCTCCTTATCCGTTTCAGCCAGTTCCTCGTCTGCACCCAAAGCTCGATTCGTTGCTCGACGGACGGAATCCGTTTCCGTTCGTCCACTCGAACGCCCTCTCCGTACTGTTTTTTTTCTCACTGCTTGTTTTACAATTCACATGCTTTTTGTTAGAGATGACTGTTTGTTAGTTTAATTTAATGTGTTTGAGTTGTTATTGGTAGTGTTAATGTTTAATTTGTGGTTTTGATTAATAAGAAAAGACTTTTGTGTCATTATCTTTGGTTAATCATCTGAATTTGATGATAATGTATATATGATTTAGGTTTTTATGATTTTTTATGTTTGTGTATGTTGGAATTTGACATACAGATTACATGATGAAACACCTTGTTATTGGTTATAATTTCAATGGACTTATACCTAAGGAAAATTATTCGGGGGACAGGGCACAACCAGAATTGGTCACTGGTACCCCACTACCAGCATGGTAACATTGTCGCCGGTGGTGCTGGTAGTGGATCCGTAGACCCTTTGCTAGTTGTAGCTAGCGGGCGGTGAAACTATTTTTTAAATGCAACGGTCATTTTTTTAAATGAAAATAAATAAAAGAATCAGTGAAGTGTTGCCTTCAAAACTGTGTGTTAGTAAAGTGAATCGGTGAAGTGATGTGGCAGTGCAGGACCGGTTGAAATCAGTGAAGTTGAACAACTTTTATGGTAGTGCCTCCAAAACTGTGGTTCAGTAAAGTGAATCAGTGAAGTGATGCGGCAGTGCAGGACTGGTTGAAATCAGTGAAGTTAAAACTTTTATGGTAGCCCTCCCCAGATCATATAATTTGGTGTCACTTTTCATGACAGTGGAATACATGAGCCTTTTGATGGTTTTATATGTTGGAATTTGACATATAGATTACATGAAACATCTGTTTATGTATGATAAAAAAAATATTCAATGGACTTATGTCTAGATTAGAAGAATTATGATCAACCTGTGAATTAGATCTTCTGATTTGGTGTCATCTTGTTCATGACAGTGGAATATATGAGCCTTCCTGCAAGTCAATACTCTGTTCTGGATGCTGAAAGGATTGAGCGGATCGATGACAATACTTTCAGGTGTTACGTCTACAAATTCAAGTTTTTTGCTTTTGAGGTTTGCCCTGTTTTGTTGGTTCAAGTTGTGGAGCAACCTAATGGCTGTTCTATTAACCTCCTGTCTTGTAAGGTAATTACTAATTACAGTCTAAAAGTTTTTATGCTACTTTGTAAAAATGTTGTCGTTAATCTTGCAATTTTTACGTATTGCAGCTTGAGGGATCCCCAATTGTGGTTGCACAAAATGATAAGTTTGATGGTGAGCAATTGCTTTGCCTTTATCTTATTGTTTACTTTCACCATTATAGTGCGAATACAATGTTTATACATTAAATTAGGTATGTAGATTGTTTTATGAGGTCGAATAAAAATTCCATTTACACCATGACGTTTTGGTATGATTTAAATAAGTTCAAGATTACTATGACAAATCATGTAGCTTAGTTAACACAAAAGTTGGAAGTGTACCTCCTCTCTCGGGAAAATGGCATTATATGATGCTTCCAATATTTGCATGTATGTTTATTTAAGTTATGATCTTAATTCCCTGCCTAATGGTGTAATAATCGGAGGAATTTAACCATATGTCTGTGCGGAATCTGGATTCTCGAATCTTTTATCCGACCATATGATCATATCGCTGCTATAAAGTTGTAGTATCTTCATGCTGCCAAATTCCAAGAAATAATATCTAGTTTTCATATTTTTTTCTTTGGCTGATGTTATGGACTCCTTACATATCTCTGATAAGAAATTACAGTATGTTGATGTTTCGCCTTTCAAAGAAATAATTTCTAGATTTTTGTTTCGCCTTAGATTTTATAGATCAAAAGAAGTTGTATATCTTTTCATAGTTATCAAAGGCGCTAGGCGCACTCAAGGCGATGGAAAAAAAAAGCGAGGGCCTTTTATAAAAAAAAACGAACAATGAAAATAAAGTAAAAATATATTAAAATAATACTATTTTTCATCTAGTTAGTATCAAAAGTTATAAAATATTGATGTATTAGTGTATCGAAGTAGTTTTCCTTAGATAAAAGTAGAAATTTGGCTGGAATCTAGCCATAATTTAACGAATTTGGCTGGAAACTCTCCGGAATTTGGGAATTCAGCTGAAATCTGCGCCTAAACCATCACATGGAGAATTAAAGCGCAATTTCCTCGACTCAAAGCGCAAATGCATCGCCTCGCCTAAAAAAATGGGCCTAGGCGCACGAGGCGATGGCTTTTAACAACTATGTATCTTTTTCAATTCTAAGAATCACTAGAGTCAGTGCCTAGGATCTCCCCATAAACTTAGTAGCCAACCTGACTAGGAAGATATATTTTCTCTTTAAGTTCCACAAACTAGTTGACACTAATATTGTGGGTGATATTCGGCTAGTGAGATTGCAAACAATCCTAACAAAGAAGCTTAAATCTGGTAGAAGATAAGATCATACATAGTGTGGGAGGATTTCGACACGACTTTGTTCTAAGTTATATTTACATAATCATTTTTCAGGACTCCATTGACACTGGTTTGGTATGGGCATGCAGCTTCTATGGTGAATAGAATATCATGCGATAGGGACCAGAGCAATTCATCCATGCAAAAACTCACTTCGGACACTGTTATCGAGGTGATCATTATGTTTAAACTGCAATTACCTAAACTTCTTCAAATTATACCTCTTTAGTTTGTATGTTCATTGTTTGAAAATTTGTTGTGCAGGTTAGCATTGATATTCCATTTCCTTTCCAAGCAATCCCAGTTCAAACTATTGAATCAACTGGCGCTCAAGTCCTTGAACAAATACTTAAGATCATGCTTCCTCGGTTTATGGCTCAGGCATGTCATACTTTGTCTTCTTCTCTTCTCTTTAGATTTTCAAGTGGAACAAAACAGTGAAAAACAAACGACTAAATATACACGCAGCGTGATTTTTTTTTTTCTCTTTATGTTAATGCAGTTGGTGAAAGACTACCAAGCTTGGGCTTCTGGTGACACCTCAAGGCAACCTCTTGGAACCGGGAGGATATGATATAATGATATTACTTTTCTAGTGCTGCATTTTATTTTCCATTCCGACGTCACAAGATAATATAAATTTAAGTTTGTGTAAAATCGAAATTTTATATTCAGCTGAACTTGTGTTATTTAATGGGAAGTATCATTTGGATTCATTAACTTGGGAAATTTACCCAAACAACTTTTAATTTGAATTGTGAACTTTCAATAACAAAGGGTTTAAACTTTTAAGAATGTAATTACCAAACACCTTTTTAGTGAATAAGTGTCACTTGGTTGTCGGGATATGTATGTAACACGTGAAATATAACACAAGAAAAAGAAATTGGACGCCGACAGCTCCTTAGTAGATCCGCGACGTGACCACAAAATGAATGAAAACGAGAAATTAGCTTTTAATTATCCCGGCTAACAATGGTTACGAGAAGTATATCCTCTAAAAGTTGACAACCCTTAAGTGTTTTGTTTGTTTGGTTCGTTTTTATGCATTACAATAGGTAAACTAATAATACTTAACTGGGTCTTTGCTTATTTTGAAAATATTTGCATCCAGTTAATATACAGCTTAACTGGTTAAATATCTTTAATTATCCACTAGGAATAGCCTGGTGGCGTAGGCGAATTAGGTATGGTAAAGGGTGGTAGGAGGGGATGGTTCAATCCCTATGGTGTCATGGTGTGCAAGTTTAGCCGTTAAAAAAGTATTTTTAATTTACCTGTTGTACTCTTCGGTTTTGTCAAACTTTTAGATCAATGCTCACTTCTGTAGCAATCTCTTAAACATGAAAAAAAAGGTATATAAAAAACATTTGTAAATGTCTTTAACAGTTTTAGAATCGATTAAACCAAACAAATTAAATCAATTTGGTTGGTTTGCATGAAATAATGTGAATATTAGTATATATTATAAAATGTATCACACGGTGGGGATGTAGCTCAGATGGTAGAGCGCTCGCTTAGCATGCGAGAGGTACGGGGATCGATACCCCGCATCTCCACATTTTTCTTGTTTTTCATTTGGTTTTATGGTTAATTGCATTTGAACCACTCTTTCGTTCTTGATGTTATAAATGACCCCAGCATTTTATTATTCTTCCCAAGATATAGAAAAGATATGATACATTCTGTATTTAAAATTTTCTCTGTATTATGATTACTCCCACCTACACTTCATTTACAATTAGTCATGTTGGATTTCCCATTGTATCGGGATCCATTTAAGACATAAAAAAATAAAACACACTTGTATATACACAAATAATCATTTATCAATATACACTATTTTTACAGTCATTTTAATTTACTAGTGAATATATTCATTGATGAGAATGAAAATTTTAAGCTATATATATACCCTAATTAAAGTCCTGTTTTTCGTGTTGATCTCACATGTATTTGTATTTTCTAACTTTTTTATTGTGTTAGAAACATTTTTTTTTTTTGTTTTACTAAAGGGGTTTCGTTTAAGAAAAGTATACAAAAAGAATACCAATAAAGTGGGTGTAAATACTTATTTAATAGTAAAGATAACCAATCATTAATTAGAACTCCTTTAAGTGAGTGGGAGAATTTAAGTAGAGGAAAGGTTAACCTAAATTAAGATTGAATTGAGTGGCCAAGCTACATGCCACATTATTATTAGAACAAAAAGTTATATGTGAGAAATAGTATATAGATATTAATAAAAAGTAAACATGATCATGTATGATTTGTGCATGAGAATAAGCCATAGCATAAGGGTCCATGCAAGTATGGACTATGGGGGTTGGTGAGTTAGGGGGGAGGGATGTCCATTACTATGAAGACAAAAGCATTGGGATAAAGAGAAGCAAATCCTTATTTCCATGCACATGCATGTTATGTTAAGCATCCTATCCTTCCATGTATGCACATCTTGTCCCCTTCTCTTCCATCACCTATCAATAACCATCACCATTCATGCTAGGGTTTTAGCAAAACTCCATCTCCAAGAAGCCAAGATCAATCATTCCTTTACTTTGGACATTGAGCTTTTGGATTTAATAAGGGGTGGTCTACCATGGAGACTAGATTATACACATGGATCAACTTTGGTTGAAAAAACACGGTTTAATTCTTTCTAAATCATACAATAATGAAATTGTTTTAGACACTTTGAGTTTTAGTTCGTGTGTTTAAGCACTTTTACTTAGTTAATATTCGAATCACATCATCAAGCACATTTTATGTGATAATTGTTGTGAAAAAGCCAAATTAAGAGGATGGATAAAAGCTTTATAACAAATAGTATATTAAGGAGTTTACAATATCAACTTATTCAGAGTTAATTATCATCATTAATAATATAGCAAGTAAATAATTAATAGATTTAAAAAGAATTTTACATCATCAGATCCCTTAGACTTAAGAGATTATATAATAATATTACATTTGTCATAAAAATCATGTAGCATATGATCTAAAAGATAGTTTCAGTAAAAGATATGATGAAGTATAACTAAAATGTTGAGCGATAAAGAGTTATATAAAAATATACTTTAGTTGAAACGCTCAAGTAAAAAAAAATGTTGATTTTTATTTTCAAGTGAAAATAAGACCTTTTATCATGTTATCTATACTTTTTTCCAACACTACAAGCTTTTTAGAATCTTAAATTCGTGTAGTACATGAGTTTCTTACCTAGTTCTATATAAAGCCTAGCTAAATTGACATGTTTCTATGTATTGTCATATTTTCTTATTGTTTATACACACATAATTATGTATTGTAAAGATGCATATATATATAAAAGTATCTTAAATGTATCTTTACAATTGAGAATTGTAGTGTATACCCGGAGCTCCGCTTCCTAGTAATCTATTATGATTTATGAGGGTGTTTGGGATTGCGTTTTGAATCTGATTTTTAGATTATTGCGTTTTGAAAACGTAGATAATCAGTTTTTAGTGTTTGGGATTGCGTTTTGAAAACGCAGATAATCAGTTTTTTAGGCTACCAAAATGCAATAATCTATAAGCAGCTCCACCCCTGTTTTTCCAAAACGCATAATCTATTTTGAATAATCAATCCCAAACACCCCCTATATTTTGTTGTCATTATGTTTAGAGTTCAAGATCGGGAATGCTTGATACGGTTCTAACTATCCGACATCAAACCCGAAATGGATTATATATATAGCAACAAATAATATTATTTAGAACTTGTATATTTATATACAAAATAGTAAAAAAGAAGGTATGGGACATCCGATCCCCCAAGGCAGAATATAGCATGGCTACCTAACATCACTTAGCACGTTGCCTTGCCCATGCAAAAATACCTACTAATCTTCAATCATTTTTTCCCTCTTGTTTCCTACCTTCTTAACCTTTTCTTTCTCATCCTTTACACCAATCCTTTTTTCTCACTATTTATCGTATCTACTTGACATTGCTCTATGCATATCTATAACAATCGATGTTTAACGTGTCTATGTTCATACCAATCAAAATTGATTAGGACGAGTCTAGATGGTTCGATGATCTTGATTGATTATAAATTACGATAAGAATGACTTTAGCTGGCTAATTCCAAGGGTGTCAATCTTTGTACTCGGGTCGGCTATTGGTTGAATCATTGTACCATACACAAACCGTATATTTATTCATGTCAAAACATCAACTCTCACTCGTACACACTTAAAAATCATGAACCCAAACGCCATATGATTAACCCATTTATCTAAACGAGTCAAATGTATTCACATGTTTGTGGTTTGTAATCAACTTGTGTAATTAAACAAGTTAAACAAGTCAAATCAAACACAACTCCTCTAATAAAAACTGGTTAGTCGTGACAATAATAAATATAATATTTTTGTATATAAAGTATATTTTTAAAGGGCTTTAATATTTATAATATGTGTATTTTTAATCGAATGTTCAAAAACTACTCATTTCATCAAAATTTCTTCTGGCCATCAACATATATATAACGATTAGTTTATGATAAAGAAACAAACGTTCAATATTTTGAATAACAAGCAAGCACGAAACCTTGTAATTTTAAGAAACAAAGCATAAAAAAATCGTCACACAAGATGGACGATGAGGAAGAGAACCAACAACCTACCAAGACCTGACAGCAAAAACCACAAAGAGGGATATCAAGGGAGATATAAGGTATTTTGTATTGTTACAACTAACGAGAGTACAATGTGAATAATTAGACATGAAACCCTAATAAAATCATATTTTTCTATCTATGATAATAATAAAACAATTAATCTTAACTGATATTAATTTTCTCTCTACTAGCAGTATCATATTATATTAGTGTTGTGTTTTTTTTATGTAGAAAATAATTTTAATGGCATACTAATTTTGTAAGAAAATAAAACATTATTGCAAACAATGTAGATCCCTTTCATTTTTGTTTGGATGAAAGATCGACTTAATATCAAGTGGGAGAATTACAAAAAAAAAAAAAAAAAAAAAAAAAAAAAAAAAAAAAAAGGTCATTTGATTGCATAGCACGTGCTTGATGGTTTCCCCCCAAAGAAAAGTGATGTATCAAGAGTATAGAGGATGATGAAGTGTACATGTCAACATGATTGATTAGGCCACCCCAACTTATGGCATCGGTACCACACCGCCGTTATATTCGTCAACCAATTGCTTGATTCTCAGACAACCCTCCCGTTTTCACTCTTTCCCGTTCCTTACTACCAAAATCCTTATATTTTTTTAATTTGTGCTTTTCATTATAACAATTTTAGAATATGTACTTTTATCGCTTATTATTAGTTATTAATTTACGGGATTAAAATTAAAATAATTCAACCGTTTTTGATCCCTCAAGGAACATGGTGTGGTGGTAACAAGTTTTCTCGAATGTATAAGAGTGTGTTAGTTTTGCGTTAAGAAAATGGATTGTTTGTTGTAAATTGAGTTTCGGCAGATTTCTTTGTATTAAGATTATTTGGTTATTAAAATAACTAAAAATTATATATAAGTATTCTAACAATCTTTATGTCGTCAAAAGGTGGTCTACTTATTGGTGCCAAAAAGAAATTAAAAAATAAATCCTATGTTATAAGTTTGATCATAAGAATAATTGCAAGATTATCTTATTTTTTTGTTACTAATTTGAACAGTTGTTGAATTATAATATATAAACGTTCACATGGTTTTAAAATATTTCTTTTTCTCACATGTTTTATTTATATAGTATACGAGCTATTGGCCTTATTTGTAGTCATTTTTATTATGTCTTGTTTTGTAAATTTGTGTATCTATCTATCTATCTATCTATCTATCTATCTATCTATCTATCTATCTATCTATCTATCTATCTATACATATAATAAACCAAAGCCATTTTAATGACATGGCACTCAAAGAGGCATTCTCTTCCTTGAGTGTGCCATGTGTCATCCCATGTGGCATTGAGATATTTTAGGAAAAAAATAATTTAAAAACAAAATTGGATTTCTTACCCTCATGTTTCCTCCCATAATTTTTAAACGTTAATATCTTTAATATACGAGATTTTTTAAAGAAAAAATTACACCAAATTAACGAGCGTTTTATTATCTTTCCAACGAGTACCATAGTGCTATATAAAATTTCTCAACCCGGGACACTCCCGAGGTATAATCTAGTTATACTATAAAAGTGTACAATAAAAAACATAATAATTAAAAAAATACAGTTTAATAACATTTGTCATGTGTGTCATATCATCTTTTATAACAGTATAGGTTCTTATAAATTTAAGGATTTACCTAACCTCATATTAATTATTATTGACCAACTACCTTAACAATTAGCTCAAGTACTAGTTGGATCTAAAACGTCTTTTTATGTAACATTACTGATTTTTGGGAGATTAACATAGACCTTTGTATGACACCCTAGGCAAATCCCACATCGGCCGTGGCCAGGAGAGATCCTTGGTTCATAAGTAATCCAAAGCCTTTTAAATCACCAACGCGTTTTGGGCTTAATGCTAGTGGATGAGAGGAGAACTCCACAGTTAAGCGTGCTCAGGTGCGAGTAGTATCAGGATGGGTGACCTCCTGGGAAGTCTCCACCGGGGCGACCAAAAACAAATCCGTAAGCTCTGGATGGGCAACCTATCGGGACAAAGCGGACAATATTGGTGGTGAGAAGGGTCGGATGTTACATTTTATCTCTATGTACACTTTCAATTATGTGTTGGATGAAGAGTAGTAGAGCACTACTTCACAATCACACTAATTGTTAAACTGACTATTTTACTATTTGGTTATAACGGTTTAAGAATTTGAATGACGCCATACATAATTTATGCATATGTGCGCACGCGGCACACATATATACATAGTTTAAAATAAAATTAAAAGTTTGTCATCTTTTGATGTAGATTTACAATCTCAACAAAATATTAATGAGATTTTAAAGTTATAAAATTATATTTTGAATATCCTTTTTGACTCATAACCAACCCAAACAAATCAATTATCCTTGCTCACATTATAGTTTTATGTTTTAAAACTAATGGCATTATTTTAGAATCTAGTAATTTACAAAAATGCAAACCATGGTAGATCGTCTTCATCTATAAAATTCTCTCCTTTATTTATCCTTTGTATAAAAATCAAGCTCAAATTATAAATGAGCCAAGTTTGTTGAGCTAACTCAAACTCAGTGACGAATCTTGAACTTTTGGATAGTGGGGACTGAAAGTCACGAACCCAATTTTCAAATCGCTGGAGGCCATACTCAAAAAATACAAAATTTTTAAATAAAACCAGGTAAATTTACACTATTTAGCCAAAAATCGGCGATGGCTGGGACCACTGGCGAAGCTTACTAGGGGCCGGCGGGGCGGCCGACCCCCCCGAATTTTCGCGTAGAAGTGCCGATTATATAGTATTCGTATAGAAAATTTTGAAAATATAGGGTTTCGACCCCCCGAAACTGGTTTTCGACTCCCGAAACTAGTGACTTCCAACACCCCGATAACTTCCGACCCCCCGAACATTCGGGTCAAACTTCGCCACTGGCTGGGACACCCCTACCATTACTAAGCTTAACAACCCCACAACCAAGTAAACCATAAGTCCAACACTACATGTTATTTCCAATATTAAACAAAACAATCCTAAAAAAACAAATACTTATAAATTGCATACTTAAAATAGACCATCATATATGATATATACTTAAAAGAAAAATAAAAATAACCGTAAACAACATGTAAAATGTTTGTGTAAAGAAAAAAAAAAAAAGCAAGGAAATCGGCAGAAAAAAAGGGACACACAATTTAAGGAGAACCCTTACCCCTTTTAAAGCTTCATCCTTCTTCTTACATATTTCTTCATTCAATTCAATTCAATTCTCTCTCTCTGCCTTACAATCCAATCATTTTTCTTTCCTTAATTCTATTCATTTCATTTCTTAGGGTTTTCTTTTCTTTTCTTTTGTTTTGTTTCGTTTCCATCACTGCTTCTTCATAGGTACGTTTTCTTTACACGATTGTGATTGTGATTGTGATGGATCACGGTTCAATTTGTTTGGTAGTCTTGTTGTTGAATTGTATCTGTAATGATACAATATTATTAATTGCTTTTCATCGTTTCTTTGATCACGTATTGTTCTACGGAAGTGTTGTTTGTAAATTAAATCAGTCTTTTGTATTAATTTAGGTTTTAGGTTAATTTTGTGTATAGGTGGTTAGAAATTGAGGTGAGGGGTATTTGTTGGGTTAGTGAGAAGATGACAGATGTTCAACAGCAGCAGCAGCTTCCGCAGAAGGCGGAGAGCGGTACGGGTACGGGTATGGGTACAGATACGTGTTTGGATTTTGAAAGAGGGTTGGAGGAGTTAATGAGGGGGCAATTGGATGATTGTATGTCGTTTGCATCGTGTAGCTCTCCGCGAAATACGGAGGATGATGATGAGAGTGAAGGTGGTGGTGGTGGTGGTGGTGATCAGCTTATGAGGAGGAGGAGAAGGTCTGATCTTGAAGGTGATGATCTGGCGGAGTCTTCGATTGCGAGGAGACGGCATTCGAGGATTTTGAGTAGGTGGGCGGCTAGGCAAGCGCAGGAAATGATTACGACGATTGAGAGAAGAAACCGTGAGTCGGAGTTAATGGCGCTGGCGGGGTTGCATACTGTTTCGATGTTGGATTCGTCGTTCTTGAGGGAGTCTCAGCCGACGTCTCCTACTTCAAGTAGGCAGGGGAATGTTGAGAGGCCGAGCACGCGTGCGTCGTCGATTTTGCAGATGTGGAGAGAGTTGGAAGACGAACATGTGTTGAATAGGGCGCGTGAAAGGGTGAGAGTAAGACTTAGGCAGCAAAGGAGTGTGGGGACTAATACAAATGTTTCGAGTACGACAGAAGGTAGAGGGAGTGAACATCAAAGTAGTTTGGGAGATGTAACTGGGAGTGAAAACGACTATGGAACTTGGTCTCATGATCGAATGGAACCACGGAACGAGGGTCAAGATCAAGAGAATGGCCGGTCGAGCCGTGAGCAAACTCCTGATATAGGTGAGGTTGAGAGGGAGAGGGTTAGGCACATTGTTCAGGGATGGAGGGAGACTGGTGCCACTGAACCCGCACCTGCTATTGCACAGAGGAGTAATAGTCCAAGAGCAGAATGGCTTGGCGAAAGTGAGCGGGAAAGAGTGAGGATTGTGAGGGAGTGGGTGCAAATGACAAGTCAGCAAAGGGGTACACGTCGTGAACAAAACCGTGAAAGGGCAGGTGGTCAACATGGTGAAGGTCAACCGGAGCATATAAGAAGTGATGTGCTTAGATTGCGTGGTAGACAAGCAATAATTGACCTACTTATGAGGGTTGAAAGGGAACGGCAGAGGGAGCTACAAGGTTTGACTGAGTATCGTGCGGTTTCTGATTTTGCACATCGCAACCGTATTCAGGTTACTCTCTTTTCTAAAAGCTTGTATATAACCATGTTTGCATATGATTATTATCTTATTCAGTTTTTTTGTTTTGTATGCTCGCCTAATGTCTAGCAAGTTTTTGGAACCATACATGATTTTTGTTCATTATTTCAGTCATTATTGAGAGGCAGATTCTTAAGAAATGAAAGGCCTGTAGAGGAAGACAGGCCTTCTTCAGTTGCAGCAAGCGAGTTGGTCCAATTGAGACAACGTCACACTGTCTCCGGTTTGAGGTATGCTTTATTTAAAACTTTTATATTTGAAATCTTTTTTTTTTTCTGCCTTTAGGATTCTGTTAATTTGTTTACTTCTATGGTACTAAAACATCACAAATAGAAGGATAACATAGAGGTGTCAGAATGGGCAAGTTGAGTAATGTGTCAAAACTGGTAACTTTTTGGTATGGGTCTCGTCGGGATGGGTTAGGCCAATCCACGAACACACTTTCCCATATCTTGATTATACATAATAATATGCTAATTGTTAAATATGATTAAAAAGCTATATTATTACATTGATGTCCTAAGGTTTAAAATTATCTTGTAAATTTTTAGTACAATTTGCACGATCTCCATCCCTGTTAGATTCGTAAAATTTACCCACGTGACCCGAACGAAATGTAACCCCAACAGCCAACTTGACCCATTTACCCATAAATGGTCAAATTTTCTGGATCTAGATAAGTTGTTCTGGTTATGTGCATAAGGTTTTTATTTCTACTGCCGTTTGATGACATGATTCTTTTTAAACCAGGGAAGGGTTCCGGTCTAGATCAGAACACAGCATTCATGGTCAAGTAAGAATATTTACCACTTTAACGATAAATATTAACTTATTTTACATGCGATGAGGCTCACACAAACAATTCACAGGAAGCCGAATATGAAAACCAAGATCAGTCACAATTGTGGGCTCAAGAAACCGACGTTCATCAGGTAACGGATCGCACAGGAAGCTTAGAAACAGTTACAGATGTTCAAACCACAAATCAACAGGAAAACATTGATGAAGATGAGAGAGGTGAATGGCATCAGGAAAGCAGCAGCTACAATGAGTTTAATGAATGGAGAGATGGAAATTCACAAGATGTTGGAAGGAACTGGCAGGAAAATTCGGGTAATGATTGGCCCCAAGAAACTTCAGAAACTGGCGGTGATGGCGCTCATGTGCATGGAACCGATGAAGTTTGGCATGAAGATGGCTCTCGGGAAGCCGTTGAAAATTGGCCCGACGAGCCTTCTGACCCGCCAAGAATGCTGCATTCCGTCCCTGTTAGGAGAGTCAATAGGTTTCACCCGCCTGATGATGATAATGTGTACAGCATGGAACTCAGGGAACTTTTGAGCAGGTAGTATACTTTTCCTAAAAAAAAGGAGGGGATGGGGGCTGGATTTGTGTTTTTGGTTTATTACAACTTCAAACAGAATCACATCCAAATTCCAAACACTATATTTTATGCCCCGTTACATTACAACTGATAATCTCGTACACCATTGACTAATTGTTTCTTGCTTACTCCAGGAGAAGTGTTTCTAATCTTCTTCGGAGTGGTTTCCGTGAGAGTTTGGACCAGTTGATCCAATCATACGTCAGCAGACAAGGTCGTGCACCCATTGATTGGGATCTACATCGCAACTTGCCGACCCCTTCCCTACCGGAGGGTAACCAGGAGCACCGCCAGGACGAACAGACGGATGAGAGTCAGCGCGATGCCATTGGTAGTAGACCTTCTTTGGTTCTCCCATCACCACCAGTACCACCACCACAACCCATTTGGCATCATTTGCCTTATTCTAGTTGGTCTCGACACACCATGCATCGATCTGAACTCGTAAGTTACAATCAGAATTTGCAAAAACTCAAAATATTTGATTATTTAATTATTTTAACTTCAAAATGGAGTTACTTAATATCATATAATCATTAATCACAATCTACTTGTAAAACTATCCTGTTTTGTGGCATTAAGATTAATGGGTGAACATTAATGAATCAGGAGTGGGAGATGATAAATGATTTGAGGGCAGATATGACAAGACTGCAACAAGGCATGAGCCACATGCAGAGGATGTTGGAGGCTTGCATGGACATGCAACTTGAGCTGCAACGGTCTGTCAGACAGGAAGTTTCTGCTGCGTTGAACCGATCAGGGGATGGACAAGGTACATGCAGACACCTGAGGATGTAATTACTATTTTTATCTCCAGGAACGCGTATATAATTTAAGTTTTTAAAATGCAGGTATTGCTGCAGAAACATCAGAAGATGGATCCAAATGGTGTCAAGTGAGGAAAGGAACCTGTTGTGTTTGTTGTGATAGCCAGATTGATTCTCTGTTGTACAGGTAACTCCCTCCATTCCTTGAAAACATAATTCATGAAGTGTTTGGACAGTGAGTAAAATGTCTAAAATAACCTTCTATTGTAATATAACCGGTACAGATGTGGGCATATGTGTACATGTTCTAAATGTGCGAATGAGTTGATTCGTGGAGGAGGGAAATGCCCATTATGCAGGGCACCAATTGTGGAGGTTGTCCGAGCTTACTCCATAATGTAAACAGATTACAAACTGACCAAGGAAGACGATTGATTATAGTTCTCATCTGCAGGACTGCGTCATTTTTGCCTTACTGTTTTTCTAATTATATATGTTGAATGATCGATTACGCATTGTATAATTGGAATAACAACTGGCCCTTTTCAATACTTAATTATTGCATAATAAAATTCCATACGAAAATTTTCATTTGAACCAAACTGGGATGAAATTGATTGTTGAATGATAGATAAAGCTCAAGGTTGAAGAATAGTTTGCATTTTATTATTAAATACAAGACAAAGTGTGAGACATGGATCAATTTTAAATATCTAACTATTGAAATTATTTAAAGTTGCTTTTTTAGCATAGTTATGTTTTTTTTTTCTTTATCTGTTTGTAGTTCAAAGGTACAAATGCTAGGTTGGAACATAAACTAATTCAATCTTTTTGTTATTTACATGCAAACAGCCAAAACCCAGAAAGGGTTAAGAATTATGGAGACTGGGCGATCAAATTAAAATAATTAAGTATATTGTTGAATTCAATGAGTATTGCGTCTAACATATTAAAGTTATTTATCTTTTAAAACGTATGAAACCCTTTTAAACTTTAGCGTGCGACTTGAAGAGTAACACGTTATATGTTTTTGTATTTTGAAGTTTGAATTATTTGAGTTATTATTGTTATCACAATAATTATATATTTTTTCTTTTTTATTTATTAACATTTAGACACAATTTATAATAGGTGAAAGTGTGACTCATACATGATAGAGATTTCATTATTGATATATTTAATGATAATCATGTATTGATTGCAAGACATGTCATGTTTGATACAAAATAGTTGCTTGATTTCAGATATATTAAAAGGTAAAAGAACATGTTGAGCCAAAACCATTTTGTTGAGTCTTTCACTTGTCACTGAACCCTATAAATACCCAATAGATGTCTGTAATAGTAAATGACTTACAATTGGCATGAATTTGAATCTTCAATAAGATACAATATACACATGTAAACTAGGATAAAAGAGGGCATACATAACATGCCCATGACTTAAAAAAAAGCATCATTATCTACCTCATCTCTTTTACTCAATAATGCTATATGCCCATATTTTTTGGTCTTCCTCAAATGGATACTATTCATGGATATTAACATTTAACGAATTCTAGAAGATATAATTTACCTGGTATAATAATAATTGGAGTTAAGAAAACCAGCTCTTTCCAGGCTTCACAGCCTTTAGCCTCGATACAAGGTCTTCTCTTTGAGCTTCTACTTCTGCATATTTGAGGCTCATGTGAAGATAACGTTCTCGAAGTTCTTTCAATTCGGTCTCAAGTAAAGATGCATGATTATCGTCTTCTTTTTTAATTGTTCCTACATCAACTTCTAACTCAAGTGGAGCATCCAACTGATGAATTTGTCCCTTCGGCAGGAAGCTGAAAAATAGATGGATGTGGTTAAGAGGTTGCAAAATGCGTTGGGTTAATAAAATACATTGTGTCCTAACTTTCTAAATCTTTTTTCCTAAATAGTTGGTGTAAAAATGGAATACATAAATGATATTGTTTATATTCCATTTTTACACCAACTAGTTTTACGTACTACAATTACCCTTTAGGTGACTTTTGACCCATTCAACTGTGCACATTATTTCGCTAGTGTGAGTAGTGTCAGATGAGTTCTTAGTGTAATAGTTCATACCTATCAATCTGGGCTTTATACATGTCATTTGCCTGCAAAGCCTCAGCAAGTTCATTCTCAAGTGACCTGATTCTTGATGATGCATCAACAGTTACCTCATCCTGTAGCATGAAAAAGATAATTAGAAGTTTATAGCTAAATTTTTTATTCTTTAATAATTTACTATAGAAAAGAGTTTAATATGAACCTCCGTGAGCTTCATGTGCTCGTGAAAACTGTTATTACTATCTGATCTGAAAGATTTAACACTATTATTAGTAGAGTACTCGATCTGCTCCAATTTTTCTTCAAGGACTTGAGCGTTCTTCATGCTTTCATCTTTTTCATCTTGAAGACTGTTTACCTTCCATTGTAGTTGACTATTTGACCGTTTTAAACGCCCAATTTCATTTTTCAACTCAGCATCTTGTGCACGTAATGCTTCTCTTGCAGTTAAATCGCCCTGAAGCCGCATAATTTGTTCCTCCAATGCAATTTTGCTAAGTTTATGATCCTCTAACTCGATCATCGCCTTCTGCATGCTTAATGTTCTCTTCAACAGTGAAGTTTTTTCCTCTTTTAATTCTTTGTAATCCCCAGTTACCAACTGTAGTGAAGCTCCCAGCCTTTCATTCTCATATTTCACATCATTGTATGAGTTCTTAAGAGCCACTAGTTCATCTTGCAACAATGGAATTCTTTGCAGTTGACTAGTCAAACTCGAGATTTCTTCTGTTAATTGTACTCGTTGGTATTCACAATGTTTTAGGTCACCTTCAAGCTCACCAACTTTAATTCTTAGCATTTCTTCATTAGATCTTGTGTTCTCCAATAACTCCATTAATTTTTCAACTTTTGTCTCTAGAACTCCATTGTTCAGTTTGGAAGCAGCAAGCTCAAACATCAGATCATGAATATGTTTTTCATATTCAACTTCAACGGTTTTGATCTTAGCAGATTCTAATTCTTCCGGGAAATCTTCATTAATAACAAGCTTTTCCATCTTCTCTTCAATTTTCAGATGTAAAGCTTCAAGTTCTGAATCAAATATCTTCTCTTTTGCAGCAATCTCATTCATCATTAAGGAAAACTTATCTTCTAAATCTTCTAACTTTGTAGACAAATTAGAGAAATTATATTGTGTCTCCCTCCTTTCAGCTTCCAAATCTGTGCAGCGATTATGCAAGTCAAGTCTTTGTTGCTTTAACTCTCGGTTTGATATTTGAAGTTGGCTGCATTCTTCAATTAAGTTTTCAGCAGTTGTCTGCAACTTTGGATTTGCTTTTTTTAAATACTCGCACTCCTCTTGAGCTTCCAACCAACGATTTTGCATGTCTTCAAACTTCCGTCTCATATCAACTTTGCTTCTTTCTAATTCCACTTCTAGGTTTTTCATTTCAGCCTGTAGATTCATGACACGAGTCTCTGAATGTTGTATCTCCAAACGATTCGACTCTCTTGCATCAGTCAAATATCTTAATTGGGGTTCTAATCCAGATATTCGTTCTGATAAGTGTAGATTTTCTACTTCTAACTCCGTTACTTGCTGTTCTAATTCCTTGTTATAGCTCTCGAGCTCACGTAATTGCTTTTCAAGAGTCTTGTTGGCAGCAACTTGGGAATCTTTTGTATCATTGAGCACCACCATGTCATTTTTAACCTGTTGGATTTCAAATATTTTGAGCTCATGATTATCTAAAAATAATGATAATCATCAGTTAAGTATTTTGGTTTAGATTAGCAATACCATTAGTTTGAGATGACATTAGATTAAGATAGAATGAAAAAAAAAAGGATAGAAACTGGGATTGGTTTCAGTGGTTCAACCTATTCCAGGCCTAAAGTGAAAATTTGAGACTTCTTAATCTTAAAAGATTTATAAGCATAACAAATTCTCCTCAGGATTGAGATCAACAACAATAAACTAAAAAACTTTATAGTTGGCGGAGTAATAAATGATTAAAATAATCATTGATAAAGAAAATGTAAAATGTAATATAAAGCTTCGATAAAAAATGATCATTAGTGAACAGAACATTACCTTATCCAGACATTCAGAGATGATTGTACTTTCGGTTTGCATAGCTTTCAAACCCCCCATTAATTGACTCTTTAATACTTTCAGATCAGACAACTGAATCTCCAAGTCTGTTTGGTAGGAATTCAGCCGTTGAATCTCCTTTTCCTTCAGCAAACAATCTGATTTAAGCACGTCTATTTCAGAGGTTTTTGCTGATAGTTCCATATTCAGCTTCTCAACTATGCCAGTGTCCTTCAAACTAAACTCCATGTCATTTTTAACATTAAAATGACCCCTCATCATCAGGCTGGTGTCTTCAGCAGTGAATGAATCTGTACATATCAAAATACTTCTACTGTTAAAACTGTATTTAACTGCCAACTTTAAAGGACAAGAGAGTCGGGTTGTTCATTTCTGCAATGAAAGAGCATGAGTTTCAAATAGAAGTGGAATGAACCACAGTTCAGCAGTTCCCTTTGTAAAAAAAATATAGAATCAACAAATTTTTATTTCAGGGAACCTACTTTGATTTTTAATAGAAAAAAAGAATCAAATCTTTATAAAGATCAATTTAAGCAAGTTTTCCCTCATGCCAGCAGGTAAACAGGTTTCTTAATTCTGTCTAGAAAAACATCAACATGGTCAGAGTTACTCTGCGCGTCATTATTTTGACCTGGTAACATTTACAGATACTGTCAAAATAAAAAAGAATCAATTTTGAGGGGACTTATCATTTATTCCTGGGAAAAAAGAGGGTTGCCTGAAATAGATAACTACACAAAAATATTTATAATGCAACTAGCTCGAAATATAACCGCAAGGTACAGCCGTACAGGGTACTTACTTTCATGTTTTTCTTCTTGCTGCAATTTCAGTAACTCTTTCAGTTTAACAGCCTCATTTTCATGCTCTTCTGCTTTTGCACGGTATTTATTGAGTTCACCATCAAGAAAATAAGCTTTATCCTTAAACACTTGGATGTCGACTTCTAGTTTCACACACTTGCTTTCTAGATTATTACAATGATTTTGCAGGTTACCAACATCTATTCTATCAAGCTCTTTCTTATTTGCCTCTTCTTTAAGCTTCTGTATTTCACACTCAAGTTTAACTATCACAGATTCTGCAATAGAATTACCATCCTTTGAAAGATCGTTTTTTGATTCTTTGAGCTTATATACAAGCTCAAGATTTTCGTTAGTGAGCTCACTACAATCTCTCTCAAGCTCCTTGACCTTATCTTTCAAAGCATTAAGGCTTTCTATCTCCATTCTCTGTTTCTCTATTGTCTCTTCTAGTTCCTGGAGAACAGAAACTAACTCAAGATTTGATTCTTGAGTTTTATTAAACTGCAGAGATAGATCATTGTTTAAATCTCTTTGAAATTTTATTTCTTCTTCTAATTCGGACTGTATATCATCTTGCACTTGGAGTTTTAGACTGTCAGCAGCCTTTTCTTTGACTTCTGATTCCTCAAGTATGGCTTTCAAGTAATCATTTTCATGTTTAAGTCCATCACATTCTGTTTGTAATGCAATAATCTCCATAGATGCATTTTGTAACTTTCTTGTTTGGTCTTTGAACTCCTTTTTTGAGAAATCAAGATCGACTTTTAATCTCCGTGCATTTCTTTCCCACATTCTTGCTTCTGCTCTAAGTTCTTCCATTGTGGCCCCTTCAGCTTCTAGAACAAATCCAGTGGAACCAAAAGTTCGTAATGGTGATGAAGGAATAGAATGTGATTTTCCAGAATCTTGTCTTTGACTTAATCTAGGAGAATCAGAGACATGATATGAGCTATATTGTGCCTTATTTGAAGAGACAATAGAATCATGTCTTGCTATTAGATCATTTGCCGCTTCACTTATATGCCTACCAAAAGAGTCATCCATTGAATCAGTGCTGCTAAGTGACCCCCGTGCAGATAGGCTGGCATCCTGTGTAGGGGAAAAAAGTACTCTTAGATACAGAGCATCGCATAAGTTTTAGGTTACTCCACAGTATATTTCTTTTTAAATAATAATGTTACAAATGATTTTTCCTTTTGCATTGTGATGTTTTCCAAACAGTAACTAAATAAAATAGCAATTAACAGTTTCGGAGAACAAAATAATGACTTAAATTCCTAATCCATATTTGTAGATGTTCCTGACAAAAATCTGAATCTTTCTAAAACCACTAATCCCAATCTTTATACTTATTTAAACAAATATTGATGGCAATATCAACAGAATTAAAAGAATACATATTAAGTTCATTGAAAGAGTACCTTGCTACCAGGTCCACCTGATTGTGAGGTATACATGAAGTTACCGTTCATGGAAGATTCTACACTCTTTGTGGTTCTACCATCAGACACATCTGATGTGGCATCCAGATCATCAGAAGCATTTGCATCTTCTGCAAAAGAATCAGTGTCTGTCCATCCGTCATTTCTGAAACAAGTAACGTATTAGCACGTCTGCCATGCCAGTGAGTAAGAAAATAAAAATCAAGATTATATGTTATAGAACAAACCTCATATTTGTTCTTGGTGTTAGGCACCGAATTTCCACCTGCAAGGAGAAAATAACTTTATATCCTTGTTGCAAATAAATTTTTTTCAGTTTATTAGAGGTCTTATTTCTAGCTACTGGATAAGTAAAGTCCTTCCATAATAAGAAAGTATAATAAATGCAATGCTATTTAACATCTACATATAAGCCTTGTGTTCCTTATTAAGAATTATGGCAAAAAATTGAATAAAACTATTCTACATGTGAGGTGCTACCATCCAGTGTATCCATAAAACACTGCATTCAGGCTACATCATACAAATATACCATATCAAGAATGGTTAGTGGGCATCCCAAGGAAACATAATATTCTCCATGGTACTCCACAGCTGCATGATAAATCTTGCATGTATAGCCATTATTAGAGATAATAGATATCTTATATATGTCTCTGTTCAATGGATTAAGTCTACTAACTTATTAAAATGTTAATGGTCCTAAAAAATAAAAGCATGTTCATAGAGAAAGATCTTGTCACATAAATTTTACTAATAAAAAGTTACAGGATGACAAATATACTAGAAGTAATTGATTATGTCAATTTCTGAACACATACATGTTGTTTATGAAAACTGTCATCAAAAGACACATAAGAATGCACAAGAACACACTACCACCATTGTTGATGATAAGAATTTACTGAAGAATCTAGAAGAAGAATTATATTTTCCAAAAGGAGTTTGAAGCATTCAATGATGACTAACCTGTAAGATCGTCCCATAACTACAGTTTTTTAGTGGTTCCGCAATAGGAGTAGATGTTTCAGAACTCAAGTGACTTGACAAGTTTACTGTAACTTCTCCAAGAATGCCAGATCTACCTGATCCCTGCAACACAACATAATAATAGATTATAAGTAAAATAATCATAGACCATAAAAGGCACACTAGCCAACACATATAATCAAATTTAAACTTAATTAAAAAATATGAGATGGACAAGACCATTGAAATAAGAAGCTTATGCAGACATTGTCCAAGCCCTTTTGAAGCATCATCATGTGGAACCCAAACGTATACTGACAAATTCTCAGTCCACTGACAATTTCCATTCTGAACCAATGATCTACCTGTTTTGGCAATTGTTTTTCCTGTTTCTACAGATATAAGAGACAGTGAAAGCTTATCCCATCCTTTGGGGACCTGGAAATGCAAAACACAGTGAGCAAATCTTTGTAACAACTGAAAATTTCAATACATCATAAGATTAATAAACTATGAAACATATTCCAATAGTGACAATCATATAGGTTCTGCCACAGCTGGAAATGCAAAACACAGTGAGCAAATCTGCTTTCCAGAAATAGTTAGTCCTTCTAAAATGGCAAACTGCCTGTGTTTTAAAAAGCGCACCTAGATGCGTCTCTGCGCCTTATGTAACCCTAGGCGAGCTTTGTACGAAATGCGCAATAAAAGGTGGATTTTTTTGGCCAAAAAAGCCCCTGAGGCACGCGCTTTTCGTACACGGGGTGTTTTTGTGCTTAAAATTGTTATACATATAGCTAAAAAGGTTGTACATTTAAGTTCAATCATATATAAACCTTATTTGTATCTATATTTTGGGTAAATGGTGCTAAAAACCTATAGCATATATAAAAAAATTATATAATTGTCTAGTGCCTCGCGTACGAAAAGCCCACCGCTTTTGCGCCTCGGTTTTAGACCTCGTCGCTTTTGTGCGCTTCGCGCTTTTTAAAACCAAGCAAACTGCCACATGAGCTGAGATCTTATACGGAAATTACTGTACATGTTTCTTCAGGTGAAGTAATGAACATACTTCTTTTTCCAGAGGGAAAAAACAGTTGATATTGAATATTTTCTTCAGGTTCTGTCTCCTAAGGTGTCTTTGTCTTTTGTTTGCTCATCCTTTACTCATTAGCTACAAGCGCATCTTCCAATGCACGTTATTCATTCGAGGATTCCCCCGATAACAAACTTAAAATCTACATCGCTTCAAGGTATCAAAAGACTAGTGCCACAGACCTGGATATAATTCCTAATAAAGCTACATAATCCTGAAGCATAATGCTAAATAGATCATGATGAAACAAGGGTATTCTAGTGACTATATTGTAATGAGAACTCAAGAACCGCCTTCATCAGAAATCATGACTTCTAGGCTCTAACCTCTCTATAGAAGAATCAACCTCCTTAACATAACCTAATTCCTAATGCCCTTAACAATTCAGTTGCCTCTGGAATCAAGCACTAGTTATTGCCTATAACATTTAGCGTCACTATATTTGAATCGAATGAAATAAACGAGACTGCACTATTACATTTCTTCAAACACGGATAACAGAACATCATTCCACAAAGCTTATTCCATAGCTATATAATCCTGAAGCGTAATGCTAAATAGATCACGAAGAACACAAGGAAATTATAATGAACATATTGTAATGAGAACTCAAGAACCGCCTTCATTAGAAATCATGACCTCTAACCTCTCTATAGAAGAATCAATCTCCTTATTCCTTAACATAACCTAATACCTAATGTCCTTAAAAATTCAGCTGCCTCAAATATCAAGCACTAGTTATTGCCTATAACATTTTAGTTTCATTTTAATTGAAACTCAGAAAAGATAAATGAATCTACAGTTCTACGCTATTTCATTTCTTTAAACACAGATAACAGAACATCATTCCATAGCTTTCATAACTCGATCAACATCATACATCATTATCATTATCATAAAACAGTTCCGTACAAATTACAATCCAGCTAATTATATGCATTTGTTGTGTGTGTGTGTGTGTGTGAGAGAGAGAGAGAGAGAGAGAGAATAAAGTACCTGGAGAGCATGAAGACCAGAGAACTTGAATTCAAATCGTTCGCCGGAAGTGTAATCAACGGAGGCGGTGGAGGTGGAAGAGGCGGAGGAGTTACGGCGGTGCAACCTGTTAACCATTATTGTTCTTCTAGTTAATCGTCTTCGTCTCCTTCCTTATTATTATTATTATTATTATCATCCCTAAATAGTTATATAAACAAGAGAGAGAAAGAGAAAGAGGAGTGGGGAGGTTAGCTGTACTAGTTGAATTTCAGTTGGAGTAGGGGTGCTACTCCAATCAATTTCAACTCATCCGCCTCAACCGACCGGAATATTATTATTAGTTTATTACTAAAAAAAATTTTTAATTTTTTTTAATCTTAATTATTTTTTTCATTAAAACAAAATACGATAGTTACATCACAATAGAAGGTAGATGGGCAACAAGCTGCGCCGTCACCCATTTCTGAATTGCGAACCCTAGTCTACCAAAGACAAATCTTTGTCCACTGGAGATGAACTATTGATGTGGACGACCCGTTGAACCCTAGTCAAGAAACGAATAGCTTCTGGCGCTAGGGAGCCAAAGGTATCAAAGGCCAAAGGAATAAAGACATGTTGGTTCACTGCACAAGCTTTAGCATACTTATCTACTTTCTTCGATTCCGCTTTTCTCGATGCTTGCCCAGCTACAAACCCTGTTTCCCTTAACCCAACCAAAGGAGATACCCCTGTGAGGTCTACGCAAGCATGTTTCCCCCTCTCCCAACCAAAGACAAGCAGATATGCTGGTCGCAGGGTGGATCTCCCTTCCGTGGGGTCAGTGAGAAAATTTACAGGGGCCTCCTTTTTGGCAGAAATCCCAGCTCTTCTCATGATGTCCCACAAAACGTCCCTTACTAAATTTACAATTTCTATAAATTTATTATTATTATTATTGTTGTTATATTGCCGTTCAAAAAAAACTATTATTATTATATTCCCATTTGATTTCTTGATTTCTGATGTATATCTTATAAAAATAAGTTAGTTAGTCACATGAATATTAATACTTATATAACGTACTTGTTAAGATATAAAAAGTAATTAGTTTTTTTAATCAATCAATTTAAAAGGTTGTCGAATTTAAGTACACTTTAGTTAGTTGAATAATGAACGGTTGACCCGTTGGAGAGGATTTATAGGCTATTTGTCAACTTTATTTATTTCTAGATAACTATAACTTTTATATATTTTGTTTCAAGTCTTGACTAAGTTTTACATGATGTGAACAGGTAACTGGAATAATTAAACCAAAATCAAAAGTCTCACCAACTAAGAAAATGATGGTTTGGTTATCATTTGTTTATAATTGATTTGTGTGGTTTAGTTGTGGTTAAATGTGTAGGTAACTGAATTAACTCAACCAACATCTACATTTTTTTGTCTTTATATTAATAACATGTTATATCACGAAATATTCAGCCACATTTTGTTGTAGATAATATATTAGTCGTTAATAAATATAAATTATTACTGATATTTTATTAACCCAAGACATAGATGGATATACCTATTGTAGATATTGTATAAAATGTATTCAATTTATATTTTATAATTTTCTTTAAATGTAACATCTTGCTTACACACTCGGTTTCTCAAAGAAACTTTAGCGGCATATTACTAGCGTATACTGTCTTCGCCAACAGATCACCTACGGATATATAGGTACGTAAGTAAAAGTCTAATAATTTGTAATGATTTTATATACTTTGTTTATTATTACCTAAAATACTTATATATGTATGTATATTGCTTTTTTTGAAAGGTATGTATATTGCTTAATAAAATTATATGATATAACTAATATCAGATATTTTTATTAAAACTAGTTTATTAAGCATGAAATAGGTTTTGATTTAAGAAACAAATGAAATAGGATACTCCAGCTAAAGTAAGGAGACAATTAAGTTTGTCCTATAGCTTTTTTTTATATAAAACATTAAAAGGTGATATGGCCTGTCTTGCACATGGCATTGACAATGTGGGGATTCTGATACACTGATACATATTGTTTTGAAAACGGGGTCCAATTGGGCCGGTTAGTTTAACTGTCTAAACCGGAAATGGAACGCTAACTTTGTAAAATTGATCCAACCGTTTTAATGAATATTGAGCTGGTACAAATCTTAATAAAACCTAGGGCTGTGTAACTGCAACGGTTCAGAACCGGACCGGATCAAACCGGACCGGCCCGTGAACCGTTTATTCCAAAATATGAGAACCGGAACCGCTAATTAATAAACGGTTCGGTTCAGAACCGGGTGAAACGGTTCTTATGAAACGGTTCTCATAAAACGGTTCTAGGCTGAAACCGGTTGTCAATAAAATCCTAAAATTAACAATTAAATAAAAAACAATCAAACCACCCAAAACATCAATTGCAGCATTCAATTTTTTTTCACGGTATTTGCATCTTTCCTTTCTATTGTCATCCTCATCATAAAATTCATCAAAATGTTTCCAACATTCACCAATCACCTATGAGCTTCCTTTTTCTTGTTGTCACTTTTTGATTCCCGGTTTGCGTTTCATCAGTGGTTTCGTTGTCGCAGGGCCGGCTCAACGGTATTAGGGGCCTAAAGCGAAATAAAAATCTGAGGCCTCTATTCATTAAAAAAAAATATGGCTAAAAAATCTAATTCCTGGGATTCGAACCCAAACATACGCATGAAAGGAAACCAACTTTACCACCAGACTACAATCAAATTATTGTTATTGTTGCTGAAAGTAAATATTATATACATATTATCTGCTTCTTCTTTTTTTTTTTAAATTGGGCCTTAAAATTTTGGGGGCCCAAAGCCCTAGCTTGTTTTCACTTATGCTTGGGCCGGCCCTGCGTTGTCGTCATTCTCGTCACCAGAAACATTTTTTATATGATCCATTCAGTTAAAAGATTAAACTCAGATTTGATGTGAAAGAAAAATACAGTTTATAAATAAGATGATGAATAGATTAAATCATTAAATGAGTAATCAACGATAAGTATTGTAATAGAGGAAGTAGAAAAAAAAAACAAAACAAAACAAACCTGACTGAAGATTGGAGGAGAAAATCTCGTATGATGATTGGAGTTGGAATGTGACTTTGGAGAAGAGAGTTGAATAATTGAAGACCAAGACAGCTGGATGCAATATGTATAATATAATAATCTAAAGTTTTAGAAAAGTTAAAATAGAAAGCGCCAACATTTAAAACGGTTCTAACGGTTCCTAACTGGACCCGTTGGTTTTAACCGGAACCGAATCGGGAACCGATTTTGCCAAAATATGAGAACTGGAACCTATAACATTAATTCGGTTCGGTTCTAGCGGTTTTGGGTCGGTTTCACGGGTTTCGCAGTTCGGGACCGTTTATTGCTCACCCCTAAACCTATATGGTTTTTGAAACCAATTGGATCGATATAGTGGGAACTAGGGATGATGACCTCGGTGTTGGTAACTGTACCGGTACCAAAAGTATGAAAACTACGGGTACCGGTACCATTTGAAGATCTCAAGTTTCTGAACTTCATTCCTTTACCCGATGAGCCTGAAACCCGACTTGTTCCGTGTGTGGCGGCCTATTTGCTCGAGAATTATCTCAAAGCCATTGTGAAGGCATTGCCTATATCCGTTGGTATGGCATGTAGGCCCACCAAACCTTTAATTTAAATTTTGAAAGACTCAAAAATCTTTGGGTTGATAAGCCTCTCGGTTGAAGACAGTTTTCTTGGTATCACCTGCTTTATAATTTACCCTTTATGATATGTATCTATCTAATGTCTAACCTTAACTTTCTTCCATAATCTATTTGGGAATTGGGATGAGTTTGTTGTTCCTTTATAGTTTACATGGTTTTCTTATTTAGTTGAATGACGGTTTATAGATTTATTTGCAAAAAAAGAATGGTTGTTTTGCTATATTGGTTAGTTTGTTTTCCGTTATTATATGTTCTTAACGTATGTAGCCATGTAGGTGACAAACGATGATCAATTGCAGAAGAAGTGTGCCTGTGTCTATTGATGCCCCTTAGGTTTTTTGTTGACATGATTTCGACACGAATCAAGTAGTATGAGTTATAGTTTTCTTATTCTGGCGGACTTAAGGCCAGTTGAGGAGGATATACCTCATGGCTCATACAACTTTGGCGAGCACCAATGATTTGAAGGTTTGTAGCAAATGTATTTTGTATGGTTTTACTAGTAGGTTTTTAAAAGATTATAATTTCAGCAATAGGCCCAATAAAAGTAAAAGTTTACTATAATTGTTTTTACCTGGCTCGTTTAAATTGTTAGATGATAAAATGGATCCAAAAGCATTTTCAATTCAAGAAAAGAAAATTATGATGTGTTCTCTTTTCTTAGTTATGATTTTTGAGAATTTTTGGTTCTTGATTAATTTTGCAATCATCATTGTTTTATAATATATCATAGAACAATTAATAACTTCAAGGAAAAACCGAATTAAAAAAAAAAATCATCTAAATTTACTTGCTCTTTTTTGTCTCATATCTTCACCTTTCCCCTTTCATGAGTGAAGGGCCAGAAGGTGCCCTTAGCTTCTTTTTTTTTTTTAAATAGTGTAAATTTACATGTATTTCGTATGAAAATTTTATATCTATCAAGTCTGCCTCTTCTAAATTGGGTCTTGTGATTTTTGACCCCCTCTTTATTTTTGTTCAAGCTTCACCACAACCCTCTTCAACTTTATTTAACACCATATCAATCACCTCGCTTCACCGATCGACTAGCACCTAACGATTCTTACAACACTAAGAAGTCACGCAAAAAGAAACGGTTGTTGAGAAAAAACAAGAGATAAGCGCACAATAAAACATCAGGGCATGTTGGTTTTCCATCTAAGACTATGTGTTGTGGCTAGAGGTGAGCCAAGGCTTTATCATCTAATATTGTGCTACGTAATCGCTGACATGGTAGGTTGATAAAGCTGCAGCTCACTCACCTGATCATGTTGTGGCTAGAGGTAAGCAGCAGCTTTATCCATTTTTTAAACATTATTATTTTTTAAAACTTTATTATTTTAAATGTATATACTATTTAAATTTGTAACACAAATTAAATACTAAATATAAAATATTCATTAATAAAAAAAATTACAACAACATAATTCATAAAAAAAAGTTAAAACCTAATATACTACTACTCGTCGTTTAGCTCTTCTTCGAATTCCTTTACGAGACGGTCCTGTTCTCGTTGAAGTATCGACCGACGAGGCATTAGGAGGTTGCTAAAGTCTCTCGTTAAAAAGTCCATGTTCCTAAATCTTACTTTATCGACTTTAGTTTTCGGCTTTTCGCCATCATCTCCATTGTAGTTCTTATTTTGCTATTCTCTCCCGAGAATTTGTTATCGGCTTCATTAGCAGTTTGTTTAGCTTTCGCCTTGTCCCTTCCAGCTGGTCAACCTAGGGGAGACGGAGGGAGACCCTCATCAGAGTTTAGGTCAATCCCCATGTGAGCATCCGAGCTTGTGGAGGAGATATACCCTCCTGATGAAGAGGTTTTGGCCCGCTTTGATGAGCCTCCTTCGCTCATCTCTTCAATCGTAATTAGCTCGACCCATTTGGAGTAATTACGAAGGATTCTCCACAAGTAGTCTTCATCCCACGTTTTGTTGGTTTTGTACTTGCGTAACACTTCATCTTTCCACTCGTCGCAAGTGAACTTGTACACATCAAGATCGCTAGACCCACTCACTCGTGTTTGGTTAGCGTTCCTTTTATGAATGTTTGTAAACAAGCCCACATATTTTCTAATTTCGGCCCACCGACCAAAAATCATATCAGGGGAACGCATTTCACTCCCCACTTAGGCGTATAAAATTTCTCGTATTCGTCTCCAAAAAACCTTCGTCTGTGGTTAATCGTCTACAAAAAAAATAACAAAAAGATTAACAAAAATTCATTGTAGTTGCAACATATATTTACATAAAAGAATTATACCCGCTTTTCGTTCCGAAACTTCCACTCACACACGACAAAGGGCTATTTCTTTGAAGATTGTTTGTGAATTGATTTGAAGATTGTTTGTAAATTATTTTTGATTGTTTAGTGTAAATGAACTAAAAATAGTTTTTTTTTTTTTTTTTTTTTTATAAATAGTCAAAACTAGTCGTTGGCCAACGGCTAGTTGGCTACCAACGGTCGAATTGTCTTCGCTAGCTCACGCAAGTATGCTAGCATCCTCTCGCTCGCGCCATCGTTAGGCCTTGGGCGTTGTGTTTCAAGCGGTCCACGTAGATTGATTTGTGGCTCGCGGCTACTCGCTCGCGGGCCACAACACATAGTCTAACTTGTATCTTTTTCTACCTCATTTTTAAAGCACAAAAACTTGTTTTCAAACCATTACCCAAACACTATTTTTCTCTTTTAGCTTCAGTAGAAGTTAATAAGTTACAGAGAGCGGAAATTGCACTCATTCGAACGTTGGATAGTAGGGCCGATCCTGAAAATACCGATCCCGAGAACTTTTAAAAACCAATACCGATACCGAAAGCATACGGTACGGTATCGGTTCGGTACCGGTATGCTATCGGTATTTTACCTTAAAATACCGATACCATACTGATCCCGTACCGATACCGATAATACCGAAACCTCTAGATGTAGATACTGATACCGAACACCCTCGATTCGGTATCAATTCGGTACGAGAACGGAATCGGTATTTGGCGCTTAGTGCACATCCCTATTGATAGAGGACCCCATCTCTCTAATTTACTATTCGTGCAATGAAATTTGTGGACTGGTACGTCAAGATTGCAGTCGTATCGGCGGCAATCGGAGGATCCATGGAGTATTTCATGATCAAAACCGGCTTCTGTAAGTCCCTCCTTTCTCATTTCATCTGTTTGTGTTTATGAAACTATCGCTTCTACTTAATCCCTACGATTTGAGCTTTATTCATCAGTCTGTTAGATAACTCATGAACGACGCCCCTTTTGATTAAAAAAAAAAAAGCCCTAATATCAGCACTTTGATTGACATGATTTTAATTCAAAGTAATTGAGGACATACACTAAAACAACTATGAACGTGAATTAAATAATCATTGTTGATTGTTGAACATTAATATGGTTGTTAAATGAAAATTTTGATTACTTATCATCTAAGATTATTAGACCGTGTTGTGGACACGCGAGCCACCAGCCGCGAGCAGCCACAACAGCGAGCAGCCACAACAGCCCCACGCTAACCCAACGCGAGTAGGCTTATGACGCGAAGAAAGGAATTTGTGTTGGATTTGTAGGTGCTGGTCGCGCCGGTGCTCACCCTCAGCCACAACAGTCTGGCGTGACCGGGTTACTTCAGAGTCACGCCGGTGGCTCCCGGCGGTGGCTTGGTTTTAAAAAGCGCTAGGCGCACAAAAGCAATGAGGTCTAAGCGCATCACGCAAAAAGCGTGGGATTTTTGTACCCGAAGCGCACACTAATTATATAATTTTTTTTATATATCCCATATATATTCCATGAGTTTTTAGCTTCATTTACCCAAAAAATAGCTATAAATAAGGTTTTTATGTGATTT
Organism: Ambrosia trifida; assembly: GCA_028751855.1. Lineage (NCBI taxonomy): Eukaryota > Viridiplantae > Streptophyta > Magnoliopsida > Asterales > Asteraceae > Ambrosia > Ambrosia trifida. The sequence goes on along the minus strand of CM054122.1, from coordinate 191,766,120 downwards.
TACCTATATGTACAAGCCAAAAACACCAAGGTACAACATTTTTATGCATAAAAAATACCATGTGTACGTGAGGCGCGCGCCTCAGGTGAAAAGCGACTGAAATTTTGACAAAAAAGCGCCTAAAGCGCGCGCCTTTGGGAAGAAGGATAGGCGCAAAGCCCTGAGGTGCCCTAGGCTGCGCCTTGATGCGCCTTGCGGCTAGGCGCGCTTTTTAAAACCCAGGGCGGTGGTCACCGCGAGCCACAACGTACAGCCTTATCTTCTAATACGAATACCGGATAGCTGCTTAATGCTATGAAGGTTTAATACAAAAAGTCTTTAAAACAAGAATGCTTTTGAGTTTTGACTTACCAGTCCGTGCCAAACTGCAAGAACATGGAAATTGATATAGATTGCCAATAGGTTGGGTACCATCACATGGTTCATATTTTCAACAATAAGAACAATATAATTGGTTAAAGATTGTGTTTTGATGTAATGTGTGAACTCGTATATGTCTTTACGCATGTAGACATATACGGGTAACGGGTCAAAATGGTTTTTATTCGAAACAAATTGTTTCTGATAGTAACAAAAAGTTACCTGCAGAGATTTTCTCCGTTCTCTAATGAAAAGTAAAGCCATTATTTCTGATTGCTAAAACTAATTTTTCAGAATATAACGATTTCGGAAGCTATGAGTATTTAAACTGCACTTTGGGCTACCTTTCAACCCGTTTGACCAATTTCTCTTTTAGTTTAAAAGAAACAAACTAGTTATTGTTTTTAAATCCGGTTTCTATGTACAGATGACAAAGTAACGGTTCTTGAATCAGAAAAGAGAGCATGGGAAAATACACCAGAAGCTCAAGCCATGCGAGAAGCCCTCAATCCTTGGAGAAACACTGATGATGCAAATGCTAGAAAATCTTCTTAGCATTTCCCTGTTTGAAAAAAGATATCCTCTTTTTTATTATGTTCAGTAGTATCATTACTCTAAGCTGTCATCTGCTTAAACAAAATGAAATTAAGAAAGACAGTGTACTATTTTTACATCAAGTGGAGTTAGATTCTATCATAACATCCATTGATCCTTGGTTTCTTTATGGTATATATTGCACTTGCACACCATACATGAGTTGCATTGTCTTTCTTTGTTTTTGCAAGTACATAATGTGTAAAATTTGATCATGATGGATGTGTTATCATGATATGATTATCAGATATACATGGTTGTTGTGGACTGGCCATATTACTGTTTTTTTAAATTCTTGGAAATTACTAGTTAGTTCCTCAATATTTGTTGTCTAATTAATACGTTTACACGAGTTGATCTACGTTTAGACTTATTTTTTTGGGGGGATGATTCATGGCAAGTATAATACGATTTTGTGTGTAGCGCATTGTATCTTACACATTGTGTTTTACACTTCTTGTGTCACTGCACGGTTCGACCTACCACAGTGCCACGCACCCCGCAACGCACTGCAGGCAAATTCATGATTTTGACTGAAGTTGGTGTAAGTAACTATCACATCTTCCTTATCATTGGATAAAGAGGATAGATGTTGTCATCCATGAATCAAAATCTTGAGCCTAGAGTCTAGACTGTATCAACTCAAAATCTTGAGCCTAGACCCTGTATATCTTTTATTCTCAGTTCTTTATAATTATCTCTTTCAAGTTATAGGTTATGTCTTGACAAATTGATTTACCCTCATTTTGAGTAGAGTAGACAAATGGGTTAAATTTTGCACCACATTAAAAATCTCTACATTATGCTTTAAAAACTATTTTTATTTGTAAGCATCTTCATCTCATAATTTATCATAGAACAATCATTAAAATCCAGAAAGAACCGAGTTCAAAAAATCATCCATTGCTTTATATGAAGAACCTTTGTTATCCACAACACTTGCTCTTATCAATTCCCCAAATTTGCTTGCCTTTTTCCTCATATCCTCACCTTTTCCCCCTTCAACTTTATCTAACACCACATTAATCACCTCACTCACCTCCTCTTTTGTGATCATACAATGCACCCCACTTGCTAACACCACACAAACACCCATCTCCTCCACCAACATCTTCGCGTTATACCCTTGCTCCGCCGCCAACGGCCACCCAATCATCGGTACCCCTTGGCTCAAACTCTCCATCACAGAGTTCCACCCACAATGACTCAAAAAAGCACCAGTCGCCCGATGACATAGTATCTCCAACTGAGGCGCCCAATTACGCACCACCAATCCTTGTTCCCCAATCCTATCCTCAAACCCATCAGGCAACCATTCGGGCCGAAAATCACCTTTTAGATCAAACCCAATCGGTGGCCTAATCACCCAAATAAACGGCCTTTTACTCTCTTCCAACCCTTTCGCTAACTCCATCATTTGACCTTCACCTATCGTGTTCTGAGACCCAAACGAAATATAAAGCACCGACCCAGTAGGACGCAAGTCCAACCACTCAATACATTTTTCGGGCTGGATACCAGGTTTCTTTCCGGATCTTAGCCCAATAACACCCAAACCCGTACCTATACCCATACCCGTCCCCAAACCCAAATTCTTTTCCAACATTTTAATTGGAATAAGTGGGCCAATACACCAAACAGGGAGTTTTATGTAATTTCGCAACACATCCAATCCCAATGGTTCAATCTCTTCAACAGTGTTACATAACCAACCTTTAGATTTAAGAGACAAAGATATTTGTACCTTAAAAAACCTCGACCACTCATCATTACCATCAGCAGCTCGTAAAAACTGATGAAGCTGCGTGATCGTAAACCGACAAGATTCAGGAAACCCAGGAACATTAAACTGTTGGTGGGTCCCACCATCAGTAAGATTCCTATGAGGAAGATTCAACCAAATGGAACAATAAGCAGCTGTACCATAGGCGCCACCAGTTGAAAAAGAATAATAATTAATAATATTAAAACATTTGGCAACGTCGTTAGCCCACCCCATGAATATATCAGAAATGATACATACGTAATCATTTCCATGTTGTGAAACGACGTCGTTGAGGAAGTGACGGAAAGGTGGTTCGAGAGAGGCGGAGGCGTGGAAGAGCTTGATGATTTGGGTTAAGGGAAGGCCGTCGGTGTTTTCGGAGTTGGGAGGGAGGTTATGGTCGGAAGAGTTGAAAGGGAGGGAGTGGAGATGGATATTATTATTATTATTATTATTATTATTATTATTATTATTATTATTATTATTATTATTATTATTAGGGTGGGTGGTGGTGGCGGAACGGAGGTAGGTGATGTTGAGAGGGGTGTTGAGGATGGTGATGGTGAGGTTTGGGTTGTGGGTGAGGATGTGGTGGGCTAGTTCTAGGAAGGGGATGAGGTGACCTTGTGCCATGAATGGAAGCATTATTATGTGTTTGGTTTGTGGTGGTTCATGTGCCATGGTGGATTGGTTTTTTTGCCTTTTTGGGTGATTGGATGTAAGGTATGGACGGTTTATGGGTGTTTAAAAGGTGTGCAGAGTAACAGGTTTTAATAACGTTGGAGAAATATGGACCATGCAGTCGAACGCATTATAGCGTTGGTATGATTTGGGTCGGGGCCACTATATTAATAGCAATAAATAAATATAAGAGTAAATTGCACGGAAGGATTCTATGGTTTACATGAATTGCACAGATGCCTTTATCTAATTTCAATGGTCTCTAACGTTGGCATTTTATAACACTTTGTGCTTAGCTGCTAACATTGTTAACTTTTGTCAGTTAAGTCATATAAAATGACTAAAATACCCTCACCATATAAAAAATAAACCCCATTCTTTTTCACCTGTGCAAATCGACTCCATCACCACCCCTCTTCAAACCACAAACACCACCTCCTCCTCCTCCAACCACCACCACCCTACCTGAACCGTCTCTGTCGCCGTCTCCGGCCCCCAATACCACCACCACCCTACCTGTTAATGGTAGTGGTGGAAGGTTGAGGGTGTTTATGAGCGTTGATTACACTCTCTGTAAGATTTCAAGCCCATATCAGTCAACATCTCTGAATACATGTGGCCAACCATAAGATATTAAATATGTAAAAAGAATTACCAAAAATTCTGAATTCGTATTTGATACGTGCGAACCGCCAACATCAGGTTCTCATGCACCCATGTTTCTATTTTGCAAGTAGTATTTATTTTTACATTTTATTGTTTAGTTGTTTGCATGTTTTTAGTAAGTAGTGTCAAGTGTGGTAGTGAGTAATTATTTCATTTGCCTATTTAACTTGATGTACTTTCATTTAAAGAGATTAAGAAGAAAATTGATCAAAGTCAAGTCTAGTTTCTCTATCTTGTTTTTTGGAGTCTAACCCGCTCAACGGGTCACTTGGAAGATTAGACATCTCGAATCAGCTTATAACAGTATTCCTAATTTATGGTATTATAATACAAAAAGTGTTAAAAGAGTATTACCATTGGAAAGAGTACTGCCATTACTCCATAACTCTGTGACCAGTGATGGAGATGGTGGACCCTAAACCACTAGTTAAACCACCACTCCTAGCACTGGCCCCTTCCACACCATCACCACTAAACCCGAGGCCGTCACATTCAACGCAACTATCTCCACCATTAAATCCAACACAAACCAACCCAAGGGATAGAACACCTCCTCGACCCATACCATTGAACCTCCATCAAGAAAAAACAACCTTTCACCAAACTTGTCATGCCAAACAGATCACCCATTTTACCATGTTTTTAATGCCTTCCACACAGCCACATATTTTTGAGAAAGATAAGCACATGCATAAGCACAAAATCCTATCACCATCGCCACTTCCGTTCGGTATAAACATGTTTAGTAAGGCATGTTGGAATTTCATATCGATTATGAAGCATTTTCTACTGTTAAAGGGGGTAACAACTCGACTTGAATGGCGGCCACCGTGGCGCGTAGTTGAGAACGCACCAATTGGCATGCGACGAGTTGAACGGAAACTACCATGGTGGTCTGTTCCAATCCGATTGCTTGGGTACGAAATAGATGGCGACTTTCATTGCAACTCTATTCCATTCTTGAGGACAAGAACGTTTTGAGGAGCGTGGGAATGATACGTGCTAACTACCAACACCACGTTCTCATGCACCCATGTTTCTATTTTGCAAGTAGCATTTATGTTTACATTTTATTGTTTAGTTGTTTGCATGTTTTTAGTAAGTAGTGGGGTAGTGAGTAGTTAGTTCATTTCAGTGGCGAAGCTTGACTCGAAGGTTCGGGGGGTCGGAAGTCACCGGAGGGTCGGAAGTCACTAGTTTCGGAGGGTCGAAACCCTATATTTCCAAAATTTTCTATATGAATACTATATAATCAGAACTTCTGCGCGAAAATTCAGGGGGGTCGGCCGCCCCCTCCCGCCCCAATTAAGCTGCGTCCCTAGTTCATTTGCCTATTTAACTTGATGTACTTTCATTTAAAGAGATTAAGAATAAAATTGATCAAAGTCAAGTCTAGTTTCTATATCTTGTTCTTTGGAGTCTAACCCGCTCAACGTGTCACACCCTCAAATTTCCACTGCGGGGTTTATACCGCGAGGCGCATGACAAACCAGGATCCCATAGCCATAAGTCACAGGAACGAACTCTAAATGCCCAAACCATTTAGTTCGTTTTCGAAAACCAAGTTTAGTTAAGCTGTGGAAGCGTAAACCAAATTTAAACCTTTTTAAAAAAACTATGCGCAAAACAATGCGCCCAAATTAAAACCATACGAAAGCATAATATATAATTTATGTGTATGCCCGAGAGCCCAAATGCAGTGAAGTGTACAGTGATTTCTAATCGTGGCACCGGAAGCTAACTACCTGCAAAAGCATGTAAATCGTGTGTCAACATAAAGCTGGTGAGTTCACAAAGTAAAGTAATTTAATATGCAAATGCGCTGGTTTCCAAAACCACGTAAGTAAGTAAGTTGTGTTGGTGCCCCGCACCGTGTAACCACTAGTTCATCGCATGTCAAGGGTAGCTAACCCATTCATGATAACTAACCGAATATACCGAACTGCTATGTACGTGTAGCCACATAAGTGTGCCGCATGCCTGACATCATTGTCTATCCACAATGATAATGTTTCGTTAAGTTATAGTTCACGCCCGCGCTCCCCGAGCCGGTGTGAGGTTTGTAAGACCTAATAGCGCTATCAACTAATAACCCGCTTGCCAACCCTGGCAACTCATTCGGTACGTGAGGACTTACAGATGATAGAAATGGTTTAGTTTATCAAGGACACAATTGCGAACTAGCAACGTAACCGACCCTCATAAGGATCCATGGCATCCCAACCCGGGATGTGTAAGTAGTCCCAAACCGGACTAGAAAATGTTAAGTAAAGTGTCTCATACCTGAGACGCATGCTTTTGAGAAAAAAAAGACTAGTGAAACTCACCTTAGCGTGCAAGCAAAAGAGATCCGACCCGCAAGTAAAGTATGCTACCGACACCCTAATACAAATGTCACTAGGTGAGTATATGTGCATAACCAACACACCATATAACTCGTTTATCCGAGACCTTTAAATGTTCAAAACCGTGTAGTGACCCCTAATGACTCTACATGCTCAAGTATGTCCTACGTATCCCGTTGGTGATCATAGTGATTATTATTAGTTTAATACATCAAATACATCTCATACAAGTTTTCACACAAGTACATGTCAATTACATACCACATAAAACTTCAAATAGTCATATAAAGACCCCGTACACAATCTGCGTTTTTAGGACAGATTGTGCGCTGTGAAAAACAAATTATTTAAAATACTTAACGAATGAATTAAAGTCCCAAATTTTTACTGAGTATTTATGGGGATTCGGTTGCAAACCCATATTTTTATTTTGTCTTAAAACTAAACACAAAAATTATGAAAATTCGTACAACACAGCTACATCCAGAAAATTTCCTCAACAGGCCAGTTTAGTAGAAAAATTCTCAAAAATTGTGTATTCATCCAAACGGGATGAATCCACTTGGAAAAGCTCAATTTTTCCAATATTGACCTACTGTAAAAATTTCATAACTTAATTCCTTGTAAATCTCAAGTTATGACCATTTAAAGTTAACCTAATTCACAAATCCGAAAATCTGATATGACCCCTAATCAAATAAAATTCCAAAAACGACTCAAACGATGTCCAAATCTGATGGTTTTGCCCATTATGAAAAGCTAAGACCTTGTACATTACAATCATGCAAAGAAATCATCAAAACAATCAATTTACCAACCCATTACAGCCCCTACAAAACGTTCAAACGAATCTGCCAGAATTTTAAACTTGCATCCCAAGTAATCTACAAACCCTAATTTTCCATGAACATCCCTAATACATGTATAACACATACAATACTGATTAAACACCATATTAACATAGCAAAACACATATATTATCATGTGAAAACCCTAATCATGGCTACTAACAACAATCATCATCATCAAATCATCAAGAACATTCAAGAACTCCTATACATACATACATGCGATTATATATATGTTATTTTTAGAGTTTTTTAAGTTTTTCAAGTATCATAATTCATCAAAAATCATAAGGATGTATACCTTGCAATGCTAAAACTCCCTAGAGCCTTGAGATTAAACCCGAACTAGCTTGATTAGGTGAAAGATTACTTGATTGCGTGAAAGATTACTTGATTGCTTGAAAGCCAAGAGAGAAGGGGGTGGGGGTTTCGCACGGCACAAACAAGAAGAAGAAGTAGGGTTTTATCTTTTTTTTTTTTGCCTCCTAATTATAAGAGGGCCTTGCTTGTTCCCCAAGTAATTGGGTTTTAGGGCCTTTCTAGTCCATTAACTTGACCTTTTAATCATGTTATAGCCCAATACCGGACCCAATAATATTAGTCACCCTAAATTGCATAGAAACCATTGTTTTCATTATTACATAATATATTAATCATGTTGCGCACGTAATTTACATAATCTACGTATTATCTTTCAGTTAGGCGATCATTCACAAAAACATGTAATTCACATAAGCACGTACTTCATGTTCACCATAATTCAATTGTACGTATTACTGCTATGTATGCCACATAATTCACCAACGTTTGGGATACAGGACTCATGTGTGTGTTTAACAAGGATTTTCCTACTTATAACATATGTTAGCATCTTCTAACACATGTTAACCTACTTAACTAACCCTAGTTAAGTATCTAGCCATGTATGAACATGTAAGTTTACTAGAGTTCAGTAAAAGTATTTAACCTGAAAATGCGGGGTGTCACACAACGGGTCACTTGGGAGATTAGACATCTAGAATCGGCTTATAACAATATTCCTGATTTATGGTATTATAATACAAAAAGTGTTAAAAGAGTATTACCATTGGAAAGACTACTGCCATTACTCCATAACTCTGTATGGAGATGGTGGCAGGTTGTGATGTCATAGAAACCTTAACCTACTACCCCCCTTTACCTTTGATTTGGATGTTTCCAAAACTAAACATTGAGCCTAAGTTTTTGAGATTGATTTGGGGCTGTTGATGTTACCAGTGTCAGGTGGATGGGTGCTGATGGTCGGGCCGGTGATGGCGATGGTGGCAGATGGTGATGGCGGGCAGTGGCGAAGCTTGACCCGAAGGTTCAGGGGGTCGGAAGTCACTAGTTTCGAGGGGTCAAAAACCAGTTTCGAGGGGTCGAAACCCTATATTTCCAAAATTTTCTATACGAATACTATATAATCGAAACTTCTGCGCGAAAATTCGGACGGGGGCACCCCTACTGCGCCACTGATGGCGGGGGTTGGTGGGGATGGAGGTGATGGATGTGCCATTGTGGTGCCATGGTGGTTTAGGGATAGAGATAGAAAGATATACATAAATTGACAAAGACAAAGAGAGGGAGCGTCATCCAATTGTTTTTTTAAGAGGGGTAATATAGTAATTTCATATGGACGTAACTGTTAAACTTAACCTTCATTCAAGTCAGGGACCATCAATGCAATAAAATCCAAACCACAGATCCCATTGAGCTAATTTTGAAAATCTGGGAAGCATACTTTAAATTTAGGCAAACCATAAGGACCATCCGTACAGTTTACTCTAAATATAATTTAAGTATTTAATAAATAAATACATTATGTATTTTGTTAAACAGGGGAATCACAACGTTTGGTAACCCTAATACTCCGAGAATGTCGGGGGGCGATCAGCGGCCGCCGGATCCAGAAGGATGGGAACAACAGCGTAACAGGAGAGACAGAAGGAACAATTCTCAATCCGAAGGCAGTAACAAGGCGTTATCCAAGTTTTTCGTATCAAATCTTCCCCCGAAGTGTTCTTCACAAGATTTGAAAGAGGTATTAGGCAGGTATGGGAATTATGAAGGTTCATACATTGCTAGAAAACTGGACAAGTGGGGTAAGCGGTTTGGGTTCGTTTCGTTTTCAAAGGTTAATGATAGTGTTCGGTTGGAGAACGAGTTATCGGATGTTTGGTTGGGCTCGTATAAGCTGTTTATCACGATCGCACGGTTTGTCGATGGTGAGAGGGTATCTAGGCCGAATAAAGATCAGGGCAGGCGGTTGTCTTCACCGCATGATAATAACCATGCAAACCCTAGTCATGGGGATGCAGTTAGGTTTGAGTCTGCACAAGTAAAAGTTGGTGATGGTCGCTCGTTTGTGGACTCGGTGCTGAATAGGAACAAGGTTGATGTACTTAATGTCGAGGAGTCGGTAGAACGGTTTGTGCATTGGTCTGGGTGTGCCCTTCGTGGGAGGGTGGTTGATCTTCGTACTTTGACGGCATTGAGGCAACTGTTAAAGAAGAAGGGCTGGGTTTCGTTGGACATAAAGTATTTGGGGGGTCTTTCAGTTGTTCTGGTGTTCTACAATAGTATGGACGTGGACAGGTTTATGAAAGATGTGTCAATGTGGTCAGTTTGGTTCGAAGGGCTACAACCATGGGTGGCCGATGGACGAGTGGACGAGGGTCGTATCGCGTGGTTACAAGTTCACGGAGTTCCTGCGCAATTAACGCTTGATCTAGTGTATGATATGATCGGAAGTAGGTATGGTACGGTCATTCAATCGGCATCGATCTCAGGTGACGATAATAATCTATCCTATGCTCTTATTGGTGTCTTGTCTAAGGAGTGTAAAAGGATCGCGGATCGTGTGGATGTTGTATGGAGGGGAATCACTTTCAATATATGGGTAGACGAGGATGGGGGAGAGTGGATACCCGAATGTGTAGCGGAGATTGATGGCGATGATTGTTCGGTACCTTTAGAAGAAGAGGAGGTGGACGTTAGTATGCAGCAGGTTGACGTTGGAATCGACCAGTTTGAGGAGGGAGAGGCACCTAGGGAGGAGTACGTATGTAATGAAGATGATATGGCAGATAGCCATCCGGTTAATGCAGGCGTATCTCAAGTGGTTTTGGACGTTAATGGGGTGGAGAGCACTGATCATATTCCTGTTCAACCCGAGACGACTGTTGGGAGGAAGAAGTTTCGACGAAAGTCGTTATTTAAAAATAGGACTGAAGGAAGTGGATCTCTGGAGCGACCAAAGAAAAGGCCGAGGGAGAATTCTGACATTTTTGGGGTAGATAGGCTTATCGGCATATTGTCTAATGGGTCAACTTCGAGTGCCGGGGTGGATTCCGGTAACGAGGAGGTCTTTTTGACTCCTGATTTGAATCGTAGAGCTGCTTTTGGAGTGGAGGAAGGTGTTGACAGTTCTGTGGGTGATGGGAACTTGAATGTTGACGCAGTGATTGATAATCATAGGGTCGACGCGGAAGCCGCTATGACAGTTGAATTGAGTCGTGCCTTGGGGGTGGAAAATCTAGAGAATTTTGTTCCGATTGTTAAGGAGGTATTGTGCAAAGAAGGCTATCAAGAGGTGAATAAATGAATATTATGTCTTTGAACATTCGCGGTATAGGGAGTCTTCACAAAGCGGATTGGGTTCGTAGCCTTCGGGCTAAGAACGAGGTTAGTTTTTTCATGTTACAAGAAACTCAATATGGTTCTTTGGATTCGGTTAATCTTGGGCGCTTTTGGGGGTATGGGGATTTTATGTTTGATTGGGTTTCTTCGTCTGGAAGGTCGGGAGGTTTATTGTCTTTATGGGATCCCAAGGTTTTTAACATGGATAGGGTGGTTAAAAGTGCTAACTGGATGCTGATTTCAGGGGTGTTGAAAGGTAGTCGTTGTCCGTATCATTTGTTAAATGTGTATGCGCCACAAAATTTAGTCGCTAAACGGGTTATGTGGGATGAAATTAAAGGTTTGGTGGGTGAGGGGGGGGGGGGGTAGATGGGTTGTGGCCGGGGACTTTAATGCAGTTAGACAACCGGAAGAAAGGCGGAATTCTGTTTTTAATGCGGTTGAGGCGGCTGAATTTAATGATTTTATCGATGCTTCGGATTTACATGAGTACTCCTTGAAAGGGAGGCGGTTCACTTTTGTTGCAGGTAATAAATTAAGCCGTATTGACAGGATTTTTGTTAATTGGGAATTATTCATGGAGTGGCCTTGCGCGAAGTATATTGCTTTGGAAAGGTATAAATCTGATCATAGTCCGATACTTTTGAAGACGGGCTCCAGTAATTTCGGGCCTAAGCCTTTTAGATTTTTTAATTCTTGGATTGGACGGGAGGATTTCAATTCGGTGGTAAAAAACTCATTAGTAGCTGATTTTCACAGTGGCGCTCCAGATGCTAGGCTTTTGTCTAAATTCAAGATGCTGAGGAAAAATATTACGGATTGGGCGAATGGTATCAAATCGGCCGAAACTGAGGAACGACGGCTCTTAGTTGAGGAACTTAACGTGCTGGATAAAACTGTGGAGGTTAGATCTTTGGCCGAAGATGAAGTATGGTCGTTGACGGAGATTAAGCGTCGTATCGCCGAGTTAGACGAGTTTAAATATAGTGATCTGAAGCAGAAGGCTAGATGTAAGTGGGCCACTTACGGGGATGATAATTCGAGATATTTTCACGGATTTATTAACAAGCGTAAGGCGTCTAATCATATCCCTGGGTTGGAGGTGAATGGGAGGTGGGAGATGAATCCGAGTATTATTAAAAGGGAGGTTATGATTTTTTTCCGGGATAAGTTTAAAGAAACGTTACGTGTTCGGCCGAAGCTTGTGTGCTATGGGTTGTCCGTCTTGACTGGCCAGGAGGCCGACGGGTTGGAGGCTCATTTTACGGTTCAGGAAATTAAACGTGCGGTGTTCGATTGTGGTGCGGATAAAGCTCCGGGTCCTGACGGTTTTAATTTTCGATTCATAAGGCATTTTTGGAGTATTTTCGAGGGTGATTTTGTGGGTATTTTGGGGTTTTTTTATGAGACGAGACGGTTTAGCCAGGGGGTGGGATCTTCCTTCATTACTTTGATCCCCAAGATTGGTGATCCTTCGTGCTTGGGGGACTTTAGACCTATTAGTCTTATTGGGAGTATCATTAAAGTGGTATCTAAGGTGTTGGCGAATCGGTTGAAGATGGTTATGAGTCGGGTTGTCTCTGAAACACAGTCGGCGTTTCTTACGGGTAGATACATTCTTGATGGTCCTCTTATAATCAGCGAGGTTATCACTTGGGCTAAGAAGAGAGATAGGAAGATTTTCTTGTTCAAGATTGATTTCGACAAGGCATACGACAATGTTAATTGGGAGTTCCTGTTGTCTGTTATGGCGCAGATGGGCTTCTCTGATAGGTGGTGTGATTGGATTCGTGGTATCCTTCTCTCGTCTAGAGCAGCTGTGCTTGTTAATGGGTCGCCTACCTTCGAGTTTGGGTGTCAAAAAGGTATTCGTCAGGGGGACCCGCTATCTCCGTTTTTATTTATTATTCTGATGGAGGCGTTTTCGGGGATGCTTAATCAGGCCTGTGATATTGGTGCTTTTCATGGGATTAAGCTTCCTAATGATGGCCCGTCTCTGTCTCACCTGTTATACGCGGATGATGCTATGATCATGGGGGAGTGGTCTTCGTTTAACTTTAATAACATGAGGCGTATTCTTCGTATTTTTTATTTATGCTCTGGTCTCAAGATTAATTTGCAGAAATCGGTTATTTATGGCATTGGCGTGGATGACAATGAGATCGCGGGTATGGCTGAAGAGCTTGGTTGCAAACAAGGGTCTTTGCCTTTTACGTACCTGGGTATAAAGGTAGGGGCCAATATGAATAGAGTCTCGAACTGGGAACCTGTGGTCTCTAAGTTTAAGACTCGTCTCTCTAAGTGGAAAGCTAATACGCTCTCCATAGCCGGTCGGTTGACGTTGATTAAATCGGTGCTGGACAGTTTGCCCACGTATTATTTTTCCCTTTTCAAGGCGCCGAAGAAGATTATTGGTGAGCTTGAAGGCTTAATGAGGCGGTTTTTATGGGGTGGTTCGGATGACGTCCGGAAAATGAGTTGGGTTGCGTGGGAGGTTGTTACTAAACGGGTCAAGGAGGGGGGTTTGGGGGTAGCGTCTCTTGAAGTTAACAACAATGCTTTGTTACTTAAGTGGCTTTGGAGGTTTCGAAACGAGCCAAGTGCGCTTTGGAGAAGAGTTGTATACTCCATCCATGGGTCTTCTAGGAGTTGGGGAGTGGCGCCGTGTAATAATGCTTTTACGGGGGTTTGGAAAAACTTCGTCACTTTTTGGAATAAACATAAGGTCGGCGGGACAGGGATTAATAATGTTATCCGTGGGAATCCTGGTAATGGTAGGTGTATTCGTTTTTGGCTAGATACTTGGTTGGGGAATGAACCGCTTAGAGATGCTTTTCCGGCTCTTTTTGCTATTGAAAGATTGAAACGGGCCAATTTATTTGAACGGCTGCAGATTGAAGGGACTAGTCGATTGATTAAATGGGATTGGTCTCGAGCTCCGCAAAGTGCCGAAGAGGTTGCTGCAAAGACGTCGGTGGAGATCATGCTTCTATCAGTGTCCTTAGATGGCTCGGCTGATTCTTGGTCTTGGGCACATGGTAACTCCTGTGGCTTTGAAGTTGCTGCGGCCAAGTCATGGCTTCGAGGTCCTTTGGTTAGTGATGCTCCTTTTGAGTTTAGTTGGAGTGCTTGGGTGCCGTCTAAATGCAATATCTTTATGTGGCGAGCTTTTTTGGACCGTCTTCCCACAAAGACGGCGTTGGCTCATAGAAATATTGTGATAGATAATCTCGCTTGTGTGTGGTGCGACTCGTATGAAGAATCTATAGAACATATTATCACCGGTTGTGTTGTGGCGCACGGCGTTTGGGACAAGATAGCTTCTTGGTGTATGATCCCGAGACCCTTCGTTTTTCATGTTAAAGACGTGGTGTTGATGCACGAGCAGAGCAGTGGTTCGGCTATCAAAAAAGCAGTACTTCAAGGTATTATTATCATCACTTGTTGGAGACTATGGAGAGCTAGGAACGAGAAGGTGTTCGACAATATAGACCCGAATGTGGTGAACTTGGTGGCGGATGTTAAGGCTTTGGGGTTTCTTTGGTATAAGCATAGATTTAAGGGTGGGGTGGTGGATTGGAATCGTTGGTGTTCTTTTGATGTAACGTAACGTTTTTTTTGATTGTTGTGGTTTTCTTTGGTTTTCGGCTTCTTTCTCTGTCTTGGAGATAGTAGTCGGCTTTGGTTGGTTTTAATGAAGTATTATTTTCAAAAAAAAAAATGTATTTTGTTAGAATGTACAATAGATGAAAGTCTACAGGAGTTTTGATGTATGATAAAATATGCGTCAAATGAATTTTAGTGCTATGAAGAAGCCTAAGTTGGCCCAAAACTTTATTACAACGTTGCAGCCGTCTTCTTAGCAGATTGCGAGTTCTTGATTTAGATTCTACTCGCAAGGGATGACTGTTATCAAAACGCCAATTTTTGGCGCCATATTATATTTGTTTGTACCAAAAAGATTGATACTGCTAACTCTTGGTGGTGACATATTGTTCTTCATTTTGATGGTATTGCTCTTTATAATATAAATGGTGCACGCCACCATCAGGCATCCATACCGACCGTTCCCACAGCCAATATGTTGGAGGTAAATCGCTTGTCACATCTAAAGTGGGTTTCTAAACAAGTGATTCCCTGTTAGTAATAACATATATAATAATAATTATTAATTACCATTGCTATGTGCAATGCTTTAGAAGTTGGGAAAGCATAGAGCACAAGTTGGGTTGCTTTTTTCCTCCTCAACCTTATATCCTTCAAGAAAACCACAACTGAGTTCTCTGCCTTTGCTGGAAATTAAACATTCCCACCATCCTCAATGCCACTGTTGCTTATGATGAATTCACCCCTGCTTATGATGTCAATCCCAGTCAAATAGTTATCGGCAAATTTCCAAATTGAAATCATTCAATTTATTAACTAGGACCTATTTTATTCGGGGCACATTTTTTATAATTTTTTTTTTTTTTTGAAAATATTTTATAAAATGCTTATATACATATGTTCTATGTGTATGTGTCCACGTGTTTTTTTAATAGAAAACTCATTTTAAAATTTAAACTTAAAACTTAGGCTCATTAAAAACTCATTTAAAAACTCAAAAACTAATTATTAGCCCATTTATAAACCTAATACCCATTTAAAACTCAAACTTAAGGTATAAATGGTATATTTTTAAATGGCTTAGGACAACTAAATCTTTAGGAAAGCTATATGTGATTATGAGGAAGATAAGAATTTAGAAATAGAAAATCCTATCAATACCTTAGGCTTTGCGGTATACAAACATGCCCCAAGGCGTTAATCCTATGTGGCAAAGTTAAGGAGTTAATTTTCTTTAAAAATTAACTTTATTTTCCCTGATATACCAAAAATAAATTAACTTTATTTTCCCTGATATTAAGTATTATAATGTGCCATTGGGGTTGGTGGCCCAATGGTAGAAGCAAAGCTTCTAGGAACACTTAAGGGGGAGGTCATGGGTTCAAGTCTCATAAGGAGTAGAAATTTGCCGTTCAAAAAAAAATTAAGTATTAATGCATGCAGAAAGTATCGGAAAATACACAAAAGTTGAATAATTCAAAACGAGTGAATGCGCCATTGAACTTTTATTTACATACTAAGCAATGTTGTTACAATAATGTAACGGAAACACATCAATAATTGTTAAACTTTTTTTTTAATAAACAGAATTTAAAAACTCAATATGAAGTTTGTTTACAATGTTTTCTAAATAAAGATATAAATTAATAACCTAAGAGCATTGTTTTTTCTTTTCATAGTTAATTTTCATGAAAACCGGTCATCTTGAGAATGAAGTCTCTAATCTTCAAGGTCTCTCTTCGTCGGGTGCATATGGAATATGCCACATTTTCTACAATTTTCCGATCCCATAATACATGAGGCGGAATTATTCGTTCTTCAGCTCCTTCGTCTTCTTCAAATAAATCGGATTCAAGTGCCACTTCTTCATACATGTTTGATTTATTGTGTGGTATGTCAATTGGAACGGATGCTATCTTCCTCTTCTTCTTCGTCTTCCTTCTCTTTAGCCTCTTAATCTCACGTTTTTCAAATTTGAAAAAATGATCGTGGTTACTCGACACATCAACATGCACGAAAATTACATCTGCTTCATCAAGTTCATCGACCATTTTTTTCTATGCGAAGATATGTGTGTGAGAATGTAAAATGACGTGAAAGCAATAGAATTTATATGAAACACATATGAATCGTACAAGACACATTTTGTGCAAGGTTTTGTTCCCAAAGTCTTCTTTTGGCAATTTGTACAAGTCTTTGGATTTAATTAAAACAAAGTCTTTACACTATGGTTTCTTGGTGAATACATCTTTGTCAAATTAATTATTGGTATTAATTGACATTGACAATTTCATATGCAAACGCATATATATTTTAATTTCGATGCAATGTTTGTTAAAAAGCTGAAGTTCAAAATAAAGCACATCACACTTCATGAATCGTATATATGTTTTATTTGAATTTCTATTTGGTGTTTTATACTAAAATCACCAAAAGATTTGAAGCTACAATTCACTTACTTGTACAAACCTTACGTGTACACAGTAACACAAAAAGCCCTCACTTTTTTACGGCCCTCAAATAGTGAATTTTGCGCTTTTGAATTGTTAAAATTGAGGTTTTGTGGTGTATAATTAGCAAACTATCAAGATAATAATATATTTTAAAAGCCAATTCGAGAGAAGTTTTTCGAGTCAATCGTAAACCGGAAAACTATCGTAACCAGATATGATTTCTGCTAAGTGGAGGGATATACGCATGAAGTGTGGGGAATACAATGCCATTTACAACGGGTGAAGAACAATTGGAAGAGCGGGCAAGGTGACGCTCAAATCCAACAAAATACTTTAGTTGAATTTCAAAACAACAAAGGCCCATTTACATACATCAACATTTGGGATCTTCTAAGAAATAGCTCGAAATGACATCTTGTCCCGATAGTGATACCAAAGCCTAAACGGGCATCCAAGAGGTCAAAAACATCATCATCCGTTGAACCCACGGGTCAATCTTCCGACTCTCGAATTAATATTGACTTGAACGAGATCGAGGATGAGTACGAGGAAGCAATACACATGGATTTCAAGATTCGCCACGACCTCCCGGTAAGAGGAGTGTGGGGAAGGGGGCAACAAAAAGGGAACGGGGTTGTCATCGTCCGGTGTCGATTACAATGAAAGGTTTCTTGAAATGAATAAAAGACTAGAAACAATGACCGAAATTGGACAAAGATGTTTAGAGCTAAAGCAAAAACAAGAAGCGGAAAAGAAAGAATGTCTTGAACTAAAAAAAGATCGACAAATGGCTATTGATCTTGAAATTTTGTCGAAACCCATCCCCGAAGTTCTAGGATTGAAATGTGAGCTCGCCTTGAAATTACAAGAACGAATCAAAAACAAATATGGTGACGAATGAATGTTTTTTTTTTTTTTTGTTATGTACTTTTTTTAAAGAGTTAATAACCAAATTCGTCCCTGAGGTTTGGTCCAGTTTGCCATTTCAGTACAGTAAAGTTTTTTTTTTTTTTTTTTTTTTTGCAAATCAACACCTGAGGTTTGGATATTTTTGCCAATTTCGTCCTTTTCACTAATTCAGTTAAAAAATCTTGTTAAGGTCAGGGGTAGGGTTGTCATTTTTACCACTTCAATGAAGGACAATTTGAACATTTGAAACCCTATGATTATTTTAATAAAAAAAACCATAAGTCTTTCCCACCCCACCCCCCTCTCTCGCTCTCTCTCTCTCTCTCTCTCTCTCTCTCACACACACACACAACACTCTCTCTCTTCTTCTCCATTTTACTTTCTTTGCTCTCTAAATTCCACTTCATTTCTTTAAAATAATGAGTAACGAAAAGTTGTTGAAGATCCAGGTACATACATTCTAATTTCACTTGTACGTATTTCATAATTGTCAAATTCTATTAATCATTTAAGTAGATACATAGATGTTTAATAACAGTTGAATGCAGCAGAAAATGCAAATGTTTGACGACTAGTTCTGTTTCCAATTGATTGTATATTTGAAGTCTTATTATTATTAATAATTATGGGTGAAAGGGATATATTTTAGGAACCCTAATTGTATTATTTGAAGTAGATGCAAATATTGAAGGTGGATTATGGATTGTGGGTTTAATGGCGGTGAATTTTGAGGTGAAATAACTGGAAATTGTGTTGAAGCCTAGCTTTGATCTTCTGTACCAAGACATTATTAGGGGTTGTGAATAGCGAAGAAGATGAAGATGAAACCACCGAAGAAGATGAAGATGAAACCACCGAAGAAGATGATGAATGTGAAGGCGAAGATGATGAAGACGAGATGGTTGAATTTGGGGAAGATAGATGTTGTAGTGTAAAGGGGTTTTTTAAGTTTGTGTTTGTAGTGATTGTGCTTATCTTTACGACACAAGCCATATGTTCGATGAATTCTCCTCCTTCCCCTTTACAAACCTTAGATTCGGTTTGGGGTTTTAACCATTCGCTTAATCATTATGGTTTAAGCTTGTCTGAAGTTGGATATGGTTTGATTAGGGGACCAGATATCTTGGTGGAAAGATTGAAAGAAGGAGATGTTTATAACAGGTGGTAACAGAGGCAATGGAGCTCGAGAAGACGATTTGTTGTTGTTGTTGTTGTTGTTGTTATTATGTATAAAAAGAGAGTAAAAAAATTTAAAACAAAAATAAATATGTAAAATGACTACAATACCCCTATGTTAACAGAAAAATAAACCTAGTTAGTGAAAAAAACGAAAAAAGCAAGAAAATCCAAACCTTAGGTGTTGAATTGCAAAAAAAACTTTTTTTTTTGTACTGAAATGACAATCTGGACCAAACCTTAGGGTCGAAATTGACATTTAACTCTTTTTTAAAATTTTGATGAAATGTTTTATTTTTTACTAAGTTTGTACTTTTTTCAAGTTTTATTGAAATATTTTATGTTTTTTATTTTGTTTCATTTTTATTAGAAAATAATTAATAAAAAGATTGTAAATGTACTTAATCATTGGTAATGATTGAAGAGGCAAGAAACGGGCTTGAACCACTATACCTTTTTTGGCTAAAAAATTCCTTACTGACATGGCATAAAACACTCCTAAAAGACTTCAACTATTACACATGGCCATTGGCCTTAGGGTATGTGTAGTGGTGGATAGTTATGTTGGGGTTATAGAATTAAAATATTAAAAAGTAATAGAAAAGGGGTTATGTTGGGGTTATGGAAAAAGAGGGTGTAGTGGGAAGGGGGGTTATGTGGGGGTTATAAATGATTGGTAATGATTGGTTAATTATTGTTTTTTATTTAAATAAGAATATTTAATACTTAATAATATTTCATTAAAAATAAAAAAATTACAAATACTAAAACAAAAAAAAATACAAATACTAAAAAAAAAATTACAAACCATAAATAAAAGATAAAAATACTAGAAACCATATTTTTTTTCGATTTTTGCCTTTCGGCTCAAAGCCATTTCCAGCGCTTTCCCCTCTAGGTGGTCGTGATTTGCCGTGTAAAAAGCAAAGTCGCGTTCAAACTGTCGTTCCTTCATGATGTCAACGACCTCTCGGTTTTCTTGGATACGCTGAGCCCCGATATCGCGCAAGTCTTGGAGCCGCTGGTTCATTTCAGCAAATGCCGGGACTAACTTATCAACCCCCGACGAAGAACCCGAACCCGGAGCTATAGGTCGGGTGTTGTCGCCACTGGTTTGGGAACCAAACCCGAAACCTCTACCGAAAGGATTCATCTCTTCCCTCACAAGAAAATTTCAAAGTGTGTGTGTGTAGTGTTTGTGCAGCAAAGTGAAGAATGTATATGTGTGTGTGAGTCTTGTGTTATGTATATTTATATAACAATTATTTTATTTTTTTTTTTATTCAATGCTTCGAACAACCACCCCAACCCCCGGTCAAAAGCATTCAAACCTGCATTTATGTGCCCAATGCCATGCAAAACGCCAGTTATGTGGGTAAAGATTCAAACCCAAAACGCCCTATAGCGCCTGGGGGGGCGGTGTTCCCCGACGCTATAGGGCCTATAGCGCTGCATAACGTTGCCACTACGGGTACTCTTATATATCTCGATTCCATTTTTTTGTACGTCAATTAAAAAAGTTTAAATGATCAATATCTTATAGTTAACTAAAGCCAATGATAAGTCTTGAGTGAGTGCCGATGATACGAAATCACAAGTATAAAGTAAACAATGAAAAAAACATTCAAACTGTTGTGATTAAGTAATTTAATATGGATAATTTTAATTGATTAAGCAAAATTTTAGATTAATTAAGGAAACAATTAATTCCTTAGTAAAAAATTAGCCAATGACCTTGTAGCCCAATGGTTTACAAGAGAGGTGGTAAGGTTTACCTATTTTGTGGGGTTTTTGACCGGGTGGTCACGGGTTCGACTCCTACTCAGAGTATGGTTATTCTAAAATGAGAGGCTGGACCTTAGGGGGGGCCGGGGACCGGATCCAAAGGGTGCAGGGCTTCGTATTTATGAGTGTGTATCGTTGCCCGTTAAAAAAAATGAAATATAGTTTCCAAATGAAAATGTACTTACGATTCTCAAAGATGGGTTAAATACTTAAATTAGGTAACTTCAAATTTTCCTTTCAAAAAAAAGGTAACTTTAAATGTCTTTAATTACCGTAGTTACTGCAAATTTGAAAACGATATTTTGTAATTCATTCCTAAATTAACGAAAAAAAATGAATCAAGTTAATTGATTGGCCAAAACATACTATAAATACTTAAACAATGTGTTATTGTGGTTTAGGTGTGTAAAAACTAATCAAATCGTTTTTTTTTTTAACTTTATACAAATATACAATAACGTTGTCGGTGTTTGTATATATTAGATTAAATTAAACCAAAGTAATTTATTTGTACAATTCGTTTATTGATTAATGCTTAGAATTTAGATGGAATAAGTTTCCCTTTACAAAGTTTGTCAAGGTAACCGATGATTGAGTCTAAAAAAATTTTTGTTAAATCATTCCATAAATATTATTTTACAATTTCGCACAATAAATACTAGCATCTTCCTCTATATAACAAAATAGTGTTAAATCATTCCATAAATATTCAAATTCGCACCAATCAATCTTATAATTAACTAAATTTTGTACGTAAATACTAGCATCACCATCAAACCGGTTTCCTCTATATAATAACATTCCTCAAACAAGTTTCTTCTACACAGACAACCTCAAACAAAGCTAGTCAAAACTATTTTAAATTTTGAAGATGACCATGATCAAGAACAACTATGGAACAAAACAAACTCTTTTAATGTTCCCATGGTTAGGCCATGGTCATGTTTCTCCATTTCTAGAACTAGCTAAAAAGCTAAGCAACACAAACCTATTCAACATTTACCTTTGTTCCACCCCTGCCAACCTTAATTCTGTCAAGAAAACGTTGAAAACCGACTGCGAATCGCTCTCGATTACCCTCATTGAACTCCACCTCCCTACATTACCCGATTTGCCACCACATCTTCACACCACTAATGGACTACCTCTCCATCTTATGCCTACACTCAAACAAGCTTTTGATATGTCAAGCCCACGGTTTTCACGAATCATGAAAACCTTAAGACCGGATTTGCTTATTTATGACATGATTCAATCGTGGGCTCCTGTCTCGGCTTCGGCCCTTGGTATCCCTTCGGTGTGTTTCATCACCACAAGTGCTACTATGGCTGCAACCATGTTTCATCTTTACTTGAACTACTCCAAAGGTATTGCTTTTCCTTTTCAGACCATATATTTTCGTACCTATGAGTACAAGCATGTGCATGAGATTCTAGAGAGCTCGGCGAATAATCGGAAGGATAAAGATCGTGTGATGGAATGTGTTGGGAATTCGACAAGGATTGTTCTTGTTAAGTCTTTTGAAGAGGTTGAAGGTAAATATGCTAATTATCTTTCTGTTTTGACTGGTAAAAAAGTTGTACCAGTCGGTCCACTTGTTGTGGACCCGTGTCACGGAGATTTGACACAAGATAGTGTGATGCAGTGGCTTGAGACAAAAGACACTGGATCCACTGTCTTTGTCTCTTTTGGGAGTGAGTTCTTTCTTTCTAGTGCGGATTTGGAAGAAATAGCTTATGGGTTGGAAATGAGCAATGTGAATTTTATTTGGGTTTTGAGGTTTCCTAAAAGTGAAACAAAAGTTAAACTTTCGGAACATTTGCCATTAGGTTTTGTTGAAAGGGTCAAAGGTAGGGGTTTGTTGGTTGATGGGTGGGCCCCACAAACAAAAATATTAGAGCATAAGAACATAGGCGGTTTTGTGAGTCACTGTGGTTGGAACTCTGTCTTGGAAGCAATGAAATTTGGTGTTCCAATAATTGCAATGCCAATGCATCTTGACCAACCGGTTAACGCTCGGTTGGTGGTGGAGGTTGGGGTTGGGGTTGAGGTGGTTAGAGATGGAAATGGGCGGCTCATGCGTGAGAAGGTTGCTTCGGTTGTGCAACGTGTGGTTGTGAGTGAGGTAGGGGCAATTGTTAGAGAAAAGGCAAAGAACATGAGTGTTTCTTTGAGGGAGAAAGGCGATAAGGAGATTGATATGGTGGTGGAGGAGCTGTTAAAATTGTGTCAAAACCGTGGTGACCGTCTTGTTAGTGGTGGTGGTGGTGGGAGGATGGGACTTGCAAAGACAAAAAGTGAGACATTTGCAATGGACATGTTTTGTGCAGTGGAAACTGAAGTTTGAATTGAATCTATGCATTAATCTCCCTTGTTTTGTTTGTTTTTAAAAGTTAAGTGAATACCGAAGTGAGACAACTTCTCCTTTAGGGTATTACTTAGAGTTTGTTTTTTGAAAATGTTTTTATATTGTTTTCATAAAACCAAACTCAATTTCAGGTGTTTTGTTTTTAGTTTCTGTGTGATTTGTTTTTAGTTTCTGTTTATGTTTATGTTGGGGAGATGTTCTTGAGGAAGGCTACCCTCTTTTTGTGTAGCCTATTTAGTTTAATATATTATAATCATTATTATGAAAACTTATGGTACGTGCATATTTCATATTTTTAGTTATTTAGTTATACGTCAAAATTGAAATTGGTCTATTTAATATAGTTGTTATATATACCCACACAAACCAAAACAAAAAGGTTAAGGCTAGCTGTTTTGTAGGTTAGAATGCGAAGCAATTGTGATATATGGGCCAATATGAAATTAATAAAATATACATTTAATGTCGAGCTCATTTTTTTTATTCTTGATGTTTACATATAACAAATAAGATTAAATAAAATCATTAAAGAAGATTATAGAACATGACATATTTTAAGTTTTAACCATTCTAACCTACCAGATCAATTCTTTCAAAATAACGATCACAAACACTTTAAACTGATCGAATTCATATTTATTCTTTCCAATCATGATATCATTCAAATTTACATCAATCCATTCGTGATTGTTTCATTTGGGACAAGAATATCCTCAAAATAAAGTGGAAACAAACTTAACTCCTTTTGACTTTTTACTACACGTCAACTTATTTAAGGTTACACTAATCTCAAACTTATTATTTTTTTTCCAACTTGTATCACATGCATCAACAGTTGCACCATGCTCTGTATACTTAAATTCCAGCTCTGTAAAATATGTTTGCCCAAACTACTACAACTTCTTCAACCGAAGACTGAATAATATTATTCACTCCATTGCTTATTTCACGTCTCACACCAGAACACAAATACAATTACAAATATCCAGATCAAAACATCATCGTGATCGGACGGCCAGCAATCGATTTGAAGATAATCTCGAAGAAATTCATACGAATTCAGGTAAATACTTTATAAACCACCGACATTTAGAGGCTTTTGTATACGATTTGTGTGATCTGCTGTATTTAGTTAATGTAATCGGTGTTCAATTGGATTACTTGTTGAATTTGTGTGGCTTTTGATCTTTAATATGTTCTAATATTTAGAAATGCTTTGGACTTAGGAAAACTTATGTATGTTCTGTCTTCAAATGCAATGGATCTGATGATCTGTTCATTTGTTTAGTTAAAGACCTAATTTATACTAAGTTTGATTTGTAAATTAATTAAGTTAAGTTTATGAATTGTCCAAAGCATGTGTCATTCAAATTGCAGCAGCATTGCATTTTTTTTATTTTAATTTTACAGCGCGCGCAGCTTGTTACCAGTTTACCTGCCATCGTGATGTAAATTTGCCTTTCTATTGTGGAATGAATATTATTATTGTTAATTTTACTTATTTGGTCATTACTCATTATCATCAAATAATTATTCTAATGTGGTGATGCTGAATTTTGTTATTTGTGATTCTGTTTTGACTTGAAGTGTGTGTTAGACGATCGACAAAAAGTTGAAGTTTACCGAACTATATAACTAGATAAAAGTTTTAATACTTATGGGACCTAGGAGAGTGGGAGGTCTTATTTTTATGGATTGTTGATTTCTCTGATCTGACAAAGCTCATTAACATTTAGGAAGGCTAATATGGGAACGGATAATTGGCATTCAGCTTTAGAATATGATCAATGGGTTGCCCTCCCGGTAGCTGGGACACGACCATCAGCCCGTTATAAGGTTCAGTCATATCTTTTCTTTTGCAACTCTGGTAGCAACAATTTCAGTTTCACTTGTTTTCAGCTGTATTGTATTTTTTTCTACAGTTTTTTTTATAGGATTATTTTGGTGTTGTTCCACCTAAATGCCTTTTTGTCCTTTCAATGTAGCATGCGGCAGTCATCGTTGATGAAAAGCTATACATTGTTGGTGGAAGTCGTAATGGACGATACTTATCTGATGTTCAGGTGTCATTATTGTTAATTGTTATGTCTCGGTATATTTGTTCATCACACGTAATTGTATTTTCATTTGACGTTTACTAATAGTTGGTTATGGTGACAGTCATTTGATTTGAAGAATTTAAGCTGGTCAACATTTGCATTAAGCGCAAATTTGGATGCTGAAAATGTCAATGATAGTACAATAACGGAAAATTTTCCTGCTATATCTGGTCATAGTATGGTGAGCTATCCTTGTGGCATTTTCTTTGACTACTATATATTCATCCCTCTTGTTACTGATTATGGTATTTATACCCCTCTAAATGTAGGTTAATTGGGGAAACAAAGTCCTCTTACTTGGTGGTCACTCAAAAGATGCATCTGATAATGTGACAGGTTTGATCTCTCAACAGAGATGTTCTGACTTCTGGAACAATGATCTAGTTCTAACTGAAACTTCCTGGCTGTTGATGAACTTGTAGTGCGTTTTATCGATCTTGAATCACGTGCGTGTGGGGTGATGGAAGCCACGGGAAAAGTTCCGGTAATTAGCAGACCTCATAGCATATGCATTCACTATCATTCAATATGACCATTATGAAAATGACATCATATATTTTCATTAGTTTTTTCAAATTCTGGCATCAACAGCGCATCTTTATTTTCAAGTTCATTTTCTTCCATCTTTAGTCTTTACTAAAACTTTTAACCTCCTAAATTTGGCTTTAAAACCTGTACTTGTGAAGTTCACTGGAGCAGACATAAGTGAAAATGGTTATTAGTAACTTTGTGGTGTATCTTTTAGGTAGCTCGTGGTGGACAATCAGTTTCAATGGTTGGTTCTAAACTTATAATGTTTGGTGGAGAAGACAAACATAGACATCTTATGAATGATGTTCACATTCTCGATCTGGAGACAATGACATGGAATGTTGCTGAGACTATGTAAGTTATAGTACAAGCATTCTCTTTCTATTTACCTGTATGTATTGTATATTCTATTCCTTGATTTGAATGTAAGTAGGCACACAAACCTAATTGCATGATTTGACAAGTGCATGCGTTGATATAATGATATCTTCTTCTTTAATAGACAGACTCCTCCAGCTCCCAGATTCGATCATACTGCCACAGTGCATGCAAACCGCTACCTTCAAATATATGGTGGATGTACACATTCAATTTTCTTCAATGATCTCCACGTGCTGGATTTGGAGACAGTAAGCCCCCCTTTTCTATAGTTTAGTTTTAATTTATTTTTACCTAATGAATATTAAATTCTCTTTTGAATTGCAGTTAGAATGGTCTCAACCACAGATTCAAGGTGATGTGGTGTCTCCTAGAGCAGGTCATGCTGGGGTCTCTATTGATGATAAGTGGTTTATAGTTGGTGGTGGCGACAATAGAAATGGTACTAACGAAAATATGAATACATCAAATAAGCTAGAACATCTTTCCCATTTTGAATATGAAAATAAGTTGTGTTTTCACTTGTTTATACAACGTCCATATGACCTTTTGTTGCAGGTGCCTCAGAGACATTGGTGATGGATATGCACAAGCTTGCTATCTCGGTTTTGACGAATGTAAAGGGAAGACACCCACTTGCCAGCGAGGTGACCATTCTATGCCTTACTTCAAGTTAAAATGTACATAGCCTGTAGTGATTTCGAGAATTTCCAGGCCTTGGGCCTTATTTTTCTCCAAGCCGTCTCAAATACTGCTTCGACTGCAAATTAATTTACGTTGTGCCTTTAAGCACTTAAAAAAGTTTAGATACTTAACTTTAAGCTCTTTAGACAGAGAGTATGGTCCCTGAGAAGTTGATGATGTTATATTTGAAATTGAGACCTCTTAAATTACGGCTTCAAGCCTTGTTGGCTAGTCTGTTTTTCGTATGATCCTTTTGATTACCTTGCAAGAGTGGACTATTCAAAAATGTAAATGTTCAGTTTTGCTTTATACAAATGTTTTTCTTTGTTATTCAAAATATTCATTTTATAAATGGTGATTCTGGGTTAGCGTGGGGAATCGTTTGTATTTTTATCCTGCTTACATTTTTCTATTTTGATATGAAATAAGGGGCTCTCTGTTTCATCAGCATTCTTAGACGGTGATCAGTTTTTGGTTGCTTTTGGGGGCTATAATGGAAAATACAACAATGAGGTATTGTGATAATTACACTTTTTAATAAAATAATTCGTTGTTTTCTTTCTTCATTTATTAAAGTTTCTAGTTACAACTGTTCTCTTATATGATACATGTGCTTTCTATGAACAAAGGTATTTGTGATGAGACCTAAACCAACAGATTCTAGTCATCCAAAGATCTTTCAGTCGCCAGCCGCTGCAGCTGCAGCAGCTTCTGTAACTGCAGCATATGCCTTAGCCAAGTCTGAAAGCTTAGACTTCACAAATGCCAATTCAAACCCTAAAGTGAATCTTTCAGTTGAAATTAATGTGATCAAAGAAGAGAAAAAAACGTTGGAATCGATCATTAAAGAGGTTGAAGCAGAAAATTCTCTGCTGATGGAAAAACTTGAAGACATTAAGGGTACTCATGTCGACTTAACTAAGGTAATGGGTCAAAATGTGTTTGGGTCAATGTGGGTCACTTTTAGCATGGACTGGGTCTGGTTGACCCGAAAACAATTTTTTGTTTATGTCTTAACGGTTATAATAGATAACTAACGTACTAAATATGATTTTTACAATAAGCCATAACTTTAAGTAAAGTTAAAATTGCCACCCCTTATAGTTGCTAATTGAGCTATTCAAGTGATGACTTTTAACATTACTTTCTAACAACTTCTAACTGCAGGAATTGCATTCTGTTCAAAATCAACTAGCTTCTGAGAGATCAAGATGTGATAATCTAGAGGTATTTTTCTCTTTTTTTCATTTGTATATAATCTATATAATATTTATAACCTGTAGCATGTGTTTTTTTCCTCATGGTGGCCGCCATGAATATCATAACTTTCAATGTGAGACACTCATATGATAACTGGACGAAAGTGTTACAAGTCAACCTAACCTGACCTGTTTGAACCAATACCATTTTGTGTCACCCGACCCATCCATTTTTGCCACCTCCAGTTATTGTCTAGAATTTGTGTTCGTGTTTCACTGCATCTGATGATGACTAATATTAAAATCTATTGATTACGATGACCTCAGGCGCAAATCTTGGATCTACAGAAGAAGCTATCATCGATGCAGTCCATTGAGCAACAGGTTCAAGAACTTCGTTCACAAAACTCAGCAATCGAACAGGATATGGAGCTTGCTTCAACTGCCCAAACCCAAGGTTCAGGTGGTGTTTGGAGCTGGATAGCTGGATAGATTTGGTTAAAATGGTTCAAACTTGCAACTTATTCACCTTAAAAACTATATATTTTATCATTATAAAAACAAATATAGGCCAATACACTTCTTTCCTTGAAT
Organism: Ambrosia trifida; assembly: GCA_028751855.1. NCBI lineage: Eukaryota > Viridiplantae > Streptophyta > Magnoliopsida > Asterales > Asteraceae > Ambrosia > Ambrosia trifida. The sequence goes on along the minus strand of CM054122.1, from coordinate 191,737,419 downwards.
TTTTCACAATATAAGAAACAACTTCACCATTTTGTTACCATGTGATGGTAGTTTTACTTTTTTTTTTAAATATTTCATTGTATTTTCTTCGGCTTACAACTCTATTCATTTGATTATCAATGATACTATTCAATTAATTGACTGGTTCAAAAGCGAATGTTAGAATGGTCTGATAGTGATTGCTTGTTGGCTACCATGGATACATGTTCGTATATATGGTTTCGATTTGTTCATTTCAGCTATGATGCAATTTTAGTTATCATGTCTCCTCTTAAATATCACTTGAGGTAGTCAAAACCAGTTCTGATTGAGACTGATATTGAAGGAAAATAATCCGTAACAATAACTGGTTCGAGTGAAACCAGTTTAAAAAAACTAATTCAGGATCTAACACCAACAGAAGGTTGTGATTGACCACATCCATCACTAGAGTGCTTTTGGGTTTTGAGAGATTAGAGAGTGATTTTAGTGGTGTAATTAAACTTAACACATTCATGAAATAAAGTTAAAACGACGGAGGTTAATCATGCATCATGTGGTGGCGTTGACAGCCAAAAGACAATGGGATAAATGCACCAATCGGTCTGTGTCAATTGTTGAGTGTTATGCCTTATATCCAAGTCTTGATGCAAAACTATATCAAGTCAAGGGTCTCATTAGAGGTAAGGATTTACTGAGTATGATGATAAACTCTAAGCCAATGCCTACATATTATAATAAGTAGGGCAAAATGGTCAAACATAGTTGCAACGTAATTATCAAATCGGTAAAAATCAGCAGTGCTTCATTTTTTACAACAAAATCACTTTTCTTTGTACGAGAAATGCATGCAACTTTGTCGTAGAAATTTTAGTATGTCGAAATCGTTGCAACACTCACCAGTTCAGCCATGAATGGTTACCTCTACATGCAGAGTTGATTAACAATCTATACATGTTTGTTTCATTGTAGCTTTGGTTTTCAGTAAATTCTCCTTAAGAAATTACGTTAGAATGGTAGATAAACAGGCAAAAAGCTACGCCTCTACACCCTTTTGAATGGCAAATCCAATCCTACCGGAATCAAATCTATGGTTCCTTGGAGACGAGACATTGTTGTACACCACCCTCTACACTCTGTAAGAAACTGACAGCTTCAGGAGCAAGTGAGCCAAATGTATCAAAGGCAAAGGGAACGAAGACATGTTGATTCTTAACACAAGCTTTTTCATGCATTGTAACTTGGAAAACAATTCACCAAAAAGCAGAAGCCAGAAGCTCACAAGTTAAGACGAATGGTAACCAGAACGAAAAAAACCACCACTAAATCTGAACGGCCTTGACATTTTCTAAAAAAAAGGTGCAATTAAAATTTTGATAATCCAGTTACGTATTGAGCTAGTCGTCTGGCCGAGCCTGCCCTGTTTAAACAGATAAGATGCATGATAGCATGAGCGCAATATGCACACACACAACACACACATTTAGATTGGTTAATCACAATGCAAGAAATAAAATCAACAGGAACAGTGAGACATGAAACAGCGAAGTACTATTTCCTTCCAGTTCCACACACGTAGTCATTGTTCCACATGATCTTTCTAATGTTCTTACCAACAACTTCTAACAAAAACAACATTTTAAAATATCCAGAATTAGCTCGGTCGGCATCATTGTGCCTCCATAATATTATTTTGTTAAAGTAATCAGATAACGAAAAACCAAGTAGAATCCAGCGGTGTCTGTTGGCCATTTAGCTCATGTATGACCTTGGACAAACGAGACTCCTGATCTTGAAGCTCAACGAAAGAACCATGATACACAGAAACAAGCAGTAAAACCAGCTTCGGGAAACAGAAGAATTGCGCTTCTGACCATAGGTTTCATGTGAATTTACAGGAGTAACCTCACTTTGCTCCAACCCGAACGAGAGAACAATGTTGAGATGACCATTTTTGCCTAATGACCAGTCCAGCTTGCTTCCTGTGAAAGTAATATCTCTTATTCTGATCATGCCAGTAGTAACACGAACCGAGGTAGAAGCTTGAGAAGCAGCAGCCAAGTATTTTGCAGGAAATTCTGATGCAAATGCAGGTGGAGCTGATATGTTTCCCAACATGTAACTTGCCCTTTGGAGAAATGGGTATGCAAAATCTGTACACGACAAATGGACAATGTAGTACATCAGTAAAGGTGGCAAAATGGGAGGGTCGGTCAGATTACTTTTGCACAGTTCGGGTTGACCGACCCAAACCATCTTTGTCTAAAAACTCTATATTATTATTTATAAACGAGGAAAAATTACGTAAAACAGAAACAAGCACTTTGCAATGTTTTTTATTTTAGCAACCATCTATAATTTAAGCGTAAGGTTGAAACCAGCGTTAACCTGAATGATTGTTTAAACTGTATTACATCATAGAAGTGATTGTGAGAACGAATGACCTGTGCAACTTTATTTATCTAAGTATCTTCCAACAGAATTAAGCATATGCCACACGGCATCTAAGTTGACATATAATATTTTGAAATACATTCTAGCAAAGAAATCCTTTTTTTATTCAAACTGTAAATGATTTATTATTCATTTTTCATTCACATAAGCATTTTTTTTTTTTTTTTTTGCATGTGGCAGCTGGCATCGGATCAACCAGTGGCATGTCACCAACTTCCAGGTAGGCATCGTAGAATACAAAAATCAATTATAATGATGACAGTCACTAAAATCAGTTATAAAAAGTAAGTTGATTCCTACTTTGCACCTAATATGAAGTTGCCAAGTTGGTTGCTAAAATCAGAGGAAAAATGTATAGTTCGTTGACTTCGTTCATGCTTAATGCAATTTGCCATATAAATAACCAGTGTAAGATTCGCTGATTTTAATAGAAAGGTGAAACTATTTTAATAACAATCAGATCTTTGGATTTTGGAACAAAATGAATTAGGAGGTTCTATGGATTAGGCGATTAGCAATACATATCAATTCCTTTCCTTTTAACTTTTGAGCTAATAAGTTCTATTTTACCCATTGGACCCATTAGGAGATCATAAATAACAAGAACTAACATGTCATAAGTAAATGGGTCAGCGTTGCCACCTCTAAAAGAAACAAGATTTCTACTTTACCTGTTGGCAAATCTGCATCATCTTGCTTTAAAGAGGGAATAATATCGTTACTCTGTCCTTCAGGCAGTTGTTGGCTTGTTTCACAAGTCTCATGAGTCCCTTCCATGTTACGTGTTGCTGAATCTGGATGCTCTTGGTTTGAAGTGGAAGCAAAATCACACTTTTGCACTTCAAAAAAGTTAGGACTAACTTCACTCAATTTATGAGTTTCATCATCCGGGTTCTGATTATCGAAAAATAGAATCATATTAGTTTTGGGTACGATGAAAACCAAATAAGAGAACTGAAGTAATGGTGTGTTTACCTCGAGAATATTCTCATTATCTAATGAATCAAAATTGTATTCCAAGTCATCGATTGGTGGCATAAGATACGATGAATAATCATCAAAATTGTCAAGGCCAGATTCTGGCTTGGCATCAGTCTTAAAGTCTTCAAAAATGTCAAGTTCGGGTTCTGGCTTGACATCAGTCTTAAGGTCGTCAGCTTCAAAGAACGAATTTCCATCAAATGTGAAATCACCAATAGAAGCATCAAAAAATGGTTCGTCAAGCAAATAATCCACATCAAAATCTTCAGTGTTGCTTGTTTCACTTATGTATTCATGCTTTACGGATGTAGGGTCAAACTCGTTCTGTACGGGCAAATCAAACAACTTTGGTTTGTCTTCTTGGTCAACCTGAGGTTGACCCTCCCCTACCAAAAAGTTTTGTGGGTCATCTACCATTTCTGTGGATACATCACCACTGCTGACATCATCGCCGTGATGGTATTTCAGTTGAAGAGGATGATGTTCCTCAGGCATGTCTGCGCCAAGAATCTGAGGTAAAAGAAAAAGAACCATGAATACGCAAGATAATACACATAATCAAGATTGATGCCAATTCTGAAGACGTATTGCATATTAGTGAAAGTAATTAATTAAAGTTTTATACTTTAGATTTAAAAAAGGTAAGAAGAGATGAATGCACATTAAACAAGACAGCTATGTAAATGCTCAAACCTGCTCAAGGTCGTCTGCATCTAGATATGCATCGTCATCATCAACAACAGGCAATTCCTCCGCAGACTCTTGTTTGGGTACCATTACCAGCTCATCATCCTCCCATTCCTCCTCGACAAATGGCGCCCCATACTGTTCACCATTTTTCGGCCCGGACCCACTCTTCCGGAAGATTCTACACAGAACAAAAGAATCCTGCCAACCGCAATCCCCAAAAAGTTAACAAGATATAAACATCCATAATCAGATATGATTCACAAAATCTCCCTCAATAAAGTGATACCGTTAACTTTTTTCAAATATACGATAGCTTTAATGCCTACGCCTTATAACATGCATGTAATATTAGAGTATTATCAGTTTATCATCCTCACCTGTGAGAGTCCAGCTTTTTCCAACTCCTGATCAATGAGCCTGTACTCATGCATAACCCAATTTGTCCGCTCACCCTTCGGTGCCCGTCCGATATGATAAACCAAAGTCTTCTTCATGCCAACCAGTTGAGACCGATGGTAAACAGACCGATCTTTCCCAGTAGTTTTCCAGTAGCCTCGATCAGTTGCTCGATTCGTACGCGATCCATTCCCATACTTCTTATCCAGAACACTAAAAAAATACCATTCAAGGTCTCTTGTCTTCAGCCTGGACAAACCTGCACCCCAAATTTGACCAAATTATATAATATAATATAATAATAATAATAATAATAATAATAATAATAATAATAATAATAATAATAATAATAATAACCAACCCAGATTCTACAAAACATAAATTTACTAAACAATATCACAATAAAAACAACTCAAAACATCTTTAAAACCTGTTGACCTGTTTAAGACACGAAACCTGTCAAGAGTCGTGTTAATAGGACTGAAATTGTGACGTATAGGATGACATATTAATTCTTTTTAAAAAAATATTAATAACCGAAATTAAAATTATTCACCGCTTAGATCATAATAATACCTAGATTCATAAATTCTTTTCGGTTCTAACAACACAAACATGATCCGTACAGAATAACTAAACACCGAATCAACGGTCAAGATCTGACGTCAATTAAAGAAAAAGAACCAGAAAATTTAAACAAATAATAAGTAAACTGACCTGGAAGATCCCAGGGTTCAACTTTATAAACATCAACGTCAGAAATAGCGTCAAATCTAAACGGTTTATTGCAAATCTTACGCCTGAGATAATATCGAACCAGTTCTTCATCGGTGGGATGAAATCTGAAGCCAGGAGCAAGGGAAGAGGCTACGGGTGGTGCAGGTGGTATGGGATCGAGGGAGACTAGTGCCATAGATTGAGGGGTTTTTAGAGAGAGAAAGAGATATAGAGAGAGAGAGTATGGTGGTTTGGTGAAGGTGAAGGATATAGGAACTGTATGATTAGGGTTTGATTTAGAAGGAAGGGAAGGGAAGGAAAGGGAAATGGTCTATATTGACGACTATTTATTTATTTTTATACTTGTATCTGTCATATAGATGCTTCCTAGAAGGAAAGAGAGGCTTCCTTCTCTAAACTAAAACTATTTAAACTAACCTTTTTTTGTTTTCTATTATCCATTTTAATTCATCCTCACTAATATATTTATGGAAGAATTACACGTTTTGTACTTTATTTTTATCATAAATTATATCCTGTGTTTTTTATCTTTAAAAATTATATTATATGTCTTTTATTTGAAACTTTTGCACGCCATAAGTTCTTTCCACTAACCCAATCCAATATTTTGGTTATTTTGGGTTGAGTTATTATACAAAGGCTACAAAAATGAGAAGGGTGAGAAGAATACAAAAAACGCAATAGATCATGAAATATGACACAATGAGCCACAAAATATAACACATTGTCAAAAAAATATAGCACAATGCCGAAGAAAAAAATACACAATGAATTGAAAAAAATGACACAATGATGAAAATAAGAAAAAAGACACAATGGTACATAAAAGACACAATGATACAACACATATTTTAAAAACTACAAGCTAAAACCCCAAAAAACGAAGACCTAAAAACTAACGTCGTAGGGTTCGATAAGACGGTTCCAATGCCGCTTGAATGAGTTCAATCGGAGTCCGTTTGATACCTTTCCTACGACTTCCTATTTTTCTTTCACTGTGTATTTGATCATAACCATATCTTAGTTATCTACAATTATATATTATTCATTTAATGGTTCTAATAATTATTTAAAATGTATTTACTACTCTAAAAATTCTATAAATTTTACATCCCAATTTTCATTATTTGCACTTTTACTTTCTGAAAAAATGTTTTTAAATATATTTAATATACTTTCCTTTTTAACTCATAATTAATTCATTATAAATCCAATTTGAATGATTCAAAAGCCCAAAATTGTTATAAATTTTTTTCTATCATATTTAGCCCTTGTAACAGTTATTTCAGAAAATACTATATTTTAAAAGCATTTTAAAACAAGTTATTCATTATTAAGAAAAATAAATATGTTTTATATTAAAGGAAAACAGAAAATACTTTACAAAATTATTTTCTAACTTTACACATTAGTATTCGGGTAAATTTTAATAATTTTGATTTAATTAGCATAAAAATTAGAAAAATATAATTTTATTAGAAACTAATTGTTGCTGATGTATAAATTATATTTTTATAATTTTTATACTAACCAAATCAAAATTATTACCGCTAACCCATATACTAATGTATAAAGTTGGAAAATACCGTTTTCATTTAATATAAAACAGACCTTAATAATGAATAACTTGATTTAAAATGTTTAAAAATATTAAAACGTAGTATCTTTTGAAATAATTAAATTTGGGATGTAAATAAGCTTTTGTAAGATTTATAGAATTTTTGGTGTTGTAAATGTATTTTAAATGATTATTAGAACCATTAAATGAATAATATATAATTAAAGATAACAAAGATATTGGATGAGGTTAGTGAAGATAACCAACCAAGATATTGGATGGGATTAATGTAAAGGACTTGTGATATGCAAAAGTTTCAAATAAATGACACACGGTATAATTTTTAAAGATAATAATTATTGAAACCATTAAATGAATAATATATAATTAAAGATAACCAATATATTGGATGGAATTAGTGTAAATGACTTGTGATGTGCAAAAGTTTCAAATAAAGGATACACTATGCAATTTTGAACTCAAGAAAGCAACAAATACAAATTTATTCAAATACCAAATTATTTATTTATATCGTATTATCTTGCAATTTTTTTCAAAGATAATATATCATCAACATTTGTCATCAAAAGACATGGATAAAAATCATATAAATTTTCAAAATTCCGAATAATTAAAAACAAAAAAACAAACATTTTGTAAATATAGCTAAAGTTTTAAAGCAAGCGTTCACATGATGGTTAATACTTTATTCTTGACTTGTAAACATGTATTTGAGGTGCTAGGTTCCAACCTTCACATCCACGTCTCTCTTTTGCCTTTCCTTATTGTATTTTATTTTGCTTAAATGTTTATAATTCATAAAGGTAAAGCAGAGAAGATACTAACCAACACTCCAATAGTACAAATTTAGTTAAGCATGTGAATTTCATGAACTAAACGGAATATAAGATATACGGAATATGGATATCCATTTCAAAAAACAGGTTTAGATACTAGAACCAGGGTTTGAATGTATGAAACAACGCGGAATTTACGCGTTTTGGTTTTGGGGCCAAGCCTGCATATACGTTTTACTAAACATGTCTTGTATTGTAATTACTCTAGTTTAAAACTGTAGAGTAATAAAATAAGTACTCAGTTTTTTTGTACAAGTTGACATAGTTTAAAGCTAATTGCTTACAAAAATTATATGTAAATTTGTACATTTAAAGTATTAATATTTGGTTTAAACAAGTCGTGTTCGTGTCAATCCGCAAATACACATATCATGTTCAGTTTCATATGTCTAACATGATTTCCGGGTTCGTATTGTGTTAAGGCCTATGGGTATGGACACGGCATGAGGGGCGGCACGGCATGAGCGGCAAAATTCTGACGTTTGTGCTGGGCCCTTTTTGTGACCGTTGGAGCCTTTGTTTTGACCGTTACATTAAATGATGATGGGCCTCCTCCACACCCTAGGACCATCATCTCCATGATGCTCCTACCCACGCTGACGTGGCAGCTGAGATGAAAGACCATCATGGATGATGGGCCTCCTCCACACCCAAAGGCCTAAGACTCAACCCACCAACCTACAAACACAACATATTTAGCACGCCCATTTAGAATCGTAAAGTCCATTGTTTTGAAAAATGATCCGGTCATCGAGCCAATTATCTAGTGAAACGGTTTCATAAATCAGACAACTTTGCAATTGTATTATATTAAAGAAATGAATATTTAATAATGTTAATTTGCTAAAATACACATAACAAATAGACGGATGCCAAGTGACAGCCACTATCTTTTTTTCTTTTCAGGCTTGTATTTTCCTTTTCTTTTTTCTTTTGTTTAAATATCTTTTTTTTATCCTATATTTTCCTGTCCTTTTTACATTTTTTTACCTTTACTGTTTGCCATACTTTTTTTTTTTTTTGCCTAATCTTATTATTATTGGTGATGTATCGAGTCTTAACACTATGAAGATATCGTAACGGATTAAAATGATACTGATAAAATTTTCTGTATGTAACAAACCGTAATGATACCGATCAAATTATTGCCACGTCATGAAAAACCACCCGCTAGGTTATTTTACCTCTGGCTGGTCTATTATAAAAAAATGGTCCGGTTCTATCTAGTTAGTAAGTCATAGGGCACGTTGCAATACCTTTATCATAACAACTAGTTTTTATCCCGGGAGCGTCCCGGGTTGAAATATCTAATATGACATAATAAAATATATTATTATTATTATTATTATTTTAAACAAATCTCTGCCATAAGTTATCATATTTAAATATTAAAAAAACGAATCTCTACGCCGGGGTATAAATCTAGTGCCATTACAAATGAATTCAGAAGTTTGTAATCGATCATTCTAAAAAGAACTAACATGAAATAAGAAAAAAAAAAGTTAATTATTGAAATATCGAACACATTAGTCTAAGGGTTATGTGACGCGTTAAAAAAATCATGGGTATATGATCGGGTATATAGTTCGGGTATTTGGGTATGTTGTTTCGGGTAATCGGGTCGGGTATCACCTAATCACAGACCCAACCCAAACACACAATTTTTTTTAAACTAATCCCAAACTCGACACAATACCTGTCGGGTTACAAAAAATAGTCATTTTTTCTCCGTTTTTATATAGCACTATGGTACTCGTTGGAAAGATAATAAAACGCTCGTTAATTTGGTGTAATTTTTTTTCTTTAAAAAATCTCGTATATAAAAGATATTAACGTTTAAAAGTTATGGGAGGAAACATGAGAGAAAAATAATAAAGTTTTAATATTTAGATTTAGTAGATTAGGTATTTAATAGATTAGGTTAAAGATTATAATAGATTAGCTTAAATCATATTTATTTCTTTTTTTTAATTGGTTTACACTTGCCACATCACATCCTATGTGACATCTCTCAAAGAAGAGATTGCATAAGAGTATGACATGTAAGATTAATCCCTTTGCAATATATATATATATATATATATATATATATATAGAGAGAGAGAGAGAGAGATATATATTTTATGACCATAGTAGTATTAAAACATAAATTCATGTGATAAGTTAACCTCCAAAGTCTTAACATACAAAGCTTAAATAATCACGCATGTTATAGCCGATAATTACGCATGATCTATATGATAATTACGCACGTTATAAACCCAAATATTTTTTTTTTGATAGTATAACAATAAGGTAGGGTTGGCATATCGTGTTAGACATGACCTGTTAAGACATAAACACAATAAGACACGAAAACGAAACAAGTAAACACGAACACGACACGATAACTTATCGTGTCATTTTGTAACACCCCAACCGATGGCGGAAACATCAAGGTGTCACGAAGTGACGATTGTTTAATAGCTCATGGACGAAAAGTGTAAATATTGATACATTGATTTAGTAGTTTATTAAATTGAAAGAAAAATATAAGATACAATAATTCTAAAGTGACAACTAAAACTGAAATACAATGAATCCAAAATCTAAGTAAAATTCCAAAAGCTTAAAAAGTCATCTCATAAATAACCTGAAACATTTACGAAAATAGTATATGTCAATACAAAAATGTATTGGTGAACATACCCTGTTTTGAATACATATAGTATAAAAACGTTTCGCAATTCATGTGTGGTACCATTTGCAATTATGTAATAAGTAATATCTGTTCAAAATCAACCCTAATAGAATGAGACTAACACATGAAAACCATTTTTAGTATAATGAATCACATAACAATGACAAAGGACTTAACTCGAACATGTAAGTCAACAAGGGGTATATACCATAATACTATTCATTGAAATGTCAAGCCCTCAAAGGTTAATGATTTTGACAAGTCTTAGACACACAAATTAACATAAAGCAAATACATATGAGAATTGCATTTAGTGAAAGAATAATATTTAGTCATAGTGTACATGAATAACCCCAAAAGAGTAAAACATGAAAAGGGGGAAAGATATACTCACAGTTTTGTTAAGTGCGATAAATCCAAACAAAACTCGTCACAAGATAAACATGGGAATTCCGAAGAATTCAACCTATACGTATAAGAATACTAATGAGGGAAATGACTTAAAAATCTAAGACATCTAGAATCTAAGGCATTAGGGTTTGCTAGGCTAGGTAGGGAAGATGAAGTTTTAGGATAACTCGAATTTAATAATAATTTTGAATAAAATATATCATAATGTAAGATCAAATATGTGCTAAGAAAAATATAATCGGAGTCCGTTTGATAAGACGATTCAAATGCCGCTTGAATGAGTTCAATTGGAGTCCGTTTGATACCCTTCATACGACTTCCTATTTTTCTTTCACTGTGTGTTTGATGCTAACCCTTAAACGGAAACTACTAAAAGAACATATATCAAGAATTCACATTGTTATTGTTATTTTGGTTAATTTAACAAAGTTACTGAATATTTCATACCAAGACAAAATAAGTTACATTTAGATGGTGGGTAAGCGGGCAACAAGCTGCGCCGCGAACCAAGGGTTTTGAATCGCAAAGCCTATCCTTCTAAACACAAACCCTTGGTTCTTAGGCCTCTGCGAGTCACTGTGGACTACCTTCTGCACTCGTTTCAGAAACCGTACTACCTCAGAGGCCAGAAATCCAAATGTGTCAAAAACAAACGGCAGAAACACACGTTGATTCTCTAAGGGTCTGTTTGGTATGGGGTAATGGAATGAGAGAGGGAATGGAATGGAAGAGATAATGGAATGGGAGAGGTAATGGAATGGATCATTACCATTCCATGTCTTGTTTGGTTATCATGTTGGAATGGAATGAATTCTTACTTTGTGTTATTTGGTATGTAAGAAAAAACAAAAATATAAAATCGATGGTGAGTGATGGGTGGCGGCAGTGACGGTAGTGGTGGGTGGCGGCGGCAACGGTGGTGGTGGCAGTGGGCGATGGCGGTGACGATTTGTGGGTGGGCGACGGCAGTGGTGGGTTGCAGCGGTGACGGTGGGTGGTGGTGGCAATGACAGTCGTGGAAGCAGTGGGTGGCAGTGACGCAGGTGGTGGTGGTGGTTGGACGGTGGTGACAATGGTGGGTTACGTCGATGGTAGCAGTGGTTGTGGGTGGCGGCAATAGGCGGTGGTAGTTGGATGATGACAACGATGGTGGGTTGTAATAATAATAATAATAATAATAATAATAATAATAATAATAATAATAATAATAATAATAATAATAATAATAATAATAATGATGATGATGATGACAAAAATAATGATAATAATAATAATAACAATAATAATAATAATAATAATAATAATAATAATAATAATAATAATATATTTGTTTCCATTCCTTGAAGGAATGAAAAAAAACACCACCTTACCAAGTAATGAAAATTCTTAAAATGGAAGGAATCTCATTCCTTATGGAATGATCCATTCAATTACTACATGGTAACCAAACATGTTTAATTTCATTCCATGGGAATGATCTATTCCATTCCACCTTTCATTCCTTCATACCAAACGCTACCTAAATGAGTTTATATATTTAACCGCAAGGTCAATCACACATAATTTATAGGTTAAGTGCATTATTGGTGAAGTCCTCAATAGGATAATTCATAATGGATTCGAATGCAACTTTGACCATGTGGTAGTTGGCTCTTCCCATTGCGTTAAGAAACCGGTAGTTGTATATAAATCCTTTGCCGAATAAATTAACTTCTTTGTTCACAATTTTTTAATTTTCTTTGACTTTAGCTAGAATGTGGGACATTTTTAATAAACTAATTTTAACTTTTTTTTTTTAAATGAAATTGGTACACAGTGCTGACCGAAAAGAGAAAATAATTTGATTAGGTGGTTAGATAAAATTTTCATTTAAAATGTTTTGTTTTTCTGATGGTCGCAACTTTATAATTAAAAAGAATTTGTTTTTCGATGTTTGCATGCGAAATGTGTGCTCAGAATTAGTCCTTATGGTTTATTTGATCACACGTAGCTCTCTCTATAACTAATTAAACGTGTGGTTAGTATATTATTTGCAATTCTAATATATATGTTTTAGAACAACTAGTGCGGAACCCGCGCGTTGCGGCGGAGCCAGCGATACAGGGCATGAACGATTCAAATCTTAAAACGATAACTATCGGCCTCGTACAACTCAAACATTTGGCTGCTACAAATCAAATTATGGAATACATTTTAAGTTTTATTTGTAATCATCCATATATACAAAAAGACATTTTAATTGGCCATTAAAACTCAAAACTATGTAAAATGACTACCATTTCATGAAGATAATCTCCAGGTTTGAAGAAACGGTATAAGCCTATAAGGTACAACTACAAGTACACTTAAAACTCATGTTACCCAATACAATGATCTCCAACAAGCAAGGAATTAGTGCTAACATGAAGAAATCCTAAATGTCTATTTGTGTGTCCCCGTATTATCAAAATTACACTTGTGTGACACATCTTAAATTTGATATAAAAATCAACTTAAAGTTCCAACCTTCTGATAATTTCCATGGGTGATAATAGATGGATCGCCATTTAGTCCCCCGTTTTAGTCATTCTTTCCCTCCATACATCAAAATGGTCTTTGTATATTAATCTTAGTATCTCATAGAAAAATTATACCTCAACATTGGAATCTTAGTTCTTGGCATCAACAACTAATTGCTTCCAAATAGTGCAAATTCTTATTTATCTTACCTTTCCTTTCTCAACTCCTTCTTCAGCCAACGACATGAGTGTCTGAAAACGTTATTTTGTAGCTCTCCACTTGCATCAAACTCCTGGACCTGATAAAAAAGAATCATCAACAAAATAACCTATATGTTTGAGGGCCAAAAAGATTAGCAACAAATATTACAAAATAGCCTGCTTGCAAAAAAACATTACCAAATTAATTACTGTAGGTAACTCAAAGATAAAAAGAAACACAAATAACATTAGCCAAAGTTGAATAATTATCAAAACCTTAGTCTCATGAATTAAGCACCAAGAGAAATTCCAATCCATTACACAAGATGTCTCGACACCCTTATATTTCAATAGTAAAACAAGATATTGAAACATTGGGATGAACACGGGTCAAAAGGGGTACCTGATTTATAGTAACAAATAAGTTCCAACCTTCTGATAATTTCCATGGGTGATAATAGATGGATCGCCATTTAGTCCCCCGTTTTAGTCATTCTTTCCCTCCATACATCAAAATGGTCTTTGTATATTAATCTTATTACTGTAGGTAACTCAAAGATAAAAAGAAACACAAATAACATTAGCCAAAGTTGAATAATTATCAAAACCTTAGTCTCATGAATTAAGCACCAAGAGAAATTCCAATCCATTACACAAGATGTCTCGACACCCTTATATTTCAATAGTAAAACAAGATATTGAAACATTGGGATGAACACGGGTCAAAAGGGGTACCTGATTTATAGTAACAAATGGCTTGCCAAAGCAAACATTTGTGGCTTTAAGGAATGAAGAAAGGTACATGAAGAGGCCAACAATTGAATTGCATGGTAGGGTAATTGAATGTGGCATTCATTCCCATTAGTAATGAACTAATGAATGACGGTAGATGGTAACTGACGACGATCATGAATGTTCAGTCTTAAAAGAAAACAGAGAGGTGCGTGCCCTCTTCAAATCTGACTTTATCTCTCTTCATATTCAACAATTTAACTCTCTAATCTCTTTATTTATGACTAAAAGACTAATTTACCCTTCATCAAATGCATCAAATATTTGTACTTTATGCAATCAAACTTGTAATTACTTAACTTTGGCGGACTAATTTACCCTTCATCAAATGCATCAAATATTTGTACTTTATGCAATCAAACTTGTAATTACTTAACTTTGGCGGTCATCCCTCCCTCATGCTTTATAGTAAGTATATATATATATATAGAATAAGATCAAATAGGAACCAATACCCTAGTTAGGAACTTAGGAACCAATCTTAGCCCTCCATCTTTGATTTTGATCTAAAGGGTAAGGGTGTAATTAAACATTTAAATAATTATCATTTTCTTTTAATTATATTTCATAATCTAATCAGTTATTTTTTGTTTCCTTAAAAAGCCCACCCAATTCAATCTCCAAATCAATTCACAGATTCAAACATGATTAATCCCAATCCATTGATTTCCATTATAAGTGCTTCCTTGAAGAACAACCCTAAAAAATTTTAACGATCCTCCAAATTCGTTTCTTCGCAAGACAAAACCATCCAGGGGGAACATTTCATCAAAAAAGTAGTAACAAAGATCGATGGAAGCCACTAATTAAATCATGTTGTTATTTACAAAATTGAAGCCACCAATAACAGAGGTGAGGACATGTGGTCGCATATTGACATTTTCCATCACAATATTTCTTTTGTTTTAGAATCCATTTGTTTGATTCTTGATTGAAAAGAACAAAATGACATATGTATGGGATATTTATAATTTTATATTCAAGATGATTGATATGTAATTTTCATTTGATTTTATAGTTTCATATTTTTTTTTCTTTCGAAAAGTTTGATATACACCAAGAATATAGGGTTTCAGTTTGGACTGGTGCGTTATTGCTAGAGGTTGAAGATGATACATATTTTAACATACATTTGTGTATTATCCTAGGGTTTCAGTTTGTTGATGGATTGTAGGGTATGCACACATACACTTGTGTACCTTTTGTTTGGTTTTACATTATATATGTTTTTAACTTACAATTGTGTATGTTATAAATCTATACAATGATGTACATAGCTGTATTCATTTTGTACACACATGTATACAATGTACACAATGTACATCAATTTCTTTCTTTTTTTCATTCATTATCATTATCGACATATATACACTGGTGTACATCAGTTTCTTTTTTGTTTTTTGTTCATTTATCATTATTATCGTTGACACAGATATACATTGATGTATATCAGTTTTTTTTCTGTCATTAATCATCATAAACAACAACACAGATATACATTGGTGCATATCAGTTACTATTTTTTCTTTCATTCATCATCATCAACCCAGATATACATTGGTGTATATCCGTTTTTTTCCAGCTTACATGACTATAATTTGGACACACATATACGTTGGTGTATATCTCTGTAGAAATGTAAGTTAAACACATCAGTGTACACCATAAATAGATGTTGAGGTTCTTTCGTTTTTGTATTTGAACAAAATATACATTGGTGTATACCTCCTAAAAACCATCTCCTTCTCCATTTACTGATTTAGGGATAATATTAAAAAAAATTGGATCCTACAAAACGTAATTATCACGTCAAAAAAATGAGACGCTTTATTATTATTATCAAATGCCTATACACTAGTGTATATTATATAGGTAACATACTAAACAATAAACCAATTTTACCAAATTTGTAGTCATTATTACATTAGTATACATTAAAGTATAACCTTTATATACATCTACGTATACTAACATACGTCAATGTTAATGTATTTCATAAAAGCGCCGGAAGGAAACTTAATATTGTTTAATAACAAAACCCATTGATACATTGTTCATGATCTCATATACACAAATGTAATCAAGTACATTATTTCCAAAATTTAAAAAACTTGGCACAAAGTTATAACTATATTAATATTAAAAATAATTCTTTTAACATGTGGAACACAATAGCAAATGTAAAACACGCGCGAACAAAGATATACAACACGAGGGAAGCCCGTGCAAATCAAGAGTAATCTGCACAATAAAACAAAATAATCAATATTAATGTATATTAGTTTAATGTTTATTCATCTATACACTGATGTAATACATGAGGTAGGTTCTAATGTGCATTTGTTTATTGTAGGTTCCTCGTCCAGCAAAGTATACGAGTCTCCTGGTGGGACGAGATATTGGACGCCTGTTGTATCATATTAGTTAAATGTTAGTACAGTAGTCTGTAGTTTAAATGGGGTAATGAATATACACAGGTGTATCATATATGAGTTGGTATTTTGTATAACGACTATTTGTATATTGCAATGTTTTTTTTAATTACATTATTTACATTGTAGGTTTCGTTTGCCAGCAACGTATATGAATCTCCCAGCGGGATGGGATATTGGACGCCAAGTGTACCAGATGAAGTAAAACCCTATGTAGGCGCCAGGTTTAGATCTTTGGATGAAGCTATTATAATGTACGAAAACTATCGAGAAGATGTTTTTCAATCATCGAACGATTCAATTGCAGCAACGCCTTGTGAAAACGTAGTTAGTACAACATTGTATCCCACAAGATATTGGACGCCAAATGTACCGGATGGATTGAATGTTAATGTTTGTCTATATCTTGGCATGATAATGTAGTCATTGAAATGGAACCAAATTTGTTGTTTAGTTATGAATACATATATACAACAGCATCGTATTAACACGTTTAATGCTTTTATGTACACCAATGTACTTTTTACATATACACTAATGTACATGTACACACATTTGTTGTAACCAACAATTAAACTGCACAAAATTAGATGTACAGATGTATTAACAACAACGTAATCATTTTATGTACACCAATGTACTTTTTAACTTTAATTTATATCCATTACACCAATGTATATCTACTTAGAATTTTTGAAGTAACTCATCTTTGTTTGGCTAGTATTTTTCCCTATATACGTTGGTGTATATTTACTGAATTAGAATATTTCAAGAATCTAATATTTGTTGGCTTGTATTTTCCCCTATATACGTTGGTGTATATCATGGACAGGGTAGTCCAATGATACAAATTGGATGTTTCGCTAACAAATATAAACCATTAATATCATTCAAAAGTTTGATATGACCATATCATAAAAGTTTTAGAAAACTATCAAAAATAAACAACTTAAATTGTTCACACGAAACCATAATCACATAAAAACTTTCAAATCAACTTCATGTTTTTCATTTTATCCAGCTCATATGCCTCCTTCAAAATACGATCATGTTCCTTATTTGCTTCTTGAGTAGAGCCATTTGGATACATCTGGGAATACAAAAGAAAAAAAAAACAAATCACTTTTATACATCAGTGTATACAAAACTACAGTTGGATATACCTATATACATCAGTGTATACATACCGAAATGTGAATATACCTATATACATCAGTGTATACACACCTAAAGGTGACTATACCTATATACATTGGTGTATAATATAAGAGTATAATATTAGTGTAACATAATATCATACACATCAGTGTTTAATATCAGTGTATAATAATATCATATACATCAGTGTATAACCCACTATATATCACACATTATCAGTTTATTAGATTATACACTAATGTATAGTATGCATAACAGGTTTACAAGACAAGCGACGTATTATACACCATAATTGGATATACCTATATACATCAGTGTATACATACCTAAAGGTGAATATACCTATATACATTGGTGTATAATATAAGAGTATAATATCTGTGTAACATAATATCATACACATCAGTGTTTAATATCAGTGTATAATAATATCATATACATCAGTGTATAACCCACTATATATCACACATTATCAGTTTATTAGATTATACACTAATGTACAGTATGCACAACAGGTTTACAAGACAAGTGACGTATTATACACCATAGTTGGATATACCTATATACATTGGTGTATAATATAAGAGTATAATATATGTGTAACATAATATTAGTGTAACATTATTCTTCCTAAGTAGAGCAATTTGGATACATCTGGGAATACAAAAGAAAAAAAAAACAAATCACTTTTATACATCAATGTATACAAACCTACAGTTGGATATACCTATATACATTAGTGTATACGCACCTAAAGGTGAATATACATTAGTGTATAATATAAGAGTATAATATCAGTGTAACATGATATCATATACATCAGTGTTTTATATCAGTGTATAATAATATCATATACATCAGTGTATAACCCACTATATATCACACATTATCTGTGTATTAGATTATACACTAATGTACAGTATGTTACACATTAATAAGTGTAAATACCCTTTAATATAAACCAACGTATTAAAAACTATGGTTTACTTATCACTTTTGTTGACACAGTCTGTTATATACACCAATGTATAGTATACACAAGTGTATAATCAATTTTTACCGATAAAGCGTCTCCTACTTTTTTCACCTGGTAATCTTAATTAGGGTTTGGTCGATTACCTTTTTTATAAATATCCACCAATGTATAATATCAAAACTATATAACTTCTATGTTCGACAGGTGTATATTATGTATACACAGGTGTATATTCAAAATACAGACCTAAAATCGAATCTCGATCATTCTGAAAATATTTTTACTAGGGTTTCAAATACCCCTAAAATCGAATCTCGATCATCCTAAAAATTTGAAACTATTTACGAAAATCAATTGAATCAAACAACGATTGATAAACAATAACAATGATATAAACGACGATTGATTAAGAATAACAATAAAATTTCGCACCTTCATACATAGATGTATATGATTTGTTTGTCTTCATTCGATTTCTGCACATTTTTTACGTATGTTGAAGGATACAAAATCGCTAATTGCTTTATTATTGTGGTGTTTGTCAGTTACAATTGATAATAAATAACCTATTAATAATCAAAATCCAAAAGACAACATTACCCCTTGATTTAATTAAAAATTTAATTAATGTTTAACATATTTACCATCATGCCATTGAAAATGGATGGATGAGATTAGTTCCTAAGGTTCCTAAGTAAGGGTTGGTTCTCAATTGAACCCTACCATATATATATATATATATATATATATATATATATATATAGATATAGATAATGCCAAGTTGATATCTACAAACATAACAAAAGTATATTAAAACAGAATTCTAGTGTTTTATTAGTAACGGAAATTTAGATATATCTGCACATTATCCTGATATTGTCTTATGCTAGAGTTCACACTTGTGATTCCTAATATTGGAATGGCCTTCACCTCTATGAAGATTCTGCTTTCTAAACTTTTTTTATATATTTCAATTGACAGAAAATCAATTCCTACATTTCGGCCATATTATATTGCGAACGTTTGAATCGGTTACGTGTATTTTGACAAGTTAAATGAGTAAATTTAAAAATGTTTGACTACAAAAAAAGTTAAAAGAAAGTCTAAAATCGTTGTTAAGTGACTTAAGTCCAGTTTTAATGCATAAACCTCCTAAATTTTTTATGACATGGGATCAGATCCAGACAACTGAACCACTGGGTTACAAACGGTCAGCAGACCGATCCCGGTAGATGAGAACCTCCGTCTTTAATAAACGATAAACTTTAGAATTATCAATCGAAGTAAACAACTAATACATCTTTCTCAATAAGTTAGTATATAAAGAGACGTAAAACATATAAACGGACGATCGGACCAATTTAGCCGCATACATAAAAGAGAGAAATATGTGACATGAACAGGCCACTAGATAAAGAATGTTACGCGGACTAACCACAGGCAAAGAGGTTGACACGGATAGACCCTTGAGTAAAAAGGAAAGATGACTCTTACACCATGGATATTACCAGAACAGTTGCCTACACTGGATCAATATAATAATCAAACAACCATACTGTATTAGGCGTAACAGTGACTGTTGTCACTGTTCACGCCGTCTCTCGTGATGACGAGTAACTAATGCTCGGGCCGTGATGGCGAGTAATTAATGTTCGGGCCATTAAGACTACTGTAAATAACAACATACTGCGGTTGGTGAATTGATTAACGCACATTTACTATATTCAGACAAGCCTTTGCCTCCGAACAAACATACAATCAGTCACTCACTTCTATACCTTAACAATTTTCGATTTCTATAAAGATCATATCATTGCTAAAAAAAATAATATTATCTTTATAACACACTGACAATTTTATAAAAGGGTTTCAGGTCAAACGGGCCAAGGTTGTCTTTTGGGGAGGGACGGTTGGGTGACGGCCCATGGCCCGTCTCCTTGAGGCCCTAGATTTGGTTTATTAGATAACTTTTTTATATATAGTCTTTATGTTTTAACCCAAATAATTCAAGGCCCAACTAGTTTAAACTCTCACAATATGATTATTAAGTTTATATTATAGTGATACATTTTCTTTTACTTGCCCTTGTCCCAAAACGTTTTGAACATTCTCTTGGGACACCCCTAAAACCGGCCATATTCTAAGTTAGTGACCCACCCAATTTGGCACATTGTTTCGGGTCAAACCGAACACTGCAGATTAAACTTTCTTTACAGAAAAAAAAAACGACAAAAAAAGTTTACAACTATACACATGACCAAGATAACCTTGGTATATGACCAAGCATTATTTAACTAAACTCCGGAGTCTTTTAACATCTGTCTAGAAACAGGGTACATGTGCACAAACCAAACTAGACCTCGCTAGCAGCCCGGTGTTTCCAAGTGCCAAAAAAGCTACACATTCTAGATTTGCATTATCCAACATGAAATTACCTAAGCGCGCCTTTTCAAGTCATTCTCCTTGGTCAACTCCTCAACTCGGGACTGAAGAATGTTGATCATCGCCTGTGCACGCATCACTTCAATCTTCAAAGTCTCCTTTTCCATTGAAACATTAAGGATCTTGTTTTCCAAATTGCTTATAAACTTTAGGTATCCAGGTGGCACGGATTTTTCAAGGGTAGAGGCATGGAACGAGGGTTGACTTGCTGATGGTTGACTTTTATTAGCTTCAAGGCACTGCAGCAGAGGGAACTCCATGAGTGCATTTGGATCTTGACTCGTGGTCGAGTCTTCTGAACCGTTTCTATTGTTGCCATTGATGTTTGGGTCAACACTCTGTTTTGACTTTTTATTGTGGAACAAAGAGATGGTTTCTAGGTCCGGCCCATGGTCTACAACGCAATCTTCAGACCTTTCTCGTTTACAGACAAATGGGATGGTTTGTGGATCCATCATAGGCTCGCTTCTTAAAGGGATGGCTTGTGGATCCACCATAGGCTCGCTTCTTACAGGGATCATGTTTGCAGCAGTTTCCTGTGTAAATGAGTTCAGTATCATCAGTTGAGCAGACACAAACATAGAAAACAAGCACTCTAGCATAATGATAATTTGATTCATAACTTATTTATATACATATAACCTGCAAAAAAGATGATGAACGAAGTATGAACGGTCCATACGATTTGGTCTAACAGTATGTGCAAGGGTGTTTTGGTCATTTGCCTAATAGTCAATGAATTTACTAGTATAGTAGTATGTGTTGGGTCAAACATTGCAATTCTTGAAGGATGGAAGTCAAAAAGTCAAGGGCATGACCAACGTCGCAGTCAGTTCCTAAAACAAACGTTGCTTTTAGCTTTTACACCTCATGGGAAGGGGTAATTTTGTAATACATCGACGTTACCATATATTAAAAAGAATTGATTTGCTGAGTGCAAACTCAACTAACGTCCTGGCATAACGCATGATATATACAAGGTCTTGTTCTCGAGCAAAACCTGTTGGCACTTGACATAGTAAAACAACCAAAACATAATTCAATAACATCTTTAAAGTTATATTATTTCATAATTCAGTAACACAAGTTCTAGTAAGTCTGAAAGTTCCAATGCTAAGAAGTTGAAAAGGATACAAACAGTAACTTTCGAAGTTATTATCAAGTCCTATTTATCTATTTCCTGTGAAGCCTTGTAAGGAGGTAGAAATTTTTTACTTTGGTAAGAGAGCAGAAAGCAGTAAATTTACATTCTACAAATCCATGATCAATAATAGAGAAAACACAAATTCTGTGTGGTGCATTAAAAAAAGAAACCGATATATTAAAATAAAGAACTTCAAATTGCTCCTATAAGTTTTTCAACATAAGCTTAAGAATTAAGATATGTTTATGTACAAAGATGATCAAAATATGGGGCACAAGTGCACAACATATAAACAGATACAGTATCTACATATATGAATATAACTATATAAGATAATACCTGCACAATGTCATTGCTTTGACCCAGAGTCAACTCATCACCAGGAGTCATATCATCCTCTGTCTCACCACCAGGAACCAAAAGAGTTGCATCATCCTCCCACTCTTCCTCTAGAAACGGCGCATAACGGTCACCATTAGGCGGCCCTAAACCACTCTTTTGAAAAATTCGGCATAGCACGAATGTATCCTTTTCTCATCCACAAAACAACACAAATCACTTTCAAATCATCTTTCGAAGCATATAATAACATCACAACATATGTATCTAACTACATACAAATACAATAATCATAACTCATAAGTGATTCAAATCTCAATGTTCCAACCTGAGAAATGCCAGCTTTCACCAATTCCTGATCCACAAGTCTGTATTCATGCATCACCCAATTAGTACGCTGGCCATCTGGGGCCCGCCCACTATGAAACACCAATGTTTTCTTCATCCCTATCAATTCAGACCTATGACGAACAGTTCGGTCTTTTCCGGTTGCTTTCCAGTAACCTCTACTTGTAGCCCGGTTCAGACGAGAACCATTGCAGTACTTCCTATCTACAGGGCTGAAGAAGTACCATTCAAGATCTCTTGTTTTCAGGCTTGAATAACCTAACAAATCCATGAATGACAAAAATGTAAGAAACCCTTTATAAACCCAACACACCCATGAAAAACCAAGTAACATGGCTGTTCCAAATTGCTATTTTAGTCTTCAATGTAGATGTCATTCTAAAGTCTCAATTATTTTCTAGCAAATGAGAATTTTATAATAAAGTAAGTGCATTTTATGTATAATCTTATCCTAAAAATAAAATCATAGAATACACATTACATAGCATGAGCTTCGATTGTTCACGGTAATTATAAACTCTAATTGTTACAGACTAAACAAGAGAACTTAACCAAAAAAACTAGTCTAGTGGGTGAGAGAGCCCATACAACCGATCAGTGGCGGATCCAGGGGGTTCCACGAATCCCCTCGATTTGGAAAAAAAATGAAAATTTTAGTGGAAAGAGTTGAAAAAATTAGTGAAAATCTACGAAAGGACCCCCTGGAAATCATTCCTGGATTCGCCACTGCAACTGATGTGAGACAAGTTTCATACCTCACAATGGTTCCGTCCATAACACTAACTGTTGGAAAATCAGACCCTTTGATCAAACAAACAAACACTGGTTGAACAACCTTGACCCTAACTCTTTTTATAATTTATCAATGAAGCACACCAATTACAATAGACCTTACCATCTATTTATAATTAACTCATTCTGATCCTAACCCAACTCAAGGGTTAGGATTAAATACATAGTGAAAGAAAAATAGGAAGTCGTGGGAAGGGTATCAAACGGACTCCGATTGAACTCATTCAAGCAACATTGGAACCATCTTATCGAACCCTACGACGTTAGTTTTAGGTCTTCGTTTTTTTGGAGTTTTAGCTTGTAGTTTTTAGAATATGCGTTATATCATTACGCCTTTTATGCACCATTGTGTCATTTTTTCAATTCATTGTGTCTTTTTTCTTCATCATTGTGTTATATTTTTTGGCACTGTGTTATATTTTGTGGCTCATTGTGTCATATTTCATGATCTATTATGTTTTTTGTATCCAATTCTAACAAGTTCCCACTTGCTACAAGTGGGAACTTGTTAAGACTTAAAACACTAATATTTAACAATATTTAACGCTAATTATTAACAATTAAGACTTAAAACATTACTAACAATTATAAGAAGTAAGAAAAATGGAAGAACTAAGAAGAAAAACACCAATATCGGGAATATCGGTGATATATCGGTCAAATATCGGCCAATATCGCCGATAATATCGGTACCAATATATCGGTTGATGACTGATAACCGAGATATCGGTGATATATCACCGATATATCGGCCGAGTTAACTGCTTAGCATTTTTGTTACGCTGTGTAGAATAACTTGACCCCCCAACTCAAATACTAATTAAATAATAATTAAACAAACCAACTACATACTAACAGTTATCCGTAATTAAAATACTCAGTAAATAATTCATCAAGATTAATGTCTTCACTAACACGCACAGAAAAAAACCTAGTCAACACAATTTGGGGAAATTCCAGTAAAAAAAAAAAAAAGTAAAATCATAAGGTTGTTCCCAATTGCAATTCCATCTTCAATGCAGAAGCTGTTCTTAGGGTTCATCACACACTCACAAACCAAACTAACAACTAGCAATCAATAATCTACAACAATTTAACCAAAACACAAGCAAAGTCGTTGAACAATAAAAACAAGTACCAGAAAGATCCCAGGGTTCTGATTTATAAACATCGACTTCAGAAACAGCTTCAAATCTAAACGGCAGTCCACATACCTTCCGCCTCAAGTAATACCTAACAAGCTCTTCATCAGTCGGATGAAACCGAAACCCCGGTGCTAGTGACGTCGGCGGTGGTGACGTCACCCCCGACGTCACCGCCGCCGGCAGAGATAGTGGCAAAGTCGTCAATTCATAACTCATTCTCTCTCTCTATCTGTTTGTGAATTACATGTGTGTACTCTGTAGGTTAGGTTAGGTTAAGAGATTACAAGCATTGATGGATGAAGAGATTGCTTGCTTGACACGGAAATCGATAAACATAAAGAGTGGAAACAGAAAAGAGAGAGGCGTATGCATCTGCTTGCTCCCTTTGAGGGGTTTTCATTGATGGTTTTGTTTTTCCAGAGATAAAGTTGTTGTGTTAGTTTGTTGTTTGGGTTTTTAGTTGTACGTTGTGCAGTGATGCATGTAATATGATCTGTAGCTTTTGCTTTGGGAGATTAGGTTGTGCTTTGTAGATATTTTACGTCATGTATTATTTTATTGTAGGTTGTTGAGAATTAATAATTCCTTTTGTTTTATTTTTTTTTTTGGAAATATGAAATATTCCAAAAAATAATAATAATAATAATAAAACAAAGGTGGCAATCGAATATAACCATTTGTGAAGCTTTAACTTAACCTCTATGCTGGTAAATGCGCAGCTTGTTAGATATATGACTGGGTAAAAGACTCTGAAACAGTAAGTGATGAGTCAATAAGAGTACGTTGATGCGGTATGGCTGGTGGTAGAGAAGGAGGAGGAAGTGGTACCAAGTGAGGGTTATGTATACAAGTGGAGGGATAAAGTGTAACACCCCGCCCCTCTCATCACCAATATTGTCCGCTTTGCCCATCCAGAGCTCACGGGTTTGTTTTTGGTTGCCCAGTGGAGACTTCCCAGGAGGTCACCCATCCTAGAAATTTCTCCCACCTGAGCACGCTTAACTGTGGAATTCTCCTCTCATCCACTAACATTAAGCCCCAAAACGCGTTGGTGATTTAAGAGGCAAGACATTACTTATGAACCAAGGATCTCTCCTGGCCACGGCCGATGTGGGATTTTCCTGGGGTGTCACATAAAGTGCAAGGACGAAGGATTTAAAGGGCTAGGGGTGGCCCTGGCCCCCCTGTTTTTTGGCGCAGTAGTGGAAATTTGCGATTTTCATAGGTAAATTGAGTGCGAGTTGAGTCCGCCCCCCGCCAATTTGCACTACCGATCGAAAAAAATTGAGTCCGGCCCCCTCCAATTCGAGAAGCAAGCTTCGCCTCTGATAAAGTGGTGTCTTTTAAGTAACCAAATTGACTTTCGCATAACTGCTTTAGAGATAACATTTTAATGGAATCTTAATAAACTACTAAACAACTTGTTAGCTCGTTTTCTTTGTTTTATTAACGATTCAACAAAAATGTAGTGCTTAGTATATAATTATTTATTTATTCATTGGATATTCTATATCACTATTTGCGTTCAAATTATTTTACTTTTATTGGGTATAATAGCACGAAAGATTTTTTATGAATAGTTTTGAACTTTTAAAAGTATAAAACTTGGTTCGAATTTATTTATTTTCTCATGAACTTTTTTCCTCACTTTTAGGAAATTAAAATTTAACTAAGCTTTTTTTAAACAAACTATTTCTATTCTCATGCCCTTGAAGAAACTTTAGTTTCAATTATTATTTTGTTGATGGACCGGATACCGACAAAGAAGGCGTTACGAAGGCGAAATATCGATTGTGGGGATATTATATGTGACATGTGTAATGAACAGGAAGATTGCATTGATCATACTTTCACAGTCTGCTTAGTGTCGTGTGGGGTATGGGGTGGGATTGCTTCTTGGGTAAACCTGCCTCAGTTTTTCTTTTTCTCGGTTAAAGATATCATGCAGGTTTATTCGTCGTCGACATGGGCCGCGGAAAAGAAAAGAGCGCTTCAAGGTATTCTTATTTTAACATGTTGGCGGATCTGGAAGGCTAGGAATGAGATAATATTCAGGGACGTCCGGCGTAAT
The DNA here is from genome assembly GCA_028751855.1 of Ambrosia trifida. Lineage (NCBI taxonomy): Eukaryota > Viridiplantae > Streptophyta > Magnoliopsida > Asterales > Asteraceae > Ambrosia > Ambrosia trifida. Next base: position 191,710,337 of record CM054122.1, on the reverse strand, counting down.
GTGGTAGAAATTGTTTCAGACATCAAGATTATGGCTTTTCTGTGGTTTACGAGTAGGAGCAAGAATGGGTCGATGGAATGGAAGGATTGGATAAAATTTAATTTTGATGTAACGTAACTTTGTTTGTCTTTGGGGTCTCCGTCTTGAAGATGTTCCCTTGTGTGTTTGTGGTTTAATAAAATTTGCCTTCCAAAAAAAAGATTATTAAATAGTAGCATTGTGGAGTACAAGCAAAGCAAACCTATTGCCCATCGTTCAAGAAACGTCTTGATGTTGATACCAAGGTAAGGTCCATCATCATAACCTATCCAAGTCTCAACTGTTGGATTTAATTCAACTACTTGTACTTATTTATTTATTATTTATTATTTTTTAGTTTTTAACTAATTCTTTCATTATGACTGAGAAAATTACATAAAGATAACGGGCAAACGGATAACAAGTTGTGCCGCTACCCCTTTCTAAAAACAATTAAAATTTTCCTATATATTAGTATCTAAATCGAATGAACAGTGAAAGCATCCACCCACCTACCTGCATGACAAAAACCTGGCCGTCCAATCTTGGATATGTCATGTGTTTACTATGACTTTACCACGTGTGTCTGCTCTACTTGCGTGAGTGAAAATACACACCTAGTTTAATAGGGCTGCAAACGAACTGAACTTTCAGCGAACAGTTCATGAACCGTTCGGCGGGAAGTTCGTTTGTGTTCGTTCGTTTAATAAATAAACGAACACGAACAAAAATTTCTGTTCGTTTAGTTAAATGAACGAACATGAACAGAGGCAGCGTTCGTTCGTTTATGTTCGTGAACGTTCGGTAACGTGTTCGTTTATGTTCGTTTGTATCCAATAGCTTATTAAGGTTTTTAATTTTTATACTTCTTTAATATTCTTTTATTTATTTTACCCAATAAATAATATATATGAGTTAATATATGAGTATATGAGATCATAAGACCTACTTTTTGTACCCAAACTCATTATATGTTTCCATGTTCCACCGTTGATGCCGTCCACCTTTAACGCCCTCTGCCATCTACCTCCAACGCCCTTCTCCAGTGTTAAGTATGTTTGGACAATTAGGTTATATTTTGGGTGGATCTAGCTAATGTCTTAACGTATGTGAATTTGATGTTCTTCAAAAGTTAATACATGTCCGTTTATGTTTGTTTCCGTTCACTAACACTTCTTTGTGTTCATTAATGTCCGTTTGTGTTCGTGTGCGTTCATGAACAAAATTAACAAACGAACACAAACGAACACGAACATGAGTGTTTTCTTAACAAACGAACACGAACAGAAAATCTCGTTCGGTAAGTGTTCATGAACTGTTCGTGAACACATAATTTTCTTAACAAACGAACACGAACAAGGCCGTTCGGTTCATTTGCAGTCCTACCTAGTTACACGCTAGGCCTTTGCTTTTCCTCCACCAAATCTGTTTGAGAGAGAGAAGACGACAACCGTAATAGAGCTAATTATTTTAACACTCTATTTTCGTAAAAACAAAAAACTTTTTACAAATTGAACTGATCGAAAATTTCTAAGGTGAATAGGCCGAAAATACTTGTATATTATAAAATAAAAAAAACATTTGTAATGGTATAAAGTTTAGTTAAAAAAATATATCTGATCTACCAGTGAATTGAAGTTAAGACATGCTCAAAAGAATATTGGCATGTGTTTTACATCAGTAAGAAAACCATAAAAACGAATACACTTACCGGTTATGGTCGCATGGTACTAGTTTGGTACATGTAGTGCAAAAATATTGATATGAGACCATGATGAGAATGGACTTCTCCATAGTGTTGTAGTAGAAGAGTCACAATCCAATTTCACTGGTTGTCTCCCTTCTCGACTAGAGAAAAATACAAAATCAGAAAAATGAATACAGTCGTTGGTACCAATGTTATACGGTCGTTTTAACGTTACAATATCGATACTCATTATAATATGCGATATAAAAAAATTATTTTGAATACATTTCCATTTTCAAAAGAATTTATACCATTTTCAATAGAATTTATATCTGAGTGTTAGAAAAAAAAAATACATAATATAACTACGTATTTTGAATTTCTAATGTAACAAAACAATTTCAACCATACGGTTCAGTTCGGGTTATAATCATGTTCGACTAAAACGGTTCAAAAATCACTTTCGGTTTGGGTTCACAACAGGGTTCGGTTTCCATTTTACAACCTGAAAAAATTTCCATAACCAATTTAGGCTTTGATTTTGCAAAGCAATTGGTGATAATCTTGTCCTTCCAAGACTGGGCTTTCTGCATCCCAGGTTCGAAATTGAGAAGATTGGACTGGACTAAGCAGGGCCCAAACTAATCTAAATAACCAAAACAAAACTACAAATGGATAAAATAAAACACAACATGACAACAGTTGTAACTTATAATACTGATCCTTCTTGTTTTACTTTGTTAGCTCCGAAACCGAAGTTTATTGTCATGTTACACTATGAAACTCTCACCACTATCTCTCCTTTTTGTCCATATTATCACAAACCATATATGATCCTAGATTATATATCTTTTTTAGTTCAAATATCAACACATGATCACCTATGAGATGGCTCTCGTTCGCCATCGTTTCTGTCTAATACTTTTTGTTGGTTTCACGACACTATTACTTGTGTTGGTCAACGCCGATGACATTTTTCTTGAGTGGCAAGTAAATATCGATACAACGATAAAACCAATTTTAGTTGATCAACCGGTATGATGCATTTTTCTATTTCTTTTAAGGTCGTTAAAGAAAATGTTGATTGATTTAGTTATCTATTATTGACAGGTTATCACGATCAACGGGATGTTTCCTGGCCCGTTGATTAATGCAACTACGAACGACATTATACATGTTAACGTCTATAATAACATGGATGAACCTCTTTTGATCACTTGGTAGGCTTTCTCGATATACAAGTATACAACCTTTAGTTGTTATCCTTAGATTTAGAGCTATGTTTCATGCGTTTCATATTTAGCCCAATTGTCCAAAACCCTATAATGATTGGGCCCACATTCTATGGGCTTGTACAAATTGAGTCAATTGGCCCATTAGTGCCCATCTATTAAACCAAGTTGTGATCATTTCTTTTAGGAATGGCATACAACAAAGGCTAAACTCATGGCAAGACGGAGTGTCGGGTACGAACTGCCCGATACAGCCCGGTTTTAATTGGACTTATGTGTTCACTCTAAAAGATCAAATTGGCACTTTCTCTTATTTCCCATCCATCAACTTCCAAAAGGCTGGTGGAGCTTTTGGCCCAATCCGAGTCAACAACCGGGTTGTGATTCCAGTTCCATTTCCTAAACCACGTGGTGAATTCGATCTTCTCATTGGAGATTGGTACAATGAGAGTTTTAAGGTAACATCACACACACGACGCTATTTTGTTTGATCATAGCGGCGCATCAGCATCATCTGTTCCCTCCAATATTATTGATTTTTTTTTTTTTGCTTAAACTCCCAGGACATTCGTTCGTCTTTGAAAAAGTCGGACACTGACTTATTTCCAACGTCGATGCTTTTGAATGGACGTAGCCGTTACCCACAATCAAATCAGACAATTGTTGTTGAAGAAGGTAAGACCAACAAATGCTAAAGAAAACTTAACTAGTTTGAGACCCAAACATAATATGTTAAAAACATAACCAATTTTAAGTAAAGAATTATAATAAGTTTATGTTGAATACATGGTTTCTTGCAGTTATTTACATGAATTTTGTTATGCAATGAATATACCCCTAACAAACTAAGAAATAATAACTAGCTATTAATTATTTTATAGATGAAACATATTTAATAAGAATATCAAACGTGGGAACGCAATGGAGCATCAATTTCAGGATTCAAAATCATCAAATGCTACTAGTTGAGACAGAGGGGTCATATACGAGCCAAATAATGTTAGATTCGATTGACATACATGTCGGCCAATCTTACTCGGTCTTGGTAACGGCAAACCAGCCCACAGCCGACTATTACATTGTGGCGAGCCCTAAAATGGTTAACACGCCCGAATCTAGTAACCTTGTTGGTGTTGGGGTGTTACATTATGAAGCCTCTACTACACCTGCCCAAGGCCCATTACCAGCCGGTCCCGACCCATTTGACCTCAGCTTTTCGGTTAATCAAGCTAAGTCAATCAGGTAAGTAACTAAAAAAATCTATATATTTCATATGCAAGTTCGGTTTTGTGTTTCAAAAAATTTATTGTGTACTAGGTGGAACTTGACCGCGGGTGCAGCAAGACCAAACCCACAAGGAACATTCAACGTGTCGAATGTTACATTATCTCAAACATTTATTCTCCAAGGGTCGTTAGCTAAAATCAATCGCTCTATTCGTTACACTGTTAACAATGTATCCTATCGTGTTCCCAACACCGCTTTGAAACTAGCTGATTACTATAACAACGGCACGGGCACTTACCAACTTGACGCATATCCCTCTAACTCATCTAGTCCTGTTGCTATTGATGGAACTTTTGTTGTCTCCGGGGCTCACAACGGATGGCTTGAAATCGTGTTTAAGAACAACTTGCAAGTTATCGATACTTGGCATTTGGACGGTTTTGGGTTCTACGTTGTAGGGTAAGGATATCTATCTATCCATCCATCTATCTATGATCGATCGATCTATCTATCTTTATCAATGTACACTACAAAAATTACAAGCAATAGAGGCGACATAATTAGAGGCGACTTTTAAAAAGTCGTCTCTATTGCTCAGGTTAAGTTATACACCGTTAGATCAAGTTATGATCTAACGTCTTCTATCAACCAAAAAAATTGACCACTCCGGACATATTGGTTTCTACAGTTATGGGCCGTTGGATCTAATGATGATCCAACGGCTGGAAAAGGAAACGAAAAAACAAAGCATTAGCGGCGACATGAAGTCGCCCTGGCCTAATGCTCTAAAAATCCATAACTAGCGGGAAAAGGTCTTTCTTCCCCATCAATCGCCTCTGTTGCTTAGTTTTCTTGTAGTGTACAAACTTGATAAGAATTAGGGCACATTCTATCATTTTGATCATAACCCATTTGACCAGTTACCTGACTCGCCCATTTTGTCAGGCTTAAGCGTATCTAATTCTTATTTGGATTATAGGTTTGGTGACGGAGAGTGGACTCCTGATATGCGCTCAACGTATAATCTTTATGATCCAGTTGTTCGATCAACGGTACAAGTTTACCCAAGGGCATGGACCGCGGTTTACGCATATCTAGACAACCCGGGAATGTGGAACCTACGTTCACAAGTCTTGAAGCATTGGTACTTAGGCCAGGAACTTTATATCCGGGTCTACGACCCTGACCCTAACCCGGCTAAAGAACGCCAACCTCCATCTAACCTTCTATATTGTGGTTTGTATACCATTTTTTTTTCCATTATTATTTTCATTTAATAATTAAGATAATCACCCATTAAGTTTGTGTTTCAGGATCCGTTATCCCTCCACCAGCACCACCAAAGCCAACACCGACGCCACCAAAGCCGTCGTCTCACGCAACTACACAATCGATAAACTGGTGATCATGGTCTTGTTACTAGGGGTGGAACCGGGGGGGGGGGGGGGGGGGGGGGTCAGAGTGTATGCTTAGGGGTGCAAACGAGCCGAGCAGCTCGCGAGCTACTCGAGCTCGGCTCGGCAAAAAGCTCGAAACGAGCCGAACTTTATCGAGCTCTAGCCGAGCTTGAGCCTAAAACAAAGCTCGTTTATTTATCGAGCTCGAGCTCGAGCCTGACATGTGAAGCTCGTTAGGCTCGTCGAGCCTTATCGAGCCTAGTACAATATTAGTTTTTTTAATATTTAATAATATTTATCATTCATTTAAAGTTGTTTAGTAAACGAGCCCCGAGCCCAAGCTTCACTTATCAAGCTCACGAGCCTAAATTAACTAATAAATACTAAACGAGCCGAGCCCGAGCTTGAGAAGTTATAGACGAGCCGAGCTCGAGCTTTGAAAACAAAGCTCGAATCGAGCCGAGCTCGAGTTCGAGCCGAGCTCGAGTTCGAGCCTGGTTGAGCTCGGGCTCGGCTCGGCTCGTTTGCACCCCTATGTATGCTAACCTAAAGTAGGAATTTATCGGATTTTTATATATAAAATCTAAGGTTTTTCTATAAAAAAAAACTTATTAATTGGATCTCTAATTATAGCGGGTAGAGAAAAGAGCCTTATGATGACCCAGATTAAGAATTTCTGGTTCCGCGAATGTTTGTTACCTAATTATAACATAGTTTTTGTGTTTTCTTGTTGTTCTAACACATGTTTTGTTTTGTTTTGTTTCTATGTATGTTGCAGGTTTTATATTATCTTCATTTTCTTAAGCTGTCTACTTCTATAAGTACACACTACCATCAACGGAGTTTTACGGTTAAACATAGATCGATACAATGTGTTAGATACTTAGAATCTGTTTAATGAATCATTATTTTGACAAATTGTTAAACCAGAGGACATGTGTTCATTGTTTAGACAAATCTTTACCTGCCCAAAATTAAAATAAGATGCTTAAAGCATGTCATTGTCATGTCAACAATTATTTTTATTTATATTTGTGAAAGGTTGAATCGATGATCATTCTCATTAATACAAGGAGGTTCCTAACTTACAGTCATCTATACAAGGAAGGATATTAACTACATATCAATACATAATTTGACCATTACACAATTTACTATATATAAATCTATACGGTTAATAATCTATACATATAATAAACCAAAGCCATTTTAATGACATGGCACTCTAAGAGGCATTCTCTTCTTTGAGTGTCCCATGTGGCATTGAGATATTTTAGGAAAAAAATAATTTAAAAACAAAATTGGATTTTTAACCCTTATGTTTCCTCCCATAATTTTTAAATGTTAATATCTTTAATATACGAGATTTTTTAAAGAAAAAAATTACACCAAATTAACGAGCGTTTTATTATCTTTCCAACGAGTACCATAGTGCTATATAAAAAACGAAGAAATTTTTTTGTGGGGTTTTGTTTATACAGGAAAAAAAACACAAAGTGTTCAGGTAAATTATTAATCATGTATAGGCAAGTCACTAATTATGTTCAAATCAGTAAATATGATTTTTTTTCCAACCAGAGCCGAATAGGTTAATAGAGTTATACGTTGTTTTAAGTTAGGTATCAATATTAGTTTGTTAGAGTTGTACATTTGTTTAGTCTTTAGGATAGGTGTTAATATTAGAGTTATATTAAAGTTTTACATTCTTTTAGGTTAGGTGTTAGCATTGGAGTTGTACATTGTTAATTTGTTTTAGGTTAGATATTAATATTAGAGTTATACACCAGTCTATTTCATATGTAAAATTGATGTATCATATTAAATTTCTCAACCCGGGACGCTCCCGGGGTATAATCTAGTATTTAATTACTTATCGGATTAAGGGTCACCGATGTTAATGGCATATTTTAGGAGGAAAATCCCTATTGAATCTTTGATTATGATGGTAATGCAATACATTGCCTTAACCTCTCTTTCCTTGGAAAACAAGGAAAGCAATAGACATGAACGTCAAGAAAAGAATGCCACTTTTCACAAATTACTCAAAAGCCAATAGTACTAAAAAAGAAAAAAAAAAAGAGTCTGCTTAAAAATCTATAACCAAATTAGAATTATAAATTCTATTTTGGTTTTTGAATATGTTTCATATATCGGATTCAATAATCAATTTTTTTTTTGAACGGCCAACTAAACAACGCCGGGTACTTCGTACGCCCCAGTGGCAAAGACAGGGGCACAACCCGGCCCACCCCGGACGCACGAAGCCCCTAGCCCGCCTGACAGCCCGTTTCCAGGGAAACCCGACCCACATACCCGCCCGAAGGCACGAAAGTAGTGAACCGGTAAAACCTGGTGAGTTCAGGACTCGAACTCATGACCATAGGCCATGAGTCATCCATCATTTCTCATTATGTCCTTCGTGGGAATCGAACCTGAGACCTCAATAATCAAATTTTAACTTGTGATTTTTGAACCATACGTACCAATCCCAATATTCAGTTTTTAGTTTTTAGTTCAAAGTCAGTTTAAAAAATCAGGGCTGAAATAATCAAACAAGCATAATAAGTTAATAACCCATAAATTGATTTGATAAATACCTTTAAAAATAATTTAAAATTTCTAATTATGAATAATGTGATAAAATTACACAAAGAATTCATACCAATTAAATAAATAAAAAAAATAGAAAAATGTAGGTATGATAAGCAATTTTACTTACCTTGACAAGATTAAATGTCTAAATAAACAAATACAAAATGTGAAAAACAAATTAACCCTTTGCCACCTTTTTTAGTAATAACAATCCACTAATGTTGGAGCAACAGATAAACAAACAGACGGTTGCTGTTTGTTCTGATTGGCAGAGAATCTGTAGCTCGATTCCCTATGTTGATCTTGTTTGGAGACAGCCTCAATATTAGTTTCCAATGTTGCCGGAAGGTTAAGATCTAAATCCAAACATATACCATCTTCCGTTGACTTTTGTTCATGTTCATCAACCACAACATGACTGTACGGAATCAAAGACGAGGTGGTGGTGTTGGTGGTGGTGGTGGTGTTAGCGTTAGGCGCTCGGTGTCTACGCATGTGGCCGCCTAACGCTTGTCCGGAATTAAATTCCGCACCACATATTGAACATTCATGAAGCTTGGAGGTTGGTAATTCGTTAGAAAACGTTGGTGACGGTTTTGGTTGGTCGTGTTCAATAATTCCTAGTTTTGTATGGCTGGCTCTATGGCCTCCAAGAGCTTGAAAAGAAGAAAACGTGCGGCTACATGTTTTGCACTCGTAAACATAGACCACGGTGCGTCCGTTGGGGTCGTTTGGGGATGTTTGTATGAATTTTTTGTTGTTAAACTTGAAGTTGGGGTCGGAGAAATCTTTGGAGAGGGCAACGAGGCAGTGAGCGGTGTCTTCATCTTCCGCGGTGGTGAGGAAGTTGGAATATGATGGTGGAGATGAGTTTAAGGGATTGTGGGAAGTGGATGGATGTGTGGTGGCGTTGGTTGTTGGTCTTTGACGTTTTGTGCGTTTGCGTTTGAGGATGGTGGTTGGATTGGATGGACCACCGTCGTCACCGGTAGAGACGGTGGGTGTGGTGGTGGTGGATTGTGATGGATTGGGAGGATTATTTTTCATGGGTGGTTGGGTAACTTGAACTTGAATGCCACTCCAGCACCACAAAAATATAGGAATTGGTAAAGGAAGAATGGAATGGAATAGGATTGAAGCTAGAAAAAGAGTAATTTAGATCTTTATAATCACAAATTTTTCATCCCTATATTAGGCCACAGAATATGCCAATTTAAATAAATTGTATCCCTATATTAAAATTTTGAGCGGTCATGTTACAGTTTTTAGTAATATATATTTTAAGCCATCTATTTAATTAGTTGTTTATTTATTTAATGTCCGTAACATTAAATTTCGTATTGTTGGCCTTAAATTATATATATGATGCATGACCAATGCTACCTAGGGCTGTGCAAAGGGTTCGGAATCGACCCGACCTGATCCGGACCCATCAAAACCGCATACCCCTTTATTGTGAAAAATAGGAACTACGACCGAACCTTAAAAAGGCTATGTGGTTTCGGGTCCTAAAGGTTCTGATTGGTCGGGTAAAAGGTCTGACCCACTTGAACCTTTTAATGTAATAGCCACTTTTAGATTATTACATATTCCTATTCTTTTACCATGCTCGAAAAATAATTCCTCCATATGGTTCTAATAGTAGTCCATGAGTTTTTTTTAAATCACTTTTCGTTTCTCGACTTATCTTTTCGTAATAGTTTTGTCATTCTCATCACTCAAAGCATTATCTGAATCTGTTATGTATATATCATAAATACGTGCGCGCGCGCACACACACACATCAAAACGACATACATAAATATTTACTTCAAATTTGAATATAATATATATTATATAATATATCACATCTATGTATATACATTAAGCCGAAAAATATTTCAAGAAAAATACATTGTTATTCTTATAAATAATACTTTTAATATTGTATTAACATTACAGGAAATCGATACAATAACGCGTAAAAACGAATAGTGAAAAGACTAAATAAGATTATTTTGTTATTTTTTAATATAAATACAAACGGTTCTTGTGGTTCTTTTATTAGAACCGTGGGATTGGAACCGGCCCGACCCGACCCGGAACCGATAATTCATATAAATCTAGAACCGGAAACCGACCCATATATTTAAAAAGGTTCGGGTCCAAGGTTCTCACGGGTCGGGTCTAAGATTCATATGGATCCGAACCACGAAATACTCACCCCTAATGCTACCTTCCGGCTTTTCTAGACTCCCAAAGAGAAACAACATACACAAAAAAAGGGTTGGTATGATAGCACAAAATAAAGGATTTGTATATTTCTCCCACAAATCTCTGTTTAAAGGATTTGTATTTATAAAGTGTTTTTCCCATTTCCCAAACTTGAGAAATTAGAAATATACAAATGAAGATTTGTTTATAAATTAATAATCACAGTGTTTACCAATTTATAAATAATATATTAGTGAACAGAAATGTCGAAATGAAATTTTATAAAAGCTACATGGATAATTGGATATAGATTTCACATAGTTACCATACGTTTTTTCGGTAACTATGAGAAGCCATTAGGCTATGGGGTGTGGTCACCCTTCCCCCTTTCTTCCCCCTCGTCCACATCAGCGTCACGTCATTTCCCACTTCCCCTCCCTCAAACAAGGGAAATGGTTCCCCCTCCTTCCCCCTCTCCTTTCTTTTTTTTTAAATTATTTTAAAGGGAAAAAAGACAAAATTTATATATATATATATATATATATATATATATATATATATATATATATAATATTAATATGGAAACATGTGGCTAATTAATATGGAAAAAGACAAAAACAAAATGATAACATTTATCATTGGTGAGCTCGGGAGAAATGTGCCGTGGGCACCGAAATGTGTTTAGGGGGGCGTTCACCGTCGGCAACCCCTTCCACATCAGCGCCCCAATGGGCTTTGCCGACCCGCACCCCTCAGCCTTAGGGAAAACCTTGATGTCCCCTCAATACCCTGCTAGCCACTTGAATATGATAAAACACAACTTAAGTGGACAAGTGTCCTTTAAAAGAATCATTAATTGGTGCACCACCCCCATGACCATCATTTCCTCTATCCTACCAACATTTACAATTCTAGTAGGTTAGGTAATGGGTTGACATTCTTGACGATTTAAAATGCAATATGCATAAGTAATGTTCTGAAAGTGTTCGACATTCTTGACTCATATGCCATGTTTTCATATAAAAGAAAACATTTTTGAAATCTTAGTTTTGTTGACGATTTGGCATGCTAAAAAAAAGCAGTAACAATCAAATACATCTATTATTAAGTTAAAACTTAACCAAACATTAATGTTCATTACGAATAATTTTATTTTATTGCCAATAATTAAATTCCAATGATTGCACAATCTCTTTTAAGTCGTACCAAATCTATTGTAAGCTAATAATGGCACGTTACATGCATCCCACAAAAGCAAGTGAGTGTGCAAACTTGAATTATTGAGTTATTGGTTGGTTGTGTGTGTGAGGTGCACGTAAAAAGACCAAAAAGCACCAAATGTGGAGTGTATGTAAGTTTTAGGCCAAGCAAAGAATCACTTTAAGATGCCTCACTACACCCCCCTACACCCACTTTGTAAAGGATTTTAATTGAATACTTATATTACGTACTTGAAACTAAATGTTTAAGTAGTAAGAACGAGAGATATGTATTATAGAATGATGGTAGATTCGTTCGACTAAGTGCATAAATTCTAGCGGCAACTCACATAGGTTAGACGTACTGTTGTATGAGTTAGACACATTAATTACGCAAGCCATAATATTAGTTCTCATAACATCCATTGAAGAATATTTTTACTCACAAATATGTTTACATTTTTCATATGATATGTATACGTTTTTTTTTTTTTTTTTTTTTGAAATGTAAACTTCTGACTCGAACCCCAACCCTTTTAATTCCTAATTCCTAAGCCTTACTACAAATCCCTTGGCCACTGGGCTATTCCCAAGTGGTTCCTGTATACGTTGTTAAATACTAAATTTGTTTTTGAAATAAAAGTAATAGCTTGTGATAAATTAGCTCTCCCTGAAAAAGAGGTTATCCAGCCGGCAGCCGCACCTTCCAGTATGACCTCACTCCAGTCACTAGCCCTGCCTAAATGTGTGTGCGTGATTTTGTTAAAAGAAATTTATAGTGTGAGAATTTTTATGTATATATGTTCGTTTGATATAGAATTTACATCATTAGATATATAAGTGACAAAATAGAGGCTACATTCTCAAACCATTGTGCATCTTATTTTATGGTACAAGTTTATTCCCTGTACTCCACTCCACTACTCGTGTTTTGAGTTTATTGCTTCCAAGCAACTCAAGGGTCAACATGACATGCTGCCACTAATCAAAAGCCAACACCTTTAATATAAAATGTCAATCATCAATAAAGTGAATTATACTACAAACAAACCTAAACTTTCACAAGAGCAGCCAACCATGGAGTTCTTGTTTTCCCATTACATAAATGATTATGATTATTATGAGCAAATAGGTAAATCTTACTGTAAACGTTGTTTACAAAATGGAATTTTTGCAGTTATTTTTGGGATCATGTAAGGAGAATTATGATTACAGTGATACCTTTTTATATAAAGAATCTGTCTCTATCAGATATATTTAAATTCAAGTAGGATTTCAAACAACTGATCAGCAATGCACACAACTAAGGAGTAGCTGACTTCCACAAAATTATATTATAACTTGAAAGTCTGAACATTGGCATGCATTTCTGACTTGTACTTTACAGGAAAATTACAAGCACGATATGGATCTTGGCGTGAATGAGAATACTATGGCTACAATGACTGTGATTTGTCTCGGCATGCATCATCCGCTTGTACTGTATAAGTGAATGTTGCATGACTTGGTAAGTCGAAATCACTTGGTCTAGACTCTAGGTCTGTGGCAAGCCCTTGTTAAATGTACCCAATAATCCCAATAACTAGAGGCGAAGTTTCTTGAAGGCCGGAGGGGGGCCCGGCCCCTACCGTTTTTTGGCGCAGTGGTAGAATTTTACGATTTTCGTAGGTAAATTGAGTTCAGGTTGAGTCCGGCCCCCACTGATTTGATCTTCCAGCCACTACCGATCGAAAAAAATTGAGTCCGGCCTCCACCGATTCAAGAACCAAGCTTCGCCACTGCCAATAACAGTGGTATGTCGCCTAATTGTAACATGTAAAATACATGATCCATGAAGTTTGGGTGAAAAGGGCAATAGCAAATAAATAAAATCAAATTATCTCACCTTTCAAGACAACAACTTTATGCATACTCTGACTAAAATATAGGGATAGCATGTCCATAAAGTTGACTTTTGAGGTCAAACAGACTGGTTTTGACTTCAAGGTTGATATAAAATTTTGTTCATTTTTTATGATTTTTTAAAATGCATTAAGGTATATGACAAAATTACATATAGACACTTCTTATTCGAGCTGGATATGTAGAAAAATATGCATCAATTCGATTAATAAAGAAACAGGATTGACCTCAAAAGTCAACTCATGTACATGGACACTAAAAAGTAAATTCCATGTCTTCATCTACTCTTGAATGTTGCGAGGCTCAACAAATACAGAAGTTGTCCTTGAAGGAACGCTGAAGCATCCTGTTGATGGATCATATGTTGAGTTCTTCACTATATTATCCGTTGACATCATCTACACAGACAAGATATTGCAAGATAAAAATCTTTAATGAAACAGATAAAAACAAGCATGGTGCTTTATTTCTAACAAAACACACCTGCACTGGGTGCAATTGGAGAGCTTTCCCACGTAATACAGGACTCGCGAATGAGATATCAGTCGGGCAAGAATTGAAAATGACCACAATGTATGAATAGCTGTTATGAGAAAAATAAAGTCTTGATATGATGGTTAACTGAGATCTGATGATTAAATAGTAATATATATCGGAAAATTACTCACATTGGGTCAAGACGAGTCAACCCTGGAACACCTTCATGGCCATCTTCAATACTCATTACTATGACACCTGGGACATGTGATAGACCAGTGTTGTGGAATCGCACTCGTTCCTGGATGTAAGTTTTGTAAGTGTTTAGGTCGCAATGTATGACTATAGCTTCTTAATAATGGGCAAGTTCTGTAGTGGATCAAAACAGATAAATTTTTTTGGTAGGGGATGAAATCGGTTTGCTCGGGTTGGCTAAACCCGATAAACTTTTTGCCCCAATTTTTTTCTGAACAATCAGTGTGTCAGATATGATCACAAAATCATTAATATTTCAAGAATAGTATATCTGAATAAAATGATTAAGGAAGTTTTATATTATAAATTTACACATGGGGTGACTTTCAACCTGTTTGACTCATTTTAGCTATTTTATTTGACCCGTTTGACCATATAGACCAATTAATAAGTACAGTAGTACACGGGTCGAAATTTCCACCTCTTGTTCTTACCCTTGAACTAATTTATATGTGAATTTTCAAGTTTTCATCAAATCAAAATATTCATGGTGATGCTGACCTGGATAGCATTTGCAGTCCTCAAGCGAAATAGAACTGAAGAGTATCTAATAAGTAACAGATTTTGAAAATTTTCAAGTGCAGATAGTATGTGACTTTTATGAGGCTTGAATGATGGGGAAGCCAATCTTGGTTTGATTCTGCACAAGAAAACATGGCATTCAAGTAATCTATAAACAATTCTTTCTCAAGCAAGTTTCAAATTGGTGTATTGAATTTGGTCTCTTATCATTTCTTGCTTTTATTTCATTAAAGGTTAGGTTATTTAGATATTTGACAAATGCACGAACTTATATTTATACAAGTGGTACATAGTTAAACAGTGCCAGAGTGAGCATCAAATTCTGAAAATGGTCATAGGAGGTGAGATAAGAAAGCAAACTACAATAACAAAAATCTTACAATGGCCAGCTCTTTTCATTCTTCCCTTTTGGAGGAAGGCCAACGCCCCAATTATTTGAGTTGTAACTAAAATCTATCCTGTAAAAGATGAATTTGCATATGTTAAATTAACATAGTGGGATTTATATTTCTTCTTCATATGACAAGCTTGGTTCTAAAATGCGCGCATCGCATCAGATGATGCGATGCGCTGCTATTACAATATGCAAGGATGATTCGCTGTAAATCGCATAATGCGCTCCTGATGCGCCCTGATGAGTGCATTTTTGTGAGATCAGCCACTATAGAGTAAAATTGTACAATGAGCTTGTAGAATGTGCTTAACAAGCTTGTAATATGATCTGATGAAGTTGATAAGTGAGTTCCTACGTAGAATACTTGTACCTTCGCATAGACTACTTGTCCACATAAGAGTTCAAGGGTTATTTAGGTTATATTGAACTTCTTTCCTGGTACTAAAGCTATTTTATTGTATTTATATATTTTAATCTCTAAATTTTTAGTGTTTAACTTTAACAAGTTAGAATATTATCTATAAATAATTTTTCAAATAGCAAACTCCTCGCATACGTTATGTGCGCGCATCAAACATCACACACCAGCTTTTGGGATCAAAACGCATCTGAGCGCATCGCGCATTTTAAAACCATGGTGACAAGATTATTTGAAAGGGAATAGAACCTAATCAACCTATACCTGTTAAACCAGTCACCAGAATTGTACGAGTCACGGTCTAAAGACTTCGAACGTAGTATCTCATCTCCACAATGGAAAAATGGAACACCCTGGCAATTTGTCAGTTGGTACCCTTTAGCTATGAGAATATCAAATAAATTCAAAGTAATATCAAGTTATCAACAAAATCATAATGTCCAATTTTGAAATAATATTCTCATGGGGATAGATAAGAATAGTGAAACAAATTCTTTTCGGGAGGCAAGAGTAAAAAAAAAATCATTTTTATGAGAAAGTTCACAACCTGGGAAAGTGCTATGATGCTTGTCGCTAAATGGTTTATCCTGCACCTCTCATCAACTGAAATTTCCATTGGTGTCTTTGACATGAAAGAACTAGTTAGAACAGAATATAAAAACACTTGGTTTTGTACAAGCGTAATTCAGTGTACCTTTAAACTAATAATATCAAAGAGGGTCTCATTGTCATGAGCAGACACGTAGTTAATCTGCAAAAACACAAGAATCACTACAGGACATGAAAGATGAAATCCGCTTGATAATAGATGTTAAATTAGAAAATAAAGAGAACTAATGTACACTTTCTACATGTGATGAAACCTTACCGTTTCCACTGGTTGTGAAGCATATGCAACGGGAGCTCCACCATAAGTTTGAATTTCTGACCCTTTAACCTAAACCCAAGAAATTTGTGAGAAAAAAAATACTGTTTGGCACAATGGGAAGCTGAGTAACAAGATACTGTTTCCACTGGTTGGTTGGCTACAAAACACCTTTGGTTTAAATTATTATACTTATTTTCAATAAAAAACTATGTTTTCAATAATATTAATTGTTTAACAAAATATTTAGGATGTTTGATGCACTAAAATTACACTCTAGGAGGCTTTCAACCCGGTAGACCCGTTTCCTGTTGAGCTAATTTCATAGATTTTACCCACTTGAACCATTCGAGATAATACATTACATACCCGAGTCAGCCATTTGAAAATGATGTGTTAATATTGAACATCTAAAGGAAAGTTAGATGGTGCAAAATTTTAAGATAACTAAAACTAGCAGTGCAAGTCTGCAAGATACTAAAAATAAGTGCTAAGGCTGTAGTTGAGAATTCAGATGCATGCTTTACCTCCTGCCCATCACAGTTTGTCAGCACAAAATCTTTCAGGTTTGCAGCCATCCCAATCTACAAAAGTTAAAATTGTGAAAACTAAAAACAAAGCATACCAAATGTATGAGCATAATCTAGAAAAACACAAATAGACAAACTAATAATGAACTTCATCGCTAACGTAAACAGTCGGGGAATTTAGATAACATGATTCAATTAGTTGTAACCATTTAGGTTCAAGTATCAGCCAATACAATCTTTTAAAGACAGATATCAATTAGCAACTTTGGTACTTTACCTGAATGTGATCCTTTGACAAAGCAAGAACACGCGCTGCATTAGCCTCAGTACCATGGTCATGACCATTTGGCTGTAAAAAGGTTACCACTGAACAAAGTTACAATCTTTTTGGCTAAATAAGATAAAAGACTTCATTCTACATTATACATTAACAAAAAGAGAGAAACAAAATGATACATTAGCATTACTTGCAAAGATAACCCTGTGAGGAAACCCTGTTGAAGAGGATGACCAAAAGGAGACCCACCAAGCAACGCATCCCGAATTCGATCATTAAAGCTGAATAAAACACACCAATAAATGACTACATTCAAATAGTCATTTTTTTATAAGAGAAATGGATATACATTATAATGAAAGGCATACCTCCCAATTCCACTTCCTCCAAGATTCGACTGTGATGCATTTACCCCCCTGCCATTGTTTGCCACTTCACCAAAATCCCAACCTTCACCATATCTGAAAACGAAAATGGGCAAATAAAAAAGGTAAAGTAAAAGTCACATGATGAAATGATTAGGGCATGCAACTATTATCAACTAAAGGAGGGTGCCTTCATTCTTACAAGAAAATACTCGAACCGTCAACGTTATCTTTGTCCCTTGATAAGTTCTTAAGCACACTCTTTGCCTTCATCTATGATAAGAAAAAGAACTTATATATCATTTGTAAGTTTCCTTTTGGTTTACTTCCCATTCCACTTCTATTAATGTTATTATTATGAAAAATTGATAATTGGCCCACATGATTTTTCAGTGTTATCATTATTGGGTGCATATAAGCTAATTAGTGATAGTTGATTTTTCTCTTAAACAATAAGAGAAATAAGATATGGTCTCTTACCATGGTACTTTTCATCATATGACCCATAAGATCAAATCGGAAACCATCAATCTGTAAGAGATCCATGTAGTTGCTAGTTAGAAACTTAGAAACAACTAAAAAAGATAATACACACACACACACACACTAGATAGCTAATTATCTTAATAAGATGCCTAAAACTTATTTTATTCGAGAATACAAGGGTCAAGAAAATAATTTCGCGGTGCAAAAACAAGCATCATGGTAATTTTACATTTTTACCTTATAGTTGACTACCCAGTTTAAGAGATCATCAACTATCAATCGATCAACCATAAAATGCTCACTAGCAGTGTTATTTACACATGTACTGTTCTCAATGAAACCATCTGCATTTCTTCTTAAGTAATAACCTGGAACAATCTATAAATAAAATCAACATTAGGCCTCTTGCTAATTGCAAAATTTCCTCTTTGTAAAGTTTTCAAGCATAGAAAATGAAAATTGGAGGTAAGTGTACAACCTTGTCAAGTACAGAATTATCACCTACAGGTCCACTTCCATGTAAGTGATTATAAACAACGTCCAACACAACCCGAAGGCCTATACGATTAAGGGCCTGCACTTGGTTATATAATCAACAATTATCAACCCACAAATAAAAGGGATTATAGTTTTTTACTCGGAGGAAAAACTGCAACGGAGAGATACAAATACTAACCTGCACCATCTTCCGGAACTCTATTATGCGGCATGGACCATTAGGGTTGGTTGCATAACTTCCTTTAGGGACTCCCCAAAGAACAGGATTATAACTTTTTGATGAAAAATTGGCAAAAGAAGATTATTATTAATTTTAAATCCATGCGTGAGTATTGTATAAAATTTTGAACACAAATTATTATAACATGTGACAAACGATAACCGTAAAGAATTAGAGTATGAATTACCCCCAGTTGTATCCATCCTCATTTTGGATGGCTGTGACGTATTCCTGTTGCTCAGCTGAATCTGGTGGCAGAGATTTGAGCATCTCCGTGTCTGATCTTTTCCATGGCAGCCACAAAAAGATTAAAATTTTTTGTTTCAGTCAATTTCACATAAAGATACTATTTTTATAATTTAAACAATCAGAATGAAACTTCTGTATTACCTACAAACTTCCAGTTTTCCTTTTGATCATCAACATCACCAAATTGGAAGGTTGGCAGCAGATGGATATGTGTGAGGCCAGCATCTGATAATTTTTTTAAATGAAGTACACCAGCAGAGTCCTTCAACAAAATAATGCTCAGACTTCATATCATTTTGAATGCACAATGAAGGATGTTTGTTTTTTAAATTGTTATAATTGTCTTCGTCATATTTACTCATCTTTAATTCAGCTAGGTCTTAGGTATTTCATCTTTTTCTGCCATAAACTTTTAAAAATAGGGAATCAAAATCCACCTGAGAAGTGAAGGCAAGATAACCTCCCTGGATTTCAGGATGCACGGTAGAGTCATTAGCGCTGTATGGAATTAAACAAACATTTTAAAAAATTATTCTTTTTCTTTTCTGTTTCCAGGCTTAGCAAAGAGTTTAAAACACCTGAAATCTCTGATATGCAGTTCATAGATACTAATATCAGAAAAATCTGCAATATCAGGCTTCTCATCTCCCAAATTATCCCAATTATGAGGTTTTAAAGCATCGGAATCAAGGTTGACTAAAAGAGTCCGCTTCCCATCACCTGAGAGTCTACCAAACACAGAAAAAAGTTTTAGAAAAATATAAGAACATGACATATCTGCAAGGACGCATACAATAAACATACCCTCTCGCATAAGGGTCATTTGCAAAACACTTTTCTATCTGCAAGGTGCTAGGATGGTAGACAGATACTTCATAGACATAATAACATCCTTCCCAACCTTTTGGAACATTAGCGCTCCAAACACCATTGGATTCCTTAAGGTGGACAGTCTCCAGGGCCTCACCACCGGAGGGCTCATTATAAATGAGCGCACGTACATCCTGTTTCAGAACACACATGAACCCAATAAATTCCATCAACAGTGTGTTTGGTTTGCTTAATAGAACTGATTTTCTGATTGTTCCAAACACCCGCTGAGAACAATATTACATATTTCAAGAATTCAAGCTAAGGCAGAAAAAAGTAAAGTTACATGAGCGGTTGGAGCCCAAAGATACAAGGAGACAACTTCGTTTGAGAAAATAGCACCAAGAGGGCCCGTATAAGAGAAAATATCATCAAGAACACCAGGTAACTGCAAACCAGTAACACTAATGCATTGTCCACTGGCTGCAAAAAGTAGCAGAAGTGCAAATTATCAAACATAATTACGCTGAATTAAGTAGCCCTTTTAGCATTCCAACCTTGGTTTTAAAAAGGGCGCTCTAAAGCGCGAAGCGCATCTAGGCGCCAATCTGTGCGCCTTGTGTAACACTAGGCGAGCATCATACGAAAAGCGCAAGAAAAGCGCAAAAAGAAAAGGCGCAATAAAAGCGCGCTATTCGTACACGAGGTGTTTTTGTGCTTAAAATTGTTATACATGTAGCTAAAAATGTTGTACATTTAAGTTAAATCGTATATAAACCTTATTTGTATCTATATTTTGGGTAAATGATGCTAAAAACCTATAACATATATAAAATATATATATATATATATATATATTCGTATTGCCCCTCGCGTACGTAAAGCCCACCGCTATTGCGCTTTGGCGCCTCGGTTTTAGACCTCGCCGCTTTTGCGCGCTTCGCGCTTTTTAAAACCAAGATTCCAACAAACATAAACATCATAAGAAAATCTTTCAACAGGGACGCCTAAAATTCAAGCTATTATGCGTATGCTGCAAATATCTTACTTACAGTCAAATAAAGCAACAGCCAGTTGGTCTTTGAGAATATTTTTAATAAGATCCAAAGATGCAGGGACCTTAAACGCCTTATAGTCTTTAATATGAGGAAACTTATCTCTCACCTGAAAAATTTTAAAAATATTACTTCAACTAAAAATGCATAACTATACACTGTAATGGTACATTATCTGGAAGCCTGTGATCAAGTCTCTGAAGCTCAATATTCAAATCATAGCCTGTGTGTATTAAAAACATGATCATATATCAAAGATTCTAAATCAATTAAAAACGAAACCGTAACGAGCAAATAAAGTAACGGTAGGGCGCATACCTTCTACGCCGTTTCCTGCAACAGATAAAGCAGCAGATTTACTGGAGTATAGAAAACATGAACCACCAACAGCATCTATATCCCAAGCTATTATTGATCTAGATACCCAATATGCTTTCGAATAGGATAAGCTATCCTGCAAATGATGAACACTCATCACTAAAGATAAATAAATAAATAAAAAGACATAAAATATAATGTGAATTTAGGCAAAGAAATAGTAACAATAATATTAATAAAGAAAAAAGAAGGAGAAACCTTAAGGGGGGATGAAGCATTAAGTGGCATAGTTGAAGTTGAGCAGTGACAATGGTGAGTTATTGGTCTGCATTTCACAATAGAGGAAAGGGTGGGTATGGGTATGGGTCGGGTGAAAGGAGAAGTGGGGCGGGTGGTGGTGTGGTTGTGGATAGGGAAGGGGAATCGGGTACGAGTGACGGAGATGGTGGTTGCAGGGAAAGACTGATAGAGAGTGGACATATGGGAGGGAGATGATGAGTTATTGATGTCTACAGGGGTTCACAATTTTTTTTTATGCTTATTTAAAACCAAAACTATGCGCTTTATAATATAGGGGCGTCAATTATTGATATGAACCGAAAACCAACCCGAACCTGACAAAAAAATAAAAATAAAGATTTGGGTCAAGAATATGACCCGTTTAAAAAAAACGGGTCGGGTTCGGTTCAACTTGTATTAAAAATGGGTCAGGTTCGTGTTGATGCATATATAAAATGGGTTGACCTGTTAAGCCGTTTAAATATCTAGAAAAAAAATCTATTATATTTTTGTTTTTCTTTTTTCATTTCTATTTACATGGTTAGTTATAATTGTGTTATTTTTTGCACACTATATTATTTATTTGTCATACTTATATACTCACCATTAAATATTTTATTGATAACCCGCTTATAACTCATGAACATGTATGACTCATTTAAAAATATGGGCTAAACGGTTCATCTTTGGGTTGACCCGGATTTTATGTGGGTCGGGTTAGGGTTGGAGTATTTGACACGAATAATAATAATATGGGTCGGTTCGGGTTGCACATTTCAACCCGTCAACCCGACACGATTGACACCCCTAATATAATATGGGGTTCGGGAAAGTTAATTTAAGAACACATGTGTTTTTATGGGAACCATGAAAATGTCATCTAAAATCATTCATATTCAAAACTTCTTTTTACATTTATCTTTGTTATAAAATATAATCTCAAAAACATAATTTACGTGTAAAAATTTAAATGTTTACGAAAATAAATTGTTTCTACACATATGTAAATTTACTGTTTATGCATGTGTAAACTGCTTTATTTACATGTGTGTAAAAAGTTTATTTTAGAGTGTTAACGGAAGAAAAGATAAATTATTTGAAAAAAAAATCATTTTTTAGTGTTGTATTTTAATTATAATGAGGTTTATATTAAAAAAAATTGATTTTGATTGATATTTTTACTTGTTCTTGCGGTTGTCACGATATTTAGCGTTCTCAAGATAACTCTCCCCTATCAATGTTATAATAATACGTATCAAGAACGAAAAAGTAGAAATAATAATAATGGTGTATCAGATATGATTAACAATCAATTAAAAGTAGGGATGAGCAAATATCGTGTCAACCCTAAAATACCCAAAAAAGTAGAAATAATAATAATGGTGTATCAGACATGACTCACTTCAAGATCGTATTTTCTAAACATTTCAAGACTCACTTATACTAATTAATTACTCACTTTCTTGATAATAACTAGAGCCCTACTATCCATCCATAGTGGTGAAGTGGTGGAGAGGCCTTATGTTCACTTAGGTGATCATGGGTTCAATTCCCACTTTCAACATTTATGGTTTGGTATCCGGGTGAAGATCGAATACGGGTGGCGCCGGTTCGAATCTGACGGGCGGCGAGGTTTTACCGAGTTCTATAACACTGTCGTGCCTTCGGGCGGGTGGGGCTCGGGTTTCCGCGCATCGGGAGAAGGCGGGGGCTGCTGGAGGTCGAGTACGTAGTCGATTTTTGGGCACGGCGCCCCGCAAAGGTGGTTGCCACACAGTTGTTCGCCGATCAAAAAAAACTAGAGCCCTACTTACCCGCAGGATTAGATTAGATATACAAGAAATTAGCTTTTCTTAGGTGTTTTAGAAAAGAATGTAAATGAATTTTCTATTGATAGACTAATCTAAAAGAAAAGTAAAAGTTCGATGGTTTATGACAAAATATATGTATAGTCGATAGATCAAATTCATTATCATTATACTTTCTTTATTTTAAATACATTA
The DNA here is from genome assembly GCA_028751855.1 of Ambrosia trifida. NCBI lineage: Eukaryota > Viridiplantae > Streptophyta > Magnoliopsida > Asterales > Asteraceae > Ambrosia > Ambrosia trifida. The sequence goes on along the minus strand of CM054122.1, from coordinate 191,686,869 downwards.
ATTTGTGAATGATAAGTATCAAGAAAATTGTACGATGAATATAATAATTTTATTATAAAAGACACTTCAACATAATTTTCTTGACCAAAAGTTTAGATAATTAAAGTGGATTTGATTTTTGACATCTACAAGAGGTTCATTTTTCATCATCTCTATAATATTATTCAATGGTGCACATCATATGATAGGATCGTCTGACTTGTACATACAATTACGTGTCACATGTAACTATCCCCACAAACCTTCCCTATAAATACTTGTCCATCCCCATGCAACATATTCACACCTTTGACAATCCAATATATATCTTTATACAACCAAACATGAATACATTCTTCATTTTTCTTCTTCTCTCCACAATCTCCTCTACCTTAGGCCAAGAATCACCCGATCCAGTTCGCGACATTGATGGAAACTTGCTTCGGTCTGGAACCGAATACTACATCTTGCCTGTTGTCCGGGGAATGGGTGGCGGCTTAACACTAGGCCCCAGGAGCGGCGATTTGTGCCCGCTTGACGTGGTCCAAGAAAACTTGGAAATCGATAACGGTCTTCCTTTAACTTTTACTCCAGTAGATCCCAAGAAAGGCGTCATTCGAGAAGCCACTGATCTTAACATTATATTCCAGGCTCAATCAATCTGTGTCCAGTCTAACGTTTGGGGGCTTGTGGAGTATGAGGGACACCGCATTGTATCGGCTTCGGGCATGCCTGGAAACCCTGGTTCGGAAACCATAAACAACTGGTTCATTATTAGGAAGTTTGATGATCATTATAAGCTTGTGTACTGCCCAACTGTGTGCAGCGTTTGTAGGCCTGTTTGTGGAGATATTGGAGTTAAGATTGATGAAAATGGAACCAGACGTCTAGCTATAAGTGATGTGCCTTTCAAGATTATGTTCAAGAAGGTGTAAATATTACTTTTCTATGTCAGAATAAACGACTACAGACTATATATAGTTCTGTAGCATTTGAACTTCCTTGTTTATACTAAAGTTGGTATATATAAAGATTTAGTTGATGTATGATGAGGTTCCTATATGTACTGTTTATAATAAAATGTGTGAGCTTTCACGATCACCTTTTTTAAAATTACGCACAAATGATTTGCATGTTACTGACCGGTTGCCAAATGGCTAGCAACCACTTTATTTGATTTTAAGTATTGCACAATTTGGCTCTTGTAAATCAGAGAAAATATTTTCTATTCTATATTGAGTTGTTTTGTTTTACAATATGACAAGAACCTTTTATAACTAGTGTATAACATAAAAAAGGAAAAAGAGAATAATGAAGGATCATGCTAACGGCTATATCCTTCCATTGCAAGCTGTCCAAATCTTCTATAACAGGAAGTGATGATATTTTCTGATCTTGATTGATATACTTTCTAACATTGGCGAGTGGACGTTATTATAAATGTGCAGAATTTGAAAAAAGTGGTTGTTAAACCATTTGACAACTGATTAGTAACTAGTTAAAACATTGCTTAGAATTAAAAAAAAAAAGGGCCGAAGAAACACCAATATAACAATCAATAATGGACGAGCACAATCAAGAGATAATATTTTATTGCTGGACTAGACGATTACAATACTCGAACATAAATTGTTATAGAGTTTTGACAATAATCTGTCTTTCTCAACTAATACAGAATTTTACAGAGTTTCGACATTAATAATCTATCTTTCTCAACTAGTACAGAATTCTTCAAGTTTTTCTCTGTGAAAGAGTGAATGAATCCTTCTCCTCAGGGAGAAGGGGTATTTATAGGCCTTAGAGACATCATGTGATTGGTTGGATCAGGAATGACAGTTGTGTTGTACGATTGCAGACCGTTAGCGTCTTTGGCGTTGTCCTCCTATGATAGGTCCACGTATCCTGTAGTCGTCCTTTCTGTCCTTTTTCGTACCTCGTATCTGCAGGCGATTGTGGAGCAGGGAATAATGGCCCCTGGTTGGCTGCACGTCCATTTCCTTGTCGGGTCATAGCTGGCATGTACGAGGTTACGTGCGCAAGCTTCTGGAAGGTTTAGTCAGCGTTGCTGCTGACGTGTGTGGAGATGTGGGGCCGTGCGCACACGCGGGTACATATCTCTTCATGGGCACTAAACCATTTTGGAGAACATGTGTACATTATCTTACTCATGGGATATGCCTCGGTTTGGTAAGCTTTGTGAAATCATTTGATTATCCACAAGCCGATGAACAAAAAAAGGTTTAAAACAACACATGAAATGTCAAAAAAAGACGTGAAACAGGCTTGTGGTGTCCTAAAGCTCGATGGACTATAGTTCGACTCCCCGCACAGGCAATGCATTGTTTCAATTTGATGGAGAAGGTCGGACTCCAGAGGGTGGAATCCTGCCTTAAATTACTTTGAAGGCTCGCATTCTCTGTTTTACGAGCATTAGAGGCAGGGAGTGAATGTTCAAGAAACCAAAAGTTTGATATTAGGGGAAGAGCAGATGGGGTGTTGCTAGTTATAAAGTGAACTGGGTAGATAAAAGCATCTAAACCCACATCCTAGATCATATTGTCTTGGGCCTATTTTCAGTGTGTATGGACTAACCTATTGACCTAAACTAAGTATGAAGTACTTTAATCTGGGTCAATACGAGGTAGCCCATTAGACAGAGGCTCATGTTTTTTTGTAAATGGGAGGTCTTAAGTTTAAATCTGGGCAAATGATATAATTTAAAATAATTGGTGTAGAGAATGATAGAAGTAACATTTGTCGTTAAAAAAAATTAATCTGGTTAGTTTTGAGTCTCTTGGTTCATGTTTTTGGGTTGACCTGAATCCTGCTCACCCTAGCTAATGTTTGGAGAAGTCACTAGGCATTTTCAAGTCGATTGACTGAGGAGTTACGAGTACTCGGCCTAGTTTGACAATAATTGGACATGGTAAATTATAAAGAAGTTATCATATATATGTCAAATATCATAAGTTTACTAATATTTATAATAAAATCCGTTAACAACAATATAAATTAAAATGAAAGATGCTCACATACTAAAGTAAAACAATATAAATTAAAATGAAAGATGTTCAAATACTAAAGTATTTTAAACATTTATATTCACTTTTTAATATTATAGAGATGATAATCATAAATTATTGTCTTTCGACGTGTCTCCGTGAAAACAACGAAAATACAATAAAATTTGGTGAAAACGACTAAACTGGTAACATCAAAAACCCGACGTGATTGAGTTGGACCGATTTCGAGTAATATTGACCGAGTTGAAGAAAATCACCTTGGCACTCTACCAAGCAGAAAGTACTCACCAGGTACTCGGCTAGACCGGGGCTGTCCAAACCATTCGTCGCTAAGCTCTGCTCGACACGGTTCAACTAGAATTATTTTTTAATGAGATAATCGCATGGTTGGTCCCTATGGTTACAAATATTACATTCTTGATTCTAAGTATTCAATAATTACACAGTTGGTACTTGACTTTAACAAATTTGCACTTGTGTGTGATCCACGCCCTTAACATCAGTTAAATTACTCATTAAGTGAGTATGCATTGATTATTTTACCTTTGTAGTTAACTCTTCTTCATTCCCACCCCACCACCTGTAACACCCCAACCGATGGCGGAATCATCGAGGTGTCACGTAGTGACGATTGTTCAAAAGCACATGGTACTAAAATGTAAATATATTATTGAATAATTTAAATTGTCTTACATCGATGAAATGGGAAAAAATACAAAAGTCTGAACTAAACATGAAAATTGAAATAACTTATTAAAAGCAAGCACTAAAATCCAATGCAATGGAACTAAGATCAAACTGCACCTGAAACAGGTACAAAATAGGTTTTGTCAACATAAGAAATGTTGGTGAGCATTCCTAGTTTTAATACATATAGTAAGTTGGAAAAATGGTATACAATTCAAGTGCAAGCTACGGTGCAATTATGTAAACTATGTATCATACAAATGAGCGAAATCAATCCTGTGACTGTATAATGTACTAAATGAACGGCGGTGTACTTATCCAAATAATTGGATAATAACTTAACAATGACCATGAATTCTCCGATGAAAAAGGGGGAGAATCAACCTAGGCGGGTTGTCAATCCAATAGCGCTATCCAATGTTAAGGTCGGCTTGTACATGGTTAATGATTTCACTAAGTACAAATGTATTCTACATGTAATGTCTAAGCATAAAGCACGTATGTAAGCAAATGCACAATGTACTAGAATTGTATTGTAAAAATGTGAACTGTATGTGTATTTTGTATAAGTGTACATGTAACACCCCAAAAATGAATAAAAGCAAAAAGGGGATAGGAAATACTCACTTTCGCCAAATAACTAGATGACTAAGCGAGCGTGAAAATGCGAGCAATCCAAAGACTCAACAACGAACTAGTCCAATTTAGAAGAAAAGAAGCCGAATAAGAAAAATATCCCGCTTCCAATTCGCCAATTACGAGAGCTTTTAATCAAAGTTTCAAATGTAGAAGTAATATACTATAGAAGAAAGATATGAGAGAGAGTTTAATCGAATTGAAACAATCGATTTAGAGGTGCAAAGTGTAATGGGTCATAGGTGGGTTTTTATACTAGTTTTGGATTTAATTAGCCATTAAAATTGGTCAACACCATAAACTAAGGTTTTATGATGAATTGACTGTGACACCCCAGGAAATCCCACATCGGCCGTGACCAGGAGAGATCCTTGGTTCATAAGTAATGTCTTGCCTCTTAAATCACCAACGCGTTTTGTGGCTTAATGTTAGTGGATGAGAGGAGAACTTCACAGTTAAGCATGCTCAGGTGGGAGAAATTTTAGGATGGGTGACCTCCTGGGAAGTCTCCACTGGGCAACCCAAAAGCAAATCCGTGAGCTCTGTATGGGCAAAGCGGACAATATTGGTGGTGAGAGGGGCCGGGTGTTACAGATGGTATCAGAGCCACTCCTGTGCCGTTCGGGATGGTGGGTGCACATCTCATCAGGGACGATGAGACACTAACAGGGGGTGAATGTGACACCCCAGGAAATCCCACATCGGCCGTGGCCAGGAGAGATCCTTGGTTCATAAGTAATGTCTTGCCTCTTAAATCACCAACGCGTTTTGTGGCTTAATGTTAGTGGATGAGAGGAGAACTTCACAGTTAAGCGTGCTCAGGTGGGAGAAATTTTAGGATGGGTGACCTCCTGGGAAGTCTCCACTGGGCAACCCAAAAGCAAATCCGTGAGCTCTGTATGGGCAAAGCGGACAATATTGGTGGTGAGAGGGGCCGGGTGTTACAGATGGTATCAGAGCCACTCCTGTGCCGTTCGGGATGGTGGGTGCATACCTCATCAGGGACGATGAGATTCTAACCTCATCAGAGACGATGAGACTCTAACAGGGGGTGAATGTGACACCCCAGGAAAATCCCACACCGGCCGTGGCCAGGAGAGATCCTTGGTTCATAAGTAATGTCTTGCCTCTTAAATCACCAACGCGTTTTGGGGCTTAATGTTAGTGGATGAGAGGAGAACTCCACTGTTAAGCGTGCTCAGGTGGGAGAAATTTCAGGATGGGTGACCTCCTGGGAAGTCTCCACTTGGGCAACCAAAAACAAATCCGTGAGCTCTGGATTGGCAAAGCGGACAATATTGGTGATGAGAGGGGCGGGGTGTTACATTGACTATTTGACTAGGACTTTGACTGTTTGACTAAGACTTTGACTAGGACTTTGACTGGGACTTTGACTGAGACTTTGACTGTTTAACTGTCGCAGCGATCCGCGAAAGCTAAAAAATCATTTTTTTTCTAATTTAATCAATTTTAAGTTCTAGACTTGTTTCCTTCTGTTTCTAAGTTGTTTTAGAACCGAAAATTAAGGGCTTTGAGTATCAAGGTCTGAAACATACGTGCTCGGGTGTCGATGTGAGTATAAAACGTGCATACTTTTACTTATAAAAATTATAAGTTTTATTAAATTGTGAATTTTGGTCCTATTAAAATACGAGGGTTAAAAATGAAAATTTTGAAATGGTTGAGGAACCAATTATGCACATTTATGAAAAGTGAAGGGTGCAGGTTGTCACAGTCTTGGGGTGTTACACCACCCACCTTCACAAACCATGACCTTCACCATCTTCAACACCATCACTCACAACCCACCTTCACAAAACCACGTGGTGGAGATGTGTTCGGTAGGGTTGTTGCAACGGTTGGTGGTGGGTGATTGTAGCTCACGGTGGTTGATAAAGGTTGATATGTGGTGGAGGTGGTGGTCGGGTTCGGCACCGATTCAGGTGGAACGGTGGTGAGTGATGGTGTTGGAGATGGTGGAGATGATGGTTTGTGAAGGTGGGTGGTGGGTTTGGAATGGTGGATGGTGAAGAGAGGTGGGGTTAGGTGAAGAAGAAGAAGAGTTAACTAAAAGAGTAAAATAATTAATTCATACTCACTTAACTGAAATTTAACTGACATTAGGGGCAAGGACCACACGAGTGTCGATTTGTTAAAGTCAAGTTATCAAGTACCAACTCTATAACTATTGAAGCCTTAGGACCAAGAGTGCAATATTTATAACCACAGGGACCAACCACGCAATTCTCTCTTTTTTAATTTATTTTTATATATAATATATATATACACACACACAAATATAAATCATTTTGATAATTTAATAGGGAAAATGGATTTTAATACTCCCAACTATAGCCTATTGGCAGATAATACTCCCAACTTTCACTTTGGCCAATAGCACTTCAAACTTTCAACTTATTTTCTTTCATCACTCCCAGACTTAACGACGTTAGTTTTTATCCTACGTGGCTAACAAAAGCTGACGTGGCATTACTTAGGTGTAAAAACAAAAACTTCTATGCGGTCAAAATATAAAAACCAAAACTTAAGGGACATTTTTGAAACTTTTTATTATTATTATAATTTTATATATTTTTTAAATTCTATAAATCCCAAATCCCTCCTCCTCCCCCCACCCCTCTCTTCCGTGACAGACCCACCAACACCATCTGCCACAAGCCCACCACTACCACCATCTGCCATCAGCCCACCACCACCACCACCCCTTTACCAACCCCCCCCCCTTTTCTTCTTCTTCTTTGACAGACAACAGACCACCCCTCTCTCTTTGATGATGTCTGATTGAATATTATTATATATACACACACATATCTGATCTTCATTATCATCATCTTCCACAACCACATCTTCCACCATCGACCTCAATAACCCCCCCCCCCCTCTATGACCTGCAACCATCGCAATCGACCCTGAATTAGAGAAAGAGGGAGAGTGAGGTAGAGAGAGAAAGACGAGAGGGAAACTGACCTGCAACCACCACCATCGGCCACAAAGACTAACCAGGTTAGACCTCCATTAGTTTGGGGGTGATGGAACAAACTAAGTTGAAAGTTAGGAGTGCTACTGGCCAAAGTGAAAGTTGGGAGTGATATCCGCCAACAGGCGATAGTTGGGAGTATTAAAATCCATTTTCCCAATTTAATATATAGATAACTATATTGGATTTTTTTGTACACTATGTAACACCCCAACCGATGGCGGAATCATCGAGGTGTCACGTAGTGACGATTGTTCAAAAGCACATGGTACTAAAATGTAAATATATTATTGAATAATTTAAATTGTCTTACATAGATGAAATGGAAAAAAAATACAAAAGTCTGAAAGAAACATGAAAACTGAAATAACTTATTAAAAGCAAGCACTAAAATCCAATGCAATGGAACTAAGATCAAACTGCACCTGAAACATGTACAAAATAGGTTTTGTCAACATAAGAAATGTTGGTGAGCATTCCTAGTTTTAATACATATGGTAAGTTGGAAAATGTTATACAATTCAAGTGCAAGCTACAGTGCAAATATGTAAACTATGTATCATACAAATGAGCGAAATCAATCCTGTGACTGTATAATGTACAAAATGAACGGCGGTGTACTCATCCAATAAATGGATAATAACTTAACAGTGGCCACGGATTCTCCGATGAAAAAGGGGGAGAATCAACCTAGGCGGGTTGTCAATCCAAATAGCGCTATCCAATGTTAAGGTCGGCTTGTACCATGTTAATGATTTCACTAAGTACAAATGTAATCCACATGTATTGTCTAAGCATAAAGCACGTTGTAAGCAATGCACATAGTACTAGAATTGTATTGTGAAAATGTAAACTTGTATTTGAAATTGTAATAGTGTACATGTAACACCCCAAAAATGAATAAAAGCAAAAAGAAAGGGGGTAGGAATACTCACATTGGTTGATGATGACGAACATGTAAAAAGTCAACGAGAAATAATGAATTAAGGTTGAACCTATATTTCATTATTAAAAGTTTATGAGCAATGATTCGGCTATATGATTCTTTGATTACTCGATTGTCCGGCGACGATGAACTTTACTACTCTTGACTAACTGTACTATCTTATTATTATTATTATTATTATTATTATTATTATTATTATTATTATTATTATTATTATTATTATTATTATTATTATTATTTTTACTTAGATGATATAAGTGTTTTAAAGATGTGCTATATAAATTACATATCTTGAACAGTAACTTATCTAATTCTTTAATATTATGATATCTATATGTATATATACACATCATTATGAAATGTTGTAAGACACGTAAACAGTTGTAAGCATGCAGCCTAGTTCATTTAATTTAAAAGAAAAAAAATGACAATGGATGTATAGAATAATCTATGATCTTTCAACTAAATGACAGCGAATTACAAAGGGTTTATAACATGTGGTGGAAATTCCTTATTTCGACAAGAACTCATGTAGTTAACTGTATTTAAGAAATATCTCAAAAGCATATGTGTTGAGTTCCAATTCGACATTAACAATGGAACATAACAGGAACAAATATGATATCTCATGACTCGAGTTGTTGCTAAAGTTTATTACGGATAGGTAAGTTTTTAGTCGCCAGAATAAATCGAGATCACCGACCCATATAGGAATAAGTTAAGCAAAAAAAAAAAAATGAACGAACCATTACGTTAATAGCCGAACTGAAGCGAGGCGTAGATTTGGAGTACAACGTCTTTCTTTTTGGTGCAACGGTGTACAAACTCGTGTGGTTGTTCAGAGAGGAGGGCAGAGACGAGAGGATTCTTGTTTCCCGGTTCGGGTGAGCTTCAAATGTACATAGTTTCAAGTATGAAAAAGAATTGGGTGAAGGATAGTATTTCAAATCCTCCCTTTGCTCGACATCGATACGGTTTAAATACAAATTTCAAATTTGCTTGGTCTAACCCGTGAGGTTGCTTGGTAATGATTGACAGACGAAGAAGGAAGGTTTTGATTGGTTGATCGCTTTAATTTCGGGTCAAGAACATTCGATTTAAAAGCCGTGAGTTACTCGTAATTTTGTTATGGAAAGTTGAAAACCTTGCATTCAAGAATTAATTTGGTCGAATCAATCCGGATTATAAGCAAAATTAAGCGGATTTGTAGTGGACTGGTCATGTTTGCTTTGGTTATGACTTTGTATTGAGTTTAGGATAAGGATGAATGGTTTATTGGTGTTGTTTATTAAGTCCACTATATGAATATTTGTATTTTGTTTTTTTTATAGAGTAAACTCTAATAATAATAATAATAATAATCAAAGTTTTATAAGTCGAATAAATAAAATCTTTGAAAAAAAAATCGTGATGTTACAGTCTCCCCTACTTTTGGGAACTTCGTCCCGAGTTATTAAAAAACACAGGGTTGAGGGTGATTGGGTAGAAATTAGAAAAACTGTGGTTTGAAAAAGTTGGGTTAAGGCACGGCATAAATTTATAGGATAATCTGTTACGAATAATTGGATAAGAGGTTTGATATGTGTGAGTTTTAAGGGTTGGATTAGGTTCGTCTGAAATAGCAAAGAGAATGAGAATCTAGCAAAATACTAAACTTTAAGTTTTAGGAATCCTAAAAGAAATGCATGAGTTGATTTGACAAATTTTGAAGTAGGTGTTTAAAACGAATATCTTTGACGTTTGACCCGAGGTTAGGAATTTGAGAGTGTAAGTGAGAAAGGTTTTGGGAATGTGTAACTAGTGAAGGGCAGAGGTACTAATGAAACAGTCTCCCCTACTTTAGAATAGTTTCTGACCGAACATTATTAAGGACATGCAACAGGATTTCGACTAACAGAGAGTGTAAGAGTATACAAAGTTTAAGGTTTTCTGTAGAGGTGGTCAACAAGGAAGGCTCCAACAAAACTAATTGGAGCTTATGTAAAAATTTTCAAAAATGATAGCCGTTGGTCAACGACTTATTAAAGAAGTCGGACCCAACGCTATTAAATAGTCCAACATGTGAAAATGTAGAAAATAATGGATAGGTTCTTGGTCAGACTCCTAGTCCGCTCCCGCAGTATCGCTCATGCTTATATATAGGGTGTACCGCAGCTAACCCACCACACTACTGATACTTTGGACTCGTACTGATTGTCTACCAATAGCCTAAGTAGAATCACACACCACCCCCATGTACCTGTAAATCCATGATTGCGTTCCGGACCGTAATCATCGATTTACCTTACACTAGGGTGCTATGCTTTTCCATAACACTAACATAAGTAATACAAGAAACAATGCGTGCAACCTAAATGTGTTAAGTAGTTGATACTGCTCAAGTATAAGATGCGGTTAGAGGTTCTTCCCCTTTCAGGTTCACCCTTTAACCGTAATGATATTAACGTGTAAGTATAAGACATGATTAGGGGTTCTTCACCTTTCGGGTTCACCCTTAACCGGTAAATTTCTGTTCACATCATTGGGCTCTAAACAACCATATTGATAAACTCTGAGGATTAAACCGTTCCCCTCGGGTTAGAGGAATACTCTGAACCGAGTCGTACATGGGAACTGGCTTAGATCTCATACAAGCTATCAATTAGTATGTTCGCTGGCCATGATGATGAACAAAATAATGTAAAGTATAACAAGTTTTTGCTCACAAAAAAAAAATATATGCATACCAAATATGCGTTCATGTAAGTATATAAGTATAGCATAAAATTTCGATTGAAAGAATAGCATAACGTAAACCGAGTAAATCGCACAATTTGCACAAAATGAAAGTAAACGAGTTAAATTAATGCTCAAAACTAGTGTTGTAAGAATCACTACTAATAACTAGTGCGAGAATAGTTGCGAATAACGCGTGAAAATAATTACCAACAAAAGAATAATACAAAAATAATAAGATAATGTACGAACGTAACTATAAATAGAATGGTGTAAAAAAAAATAATGAAATTTACTGTAAATGAAAGTACGCAGAACAGACGTATAGTCTACTGGTATGAGGATAACCTTTTGGAAACCGAAGAATGTTTTACGTTCAAAACAGGTTCACTTGAAAAGATTTCGTAGGTACACATTTTCATGTGTTTAAGAGAAGTCGAGTTTGAAAAGTGTTATAAGGTATATTGTTAGTTGCAAATTCATCCCGAAAACATATATTGGATACGTTATATGAAAACATGCAGATTTACATTTGATTTGTAAAATATGAAATGCAAGATGAAACCATTTCATGAAGTGTGTGTAAATCTAATGTGTTTCGAAAGACCAAGATTTAAAATGATGTGAAGGTTGTGAATGATCCCAGATGCCTTGACGAATTTTGGAAAATAAAATTTTCTGTATTTAAACATTTCTTTAACTTGTGGGTTGAAAAATCGGAAATTTTTAATTGTTATGAAATGTTGAGAAAATCGAAGTGTTACCCGTTAAGACTGGGTAAACTTGAAACCTTTTAAATTTTCAAACTTTTACGAAATTTATACATTGAAAGATCATTTATTTGCAGGATCGTTAAGGCATCTCTTTGGGCTCATAGCGGACTATTTGTTTCAAGGCACAAGGTGTATGAAAAGTGTGTTCTAATTTGGCGAATAGGGTTTGTGAAAAGACTTATAGATTAAGTTGTCAAATTAATCGTTTTAGAGAGTAGTGTACTAGTGCGTATCGTGTAGGTAGGCATTTATGTATGAGTTTAGTCTGACTAAGTAGTTCTAACTAATGGTAGTTGGCTATGGCTTAGGAGACTGGGTGCAACAATATTAGTATTAGGTATATGAGGATATACTGTGACTTCGATCAAGTAAGTTTGTAAACATGAAGGTATAAAACAGGTTGAAATAATAAGTTTGGAAAAAACATGTTCATTTTTAACTGTATGATGACGCAACATTCCTAAAATCAGGATGTGATCAAAGTTAAACACAGAGTTTAAAACTTAAGTCGTGGGTAAAAATGTTGTAACGCAAAACGAGTAATACCTTATAGTGTAAAAATCATGAGCATAAGTGAAATAGTGTAAGCTTTAATGCGATAATATATCGAACAAAAGTTTTAGTAATGATGATAAGGAATTCAAAAACGAATGATCAATGAATAATGGCATATGAAACATCAAGTGATTAAATGGAATCTTCAAATGATAAACAAACATAAATATCAATGATATAAAACATTGGAATTGTTTCTATAGGAAACTTTGACCAACTCAAGTATTTGGAATTTCCTAGTGACTTGTGGGGGCGTACTTTAGCCTATAAGTGAATGCTCATCTCAAGAGTTCCCAGGTAGGTATACGGGTCCCTCGTCTGATTGGGATGTATACGAAATACCAGGCCTAGACAGAAAACTCAGGATACATGCGCTCACCCTTCCAGATTGCACGTGCCCCATCAATAGTGAATTCCAAAACTTTAGCGAGATTAAAAGCGAGATGCAAAAATAGATCCTTGAGATTTGGATTTCACTCCTAACTCAAAGATGAATTTCAAAATTGAAAACGATTGTGGGATGAAACCAATCACTAAGTTAAGGATATTACTCCCAGCTTAGTGGTTAAGTTTCTTTTTGAAAGAAATACTCTTTGAGGTGTGGATGTCACTCCTATCTCAAAGATATATTCCTAAGATAAATAACATATAGATGAGTGAAACTAATCACCAAGGTATGGATGTCACTCCTAACTTGGTGATATCGTTTAGTTTGTGAAATACGAGTATCTTCTTCTTTAAGCAACACACCGAAAGAATAACGAGAAAAGAATCATAGCGAAAATATCTTGAAAGAAAATAATAGGATAAAGAGAAATAAACACGAGAGGACTCGTGAATGTCAGCTTGGTTATAGACTAGGCTAAAAGGCATTCTAATAACCTAATTCCCTATAACCATGGCTCTGATACCAATCTGTAACACCCCAACCGATGGTGGAATCATCGAGGTGTCACGTAGTGACGATTGTTCAAAAGCACATGGTACTAAAATGTAAATATATTATTGAATAATTTAAATTGTCTTACATAGATGAAATGGAAAAAAATACAAAAGTCTGAAAGAAACATGAAAACTGAAATAACTTATTAAAAGCAAGCACTAAAATCCAATGCAATGGAACTAAGATCAAACTGCACCTGAAACATGTACAAAATAGGTTTTGTCAACATAAGAAATGTTGGTGAGCATTCCTAGTTTTAATACATATGGTAAGTTGGAAAATGTTATACAATTCAAGTGCAAGCTACAGTGCAAATATGTAAACTATGTATCATACAAATGAGCGAAATCAATCCTGTGACTGTATAATGTACAAAATGAACGGCGGTGTACTCATCCAATAAATGGATAATAACTTAACAGTGGCCACGGATTCTCCGATGAAAAAGGGGGAGAATCAACCTAGGCGGGTTGTCAATCCAAATAGCGCTATCCAATGTTAAGGTCGGCTTGTACCATGTTAATGATTTCACTAAGTACAAATGTAATCCTCATGTATTGTCTAAGCATAAAGCACGTTGTAAGCAATGCACATAGTACTAGAATTGTATTGTGAAAATGTAAACTTGTATTTGAAATTGTAATAGTGTACATGTAACACCTCAAAAATGAATAAAAGCAAAAAGAAAGGGGGTAGGAATACTCACATTGGTTGATGATGACGAACATGTAAAAAGTCAACGAGAAATAATGAATTAAGGTTGAACCTATATTTCATTATTAAAAGTTTATGAGCAATGATTCGGCTATATGATTCTTTGATTACTCGATTGTCCGGCGACGATGAACTTTACTACTCTTGACTAACTGTACTATCTTATTATTATTATTATTATTATTATTATTATTATTATTATTATTATTATTATTATTATTATTATTATTATTATTATTTTTACTTAGATGATATAAGTGTTTTAAAGATGTGCTATATAAATTACATATCTTGAACAGTAACTTATCTAATTCTTTAATATTATGATATCTATATGTATATATACACATCATTATGAAATGTTGTAAGACACGTAAACAGTTCTAAGCATGCAGCCTAGTTCATTTAATTTAAAAGAAAAAAAATGACAATGGATGTATAGAATAATCTATGATCTTTCAACTAAATGACAGCGAATTACAAAGGGTTTATAACATGTGGTGGAAATTCCTTATTTCGACAAGAACTCATGTAGTTAACTGTATTTAAGAAATATCTCAAAAGCATATGTGTTGAGTTCCAATTCGACATTAACAATGGAACATAACAGGAACAAATATGATATCTAATGACTCGAGTTGTTGCTAAAGTTTATTACGGATAGGTAAGTTTTTAGTCGCCAGAATAAATCGAGATCACCGACCCATATAGGAATAAGTTAAGCAAAAAAAAAAAAATGAACGAACCATTACGTTAATAGCCGAACTGAAGCGAGGCGTAGATTTGGAGTACAACGTCTTTCTTTTTGGTGCAACGGTGTACAAACTCGTGTGGTTGTTCAGAGAGGAGGGCAGAGACGAGAGGATTCTTGTTTCCCGGTTCGGGTGAGCTTCAAATGTACATAGTTTCAAGTATGAAAAAGAATTGGGTGAAGGATAGTATTTCAAATCCTCCCTTTGCTCGACATCGATACGGTTTAAATACAAATTTCAAATTTGCTTGGTCTAACCCGTGAGGTTGCTTGGTAATGATTGACAGACGAAGAAGGAAGGTTTTGATTGGTTGATCGCTTTAATTTCGGGTCAAGAACATTCGATTTAAAAGCCGTGAGTTACTCGTAATTTTGTTATGGAAAGTTGAAAACCTTGCATTCAAGAATTAATTTGGTCGAATCAATCCGGATTATAAGCAAAATTAAGCGGATTTGTAGTGGACTGGTTATGTTTGCTTTGGTTATGACTTTGTATTGAGTTTAGGATAAGGATGAATGGTTTATTGGTGTTGTTTATTAAGTCCACTATATGAATATTTGTATTTTGTTTTTTTTATAGAGTAAACTCTAATAATAATAATAATAATAATCAAAGTTTTATAAGTCGAATAAATAAAATCTTTGAAAAAAAAATCGTGATGTTACACACTATATACAAATATACATCTATATTTATACGTACTAGCTTAGTTAACGAGCACAATAAAATATTCAACACTAAATCTGAAAGTAAAATTAAAAGTTGCTGAGTGACATTGACCTGAACAGTCTGCTCATCGTCTTATGGACTCTTGCTCTCGTCGTCATCGTTCTTTACAATTTGGTCATCGCCTCATTAGCCACAGCCTCATCGTCGGGCATGACGTTGTCTTTCATGAAAATGTTATGCTATGAAATATGCTTGCTTTTAATTAAGATATAAAAATTTGAGACTAGTTCTCTGCAAACTTGAACCGGATGGCACACTAGACAATATGGCTAACCAAAGGTCCGCTTGGCTCATGAATAACCCTAGCCTAGACCAAATTTTACAACACTCCGCTTGCTACTATATCTTTACTCGGATATTTAACTAAAATTTTAATAATTATCATCACTAGTTTTATTCTCTGAGCGCGTTTCCGCGCGTTCGCTGTCATGATTGTCTTGATTTATTAGGGTACTAATGCGACCACAAAAAAAATATGGAAATTTTTTTCCCTCAAACCAGGTCTCGAACCTAAAGGCTAAAACCACCCATTAGGGAAATGCACCTCAAACCGCTACACCACCAACCCAATTTGTGTTTTAGTCCCAACCCAACTATGTTTAACATGAAATAATGATGTGGAGAAAAAAATATAAAATGCCCCCACCCAGTCTCGAACCTATGAACACTCATTACAAAAGTGCACCCCAAACCGTTACACCACCAACCCAACTTGTGACTTTACGTGAAACCATTAATATTTAACATTAAATAATGCCTTGAAAATGAAAAAAAAAAAAATCACTCCCAGCCAGTCTTGAACGTAAGACCTCTCAATTAGAAATGTAAACCTCAAACCACCACATCACAAACTAATTTGTGATTTTAAGTGGAAGCAATTATATTTAACAATGAATAATGTTGTGTAAAAGAAAAAAAAAGAAACAAAATACTCCAGCCAAGAATCGAACTCACAAACTCCTTTTTAAATTAAAGAATAGAACCTCAAACCACTACATGTCTACACCACTAAACACTTTTGTGTTGTAATATAAAACCAAATATATTTACTATTAAATTATTATGTGGATAACACAAAATTAAAAATTGGCTGACACTATTCATGAATAGTGATAACTGTTCATATATTTGGTTTAAAATTACAGACAGTACAACTAGTGCATTTGCTTTATATACTAAAAGAAGTTTTGAGGTTGGCATCCACCCCCAATTGTCACCATATATATTGAGTGGTCTATTTTTCTTGCATAAAGCTACAAAAATAATAATAAAAATGCGGGCCACTTTTGTTGATATTTGATATTGCTTATGCCAACAGAATAAACGTGTAACAATGTAATAAATAATTGTTTAAAAATTACATTATCCATGGAACACTAATTTACGAACGCCTATAAATTCCAAACTCTCTATTGTTATATTGCACCACATCGATCAAAAGATCTTATATCATGAAGCCTACAATACTCTCTTATGTTGTCTTGCTTGTCTTCATCATCGCTATACAATCAATCCCCTCTACCACCGGCACTGAACATGTAGTGTACGATATTAAGGGTAAAAAAGTGTTGAATAATGCCAACTACTCCATTGGTCCAGTGATCTGGGCTAAGGGTGGCGGAATCAAGTTAACCGACACAAAAAACAATAAGAAAATTTGCCCGTCATATGTAATGCAGGATCCCGCTGAGGTTAACAAAGGTGGCAGGTTCATGTTTACCCTTATCTCTGAAAGAAAGCGTGAAAAATATCTCCTAACATCACGCATTCTTGGTATTGATTCGGGGCGACCCAAGGAGGGTTCGTGTGAAAGGTGGACCTTTTGGCAGATCTCGGACCCTGACGCAAAGCCACCTTCTAACTTGGTTACAACGGGTGGGATCTTTGAAGAAGACGAGTCATGTTTTCAGGTTGTGGATTATCCTAAGCCAACAAGTCCCAAAGTGCATAGCTACATGCTTCAACACTGTCCCTCATTTTGTGGTGGCGGTCCTCCTCGGCCTTGCTATAACGTAAGCCTCTACGAAGATAAAGGGGTTAGACATCTAAGTGTTTCCGGTGGTACTCCTTTCGAGTTTGTGTTTCAAAAGGCTAAGTAACTAATGTTTGTTTGGCTAGGAATTGTAATCAGGAGCATGAAATCTTGATACTTAATAAATAAAAGAGAGATGCTATCATTGCCACTGCTGTAATACGTTTTTCTTAAATAAATTTCCATTCTATAAATCGTAATAAGAGAGTTCTGAAAGGTGACCAGCTCTCAGTTGTGTTCAATTTTGTCTAAAGTCCTAACTGGTTGCTTTTATGCTGATACATTAACCTTGTTGCAATAATGACCTGTTACTCATTGTTATAAAGGATGTAACAAGTTAATGGAGCGATCAACAATTAATACCGTTGACAATTTCTATTCGGCTAACAATATAATTTTTTTTTAACGGCCAACGAATCAATTTCTGAGCACTTTCAGGCACCCTTTTGGTGAATCAGGTACTCGAGAGTACCCGGGCCACCAATTGCCACAAATTCCCGGGAAAACCCGAACACTCACCCGCCCAAGGCACGACAGTGAAATAATCGGTAAAACCGGTCGGGATCAGGACTCGAACCCAAGCCAATGGCCGGGTCATCCCTCATTTCCCCTCCACCAATGTCCTCCAAATGTAGCTAGTGAGAATTGAACCCAAGCCTCTCATAGAAAACTTTAGGCCCTCAACCAACTGGGCTACTAGTGTTGGACATAACAATATAATATATGAAAAAACTAAGAAGTAAGAAATATATTTCAGAAAATAAAAAAATAAAAGGAGTAATATCGAAAATATTTTTCCATTTCCAGAGACTTATGTAACGGGGTTATCTTCTGATCTTCATGTGGCGTCCACAATCCTCAAGGATTAGCCGATACATCCCGCTTCTTTGATTTGGTTCACTGGTGTCGTCCTACCTTTGACTCACCGAGAGAGCGACATAACTCTTGACTAGTTGTGCGGTCATCAAATCAACATGACTAGGCATGTTCACCGCCTTATTCTGACGAGAGCGTCGTTAATGAAGTCTGGAATCGCCAGTAAACCCTAGCGTTCCAGTACAATCCACGTCATTGCGACTATCAAATATTTGACGCATGACACTTTGGTGTCTTGTTCGTTGCCAAAATATTAATTTATAATTTTCCCCAATAAAAATCAAACACATAAATCCAAGTGTTTTCATACTCACAAGTTGGTAACCAACGGTACATAAATCGAATGTAATGGTTTTCTAAATCTAATACATTGTAATTTACCTTAAATTTAAAATGCCTAAGACAAATTTTGCTATGTCATTACAAGGAAGGAGGCTTTTAGCGGCGAACCTTGTCGCCGCTAATGATAGGCCTTTACTGATAATAGTAATGTCGGTATTGATACGTCGGTAAAGCCCCATGTTGCCGGTATTAAGTTGCCGATAATGCTAATTTCCATGTGTCATGCCACGTGACGCTTTCGTGTGCAACCTATCTCATCCCTACCCGCAAATGTAACCCTATGGGCACCACCTCCAGAGGCGGACCTAGCTTTGTGCTAGGGGGTGCGCGCGTTGCCCCTCGGTTTTTTCGCGCTTAGTGGGTATTTTTTTACGATTTTTAACGTTACCTCTAAAACAAATTTTACGTTACTATTAAAATAAATTTTACGTTACCTTTAAAAATAAAGTTTGCGTTACAGCGTTACATCACTCGGAAAATATTTATCAAACTCGAATTAACTAATACTAAACCCAACTAAGCTAACAAAATACCTAAGGGTATAAATGATGCGAAACGGCTCGAGAGCTACTCTAGATCGGCTCAGTAAAAAGCTCAAACGAGCCTGAGCTTGAGCTTGAAACATGACTCATTTAGTTATCAAGCCCGAGCTAGAGCTTTTCATGCAGAGACCGTTTAGGCTTGCGGCCTAAACGAGCCCAAACAAATTTTATATTATAATTATTTTATATATAGTATACATACTACTCTCTCCGTCCCAATTTAAGTGTCCATCTTTTCATTTTTGGTTGTCCCAAATTAAATGTCCATTTTCAAAAATATAAATGCAATTTCTAGTTTTACCCATAAAAGACAAAACAAAATGAAGATTTGAGGATATTATTGTCATTTTACTACATACAAAAAAAAAAAGATTTCTTAATATGTGTGTTTGTCGGCCCAAGACGTTTAAATTGGGACGGAGGGAGTATTTAATATTGGCGAGCTGAGCTCGAGCTGTGTTTTGGCTCATTTAAGCTTTGAAGTGAGCTCATGCCGAGCTTTTAGCTCCTTTAAAATTGTTCTAATATTATTTCGAGCAGAGATTTGTGCCCAATCGGGCTTCGCTCGGCTCGTTTACACCCCTAAAATACACAACAAAATTAGGGGTGCAAAAGAGCCAAGCCCGAGCTTGAAAAACTTATGAGGGCTTGAGCTCGGCTTGTTAAAAATTTCTTAAGCTCGGGTTCGGCTCGTTTACTATTTATTAGTTAATATTTTAAATAAAAATAATATAAATAATAGGCTCGGAGCTCAATAAATGAAGCTTGGCTCAGGCTCGTTTAGTAAACAAGCTTAAATAAGGGGGTAAATATTGCTAAATATTAATAAAACTAATATTACATGAAGGGTCGAGATCAGGCTCGATTAATAAACGAACTTTGTTTTAAACTCAAGCTCAACTTGGGCTCGATAAGGCTCGACTCCTTTCGAGCTTTTTACCGAGCCGAGCTTGAGTAGCTCGCTAACTGCTCGGCTCGTTTGCACCCACAAACTTAACAAAACCCAAACTCAAATTACCATGTTTTTATTTTTCTTTCGTTTACACTGTATGAAACTACGGCGGAAAACAAAACTATACATTACTCCTAAATTTTTTTTCTAGATCCGCCACTAACCACCTCCGCTCTAAGCAAAAGATAGGCCCTTTATGCAAGTGTTGTGAAATATAGGGGTAATTATTGGGAATGATTCATAGTTGAGTTGTATAAATTCAGTATATACCTCAATATTCTAACCCTAGTATTCCTGCCCGCCGCTTGGGGCAAACATCATTTTTCTCAGGTATTATTAATAATAATAATATTAATATTAATAATCTATCATCCTTTCTTTTAATATTATGTTTTTCTCGATTGTTATGCTCTAAGATTTCGGATTATTCGCTAATATGTGTAGAATCAGTGCCCTAGGTTACACTCCATCGGCGTTTATGTAGATTTATTTACTAACAATACCTTTCGATGGCGACACCGTTAGTATCTGATGTTTTATTAGTTTGATTTTATGTTTTTATACAGTTTTAGCATTCAAAGCACAAAAACTTATTTTCAAATTATTACCCAAACATTGTATTTCTTCTTATTAACTTTCTTAACAAGTTAATAAGTAGTAAGGAGGGGCCAAAATGAAGAGCTAAACACCTACTACATATAAAAGCTGCCAAGAACTTTGTACACTAAAAGTTGTAGCTAGACTTATCTAGCTTGGGAGTATCCTAGCCCAAAAGTAGCATTTGTTGGAGTGTGACAATAATTAATTATTCAAATAAGTTTGTCTAAACTTTCAATCAAATTTCTAATATTTACTTAACTTCTGTTTTGAATATAAAGTTAGAACCAATATCGAGGATGAAAATGATAATATATAGTTAAACAATATGCATTAATTGAACGATTGTGTTCTAAGTTAAGTGAATCATCTATTTGGGTTGTGATAGAAGGATCTATTGTGACTCTTAATAGTTAATCTTCAATGTAAGAATCGACATTGTGAGGTCGAGGTGGAAGAACTTGAGATTGTACTTGGCCTTGGATAAAAGAAAAGTTCTCAACTTCTCATGTTGTGACGAAGCTTCGACTTAGAGGCCCTATTTTTTTTATTTGTTATGGGTTGAAATGATACTCATCATTAATGGTTTTTGTTCTTTCATTTCTAAAATCAGAGGTTTAAATCCTAGTCATAGTAATATATAAAAAAAAAATACACAAATACTGATTTTATTCTTTTGCATACTTGTAGGTAGAAGCATGTACACTACTCATGGTTCATGTCCTTGTGAGTGGTTCACATGTTAATAGATTGGCAGCTTATAGAAAGATGGCAGCTTATAGAAAGATGGAGTTGTTGATTCTATCTACAATGTCCAAAGTCCAAACACTGATGATTTGAAACATGGATTGGTTTTGTTTTAGGCATATTGGGTCGAAGGGTAATATAGATATATAACTTATCTAATGATTTTTTTTTTTTTTTTTATCTTTTTAAGGTTTGAAATAGGTTCCCGCCCAGTTTCCAACTATTTTCCTTACAACCACCTCTCTATATAAACCATTATGTAATGGTTTACATAAAACATATTTCAAAACCACGTAAAAGCTTAGAATACCAAAACCCATTTTTCCTTCTTTCATTCACACACGTATCAAACTAGAAGGAGAGAGGGGTGCGAGATGAATGGGGTAGAACAATGATACTAGGCTCGCTTTTGGTCTGAATTACTCAACCAAGTGGCAGATTGGGGGGCCACATAAGACTGAGAAAATTGGTATATCTATTGTGGATTCCCCTATCTGTGTCCAAAAGGATCAACATTCTAATAATGCAATTCTAATGGTACCTAAAAACAGAGAGAATGACTGGATATACTCCACTCTAATGGTCTTCTACAGTAGATATATAAGTATCACAACCTGTCAAGGTTGATTGTTTTGAAAAATGTTAATACGAATGGTATACTCTACGTTCGAATGGATGTCAACTCATATGATCTAAGTTTGCGCAGGAAAGATGGTCAGCCAAAGTAAAACCCCTTTTACTTTGGTATCCTCTGATATTTATTACTCATGATAGCTATATAAAGCAAGTTGTTTCAGGTGGGAAAACTCAACGTCGTCTTTGACATGACTCTGGTGAATGATCTAGAACTCGATAAGAAAGAAGGGAACATGTGTGCAGTTGAAATGAGAAGAAGGTTGCGATTCCGCACCACACCAGGTGTACTCTAAGCTGAATGCATATTAATGTTCTTTAACAAAGGGTTGCTTGTTAATATCTCTTTGCAAAGCGTTCGTCTACAATATGATGCCTTGGTTGACACGGGAGTTTTAATTCAGCTACACCATCAGGCCTAGGTATAGTGACAACTTATCTTACCAACTTTGCACAGTCTTCTACTATGATGAAATGAAAAGGAGGTTGCGATTCCGCACTACACCAGGTGTACCCTAAGCTGAATGCATATTAATGTTTTTTAACAAAGGGTTGCCTGTTAATATCTCTTTGCAAAGCGTTCGTCTGCAATATGATGCTTTGGTTGACACGGGGGTTCTAATTCAGCTACACCATCAGGCCTAGGTATAGTGACAACTTATCTTACCAACTTTGCACAGTCTTCTACTGTGATTACTAAGCCCGTTTCTTTTGTTGTGGAGGATATGTTTTTGAGAATTATTGAATCTTTTGTTTTCGGAGCATTCACAATTTTAGAAATTCAACGTATAAACTTGTTTTAGAGTTTTAATTTTTTTAAATTTGTTCTCTTTAAATATTTAATGACGACAATTGATTCGTTGTGGATGTTAGCTTTTTTGAGAATTATTGAATCTTTGGCTTGAGAGCATTCAATATTTTAGAAATTCAAGGTATAAACTTGTTTTTAGAGTTTTCGTTTCCTTAAATTTGTTGTCTTTAAATATTTGATGGCGACCATTGAAAAATGTTTATGTATATTAAAGGATGTTAGGGCTGGGGGGGGGGGGGGGGGGGGGTAAAAGGCTACATTAATGACTAGCATTAGAACATTTATAGTTGGATCTATTTCTCTATAATTATACTAAAAATCATTACCCTCTTTTTCATTTTCAATTAGATAATATTTTTTATATATTTTTAGGGATAACTTTGTTAAATAGTAACCTCGTTTTAGGAGTGTTGAAATCAAGTCATAAAATTTTTTGTTCCAATAAGATCACTATAGTTGTTTTTATGTTCCAATCATAAATATTTTACCTTTATTGAAGGTTATCCATCCTAACATGCCATTTATTTTATTTTTTGTTTTTTTCTTTTTTAATTTGTTGACATGACTTATAAATGCCAACATGAATAAAAAAAATGAAAAATATTTTTAAAAAAATGTCAAAATGATTTTTAAAAATTGCGAAAAAAGAGTTAACTTTCTGCTAAGGAAACTTAAAAAATTATCATAACTTTTATAAAATTGTGAATCTTTTATTTGATTTCACAATAAAAACAATTAAATTAAATTATATATTCGTAAAAGAATACTAACACCTTTTAGTACATACAATATACAAAGCAACTCAATTGCTCAAAGTTATCCCATATTTATTGTTTTATTAATATTAAGGGTAGGATTAAATACACAAGACATTTTTTCTAGGAAGGGTGAGAAGGATTGTGATCCATTGATCATATATTTGAAGGGTTGAGATTAGTTTATTTAAAAAAAATAAATAATGAATTAGAGTAAGGGCATAAAAGGAAAACCACATTTGTTGACTTTCTCTCTTCACATGCAATTCACATGTCAATTCCCCTCATCATTTTAAAACGTCTATAACTTTTTTATACGACTTTTTTTTTTTCAAAAAAATTTCACCATATTAACGAGCATTTTTTTTATCTTTAATATGAGTACCACATTGCTACATTAAAATTGAAAAAAAAAATTCGTACTAAATGGGTTTTCTTCTCCGTTGTGTCTTCTGCTCGTTCATTGTGTTATAGTAAGCATGTGTGCTTTATAAATATGTTATTTATGTTTTTTTAGTGTACACATGATTTAACTTTTTCCATTGTGTTTTACGCAAATGAGTTTTGTATTTAGGTGTACATTGTGTTTTACTATGTTGTTCATTATGTTTAAGTCTATTATTCATTGTGTTTTAGTCTTCTGTTCATTGTGTCTTTTATATGTCGTCCATTGTGTTTTATTAGACTGTTCATTGTGTTTTATACCATATTGTTCATTGCATATTTAATTTGTACTCATTGTGTTTTACGTTATCTCCATTGTGTCTTACGCAACTGGGTTTTCAACTTTTTTTTCCAAAAGTATTCATTGTGTTTTAATCTTCTCTTCATTGTGTCATTATTATGTCGTCCATTGTGTTTTACACAATTGGGTTTTTAACTTTTTTTTTTCAAAAGTATTCATTGTGTTTTAGTCTTATGTTCATTGTGTCTTTCGTATGTCATCCATTATGTCTTACGCAACTGGGTTTTCAACTTTTTTTTTCAAAAGTATTCATTGTGTTTTAGTCTTCTATTCATTGTGTCTTTAGTATGTCGTCCATTGTGTTTTACTAGACTCTTGATTGTGTTTTATACCCTATATTTAATTGGTGTTCATTGTGTTTTACACTCCATTGTTTCTTACGCAAGTGGGTTTTGAATTTTTTTTTTCAAAAGTATAACAATATGGTACTCATATTAAAGATAAAAAGACACTCAATTTTATGGTGTAATTTTTTTTTTTAAAAATGATGACGTATAAAAAAGTTACGAGCATGTAAAAATAAAGGTGGAAATGGCATGTGACTTGCATGTGCATATGTTTTTGACAAAATTACCCCTCGCACTTGTTAATCCTTTGGACACATGTCATTTTCTAGTGGCTTCTCACCCTTCTCATTTTTTGTAACATTTGTAGAATAACCCAACCCTTAATATTAAATACCATTGGGTACACATAGTGACCGGCAGTAGGTGTTACGATGGTAGGGAATTGCAATTGCATGGTTTGTTTTAGGGTTTGATTATGGTGGTTGATGAATGGAAGTCTCTGTGTTTTTTAATTATGTTGGAATTTGAAATAAAAAAAATAAAAACAAATGCAACATAGGATAGGTGACCTGTTAATTAGGTAAAAAAATATAGGATTAGAACATAAATTAAACTTCAATGGCTTAATTAGAACAAATATTTTTATTAGTAATCTGATTGAAACACTGCTAAAACTTGATTACTATTCTGTGAAATATTCCCATACTTTTATTAATACATTTAAAAACATTAAAAAATATAGAGGTGAACACTAGTGATGAACACTAACATTTTTTTCTACTCTATTCACAACCACTTTATATAATTCAGAAAAACGCTCACATTAAAATAGAGATGATAATGTGAATGTTTTTACTTGACTGCAAATTTAAATTGAACAAGAATTTACAATGAAATAAAAAACACAAATAATAAATTTAGATTTGTTGATCCCAAAAACCTCCCGAGAGATAATCTAGTTAAGCAAATAAATAAATAAATCTGATTGTCCAAAATAACAAAAAATTAAATAAATAAATAGAAAAAAACAAAAGTAAACCCATGATCTTCCCTTTGTCCTCTTTAACAAAGTCAAATTCACAAGCAAAATTAGAATAAAAGGCAATTTTCAATCTTTAGGTTTTATTATTAGTGTTGCATGATTTCCCTTAATCTTTGTGATTCGACCATTGATTAGGTTTACCTTCGATCAGTGGTACATATGGGGACATGGGGCGGATGTTGTCGGTGGAGAGATTTGGATGTAACTGATGATGCCGACAATGAGAACAAAGGGTGGTGGTGAGGGCATCACCTATCTTACTATCGTTTACTGATCTTGACCAAAACTCATGGACCCTGCTAGTACCATGGGTCCATGGACATGCTCATGGCTAGAACTATGTTGGTCGTTTTTCTGATCTCAAACGGTATATCTATGGTACCAGTTGAATACAATGGAAAATGGTTTCATGAGAGCGTAAAAGTTGTTTACAAGTAAGGGGCTATTTGGTAAAATTTGTTTGATTAAGTGTTGAATTATTAAGAGGGTCTGAATGGTTCAACACCTTTTATTACCCGAATGGTTAAGAGCTTAATAGAACCATTCAGATGTTTTTTAGTTGAAACAAACACTGTTAATGCTGAATGATTAAGAGACTAACAAACACCCCCTTAAATGTGTCAAACGTTAGTTCTCAACTAAACTCTTAAACGTTTCTTTGTTTGATTATTGCAGCCGCATATATTACTGAATATAAAATTTATTTAATTATGCATACATCCTCTGTTTTTACCTAATGATGATACAAAATTGTATAAAGTGTGTGTAATAACTAATAAGCAATATGGCTTGATTTAAGCGTTTATCATGCATACACAATGGATGTACAGAAGAGATACAATGGATGTATAGAAGAGATGTGGATATTATTGGTGGCTTGATCTCAAAGATAAAAGAAAGATAAGGTGTTCTTTTTTAATTGACCTTTTGTTCTTCGCCTTTTGGTGTTTATACAATATATATCTTGTGAAATCTAAAGAGGTCCCATATATAATTATATACGACAAGTTCACGCCATACATAAAAAGATAGTCTAAAAATAATGAAATGTGATGTATTATCTTTTTGGTTGGATCCTCATCTTGATCATAGTCATATAAATTCTTTTTTGGTCCCTATGGTTTGTTTGTTTTAACAAGTGGAGTCCAACAACCAAAACCGAACATGTGATCCGGTTTGGTATGGTCTTCAGTTTTAATCGGTTTCAACCAATTGTCAAACAAGCCTAAATTATGGCTTGTGAAGAGTATTTTACCTGATTGTGATCAGGGCTGGCCCTTAATAGGGGTGGTGCGGGCGACGGCCCCAGGCCCAAAAATTTCAAGGGACCATTTTTTTAAAATTATATCATCATCATACTCAGTTAATTCCACCTATAGCAAAGCTAAGGTAGGGTCTGAGGAGGGTAAGATGTAGACAGCCTTACCTCTACCTCTAATAAGAATAGAGAGGCTGCTTCCGGTGAGACCCCCGGCTCGATGTGGTTTGGTATCAAGCCTTGGACATAAGGCACAAAATACTTAGCAATCGGGACAAACCCGATCGGTGCATGTGCCCCTTTGTCTTTTGGCTATCCACGCCACCACATGATGCATGATTAACCATTCATCGTTTTTAACGTTATTTTCACGAAATTAGTAAAATAACGTTAAAACTAGTGCATCTTTACTTTTGCCCCCCCTAAAGGGCCACACATATATACATTATATGCGCACACCGTAAGTGGAGCGTTTTTTTTAAATTATATATATATATATATAGGAATGGGTTCATGTGAGAACCTACTTGAGTTGAGAGAACTTAAGAACCAATATGAGCCAATAAAATGTTGCCACATCTGCAATTTGAAATATTTTAATGAAGGGTAATAAAGACATTTTACATTAAAATAAGAGGGCAATATAGTCTTTTTCTTCCACCCACTGACAACTTTCCTTTATCTCTCCTTTCTTACATAATCACCTCTCTAATTTCATCATCACATAGTATCACTTTCTCTCACTCTCTTCCCCTGTCATCAAATATCACATTCAAAATCTATCTCTTTCATCAGATTTATTTAAAAATCACGCAAAAAGATCAAAGATCTAAATAAAAATCAAACAAAAACATTTGAGCAGTGAAGACCTGTGGTGGCAGCGATGATGATGAGGAATGAAGAAGACGATTACCTTGGTTGTTGGGAGACGACGGTCGGTCTAGTTATGGGGTGAAAGGCGATGGTGGTGGTGGGTTTTTGTAGGTGTTGGATTGGCTTTTCAGGTGGGTGGAGGTGATGGGCAGTGGTCGACAGTGGGTTTGGAGGTGATGGTGATGGTGGGGGTCGATTTTTGGTGGTGGGTTTTGGGGTCTCGATCTGTGTTGGTTCAGCTCGAGTCAAAGACCGGGTCAGATCTATGTTCAAGTCTCGGGTAACTCTCTGATTTTACACCGATGTAAGTACTAATCCCTACTTCAATTGTTAGTGTTAGGTTTAAGGTTTTGAATTTTTTTTTTTTAAGATTTTGATGGTTTTGTCTGTTAATTTTAGTGTTTTGAAAAAAAAAAAGGATTTTGGATGGAGTGGAACCGGAGAGATGTTTATTATTATTATTATTATTATTATTATTATTATTTTGGAGATGATATTTGTTTGATGTTTTTTGGTTGAAGGAGTTGTTACTTTGAATAAGAATCTATCTTTTTTATTGTTTTTTTTTCAAAACTTGATTATGTGATTTGTTGCTACTGGAATAGATTTTAAGTTCACTTTTATTGTTATTATTTTGTTTGTGGATGAAATGGTGGTTGTTTTTTGGCTGTAGGGGCTGTTAGGTTGAACAAGAATTGCAGGCTTGGCTGTAGGGGCTGTTAGGTTAAACAAGAATTGCAGGCAGAAAGGTAAGGTTCTTGAAGTTTTTTATGGAATGTTTGGTGCTTGCATCTAAATGTGGGATCTTTTTGTTTTGGGAGCCGGTTGGTTGTGTTTCGGGTATGGGAGTGGTATTTGGGTAGGAGTTGTGTTTTCGGGTACCCATTTCTGATAATTAACCAATAATCTCAAAATTAGTAACCGAGAGTTGACAGCTTTTTCTGATAATTAACATATAATTGATACAAGAACAAGATTAAAATAATTGATACAAATACATAGTCAAAGGCACCTAGGCACAGCCCAATACTGCAAAAGTGCCTTGCGTCTATTACTCTATTAAGCCTCACAGGCGCACATTGCGGCCAAATGACCTGGAATCAGCCTAATATATGTCTTAAACTCCTAAAATGGTTTGTTTAAACTATGCACCTTGCTTAAAAAAAAGTCCTCGCTTTCTAAGCGCTTTGCACCTAGGCCCAAGGCTCATTCTTTGAGTTTATCTCAAGGATTATGAAATCGGCCTACTTTTAAAAGGCAGTCCACTCTCTAATATTTATTTGCTTTCGAGAGGTAAGGTCTTCTCCCATGAAGCCTATCTTCTTGTGCAGTGGTCGTCGGTAGTGGTGGTTTTTACACCAACGTAAACCTATTCGTCTTTTGACCTCAACAAAACTCTATTTGTTTTTGACATTGGTCGTGTTTTTCAGGAGGTCACCAGTGATCATCGAGAAAGAGATGTCGGTAGTGGTGGTTTTTACACCAACGTAAACCTGCACAAAGACTCTAAAAAATAGGTTTGCTATCAAGATATTTTCTTGTGGTTTTTTTTTATCTACTTGAAAGAATATATTGAACGAGTCCTGGATATCGTGTAATCACTGATAGGAAGTTGAGTTTGTTTTTTGTATTCATTTTGTTTATTGCTGAAAAATTGACAACCGTTCGATTAATCGATTAGATGAAGTTGAAGTTAGGTAGTAGTTAGATTAGGTTTGACTCGCTTTAGTTGATGATGTAAAATATATATTATAAACTCTTAGGTTATTTACACAAGTGTAATACGTTTTTTTAATGGAGATTTTTGAAGAACAAATTTTGGGTAATGAAATACGTATTTTTTCAATGTTTTGTTGGTTATTTACACCGGTGTAATACGTATTTTTTTAAGGGAGTTTTTTGAAGAACAAATTTTGTGTGATGAAATTCATATTTTTTCATTAATCCTCTCAATTTGCTGTCTACCAGGTCACCAAAAACATAAACGGTTTGTTTGTTGTTTAGGTACTTTGTAAACAGGTGTGCTACAAATTTGATAACGGATCAGATTTTGCACGCATATTATTTCGGTCTGTTTGTTGGTTGAAAGTATCTTCTTTTCTTATATTCTTTTTAGTTTTGATGTTTATTTTGTATGCTAAATTTGTAGTACGTTAACGCATGGGTTAATTTTGACAGTTTGTTTCTCCTGTTCCTGGATTTATATTGCCCAAGATTGGAGAGAACTCCTCATTCGGGGAATGAGGCAGCCATGCTGGGCGGCTGAGATCCGTGACCCACGAAAGGGGGTCCGTGTGTGGCTCGGGACTTTTAATACTGTTGAAGAAGCTGCTATAGGGCTTATGATGTTGAAGCAAGAAGGATCCAACAAATGTATATATGTTGATTTTGGTTTTTACACTAGTGTTGTTGTGTAGTAGGTTTGTTTTTATGGTAGATTACCCCGGTGTAAATAATTACACCAGTGTAATAACGAATGTATAGATGTTTGTTTTTTGGTTGTACACTAGTGTTTTTGTGTAGCAGGGTTTGTGTACGGCAGATTACACCAATGTAAATTATCCCCATCAGTTTTATGTTATGATTACAATAATTACACTGGCGCAATACGGACACAGGAGTTTTTGTGTATGGTAGATTTACATTGGTGTAAATAATTACACCAGTGTAAATCATCCTCATCAACTTTATCTGATTATTTGTTTTAAAAAAGTTAAGAAATTAAAAATTAAATACATTAAAAAAATATTATATTTTAAATAATTGAATAAAAATTAATATAGTTATTATAATATTTTTTTCTTTCTCTCTCTATGTGTTTTTACCTAAACACCCTTAATTTGTACTTTATTATTTTTAATCCACAAGTGAAGACAAAAAGGTTATCATGTGAAGACAAAATTGTTAAGATGTAATCTTAACCATTGATTTCACAAGATCAATGGACTAGAATGGTTCCTATGGTTCTCACAACTCACCATGGTTCTCAAAATAACCCAACCCTATATATATATATATATATATATATATATATATATATATATATATATATATATATATATATATATATATATATATATATATATATATATATTTATAGATTGTGTGCTATTGTGATTATTTTTTTTAACATTAACTTATCTAATAAGGCCCAAAATCACTAAATTTTTAAATCCATCAAAACAAACCCAACTCAAAATGAAATATAAACAACTTAAAAAACAGTTTTGTGGGCCTAATATGTGAAGGCGAGAGAATTTGGAAGGCAAGGTAAGGGACAAACTAGAGTTCATAAAGCAGAAGGGTTTACCATTTACATAACCCACTCCGAAACTCTAGACTTCCGACTATGAGCCCAGGTGTTTTATAATGAGTTTTTTTATACATGATGTTTCGTCTTAAATTATATGGGCCCGGTTTAATTGTTTTGGCTACAGGCCTAAAATTTATTTACAGTTTTCGTCTCGAAGACGGCCCTAACTGTGATCCTTTACAAAGTAAGCATACACGTAGCATTAACCTAAGTAACACAGTCGTTATAAATACCAAGCTCTGACTTAACTTATAATGTCACACCACATCAATCAAAACATCTTATACTATGAAGCCAACAACACTTTCTTATATTGCCTTCCTTCTCGTCTTCATCATCACTATACAATCAATCCCCCCTACCACGTGCGCCGGAGATTTGGTATATGATGTTCGCGGGAAAAAGGTGTTGAACGATGTTCCCTACTACGTTGGTCCAGTGATCTGGGCTAAGGGTGGTGGAATCAAGTTAACCGAAGCAACAAACAACAAGAAAATTTGCCCACCATATGTAGTGCAGGATCCTGCTGAGGTTAACAAAGGTGGTAGCTTCCTCTTTACCCTCATCTCGGAAGAAAAACGCGAAAAATATCTCCTAAAATCACGCATTCTTGGTATTGACTCCGGGCTACCCAAGAAGGGTTCGTGTGACATGTCGACATTTTGGCAAATCTCTGACCCTGACGCGAAGCCACCTTCTACCTTGGTTACAACTGGCGGGACCTTTGAAGAAGACGAGTCATGTTTTCAGGTTGTGGATTATCCTAAGCCAACAAGTCCCAAAGTGCATAGTTACATGCTTCAACACTGTCCCTCATTTTGTGGTGGTGGTCCTCCTCGGCCTTGCTATAACGTAAGCCTTTACGAAGATAAAGGAGTTAGACATCTAAGTGTTTCTGGTGGTACTCCTTTCGAGTTTGTGTTTCAAAAGGCCAAGTAACTCATGCATGTTTAATAAGAAGGGTAAAATAAAGAATAATATATATGTATCAATGTATGATCAGTGAATAAGGATTTTGTTCCAGTGAACTCCTTCCGACTAGACAATTATAAAAGTTGAGTAATAACTTAACCACAAATTGTAATGCATGTAAGCAATTAAATAAACTAGGTGTATAAACATACGCGTTTTGCGCGTTTTTCGTATTTATTTATTTTTTTTTTAAAAAAACCAATGTTTCAAACCGGTTTCACAGTGTAAAAAAAATAAGAAGGGTGAAAAAAATACAAAAAACACAATAGGTCACAAAATATGATACAGTGAGCCACAAAATATACCACAATGCCGAAAAATATAACATAATGTTGAAGAAAAAAGATACAATGAATCACATAAATGACACAACGATGAAAATAAGAAAAAGATACAACGTGAATTCTAAAAACTACAAGCTAAAAATCCAAAAAAGCGAAAATCTAAAAACTAAGATCGTAGAGTTCGATGAGACAGTTCCAAAGCATTTGATTAAGTTCAATCGGCGTCCGGTTGATACATTTTTTATGACTTCTTATTTTTCTTTCATTGTATTTGATCGTTACATGATAATATTAATGTGTTTTTATCATTCTATGAATTAATAAATTAACTTATATAAATAGTACGTATTTATTGGATTTCAAATCACGATATTTTTGCATTTTGGAGTTATAAATTAGCAAGCAAACCGTAACCAACAAAAGCTAAATACCCAAGCGTACCTACTTAATGCAGCCAAAATTTTTAAATTTGACTGGTGTCCACGTACACGTACTGTCCACCGATTAGATATAATTCAAAATTTTTAAATTTGACCGGTCTTGTGGCAGCGTTGGCGTACCCATTAACCAAAGGATAAAGCAATAATATAAAGTACCAATTAACTAAAGGACTAGTTTGTTGTGTTTGAGAGCCCACTTCAAGCTTCGTTAGTCACGGTCACGTTAGTCACAGCTGGTTCTCAGGCCACCATAAGTATCTTAATTTATATGTTCTAAAAACTTAACACTGATCATAACATTTTAACAATATCACTTATCAGACGCTACCCACACTTCATAGCACTACCTCCCTTCTTCTCCACACTCTACAACCCTACCTTCTTCTACTTCCGGCCGACCACCTCCATAGCCCCGCCTCCAGCCTCCACAGCGCCATCGTGTCCCTCATCCCCGTCTCGATAGACTATAGCGCCACCGTATTTCTCATCCCCATCTATGGTTTTGGTTGCATTGTGATATATTAGACTTGGTTGAATTGTGATGAATCATTATTAATTTGCTTTTTGTTTGTGCCCGTTTATGTTCATTTGTGTTCATTTTTATTGATCATTTGTGTTCGTTTATATTATGAACTGTACGTTTAGGTTTTAAATGAACGAACATAAACAAACACATGCATGACAAATTTCTTAATGAACGAACACGAACACAAAAATGTGTTCGATTATGTGTTCGTGTTCGTTCGGTTCGTTTATAGGCCTAGATGTGAATGCTTGATGAGCCGGTCGTCACGGGTCATACAAAACCTAAATAACCTAGGTAGTTAGGGTAAATAGGGTATCAATCCAAGGAGCGTGTGGTTAGTGAATATTGTTTAGTTGATTGGAAACTATTGCTTATGAAGATGCTATATAACTTATGAAGATTGCATTTGGTTCATTTAAGAAAGTTTAGTTGGAAGGAGTTTTGATTTATAAAAATTTAAATAGAAATGTAATAGAAAAAAAATAGTAAACAATTTAGATTGTAAGCAATTTAATTAAAAGGATCACACATAGGTTTCAACAAATGAAGTCTAAGGTTATCACAAATGGGTTAAATAATTATAATGCAATGGGTGTTAACGGGGTGATTGTTCAATAGGCTTAGGTGTCAAGTTTCATCAACATTCAACAATGGACTAAACTACACTTCGTTACCGAGAACATACAACCCTATGTTTGTATTAGAGAAAGAAACAATGTTCATGACATTAGAAATTGGCACAAGATCAATTAACTAAAATGGCTCAAACATAAGATTAAT
Organism: Ambrosia trifida; assembly: GCA_028751855.1. Classification (NCBI taxonomy): domain Eukaryota; kingdom Viridiplantae; phylum Streptophyta; class Magnoliopsida; order Asterales; family Asteraceae; genus Ambrosia; species Ambrosia trifida. Next base: position 191,652,612 of record CM054122.1, on the reverse strand, counting down.
CACAATCTAACACAATAGTTCAAACACACAATCACACAATTAAAAGTTTAAAGAAATACCCAAATGTTAAACCCTAAAACTTCAATTGTTTACTTCTTAGGCATGATACAAAGAGACTTAGCTACTCATGGCCATGGAGCTTCCTTCTTCAAATGTTGGATGTTGGATCTTTAAATCTTGAATGATAGGAGGATTTTATGTTCTTGAATGGTATGGAATTGATAAGGAATGATAGGATGATTGGTTGTGTAAGAGATGAAGTATGAGGGATGATGAGAGATTACTCTCAAGACTTCATTATATAGTCTCCATTGTCAAACTCCTCTTAATGACCATTTAGTTTAGTCAAAGTCTTGGTCAATAGTCTTGGTCAAAGTCTTTGGTCAAAGTCTCGGGTCAAAGTCTCTGGTCAAAGTCCCATTAATTTTTCTAAAAACATTGATTTCTTTGACTTTGACATTGACTAACAACGTCCGTCAGCGACGGGCCTTCACCAGTTTCTCCATCTTTCTTCTTCGTTTTCTTTCCTGAATCATCCTAGCTCCAATCCAAAGTTTCGTTTAGCTCCGAAATACACCTTAAACTTTGTTAAACCTGCAAAACGCAAACTTTATTAAAGTAGTGTGTCCAAAACCATAAAATTGCATAAAAATACAATCTTAAACACGAAACGAATAAGATTTTCCCCCGCGTATCAATGCTCTAACAAATAATAAAACTTTGATAATGTTTTGGCTTCCATTTTTAAAACTTTGAATAAAACTTTGATAATGTTTTGGGTTTTAAGATAATTGAGGGGCAACGTTATATAATTCCAGGGGTGTGTAAAACAAAAAAAAAATAAAAAAAAATATAAAATTACACTACTAGAAAAGTGTTGAGTATTGAAAATTCCCATTTAGAGCAGTCTCGCAGCAGCCGCCAAACCCTCAAGTATTGAAAATTCCCATGTGTTTGTTTATATTCTTCCAAAGCCGCCTCCAAAATATTCTCGTCGCTTTGGCCAGATTTCCAACCGTACTGGGTGCATTGATAAATGGCTTAAAAGTTGGTGCATTTGCTGTTAATATCGCTCCACTTGCCCGATATGGAATCCGCGGGCCGGCAGTCTTCTCCACTACCAACGAGACCAAAAAATATTGTTCGGATTCTTCTCCGAAACCCCCCTTTGTTTTGATAGTTTCGCTAAAAAAACCATACCAAAAATATATATAAGTGCGCGTTGAAAAAAATACATGTAAAAAAAATATAACATAACAAAAAATATATATCTTACAAACAATAGGATCCTCCGAAACGTCAACCCACGCTCGGGCTAACGCGAACAACTCCTCGTCATCCCATGGTTGTACGGTTTTTTTTTTCGCGCGGGGTTCGGTCTCTTTCTTTTTGTGGCATCGTCTTTGTCGCCCGGTTGGTCGCTCGGGCTCTTGTTCTGGCTCTAGCTCCGGCTCTTGTGTCTCTGGAACCGAGATTGAGTCTTACCAAGCATTTGTTGACCCGAACATATGAGAAGACCCAAACACTTGTGATGAGCCGAAACCACCTCCCATGTTGAAGTTATACATGTTCGGGTCCCATCCCATGGGTTGATTTAACAGGTTCATAAAACCTGCTTGGTTTTGAACCGAACCCGGAGCTATGGGTTGGTTAGACTCGCCAGTCGATTGAGAACCGAACCCGAAACCACCTCGACCGAAAGGATTCATCTTTGTGAGTTTGGGTTTGAATGTTTGAGTTTGTGTGAAGAGTGTGTAGTGTGTTGAAGGGATAGAGTGCCTAATCCCAGCGCAAATGGCTTCCCTATCCCACTACCTTTCCACAAAAACCGCACGGAACCAAAGAGCGTAGAGGAAAACGCTAACATTCTTAAGCCCACGGAATCAGGGCTGCGCGTGGAAGGTCATCCACACGCAACGTGACTTCATCTAAATGACGTCACCATCTTAAAAGGATCTTCACGCGCCCATATACGCGCGGAATATTCCACTAATATCAGCTTTTGGTACGAGGTGTGGACGAGTGGGAATGATGAAGATCTGATCAGACCTGGGCGCATCCTGCGCCAATCAGAGTCAAACATGTTTCAGTAGTGGTCCAACAACTACTGACGAGGAACAGTGACTTGACAGCCTCCATGCTTCCACCATGCTGACACTGTACTTAGGGTACTGTACAAGCATGTCTGTTTCCGACGTCACATCGGACGCCATCGGGAGGGGCAACCATGCTGTGTCAGAGACAAGCGCCGCCTGCGCCTAATCACGTCGGGCCACGTGGATTCGTAGCAGGCCAGATGATGCTTTCTCTCACATCAGCCTTTAATGTCTCCTGTTTCCCGCCAATTTAATGGGCTGAAGACTCCTGGTCCCAGGTCGAAGCCTAGATCAGTTACAACTTTTCATGGGCCGTCTCACCCGGCCCATGTCTTTTCCTATAAATAGAAGACTTCTTTTCCTTTATAAGGATCAGCTTTTACATGCAAGAACTAGCATAGAGATAATATTTGTAATAGCTTTGTAATCTCCAAAGTAATAAGAATTATCTCTTCATAGTGGACGTAGGTCATTCTCGACCGAACCACTTATATTCTTGTGTTCTCATTTTCACCACACACACACACTCTTACTTTCTACGGTTCCGGTTCTACCACCGGTGTGAGCAAAGGATCGTACCTGAGTGAACACGTGTATAAACCCCACAGTGATTAACACTAATCACCTTTATACTCGTTGTTTCTTCATGTGTGTATGTTTATATATAAAGTGTTTAGTTTTTTTTTTTAAATAAAATGACCGTTGAAAAACGATCAAATATATCCATCCCACCTCGTCCACAACGTTCATATTTTAAAGACCAAGTGCCAAAACGTCCGCTATGATTTTAACCCTGCAAGGCATAGCGTCGGTGGGGGCGATATGCCCGACGCTATAGGATGCCAAAACGCCCAACGCCCAACGCCCAAAACGCCATTCCATGGAGCCCCACTACACTTTCACTTATTATTCTATACTAACATTTAGAGTCGACTCTTAGGGTATGTGTAGTGGTGGGGGGTTATGTGGGGGTTATGGGATTAAAATATTAAAAAATAATAGAAAGGGGGTTATGGAAAAAGAGGGTGTAGTGTGAAGGGGGGTTATGTGGGGGTTATAAATGATTGGTAATGATTGGTTAATTATTGTTTTTTATTTAAATAAGAATATTAAATAGTTAATAATATTTCATTAAATATAAAAATAATAATAAAAATAAAAATTTAAACTGAAAGTTTATTAAATTAATAAAATAATAAAAAATATTTAATATTAAAAAATAATATTTAATAAAAAAAATTTTGAATTTCAAACGGTTACTGTTCCAAACCGTTTGAATTTCAAACTTTTCCCCCCAAACGTTTGAATTTCAAACTTCCCCCCCCCCACCAAATCTCAGTCACACCTATAAATACCCCCTCCTCCCAAATCTCAGTCACACCTCTTCCCTCTTCCTCATCCTTTCCTCACCCACCACCACAATGAATAATATGGGCGGTTTTCAACCAGGAGCTGCCGGACCTTCTAATGTAATGATTTAAATTTTAAACAAAACTTTAAAAACTAAAACCTTAAACATTACAAATACAACACTAAACATAAAACATAACATTAAACATTACAACCTCCCAGGATAAGAAAATAAAGACTAAACATTAAAAATTAAACATAGTGAAAACGCATCAAAGACCACGACAAAAGATTGGTGATGGAGAAGTCGCTGTCGTATTGTTGACGATAGGCGTCGTGTGTCAACTGAATTGCCATCTGTTCGCTAACCCCAGGGTGCGCCTGCATGGTCGCTTCATAGACTCCATACCATCTGTTAACGTTATTTCGTATAGCATACCACTTACTGGTATATATATAGATAGATTTTATTGTTTAAAAAAAAAATTAAATGAAATGGACCGTTGTCAAACGATCAAAATAACAAATCATCCAAACTTCTCCCCCACAACGCTCGTTATGAGCACAAAACTTCTCCCCCAAAACGCTCCATAGCGCCGGAGGGGGCGGTGTTCCCGGCGCTATGAAGCCCTATAACGCCATATAACGAAGCCACCACAGATACTCTTAGTACCTATATACTTGCCATTGTGAGCAGTATGCACATGGTCCATGTCATTTGTCATTTGTCATTTGAGGTAGATTCTTATCTACAGAATATCCATTGTCCCTGCTTTGAAATTTAATTACAAAATTGCCATTTGATCATTGGTTTTTTTATAGCGGTTCATGTTCGTTTTTTGAGCGGTTAATTATTTGTTTTGGGACTTTTGTTTTTTTGCTAATATATTGCTTTGGCAAAAAATTATTGGGCTACCAAGTATATTGCCTTGGCAATTATCAAATCTCAGACTACTATGTGAATGCAAGGTAATTTTTTTTGTCTTTACAAACGTAGGTGTTGGTAGAAATTCAAATTGGTTTACATTTCGACGTAATTTTTTTTAAATGAGTCGATCGAATATAATACGTTATTATTAGACGGCATAAATTTGAGGTGCACCCCGCAACGCGGGGCTAAAACACTAGTTATCATCATTATATGTAGGCTCAATCCTCAACTGTCACCACATATTGAGTTGTCTACTTTTGTGCATAAAGCGACAAAGAAAAACAAAATGCGGGCCAGTGTTATTGATAACGACTATTCGACTAATGCAAGCAAAATAAAAAATAAATGTGACAAAGAATAATATAATAGAAAATGTTGTTTGAAAATTGCATTATCAGTGGAATTTTAATTTACGAACGCCTATAAATACCAAGCTCTCTATTATTGTTATATTACACCACACTCGATCGAGCAAAAGATCTTAATTACACCATGAAGCCTACAATACTCTCTTATGTTGTCTTTATTGTCTTCATCATCACAACACAATCAATCCCCTCTACCACCATCATCCGCACCGTTACCGCCGCTGAAGATACAGTCTATGATGTTAGCGGGGAAAAGGTGTTGAGCAATGTTCCCTACTACATTGGCGGAATCAAGTTAACCAGCACAAAGAACAATAAAAAAGTTTGCCCATTATATGTGGTGCAGGACCCCGCTAACAGTAAAGGTGACAAGTTCACGTTTACTATCATCGGCAAACCACAATATCTCATAACATCATATATTCTTAGTATTGACTCGGGACCACCCAAGGGTTCGTGTAACATGTCGACATATTGGCAGATCTCCAATCCTGAAGCAAATGCACCTTCTAATTTGATTACGACTGGCGGGTACTATGACACAGCGGCTACATGTTTTGTGGTTCAGAAATATCCTAAGCCAACAAGCTCGAAAGTGCATAGCTACATGCTTCAATACTGTCCATGGATGTGTGGTGCAGGCCCCCGGTCTTGCTTTAACGTGAGCATTTACAAATATAAAGGTGTCACACATCTTGCTTCCAAGGGTACTACTCCTTTTGAGTTTGTGTTCCAAAAGGCCAAGTAACGTTGTTTGTATGCAGAATATTCATAATAAGGATTAAGGAGTGTAAAATAAAGAAATCTATATGATGAATGCATATGGATTTAACTCCAATGAATCTTGTTCAGATAAAATGAGATATGCTATTATATATTTTTCTCTAGTATGTTTTTCTTAGGGTGAACAGTGTGGTCCGTAATGACCACCCCGTGATCCATGTGATGCATCACTACACCGCCCCTTGTGTTTGATCACGGCTGCGATTCAACCAAAATATGATATCCATCACAGCCATATCACATTGAGAACATTGGCCAACGGTCATCTGACCGTTGGTAGCTAGCCGTTTAAAAAAAAATATTTAATAAATCAAACCTCTATATAACCTCATTTTTTTCAACCAAATTTACCACAAACAATCAAATAATATCTCCAACAATCAAACAACCCAAAAAAATACAAGGCACTTCGTATCCACTCGACTCATCTAGTTCATCCGACTCGTCGAGTGATACAATATATGGAATTTTTTGCAAAGGTTTGCCAAGCCGCGGAGCATCAACATAAGCAACACCCAAAGAAAAAAATTATTGACCATAATCGGTGGGGAGCAAGTGACGTGTTGATAAACAATTACTTTGTAGAAAACCCAAAGTACAATGACGCGATGTTTAAAAATCGATTCCGTTTATCAAAGGAATTATTTTTAAAGACTGTCGGGGACATCGAAGCTAACTACGAATGGTTTCAAGAAGGGTACGATGCTAGGGGAAAGAGGAGTTTTACGGCGATACAAAAATGCACATTTGCGATTCGTCAACTTGCTACCGGTAACGCTCCTGACTAATTTGATGAATATTTAAATATGTCGAGTAGAACTTCAAGCGAGTCTTTTTACTATTTTTGCAATGTTATTATTGCTTTATACGGTAAAGAGTATCTACGAAGACCGACTAGACATGACATAACACGTTTGTACGCTGCACATGAAGCTAGATGACATTTTCCCGGGATGGTCGGGAGCATCGATTGTACCCACATCGAATGGAGAAGTTGTCCGACGGCTTTGCGGGGGCAGTTTATGAGAGGTGACCATAAAAAACCTACGATCATGCTTGAAATCGTTGCGTCGAATGATTTATGGATTTGGCATGCGTACTTTGGTCCCCCTCGGTTAAACAACGACGTGAACGTTCTACATCAGTCACCGCTATTCGACATAGAGAGACAAGGAACCGCCCCGAAGTGCCCGTTTACGGTGAACGGGAGACAATATAGACGTGGGTTCTTTCTTGTTAATGGTATCTACCCCACTTGGTCAGTTTTTGCAAAAGCTTATTCGTTTTCGACAATCGACAAAGAAATATTATTCAAGAAGATACAAGAATCGGCGAGAAAAGACGTTGAACGAGCGTTTGGTGTATTGAAATCAAAATGGCACATAATAGATCGGCCGATTCGTTTGGTTGATCAAGCGAAAATACGGAGTGTTGTGTATGCGTGTATCATATTGCACAATATGATGCTGAAAGAAGAGGGGCGTGCAATATCGCCGGATTACGTTATGGATCCTCCGACACCAGCAATCATTAATGATAATATTCTTTTTGAGCTGAGAAATGAAGAAGCACACTTTCAACTTCGACACGATCTAACGGAACACGTCGGGAATTTAGATATCGTGTTCAAAGACCCGTACCCACCACTCACTTAATTTTATTATTTCATTTTTATTTTATTTTATTTTATATTTTCTAGTAAGTTTTTAATTAATGTAGGTTTTTATTTAATGTAATTTTGTATTTTTATTTTGAGTAAACTGCCATTTTCGTCTCTGAGGTTTGGCCATTTTTGCGAGTTTCATCCAAAAGTTTATTTTTTTTTCATCTGAATCCAAAAGTTTTCAAATTCTTGCTGGTTTCGTCCAAGTGCCTAACTCCGTTAGTCAATCTCAGTTAACTGAGGGGCAAAATTGTCAATTCAAATCAGGTCTATATAATAATAATAATAATAAAAATACAAAATCATCATCGTCCCTAACTCCATCACCTCTCATCACCAACCACCGTCTACCGTCGCGTACCATCACCAACCACCGTCCACCGCCGCCTACCATCACCAACCACCTCGATTCACTAACCCTTCACGATTAATCACAACAAAAACCCCCCAAATCTGTGTTCACGATCAATTACAACAAAATCCCTCAACTCTGTGTTCACGATCAATCACTCCAAACACCAACACCGCCGGTATCACACCAAACACCACAACCACCGTCACCAATCAAACATCACCACCAGACCTGCAACTAAAACCACCAGGTAGCAGAGCCTCCAACCGCTCCTGATTCTCTGATTGAGTAAAGGTAGGCATTTTCCACTATACATTTTCTTCTCTGATACGAGGCTGTTGATATTGAAGATTTATTTTGGGTATGATAAAAAATAATAAAGATTGTTAAAGATTGAAGCTTTATAGGGAAATGATTAATAAATTGTGGGTCAAAATTTGATGATGGGTGTGTTAAAGATTGATACAGATTGTAGCTTTATGGGAATTTGAAGAGATGGGTGTGTTTTTTTTATGATTTAGTGTTTGGGTTTGAAGAAATTGGTAAAGTGGAAAGGATGGAGTTAATGATCTCCTTTGTTGATTCTCAACCCCCTGTGTGAATTTTGCCACGTTGATGAACAGATATATATATATATATATATATATACTATTAAAGATTTATTTTTAAAAAATAGATATAAGGGTATTTTAGTCTTTTTACAAAAAGTTAACAGAAAAAATGGATGGAGTTAACGACTTGGATGAATCCGGCAAGAATTTAAAAACTTTTGGATTCAGATGAGAAAAAATAAACTTTTGGATGAAACTCGCAAAAATGGCCAAACCTCAGGGACGAAAATGACAGTTTACTCTTTTATTTTTAAAAAAAGTTAATGTAGTGTGATTCTATCATTCCACTCACAACTTTTTGTGATGAATGTGATGAAGTGTGATAAAAATGAGGTGTTAAAATATTATTGAGTGTTATGGTGTGATAGGATCACCCACCAGCCCATCCACCCTTGTGACATTAACTATCAAGAGAAAATCACAAAACTAGTAATTTTTGTCGAGTGATACTAAGGGAGGAACTAACCAAGAGATGGGAACAGTGACAACCATTATTTTTTATGTATAATATATATAATTATTTTCAGAAACTTAAGGATGAATACAGAAAAAGCCCAAACCGTATTGTGATTAACACAAAAATATCAAAGATACAACGAAGTTTTACAAGATACAAAGATCAGAACATAAAGATCATCACTGCGATGATCTTCTAAAGATTCTAGCCTAACAATCAACAAGAACTTCAAAGCCTAGACTCGCGAATATGTCTGACATGTGAGAAGACTCTAGTAGTAGATGGAAAGTGAGAAACAACAAAATGATTGAACACCGAATGAATGATGCAGTCACATGGGGTGGTCAGGTCCATAATCACATGGTTCGCGGTACCCTCCGATACGGGAATGTGGAACGGGGTCGCAATTAGTCGCTAGGTCCCTAAAATCCGGTACGAGAGGGTAGGCTCATTTTGGTTCGCTTAGGTACGATTAAGGGTGCAAACGAGCCGAGCCGAGCCGAGCCCGAGCTCGACCAGGCTCGAACTCGAGCTCGATTAAGTTATAAGAGCTTGAGCTCGAGCTCGGCTCGATTCGAGCTTTGCTTTCAAAGCTCGAGCTCGGCTCGTTTGTAATTTCTCAAGCTCGAGCTCGGCTCGGGCTAGGCTCGTTTAGTATTTCTTGGTTAATATGTAAAATAAAAATAATATAAATAATAGTTCATTTAGGCTCGTGAGCTCGATAAGTGAAGCTCGAGCTCGAGGCTCGTTTACTAAACAACTTTAAATGAATGGTAAATATTATTAAATATTAAAAAAAACTAATATTATACTAGGCTCGATAAGGCTCGACGAGCCTAACGAGCTTCACGTGCCAGGCTCGAGCTCGAGCTCAATAAATAAACGAGCTTTGTTTTAGGCTCAAACTCGACTCGAGCTCGATAAAGCTCGGCTCGTTTGCACCCCTAGGTAAGATGTACCTGATAATGTGATACGATGTACAATAAAACTTGGTGCTATTTCTCAACACAACGTTAATCTTATACTTTTTATATATAAATTTACGAATTAGTTTAGTAACAACATTTATTTTTACATACAACCAAAAGCAACATTTTAATATTTTGCTCAAATTTAAAGACCAAATATAAAAATAGGGAAAATTGAGGGGTTAATCTTTGAAATACAGAACTTAATTAACCCTACACCCCACCATATATCGTTCTTATCATACAACATCTTTCCTGCTCTCTTTCTTTTAAACACAGCGCAGGAGTCGCACAAACCCTAGTTCTAATTCAACCAATTGCATCAATATGTTCATGTAATCCCGACTTAGCCTCACCTGCGACCCCATGGAAACATAAATTATAAAAACCGTATTTTAAACACAGCACAGGAGTCACACAAACCCTAGTTTATTACATAAATTATCCTTTATGTTTATAGCGAATTACAAATCATGTCATTTAGAAACATAAATTACAGAAACCGTATTTTATGCGTGAAAACCGTTACACGTTATGTCCTCTACCCCAAACGTAGTTTATTTTCATGGTGAAATATGACGAAGTGGACCACATGTGAGGGCACGTTAGTCTTTTTACCTATTTAATTAAAAAAGAATTTAGAAATTTAAAAAAAGAATTATAAAACCCATCACCCTCACCCTACCGTCTCTCTTTCTCTCTAACTGCCCCACCACCGACCAGTTAGAGAGACAGAGAGTTGAGAAAGAGAGAGGATAGGGTGGGGGGTGCTGGGTTTTTATAATATATTTTTTTTTTTTGAATTTTCTAAATTCTTCTTTTATAATTAAATAGGTAAAAAGACTAATGTGCTCTCACATGAGGTCCATTTGACCATATTTAACCATGAAAATAATCTGGGTTTGGAGTAGAGGACATAACGTGCAACGGTTTTCACGCATAAAGTACGGTTTTTATAATTTATGTTTCTAAAGAACATGATTTACAATTCGCTATAAGTATAATGGATGATTTCTGTAATTCACTCTATTTTATTATTGTAAGTAAAAATGCCCGCGTTGTGACGTAAAAGAATCCTTTAAAGATAAACACGATATGATTCAAATTCAATTAATTAGATATATGGTTTATGAAAATAATATTTTAAATAGAAGGTAGTAGGGTTTCCTTGTAGTTTTATGAGACGATCATTATAATCTTCTCATTACTTAAGCACCTCTTCTTCCAGTGCCGTGAAACCATTGGATCCATGGCGAATGTTGGTATAGGTGATCATTGCGTTATTTACAACATACTTTGTCAACTTCCCGGTAAGTCTTTACTACGATTCAGATGTGTGTCGAAGCATTGGAAGAGTTTAATTTCTGATCCCTATTTTATGAAGTCGAGATCACGTCGAATGGTCCTTTTGGCATTCACAAGACCTTTTGTTGTTACAGACGACAAAGGCGACAATATTCATTCTGTGTTCAGAATGTCTCCTGCTTTCCAACCTATGCGGGAACAATTATATACATCCGTTTCCGTTGTTGGAACATTCAATGGCGTTGTACTTTTAGCTCTTTATTGTTTTTTGTGGTCTGGTTGTCACTTGGTCCTATTCAATCCCTTAACCTCTGCATCAAAGAAAGTTGTGGCTATGGGTCCACCTTGTCAACAGAGATATGGCTATGTATTTGGATTTGGTTATGGTTATGGTGAGACCACGGATAACCTAAAGATTGTTAGAATTGAAGTTTTTGGACCTTCAAATAGGGAAGTGTTCAAATATGATGTCTTTGATCTTAAAACTAGTTCCTGGAGCATGTCGCCACAATACCTCACAAAAGACTTTCACTTTTCTAGTGATATGGTGGGTAGGTTTCTGAATGGCATTTTGTATTGGACAATTTCGGTATCATGTTTCAGGATGTTGGCTTTGAATGTTAAGGACATGGTATTTTCAAAAATGAAACTACCTTATGAACTCCAAAACACATGGCCTCTTTTGGGGTCCATGGATGGATGCCTTTGTTTGATCAACAGGATTGATCATAGCTTTAGATTCGATTTGTGGATGAGTAAAGACCAAGGTGGCGGCGTTGAGATCTCATGGTTGAAAGCACGCTCTTTCACAATCCGTTTGGAAGGTCATTCAATAGACAACTCGTCCCCTTTTTACATTTTGGGTAACGGTAAAATTCTCATCACCGGTATTCCAATGCAACTTGTTATGTATGACATGTTTAAAGATTCATACAAGGCTATTGATTTGAAAAGTTCGTTATGCCAGCGTTATGTGCTCAGTGATCTACGCCTCCCCATCGAGTATGTGGAAAGTTTAGTTTCACCTGATGATATGTGTTAGTTTTATGTGACACGCCCTTACGTTTTTTTCTTCGGTTTAATTTGAGACTGCTTTTTTCTGTGTTGCTTGTTTAGTTATGTGGATATCTAGCTAGTGCTTTTGATACCTGCAATTGCAAATTATGATTGTTGGTGCAAAGGCATCCCCGGCCACTATACAACATATAGGAGGTCCATCCAGAAAATCTACGTGCAATTTGTTACTTCATAAATTAGAGTATGTGGATAAAATTACGAAAGCCCATAAAATATATATATACATGGATAGGGGTGCAAACGAGCCGAGCCGCTCGCGAGCTACTTGAACTCGGATCTGTAAAAAGCTCGAAACGAGCCGAACTTTATCGAGCTCGAGCCGAGCTTGAGCCTAAAACAAAGTTCGTTTATTTATCGAGCCCGAGCTCGAGCCTGACGTATGAAACTCGTTAGGCTCGTCGAGCCTTATCGAGCCTATGTATAATATTAGTTTTTTTAATATTTAATCATATTTACCCCTCGTTTAAAGTTGTTAAGTTAACGAGCCCGAGCTCGAGCTTCAGTTATCGAGCTCACGAGCCTAAACGAATTATTATTTTTATTTAATAAATTAACTAATAGATAACAAACGAGCCGAGCCCGAGCCGAGCTCAAGCTTGATAAATTAATAACGAGCCGAGCTCGAGCTTTGAAAACAAAGCTCGAATCGAGCCGAGCTCGAGCCCGAGCTCTCATAAGTTAATCGAGCTTGAGCTCAGGCTCGACTCGGCTCGTTTGCACCCAACATTGATCATAGCATCAAGAACATAAATAGACTATACATCATACAACCTAATTTGTTGCCCGAACACATGCTTTGGAAATATACCCTGGCCAAAAGTTGCCATAGGATAGATGCAAAATACAAAATCAACATACTGTCACGGGCCGGGCCAATTATTCGAAGGTCATTTTGTTATGGGATGTGCTCTAACGCTTGGATGTACCGGCTAGTCCAAGACTTTTTTCATGGATGGCCTCAACGGACTAAGGCAGTGAACGTGCCTAGTCAATGTCTATCTGGCGAACGAACCACTGGTTGAGAGTTGTTGCCACACTTTTGATGAGTCTGAGGCAAGACAAAACAAGTGACCCTAACCAAGAGCGGATGAATTGGCTTATCGGCAACTCTGACACCGCATTGGGATCGAGAAATAACCCCGCGACAAAGTGGTATAAAAGGAGGTCGATCCTCAGATACCTCGGAATGTTGACACTTAAACCAAATTAGCTTAAAATGTCGAGTATTGTTACGAAATAGTGGTGGGAGTAAACCAAATATGGGCCATTTCGATGAAGGTCTTTGTACGCCGGGAGTTTAGGATCGTGAGCATCACCCTATGTAGTATCAATTAAGATTGCCGAGATGTAGTTAAGCAACTACGGTCCATCATCCCCGTAACTAATTTGAAGGCTGCTACGACCTTCAGGTCCCCATATGCCTGAAGCTATTATTGCATTGTTTGGCCGTTAAAAAAAACCACATTATAGCATTAGACTATTTAGTTATGAGTGATTTGGATAGTGTTTGTTGATCAGTAGCCGGGCCACTTATTTACTAAATGGTAGGCATGGTGATCTGTGATGGCCGTGACCATCACGACCACCCCCTCGGTCACCCATCACGGTGTCGTGATCATCAGGCTCGTGGCACTCATCACGTTCACGTTAGTTTAATATATTGTTTTTTTAACCCAAGTCAAAATAAGATCATTTCTTTCAAGCTGTGTTTTTTTTAATAAGAGTTTTAATAATTATTTCTTTGAAGCGTGTTTTTTTTTTAATAAGATAAAAAGTAGATGCAACAGTCACGTGCAATAGTAAAACAATAATATTATATTATTATGTGTTTTACAAATTTTAAAATTAACAATATATAAACTCAATTTTTTTTACTACAAGAGTATACACACTATATTATTTTTATATTGTATCTTAGTTTAGTCGAGTTTGGTGCACTTGTCGGGAAAACACAAGTTTAATGTAAGTTTTTTTATTTTATTTAATATAATTTTTTTAATTTTTTTTAATGTAAGTTTTTTTTATCTATCTATATATATAAAAGAAAACGTATATGCTGACGTGGCGTGCAATGGATGCCTCAACCTCCCCTTGAGAGTGCCACGTGGCATCATAATTGAAAGATTTTAGTGTTTTTTAACTATTTCCTTTTTTAATTAAAAAAAAAATAAACATAAAACCCTAAATTAAATTGAGTTATTTTAGGAAAAAAGGAATTTAAAAATAAATTTAAAATTTTCTCTCTCATGTTTCCTCCCATAATTTTTAAACGTTTATATCTTTTATATACGGGATTTTTTAAAGAAAAAAATTACACCAAATTAACGAGCGTTTTATTATCTTTCCAACGAGTACCATGGTCCTATATAAAAAACGGAGAAAAATCGACTATTTTTTGTGGGGTTTCGTTCGTACATGAAAAAAACACACAAAGTGTTCATGTTATTCATTAATCATGTTTTTTCTTTTAAACCAAGTTCTTATCTACGATGTTGAAAATCAGCCCAATCGCCATGTTATCATTGGAATTTTACTAGGTATACTTCATCAAGAGAAGTTAGGAGAAAGAATCGCGTAACACTGCAACACAAGGTGTCACCTTATAGCAAGGTTATTTTTTTATTTATTTAATTACAAGAGTAATAATTATTACTATTAGTATTAGTATTAGTATTATTAGAATGGTTATATTTTTCAACCCCGGGGCGCTCCCGGAAAGAATTGATAGTTGCTGACATGGCGTTCAATGGTGGCCTCAACCATCTCTTGATTATGCCACGTGGCATAATGAGATGCAATGATTACAACTTCCAACTTAAGTGTTTGTTTAGTTGATTAGGTTAGGAATTATAAGAGCCATTAGAATGTGAGAAATTAGAGAGATGTGATGAGTTTTTTAATAGTTGCAGCTTACATAAGTGATTCTTTAGATGATTACTGATTAGGTTTTAGATTAGGGAATATGAGTTATTACTGATTAGAATACTATGAACATGCAATGATTGAGAGATTTTGTGGTTAGTTAACTTGAGCCATTTGCAATAGATTATCATGTAAAATTAGATTTTTCAACCCCGGGACCCTCCTGGGGTAATCAGCTAGTTTTATCTAAAAAAATTAGTGTGATGGGTATTATTTCACTTTATGGTTTTAGTGATGAATGTGATGGAATGTAATAGAAATGAGCTCGCACAATATTATTAAGTGTGATAGTATGATGGTATGTTGGGTGTGACGACCACCATATCCACCCTAATTTCTATAGTTATTATTACACACTAAAAGAAGTTTTCAGGGTCCACCCCCAATTGGCACCATATATTTTGCTCTACTTTTCTTGCATTAGGGGTGACGGTCGCCGCTAAAGGTGTCGCCCCTAATGCTATTAAGTACGATAAAACGTGGCTCGTTGATCCGACGGCTGGGGATTTAAGCAAAGTTGGTTGGTGGGGATTGACCTTTAGGGGCGACCAAAAAGCGGGTCACCCCTAAAGGTGTCGTCCCTAATAGTCTAAATTCTTGTAGTGAAAGGTCAATCAAATTTAAACTATCAAGTCTATTGTAAGATGTGACTTGTCACTTCTAAGTTACTTTCTTGTTCACTTTCTAGGTTTTTATTACAAACATTAGTTTTTTTACAAACTATATACAAAAGACAAGCATTGGCTAAGTTTTTAGTTTCTTTGCAAAAAAAGAAACATTGTTTCCTCTTAGAGTTTATTCATCATGTAACTATGATTTAGTTATAAAAGAGGACGCCACTACATTCATTGATTGAGGGATTTTTTTTTTTCATTTTTTGGTGGTACATTAAAAAAATATTTGTGTATCTGGGGGTGTCAGTTTTCAATTTGTGCTTTTGGTGAAACCGCAATATCAGGTTGCGGATTATGCTGACGTGTGGATATCTGATTAGTGAGGTGGAAAGGATACAATTAATACCTTGTCCATGTAGAGGCATAAACCGCAATCTCATGTTGCGGTTACATCAAATGCAAAAAATCCTTTTCTGACAACCCCCATTTGCACAAAGATTGCCTTTAGCAATATATGCATGTTAGCAATATATTGCCCAGGTTTAAGGTGTCACAACAAATTGGCAAAGCCTATAATTATGCCTTTAACAATTGGATTTACACATCTTGTAAACTAATGTTACTATTTAGAATGATTTAAATTTAAATATACTGAACAGAATTATTACAAAATTGGAAGCAGATACCTTTGTTTTTGTAATGTGATACTTTTGAGGGATTTGTTTTGGCTTCGGTTGTCTACACATCCCCTCAATTTATTTGCACATCCCTATACGGGCCGTGGAGGTCTTCATGGCCCGTAGAGACCCCATCTACGAGCCATGGAGACCTCCACGGCTCGTGTAGGGATGTGCAAATGATCTCCAACTCATCCCAATAATTATCAATCATTTGCACATCCCTATGATTGGCAATGATCCATCCAAACACAATGCAAACCACTTGGATCCTACCATATCCAAAAACAATGACCCATTCACACAAAATGCAAACCAGAGATCTCCCATCACAAACGATTAATAATACATATGAAGAACCATATTATGGTTAATCCTCAAGAGCAAACAATGAACATTATGGTGATGGACTCGTGGAAAGCTGAACGACCCATGGAGATGGACTCGTCCACGGCCCGTAGAGATCTCTATGGGTCGTGGAAAGACAATTTATAATGGGAAAGAGGATGGAAAACCTTGGAATCTCTATGGGTCATGGAAGGACAATTTATTTCATGCTTATTTCGCGTGGGTAAGGCCTTGATACATGTTCCTCGAGTCCAACAAGATATTGTTCAGATTTAACGGAAATGGTGGTGGTCTCGAGGTGAAATTTGTCGTTTTTGATGTGGTCCTATTTCTTTTAGAAAAAGTAAACGATCGTTCTAGGATAGTTCCAACTTTTGAGGTTATTTAAATTAGTTTATAATAATTTAATGGGTTGAAATTGGACAAGGCATGTGGACGTGTGGGTAAGGCCTTGATACATGTTCCATGCTTAGTTCGCGTGGGTAAGGCCTTGATACATGTTTGCCAATCATTGGGACCCATCTACGGCCCATGGAGGTCTCCAACTCATCCCAATGATTGCCAATCATTAGGACCCATCTACAGCCCATGGAAGTCTCCACGGGCCATAGATGTTTGAGTTACTGTCATCTTAACATCATGAAAATCTCATCCTTGCTCAACTTCATAAAATGCACTGATCACATGTACGGACTGTCATCTTAACATCATGAGTGACTTAACTAGTTTACATCCATCTGACATTATAAAATTTGTAAATGGATAAAATTTCTGGGTCCCGGGAACATTTTGGTATCTTCCATTAAGTTTTGCTATTTATTATTTAGTTTTAACCAACTTTGTACGTTGTAACTTATATACATTTGATTGTTGATTTAAAGCAATTAAATCATGAAATAATTTCAGTATTTAACTTTATTTGCACCAACATAATGATCATATCCGTTTTTCATATAATAAGCATCCTTCTGCATAAGTTTATACATGTAAATGATCAATTAGGAAAAAAAAGAAAGAGTAGCCAGTGAGGTACTAACTAGCAAAACTCCCATAACATCAAGAAAAGAAATGGATTAGAACAATCCATGGCCATAGCCATAGTTATGGACATGAGAAGCAGCAGAAGATGATGTTGAAATTATTGTAGCAGGCTTCATCTCATAGTGATCAACTACATCTCTCATATTATTATTATTGGTAGTACCGAAAAACGACACAGAGTTAGAATTTTCAGCGAAAAGCCTATTAGCTTGAGTAGTGACAGTCTTCTTAAGTTCTTCCATAGAATCCTTTAATTGTTCTAGCTCATGCAAATTCAGGTCCTCGATCGGTGCTTCCCACCAAAACTGGCCCTGGCTAGCCTTTCTCATTTCATCTAGCCTTTCACCTATCTTTTTCGCTGCTTCTAACTCGTTTAGCATGTACGTTAGCTGCATGTTTAGCTCAGGAATGCTAGCTATCCTATGTGCCTCTACGAGATGTAAACTTGTCGAGTTAAGATTAGGGCTTCGTGATAAAAATTTGTCGATAATTGATTCAACTTTAGGATGACCAAAGGAAAAAACTTTCCCAGCAGGAGAGAATACCACAATGGCTATTTCGACCCCACACAACGTGCAAAGCTCACTAGCCTTCTTGAAGAGCCCGGATCGCCTCTTTGAAAAAGTCACTTGTAGATGATTTTTTATTTGAATCTTAGCGATTTTGATTTTTTGGCGACCCAAACTTGGTTTTTTAGCCATAGTATGAGATATGTAACAAGAAATGTGACTAGAATTGGAGATTTTTGGATAGTTTAGCTCTCAATAAAACATGGCAATTTATAGGTGAAGAATTAAAGATTTATTCACAAATCACAACAAATGATTTGGGAGTTAGAAAATCTTCAATTTATTCTAGATATCAAGACCCTTAATTTCTTGTTGCTGTTAACATAATTGGCAAACTATTTGACTTTTTGTCAGTTACATTGAAGTAATTAAAGTCAATTTGTGGCAGGTGTATGTTACATAAAAGTCAACTTTTAATTTGCAAGTATAATAGTAAATAATCACTTATGAAGGAAAATGATGGTTTCAAAAATCTCAATGAACATTTAAGCTACTTATTATTTTTTTTATCACAAGGTAAAGAAACTAGTTTTGTATTCAGTTTATCAGCTTAGGTCGAATTTATCTTCCGAATTCGTGTAATATATAAGATAGATGAAATGCAATATAGGGTCAATGATCAAGACATGGATATGCAGTATACTATTGTTTCTAACTTTCTAGTTTCTAATAATAATATTAAAGATATGATTATTAGAAGAAACATGAAATAAATGTAAGAAATCAAATGACTAATTGAGTAAAAAATGTGAGCAATCACACATTACAGGTAAGGTATGGGTATCAAATGAATAAATTCTTTATCCGCAAATTGTCATTAATTTCCATTAAGTGAAATATATCTGTAATATTACAGTTGTCTTATAATGCTAATTAATATTTATGATGGTATCATATGCTTGTATTAATATAGTTTTCTGAAACTGATGCAATACGAAGATTTATCCATAAGTCTCGAAACAGCTACCACTAATTAGTTCATTAGTATTGATAGGCACTAGCTGCAGGATCCAAAGTCACTAGTTGGAACCCATATAGATTATCACCACTTAATTAGTTTGTAGTGTTTGTTCTGTTCCGCGTTGTTGTAGTAGTTTTGCCCTTTTGCTAGTTGCTAGCAGGTTTCGGTTTTAATAAAAGTCGCCGTTCAAAAAAAAAAGTTTGTAGAGTGGTCCTCTAATGAGTTTATCAAAGATGGTTTCAATCATGTAGGGAAAGATTTTTAGTGAGGTCAAATCTTGCAATCAACATTCATTCACTCATCAGAGTGTGTTGTACAAGCCAAAAAGCCTTTTCTTAGGGGTCATCCTCATCATCGTACTCAGTATATCCAATCAATAGCAAGGCTAAGATAGGGTATGATGAGGGTAAATGTAGGCAGTCTTATCTCTACCCCGTTGGAATAGAGAGGCAGCTTGCAGTAAGAACCCCAACTCGATAGTAGTTTTGCATCAAGCCTTGGACATAAGGCACATAACACTCAAAAATCGGGACAAACCCGATTCGTGCATGTACCCCCTTATATTTTGGCTATCAACGCCACCACAATACGATGCATGATGAACCTTTTGCCGCTTTTAACGTTATTTTTACGAAATTAGTAAAATAGTGTTAAAATTTGGGCAATGTTAATCCCCCCCGGCGCACGCACGACGAGGGCCCACACATATGTACATTGTATGTACATAACTAGAAATCCATTCCACACGATGATCGGTAGCCATGACAAACTTAAGGACGGACATTGCAATGCACGATCAAGTACTGCATGAACCACCAATCCAAGAAAAAGTTGTTGCATTTAACCATGTTGGCAATTTTAGTGTAATCGACTTATTTTAGTGGTATTGGATTAACTTGTCGATTGTGTTAATCTTATTATTTATCGGCCGAGTTAGGAGATGCGGGAGTGCAAGCTCGTTTATTTTAACGAGATTTGGCATATTTATCAGTTTACATATTACTTATATTAATAATCAAACTAATTTGAATAGTGACACAAAATGAATAGTAAAATATTAATATTTTATTTATATTATTATTTTATTTAAAAACTTTATTATATTATATACTATTAATATATTATACCGATCCCGGCAATACCGATACTGAATGGTTCGGTATCGGTACGCTACCGGTATGGTAAAATACCGATACCATACCGATCCTGTACCGATACCGATAATACCAAAACCGAAAATCCATAAATATGGGTACCGATACCGATTCCGAAACCACTCGGTTCGGTATCGGTACGGTATCGGGATCGGGACGGGATCAGTATTCGGCCTTGTATGCTCATCCCTAATTAATATATTATATACTATTATTTTATTCAAAAACTTTATTATATTATACACTATTAATATATTATATACTATTATTTTATTCATATTATTTTATTAAAAAAATTATTATATTATATACTATTAATATAAATAACATAATCTTATGTAATTTCGTTACAAATTTCATGTGTTACCTTATGTGTAGATTTCTTTATTTTTTTTAACGTTTACAACCAAAATGAAATCTCGATTGTATAATTCATTGATTGATTAACACCTCATCTAAATCTCGATTGTAAAACGCGCAACGCGCGTGATTTTATTCAACTAGTTATAATTAGTTTATGAATTAAATGATATAAATATATGTTATGTGTTATACGGAGTATGTATATTTATATAGTTTTGTGCCTAATGATTAAATAGTGTGATATATACAAATTTGGGATATAACCAAATTGAGCTTAAATATAATCAGATGTATATGTGATTTGCAAAGCTTTCATTGCTGGACTATTGGGCCTATGCGATGGATTATAACACAAGGATCAAAAGTATGGTTGTTTTTTTTTCAAACGAAACAAACCGATGGGAATTAAAGCTTGGCTCTCCTTATTTCCACCTCCTTCTAACTTATTACTTTTTCAAAAAGTTAATAAGTTAAAAAAAAAGTATTTAGCAAATAATAAGGACTTGATATTTTAACTTTTCATTTACCTATAATAAGTTGTTTTGCAAAAGTAAGGATAATAAAGGGCTGGCAAATCGTGTCTTAACAGGTTTAACAGGTTTCTGACGACGCGAACAACACAAGTTCTAAACATGAACATGACTCGTTTAACTACTTTACATTCCATGTTTATATCACAGTTATACGTTTTATGTACCAAAAAAGAAAAAAGATGGATCTTTGCATGGCCGGCCCTTAAGGGGTGCGGAGAGGACTCCCGACCCGGGCCCAATTTCTCGGGGGCACATTGACCCTCCGGCAATCCAAGTTTTATTAACAATGATGTCTTTAATTCGATGGATTTTCGTATGTTTAAGCCTCAAAATTGTTAATCAAGTATTAATCAAAGTGAATGGTAATTTATATAAACAGAAAGTAAAAAAAATGTTGAGAGCGGAATAGAATTAAAGAAGAAAATGAAATGGTTTGAAAAAAAAATTGCAGGTTTATTAATGAGTGTAGGACTAGAGAAGATGAAATGAAGAGGGCTCATACTTAGGGGGTGTTTGGGATTGAGCTGAAAAATAACTTATTGACTTATTAGCTTTTTAGAAAAGCCAATAAGTCAATAAGTCATTTGGAAAAACACCAAATCATGGATTTTCAAAATGACTTATTGACTTATTGGGTTTTTCAAAAAGTTAATAAGTCAATAAGTTGTTTCTAAACTCAATTCCAAACATGCTCTTAGTTGTTTTTGCTTTTTACTGGTTGGTTTTGACTTCCTTTTTAACTTTTATGTTTGTTATGAAACAATTTTTTTTTTAATTTCCAAACTTTCACCCATTTATATTTTCATACTTTGTAGGATTCGAACTCTCAACCTCACCCAAGAGGGTTTGTTTCCTCTACCGTTAGAGTACAACCAAAGTCGGAAATAAAATTTGATCCATCAATTTGATATTACTTTAATCGTGGCCTAAAAAAATAGTTTACATTATTTATTTCGTTAAGACTTAAAGCTAAAGCTAAGGGGCACAATTTTTGCAGCTCGAACCGGGCACCTGAATTTTCAGGGCCGGCCCTGGATCTTTGCCTCTTAATTCTAATTATTTTAAAAAGGTAAAAAATGGTATAGTGTACTTTTCAGTTAGCAGGTCTAATCGTGTCTTATACAAGTTACCCACTGCCAGCCCACTAAGGAATGTGTGACTTTTTAAACCTCCTTATAAGTTATTGATGGATATTTACCTACATGTCTTCCTTATATCCTTATACCTACCCTCCTTATATCCTTTTTGGTCATTTTACTTGAATAAGTTAAATCAAACACTTTTTTACAAAATAACTTATTGACTTATTGTTTTTTTCCACCACGTAAGCTAATTCAAACACTTTTCTAAAAACTCTTTTTTAAAAAGTCATAAGTTAATAGGTTCTTTTTAACCAAAAGTCCTTTTGGACCCAAATAAGTTTATCCAAACCAAACATGCCCTTAATATACATGCAAGAAATTGGTCGACAAATGGAAGTCGACTTATACGAACGGCTTTGGAATTCCCAAACAATCAACAAGTTCGTTCTTATGTGATCTACACATCTAATTTGATTAATCATTGGTAGTACCACCCAATTGGTTAATAGGCCAATCTGATAGTAAATACACGATTTTTAATTGGTTGGTTTTTCCTTCATCTCAATTCCTACAATTGGTTAGTGAATCCTACAAATACAACAAACTATCTTCAGAAGCAGCTAAAACTCAATCATCTCATATGTGATTAAATGAGACAATTCCACAACATCATGTTGTGAAGAATAGTATGGATCAATGCTTGCCCTCTTCTCATTGATCTCATCATAATATATACGAATCCCTAAACTTAGGGAGAAAGGAATTACCAAAAGTAATTACAAGATAATCTACCAAAATTACACTAGGAATATTCTAGATTTATACTCTATTATACCCCCGCTGTCAAAACTGGAGGTTTCCGTATGTTGAAACTGGAACGAAAATCGTCGAACAACACTCTTGGGAGGCCTTTGGTGAATATGTCCGCAATTTAAAATCTTGTCGGAGTATGTAGAATTCGAACTGTTCCTCTCTGTACATGCTCCCGAACAAAGTGAATATCCAACTCAATATGTTTAGTACGTTAATGCTGTACCGGGTTACCAGACAAATAAATAGCACTGATATTATCACAATAAACAAGAGTAGCAGATTTGACCGGGCGACATAGTTCAAGTAGAAGATTCCGGATCCAACAAACTTCAGCAACAACGTGGCAACGGCTTGATATTCCGCCTCGGCGCTCGAGCGGGATATAGTAGATTGACGCTTGGAGGACCAGGACAGTAGATTCGGCCCCATGTACACGCAATAACCCGAAGTAGACCGACGCGTGTCAGGACAGCCTGCCCAATCTGCATTTGTGTAGGCACGTAAAAATATATATCCGAAGAGGTCGAAAGCGTAAGCCCATAATCAGCCATGGCTTTGACAATCCGAATGATACGTTTCAATGCATTCCAATAGTCAGTCTTTGATCTTTTATGAACTATGAAGGCCACGAGGAAACCAAAAGGGTGATGAGGCCGCTTAATAAAATGGTTATCAATGTATTTATTTTTATTTTTTTTATAATATTGCATAAAAAAATCAAATTTAACTTAAATAAGATAAATATAAATTTTAATTTATTGTCTAACCGTAAAACTGATATTCTATTTTTCGCGTAGAATATTACTAGTTTAAAATGTGATGAAGTCGACGAGGAACCAAACGGTGACTACGTGAGTACTTCTGTATGATTATATTTTGTGGAGTAATTTATTTTCAATTTATTTAATTTTAAATTTAAAAGATTTAAATTTGAAGAAATATACATTTTAGGTAATAGATCGACTGAAATTTAAACCCTTAAATTTGATTTAAATTAAAACCAGTTGGCGGAGGCGTCCCCGAAGATTTACGTGTCCTATCCAAGCCGATAAAAAATATACCCATTAATCTTTAATTAATTAAATAATTTAACTAAATGTTTTATGGATCAATAGCATAACAATTGCAAAATAATATATTATTAGAGTGGAATTACATACCGTAATAGACTAGTATCTAACCGATGATTCGTTAAGCTCTCCTAGTATTCTTGCTAGCAAATTGGTGGATCAACCCTTCACACTTTATACAATCTATGATTATATTCTTGATAACTATCATCGCTAACCCGCTAAGTCTTTCTTGGGACATTGTGGATTGTAAGTATGATTTCAACAACTTTAATTTTTAAAAGCTCCTTTATGTGGTTACCATCGTGATTGCAATGGTCAATAACATTCTATATGCAATGCACGCATTTGGGAAATAACATTCTTCTTTCATATGCTCTAAAACATTTATTGGGTCGCTAAATTTTTGTGATGTGTCAAATAAGTTCATATCTGAACAGAAAAAAAGCGTTGTTTTTTTTTTATTTTTTTTATTTAAGTAGGTTAAATAGGTATTGTGCTTATAAATTTTATGCACTTTGAGTTAATAATATTTAAGGTTTAAATTGATTATTATTGGGCCTAATGTTTAAGTGTTAAATGAGTTTTCTACTTTAAAAATACACACACATATATATAGAAATTTTATAAAGGAAATTGTGCCCCCGATAAAAATTGGCCCAAGCCAAATGGCCTCCCCAGTTTGGGCCAAAGCCGCCCATGCCAGTTGGGCGTCAACGTCGCTGACAGCGTAGCCTTTTTCGGCATGCCCCAGTTTTTCAGGTTTTGTGTGGCTCGTGATCAGCCCATTGCGCCCATCTCTGTTCGATACCGCCACGACACTAGGTAATGTTATTCTTCTTTTACTTCTGTTATCTTATAGATCACCAGCTAACACTAAAAAGTTTTCTATTTGTTTGTTTTCAGAATATAAGATTTTGTTTTATTTGTTGGTGACCATTGATGGATGTTGTCATGCAATGACGAAGCATGAGAATTTTTACCGTGTGGTCGGAAGTATATAATTATTTTTTTTAAAGTGGGGGGGGGGGGGGGGGTCGAAACCGTATATACCAAAAAAATTCTATACGAATACTATATAATCGGAACTTCTTAGTGAAAATTCGGGGGGGGGGGGGATTGGGCGACCCGGTACCGATACCGAACCGGTATTGTCGGGATCGGTACCCATACCGTGTTCGGAATCGCGCGACCTGTTTGAGTTCAAATCAACCCGAACCGTTTATTATAAAATCATATTTTATAAATATATTATTTTAACACAGATAATATTAATAACATTTATCAATAAATAAAGCAGAAGCGTTTTATACCAAAAACAATATATTATTCAAACTGAATACGCAATCCCGATCTAGTTATCCAAATACAAATCAAGAACAAATAATATAGTCACAACCATAGGGTATTTAGAAAACTACCTTGACAAAACACCAAATAAATCGTACAATGGATCTGCGAACGCCATGCTAGTTAGCAAATCATCAAACTTCAATAATCACCCGAAACACCCAAGAATACCCGTGAGGGCCTCTATCAACACAAGAACACGAGAACACCAAATCGAGACAACCCAAGACAAGGGGCATGCGACCGTGGGGTAGACGGCGCGTGGAGGTGGTGCACGGTGGTGGTGGTGGCACGTGGAGATGGTGGCGTGTGGGTGGTGTTGGTCGAAGGTGGTGGCCGGTCGTGGTGGTGGTGATGGAGTGGTGTTGGCGGCGATTCTGATGGTTGTAGTTATTAGGGTTTTGATAGGGCTGCAAACGATCTGAACATTCAACGAACAGTTCATAAACCGTTCGGCGGGAAGTTCATTTGTGTTCGTTCGTTTAATAAATGAACGAACATGAACAGAGGTCGTCTTCATTCGTTTATGTTCGTTTGTGTTCGATAGTTTATTAAGGTTTTTAATTTTTATACTTTTTTATATTCTTTTATTTATTTTACCCAATAAATAATATATATGCGGTAAATATATGACTATATGAGATTAATAAACCTAGTTTTTGTATCCAAGATCATTATATGTTTCCACGTTCTAGCGTTGATGCCCTCCACCTACAACGCTCTCTGTCATCCACATCCAACGCCCTTCTCCGGTACTAAGTGTTTTCAGATAATTATATTATTATATTGGGAAGGGGGATATCTAGCTAATGTCTTAATGTATGTGAATTCAATGTTATTGTGACATCCGTCACTTTTTCATCATATATATATATATATATATTTTTGAACAAAAATAATAATAATAATAATAATAATAATAGTAATAAAAAAAAATCAGATTTTGTAATCCTTTGGCTAAGAACAACACGTTCAGCAGGCCACAGCCATCAACCAAACATGTAAAGCCCAAATGCCTTCCTTTTGAAAGTTGCAGCCCACAAGAAATTCGGCCCACCTCAGAGATACCCGGCCCATTAACCCCTCTACCTTTCCTCCTCTCTGAATTAAAAAAAAAAAGAAAAGAGCTGCTGCTACGGGACTCGAACCCGAGCAACAGCTGGATAACCCACACGCGCCTTAACCGCTGAGCTACAAGCTCATTATTGAATCATTCCCAACCCGAATTATATATATATACACCTACCTGTTGTTGCTTCTCCTTCCTTATTAGTCGCTGCAAACCACAGCAGCAATTAAGTTTTTTTTTTTGGAAACAATCAACAAGCTGTAAACATGGAATCACCATTTAAATGCCTTCCTTTGACAAAAAAATTCAAACTCGCGTCAATCGTGAGCATATTATCGCGATTAAATAGCCAGTCCCTTCAATTTAAACGATTATCACGCGTAATGTTTAATGAACGAGTCAACGCTTTCCAATTCATCCATACGAGTGTTAGCCTATAAATTGAACGTGCTACCTCAGTCACAACTCGCCAAACAATCCTTCTCAACCTTCAATTTCTCACAAACCTCTGTTCATGCTAATTTTCGTCGTGTTTGACTTTTAAGCTTGACCGAGCAATTCTGTATCTAAACGCGTTTGTAAGTGTAATTATTTTTGTGGGTTTTGTTAATCGGCATCTGCACAATGTTTGCCCTTTGGTTAATTAGATTAACATTGTGTAGATTGTCTGATTGGAAAAGCTAGGGCTTGTATGAATGTATTTGGGGAAGAACATTCAAACGCGTTTAAATATATATATTTAACAAACTGAAACCAAACACAACCACTGGTCTGGACCAAGTGGTTGTGCCTGGTACTCTTGAACCAGATTGCAAGGGTTCGAGTCCCACAAGCATCACCTTATTTTTTTTAAAGCTTAACTTATATATATATATATATATATTCATTTATATATTTAAGATTCATTTTAAAATACCAAAACCCTTTTATAAATTCTACAAAAATTATATCATGTTGATCTGTGATAAAAGTTTAACTTACAATTTTTAGTTTTCAAAAATTTATTTATTTAATATATATAATAAATAAATCAAGTTTATTCTATTTTATTTATAAAATTCCTTTAAAATATCAAAACGATCTTATTAATTTCCACAAAAATTATCCTAAGTTTTTATAACTTTAAACTTTTCAGAAATGATTTTTAATTCTGAAAAATCATTTATTTTATATTTTTAATCAATTTTTGTTAGTTTTAATCATAATTAAATCATAATAAATTCATTTTACAATATTTTTATACCAAAATTTTACATAAATTATTTCTATTCATATAGAATTGAAATACAATTTTTGATTCAGAAATTCTTTGATTTTAATATTTTTAGATATTAAAGTCGTATTTTGACAATTCGAAATAATTAGATTAAATATCCTATTTGCAAGAAAATAATTTTATAAAAATTATTTTCCTACTCAAAACCTTATGTTATGATTATATTCAACTTAAGATTTTACAAAGAGACTTTTATTTATTTATTTATTAAATTTCATATATTTAATAAACAATTTATTAATTAATCAAATAGGCATTTATCCCCAAATTCGAAGCCCTAGAAATACATATATCCTAGAGTTATTTCCCTTACGCATTATCGTATACTTTAGGTTGATCATTTGGGAGTAATCTCAATTCATGTTTCGTTGTTCAAGTTCAATTTCAAGTTATTACGTGAACTGTGAGTACTTCCTATCCCCTTTTTGCTTTTATTCATTTTTGGGGTGTTACATGTACACTATTACAAATTACAAATACAAGTTTACATTTTCACAATACAATTCTAGTACTACGTGCATTTGCTTACAACGTGCTTTATGCTTAGACAATACATGTAGAATACATTTTTACTTAGTGAAATCATTAACATGGTACAAGCCGACCTTAACATTGGATAGCGCTATTTGGACTGACAACCCGCCTAGATTGATTCTCCCCCTTTTTCATCGGAGAATCCGTGGCCAGTGTTAAGTTTTTATCCATTTATTGGATAAGTACACTACAGTTCATATAGTACATTATACAGTCACAGGGTTGATTTCGCTCATTTGTATGATACATAGTTTACATATTTGCACTGTAGCTTGCACTTGAATTGTATAACTTTTTAACCTACTATATATATCAAATCTAGGAATGCTCACCAACATTTCATATGTTGACCAAACCTATTTTTGTACATGTTTCAGGTGCAGTTTGATCTAGTGCTTTAGCAAGAGACATTTAGTGCTTTATTTCAATTCAGTTATTTCAATATTTACATTTCATTTAGACAATGTATTTCCCATTTCCATGTAAGACAATTTTGATTATTCAATAATAATTACATTTTAGTACCATGAGCTTTTGAACAATCGTCACTACGTGGCACCTCGATGATTCCGCCATCGGTTGGGGTGTTACAGATTGGTATCAGAGCCATGGTTATAGGGAATTAGGTTATTAGATAAAATGGCCTAGACTATAACCGAACTTCAATTTTCATGCATAATATTTCCTGAATTACCCTACCCCTCATTTTCCTCTACTTTCTTCTTCTATCTTTCCCTTCTCTCTCCATTCTTCTTATCTTTCATCATGGTGCATAGAGATGGTGTCCTACAAAGAGTGGAAGGTTTACATCATCATGGAATGGGAACAGTACCTTTTATGAAGACACTCTTAGATATAATATCTACTCTTATTGTTACTCCTTCGAAGTTGTTGAACTTTAATGAGTGTGATAAGGACACGTGCAATCTGGAAGGGTGGATGCCTGTACACTGGGTTTTCTGGCATAGGCAAGCATAGCGCATAAATCCATTTACGGACCTGTTATGCTTACCTGGGGATTCCTGGAGTGAGTGTCCACTTATAGGCTAAAGCATGTCTTCTTCGATCACCATTGGGTTCAAACTCCTTTGAAAAGTCAACGTTCTTGTTGGGCTTTACAGCTAGACAAGGGCACTCCAAGCATTTTATGCAAGCTTTTTCAATAATACTCTCTCGGTTTATATACAATATTTTGTATTTCACGATTTTCATATATTGCTTACAAGATTCATACTTTCATAACCATCTATGGATTTCACAATCACACTTCACCTTACCCTCTTAGCCATTTTTTTTTTTAATATTCAACACCCTACCCAAATCATATTATTTCTTTTCTCCACATATTATTTATTTTAAAAACTATAACCTCATACCTTAGCACAAACTAAAGATTTCTAAAACTAGTTGTATTACCTAGTAACTTTACAAAGTACATATTTTCCTCGAACTTAAATTCAATTGATCGACGTAACAAACGATTTTCTATATAATGTTTTAAACTATTACAAAGCCTACTTAGCTTGTACTATTTAACAACTTTTGCCTTATGTACAAAACCAAATTTTGAAAATATTTATTTTTTTGGAATAATATCTAGTCTCTAGATTCACTCATTTTCAACTTGTTCAAAATTTTACAATATTTGGTATATACCACAATCATGTTTTCTTATACACTTGATTATAATTTTGATCCAAACCTCAAAATTTACACTGCTACATAATCTCCTTACTATAAAATAAACTCTTTATCAACTATCTCACAACCTTGTTTCTGCTTCAAGATTTTTCATCATCCTCTCAAGAACTAAATTCACATCCTTCACCTTCTCACACGTGAGCTAGTTACCCATGATAATCAAACTACTAAGAACCTGATACCTGATTCTACATGATTTTTTTTCTTCCAAAACATCATTGTTTGTGAAACTTGATTTCCTCTTAATTTGACTATTCACTGGACATTTAATTATTCATGATACTCGTGTTTTCATTTTCTTGAATCCTATTTTCATTTTGTACCCAATTTTGTCGCACTCATTAGCATGCAACATCTAGAGATTTCCTTACATATTATTGTGTATTAACACAGATTGGAAATTTATTATATTGATTACGTTTATTTTTAATCATACAAGACTCTACCTTACATTTATTTGAAACGTTTGGACTTGATACTTGATCTTACAGATGCTTTTCTAAGAAAACATCATTATTGGTTATTACATGAAACTAGATTTTTCCCTTAATTTGACTTGAACATCTAATTATTCATGATACTCGTAAACATTTAATTATTCATGATAACACTTACATTTAATGGTTGTAGTACTTACAAACTTGCTTGCATAAACATGCTATCAATTTGCAATCTATGTGAATAATAATTGTTGCACTTAATAGAGGTCATCATGCCTTTTTCAACAGTCGGGAGAGGCCCTACAACCTGCTCCACGACTGGTGGAGGCTATCGAACATACTCAACGATTGGTAGAGGTCACTATGCCTTTCAAACAGTCGGGAGAGGCCCTACAACCTACTCCACGGCTGGTGGAGGCTATCGAACCTGCTCAACAATCGGTGGGGTCATAGAAGGACACAAAACCCTAATGTAAGGTAAATTGATGATTCCGGTCCGGAACGTAATCATGAATTTACAGGTACATTAGAGTAGTGTGAAATTCTATTAGAGTTTTTGGTAGGCGTCCAGTACGTTTTCAAGGTATCAAAGGTGTGGTGGGTTAGCTGCGGTACACCCTGTATACAAACACTAATGATGCATTGAAAGTGAGACTGGGAGTCGAACCAGAAACAAACTCTGTTTACTTGGTAGTTCATTTAGTCTTTTTATAGTCAATCAACTCATGCATTTATTTTAGGAGTCCTAAAACTTGAAGTGTAGTGATTTACTAGATTCTTACTCTCTTTACCCTTTCGAAACGAACCTAATCCAATCCTTGACTCACACCTATCAAACCTCATATCCAAATCTTTCGAACTTTACAAACCACAGTTATATTAATTCTTACCCAAGCATCCATAACCCTATGTTTCTAATAACTTCGGGACGAAGTTTCTAAAAGTAGGGGATGCTGTGACATCCGTCACTTTTTCATCATATATATATATATATATATATTTTTGAACAAAAATAATAATAATAATAATAATAATAATAATAATAGTAATAAAAAAAAAATCAGATTTTGTAATCCTTTGGCTAAGAACAACACGTTCAGCAGGCCACAGCCATCAACCAAACATGTAAAGCCCAAATGCCTTCCTTTTGAAAGTTGCAGCCCACAAGAAATTCGGCCCACCTCAGAGATACCCGGCCCATTAACCCCTCTACCTTTCCTCCTCTCTGAATTAAAAAAAAAAAAAGAAAAGAGCTGCTGCTACGGGACTCGAACCCGAGCAACAGCTGGATAACCCACACGCGCCTTAACCGCTGAGCTACAAGCTCATTATTGAATCATTCCCAACCCGAATTATATATATATACACCTACCTGTTGTTGCTTCTCCTTCCTTATTAGTCGCTGCAAACCACAGCAGCAATTAAGTTTTTTTTTTTGGAAACAATCAACAAGCTGTAAACATGGAATCACCATTTAAATGCCTTCCTTTGACAAAAAAATTCAAACTCGCGTCAATCGTGAGCATATTATCGCGATTAAATAGCCAGTCCCTTCAATTTAAACGATTATCACGCGTAATGTTTAATGAACGAGTCAACGCTTTCCAATTCATCCATACGAGTGTTAGCCTATAAATTGAACGTGCTACCTCAGTCACAACTCGCCAAACAATCCTTCTCAACCTTCAATTTCTCACAAACCTCTGTTCATGCTAATTTTCGTCGTGTTTGACTTTTAAGCTTGACCGAGCAATTCTGTATCTAAACGCGTTTGTAAGTGTAATTATTTTTGTGGGTTTTGTTAATCGGCATCTGCACAATGTTTGCCCTTTGGTTAATTAGATTAACATTGTGTAGATTGTCTGATTGGAAAAGCTAGGGCTTGTATGAATGTATTTGGGGAAGAACATTCAAACGCGTTTAAATATATATATTTAACAAACTGAAACCAAACACAACCACTGGTCTGGACCAAGTGGTTGTGCCTGGTACTCTTGAACCAGATTGCAAGGGTTCGAGTCCCACAAGCATCACCTTATTTTTTTTAAAGCTTAACTTATATATATATATATATATATTCATTTATATATTTAAGATTCATTTTAAAATACCAAAACCCTTTTATAAATTCTACAAAAATTATATCATGTTGATCTGTGATAAAAGTTTAACTTACAATTTTTAGTTTTCAAAAATTTATTTATTTAATATATATAATAAATAAATCAAGTTTATTCTATTTTATTTATAAAATTCCTTTAAAATATCAAAACGATCTTATTAATTTCCACAAAAATTATCCTAAGTTTTTATAACTTTAAACTTTTCAGAAATGATTTTTAATTCTGAAAAATCATTTATTTTATATTTTTAATCAATTTTTGTTAGTTTTAATCATAATTAAATCATAATAAATTCATTTTACAATATTTTTATACCAAAATTTTACATAAATTATTTCTATTCATATAGAATTGAAATACAATTTTTGATTCAGAAATTCTTTGATTTTAATATTTTTAGATATTAAAGTCGTATTTTGACAATTCGAAATAATTAGATTAAATATCCTATTTGCAAGAAAATAATTTTATAAAAATTATTTTCCTACTCAAAACCTTATGTTATGATTATATTCAACTTAAGATTTTACAAAGAGACTTTTATTTATTTATTTATTAAATTTCATATATTTAATAAACAATTTATTAATTAATCAAATAGGCATTTATCCCCAAATTCGAAGCCCTAGAAATACATATATCCTAGAGTTATTTCCCTTACGCATTATCGTATACTTTAGGTTGATCATTTGGGAGTAATCTCAATTCATGTTTCGTTGTTCAAGTTCAATTTCAAGTTATTACGTGAACTGTGAGTACTTCCTATCCCCTTTTTGCTTTTATTCATTTTTGGGGTGTTACATGTACACTATTACAAATTACAAATACAAGTTTACATTTTCACAATACAATTCTAGTACTACGTGCATTTGCTTACAACGTGCTTTATGCTTAGACAATACATGTAGAATACATTTTTACTTAGTGAAATCATTAACATGGTACAAGCCGACCTTAACATTGGATAGCGCTATTTGGACTGACAACCCGCCTAGATTGATTCTCCCCCTTTTTCATCGGAGAATCCGTGGCCAGTGTTAAGTTTTTATCCATTTATTGGATAAGTACACTACAGTTCATATAGTACATTATACAGTCACAGGGTTGATTTCGCTCATTTGTATGATACATAGTTTACATATTTGCACTGTAGCTTGCACTTGAATTGTATAACTTTTTAACCTACTATATATATCAAATCTAGGAATGCTCACCAACATTTCATATGTTGACCAAACCTATTTTTGTACATGTTTCAGGTGCAGTTTGATCTAGTGCTTTAGCAAGAGACATTTAGTGCTTTATTTCAATTCAGTTATTTCAATATTTACATTTCATTTAGACAATGTATTTCCCATTTCCATGTAAGACAATTTTGATTATTCAATAATAATTACATTTTAGTACCATGAGCTTTTGAACAATCGTCACTACGTGGCACCTCGATGATTCCGCCATCGGTTGGGGTGTTACAGTTATTCAAAAGTTAATATATGTCTATTTGTGTTTGTTTCCGTTCATGAACACTTCTTTGTGTTCATTAATGTTCGTTTGTGTTCGTGTGCGTTCATGAACAAAACTAACAAACGAACACGAACATGAGTATTGACTTAAGGTTATTATATAATAGTAACATTTACACTCAAGTCCCTAATATTTTTGGCTTGTCCTCCAAAGACTTGCCTAGTTGTAATTAACTAATTAATTACTAGCTACTTGAAGTTTTACAATTAATAAATTAATCACAAAACTTTTATATATCTGGTAATAATATTAATATCCATTAACATTATTACTACTATTATTATTTAACACCTTTAAATAATAATAACCCTCGTATTATACAACTCATCTATAATCACCGTGCCCCGATAATTATCTATTACCATTAATTAATATCGAACAACAATTATTTGATAACTCCGAAATAATTATTCTCTAATAATTACAATATCGTTCAACGCTTTTTATGATTCAATTGATTAATCCATTTAATCAATCCACTTCCAATCTATTGTTTCTCTAAACAATTAACACCGATTATTCACAATAATCTATTTGATAAATACTTCGCTAAAAAATTATTTCTCAATTGAAGTTTATTTGTTATTAATAATATTTAACAATTAAATATTATTTCTACGTTCGCAGTCCAAAGTGTAACTCTTTGAATTGTATTTTGATAGTCGCATTATTAATCAATATTTGGACACCATTTCTAACATACCGTCCCGAGCTCATCCCTAGCACACAATGATGAACCAAATAATAAAGAAGTTTTTTGAGAAAAATTTGGGTGACATGTAAGTTAAATGAAAAAGTAAATTAATTTATCCATGTTCTAAGAATGAAAAAATAACAGTTTTATTTTCTCTTTGTGTTCTCATAGAAATTTGGTTGGCCTCTCTTATTCCAAAAGACCAATCCTATGTTTTTCAAAACTATTTTGGTCATAAAGGGAAGAGTGCTTTTGGAGGCCATAATGTTTCAAAGCTATATTTTTTTTTGTTAATAAGTTTAGCCAATTAGATTTAAATATTATTTCTTCTATATCATTTTTCATTAGGTGTATTTATGTGTAACATTTTCACCACCCAATTTAAATATTCAAGTTCTGTCGCTGCGCATATGTGTCATGAATTAGGACAAATACATATGAAATTAAATCAATATTTTAACAAATACATGATCTGAATAAAATGGTTCTGAATTAAGGTGGTCAGTTGACTATGTGACAAGAGTTTCTCAATACAATTAAAAGGGACAAGTCTACAGAGTTGAAGTTCGATTTACTATGTTATACGAAATTGATTGTTGGCTTATCAATAGGGAAAAGGCCATAGGTAACAAAGATGGTGATGTTGAAGGATCTGTAGGCACACATGAATGGACTGGATAGGGGTGACATGTATCTCAAATAAGATAACTTAAATGCATAGATGAAAAATTAAACTAACTTATTCATATTACCTTTCAATTTCAGTGTGAGAAACAATACAACTTACATTTGTATCACTTGATTTTATTTTTACTTTTTTTTAAAATTGAAAACTGATTGATTTTGCTCTATATGTTCTCACAGTAATTTGGTTTAAGATATATTATGAACTATATTCGACTTTAGGGCAATTATAATTCTACCTAGTATGCAAATCTTTAACTTTTTTCTTTGTTAGAAAAGAATTATATCCTTTAATGCGTATTTATTATTCTACGTACAATTTCAGATTGTTGTGTAGATTCGTTCGTGTTTTTGAATTGTATAAGCTTTAAATTTTTTTCGTTTTATATATTTGTTATGTTTATTTCGTTATCATATCACCATATATTAATTCTTTCGATTTTAATCCTTTGGAGACATTTGTTGTTTCGAGGTATCATTTCCCTTAACATTGGAGATACATTGTTAATTGTTTTATTTTAGGTGCTACCTGAAACTTTCTTACATAACTGTAAAGCGCATTAGTCTATTTCATATGTAAAATTGATGTGTCATATTAATTCCTCAACCCGGGACGCTTCGGGGTATAATCTAATTAGAAAATATAGTTAAACAAGATCAGCATAAATTGGAGCAATTGCTGAGGCTGTAAATATGAATTATTTACATTACGTAGAAAATATGGTCAAAGAAGATCAACATACATGTGAACAAATTAGCATTTAAATGATTAAAATCCCTAAAGCGGACCAAACATTAATGTTGTTATTAATGCATTCAAACCATGGATGGCAAGATGAACCCCATATATATATATCCCTTACTCTCTGCCAGAGAAAAGAAAAAACTTAAGAATGCCCCGAAGGAGTGAAGGTCGCCAAAGGATTGAAATTGCAAAAATAACAAATCAAAACAATTCATCCGTCGCCTTCAGCAAACGCCGCTTTGGCATTTTTAAGAAGTCAAGCGAACTTTGCACCCTTTGCGGGGCGCAAATAGCCATCTTTGTGCTCTCCCAAAACAGAAAAAAAGTATACTCATTTGGTAGTCCAGGCGTAGAAGTGATTTTAAATCGCTTCCTGGAACAACGTCCTGATCCTCCAATGTCAAGAACCACTGAATTTATGGAGGTTCTTCGCAATGCCAACGTCCAAGAACTCCACACTCAGCTCACCAACATGCTTGGTCAATTGGAATCTGAGAAGAAAGCTGGTGAGGAACTTCAAAAGATAAGGAAAGAGAGCCAACAAAACTATTGGTGGGATAAACCTATAAAGGATTTAGGATTGGCAGAACTTGAACAACTGAAGATGGCAATTTTGAAGATGAAAGAGACTGCTCAAAAGCAAGCTGAGGGACATGATACGGCAGAGGCCTTTAGTTCTACCAGCGTACGTGGGGCGGGTCAGTCCATCTGTGGATGTGAAGGGCTATGGATCTAGATTATGTTGTAATGTTAACATAGATGATATCATGATTTCAGTTTTGATTTGGTTATGGTTTTTGTTTTTGTAGTTTGTTCTTCAATAAGGTCAATTTATTTTTATTGAGGTTATCACTGCTTAGAGCATTCACAGCAAGCAAGTTTTGCACATATTTGTGAGTGAGTTTGTATATTTTAAGACGTGGTTGTCACTAGAGAGAGAGAAGATTATTGTTTATCCGTATGTTTGGGAAAACACTATTTCCCTTGCATATATTTTTTAATATTTTTTTAAAGTAGTTATGAGTGGAGAAGAGAGAAAACGTAATGATAAATATATAAAAAAAGTATTATTTAATTGAATAGAAGAAAAAAAAAAACTTAGTGATTTTTTAGCGTAGTTATGTGGATGAGGATGAGAAATCCGTTGTAAATGCTCATCAATGTTTTTTTGTCTTTCAAGCATGAATGATATACATATAGTCTCTTTTCATTGCTGGATCACTTGGCAATTTTTATATGATTCACTACGATAAAAAGCTTTTTTTTTGTGCAATTAAGAAATATGTGTTTTTTAAATACTTGTAAGATGTTCCACTTTGATATCTTTTTTTAATGATTGTTCTTCAATGTTCATTATGCTATTTTTGCCATATTGTTGTGATTATTTGCTGCATTTTTCTTAGCACTGCAAAGGGCATTGCCCTCCACCTAACCCTACCACCATTAGACCCCACCACACAACAAATGCCATTGTTCCTACCACTAGCAAAAACTATCTGCCACAACTCTGACCACCATTCACCATAACCCCCCCCCCCCCCCTCCCCGCAACAACAACCACCGGTAACCACCTCCCACAACTAACATGCAAGTTACTTAAGTGAGCTAATAGCCTAATACGTTCGAGTTTTGGACTTTGGAGTTATAATGGGTTTATTATAAACTAACAGAATTTTCAGGCCATTGGTGTAGAATTTATTAATTTTAAATA
The DNA here is from genome assembly GCA_028751855.1 of Ambrosia trifida. Lineage (NCBI taxonomy): Eukaryota > Viridiplantae > Streptophyta > Magnoliopsida > Asterales > Asteraceae > Ambrosia > Ambrosia trifida. Next base: position 191,614,653 of record CM054122.1, on the reverse strand, counting down.
GATTGTAACTTTAATATATATTTAAAATGTGCCCCTAGAAATTAGGCCCGGGACGGGAGTTATATTTGCACCCCTTAAAAGGCAACCCTGTCAACCGTACATCAATCCCACTTTCAAAACCCTACTCTACCTTGTATAACCACCTCTTTACACTATTTTAAAAATTAAAAAAAAAATGAAATAGAGATGCAACGCCCATGGGAAATCCCACATCAAAGTGGGCAAAGCCCGGTTGCCAAAGAGGGAGAGGCTGGTCACGGTGGTATGGAGGGCTTCCCCTCTCTGAAAAACGCCCCTACACCGAGAGGTATTACAAGTTACAAGTATATGAGCCACCTCATCTAATTCATGTCCATAAGTTAAATTAACATGGACATTAAAATGGCTTTCTTTGCTAAATCCCTAACCAAATTAACGACAACATATATTTTGCATGTAATTCGCAATTGGGCCCAATGTTCCAAATTGTGCTTTAACATCGTGGGAGATGCTACTCGATCGGGCCCAATGGGTAGTGGTATGTTCACTGAAGGTAGAGGTGAGCAAATCGGTTTTTTTTTGTCGAACCGGTTTTGGTTCCAAACCGGTTCGCTACAGTACCGGTTCCTGGTCGAACCGGTTTCGGTTCCAAACCGGTTCGGTTTTGGACCGGTTTTGTCGATTCGTAAGACCGGTTTTGGAGACCGGTTTCGGTTCGGTTTCAGTTTTGGTTTGTTTCGGTTTCGGTTCTTAATCGGTTTTTTCGCGCACTTTTTAAAATCGTATAAATTACATAAAAGTTAACTTTTAATAACTTTTAGGGTTTTTTAAAGAAGGAAATTGAATATTAATACAAAAAAACAAAGTTTTATTTGTGTTTATGGCCAAAAAATGTAATTTTCTTAAACCGGTTTCGGTTCGGTTTCGGTTTTTTATCGGTTTCGACCGGTTTTTAGCGAGACCGGTTTCGCTTCGGTTCCGGTTTGTGTACCGGTTTCGGTTCGGTTTCGGTTTCTTTTGACCGGTTTTTCCGTCGGTTTTAGGCCGGTTTTCGGTTCGGTTCGGTTTGAGATTTTTTTAGTGCCGGTTTCACGTGAAACCGGTTTTGACCGGTTTCAATTCGGGTCGGTTTTACCGGTTTCAATTCCCAAACCGGTTTTTTTCTCACCTCTAACTGAAGGTGTTACACTGTTACAACTATCGTAACATATTAAATAATTTTCTTTTGAACTTTGCACAAAAACATAAGCAACATTAAATCACATAATTTTGTTATAGTAAATATACCAACACCGCCGGCTACCCCGTCCCAAGCACCCTGTCCCTCCTGTCTCTCTGAGGACATACGAGACGTACCAATTACACAATTTCCTTTTATTTTATTTTAATTTTTAATTGAAAGTTGGGGTTTTTTCCCAATCAACATTTTAATAATTAATTAATAATAAAAGGGGATAGGATTGTCTTCACACCCTTAATATGTCTCAACTAAGAGAACATAAGAGCCATCCTAGGTGGCATCCTAGGTGACATTGAGACATGAACATTTTCATGTCTCCACACCCTATAGCCTAATCATGGTATAGTTGCCATTGCAATGATTAATTAAAAGTTAGTCATATTATTAATGATATTTCACATAATCAAATGTTGCATTTCACATGTGTTCATGAACCGAACCATAAACGAACGCATTAGCATTCACAGTTGTCATCGCCGAATCTGAGGTTGTAAATATTTATTATCACAATCTCGCTAGAGATTACAGTCAAACTAACAAGATCAACATATATGGAAGAAGATTAATATCTAAAGATATCAATGTTCCAACGGTAGGAATGCAAGATGAGCCCTTTAAATATCCGTTGATTCTCCTAAATCAATCAAACGATGGAAAATGTTATATGCTTGATATTTACATTTGTTAACTGAAAGAATCAATCTTTTCTCCAAGCATTGTTCAAAGATTTTCAAAAACATCAATGAGCTCTGCACTCTTTTGTGGGGTTGAAATTGCTATAGTTTTCTTCTCCTCAACTACATAATGGGTATTCTCATTTGGTCATATATGTGTTAATACAACCACAGTTCTCCCTACTTAACAAAATCCCCATCCACTTTCAAACTCATCGCGAAATGTGAATTTGATCCACAAGTTGAAATGTGTTTGAATATGGTGGTGGATTTTGTACCAAGTTGAGATATGCAATCCTCTTAACACATGGACAAAATGAGAGTAGCTTTTTGGTTGGTGAAAACACAATGTTTGAAATTTCCACCCGCACAAGGCGCAAAGCTCGCTAGCCTTTTTGAAAATGCAAGAGCAAAGTCCCGTGATACAACCATCAAGATATACATTTAAAAAAAAAACAAATACTGGCAACAATTTATTTTTAAGACACTTTTTTTTCAAATGGGATTTAACTTTAATTTTATTATATCACCTATTTTTTATTATTTCACATATTGTATTTTTACTGTTATTTATCATCCAATCATATTAAGTATTTGAAAAATTTTAGATATCACTTATACAAAACAATTATCTTCATTATTTATTATTTTTAATATTTTAGTTAACATAAGTTTAAACATTGTGAAGTTTTTAAGTAAAAAAAATGTAAGTTTATTTAAATTATTAATAATTAATTTTATAATAAATTTATTTGGTTAATAATATAATAATAATAATAATAATAATAATATGTGATTAAAAGGATAATTATCCGTAATTAACATAGAAAAAGATATATTTTTAATTAAAAAGATAAGTATCCTTAATTAATTAGGAAAAATAATATTTTTAATTAAAAGATAAGTGTCCTTAATTAATTATGAGAAATAATTTTTTTTAATTAAAAGATGAGTGTCCATAATTAAGTAGAAGATAGCGGAAAGAAAAACAAAAAACGGATGGCTCCAGTAAGTGACACGTATCCAAACTTATATTAGTTTATCTATATCTATACTACTATATAATACATTCTAAATGGGTAACAAGGTAATTTGCTCTGTTTTTTAAGATAGCATATGAAGAGTTTTATGTTTTACACCTAAAATGTCATAAAAAACTTTCCAATACTATCCCTATTTGCAAAACTCACTTGTACATGTCAATTCAATATGTGGTTGGACCATGAACTAAAGTGGATACCAAGTAATATTGCATTTGACATATATTCCATTTGAGATGGACAAAAGTGGTGTAAATTTAATACTTGGTTACACAGTAGCAACTTAAAGAGTGGGTATTTGGGTTTGTAATGTAATTGCCTTTCATGTGAGTATCCAAACCTTGAAAATTATTAAATTAATATAATCATATATTGCTAGCTATTAAGCGAGGTGTTTTGTAACAGATTGAAGTAGTAGGCAAGAAGCAAAATAGAGCACACGAGATATTATGAACTGCATTTAAAGGAAGAATATAAAAAGTTATTATATTGTGAATATAATAACATAGCAAGGCGTTTTTTTTCCAATACAATAGTCCTGAAGTTCCTTATGTGAAGATTACCTCGGAGACGCAATCTGCTTTCTTGACGGATGTCTAACCTGGTTACTCTATGTGGCAAAAATGTAAAAACCTAAACTTAATGGACCTTTTTGAAACTTTTTTATTTTAAATCCCAAACAACCCCCCCCCCCCCCCTTCTCTCTCTTTCTCTCTCTAAAACACCACCACCAACTGCCACCAACCCACCCCACCACCATCTGCCACCAACACCACTACCAACCCACCTCACCACCATCTACCACCACTAACCCATCTAAAATTTAATCCCCAATCTTCAAGTGGATTTTCCCATTTCAGAAGTTAACAACACAACAAAACACCATCACTTACTACTGCTACTGCTTATAACCTTTCACCCTATCAACCATAAACCGTCACCATAGTCTACCCAAACTTGAATCCGAACAGAAACCCTAGCGCTGCCTAACAGTCACCATCACCGAACAGAAACCCTAGTATAACCGACTGAGAGGAGAAAGAAAGAGATCGATGAGAGAAAAGTAGAGGAGAGGGAAAGAGATCGAATAGAGATAAGAAGATGAGAGAGAAAGAGATCGATAGAGAGGAAGAGAGAGAGAATATCCGGAGAGGAAGATGAAGAGAGTGAAAGAGATCATCGGTGGTTATTGAGGTCGATGGTTATTAAGGGTTTTTTATGGTCGAGATTACAGGCAATGGTTGTTGAGGGTTTACAGGCAATGACAGGTGGTAGTCGGGTAGTGGAACTTGGTTTGTGATGGTCGATGGTTCTGGGTGTGTGGTGGAACTTGGTGTTGGTGGCAGATGGTGGTGGGGTAGGGTGGGGTGGGTTGTGGTGGAAGGTGTGGTGGTTGTGAGATGAGGTAGTGGGTGGTTGTGGTTAAAGGTATGGTGGTTGTGGTGGAAGATGATGATGAAGATCAGAAGATGTATGTGTGTGTGTATATATATGTGTGTGAATAATATAATAATAATAATAATAATAATAATAATAATAATAATAATAATAAAAGTTTCAAAAAGGTCCCTTAAGTTTAGGTTTTTACATTTTTGTCACGAAGACTAACCAGGTTAGACCTACGTTAGTTTTGGGGCAATGGAAGAAAATAAGTTGCAAGTTGGGAGTATTATCCGCCAATAGGCGATAGTTGTAGGCCTATAAACGAACCGAACGTTCATGAACTGTTCATGAATTGTTCGGCGGGAAATTCATTTATTTAAATAAATGAACGAACATGAACACACGCTTTGTTCGTTCATTTATGTTCATGAACGACAAACCATAAACAAATTAAATTCATCTTACATTTGGTCTGATTTAAAATATAAAATGAACAAAAATATGTTGACCATACAGTATAGAAGCGCCTTCAATGGAAGTCAACCAAACGGTAAAATCAGCTCCACATGCAACATTTGTGACTTCATATACAAGACAGCGTACGGGGTCTGACTCAACATCTAAAAAAAATGAAATAGATTATGCTTTTAATAATCATTAAATAACTATAAAAAATGATCTAGATAAAATAATTAGTTTAGTGAACGCACCAGTTTTCGCTGAGTCTATACCAAGCTGTCCGTGTTTATTCCAACCAAACGACAAAGAAAGGCCATCATCAGTCACTACAACAGTATGGGATTTCCCACTTCCTGCCTTAACAATTTTATGCCTGAAATATTGATACCACATCCAGAATCACTAAAAGTTTTCCTAACTAAGAAATTAAATATGAAATTAGAGGTGCCAAAATTCATGGATTGGGTAATGATTAAATCTATAATATACCACTTCAAGAATCACTAAAAATTTTCATCCGGGAGGTGTTTAGCACTAACACCATCGTCAGCCACCGCTACCTGAACCGATACCATGAATTTGTTGTCAATGCGCAGACCATTATTCTTTTCAAAGCGAATAACCAGTTATAGAAGATGATCAATGATGTACAAAACACGATTAAGTTCAGATTATGCTTACCGATATGTAGAATACTAATTTTAAGGGTGTGCATAAGTGGTTCACTTCGATTTTGAGCCATAACCATAACAAAAGCACAAATTTCGATTCAGTTTAGTTTTGTAGTCCATAAATTTATTTGACAGGAATTGCAATTTGTCTATCAATATGCTTTTGTGGACTTGTGAGTATTACTAAAAAAGCAAATTTGAGGCTCAAAAACAAAAAATAGTCTATCGACTCACCAATTGACATGTGAAATCACATATCACATGACCATCTCAGCTGCCTTGTGATAGCAAACTCGATCATATAACCATCAAATACCATCATAGCCTTTGCCAAAATTATCCTAAGGCCTTACTTAGCATGAAAGTTGACTAACATATGGTCAAAGTGGAATCCACAAATGAGAATCATCAAACGGGCGGGTCAGGTGGGGTGGATGTTAAGTCAATCTTGGTTTGGGCGTAGTGAAAATAAGTTTGGGTCAAAATTGGTTGTAAAAATTTAGGGGTATTGGATTTTAATAATCCAAAGTTTCCACCATTGGCCGATAATAATCCCTACTTCAAAAATTCCCAATAATAATCCCAACTTTTGAACATTTGACCTGTGGTGAACCTTTTTTAACTGAGGACTAACTGGGTTAGCTTGTGCTGACGTGGCTGCTGATTGGGCACAATGATGTGGAACAGATGCTGATGTGGCACGATGACTTGGTTTTTTTATTTTTTTTTTAACAACAAAACAAAATCTCTATATCTTATTATCTTCCAATCTAGAAAACAAATTTCCATCTTCATCCCTCCATCATCATCATCTTCAACATAACAACTATCTTCATCCACCTCCTCAACACCACCGCCACCCTCCCTCTCCTCACCATCTCCCTTCTCCTCCCCCACAATAATAATAATAATAATAATAATAATAATAATAATAATAATAATAATAATAATAGGCTCAGATTTGTTAATAAACTCTACACGTACGGCAACAGAGCATAATTAAAAACACAAAATCTCAACTACCATTCAAATAATTCGACATTGCATAAGCTTTTTCATACCCCAGTACGGCAACAGCAAGATGATTTACAGGGGTGCTTCATTGAGCTCGAGGAAGAAGACGAACAGAGCACCTGTCTCCAACACTTATTGTAATCAGTAAAAGGAAAAGAAAAGAACAGAAAAACAGAGCGATGATGATGATGCGAATCCTTGTGGCTCAGATCTGTTTGTTAGGGTTCTGTTTATTAGGGTTTTTGTTGGTGTGATGATGAAGGTGATTGTGAATGTTGCCATGAGTTGTTACTTTTTTTACTGATATGTTGTATAGTGTATATATATATAGGTTACCAGAAAATGGAGGTGGTGGTGGTGGGTTGTGGTGGCAGGTGGTGGTGGGATGTGAAAAGACGGTGCTGTGTCTCATTGTTGTTGCCAGATGTTTGAATAGATGTTGTTGCTAGCTTGCCAGCTTGTCACTGTGAAAAGCTTCTTCAATAATGGTTAGTTTGATTTGATGAAACTGTGTAGGTTATGTTTGAATAGATGAAAATGAGATGATTTATTTTGTAATAATGGTTTATTAGTTTGTTATAATGTGAGAAAATAACACATAAGCATGTATAATGACATGTCAGATTAGGTTGTACACGTCATCAGCCTAGTCAGATGCCACGTCAGCATAAACTAACCCAGTTAGTCCTCAGTTAAAAAAGGTTTACCACAGGCCAAATGTTCGAAAGTTGGGATTATTATTGGGAATTTTTGAAGTAGGGATTATTATCGGCCAATGGTGGAAACTTTGGATTATTAAAATCCAATACCCCAAAAATTTATGGTAATAACTTTGGTTCAGGTGAAAATGGGTTTACGCTAAAATTAGCTTGCTTTAAGGAGTCATTTTATATTAAAAAAATAATAAAGTATAAAAACAGATTCATGTGTTATATTTAGTTTTATGGCATTCAATTGGATGGGATGGTAAATATTAAGTTGCGACAACAAACAATACTCGTTATCTGGGTATGTTTGGCAATGAGCTTTTAAGAACTTTTAGGAGCTTCAAGTTTTTAAGAATAAGCTCCTACTCAATAAATATACTTTTTGTGTAAGTGGTAACATTGAATGGTGAAAGTTAATAATATATTAGTAAAAAGTGAAAGTCAGTCAGGTCGAGTTGAATATGGGTATGATAGAGAATAGTATGTATATACTATCGTATTTGATACCCCAATAATCAATCAATCCACTCACTTAAACCATTCTTCTCTCCCTAATCTCTTCACTTCAAACACAAACAAATACCTAAAGAGAATGGTGTTGTTAGGTCTACAGATTGGTGGATTGAGGTGCCCATCTCTGTCCGATAACTTACCACAATCCAGCGCCACCAGATCTGCCTCAGTGCTGCTCGTGGACTCGAATTTGCATAGCGGTGATGAAGTTGTTAACCAACCCCTGTATCATTCATGGCAACATAAAACTTTCAAAAATCCTATTGAATTCCAACTCTGTATCCAAAGATGAAGAGGAAGCAAACTTGATGAAGAGGAAACAAAGTTCTTATTTGATCGTGGGGTTACGTTTCAATTGATGAGGGGATGTGAAGAGACAAAAGGGTAAGGATGGAATGTATTGTATGGTTTACTCACATAAAGAAGAACAAATTGTCAAATTACCCCATTAAGCGTCTTAATTGTCTTCGTCTTGACCAATCTACCCTTCTAAATTGTGCTGTAATCCTTTGTACATATTGCTTCAAAACTTGTACACTCGGCAAACTTTTGTAGCCATCATTCCCTCTTAATAAGATAAATAAAATATAGATACTTATCTTTTTCATATTTCCCAACATAATTATTTGGGGAAACAAGCTGTATTTTATGAAGAAAAAAGAATGCATTTCAACCCAACCCACAAATTTTACCAACTTAAGCCTATAGGATTTAGGTATCCAACGGCCGCACTTAGGCCCGTTGATATGAAGAAGGCCCCACTCATCTTTAGCCCAATATTGAATTTTTAACGTCCAAATTTATTAGTTTGCAAAAAATTGGTCATCCAATGAACACCACATACACAAATAGCTAGCATGCTTCAATTGTGATCAAATATTATACTCGCAAACGGCAAGTGTACGGTAGAATTGAAGTAGGTATGCATGTGTGAAGCTGGACAGAAGCCAAAGAAAATTTGCTGTATACGTTTTAACAAACTAGTGGGGTGCCCGCGCGTTGCGGCGGAGACCACAATACTCCAATTAGTGATTTTAAAGGTGTGTACAGGTTGTTGTTCGGTTCACTTTGGTTTCGAGCCATAATCAAAACCAAAACCTTCGATTAAGATATTTCAAAAACTAATGGGTTTCAATTATTCATTTGTTCCAATTTGGTTAATCGGTTACAAACATCGGTCCAACTGGTTTTCGATAAATAACCAAAAAATTTTCTTTACTTGGAAATGCGAGTTGAAATATTTAAGAAGAACCCATTATCATAATACATAATTAAATACAAAGTGTGACTCATACCAGAAACAGTGCAGCAAAAAAGCCAATCTTAAAATGATTTATTTTTGAAAGTATGCAGCTTTAAAAACAATTTTAAAAGTAATGTAGTTATATCTTGGACTAAGAATTGATAAACAAAAGGAGAAAAAACTCCAGTTGAAGTGTGGAAAAGAGAGAAGCCAAAGAAAAAATATACAACACTTCTAAAATTTGTCTTAAAAACCAAGACATAGTATAAAAACGTTTTTCTTTATACATATGTAGAAAAAGATGAAAAGATAGATTAAATAGCATAAGAGAAATGGCAAGTCCATTTCATAAACACACAAAACGGACAAGAAACAAGACAAAACTATAGTGTGAAATTCATTCGATAGCAAAACATGACAAGTAATTTTTATTTTGATCATCAACAGTAAACTAAAATAACATTTACCTGCAAACCACCATAGCTTTCATACCCATCATTTGCTAGGAAGTCATGTCGTGACCCATGGTCTCTAGAATCTCTATTACTATTCTTTGGAGCATATAATGCACATATGGGGCTACGGAAAGATACAAAAGAACATGGGGTTATTGATTAACTTATATTTAAAACAAAGTAAATAGGGGTTATTGATTAATTTTGATGTGTAATAATGGAAGGGGTTACATGTTGGAGGTGATATGATGTGTGTATTACACACATATACAATAAGCATGAGATGTTGTACACAAGGGGCAAAAAAGGAAGAAAATGACAAAAAAATAAAAATTTGTAAAGAGGCTTTTGATATGCCATCTTAAAATTTAAGTGAATTTACCTTTAAGGACATGCTTCCTCCTTAATAAGGTAATAGAGATATTAAGATAAAATTAAACGGGAAAAGTTTATTATGATATCAAGAGAAATTTGATACAACATAAATGAGAAAAACTATACATCATTTGTCCATTTTATATGGAAATTATAACATTGGCAATTACCGGATTTACCTTCCATATTTAGGTAAAATCTCGATAATTCCGAGACTTACCTTCATATATTTCGGTAATATTGGATTTACCGCCGGTAATACCAGATTTACCCAACCAGAAAGGTAATCCCATTTGGTCATCGATTTTCCGAGACGATGACAGATCGCTTCATCTTTAAAATTCATAATTGAGATGTATTTAAGCTTAGTGGGGATTTTAAGAAACAAAGCGATCTACAATTGTCTCAACACAAAGATAGCCAAATGAAGATACCTTTTAGCAACAAAGAACACAATGATTGTGATTTAACTCTTACAAAAGGGTGCAAAGCTCACTTACATTCTAGAAATCCATAAGTTTTTCTTATGTGATTCTAACGATCTTGATCTTTTAGCAACCTTTACTCTTTTGAGGCATCAATAATATCTTTGAATTAATATCTCTAGATATCAATCATTTAATTGTACATATGCTATCGTATAGGTTGGCCTTGTTTGATTGTAATTTCTAATGTAATTGTAATAATGAACATTTACAAATTACAACTAAGAAATCACAACACTCGGAGTCCTTTTCCGGTTCTGGATTCAATTAACGGTTTGAATATAGAGTAATGATCTTTTCTTGTCTGTTTGAGTTGCCAAAACTGTTCAATGATTCAATGAAATTGTTTTTGTGTCTGCCTATGTTTTTTCTTCAAAACAGGGATGAACCGATTATGATGGTTCTTCGTGAAAGGAAGGCGGTTTAATCAATAAGCGACCTTTGGAAGGTTGTTTAATCAATAAGCGAACGTGGGGGAGATTGTGGTTTTGAGCTGCGATCTTTGAAAGGTTGTTTAATCAATAAGCGAACTTGTGGAAGATTGCATATTCGTTCAGTGTTCAGTTCCTGCCAGAAGTTGTTCGCTAAACCAGATGGCGAACTGCCTATTTTCACAAAAAAATCTCATGTCACACCCAAAACACTCTTCCATCTTCAAACCGCCTAATATTGATAGAAAAAAATTCAAGATATTCTAGGTCATGTTATGTCTTTATAACAAAAAAAGAATCTATTAGAAATTGTGAAAAGTTTACCATATATTGTTACAAACGATCAGGTATTAGACTAAACAGTGTGGGTGTGGGGGGCGTCATGGGCCCGTCTAGGGGCGGCCAATTCGTCCAACTTTGGACGTTTCAGACGGGCTATGGGATTGGTTGTTTGATTTTGGTGGGGTCTTCTAACTCACATAATAACATAGTATAATATAAATGATGGAACAATAGGAGTGAAGGACTACCTCACACCCTTGGATAGTTCTCAAGTTGTTTAAATACAAGTAGGACTCACTTTTTACTGACGTGACAACAAGGCTTCTCAAGTCTTTCCTAAACCCCGAACACATACTCTTATTTTCAGTTTTCATGATCTCAGATTCTAAATGTCATTCTAATTTTTTTCTTTATGCAAAAAAGGCATGAAAAGCATCATATATTATCCCACACCAACCATTTTCGGTGCTCAATTACTAACACTATTATTTTAATCACATAACCCCAGGCCAAATCCATTGACATTATTATATATAACTTCATTTACACTCCCCTTGATTTGCTCCTTCCACACTCCCTCCTGTAACCTGTTGAACCCAGCTCTGTTCACATCTTTACTTTGATCCTAGAGATTCAAACTAAAGATGCCTACTACTCACACTTCTAACACCTACATTTTGTTGTTTTGCCTCTTAACATCTCTGTTCTGTGTCATCAGAGCCACTTTCAACCTCACACTCCCTCACCAACACCCTAACCCTGAAGCTGTGGTTCAAGAAGTACAAAGGTAACATCTTTCATTCTTTCTGCATCTTCCCACTTCACAAGATTAATATATTTTGTTAATTCTCAAATTACCACAAATCCCATCTGGGTTTTGCTCATTACTATGTTCTTCTATCTGGGTATGATTCTTTAACAACTAATAATAATAATCGAAAGGTAAAATCTTTATGCATGTTGACAATTCACAAGATTCTTGTATATTTTGTAAATTCTCAATTTAGCTCAAATTGCATCTGGGTTTTGCTCATTGCTATATTCTACCATCTGGGTATAATTATTTAACAAAATAATAACTGATCAAAGCTTAAGTTTTTTTTTTTTTTTTTTTTTCTGAACTTTGACACTTCACAAGATTCTTGTACTTTAATTATTCTCAAATTAGCACAAATTGCATCTGGGTTTTGCTCATTACTATGTTCTACCATCTGGGTATGATTCTTTCACAAAAATAATAGTAGTAGTGGTGATAGTGGTGGTGGTGGTGGTGGTGGTGGTGGTGGTGGTAGTAGTGGTAGTAATAGTGGTGGTGATAGTGGTGGTAGTAATAGTGGTGGTGGTGGTAGTAGTGGTGGTAGTAATAGTGGTGGTGGTGGTAGTGGTGGTGGTGGTAATCAAAAGGTAAAATCTTTCTGACACTTCACACAGACATGTAAGGGAGCTCCTGGTTTCACCGAGGTCACCTGTTTCGGGGAAAACCCGAGTCCCGACTATCCACCCACCAAAAGCACGACAATGGAATAATCGGTAAAATCTAACGCTCTCAAGAATCAAACCCATGACCTTTCAACTATGGGTCTTCTATCATTGATGATAGAACCTCCGTACCACTCCACCATAAAAGGTGTTACTATGTTCTACCATCTGGGTATGATTCTTTAACAAAAAATATATATAATAATAATCAAAAGGTAAAATCTTTCTGCATGTTGACACTTCACAAGATTCTTGTATTCTGTAAAATCTCAAAAAAATTAGCACAAATCCCATCTGGGTTTTACTAATTACTGCATTCCAACATTTGGGTATGAATCTTTAACAATAAAAACCAAACAAATTTAACAAATTTCCCTCTTTTTTCCACTTACAGGAGACTAAATATATCAATATACAGAAGACAAATGCTGGACACCACCGGCAGCTGTCTCACCGGCAACCCAATCGACGATTGCTGGCGTTGCGACCCTAATTGGTCCAATAAACGACAACGTCTTGCTGACTGTGCAATCGGGTTCGGTAAATCAGCATTTGGCGGGAAAGGAGGTAAGATCTACGTCATCACAGACTCCTCCGACCACGACGTCGTTAACCCAACTCCAGGCACCTTACGTCACGCCGTCTTACAAACAGAGCCTTTGTGGATCGTGTTCTCATCAAGCATGGTTATTAAGCTCAAACATGAATTAATAGTCAACAGTTATAAAACAATTGATGGTCGTGGTGCCAACGTGGATATTACTGGGGGTGGGTGTATTACGATACAGTATGTTAGTAATATTATTATTCATAATATCCACGTGTACGATTGTAAGCCGTCCGGGAATGTTAATATACGGTCGAGTCCAACTCATGTTGGGTTTAGAGGTAAATCAGACGGTGATGGGATATCGATATCCGGGTCGAGAAACATATGGATCGACCATTGCTCTCTTTCTCATTGTACAGACGGTTTGATCGATGCTGTGTTAGGGTCCACTGGTATTACGATTTCGAACAGTTATTTTACTCATCATAATGAGGTTATGCTTATGGGTCATGACGATGGGTACATGCCTGACAAAGGGATGCAGGTAGTTAAAAACAAGTTAAAATGTGTTGTGTTTTTGTGCATTGATGAGTTGTGTGTTTAATAATGTTGTTTGGTTTGGTGTTTTGTGTAGGTAACATTTGCTTTTAATCATTTTGGGAGAGGTTTGATACAGAGGATGCCGAGGTGTAGACATGGGTATTTTCATGTGGTGAATAATGATTTTACGGAATGGAAGATGTACGCGATTGGTGGTAGCGCTAACCCGACGATTAATAGTCAGGGTAACCGATACATTGCACCACCGGATGCTGATTCTAAAGAGGTACTTGTTTAGATTGACGTATAATTGGTTTTTAGGAGTAGGTTTTTACTTTTTAGTGATCATTTTTTAAACCCAAAGCCATTAAAAGTAAATAAATTCAAGCAATTTACATCACAGTAGGTTTCTTCTTGCTGATGTGGACGGACACGTGTATCTCTATGCTGACATGGCAACGAAAGTGCATTATCTGTAATGCCATGTATGCATAGATAAAGATATTTAGAGTGAAAAAAAAATGGCAATTAGATTTCTACAATATTATAGCCTAGCGGCATCTTGGTGGTAAGATAAGACTTAGGGACCATAAGGTCCTAGGTTCAAATCTCACAAAGGGGGTTTTCTCATATTTATTATGAGTTTCCTCCTGAATTGGTGACTTGGTGGTGGAATATGATTGTGTGGCAACATTGGTGGCACGATTATACTCTAGTGTTCCGTGAGTGATTCCAATTTGTTGGCCATTCAAAAAAAAAAAAAAAAGATTTCTACAATAAACCATATATAATGTGGTATTATTGTTCTAACATTTAATTTTTGTATCATTGATGGTCCCCTTTTGTAAATTAGAACCTCGTGGCTACTTCTTTTTGTAACATTGTTGGTCCCCTTTACAAAAGTTACCATTTAATGTGGTCTTAATGTTAAAACACTTAATTTGACTCTAGATTTTAAAAATTCAAACATATTTCTTTTAAAAACTTTATTAATCATGTTTTGTTTGTTTTATGGGTTCTATGATTTATACACTCTGTGACATCACATTTAGGGTGTGTGACATCATATTTTGGGGTATGTGGCAGACTCCTATTGGTGTGCGATGTGACCCAGGGTGTATCATTCCTAATCAAAGGGTGTATGATTCCTAAATACCTTGTTTTATGCACTTGAATAGGTGACTAAACGAGTGGACACTGATGAGGGAAATTGGTCGGGTTGGAACTGGAGAACAGACGGAGACATAATGGTGAATGGTGCCTTCTTTGTGCCGTCTGGTGATGGGTTGAGCGCGATCTACGCAAAGGCATCGAGCTATGAGGCCAAGTCGGCTGCCATGGTGACACAACTGACCAAATATGCTGGAGTCTTTGGTGGGCCAAGGTATGTGCCTACATACTCAATTTTTTTTTTATAGTAATTTGTCATCATGGGCTTTTTCACACAAGTTGCCATATAGATCTGTGGTTAAGTTGTCTTGCCTACAACCTTTTAGTGGTTACAAGAATATTTCTATTCTTGCTATTTCTACTCCACTATCACTTCTCTCACATGGGTCGCCTACCCTTTTTTTCTGAATATGACATCAACCGATATAAAGTTTGATTTGACGGTGTATATGTTAACAATTTTGAATTCATATAAAATGTTTTATGATATACTAGCTGATTACCCCGGGAAGGTCCCGGAGTTGAAAAAATTATATGATTTAATAAAAAATGATAAAAGAAGAAAACTCAAATCACGAAAAGAGTAAATAACTTAAACATAATCAATCTTAGTTAAAAAACATTTATTTAAAAAGTTAAAAAAATTAAAAAGCATAAACCATATTAAACATAATACAGTATTAAAAGGATAACCTTCAACATATAATCATCTTCACGTAATTTAAAATATGTTACAATTTGACTTTGACTTATATAGATGTAGAATGCATGATGGGGGTTGAAAAATATAACCATTCTAATAATTCTAATACTAATAGTAATAATTATTAATCTTGTCATTAAATAAATAAAAAATAACATTGCTATAAGGTGACACCATGTGTTGCAGTGTTGCACGATTCTTTCTCCTAGCTTCTCTTGATGAAGTATACATATCCATCTTTAGAAGAGTAAAATTCCAATGATAGCATGACGATTGGGCTGAATTTCAACATCGTAGATAAGAACCGGTTTAAAAGAAAAAACATGATTAATGAATAACCTGAACACTTTGTGTTTTTTTTTTCTGTATGAACATAACCCCACAAAAAAATAGTCGTTTTTTTCTCCGTTTTTTATATAGCACTATGGTACTCGTTGGAAAGATAATAAAACGCTCGTTAATTTGGTGTAATTTTTTTATTTAAAAAATCTCGAATATAAAAGATATTAATGTTTAAAAATTATGGGAGGAACATAAGAGAGAAAAAATTAAATTTGTTTTTAAATTATTTTTTCCTAAAATAACTAAATTTAATTTTAGTAATTGAGAATTGAGAGATAGAGAGATAAATTTAGGGTTTTATGTTTATCTTTTTTTTAATTAAAAAAGGAAATAATTCAAAAACACTAAAATCTTTGATGATGCCACGTGGCAGTTTCATGAAAAGGTTGAAGGCACCATTGCACGCCACGTCAGCAATGTTCAATTCTTTTATATATATTAATTAATAGATAATAGATAGATGTTTATATAATGTAACGAGTTGGAAATAGCAAAAAGTATGACCACTAATGTAAATAAATACCTTAACCAATTTACATGGGTGCACGTGATAGTGTGGGTGGGAATCTAAAGGCTCCAAAAAACCCAACGGTCATGAGGTCTTTATAATCATCTCGACGTGCAACTTCTACTTCAAGATGTACAACTCATTCTACTAAAAAAGAAGTTCTATCAACCACCCACGGTGGAGTGGTATGAAGGCTTAGTGATAGAAAACCTATGGCTGAAATGTCACATGTTCGATTCTTAAGAGCGTTAGGTTTTACCGATTATTCCATTGTCGTGCATTCGGGTATGTGGATGGTCGTGTTTCCCCGGAACTGGTGGCTAGTGGGCCAGGGGCTCCGTCCGTCTGGGTAAAGGCCGGCTAGGACACTTTTGGCCATTGGAAGCCGCGTACGGAGTATCCGGTTTCTACTTAGTTGTACGTTCAAAAAAAAAAAAGTTCTATCTGGTTAAATATTTTAAACAATATTCCATTTAAAATTACACTATTTTTTTAACACATAACTTACACACCAACTACTCCTACTCCTTTAATCACACGTTGATACTACTAGGCTAATAACCCTTTGGTACCCGGTAGCCGAGGTGATATGTAGACTGCCAAAAGTGAGCACAAATATACGTACTTTTGTTAAACACGAGTGGAGTTGGTTTTAAATATAGTTTGTGGGGCTCAATGGTTTTGTAATCCAGGTTATGGCACTAACACTATTTTTTAGTGCCTAAAAACTCCCCACTTCCATCTAAAATTAGGCAACTGATTTTTGAAAAACTAAATAAAGGGTAAAAGGGGAGTTAGGTTATTGAGAAGTGGACCAGACCAAAAATGTAACATGTTTTTGTTTTCATGGGTGTGATATATCAAAATCATTTCTGTCAAGACTTGAAAAGATAATGTTTAAGCAAGCTGGAAATTGTAACATATGGGGGCCCCACTTCATTTATTCTTTTTTAGAGATTAGTTTTCTTGGATATTTACAAAAGCAGGATTGGATTGGATTGGATTGGTTTGCATGCATCTTTTGTATAGGAAAAGTGTTCATCGTGGCCCATTTTCTGTTGTCGTGGCCCAGTTTTTATTGTTGTGGGCCATTTTTTGAGTGGATGGATTCATTTTAAATGTCAAGTAGCTGATTTTTGGCCATGATGATGTCATTACTCATCACTCTTTTAGTAAACAATTTAAAGATAAATAATAGAAAGAGTTAAGTACAATTTGAGTCCATGTGATTATACATTTATACCCGATTTGCTAGGTGAGCCGCCGCCAATTCTAGAAATTGGACCCCTGAGTCCTTGTCGTTTCGGATATTAGTCAATCTAGTCTCTCCCCCTAACTAAGGTTACGCAAACGTTACCAATGTGGTGAAAAGCCTGAATTACCCTAGTCTTCCTTATCCATCTTCCCCAATTCGCTCAACTACCACACATTCACTCAACCACCAGTGCAGCCACCAATCAATACCAAAATCATTTAACAACTAAACCGTAACTACAAACAACAATCAAAATCACCACTCATTGACGACATTTTCATGATCCATATGAAGCCATGGCCAAGGAGGGACTCAGTTGACTAATATCTAAAACAATGGGGGATCAATTTTCAGAATTAGGGGCTTATTAAGCAGATTAGGTATAACCATGGGGATTTAAGTCTAACAGAAACATAAAGAGTCACGAGCAAAACATAGTCTACTAGGTTACATAGTAATTATTATTTTGGTAACTTTCTTCCTTGACTATAAAAGGTGAGCAATCATAGTATGTTGCTAATGCCCACTTAATGTACATAAAATAATTGTCAAATCACCATTGATTTCAACAATAACCTTTAGATTCCCTTTTCGTAACCTTTTATTTCCAATTATTTAAAAAGTTTTTTTTTTTTAAAAAAAAAAGCATCCTCATGATGTACAAGCTACTATAGGATAAGGATGATTGAGCTAATGTTACTGTCCCTATCTGTGTAGGGATGATGAAGGGAGTGCATCATTCACTGGTGGAACAATCACCGGAGATAGTGCTAGCGGGAACATGGGATATAGCGCTAGCGGGAACACTGGATCAAGCCGTAGCGAGGATGGTGACTACTTTGGGATGATGTTTGGTGGTGGCACAGCTGCGTTATCACCGTCACCAACCATCTTTTTTATTGTTTTTGTTTTGTGCATGACTGCTACCAACAATGGTAGTTTATTTTTATTGTTATTACTATAGTGATTAATTTTCATATTTTCCTTGCCAAAAAGACAAGGAAAATGATTTAAAAAAAAGGTTCATTATTCTGGCCCCCACTTTTTGTCTATGGCCCATTGAAGTGGATAATTGAATTGTTAAAATAATAAGTATTTTCATTCATCTAATTTTCAATACTTTTTAACTGATTTTTTAAAAAAATACAAAGGAATTTAAACTAATTACAGTATTACCAAGTACTTTGATAAATAATTTGGAAAGGGGAAAACCCCACCAAGCTACATGGTTTTATTATTTTGTTTATTTGTCTATCATAGGATACTTCTTTATGAACAATTTTTTGGTACAAAATTGAAAAGATAGAACGTGAGTGGTCCTGGTTGCACTTTTATATCCAGAAGCGCATTTTAGTAGCTTTTTCAATACGTAGCTTTTATTCAAAAATGGAACCTGTATTTTCTGAAAAGAATTGAAAATTTTTAATAAATTTACTTCAAAAGTTGACGTTTATAGTTGAACCATAAAGCACTTCTTTTCTGAATTTTTATTCGCTTTAAAGTAGATTGCAAAACCAACAAAAATGTGTTCCATAACTGTTGCAAACATCCATAAGCTTACATTGTGGCAAATCTTAGCAACACAAACTGCAAAGTTGAAATATAAACATACGGTTTCAAGATGTCTTAGGCATCACCAAGCATAAGTCTACACCAAACTTAGATAAATATCCATAACATGATTTCATCAAAAGAAAATAAGGTCAATAAGATTAAGCATAAAGCATTAATTTATCCCAACACAAGCATCATATTTCCTGCCTGCACAAGAAAAAAAAAATCAGTTTTGCAGTAGATGTAAGGTTATGGAAACAACAAAAATTAGTTCAGAGACTAGATTTTTTAAATATGCATATTTGAGAACTCACCTGTTATTACCAGCCTGATTTCTTACTGGACCCCCATCCTCCTGTTTCATCGTCACCTTGTTTTTTACCTGCACATATGTTATTAGTGCTTCATTTCATACTTGTGTGAACAAAGAATAGAAAATGGAATTACCTGTCTCATCACCACCACCACTGCCCCAACCGCTTCCTCCGGCACTGCTACTGCCCCAACCGCCTCCTCCACCACCACTGCTGCCCCAACCGCCTCCTCCGCCACCATCCTTTTTCCCTGCATCAGCATCAGAAGCTTTGGTACTACCCAAGCCACCTGATGAACTCCAACCACCACCTCCACCTGATGAACTCCAACCACCACCTCCACCTCCGCCACCTGATGAACTCCAACCACCACCTCCACCTCCGCCACCATAGCCTCCACCTCCACCTCCACCACCACCCTGAGGGCACTCTCGAGACATGTGACCACTCTCACCGCACTTGAAGCAATTTCTGCCACCTCCACCGCCCCCACCCTGGGGGCATTCGCGAGACATATGCCCACTCTCGCCACACTTGTAGCAACTTCGGCCACCACCGCCACCACCTCCCCCGCCCTGAGGGCATTCCCGGGACATATGTCCACTCTCACCGCACTTATAACAGCTCCTACCACCACCGCCGCCGCCTCCTCCCCCGCCCTGAGGACATTCTCGAGACATGTGGCCACTCTCACCACATTTGTAGCAGCTTCGGCCACCACCGCCACCACCCCCACCACCCTGGGGGCATTCTCGAGACATATGACCGCTTTCGCCACACTTGTAGCAGTTTCGGCCACCACCACCGCCACCACCTTGGGGACATTCCCTAGACATATGCCCTACCTCACCACACTTAAAGCATGCATTTCCGCCGCCGCCGCCACCACCACCCCCCTTGGGGCACTCCCTAGACATGTGACCACTCTCACCACATTTGTAGCAATTTCTGTTTCCGCCACCACCACCTCCACCTTGGGGGCATTCCCTAGACATATGCCCGGTCTCGCCACACTTAAAACAAGCGTTTCCACCACCACCACCCCCACCACCCTTGGGGCATTCTCTAGACATGTGGCCACTCTCACCACACTTGTAACAATTTCCACCCCCACCCCCACCACGTCCTCCATCTTGCTTGCTCCATGAAGATCCTCCTCCACCATCTTGATTACCCCATGAAGATCCTCCACCATCTTGTTTACCCCAGGAAGATCCTCCTCCATCTTGTTTACCCCATGATGAAGACCCCCCACCATCAGCTGGCTTACTCCATGATGAAGATCCTCCACTATCCTTGTTGCTTCCCCAACCAGTTCCACCACCTTCAGCTTCTTTTTCAGCGCTTCCCCACTTTCCAGATACTCCCTCAGTCACGGATGCCTTTTTCCCCCAACCACCAGCCCCATCATCTTTGTTCCCTTCATCTGACACCTGCTTATTTCCCCAACCAATGTTAGATGACTGACCTTGGTCACCTTGTTTATTACCCCATGAAGATCCCCCATCAGCAGAGGTAATATCTTTTTTCACACTACCCCATCCACCACTTTCCGATGCAGGTGCGGGAGCTGAGCCCCAGGCTGACTTGTTCTCACCATCATTACCCCATGAAGATCCTCCAGCAGTAGTAGCATCTTGTTTGCCCCAACCTGTCGTATTTTCATCTTTTTTCACACTGCCCCATCCACCACTTTCCGAGGCGGGTGCAGGAGCTGAGCCCCACGGGGTAGCATCATTGGTGGTATCAACTGGGTCTTTCAGTTTCAGATTTGCCCCACCCCATCCTACATCATCTGAATTATCCGGTTTGACACCACTTGAGCTTGCTCCCCAGCCACCAGCTTTATTTTCACTGGATGATGCACCCCATGGTGTACCGTCTTGTGTAGTTTTAGTCTCCCATGCAGAACCTCCAGCATCTTCTAATCATAAATAAAAAAAAATGATAATAAGTATCATATGCAAAAAAATAAAATTCACACACAAAAAAATCACCAGAGATTCATGCATATAAAAAACGCCAGGAATACCTTTAGTGGCATCATTATCCCCAGAGTTAGAGGGATTAGCAGGTAAAGTTCCCCAAGAACTCCTACATACACAAATTAATCAAGTGGTCAAAAAAAAAAAAAAAATAATAAGTTGCAAATAGCTTAATAAAAAACGGTACTATTGGTGTTTCAAGTACCACCACAACAGTACTATTAACTTCTTAATAAAAAAGTTAGAAACACCAGTAGGAACTTAAACAATTATGTTAGCGTTTAATGTATAAGAATTTAAAAACAAAACCAAATACACATAAGCAACCATATAACCTTTCAGTAGACTGGCCTGCAGTATTCCATCCTCCCCCTCCAGGCTCAGATGCTGCTCCAGCATCCATCCAACCTTTAAAGGATTTATTCAACAGTGTTAAAACCACAAACGACAAAAACATCTAAACCAAATAAGAAAGAGAATCAAACAATAAACATAAATTAGAAAGAGAACATTATACCCAATATAATATAAAATATAAGAAAACATGCAAGTGCAAAACAAGCTTTTTATCAGACAGTATAAAAGCTATGAATGTGCAACTTGCATCGTACACGTAAGGATACTAATCTAGAAAAGATTTAGACTAGACATCATATTGATAACATTTGATATCACCAACATTAAACATTAGTTCTCACCTTGGGAACCCCCACTCTCCCCAAGCAATTCAAATGGCTTAGCAGAATCCTGTCCATCACTTTGGAGAACCAGACAAAATCTCAAAATGAAGTCTAAAGATTAGACAAAGAAAACTAAAAATAAAATTCAAACCACTATACCCAAGAGACACAGCAGCACTTTTTTCTCGAACTTCTACAAGATGTTCGGATTTAACTGCAAATAATAAAATATACAAAAAAGATTACTTCCAGAATACCTAGAAAAGCAAAACGAAATAAGATTATTGTTGAACCTGTAAGAATCTTGTGCTGAGAATCAAGTTTCACCGTGATATCGGAATATCGAATTGCCATGACACGGCACATGTATCCCTTTAAAGGGCCCACGCGTATTCTGCATGATTGCCCAACAGATAAACCTTCTTTATCTTCCTGGTCAACTGCATGTCCAATAAAATAAGGTCAAAAGGATATAAATAAAATGAAAATGAGAATTTCCAAACTTACAGTTGCGGGTAGTTTCCCTCCCTTCCCAAGCTTTGTTAGGTGATAAGGGAGACTTAGGTGATGTTGGGAAATCATCAAAACCAGAGGCATCTGATTTACCTCCCTGCAATACAGGAATTGGTATTCATGTTAATATTAAAAACTATCTTTGGCAGGCGTATGATATGTTAATTGCGATGTTCAGCATTCTATCCATAACAAACGTACCTTTCCTTTGAACATGTCAGCAGAAGACTCCAACTTTTCACAGATTTTTGCTTTAGCACAGAAATAACCACAATTTTCTGATTCATTCTCATCATGCAAAAAGATGACCCCTTTGTAAATTTGCCTGACAATTCCTCGTTTATCCTGCAAAATTAAGCCACCACATGATGCATACATTTCAAAACCAACATTGATGATTTTCAACTGGAATCTTTTAAGATCATAACAAACCTCTAGTGGACCTTCTAAGATCCTCACAGTATCATTGATTGATATAATTTTCTTGTGCTGATCAAAAACAGTAAATTTCTTGTCAAAGTCTGCCTTCTTCAGTAAACGTGCTTCAACTGTCACTACCATAGGCCGATCCGAACCTTCCTCCAAAACCTTGAAACAGAAGTTTGATATTAAAATATTTGAAAAAAAAAAACAAGAGCAAAAAGATAAGTAGTTTATTTTATAACCTTGATGTGCCCATCCTTCTCTCTGCCAATTACAATCCCAAAAGCCTTGCGACTGCAGACAAAATTACCAGGCATAGTGCATTAGAAGAAATGGAAAAAGATAAACAAGTGCTATTAATAACATAGTTCTTGCAAGTTGCAATCATATTCAACACAACGACTATCAGTAAAAAAAAACAAGGTAGAACAGAAAGTGTTACAAGTCAATCCATCACGGCCAAGAGTCCCCGACTAAAAAACCACCCATTCTGGCAGAGACATTTTGATGTGTTATGTAGCGGTCCCAACCCACACGTTTCATCACCTTTAATCTGAGTGTTAAGAGAACATACCCATGTAGCACAAGATCAGGAACTTCAAAACCATCTTCCACAGTGGAGCTTGATGAACCTTCTCCTTTTCCACCTGTATTATTGTTACTTATTGTTGGTTTTTTCGTCTTACGTTCACCAAAAAGTCCAGTAAGCCACTCTACATCATTAGATTCTTCTTTGTTGGCAGGGGTGAATTTTAAAAGCTCGGCTTCAGAAGGCCTAACATCCCACAAACTCAAAGAGTCCAAAGGCACTTTTTTATAAAGGTACCCATCTTTCAGAGTCATTCCATCAAAAACCTCATATGTATCACCTGTATCACGATCACGCCTACACTGAACTAGTGGTCGATATGCCCTGCACAAAAGGTGAATATGAATAGGCAGGACCCAACAATGTATAATATTCATAAAGAAAAGTAAGTGTAGTACTCAAGTTCACTTGAAGTTATTAATCTAGGTGCAGGAACAGTATTTTTCTTGCCATTAACACCTCCACCCTGCAAACAAAGAGAACAATATAAATTATGTTTGCATTATATATACATATGTATAATAAGTAAGTTCATTACAAATTTTTCAGCAACTGCTTGTAGATCAATCCTTGGGACAAGCTTGACAGTTGCTTTTCTCTTAACTTTATCCACATGCACAACCTGCACCGATATAGCCAAACAATGAACAGCTAATCCAGCTAAAAATACAAATGCCCCAAAAAAAAACATAGCAAAAAAGTATCAAAATTCAGTTACGTATGATGGTTTAGGCAAATACCAGTGCAAGATCCCCCTTGTATTTCCCATTTTTCACACGGGCCCAGGTATCTGTAGATACCTCACTGTATGTGCTTCGGACAGAGAATAAATGTGGAACTTCAGACACTGGAACAACAGACACTCGACTTGGATAAATATTGCAGAGACCCTTGCATGCCTAATTGTACGAATAAAAAGAATCAATCAACACTTAATACTGTACCGTAACATGTATACCTGTCCCCATCTAAACAGAACATAACGAAAATAAACAAAGATATATAGTCACATGCACCTCATTAATGTCGCATTGCTTTTCAGCTTCAATATAAATAAAACCCTTAACATGCTCAACAGAAAAGGCAGAAATTATTTGCAACTTAGTTCCAAGAGCTTTCACATCAACAAACTTCTGCATGAGACAGAAAACTGAATGCCTCTCACGTCCAACCTACAGTCAAAATTTTGTACAAAGCAACAGAGACGTGAGACTATAAGAGTTTAAACAAGCAAAAAAAAGTCAGCTCCAGCAAATATACCGTGCATTTAACTTTCCAAATTGTTGGATCCTTCACTAATGGCGTCATAAACGTGTTGCGTTCATCCATCCTAGCAGTTTTATGCCGGTCTTCTGCATATTTTACAAAATTAGATCCGGGCTTATACCTTTCTTCCATAAGTTTATCCATCTCCTCTTCGTCCATCTCCTCTACTTTGGGAAAAAAGGGAATGTTAGGAGTCTTTGGCTCAGCCTTGACTTCTGGACCAGGGCCAAGATCATCTTCAAAATACACTGCAGCAGCCAAAAACCAATTAATATATTAAAATGCGACTTTTAAACATGAAAAAAAATACCCAAACTGCCGAAAAATTACTGATGACAATTCGAAATCTAAACGCACAGCTCAAGTGATACACCATAAACACCCTTTGTTGACATTCACACCTTGCTTTACAAAGTGTGGGTATTTTTTTATAATCAACAAGTGTAGGACTGTAAGACATCCATACACTCATACAGACCAATGAGTTACAACATGCACCCATATTACACAACTAAATAGACACATATTACCATAACACGAGACGCACACCACACATTTTAAGCATCACAAGGTCAAACAACGACGATAAGCTACAACAGCCACCGAAATTAAACAATAAACAAACCGTGTTTGCTATACCACACCATATTAGTCGAAAATAATGACAATCGGAAACAGTACAAACGTTTAATTTCGTAAAACGATGCAATATTTCCAAGAAACCCTAAAAACAAGATACATTTCATTATAACAGCTACAGACCACATAAAAACCAACAAACAAACTATAAACTTAGTCAAATCACATATTAGCCCTAAAATGACAAAAAAATAGCGAATATGCAAAAAATAATGATCGGAGGAGAAATTACTGTTAATATCGTCATCGATGAAAGCATCATCATCGCTAGAACCACTCTCGTCGATTTCGAAAGCGGTGTCTTCAAAGAACTGAAGAACATTTAGGTTTTTTCGCTTCCGATTACCGGATTTATCGTCGCCGTTACGTTTCCGTTTGCTGGATGACTGATCATCGGCTATTCCTTTGCCTTTATCCGCCATTTTTATTGTTTAATTGCTGGATTTTTAGGGTTTTGTTGGTGAAATTGGGGGAGAGAGTGAGCTAAGAAAGGGGTTTTGCATTGACAGATGGTGTGTACGTTTGAAGAGAGAGAGTGAGTGAGTGGTATTTGTATTAGGTAGTGGAAAGGTTTTGAGGTTTTACATATGGGACACCAAACTATTCTTTTTCTTCTTTTACCACTATAAAATTGTAAATATTTAAATTTGTTAATAATGAAAAAATTATGTGGAATTTAATAAACCATGGTGAGAGAATGAAAGAAGTGATGTTTGGTTGATTAATGGAATACATACATTACTCATTAAACAAGTAATCGTCTAAACACTCTAAAATTAGGGTTGTTCAAAAAGCTCGGTTTGATTAGAAAGTGAGCCAAGCTCGGATCGATTGGGTTGCTTGTTAGCACAACTCAATTTAGCGCATAGTATTTCATTGTTAATCTATTTTATATTCATACAAGTGTTGTTGCATATGTATGGTATATTTGGGAGTTGATTAGGGTGTTAATGAACTTATATTGTATTTCTTTTAAAGCATTGAAAGATATATGGATCATTGAATTTTGGAAGCTTATTATCATATATATTTTAAAATATGAGTCTAACCAAGTTGAACCGGGCCAAATCGGTTTAAAACCAAGTCGAGAGCAAGCTTAAATGTCCAGATTTGTTTCAAATATGAACCGAGTTTGCTCAATTTATAATCGAGCGAGTCCGAGCCTGCCCTATAATGGCTCATGAATAACCCTACCCAAAATCATTACATCCTCCCACTGTGTTTTTTTTCATTTCATTCTCACTTTCACCACTCATCAACGTCACCAACCACCATCATCCCTGCCACCACCAATTTTATTCTTTTGTCTTTTAATGTCTACCCAACAACACAAAGTAATGTTTCATTCCAATCTCATACGGTAACCAAACACGGCATGTAATGGAAATGATCTATTCCATTACCTCATACCAAACAGACAAAATTAAGTTGAACCAATACTAAGGGGCTGTTTGGTTGATTAAGTGTTAAATCAGTAATTACTGAATGGTTAAGATGATCTGACTGGTTAAGTGTTGAATCATTAATGGATGTTTTGTTAGACCTCTGAATGGTTAGTTTTCTTGTCCCATATTGATATGGGAAGTAAAAATGGATTGGTTTATATGTGGAAACCACTTGGAAGGTATCAAATCTTATGTCTCACATTTTACTTAGTAACCAACCCGCGCACGGGGGGTGCAAACACGGGTTTCTGGTTGTGATTCTGCGCGTCGCCTGTGTGACCTGCAGACACGAATGTCGCTCCAAAAAATCCGGGTCCTCGTGGCACTTGGTTTGTGATTCCATGTGTCGTCCGGAATCATTAACAGCCTTACCAAACAGCCCTATACTTAATTAGTAATGTTAAGCTAAAACCTAGTTACCTATTCTAGATTGTCGGTTTTCATATAACGTGAAAAACTTCCTATGGCTATTGTAGCTTTTGTGTTATATGAGCCGCATTGTTCTTGACCTAATTTATGTTTCATCGGGATTGTTCACGAGCCGAATCGAAAATCGAGCGAGCATTTTTCGAGCGCACATTTTTTCTAGTGAATGACATTTGATTCGGACAACCATAAATTTGAGATGTCTCCTTCAATGTTTCCGTTGTCAGGACACCAAATTGTCTGAACATTATAAAAGTAACTTTTTTTTGCTAATAAATCTTTTTAACTAAAATAATTTAACATTTTTTTATGGGTTATCATGATATGGGAAGAAAGTCTATATATATATTGTAAGAATCACTTAAGTTCTAGTCTTACGTCCTGGAAACAAAGATCATTGTTAATCTTACCGTGATAAGAGAATTCGTAACCTAACTCTGGTGTAAAAATAAGTACCATGTATAGTGAGAAATCACAATAAGCTATTAAGTGCGTGGATGGGTACTTACCAATGTGCTTGAATGAGTACTTACCAATTGAAGTAAGGTAATTATCAATTGAAGTAAGGTAATTATAGGACAAAGTGACGTGGAGGGTCAATGACCCTGACCGTATTTATATTGACTTTGTATAATGTATGCCTTTCTTTTTAGCTTAACATTTCAGCAAGTACCGAGCTGCAATTGTGGGTTACGTGTAATTACGGACATAATAACTTGTTAATCTTACTGTCATATGAGAATTCGTAACCTAACTCCGCTGTAAAGTAAATACCATGTATAATGAGAAACCACAATAAGCTATTAAGTGCGTGAATGAATGTGCTTGAATGAGTACTTACCAATTGAAGTAAGGTACTAAAAAGACAAAGTGACGTGAAGGGTCAATAACCCTAACCGTATTTATATTGCCTTACATTATACCCGTTCTTTTTGGCGTTACATTGTAGCAAGTACAAAGGTGCAATTGTGGGTTAAGTGTAAATATGGACTCAATATACATTCATGATCATCTATTTCTCAGGCATACATTCATGGTCTTGACTAAGTTTATAAGTCTACAAATGAGTACTTACCAATCATTCATACATTCATACATCCGAAGCCCAAACACATTCGTGACAAGCAATTGGAAGGATATATGACAATCCATGAGACTTGTAGACATTGTTTTAAAATGTTCACGGTGTATGGCATTAAGTAATACTCGATCCAATTACCTGAAACATACATATTCGTTTACCCAAGCCATACTTGTAGACATTGTTTTTCTTTGTTATTAGACAAGATAAAAAAAATAAGTGACGTTAACCATCCTTTTAATAAAACACAAACAAAAGAAATGTACCTGGTAAAATTAGTATTAAAAAAAGAGTAAGAGAGATAGATAAATAACCCTCTTCTAAAGCATGATTCTAAAATCTAAATAGCAATATCAACTACAATACTAATGTTTTTTCTTCCATTACTGGAAATATGACTAGTAAACCACCATTTACACTCTACCCGGACATTATTAATCCTTTTATTCCTTCCAGATTGACATGGAATTTCAGTATTTTGAATAACACACAGAGAA
Organism: Ambrosia trifida; assembly: GCA_028751855.1. Lineage (NCBI taxonomy): Eukaryota > Viridiplantae > Streptophyta > Magnoliopsida > Asterales > Asteraceae > Ambrosia > Ambrosia trifida. The sequence continues at coordinate 191,585,743 of CM054122.1, read as the reverse complement.
TACGCATTCAGTACTCATAAACAAACATATCTCCTATCAATCAAAGATCCAGAACATAACAGAATAACCAAGTTAAAGTCAGAATAATTAAAGAGTATGATCCAAATGCTAAGTAGGCAAATCTAGAAAGCACATAAAGTTGATGGATAACAAGATCGGTTTTCAATAGTCAAAGGAAGATGGCCGGCCTCCTCCCCTTCTAGGGCGATCATACGGAACAGCTCTGTCTCTGTAGTTTCTTCCTCCATCATAGCGTACTGGTCCTCCACCTCCACCTCCGCCTCCACCTCCATACCTATCACTGCTCCTCCTTGGTCCGGCATCCCTATCGTAATCTCTTTCCCTGCCATAAGCGCTTGGTGGTGGTAGTGGTGGTGGTGGATAACGTTCCGGGGCTCCATACCTATCCCCTCCAAACCGATCTCCTCCACTGGGTACGTACCTGAATAAATCATATGAAGTGCTAAAACAGTCATTCTTGAAATGGAAAATGGCCAAATAGACTTTTCACTTACCTGTCATTAGCATAGCGACTGTTGCGGCTTCCATACTTGCTGTCTCTGTTGTCATAGCGGTCTCTATCACCAAAACGCCCTGCATCATATCTATCATCCACATAACGCTCACGGTCAGCATAGTGATCTCCACGGCCACGACCACCACTAAATCTAGGGCGGGAGGAGAACTGGCTGCCACCTCTGCCACCACCACCTCCAGCTGATGGGCAATCACGAGCCCAGTGTCCTGAACGGCCACACTTAAAGCACTCATCCTGCCCTAGAGATCTGTCACCTCCACCATAACCACCACCTCTACCATTGGATGGATAAGTACCACCATAACCATGATCTTGATCATCACCAGCCATTCTAGGCTGAGCCCTGTTGACTGAGATCACTCTGTCCCCAAGTTCACTTCCATGCATTTCTCTGATTGCATCCTCCATACCTCTCCTGTCTGAAAATGTTAGAAATCCAAATCCACGTGGACGCCCAGTGTCTCTTTCACGCATTATCTACATCAAAATCATTCTTAGTACCATACAACCATAGAAGTATCACACAACCCTTAAAGCAGGTTGTAAAAGTTTGAAACTGTAATATAGTTTATTATCACCTCAATATAATAAAAGAAAAAATACGTTATATAGTTATATAATTTCACTGTTTCATAATGGTAAAATATTGAAAAATAGATATTTTACTTGATTTATATCACAGTTATTACCTTTAGATCAAACTTGCCAACAAACTGACAGAGAACTTAATTCGCAGCTTTTTATAAAGACCAAGACGCTCTGTACCAATCACTTTATCAAATTCTTGCAATTCTTGTCGGTTTTAACTAAAAAATTATAATCTTAAGGATATTGCCAGAGAAACATACAGCACTTGGGATTATTTAACCACAGAAGTTCAGCTGACCATAGAGTTCTGAGACTTTGCTTTTGTTTTACCCTATATTTTTGTTAGGTTTTATGAAAGACAGAGTGCTCTATAAGGGCATCCACACAAATTTTTTCCTCTACTGCATAAATCTCAGCAGATATCCTCTTTAGTGGATTTCCCAATCTCTATATCAATCTCTTCTTTCACTTGAATCCATGCAAGGTATATGTTACTATCTAATATTTCAGAAAAAAAACATACAACACTTGAGATGCTTGACCACATAACCTTTTGTCTGTACACTTCTGACAGTTCAACTAACACTTCTCTTTGTTGACTTGTTGTTACACATTTGTGATTTAAGGCTGGAAGAGAAACGGTTCATCTCAGAAAAAAAGGTGCTATGTGCACACACTGATAAGAGACCAATTCAGTCCTCAGATGCTGGTTTAGCCATCACATATTTACCAGTTGCAAATTGTGACAAAAGGCAGTCATCTATCTTCAGTCTCTGTGACTATCGCCAGTTACGCACATTTTTGGTGTCGAAAACTACAAACCAAGTAGTTCTGGAAGATCAAACTCTTAAGGCTCACATTTCACAACCACCAAGCAACCGCTGCTCTTAACGTGGGGACTTCCATTTCCATGTAACATCAGTCACCTTGGAAGACAAATCTTGGAAAGATGGCACCAGGTAATTTATAACTTAATAAGTATACAGAAGCAACTCTTCAAGGGCCACATGTATACTAAACTAAAACTAACCATCAGATAACGCTCATGGACTGATCAAAGGAAACAAAAAATAAAACTTTACTCTACAGAGGGTACTAAAATAAACGAAGCTCCAGCTGAGCAGAAGATCAAACACCAACTCTAACTTCACTGTGTAAGCAGCTAGCAAGCCTCACACAAAGGACTGGTATGCATCCTAAACTTAAAAGTATATTATGGGGACCATCAATCCCGTTGTAGTGCACCTATATTTTAGTCAGCAGTGTCTGAAAAATTGCTCAAAACAGTAACAAAACATATGCATCACTCTTCCTGCCAAGACAGAGCATAGGCCTCTTAATCCTAAAGAACTTGTGGGTTAAGCCGAATAACGAAGATTTAAAGTTAAACAGCTCAATAAATGGCTGTGAAAAAACGGCAGGTGCAGCTAAATATTTGTACTCATCAAGCATCATTTAGACAACCACACATGAACTTTACAGGAAATACCGCCCAAAGTCGAATTCTCACTACTGGTCAACTGAGAAGAATATCACTTCCGGCCGAAACCCATCATGACATTGTTGTAATAATCTGCAGCTTCACAGAACCTCAAACTAATGGAAATGGCTTGCATACACCTTAAAAGAACAAATGGTTCCTACAACCTGAACAACTGGACACCGTTGCTGTGCAAAGTAACTTCCAACTAAACCCATTAACTACTGACTGAACTGAAAATCCATATAATGTTACAAACTTCAAAAGAACACCTTAAACAATATCTCAAAAACTTTGAAAGAACGGGATAGTTTTTAAATGAAAAGACATTTGGTTCTCCCCCTCTAAATACTAGTTTGTGGGTCAATCATCAAATTTCATGGCTCAGAAGTTGTTTTTTTCCTCCCAAAACTAACATTGTTTAGTTGCAAATAAGAACAACTGCAGTCAAGAATAACGTTTTTAAAATGGCATTCCAAAAACATTTGGTACTGTATACGAATAATCGGGCTTCGATTCTAATAAACAGATGCAGAACTTATGTCCATAACACGTAAGAAGATGCTTTAGCCTAGTTATATCTAAACCCCTTTTACTTATCAGCTGTTAACCACAGATCAAGACAAATGAAGCAAGTCCAAATTGCAATTGGATCTTCGCGTACGAATCACAACTACTCTTTCTCAACACAGATCACAAGTTTACTTATACAGACTTTTGCTATAAGCTTCTTACGAGTGACATTTTGCAACGTGGTTACATACATATTCTTTAATTCAACACAACCAACTGAACAAATCAAAGCATAGAAACAACGGTGACCTTCATCAATTCAACCCGACAGAACCAAAAACTCCCTGTAAACAAACCCGTCCTACGCAACCAAATATCAGAACCAGCACTCCAGCAAAGAAAACAAACAAAAAACAGATCAATAACATAAGGAAAAAAAAAAACACAGATTGCAATATAATAAAACTTACGAATGGCATTTTATACCAAAAAAAAAAACTCACTCAAAATACATATGTGTTTATCTACACACTACCTCATCAAATAATCTTTAACGCATAGGTAAGTAAAATCATCAATTATTCAATCACATGATATAAAAATTAGAAAATTAATAAACCTGAGAGTCAATGATTTTGCCGAAACGGTTAAAAGCGTCTTCAAGCTGATGCGGAGTGACGTCCCATGAAAGCCCTCCGACGAATATACGGTAATCAGAATCTTTCCCAGCCATCGATTACAACAATCAACAATAACTATAAAAACAATGTGTAATTCAAATAACGTGAATTAATCCAATCGGTTAACGAAACATTTATATATGAAATCAAGAAATTTACCTTTAATTGGACCTTTTGTTTGACGAATAACGTGTGATTGATTGGTGGTGTGTGTTTGGGTTTTAGGTTAAAAGTTGAAACCCTAGCAGAAGGGGTTGAATTAATACGAGGGGAAATGTAATCTAATAATCCCAACTTTGGGGGTTGGAAGGTAGCAGTCCCAACTTGAAACTTGTACCACAGCAGTCTCAACTTGTCAACCATTTTATTTGGTTGGTCCCAGACTAACTGAGGTTAACTTTTTCTGTTAAATGCCACGTGGGCATCCCACGTGGCAGTCCTACGTGGCAAAATCTGTCCAGTTGGCAAAAAAACGTGGGTCCCACTTGTTTTTTCAATTAAAAAAAATCTATTAATTATTTAAAAAAATCTTTAAATAATAATAAAAAAGAATTTATATATATATATATATATATATATATATTTATATATATATATATATATATATATATTTATATATATTTATATATATAGGGAATGGTTAGTTTGAGAACTCACATGAGTTGTGAGAACCATAGGAACTCTTCTGGACCATTGATCTTGATGATCTAATGGTTGATATTAAAAGATGAGGGTTTTTGTCTTGACTTGATTAATAAGTATTTTTTTAATCTAATAAATGGTCTAGAGGGTATTAAGGTAAAAACACCATGTGAGAGAAAATAATTAATATAATACAATAGTAATTGACAACTTGCAGGGACTACAAAAAACGATGAAACTTACAGGGACTAAAATAGAAACATTTAAATACACGAAGGACTATAATTGACAACTTGTTAAAAGATGAGGGTGACGGTTGTCACAGTCTCCCCTAGTTTAGAAAATTTCGTCTCGAAATTTACTTCAAGTAGAGGTTATTATGGAACAAAAGGTGTTATAAAAGTCAACTAGATTTTTCTTTAAAAATTTCATCACTTATAGATTGACAAAAATTAAAATGGTTGTCTAATACTCAAAGTAAAAGTTTCAAAATCTTTTGTCAATTGACCCAAGGTTAGAAAGTGGAGAGTTAAATGAGAAAAGTTTTTGGGAATGTATAGCGGGTGAGGGCAGAGGTACTAATGAAGCAGTCTCCCCTACTTTAAAAAAAATTTCTAACCGAACTTTATGAAGGACATGCAACAGGATTTCGACTAACAGAGAGTGTAAGAGTATACAAAGTTTAAGGGTTTCTGAAGAGGTGGTCAACAAGAAAAGCTCCAACAAAACTAATTGAAACTTATGTAAAATGTTCTTATTGAAAATTATAGCTATTAGTCAACGATCTAATGAAGAGGTAATTAGCAAGTAATGGGTAGGTTCTTGGTCAAACTCCCAGTCCGCTCCCGCAGTATCGTTTACGCTTATATATAGGGTGTACCGCAGCTAACCCACCACACTCCCGATACTTTGGACTCGTACTGATTTTCTACCAATAGCCTAAATAGAATTACACACCACCCTCGTGTACCTGTAAGCCCATGATTGCGTTCCGGACCGTAATCATCAATTTACCTTACACTAGGGTGTTATGCTTTTCCATAACCCTAACATGAAATAAATGTGTGCAACCAATATGTATTATCTACTGCAATGAAATAATGTTCAATCATGACATGGTTAGAGGTCCTTCCCTTTCGGGTTTTCCCGTTAACCGTAATGTGAATAACATGTAAGTATAAGACATGGTTAGAGGTTCTTCCCTTTCGGGTTCACCCTTAACCGGTAACTTCTGTTCACATCGTTGACTTTAAACACTCATATTGATAAACTCTGAGGTTTACACCGTTCCCCTCGGATTGAAGAAATACTCTAATCCGAGTCGTACGTGGGCACCGGCTTAGATCTCATACGAGTTATCAACTAGTATGTTCGTTGGCCATGATGATGCACAGAATAATGTAAGGTATAACAGGGTTTTGCTCAAAACAGAAAAGAAAATATGCATATCAAATATGCGTTCATGTAAGTATGCAAGTATAACATAAAATTTTGAATGAATGAATAGTATTATATAAATCGAGTAATTCGCACAGTCGCGCAAAATAAAAGTAAACGAATTCAACTCTTTCAAATAAACAGTGTGAAAAATAATCACAAATAACGTGTTAGAAATAACTATGAATAAAGTGGTGCAAAAATAATAAAGTTTACGGCAAATGGGAGTACGCAAAACAGACGTATAATCTACTGACATAAGGGTTTAAATTTAGTTAGTTTTACATATATGCATTATATGATAAAAGACATTTAGCAACATTTCGATAAGGATATGTCCAATGTTTAGACCAAAAGTTTTGCGACTGAAAGAGTGTAAGTGAAAAAGATAAATTATTGTTTATAAAACAAAATGTAGTTTTACTCGAACTTTGTGATATAGTTGAAAGTATAGTAGTGATGTATGAGAATAACTTTTTAGATTTAAAACAGCTTCACATGAAAAGACTTCGTAAGTACATACTATCATGTGTTTACAAGAAGTTGAGTTGAAAATTATCATAATGCATATTATCAGTCGCAAGTTTCTTTTCTCGAAAACCATATAAATCAAATGTGTTTTCAAAAGACCAAGATTTAGAAATGACGTGAATGATAAAAGTCAATGCGACAATAGTGTAAAAGTCACAAAGCATAAATGAAAATAGTGTAAGTTTTAATGCGATAATATAGCGGATAATAATTTTAATAATGATGATAAAAGAAAAAAAAAATCCAAAAGCGAATAATCAATGAGTATATAAAACATCAAGAGATGGAACTTAAAATCCAAATGTTAAACAAAACTTAAAAGTCATTGATGAAAAACGGAAAAATGCACAAATAGCAATAGCTATTAATAGAGAAAACTCAAAAGACATAATAACTTCATTATAGAAAATTATGATAAGAGTTTCAAACAACAAATGAACAAAATATATCAAAATGTGACACTGAAAAAAATTTCTAATGAAACTGGTGACTAGCCAAAGAGATTGAAATATTATTAATGACTTGTGGGGAGCGTACTTGAACCTATGAGTGAATGGTCATTTTTCCCGATTGCACATACCCCGTCACTGGTAAATTTCAAAACCTTTAGCGAGACTTTAAAACGAGATGTAGAAACAGATCCCTGAGATGTGGATTTCACTTCTAACTCAAAGATGTATTTCAAAATTGAAAACAATTGAGGAATAAAACCAATCACTAAGTTAAGGATATCACTCCCAGCTTAGTGGTTAAGTTTCTTTTTGAAGGAAATACTCTTTGAGGTGTGGATGTCACTCCTATCTCAAAGATATATTCCTAAGATAAATAATATATAGAGGAGTGAAACTAATCATCAAGGTATAGATACCACTCCTAACTTGATGATATCGTTTCGTTTGTGAAATACGAGTGTCTTCTTTACCAACAAGATATCGAAAGAATAATGAGAAATAATTATAACAACAATATCTTGAAAGAAAATAATAGGAAATAAGAGAAATATAAACGAGAGGACTCGTGAAAGTAAGCTTAGTTATAGACTAGGCTAAAAGGCATTCTAATAACCTAATTCCCTATAACCATGGCTCTGATACCAATCTGGAACACCCCAACCGATGGCGGAAACATCGAGGTGTCACGTAGTGACGATTGCTCAATAGCTCATGGTACTAAAGTGTAATTTTGAATACATTGATTAAATAATTTATTACATTGAAAGGAAATTACAGGATACAATAATTCTAAAGTGACAAGTCTAGCTAAAATACAATGTAGTCAAGACTGAAATATAAAATCCAAAAGCCTAAAAGAAGCGTCTCAAAACAACCTGAAACATGTACGAAAATGATTTGGTCAATACAAAATGTATTGGTGAGCATACCCTGTTTGATTAAATATAATAGGAAAAGTGTTTAGCAATTCATGTGCGGTACCATTTGCAATTATGTAATAAGTAATATCCGTTCAAAACCAAACCTAAGAATAATGACTAACACATGACTAACCAACTGAATAATGAACTAACAAGACAATGACCAAGATTCTCTTAACAGAGTCTCAAGGGGGTATACCATAGTACTATTCATTGAAAAGCTAGGCCGCCCAGCGGTTAATGATTTTGACAAGTCATAGACACACCAATTAACATAAAGCAAACACACATGAGAATTGCATTTAGTAAAAGAAATGGAATCTTGATAGTAAGTACATGAGTCACCCCAGAATAGTAAAACAGTAAAAAGGGGAAAGATATACTCACCTTGATTATGATGGTCAACGAGAGTCAATGAATTATACTTGATTCTTATTTTAGTTAAGCATAGAATATCACAAGAATTGAATCTTCAATTCATAAGCGAACCTAAACATCGTATTTTCTTAATTAGTTACATGATAATTTACTCGTCCAATCTATATGTTGGTAAGCATTCTCCGGCGACCAAGATTTCGGGTTAAAACTTATATCCTTTGATAATTAACGAAGAATGAATTTAGGTTACCAATAATTTAATTGTCAAAACATTATAAAGCGGTTTGGTACCTTCATATTCGTAGAACAAAAATAAAAATATCAATTAGGTTAGTTATAAGCGAAGATATATATTATGTTTATAAGTATTTCTTTTATACCCATCCATTTGATAACATCCTAGTTTAGTATCAACGTAGATCATATCAAAATAAAACTCCCATGTAATTAATTACTCTAAATTGTATTACTCGTAATTATGCACACACAAAAAAAAAATCATATTTAATAATGACTTAATTATGATATATTCATCAAAGAAAATATATCTACTTCTTAACCATCGTTTCATCTATTTGATAATTAAATAGACATAGGCCTATGTAGGAAAATTGTGTTGACATTACACAGTTAATATGCATCTAATAAAAAGGTGTATGAAATCACATGGTTGGAAATAAAAGAAAGGTCATTCGTTTTATCCGTTCATCTTTGATAAATAGCCGCCGGATTTTGATTCAAATTGATATTGTGTTCATACAAGCACTAGAGAGATAGGAATTAGTTTCATTACCTTATGTGTGAATGTAAGATCGATCGAAAGGTTGTAGGGTGCCAAATTCAATAGATGTAACAGGTAACTATCGGCTGCAACTGTAGCATGATGTAAGCCTTGGTTGGTGTCTCAAACAACAGTCGTTTGATGGCTGGTTGTGGAGTTTAACAGTGGCGGTGTATCGATTTAGATAATGTACGGTGGTGCTGCGAATGGTGGTGGTCTATGGTTCAAGATTGATAAAGGCGGTGGTTTTCTTATTTTCCAAGTGACCGATTAATCTTATAAGTTGCTATATATATATATATATATATATATCATGATTAGGAGTTACAAACTTGAATGATAATCATGTGGCTAATTACTTCACGCCGGTTACGGAATTTATAATGGCAATCATGACTTTTTGGTTTAGACTTAAAGGAAGATGATGGTCTAAGTGCAAAGAAAAAGTTACAAGATTTAATTCCAAAGTCTCAATTGCCACTGCTTCCATGATAGGAAAATCTACGCAAATAACCTTAGCTTTGTTTAAATATTATAAGCTCTTAGACTATTATAACACAACCATTTTACATAAAAGATGTTAATATTCTATTTAAATCTTATGGTTTTTACCCCTTTTTGTTTCTAGATAACTAATTTTGTAGAAAATCAAATGAAGTTTATTTCAATTGGACTTATAATAAAATATATTCCATTAAAGCAAATGTCTAGTAAATTCTATTAAAAACAATTAGCAGTTACAAGAACTTAACATCAATGATCATTCATTTAAAAAAAAAAAAAAAATTCAAAATCTATAACATAATTACAAACTTTGTATTAATGCTTTTAAAATTTCAGGTTGTTACAAAAACGATGAAACTTACAGGGACTAAAATAGAAACATTTAAATACACGAAGGACTATAATTGACAACTTGTTAAAAGATGAGGGTGACGGTTGTCACACCACCGCCGAACAAACACCTGCAACCACCCCTTGCACCAGAGGCGGACCACCATCACCGGACCACCGCCTTCAAAAAACCCATCACCGGATCCAGATCCACCACCATAACCCCCCAGATCCAGATCCACCACCATAACCCACCACCATACCCGTCGCTTTCACCCAGGCCTCCACCCCCCAAAACCACCACCACACACCCGTAAAAACACCACCATAACCCACCCATGACCTCCACAGCCATGAACCACCAAAACCCACCACCGTCTCCACTGCACCAGTCGCGTCGTCTTCATGTTCCAGCCACCACCGGCACCAGTCGTCTTCCTTATTATTATTATTATTATTGTTGTTGTTGTTGTTGTTGTTTAGAGAGAAGAAGAGAGAGAGAGAAAAGTTTAAAATGAGATAGAGAGAGAGCAGATCTTGATTTATATTATTATTATTATTTAAAAGTTAGTGGGGTTGGTTGGGTGTGGGGTGGGGTGGGATGTTATTGTTACTAAAATACCCTTAACTATTTGTGTGCAAAAGACTTTATTGCCCTTGATTAAAAAAAATACAAAAAAACTATAAACATGCTGATGTGTCACTTTGTGATTAGTCTAGAGGAGTTCTCAAGTTCTCGCAACTCGGGTGAGTTCTCAAATGAACCCAATCCTATATATATATATATATATATATATATATATACCCCTACATCTTCATCATCTTCACCACAACAACCACCTGCCACCACCGTCCACCACCACCATCTCCGACGACACCCACCACCACCACCACAAACACCACCACCACCACAAACACCACCACCACAAACACCTCAAAACCCATTACCCAAATCCACCCACTATAACCTTCCACCACTGCCGATAATATCAGACGCCACCACCATAACCTAACCACTATTCTCCCACCTCCATTCTGTAACCCATCACAACAATCAACATCCTAATCGGACTCCTAATCTGAACCCTAACAGGCCGCCGCCGCCGGTGGTGGTCGAATGAATTAACTGAAATCTGATATGTTTTGTGTATTGTTTTGTAATCTGTAGTTATATCAGGTGGAGAATCAACCACGAGTAGGAGGAAGAGGAAGGAAGGGGAAGATGAGTGAGTCGACTCAGCACGTGAAAGGTCACCATCACGAACAGATGCATAGCAACAGAAGTTACAGAAGTGGTAAGGAGTTCGTTAATGGGGGAAAGGTGTACTCTAATGGTGCTCATGGTAAAGTTGGGTCGGGTATGCGAGCTATTTTTCTTAACGGGCCGGGTTCCCGGAACGTGACTAGTGGGTTATCAGATTAGAGAGGAGTGAGTTTGAACGGTGGTGGTCGGTGGGTAGTTGGTTGTGGTGGCAGGTGGTTGGTGGTGATGGTTGTGGTGGTGGGTGGTACAAAGACAGAGAAAGAAAAGAGATGAAGAGATGATGATGATGAAGATGTAATATTATATATATATTATAATTCTTTATTATTATTATTATTATTATTATTAAATTTGTGGGTCCCACTTTTTTTTAAAGAAAAATAATTATATTTGATTAAAACATGTGGGCCCCACCTCGTTTTTTGACAGATACACCAATCTTGCCACGTAGGACTGCCACGTGGGATGCCCACGTGGCATTTAACAGAAAAAGTTAACCTCAGTTAGTCTGGGACCAACCAAATAAAATGGTTGACAAGTTGGGACTGCTGTGGTACAAGTTTCAAGTTAAGACTGCTACCTTCCAACCCCCAAAAGTTGGGATTATTAGATTCCATTTCCCCTTAATATGAAGAAGTGCGATTGGCTCTTCAAGGATGTTTAGTTTTGACAATTTACACCCTTTACTTTTAAAATTTTACGCTTTTTAATGGGATTATAAAAATAAACTTTACAATCGTTCGTGGAAAATCATGCTTGTGGATGGACAATTTCATAAAATATGAACATAAACGATATTCTTGGTGTTCATAGACAGTGACGGACCCATGACTTTTTTTAGAGGGGAAATTGGGAATTTAACTTATAAATAACATTGATTCTTTTTTTTTTTCATTGGAGACGGTTGCCCACATGGGTTCGATGCTGTACATGGCGTCAACCACGTTCATCCCGCAACTTATCATTGTAAGTGTTGTTATAAGATCATACAATGGGAAACCATAACTAAAACTTACTGTGAAGCCATATGATCTGTTACTACTGAAAAGATTTGTCGCTAGCATCGTAAAGAGGATTTTTTTTCATATGCAAACATTTGTCGTCTTTCTTCTCTTATAGATATATGAATAAGATGTATAGGATAAACCTCATGTAGGAAACATTAACACAATTCATAATTAACAAAACAAATTACAATATGAAAGAAAACAAGTTATACATGTTACACATACCAATATTAAAAAACAAATACTCTATCAATTAATATAGTTTGTCTTTCCATATATCCTTCTATCTCATTCATGTATCTTCTCGGATCCTTCAGCTTGACACTCCATTCTTTGTAGATAAGCCATATAGTAATCTTTCAAATATCCATTATGTCGACAATCACTTGATCTTTGGAGCATAATATAAATATAAGATTAACAAACTAAAGACAGACATGATTCACATGAACAATATATAAGATGCATGTAGATCAGCATCAACATCCGACCTTAGCTCAGTTGGTAGAGCGGAGGACTGTAGTGTTAACATCATAGCCATCCTTAGGTCGCTGGTTCGAATCCGGCAGGTCGGATTTTTTACCTTTTTTCATATTATTATAATTAACAGTATATATGCCCCACATGCAAATTATTGTATAGCTTTCCACTTTATAAAAGTTGCTATGAAGTTTCGACGCAAAGAAAATATATCTAAAACAGGTTCTCACATAAATCTGCCAATTGATAAATGATACACACCCAATAATTTAATTTCATTCGATCAACGACCTCTCTCTCCTCACTCATACATCGCACAATAAGCAATTATACACCTTCCATCTATGGATTCCGAAGGTTCTTCTTCGTCTTCATCTTCAACTGGTCAGCTGAACCATAACGTGTTCTTGAGCTGTGGCGGTGAAGATACCCGCAAAAGTTTCACAGATCATCTCTACGTAGCTTTAACCCAAGCTGGAGTTCCCACCTTTAAGCATGATCAACTTCCATTGGGACAGAATGTATACTCCGTGTTGCGTAAAGCAATCCGGGAATCTAGAGTTTCGATTGTTGTGTTCTCGAAAGAATATGCTTCTTCTGAGTGGTGTCTTGATGAATTGTTGGAGATTATTAAATGCAAGGAGAAGTTGGGGCAGTTGGTTATGGTTCCAGTGTTTTATAACATTGGTTCGGATGATGTAGGTGAGCAATCGGGGGCTTTTGCTGATGCGTTTGCGAGGCATGAGGCGCGTTATGTGGATGAGATTGTGAAGGTGGAGCAATGGCGATCGGCTTTAAGGGACGCTTCCAAGTTACCTGGTTGGGATCTGCAAGACTTTGCTAATGGGTATGCCTTTGATTCTGCCATTTACTAGATATTTAGGATTAATTTCTTGCTAATGATTGTAACAGAAAGCTTTGATCTCAATGGTAGAAATAGACATTTAACAATTATTGATCCTAGGGATGCTTATAAGAATTGTTGATGTTATTTGATTATGAACCTAAGGCATCATCATCATCATCATCATCATCATACTCAGTTAATTTCACCTATAGCAAAGCTAAGGCAGGGTCTAAGGAGGGTAAGATGTAGACAGCCTTACCTTTACCCCTAAGAATAGAGAGGCTGCTTCCGGTGAGACCCCCGGCTCGATGTGGTTTGGTATCAAGCCTTGGACATAAGGCACAGAACATTTAGCAATCGCCAATCGGGACAAACCCGATCGGTGCATATACCCCTTTGTCTTTTGGCTATCCACGCCACCACATGATGCATGATTAACCGTCCATCATTTTTAACGTTATTTTCACGAAATTAGTAAAATAACGTTAAAAACTAGTGCAACTTTACTTTTGCCCCCCAAGGGTCACACATATATACATTATATGCGCACACCGTAAGTGGGGCGTAATTATGAACCTAAGACAATTGTTGAAATGTTGAACGGAAAAGGGTTACTTGATACACGCACGGACGAAGCATACTTGGGGCCAGGGGGGTGCCCCGGCCCCCCTTGTTTTTTGGCGCAGTGGTAGAAATTTGCGATTTCCGTACGCAAATTGAGTCTGGGTTGACTCCGGCCCCCGCCGATTTGATCTTCCGGCGGCCCCTACCGATCGGAAAAAAATTGAGTCCGGCCCCCACCGATGTAATCTTCAAGCTTCGCCACTGTACACACGCCTAGTAAATTTGGACTTAACAACAAAGGGTAATAAGGATAAATATTGATACATGTTAGGATGTGTGGAGTTTATGGTCATTGATCCCTGTTCTTATTTCATGCACCAACACCCAATTCATCAGTAGTAACTTACTACTGATAAGTTGGAATTTAGTCCATTAGTGGCGAATGGCCATCGATAGCAACTGATCATCAGGTATTGGTAAATGGGTCGGTGGTAACTAGCAAAGTTTAAAAGAACAGAAACGAGCCTCGAGGCGTTTTCCCTTCGCCTCATGAGGCGTAAGCCTCGAGGCGAACCGACGCGAACCGAGGCGTAAGCTCGAGGCGCAGTCAAAAAATAAATATGAAAATTATGTGTCTATAAAAAATAAAATACTTGACTTAAGTCTAAAACATCAAAAACACACATCAAAAATAAAATAGTTGACCCAAAAAATCTAAAATACAAAAAAAAACATATCAAAAACACCCTAAACCACCCGAGGCGCATATTTTCTTAGCGCCTCAGCCCTTGAGGCGTATGTGCAATCTGAACCCCATGAGGCGCGGCTCAGACTCGTTTTCTTAGAGTTTCGCCTCGAGGTGCACCTCGAGGCGTACGCCTCACCCGTTTTTTTAAACCATGGTAACTAGTCATTAATGGTGTCTGAATTACTAGTGAGGGCTTTCCTCTAATGTAACTCTCCAACTGTCAACAACAGTTGTAAACTTGTAACAGTCAACTGTAGCGTTGTGATAGTTTAGTTTGTTCCCTATGTAAGGAAGGTTTTTGTTCTAATTTTGGTACATGTTTTTCATACCAAAATTTGTGTTACTCTTTGAATTATCCGATTTACAGAGATGTCGAAATTCAATATGAAAGCGATTTAGAGAGAGATCAAAATTCAAAAACCTACAGCCATTTATGAGTAATTAAGACATGTAAATTAACCATCATTTTCACTAGGTTGCTTATGGTTTGTACAAACATTGCCAGGTATGAAGCGAAGTTCATTCAAGAAATCGTTAGGCACGTCCTTGAAAAGGTAAAGATTACGAAAATACATGTTGCCAAGCATCCAGTGGGATTGGAATTTCGTGTGAGAAAAGTCCTTTCATTACTCAAAATCGGCTCAAACGATGTGAAGATGGTTGGTATATATGGTGTGGGCGGTGTAGGTAAATCAACCATTGCGAAATCTCTCTACAATTCATCATTCCACCTATTTGAAGGTAGTTCCTTTATTGCAAACATTAGAGAAGTTTCCGAGCAGTCAAACGGACTAGCTTGTATGCAAGAACAACTTCTTTCTCAAACACTCAAGGGCAGGAAGGTAAAGATTTCAAATGTTCATGTAGGAATTACTTCCGTACAACAAAGACTCTGCTACAAAAGGGTTCTCGTTGTTCTTGATGACGTGGATCACTTAAGCCAGCTTGAGGCGTTGGCTGGACACAAACATTGGTTTGGCTTAGGAAGTAGAATAATCATAACGACTAGGAACAAACATTTGCTAACTCAAGCCAGAGTAGATGAAAATTTTATGGTCAAGAAGTTAAACCGCAACGAGTCTTTGAGGCTATTTAGTTGGCATGCTTTTAAAAGACCTTTTCCTTTGGTTAATTACAAGAAACTTTCTACTCAAATTGTGAACTACTGTGGAGGGCTTCCATTAGCTCTTGAGGTTTTAGGTGCTTCTTTGCTTGGGCAGACAAGAAAAGAACTTTGGCAAAGCACCTTGGAGAAACTGAGGAAAATTTCTCCAGACAAGATTACCGAAAAGCTTAGGATAAGCTTTGAGACGCTCGATGATGATACAATAAAGGATATCTTCTTAGACATTGTGAGATCTCAGGATCGTTTGAGGGAATGATTGAGAGAAACTAAGTGTTTTATAAACAAAGAAAGTTTCATACAATTTACAAATGATGGGGTACAAGCCTATTTATACTTGGCTAATGGGTGTGTCTCTAATAGACATGACCCTTCTAACTATAATAACTAACTTGTGACACAATGGTTCACTTATTTCTATTCTAGACTTATGATATATAATATATACTTATGATAAATCAAATATTATATGCTAACATTCTCCCCCTTAATTTTGATTTATCTTTAATACTTCACAATAGGGTCTTGATGATCTTCATTGCGTCTTGCTTATAGCATTACTGGTCCAACTTCTTCACATTGAATTAGATGAGCTTCCTCCTTTTCTTTTAGTTTTGGACATTCGTGTTTGAGGTGTCCAAAATCATTGCAATTGTAGCATCTTATATAGCTCTTGTTTTGTTGGTACCTCCTGTTGTCTTTGTTTCTCCAAGTCTTCCAATTTTTAGCTTTATCACGTCCTTGACTTGAATTTGTATGACCACAATGTTCACATTTATCTTCCTTGAATTTTCCTTTAGCATCTTCTTTGGTGAATAAGAGTTTACTGTGTGATTCACCTTCTTCTGGTTTCTTGATGCGTTCTTCGTATGCCTTTAATCTTCCGATAGCTTCTTGAAATGGCATAGTATTAAGATCGGCAAACTGTTCGATTGCAGCAACAATTTGGATGTACTTTTCTGGTACTGAACTGAGTAGTTTCCTTACTAATCTTTTGTTATCAATTGTAGATCCAAGATTGTTAGCTTGTGAGACAAGTTTACTAATTTTGCCCGTAAAATCATCTAGTGATTCTGAGTCTTTCATCTTTAGAGCTTCAAAGTCTGATTCGAGTGTTTGCATTCTTGCTTCTTTGACTCTGTCTGGTCCTACATATCTTGCTTTCAAATCTTCCCAAATGTCTTTAGCGTTTGTATGATGAGCGATTTGAAATACTAGTTCTTCTGGCATGGCTTGATAAAGATAAGCAATAGCTTTGGCATTTTTCTTTGCATCGACTTCGCCTGTTGGTTCTATTGCTTCCCAAATTCCATGTACGTTGAAGATTGCTCTAACTTTTACTGCCCAAATAGTGTAATTCGTCGGACTTAGAGTTGGGCATTGGAAGGTCATTGGCGTTCCTTCTTCTCTTATGACTTCCTTCTCCTTAGTCATTGTTCGTGTCTTCTTTTTCTTCTTTCCAATATTGGTAAATACACTAACGTAACTTTAACTTCTTTGGTTTCGGATTGATTTGATATTATACTTTGCTAGCCTCGGATCAAATCAATATCAACCTTGCTTTGGATTAATTTGATATCAGCCTAAATGACTTCGGATCAAATTATCTTCTTCGGGTTTTTCGGTCGCGTAGCGAATCAAAACCTTGATTCCGAGAATAGTAACGGGGTCTTTCGGTCGTTTAAAACGAATCAAAACCAACTATTCCTTTTTTACCACAACAATAACGGGGTCTTCGGTTGTAAGACGAATCAAAACCTACCAACTGGGTCTTTCGGTCGTCTAACAAATCAAACCAATTGTTGCGCGCCGAGAACAGTAACGGGGCTTTCGGTTGCCGGGCAAATCAAAACCAAAACGGGGTTTTTCGGTTGTCAAGCAAATCAAACCAACTGTTCTAGGAACTGGTCCTTCGGTTGCAGGGCAAATCAGAACCGTTCCTCCTTTTTTTTTGTTTTTTTTTCTTTTATATAACAAACTTAATTAACATTTCTTTAAAACATTAAATTTATGTTTGTTTGTTTCAAGTAAACAAAAAACTTTTAAAAACTTTCAAACACTTTTAAGTGATTGATTTTCGATTATAATATTAAAAAAACGATTTGATTTCTCTTTTAAAAAAAACGGCTTTTTTTTTTTACTTTACAAAAACTCAAGATATGATTCTTTATAATTAAATCTGTTAAGTTGACTTCCAAATAAAAGTCAATAATAGTTTACTGACTTGAAAAAAACAAGATCTTCTCTTTATCAAACTAATAACGTGTATGTTGAATTTCAAGAAGTCAAACTGCTAACCCTTTTTTTTCGAACAAAATCCGTTTCCCTTTTTTTTAAATCTTACTGAACGAATTTCGATTTCTGGATTTATTCTAAGATCTTGACTTTGATCTGTTGTTCCTAATCAGTTATAATACTAATTTCTTTTAGTCAAAAAAAAAAACTTTGAAAAAACAGAGTATTGCAAAAAGTGTGGTCAAAGGATTTTGAACACAACAATTTTGTATCCTATTAATAGTACAAGATCAAGGGATAGGGTTTGAAACCGTTTGATCAATGATTTGTGATGTAGCGTTGTGATTTCGAGATCGCCGGAATCGTTCGCCGGATTTTTCTTGTTTCCGATGAATACTTAAAAACGGTTATGGGCCTTAATTCGTTGATCCTTTGTGATCTTTCTGTTCTGGAAATGATTACTGAATTGAAAAATATGATCTTTATCAACGATTCTTGATCCGAAACGGTTCTGCGTTTTTGTCCGTAAAACAGAGGATGCGACTATTGGTTCTTGTTCTTCGATTTGAGTATCGTAACCGTTGATAGCCTGTGCTCTGATGCCAAATGTGAGATCTCAGGATCGTTTGAGGGAATGATTGAGAGAAACTAAGTGTTTTATAAACAAAGAAAGTTTCATACAATTTACAAATGATGGGGTACAAGCCTATTTATACTTGGCTAATGGGTGTGTCTCTAATAGACATGACCCTTCTAACTATAATAACTAACTTGTGACACAATGGTTCACTTATTTCTATTCTAGACTTATGATATATAATATATACTTATGATAAATCAAATATTATATGCTAACAGACATCGCATGTTTTTTCATTGGAATGGATAAAGATTATGTGACTGATATATTCAACGGTTGTGGTTTCTTTCCCTCGGTTGGCATTAGCATCTTGATTGATAGATGCTTGCTGAAAGTCTGTGGAGAAAATAAGCTTAGAATGCATAATCTAGTGCGAGATATGGGAAGGAAAATTGTCGATGAAAAATTCCCTTATGAACCTGAAAAACGCAGCCGAATTTGGTCTCAAAAAGACGCAATCAATGTGCTAAGAAGATACAAGGCAAGAATAGTTTTTCACTTATTGTTTACTAAATGAAACAGTTTAGAAAAATGAAAAACCTATATGTGACATGCATATATCCTCATTTTATCGCAAACTTTTGTAGGGCTCACAAGCAATTGAAGGTCTTACCTTGGACTTATTGAAGCCAATGCATCTGAGCACTAAAGCATTTGAAAAGATGCACAGGTTAAGATTACTTCAAATCAACAATGTACATCTAGATGGAAACTTTGAAGGTTTATTCCAAGAGCTGAGGTGGCTTTGTTGGCATCACTGTCCGTTGGACTATTTGCCTGATGAATTCCATCCTGAAAAACTTGTTTTCCTCGACACACAACATAACTGCTTTAAAAAACTCTGGCAGGGAACTAAGGTACAAATTCGCGCTTACACACGCCTATTTTAATTTTTTTCGTTACTTGTTTCCTTTACTTTTAAGTTCTACAGATATACCTTAGATGCCACTCTTTATGTATATAAGAGGTGGACATTCATCACATTTCCTTATGAAAGTGATTTTTAACGCATATAAGCTTCTAAATCTTTTATTACTGGCATAATATAATTTACGTAGTCATATATGGCACGTTAATTGTCAAAACAAAATATATAATTAATATTGGACAAAATTTGTTTATGTCAACCCAACTTGACCCGTTTCAACCTATACGAGAAGTTACCTTTTTAGGCCTGTTACTCAACCCGTCCAAACATCCATTTTTCCATGTCTAATTTGTTTCTTGATTTGGTCTTTTACAGTTTCTTGGGAACTTGAAGATTCTAAACATTAGTGAATCTGAATCCCTCACCACAACCCCCGATTTCACCGGTGTCCCCAATCTTGAAAAGTTGTCACTTATGTCTTGTCCACAATTGTCAAATGTGGACAAAACAATTGGATTTCTGAGTAAGCTAAACAGTCTTAATCTGGGAGAGTGCAATAACCTCAAAAATCTTCCTAATAGCATCTGCAATCTTAGATCCCTGCAAACATTATCCCTAGGTCTATCCTCAAAGCTGGAGCAACTGCCTGAGAAATTAGGAGATATGAAACAGTTGAGGGATATTAATCTTGCTGCAACTGCAATAAAAGAAATACCTGATTCCATAGGATTTTTAAGCAATCTGAATAGACTGGAATTGTCATTATGCAAGAATCTTAGAGGTCTTCCAAGTAGCATATGCAATGTGGGGTCACTTGAATATCTGTCCATGAATGGGTGCTACAATATGGTCAATTTACCTGAAGATATCGGTAACATAAAATGCTTGAGGGTGCTTAATGTTATTGGAACCGCAGTTGAACAATTACCTGAATCCATTGGACTTTTAGGTGAATTAACCAAGTTACATTTGGATAAATGCAAGAATCTCGCAAGTCTTCCAAACAGTATATGCAATCTCATTTCACTTGAAATTTTCAGTCTTGGTTTCTGCCTAAGAATTGGATTAGGTGAGTCTGCTCAAATGTGGGAGAAAAGCTTATTAAATCTTACGCGTTTAGATCTCAGAGACTGCAATTTATCTGAAAAAGATATTCCGAATAATCTTGGGGCGTTTTCCTTTCTGAATGAGTTGATTTTAAGAGGAAATAATTTTTGTAGCCTACCCGCAAGCCTTGGTCAGTTATCCAATGTGCTTACCCTTGATTTGTGTTAATGCCGATACCTTCAATCAGTCCAAGTGTTTCCTCCTAATCTAAACCTCTTGATGTTAAATGATTGTTCAGCACTGGAAAAACTCACATTGTCAACATTAGAATATCTGTCGTTCATGGAATTAAAAAACTGCAGTAGCTTGGTTGAGATTCTGGGCTTAGAGAACCTGTATTTGCTCAGAGAAATACACTTGGAAGGCTGCAGCAGCCTGCCTACTGCATCTACGACAAGTTTGATACAGGTTCTCTTTGTGTATCTGTGTGTGCGCCAGTGCGTGCCTTTAATTAAAGGTTGCAATGTTGACCCGTTTTCTTATTAATGTGTTGGTTTGGGTTATGTTTTATACTGAATAGTCAATAAAAAAACACAAGATAAAATTATATTTTAAAACGAGTAAAAGGGACAAGAAAGTATGTGTGAGTCAACCCTACTCATTTCAACCATCGTCATAAAAATGACCCATTTCAACCTGAACCCATATTAATTTGTTACTCGCTTACCAAAAGAAAATATTACCAGTGGTAGATCTAATATCTTGTCAATCTCAGTTTGATGACTGATTTTCTATTGAACAGGGAGACTTCAGGATTGTGCACAGTTGTGCAATTTACTTTTCAAGGATGGGGATTCCTAATTGGTTTGGATATCAAGATACGGGGAATTCTTCAATATATTTCGATGTGCCTGTAGATTTCAAACATGATCAATTGCAAATGACAGTTTGGGCTGATTATTCATTTGGTAAACTTAATGATCGTATGAGGCGATGTAGGTTGCGTATCACTAACATAACAAATGATGATGAACTGACTTATGCACTTCGGGGTAGCTCCTTTGAAGCAGGGTCATGGGTGTGGCATATACCATCAGATTACCCTATTAAGGGTGGTGACAAAATCAAGGTTTCCATAGACATGAAAGACACGGGTGTCAGTGAAGCAAAAAGATTGAAGGATGATATGACTGTAGAAAAGTATGGAGTTCATATAGCAAAAAAGAAACAAAGTAAACATAACGAAAACCTTGGAAGTACCAGCAAACCATTTAAAAGTTGTAAAACCATTGAGATAATGGAATTGGATTGACCAAGCCCTTGCAGAAGGGTATGAAGTACTATGATTGTTAATAACAAACACTGCTCAAAGATGACTGAGTTTTCTTACATGTTACAGTTTTTGAATTCTTTTCGTTGTGTTTGTTCAATCTTTCCATAGTTGTACAATAGCAGCAGGTATGGATCTTATACGCTTCAAGATATCGTGCCTACAGATCTTCATAGTGCTGACTTTGTGGAGTCCATTTTGCTGATCTTTTTAAGTTTCGGTACAGGTTTATCCTACTTGAGGAGGGGCTGAACAAAGGTTCTGTTTTCTTGAGTTTATTACCTATTAACTGGGAAGTGTAGCTGCTGCTGCTGTTTTGGGCCTCAAGTTTTTGAGCAATAAGTACAAGTCATACACATTGACTATTTAATTAAATTTTGTGTATTTTGTAGTTGTACTTGTATGTTTACATGCACGTGTATACGCACGTGAACATTCTTGTTATTTAAATACATGACAGAATCTAAGGGGGCGGTGGGGGTGTTGACCGATATAGATTAAGTTTCCAACTTACCATAATTCATTTAACAAAGATTAACTAAATCAAATAATATAATGTCAACACCAGGTATATATAAGTTTTATGCCATTATGCGGCGGTTCTCAACACTTTTGGTTGTGTATTGCTAACGTTCGTAGAGGGTCTTTTAGTACATATATAACAAATTCAAAGTATAAAAGTGTATGAGCACATACATGTTGGTTCAAAGAGAATTACAAGAGATGAATTGAAATAAATGAACTGAACACCTAAAAAAGGAAAACACAGGCATATTAAATGACGACGTATCCGTTTTTTCCAGCAACAAACTCCAAACATTTACTGCTCCTTATCGTCCATTTTCCAGCTAACTTAGTCAACCGACAACTTCTTACCAATGACCCGTTAACTAATGGATGACCCATTTACCCGTTGACCCGTGACCCATTAAACACTATATTTGTGTAAAAGTGTTTCCAATTCATGAAACAGACGAACAGCATGCCCTACATTTTCCCCCATGTCAATACCGCTGAAGGAAACCCAACCCAATCCAACCCATGTAAGGAAATAAGCAAAAACTGCAATACTATCAGTCAATCCAAACAGTATGGAAACATATTTATTTCGCCACTTATGCCAAAAATACCTGTCAAATATTATTTTTCAAAAAGCCAAACACACATTTTGTTTGTAAATAAATTCATGTACCTACAAAACCAACATTCAAATTCGATAACAAGGAAACTACAACCAATCATGACCTTCGCGTATTAGGAAACTGAGATGGTGGTAACATTCCTTGAAGCACTAGTAAACGATGCATGCTCTCCATCTTTTGAGCCATCTCTCTTTGAGTATTCTCAAAATGAGAAATCTTCTCGGCTACTTGCGCGGCTACTCTAGCCTCTATCTGCGCCTCTACTTGTGATTGAACCAACAGTTTCATTTCATCTAAAGATGTTATATTTGTTGAAGATGAGCTGGCACCAAAAACATCACAAGGAGGTAGTCCTGCACCAAAGGTCCTCACACACTCTTGTCCACTAGACCTTATTAGATTACTGAAAACTTGTTGTTTGGATGAATCACTATTTTCCTCTGCTTGTGGTACCGCATTCCACTTTTTATTCATCCTTTCCTGAGAAGGAAATAAACATCACATTCATAATGGTGAATATTTAACCGTATATGCATGAAATGTACGTAAACAAGTGTTCATACACGCTTGTCAAGTATTTATTGTGTAAAATACTAATCCCGGGCTCCTGTGGTTCTTATTACCAACAAGAGACAATAACTATGAATGGCAAGTGAAGCATTAAAAACAAGTATGATCAGATTTTGAAAAACAGGTTTAACGAGTCAAAACGTTGTATTCCATCCAACTTTTCTCACTTTGCCTTTTGAATATTTTTCTGAAATACAGAACAAGAAGATTGACATTCTTTATTGTCACATTGATCTTCCACGATAAATAGAGGGTTACTGAAAACATTGATTTGAAATGAAACCTGATAATGGAAAGGGCTATGTGAGTGTAGGCTTAAATCTAATGTATCATGGGACTCGAGTGTGGCACCCCATGCTGTTTTTGGCATTCTAACGGGCTCATGCTGTTCACTCCAAAAAGATGATCCTTTTTTCGAACTGTTGTTAAAAGTTTCTTGAGCACCACTACCATAGGTTTTTTCCCACCTTTTAAAAATTTCTAAATACATGTTGCTTGATGCATCCTGAAAATTGAAATTCAAATATTTAAAATTTCAGTAGCCAGCCCATTTAATTCATAATTTGAATCCATAAGCATTGCGTGCAGCTATAAATACTTGCGCACTAACCTGTGAGCCCGCTTCACCATTATCTGATGTTTTTCCTATACACGAATTCTCCTCTATGAACTTTTTTACTTCGACTAGTGACCTCATAATCCTATTGGACTTTGGATGTCGATAAGTCTACATAGATTAGCAATTTTGTTTTTGGTTACCATCATTGATAGCAAAGTATAAACAAAAAGATAGTTCAGAGGATGAGTGGTTAATTACCTTGTCAACTGGTCTATATTTTCCATTATTTTCTTTACGCTTCCGTTTCTCAACAGTCCACCCTTTTAAATTTATTAGCAGTTCCTGCGGATCTATAGTAGTTTCATCTTTTTGTCGGCGTGAAATTATCTGTTGAAGAACACAAAAAATGGTCACAGTAATATACATAAGCTATATGCAGATGCAAAAAATATAAATTGTAAATTTGATGACATAGTAGCTATGTTATGCAAACAAAAGAAATCAGATCTACCTCATCGATGTTGTTGGATTTATATAATTCGAGAAGGCTGAACTCCTTTTCCGTTTCCACCTCCAATTCAGAAACGTTGCATCTTTTTCTCTTTCGCGTTGATTCATTTCCCTGCATGTGGTCAGTGGTTTTGGTTATTTTTCTTAGAACACAATAATCAAAACATCATAGACATGAAAAACTAGAACATGAAATGGAATACTTAAATGAAAAATAAAAGAGTTACGTCCTAAACTTGAGCCCCTAAATTCAGCATTTTGACTTTTGACTTTGACCTTGAGTTTGACTCACTATTAGCATGTTCTTATCAAATTCTCAATTCCATGAACAACTGGATAATGTATATGCATTATATGTGCTAAATATTAGTTGCTTTACTAATTAAAGTAATACGCAAAGTTATATCTTGAGTTTAAATGCTTCAATCCTCAAAGATATAAGACCCCTGAACTATTGAATCTATCGACCCGAACTATCGTTGCTTTTATGCGTTTACTATTTTAAGGAGAACATTCGTTAACATATTGGTTATTAACAACGATGCAGTAACTTGTAGCATTTAAGGATTACTACCTCAAATGCGCCAGACACTTCTTGTGGTCTCCACCATGTTAGTGGCTCTGCTGTGATGATATTATTTGGGCATTTTCTCCAGTTTTGCGCTTCCTGTACTTGCAACAACATATTATAACAACAAAATAATAAACGTTGTTCAATTAGTATAATTATACTAGATAAATAATATAAAAAAATTAAACAAATTATTTTCAGTATAACTATGCTATTAGAGTAGTCACAGTAATTATTCCAGAATTTTCTTGAGTAATTACGTAATTATACTATT
This sequence comes from Ambrosia trifida, assembly GCA_028751855.1. NCBI lineage: Eukaryota > Viridiplantae > Streptophyta > Magnoliopsida > Asterales > Asteraceae > Ambrosia > Ambrosia trifida. The sequence goes on along the minus strand of CM054122.1, from coordinate 191,560,190 downwards.
TTTTAGATTTAACTACTAAAATATATAATGTTTAACAAAAATTGTTAATACCTATATGTAGGATAAAACTCATTTGTATAAGAACCTTACTCTATTAATAACCTAGCAAGATGCTAGCAACACAATATACCCTAAGAAACAACTGGAAGAATGAAACAAAAAATTACACCAAAAAGAACACTTATAGATCATGAGGTTTTGCTCGATTTTTAATCCAAATAAAAGCGTTCGCGTCATCTCCTCGTCACATTTGATATATATGGGGAAATTTTATCAGGATATCACCTAATTTCATATCTTTGAAGAAATTTATCTATGGCAATCTATCTACCTAAACGCATTAACGCGCCGCAATAGAGTACATGATCTATCTACCTAAACAAGGTATATCTTTGTGTATATAGCCATGCCATTATCCTGAAATAATCAAATGTTAAAGTCAAAAACATATATTGCAATCATCAAAAACATTTTAAAGTCAAGAACATTATTGCAACCATCAAAAAAGTTCTTGGTATAGTTTTGGTTCATACATTTTAAAAGTAAAAAACATATATTGCAATCATCAAAAAGCTAAACATCCATTTTGTATATACATAATAAAAAAAAAAAAAAAAACCAAACAAACAAACATTATAAGCCGATAACAAGGAAACTACAACCAGTCATGATCTACGCGTATTAGGAAATTGAGACTGTGGTAACATTCCTTGAAGCATTAGTAAACGATGCATGCTCTCCATCTTTTGAGCCATCTCTCGTTGAGTATTCTCAAAATGAGAAATCTTCTCGGCTACTTGTGCGGCTACTCTAGCCTCTATCTGCGCCTCCACTTGTGATTGAACCATCATCTTTATTTCATCTAGAGATGTTATATTTGTTGAAGATGAACTGCCACCAAAAACATCACAAAGAGGTAGTCCTACACCAAAGGTCCTCACACTCTCTTGTCCACTAGGCCGCGTTAAATTACTGAAAACTTGTTGTTTGGATGAATCACTAATTTGCGCTGCTTGTTGTACCACATTCCGCTTCTCATTCATCCTTTCCTGAGAAATAAACATCACATTCATAAAGGGGTCCTTAAGAAGAACCATTAAGTAATTTACAGGGACAGAAAGAGGTGGAGGACATGAACCTGATAACGGAAAGGCCTATGTGAGCGTATGCTTGAATCCACCGTATCATGTGACTTGAAAGTGGCGCCCCATGCAGTTTTTGGCGCACCAATGGCCTCGTGTTGTTCACTCCAAAAAGAAGATCCTTTTGTTGAACTGTTGCTAAAAGTTTGTTGAGCACCATTACCATAGGTTTTTTCCAACCTTTTAAAAATTTGTAAATACATTTTGCTTGGTGTATCCTGAATATTGAAATTCAAATATTCAAAATTTTATTAGCCAGGCCATAGCCATATAATTATAAATTAAGTCGATAAGCATTGTATGCAATGATTACTGAATACAAATGTACATACTAGTTCCCTGATCTATACATCCAGTAAAGTCTTATGCTTCGTGACGCTAAAAATATTAAACAAATAGCGATAAATCATGCAGCTATAAATACTTGCACACTAACCTGTGAGCCTCCTTCAACGTTATCGGATGCTTTTCCTGTATGTGAACTCTCGTCTATGAACTTTCTTACTTCCACTAGGGACCTCAGAACCCTTTTGCACTTTGGATGTCGATAAGTCTACATAGCGTTTTGGTTTATGGTTAATTCATAATGGAAAAGTATAAATAAAAAGTTAATAGTTCAGATGATGAGTAGTTTACCCTGTCAACTCTATCTCTTCCATTATTTTCTGCACGCTTCCGTGTCTCAACAGTCCACCCTTTTAAATATTTAATTAGTTCCTGCGGATCTATAGTAGTAGTTTCATCTTTTTGTCGACGTGAAATTATCTGTTGAAGAACAATTTTTAAAAAAATGGTTACTCAATATATAGCTAGGTTGTAGGAGAGGGTTTTTAGGACAGGCCATCTTTATATGGAAACTAAAAAATCAGATTTACCTCATGGATGTTGTTGGATTTATATAATTCCAGAAGGCTGAATTCTTTATCATTCTCCATCTCCAATAATTCAGTTCGTTTTCTCTTTCGCGTTGATCCATCTCCCTGCAAGTGGTTTTGTTTTTTTTTTTTCTTCTTAATATCATAATAATTCATAAAAACTTAACATGAAATAGGAGTGCTAAATTGATTAACACATTCACTCAAGTCTAAAGGTGGAGACTAGACATTAAAGCCATTGCTCCATATACATTAATTGCTTCACTAATAAAGGTCACTATACAAAGTTATTACTTCTACATGTTTTCTATTTTAAGGAGAACATTTGTTAACAGATTCGCTACTAAAAACGATGCAGTAACCCACAGTCATTAAGAATCTATTACCTCAACCGCACCAGACGCTTCTTTGGGCTTCCACGATGATATTGGCTCTGCCACAATAACATTGTTTGGGCATTCTCTCCAATTTTTGGCTTCCTGTACTTGCAACAACATCAACATTAAGATGCATATGTGATATATATATATATAGACATTTTTAAACTGCTAAAATTAAACCGAATCAAGACATATTTTTATCGAAAGTTTTCTCTTCCTCAAAAATCTGGATATGAAAACATAATTCAACAAATATTAATAATAATCAATATCCTAAATTTATACCTGATGGTTATACAAAACAATCTCCTTGCCTGTAGGAATGAATGATTGATGGTTCTCAAGACTATTATTGTTGGCCATATTTTCTATAGTGATGAACTGATGATGCAATTGGGTGGGTGTGATATTTTGGTTAATGGTGGACTATATTTATACTTATTATTAGTGATGAACGCATTTATTATAAATAATACAACAAAACATGTGAAATGCAGTGTATTTGTAATACCATAATATGTCTCCTGACGTGTTTTAAATTAGTTACTCTTTTTGTTCGATATATTACGAAATGAATTAAATGCGGTGTTGCATTCCCTCCAAAATTAATTATTAAATACTTTTGAATAACAGAAATAGAAAAAATCTTAATTCAATTTACAACCATACGGTAGATGGAATAAATGAATAATAATATTATTATTGTTTATAAGCGAAAGGTGGCCAGCAACAGAACCAGAATATGAGAGAGATTATGAGCAATTAATAATTAACAAAAATAAAAGATAACCTGAACAAAATTCTAGGGTTGCGACCATGAAGACGAATTAGCCAACGGTTATCTGAAAACATAATATGTTCCATCGAAGAAGAAGACCAGCAGTCAGGAACCGTCGAAACAAATATGGGTGCCACGACAAAGGGATAATCACCAAAATAGACATTTGACCAACCAAAAAAGCCAAAATAAATATATGATGCGTCTAAACATTAGGGGTTAGTCACTCATTCGCGTCTACCAATTAGACAATTCTACGTGTAAAGTCCTCAGACGATTTAATTTTTAAGCTCCCTGCATCTAAACTTTAGACGCGAGGCTGTTATTTAGACGCAAAGATAACGTCTAAAGAAGGTTCTTTGCGTCTAAAGAAAATGTTATCCCCTTTGCGTCTAAACAACAGGCTCGTGTCTAAAATTTAAACGCGAAAAATTAAAGCGTCTGAAGACTTTACACGTGTAATCATCTGATTGGTAGACGCGAAGGAGTGACTGGTCCCTAATGTTTAGACGCATCAGATGTTTATTTTGGCTTTTTTTGTTAGTCAACTGTCTATTTTGGTGATTATCCCGACGACAAATGCATCAGTGGCAATTTTGTCTGTTTTATTTAATTAAATTTTTTAACCTTTTGACGGTGAATGTGTTAATTGTGATCTCCAACATAATCTCATATAAATGACCCTTTTAGGGAGTTGAATATTTCCTAATTGTTCTGGCGCATTTACAGTTATAAGTCAAATAACTTATTAACTTATAACTTTTTAAAAATGAGTTTTTAGAAAAAGTGTTTTGATTAACTTATGTGGTGGGGAAAACAATAAATCAATAAGTTATTTTGTAAAAAATGTTTGGTTTAACTTATTCAAGTAAAATGACCTAAAAGGATATAAAGAGTGTAGGTATAAGGATATAAGGAATACATGTAGGTAAATATCCATTATTAAATTATAAGGAGGTTCAAAAGGTCATATATTCCTTACGTTTTCAAAACAACTTATTATAAACAAATGAAAAGTTAAAACATTAAGTCATTATCATTTGCCAAACACGTTTTTTTAACTTATTAACTTTTTGAAAAAGTAAGAAGTTATAAGGAGCTGGAAATAAGGAGAGCCAAACACGCTCTTAATAACTATAACCTAACTTACGATGATGGTCAAAGTTGTCAAGATATTTCACCCACGCCCCTAAACACCATTTCCAGAGAAGCGTGGCCCCTCCACGCCCCTTTATTTTAAGGGCTTGAGTTTTTGACCTTATTCTTGCCGTATGGTAACTCCTCCAGTTTAAGGTTAAACTCGTCAACTCGTTTAACTAAATAGATCATATTCGAGTCAACCCAACGGGTTGGTGGGTTAACCCATTTAACTTATATAATATATTATGTTTTTTTATCTCGAATTTTATGCCATAATCATAATTTAAAAATAAAGTGACACACGATTTTATAATAAAAGTATAATTTTTATATATATTTGTATTTTTTAGACGTAAATTTTTAATTATTAAATAGTATTATATGCGAAAAAAATAGATTAAACGGGATAGGTACAGGTAAAACAACAAAATACCGGGTCATGTTCGGGTTCATATGTCTCACACAATTTTCAGGTCAGGTTGTGTCTAGATTCGTGTAAAATTTTGGGGTTCGGGTCGGGTTGGACCCGCCGACTCATAAACACGACCCATTTAACAAACCTACTTAAAATAGTGTAAACCGAACACTGCCCTTTAAACATGTTTTAGGTTGCTACCATGAATTCTCATTAGATTATGCATAATGTCATGAATATCTCGCTATGGATATCCTTTCTTTTAATGCTGCAGATATTGAAGTTGGTAAAATGCTTAAAATAAATATCTAAAAACAAGTTCAAAATTTGAATTCCCAAACCCTAAGTTTGATGTATCATACGTAGTTTTGAATTCCGAAACCCTAAATTCAGTATATCCTATACCAATCCATTTGTACATTTTACGAATCTAATGAAGAAGTGGAAAATGTGAGATATTCCATATAAAAGGAAAATTGCAAGATTTTCACCCATGTTCATGACGTGCCACTCTCAAACTTTAATGTCATTTTATTTTGGTGATGTTGGATTTCAAATGGTTTTTTACCATGTCGTTTTAATATCACAGTTATGAATGTGGTTGTATAAGTGATTTTTGATCATTTAGTATGCGATGGTAGGATGATTAAAAAATATGTGATGGTGGGATGATTAAGAAATTAGTAACAAGGTTGCTAAGAGTGAAGGGAGTGGGAACGTGAAAAGCTCACCCATGCCCCCAAACACCATTTCCAGGGCAGCGTAGGCTAAGTGTGTCCCCTCCACTCCCCTTTATTTTGAGGGTTTGAGTTTTGGACCCCATTCTTGCCACATGGTAAACTCCTGTTAGTGTTAGGTTGAACTTGCCAACTCGTTTAACTAAATGAATCATATTCAAGTCAACTCAACGGATTGACCCGTTTAACCTATTTATATTATATTATGTTTTTTTGTCTGGAACTTTATGCCATAATCATAATTTAAAAATAATTTGACACAAAATTTTATAATAAAAGTATATTTTTTATATACATTTGTATTTTTGTGTCGTAAAATTTTAATTATAAAATAATATTATATGTGAAAAAGTAAAAAAAAATATGATCAAATAGGACAGGTTCGGGTTAACCAACAAAATTCCGGGTCATGTTCGGGTTCATATGTCTCCTACAATTTCTGGGTTCAGGTTGTGTCTAGGTTCGTATAAAATTTTAGGGTTTGGGTTGGGTTGGACTTGCCAACCCTACTTAAAATAGTGTAAACCGAACACTGCCCTCTAAACATATTTTAGGTTGTAATTAACATGTAATCTTGTTAAATAGGTTTAACATCTAGCAAGTGGGTTGTTACCAAGATTTCGCATTAGATTGTGTATAATGTCATTAATATCTCGCTATCGATAGCCTTTCTATGAATGTTGCAGATATTGAAGTTGGTAAAATGCTTAAAATAAATATCTGAAAACAAGTTCAAAATTTGAATTCTCAAACCCTAAATTTGATGAATCGTAGTTATGAATTCCGAAACCCTAAATTCAATGTATGTTATGCTAATCCACTTGTATATTTTACGGATCTAATGAAGAAGATAAACAAGTGAAGAAGAGGAAAATGTGAGACATTCCATATAAAAGGAAAATTACAAGATTTTCATCCATGTTCATGACGTGCCACTCTCAAACTTTAATACCATTTTATTTTTGTGATGTTGGGTTTCAAATGGTTTTTTACCGAGTCATTTTAATATCACTGTTATGAATGTGGTTGTATAAGTGATTTTCGACCATTTAATATGCGATGGTAGGATGATTAAAAAATATGGGATGGTTGGATGATTAAGAAATTAGTAACAGGGCCACTAAGAGTGAAGGGAGTGGGAGCGTGGAAAGCTCACCCACGCCCCAAACACCATTCCCAGGGCAACGTGGGCTGAGTGTAGCCCATCCACTTCCATCTATTTTGAGGGCTTGAGTTTTGGACCTCATTCTTGCCACTTGGTAACTCCTATTAGTGTCAGGTTGAACTCACCAACTCGTTTAACTAAATGGATCATATTCGAGTCAACCCAATGGATTGGCGGGTTGACCCGTTTAACCTATTTATATTATATTATGTTTTTTTTGTCTGGAACTTTATGCCATAATCATAATTTAAAAATAATTTGACACACGATTTTATAATAAAAGTATAATTTTTTATATACATTTGCATTTTTGTGTCGTAAAATTTTAATTATAAAATAATATTATATGAAAAAAAAAAGTAAAAAAAAAAATTCTGATCAAACAGGACAGGTTCAGTTTAACCAATAAAATTCTGGGTCATGTTCGGGTTCAGGTTGTGTCTAGGTTCGTGTAAAATTTTAGGGTTTGGGTTGGGTTGGATCCGCCAACCCTCAAACACGATCCGTTTAACAACCTTACTTAAAATATTGTAAACCGAACACTGCCCTTTAAACATATTTTACGTTGTAATTAACTTGTAATCTTGTTAAATAGGTTTAAGGCATCTAGCAAGTGGGTTGTTACCATGATATCTCATTAGATTGTGCATAATGTCATTAATATCTCGCTATGGATATCCTTTCTTTGAGTGTTGCAGATATTGAAGTTGGTAAAATGCTTAAAATAAATATTTGAAAACAAGTTCAAAATTTGAATTTCCAAACCCTAAATTTGATGAATCGTAGTTTTGAATTCCCAAACCCTAAATTCAGTGTATCCTAAGCTAATCCACTTGTATATTTTACGGATCTAATGAAGAAGATAAACAAGTGAAGAAGAGGAAAATGTGAGATATTCCATATAAAAGGAAAATTGCAAGATTTTCACCCATGCTCATGACGTGCCACTCTCAAACTTTAATGCCATTTTATTTTTGTGATGTTGGATTTCAAATTTTTTTTTATCGGGTCATTTTAGTATCACTATTATGAATGTGGTTGTATAAGTGATTTTTTACCATTCAATATGCGATGGTAGGATGATTAAAAAATATACTATGGTTGGATGATTAAGAAATTAGTAACAAGGTCATTAAGAGTGAAGGGAGTGGGAGCGTGGAAAGCTCACCAACGCCCCCAAACACCATTCCCAAGGCAGCGTGGCCCCTCCACTTCCATCTATTTCAAGGGCTTGAGTTTTGGACCCCATTCTTGTCACGTGGTAACTCCTCTCCCTTAGTCTGTTGGATATTTTAGCATAATTGGATTGACTGTTTGACTAATATCTTCATAATAAGACCTCATATAGGTTGGTGCGGAGTGCACGCCTATTTGACTTTATTATGAACTTAGGGGGGGTCCGGGGGCCGCGCCCCTAGGTGGTTGGGGTCGAGCTGTGGTAAAAATGTCTCAGAAAATTAAATTTCAAAAATTGAAGGACTAAATTTGGCAATTTTAAACCCTTGGTAATAACTGCCTTTTAGGCAATTAATGGGCCATTGATTGATAACGAAATTCATTATCTTGGTCAAACCTTCTCTCTCGTTCTTCTCTCAATCATAACATACAAAAAATTTTCTATCTCTGATTGTATCCGATTGAATATTCGATTGAACCATTGAATTAATTAAATCTGAAAGCGATTACGTGCCTTTAGAGATTTCTGTTATCCGGTTGTTCGTTTGTTTTACTGTAAATCCCCAACATAGTCTAATGGGGGTGTTCAGCATGTGTGAGGGACAAATGCTCAAGATGAAGTGGGAGGGATTAGATAAAAGAAATGGTTCTTTTTTATTTATTTTACAACTAGCTGATTATCCCGGGAGGGTCCCGGGGTTGAAAAATCTAATTTTACATGATAACCTATTGCAAATGGCTCAAGTTAACTAACCACAAAATCTCTCAATCATTGCATGTTCATAGTATTCTAATAAGTAATAACTCATATTCCCTAATCTAAAACCTAATCAGTAATCATCTAAAAAATCACTTATGTAAGCTGCAATTATTTAAAAACTCATCACATCTCTCTAATTTCTCACATTCTAATGGCTCTTATAATTCCTAACCTAATCAACTAAACAAACACTTAAGTTGAAAGTTGTAACCATTACATCTCATTATGCCACGTGGCATAATCAAGAGATGGTTGAGGCCACCATTGAACGCCACGTCAGCAACTATCAATTCTTCACGGGAGCGTCTCGGGGTTGAAAAATATAACTATTCTAATAATACTAATACTAATAGTAATAATTATTACTATTGTAATTAAATAAATAAAAAAATAACCTTTCTATAAGCTGACACCATGTGTTGCAGTGTTGCGCGATTCTTTCTCCTAGCTTCTCTTGATGAAGTATACCTAGTAAAATTCCAATGATAACATGGCAATTGGGCTAATTTTCAACATCGTAGATAAGAAACTGGTTTAAAAGAAAAAACATGATTAATGAAAGGGGTGGTGGCGCAGCTTGTTGCCTGCCTGCCCGCTATCTTGATGTAATTTTTCGCGATTATGTTTTAATATAAAGTTTAATAAATATAAAAAAAATGAATAACATGAACACTTTGTGTATTTTTTTTCTGTATGAACGAAACCCCACAAAAAATAATTGATTTTTTCTCCGTTTTTTATATAGTACTATGGTACTCGTTGGAAAGATAATAAAACGCTCGTTAATTTGGTGTAATTTTTTTCTTTAAAAAATCTCGTATATAAAAGATATAAACGTTTAAAAATTATGGGATGAAATATGAGAGAGAAAATTTTAAATTTATTTTTCAATTCTTTTTTTCCTAATATAACTTAATTTAATTAAAAAAGAAAATAATTCAAAAACACCAAAAACTCTCTATTATGATGCTACGTGACACTCTAAAGGGAAGATTGAGGCCTCCATTGCACGCCACGTCAGCATATACGTTTTCTTTTATATATATATAGATAAATAGATATATAGATTTGTGTTTGGAAACCAGTGGGTAGATAGAGTTAAAATACAAAACAGGGGAAAAAAAGGTAACAAGGACCCTACAAACACGATATATGGGAGTTACACCATTTAATCCAAACGTAAGGAGTTTATGGATGATTTGTTGCGAATCCGAGGAACGAAAAACACCTTGATGCCTTCCACCACCACATTTATTAGGGCCTTAATCTGTTTTATAGACAAGTTGTTTCGGGTTTTTCATATGAACCAAAACATGGTCTAAAAATACCAAGAATCATAATCTTTTAACCTTTGTTAAACGTCTTTTGTTGCCAATTCCGACATAAGTTAGCAAACCAAGTTACGCGAGGAAGGTCTTTCCCACTCACTCCATCACGATTTGCAGGGCCGTCCCTGAGAATTCAGGGTCCCGGATCGAGTCACGAAAAAAGGTGTCCTTTAGCCTTAGGCATTAACGAAACAGATAAATGTAAACTATTTTTTAAACGACAGGTAAAATAATATCAAATCGATAGATCAACTCTTCACAGTTTATATTATCCAACATTTTGTTCTCGATAACTATCATTGCCAATCAGCAAAGTTTTTTTTTTTTTTTTTTTTACTTAAGTGGGATAACGCTTCATGATTGTTGACTAATAGACTAATGGTTAAGTTACTTTAGTGCAGTGACGAATATATAATTTCTTTTGACGGGGGAACAATACAGATCAACTAACAATAAACGATTAGCTTTATGGTCCTTTATTATCAAATGAAATAAACTAGATATTTTTAAAATCAAATGAAATAAGCTAACAATAATAAAAGTAAAAAATTGTGGTAAAAATAAACTATTAGTTTTAAGGTTATTTTATCATTTGTTTTGAACGACATTTTTTTATCATTTTTAATTTTGAAAATAATAGAGTGACTGACAATACAATGACAGGTTTGACCGACAATGACATATGTTTTACCCACATACTTTTTTCAAGTACTCATAAATCTTAGCCGATAATTATGCAAATAATTAGGAATTTATATTTATCATTTATTATTGATTGGTATTGTAATTATAGTATGATTGTAATTCCTTATTTAGATAGGATTTCTATTCCCTATATAAAGTGACATAAGACATTGTATTATTCATTCAGAAATTTATCAATACCATGATTACTTTTATGGTATCAGAGCAAGTCTGATCCAATAAACTGTCGTTTTTTTTTCACAGCTTCGGCTGTTCTGTTCTGTTTTCCACAGCTTCGGCTGTTTCTTTTCTGATAAACCCACTGTAGCCACCAGTCTGTTCTGGGCGCTGGTATTCTGCAGAACCTTTTTAAACCTGCCGCATCATATACAAACCCTACGCAGCCGCCATGACAAAACCAGATGATAGTTCCAGCAGCGCTGAAAAATCAGCGCCGACCTCTCTGCACCCGGCTTATTCTGTCAGCAACATTCAGTCCAAGATACGAACCCTTGATGGTACCAAAGTCACGTACTCTTCTTGGGTTAAAATTTTCCGATTTCATGCCATTGCATACAAAGTTCTTGATCATCTCGATGACACCCCACCACCGGATCCTGCTAACCCGTCCTACGGGACTTGGAAAGAAATTGATGCGCTGGTATCGCAATGGATTTACAGCACTTTATCGGACGAATTGTCGTCCGAATTTCTGGACACTGAAGCCACGGCCAGAGAGACATGGGTTCGTCTTCAGCAACACTTCCTCAGCAATAAACAAGCCAAGGCTGCTGCGCTGGAAACTCGGTTTGTTAATCTTACACTCGCTTCTTGCTCCTCTGTTGATGATTATTGTAAACAGTTACAGGAATTGGCGAACCAATTGGCCGATGTTGATCAACCAGTCTCCAAACAACGCCTAGTTCTACAACTGGTGCGGGGTTTGTCGGCTGAGTTTGACACCACGGCCCAATTAATTCATGCTCAACAAGCAGACTGGAATACCGCCAAGACTATGCTGCAGGATGAAGTTATCCGCTTGGAATCCCGAAAACAAACATCTTCCTCTGTCCTCGTGGCCGGATCCAGCAAACCCACCAACAACCCATCACAATCCGCCCCATCAAACAACTATCCCGCCCAACAAAACACCTACTCCGAACAACCCCCATCATCCGGCTCACCATTCTATCGGGGCAGGGGACGCGGTCGCGGATACAATTCACGCGGCCGCGGAAGAAGAGGACGTGGTTATGGTTCCCAACCTTCTTACACACCTTGGCCCTTCTCACCCCAACAATACCCACAGTGGGCTTGGTGGTCTCCACCACCATGTCCCTATCCTACACAATCAAATTGGCGACCCAATTCCACTTCATTACCCACAAACCAGCCCCAAAACCAAAATCCTGCAGCCCACTTTGCTGGTTACTCGCCGCAGCAGCCTGCTTACAGCCCTTCGGCCCCTGCTGCGCCGCCTGGATTTGATGCCCTTTGCCCGTCCGACTTGAGCAAAGCTTTCAGCGCTATGCAGATGCAGTATTATGATCCCAATTTAATCATGGACACAGGCGCGGAGCAACATGTCACCGAAAACAAAGGTATGGTTCCTAATTTGAATTTATCTAATGCAAACACTAAATTAATGGTTGGCAATGGTCAGTTTTTACCAATTGAGGGAACCGGTACCGGCTTCCTTCCCATTCACAACCGAACCTATATTTTACCCAATATCCTTTATAGCCCCCAAATCATTAAATCACTTATTTCGGTTCGCCGATTCACCCGTGAAAACCTTGTTTCTATAGAATTTGACCCTTTTGGTTTTTCTTTGAAGGACCTCAAAACGGGACGCCTGCTTTCACGCCACAATAGCACAGGCGATTTATATCCGGTTACTCCACCAGTTCTCCCGCCACAAGCTTGCTTCATTGCCTCTACAGCCTTACCATGGCATGATCGTCTGGGCCACCCCGGCGGTCATGTCTTAGATATTCTTACTAGAAATTTTGGTTTTTCATGTAATCACAATAAGAACTCATTTTGTCATTCTTGTCATTTATCGAACAGTAAAAGATTGCCATTCTATGAATCTAGTTCTTTTACATTTGCACCGTTTGATATTGTACATTGTGATTTATGGACCTCACCAATACCTAGTAAAACCGGATATAAATATTACATGGTCTTAATTGACAATTTTTCAAACTTTGTTTGGGTTTACCCACTAAAATACAAGTCCGAAACTTTTCCTACCTTTGCCAAATTTCACCGCCTTATTGCCACTCAATTTAACAGACATATTAAAACTTTCCAATGTGACCTTGGCGGGGAATTCGACAATAATGCCTTTAAACAATTTGCTCATCAACATGGTCTCTTGTTTCGTTTTGCTTGCCCACAAACCTCCTCCCAAAACGGCAGGGCTGAACGAATGATCCGTCGCCTCAATGACGTCATCCGTTCTTTACTTATTCACGCCCATCTACCACCAATGTTTTGGGTGGAGGCCCTCCATACCGCCGCCTACCTACACAACATCTTACCCACCAAGAGACTCAACTTTTTCACACCCACTTTTGCCTTATACCTCCGCCACCCATCATACGACCACCTTCGCGTTTTTGGGTGCGCGTGTTACCCCAACACCTCTGCTACACAACCACATAAACTTCATGCGAGATCCGTTCGGTGTATCTTTCTCGGGTACCCTCCGGACTTCCGTGGGTATCGTTGCCTTGACCCAACAACCGGGAAAGTACTTATTTCTCGCCATGTTACATTCGATGAACACACCTTTCCTTACTCCATCCCCACACCACCCTCTTCCTACACATTTCTTGATGACGCACCCATTGGCTTTACCTTTAGCCATCCCATTCCTACACCCACCACCAGCCAACCTATGCCTCACACCATCTCACCTTTTCCCCTCCACTACTCTCGCCGCCCTAAACCACACCCACTACAGCCCACTGCTAACCCACCCGGCCCTCCAGCCCACTCTGCAGCCCCGCCTCCCGCTGCTACCACCCAACCGCACACTGCTGCTTCGTCAGCCGAGCCGCCTCTGCACACTGCTGCCTCGTCAGCAGCCCCGCAGCCGCATCCCATTCCCTCAAACACCCACCCCATGACCACCCGATCCAAAGCTCGTCATGCCCTCCACACTACCACTATCTCCCCGGTCCCCACATCCTACACCAAAGCCTTTGCCGACCCCAATTGGTTAAACGCCATGCAAACCGAATTTAGTGCCTTGCAGGATAATGAGACTTGGGAACTTGTACCTCGACCGGTTGACAAACCTGTCATCCGCTGCATGTGGCTTTTTCGCCATAAATTCAAATCAGATGGTACATTAGAGAGATACAAGGCTCGACTTGTCGTAAATGGCAAATCACAGACCGTGGGCATTGATTGCGATGATACTTTTAGCCCGGTGGTTAAACCAGCCACTATTCGCACGGTTTTATCTATTGCGGTCTCTCGCTCCTGGCCTATACACCAATTGGATGTCAAGAATGCCTTCCTGCATGGACATTTAAATGAAACTGTTTTTATGCATCAACCAACAGGTTTTGTCGACAGGCGTTTTCCTAATCATGTTTGCAGGTTAAAGAAGTCTCTGTACGGCTTGAAACAAGCCCCTCGGGCGTGGTATACTCGGTTTGCCACATTTATTCTCTCTCGGGGTTTTCGTGGAAGTGTGTGTGATAACTCTTTGTTTATATACAAGCATGGCGAGCATACAGCGTATTTACTGCTTTATGTGGATGATATCGTGCTAACTGCCTCCTCGGCCACTCTGTTGAACAACATTATCACTACTTTATCCCGAGAATTTGCCATGACAGATTTGGGCTCTCTACATCATTTTCTAGGTATTCGCGTAACTAGACAGGCGAATGGTTTATTCCTAGATCAGAGTCAATATGCAAAGGACATCATCCAGCGTGCGTCCATGACCAACTGCAAACCATGCACCACTCCAGTTGATTTATCATCTAAGCTAGGTGCCACTGATGGTCCTTTATTTCATGACCCCACTTTATATCGCAGTCTGGCAGGAGCATTACAATACCTCACGTTCACTCGTCCTGACATCTCTTATGCCGTTCAACAAGTGTGTTTATTTATGCACGAACCACATGAGCCGCACTTTGCGTTTTTAAAGCGCATCATTCGCTATCTGCAGGGTACTCTTGATTATGGTGTTCGCATCATCAAATCCGAATCGCATTCTCTAGTGGCTTATTCGGATGCTGATTGGGGTGGTTGTCCTGACACTCGTAGATCTACGAGCGGCTATTGTGTTTTCCTAGGGGACAATTTAATTTCATGGTCATCAAAGCGGCAGCCTACTATTTCCCGCTCCAGTGCTGAAGCGGAATATCGCGGGGTTGCAAACGCAGTAGCTGAAGCTACTTGGATTCGGAATTTGCTTTTGGAGCTGCATCTTCCTCTTCGTCAGGCCTCGGTCGTTTATTGTGATAATGTTTCGGCGGTTTATTTATCTGATAATCCTGTTCAACATCAGCGAACGAAGCACATTGAGATCGACATTCACTTCGTTAGAGAAAAGGTTCGCGTGGGTGATATTCGCGTGCTTCATGTCCCTACTTCTCTGCAGTATGCTGATATTTTCACAAAAGGTCTCCCGCGGCAGTTATTTCAGTCTTTTCGTTCCAGCTTGAGCGTCTGTCCTACGCCCGCTCAAACTGCGGGGGAGTCTTAGCCGATAATTATGCAAATAATTAGGAATTTATATTTATCATTTATTATTGATTGGTATTGTAATTATAGTATGATTGTAATTCCTTATTTAGATAGGATTTCTATTCCCTATATAAAGGGACATAAGACATTGTATTATTCATTCAGAAATTTATCAATACCATGATTACTTTTAATAAAGTCATTTAAAAAAAAACCCCTCATAAATTCGTAACTTTACTAAAATATCCCCACCATATTTGAGTATTTACGCATTTACCATCGTCTTCCTCACTAAACCCTGTAAAGTTTTTGGTAGATCTATAAATTTGCGCAAATCAAATATGAACCATTTCCTACCGGTTCAATAAAGTTGTTATCAACCCTCCAATACATGTAAATCCGTCATTATGACCGGACGAATATGCCCCACTAAAAATTGAGCTCGGACCGGGATTCCTCCCGCACCCTACATGGCCGGCGTTGACGATTTGCAACTCCAAATTTTCAAAGCAAAGGGAACACTCCAAAAAACAAGTGATTGGAAAATGTTGTTCTTGCTTGTGGAAAAAACATCGAAACTTAGTTAGTTAGTGGGCCAATTTGATCCATCCAGTATTATCCAAATTATCCGCGGATTACAATCTTTTTATCGTGAAATACCCAAAATGACCTCGCCGACAAATATTTTTAAAAGGTGAAATGAAGAACAATAAAGTCATTTCATATGAAAAGAGTACAAGTCGCCTTTGCTTATCCACATAATATCCACGTCAGACACAACACCAGTAAAGTAAGCAGAAAGAGACCAACAACCGATTACCGAAAGAGACGTCCAACACCACGACACGACACCACCTTCTTTCTAAAAGGAAAGGAATATTCACATTAAATTAAATTAAATTAACGTGTCTATAAATACTCCTTCACCTACCTTTAATTTCTTTCTCTCTTTCTGCAATCTCGCTAATTTTCAACTAAGGTACGCCTTCTTCATCCTTCTCTGTCTTTTTTTTTCTTTTATTATTTTTTTTGTTCTTTATAGAAATTGATCATGGGTTTTGGTGGGTTTTATCTTTTATTTGATTTTATATGAGTTTTTATTTACTTGGTATTTGATTCTTGAAATATTATATTGAAAAATGCCCAATACAGTTGTGTTCTTGATGTGGGTTTAATCTTTGGTTCAGTATTTCTTGTGGTTTTAATGAACAATGTGCTGCAGTATGGCTGTGTTTCTGATGTGGGTTTAATCTTTAATACTGTGATATTATTATGTGGGTTTCTTTTGGGGGTGTTGATGAACAATGTGCAATATTTTTGTGTTGTTGATTTTAAAGATATGAAAATTGTATTATTTGGCTGTTTAATTAGCAATACAAAAAGGGGGTAGCGGCGCAACTTGTGGCCCGTTTACCTACGTATCACTTGTAATTGGTTGTCTTTGGTTTAATGAAATACGTATAAAAATTAGCAGTCAAATTGTTACTTGTTTGTGGAAACAATTGGGTTTTATAGTAGGGTTTAAGGGGTATCCAGTCAGTGGCGGATCTTGAACGAAAAACCTGGTAGGGCCGGACTCAATACATATAAAAAATTTCGGAAATTTTCGGTAAAATTTACACTATGAAACTAAAAAAATTGGTTGGGCCGAGGCCCGGTCTGGCCCTCGTGAAGAACCACCCATGGATCCAGTTGCCTTTTTTTTTTTTTTTTTTTTTTTAATTCTTGAAAGTCTTGGCAAATTACTAAGATCATAGTTAGCAAATTACTAATTATTAAATGAACATTGAGGATTGATTACTGAGAGCTACGAATATGTTAATCTCCAGTTGAAAGGATGGAAGTCGACACAAATTCACAAGCTAACGCTATCATGACTATGGAAGTCAATAACAGAAGCACAAGATCTATTGAGAAGCGATCGTTAGAGGTCTCAAAACCTACAAATGATGCAAAAAAGAACCTGGAAACCAATGAAAGTAGCACCCATGCATTTATAAATCATGGTAAATCTTTACTTCAATAAAGATGGACATACTTTTTTGTTTCAAAAATGATATTTTGATTGTCAAACAAATTTACTAAATCATGAATTGAATGAATATACAGGTGCCATTGCTTGGAATGAAGGTAGAAGACGTTGGCTCGGCGATCAATCTCAAAAACCACGACGGATGCCAAAAGATCCAATTATAAGGTGACTACTTTACTAACACATCATTTCAATCAAATTTTCGTTATATAGTCCTGCCTAAGAGGAGAGATGTATAATCTGGGATCAAATAGACTGAAATGTAATGTTATTTTTTACAAATTTATATAATTCTTTAAACTGTTGCAAATATTCATACATAATTTTTCAGGTCTAAATAATCCTTGTACAATGATGGTTTGTTTGACCCATGGTTTAAAAAAACGGGTGAGGCGTGCGCCTCTAGGCGAAACGCTAAGAAAACGAATCTGAGGCGCGCCTCATGGGGTCCAGATTGTACATACGCTTCTAAGGGTTGAGGTGCTAAGAAACTTTGCGCCTCGAGTGGTTTAGGCTGTTTTTGATGTGTGTTTTTTGGCGTTTTGACTTTTTTGGTCAATTATTTTATTTTTGATGTGTGTTTTTGATATTTTATTCTTTTCGAGGTCAATTATTTTATTTTTTATAAGATACATAATTTTTATATTTATTTTTTGATTGCGCCTCAGGCTTACGCCTCGGTTCCCCTCGAGGCTTATGCCTCATGAGGCAAAGGGAAAACGCCTCGAGGCTCGTTTCCATTCTTTTAAACTTTGGCTTGACCTTAGAAAGTCAAACTTGGTTTTTTTTTATCTACTGGTTTAGTTTATCTTTAAACAACTGAATCCAACTCTTGGAGCATGTATGCAGCTGGTCAACAACTTATGAACAACTGCTATCAACAACTAACAAATTCTCCGAGCCGATTCCTTTATCAGTAAGAATGTTTCTTTACGAAATCGAATCTTGGAATTTAGTATTTTCAGATGGTAGGCTTATTTTCCGATAATTTTAAGACTTTTCGTCTTGTGGCTTTGCAGGAGATGGTAGATTTCCTAGTTGATATCTGGGATTCTGAAGGTTTGTTCGATTAGATGATTAGTAACAGTTACATCTTAGGGGGTCGGTCCATCGTGAGCTGATTTAGGATTTTCTTGATGTTGAAAGCAATAGATGACAGACTTATCGTTATGTAGCAAGAAACCATTCATTCATAGTAAAGTCATTGATGCAATCTTGTTGAGCCTGTGTGCAAAATGTCTTGAACTGAGGTCCCGTTAGGGTCAATGCGTCGTTAGTCAGCTGCTTGCTGCTGACCCGTTGGTTAGGACCCGCTTCTTAAACCAAGGTTATTTCTTTTTTTTTGAACGATCAACTAAAGTATTGCCGGGTACTCTGTACACGGCCCCCAATGGCCGAAAGGGGTCCCAGACGGCCTCTAGTCTGTACGGACAGAGCCCTTCGGCCCACCCGTCTCCTGTTCCAGTGAAAACCCGGCCCACAAACCCGTCCGAAGGCACGACGGTAGTGAACCGGTAAAACCTGGAGGGATCAGGAGTCGAACCCATGACCACAAGGGTCAAGGGTCTCTCTATCACTTCCAGAGCCGGCTATGAGGGTGAGCCGGGTGGTCACCGGCTCCGGGCCCGACCCTTAAATGGGCCCGAACGTTTTTTTAAAATATGCGTATATATATTAAATTTTATATTTAGGATATATATTTGTGTTTTATACATTAAAGTCTTGTTAGTGGAGTTGGAAAAACCATGTTAATTTAATGTAGAGCTCTCAAGTTCAATCCTTGGCTCTAGCACTATACTCAATTTTTTTTTTTTTTATAATTCATTCATCTTTACAAAATTTTGGGCCCAAATTCTTTTTCGCCCAAGGCCAATTTTTTTTTGACATTTTCAGAGACGGCCCTGATCACTTCCCAACCACCTACCCCACCACAAGGGTGGGGGTATCCATCACATGCCTCCCGTGGGAATCGAACCCGGCTCCCCCAAAGAGAGAACCGACCCTTTTACCACTAGGCCACATGATCAGGATAACCAAGGTTATTTTCTAATTTGCATTTCAATCCATGTTTTTCCACATGTGCAAATGGAGTGTACACAATGATTATTGCGCTTTCGGCCAAAAGTGCCATTTTTTGGGTTAATAGCTCTTTAATTTGGATGGCAAATGTGACAGAAATGCTAACCTTGGCTACGTTTCATATTACCTCTAGATGGTTTTTATAGTTAAAGTACTTATAATTTTTATCACAAAGTTAGAAGGCTGGAAATATATATATTTTTTAAAAATATTTTACACACGATACATGTTCTTGCGGTATATTTGTCATCTCTTAGATACAAAAATAAATTATTTTGCCTTTTTTGTTTAGGTATTATAACAATAATTTAGAACATATAATATAAAGATAACCTAAACATGTTAGTGACTCTTTAGAATTTTCTCAACTACATTTATATTCTCTATAATATAGAAATTTTAACTAGCTATAAAAAATAAAACGTTGTGGAATAAAAAGAATTTCTTTAACAAGCTATTTAACAAAACATGTGTAGTCCCTATTGTCCAAGGGTTATATTTTTTTTACCTTCGGACCGATTTAACATACGTTCTATTCTTCGTTTTCTCATCCTGTTTGAGCTTCAATTCTACATTCCAGTAAGGTAATGAAACACTAGGCGCCGCCGATTTGGAAAATATTGACAAGAATTTACATAATTCATCGGAATATGACCGGGCACACTGATGGCTTCAAAGTGGCTATAGTTGCATCGGGCTTCGTCTGGGCAGGCGAGCGCCCTTTACACCGTTAACTACTATGGTTATAATTTGCTACATATTAGACAAAAACAATGCAATTGATGATCTTATTGTATACAACTTAATCAAATTGATAAAACTAGATAACTAGTTAAAAATGACCAGTCCTTATATTTGGGCTTAATTATCATTTATACAAATTTTAAACAAAAGTAAAGTTGCACTAATTTTAACGTTATTTTACTAATTTCGTGAAAATAACGTTAAAAACGACGGACGGTTAATCATGCACTATGTGGTGGCGTTGATAGCCAAAAGACAAAGAGGTACATGCACCAATCGGGTTTGTCCCGATTACTAAGTGTTTTGTGCCTTATGTCCAAGGCTTGATACCAAACCACATCGAGTCGGGGGTCTCACTGGAAGCAGCCTCTCTATTCTTAGGGGTAGAGGTAAATCTGTCTACATCTTACCCTTCTCAAACCCTACCTTAGCTTTGTTATAGGTGGGATTAACTGAGTATGATGATGATAACAAATTTTAAACAAAAATTGTTTGGTTCAAAGTTTCATTTGAGTTCAAAACTAAAACCAACATGTTATGACTTTATTTTGAATTCATATTATTTAATAAAATAAAGTTAAATCCTAGTTTCAAACCATGATTTAACTATTGATTTTTTTTTTGTTTCTAAACTTCTAAAACACACACAACATATTACATAACATTATATTATTTAAAAAAGAAGGAAAAAAGTTGGTTGGTGTGACAAAGTCCAAAGCAATACGGTTCCCGCCTAATAAAGCAAAAGCAGTTCCTTACAAACATCACCATTTCACTCCTACAAGCATCATCCCTTCTTCTCCACTCCTTTCCAAACACTCTATTTATATTCATCATTTGCTTCCTTATTTTCTTCAAACAAACAAACAAACAACAATGGCCATCTCCATCTCCATCTTCCTTCTCCCTCTCCTTCTTCTTCTTGTACCCAATGCTTCACCCACTACTCTTACTTTAGACAACCCAAGTTTCCCATCAACCATAGCCAAGCAAATGATCAAAGACTTTAATCTGTTCCCACAACATTCCGTAAACATCGTGGAGGACGACCATGTTCTACAGTCTTTAACTGTAGGAGAGAATAAACTTGTTGAAAAGCGGTTAAAGTTTCCGAATTTTGTTGATCTGAATGGAGTCTCTGTTGATGATTTGGGTCATCATGCTGGTTATTATCAGATTCAACACTCGCATGCTGCTCGGTATAATCTTTGAACCTTGAATTAGTTTTAATTGGCTTTTTTTTTATGATTTGTGTATGGTAGAAATTGAAGTAGTTTGTGTTTGGATTGTGTAGGATGTTTTACTTTTTTTTCGAGTCGAGAGGACACAAAACTACAGATCCTGTTGTGATCTGGTTGACTGGAGGGCCTGGATGCAGTAGTGAGCTTGCATTGTTTTATGAAAATGGTCCTTTTAAAATAGCGAAAAACTCTTCTCTTGTCTGGAATGAGTATGGATGGGATCAGGTAACAGTATTAAAGGCTTAAAGCACTAAGCTTTGTTTATATTTGCATAGTTATTAAAGGGGGGGGGGGGGGGGGGGGGGGGGGGGGGATGGGATCTTAGGGGGTGTTTGGGATTGATTATTCAAAACAGATTATGCGTTTTGAAAAAAGCAGGGGTGGAGCTGCTTATAGATTATTGCGTTTTGATAGCCTAAAAAACTGATTATCTGCGTTTTCAAAACGCAATAATCTAAAAATCAGATTCAAAACGCAATCCCAAACACCCTCTTAATCTACTGTTTTAGGTATTAATGCAATATTAGGTGGTTCTTTTGTTATGTATTTAAATCTGTGTGTTTTAAGAACTTGTGATATAAATATACAACATTGTTTGTTTGATGGTATTCAGGTATCCAACTTGTTGTTTGTTGACCAACCTATTGGAACGGGCTTTAGTTACAGCTCGGATAAAAGAGACATTCGTCACAATGAACAGGGCGTGAGCGACGACTTGTATGACTTCTTACAGGTTTGTTCCCTACTTGACTACTTCACTGTCTTGTTTATTATACGTAAGTATGCAGCTCTACATTTTCATTAAAAAGGGTGCTTTTTCAGTCCAGATGTATACATAATACCTGTTTTGTTTACTTTGATTATGTCATAATTCAGGCTTTCTTCAAAGAGCATCCTGGATTTGCTAAAAATGATTTTTATATAACCGGAGAATCATATGCCGGGCACTATATTCCTGCTTTTGCTGCTAGAGTCCATGCAGGAAACAAAGCTAAGGAAGGAATCCACATAAACCTCAAGGTATATTTTTATTTTTATTTTTGCTTAATGTTTTCATGACAAACTAGTAAATAGTGTATAGATTGGGAGGGTTAGAGTTGGTGTATTTACTTTGAGTTGTTATGTAGGGATTTGCCATAGGAAACGGGCTCACAGATCCGTTAGTTCAATACAAGGCATATACCGATTACGCACTGGATATGGGGATAATTAAGGAGTCTGATCATAAAAGCATCAACAAGAGACTACCAGTGTGCGAGACAGCTATTAAACTTTGTGGTAATTTTCCTCTACATCTTAAGAACCATATCTTATATCGTTGTATCTACAATAATTGTATTATTTTCTGCTTTTTTTCTCAGGCACCGATGGAACAGTAGCGTGTATGGCTGCATACTTGGCTTGCAACACTATTTTTAGCTCAATTAAATCAATTGCTGGCAATATCAATGTAAAGTAATCTGATATTATATTCTATTCTATTCTGGTCGACGATATTTGAACATATTTTAAGATAATTTGCTTTTAATGTTTGTTGCAGCACTATGACATTCGAAAGCAGTGTGAGGGCAGCCTATGCTACGACTTTTCAAACATGGAGAATCTCCTTAGCAAGAAGTCTGTTAAAGAAGCTCTAGGAGTTGGCGACATGGATTTTGTTTCATGTAGTCCTGTCGTATATCAGGCCATGATTATGGATTGGATGAGAAATCTTGAAGCTGGTATTCCTCACCTTTTAGAGGATGGGATTAAGCTGCTTGTTTATGCTGGAGAATATGATCTTATCTGCAACTGGCTCGGTTAGTGTTTATTGGCCCAATCTCAAAAGTCAAATCATTCGAGATGTTAGAAAAACGACTGAACTTTAGATTTAATTTGTGTGAATTTTCGAGTTTAGGTAATTCAAGATGGGTTCATGCAATGGAATGGAGCGGTCAGAAACAGTTTGGTGCGTCTCCTGATGTTGCGTTTGAAGTTGACGGATCTGAAGCTGGCTTGTTCAAAACACATGGACCACTCAGTTTTCTCAAGGTAGTCGAAATTTCAATTTTGATAGTCAAAACATACTACTTTCAACTCCTAAATCGGTACAAACTAACTTAAGTTTAGTTACAGATTATGATATCTACACTAAGATGTTTAAGAGAAGTGTTAATTTCAAATGTTATTTTGCTATGAAATATGGATTTAGAATTAATGGCTTTTGACTTATGGAAGTCAAAGTTTGACAGTAACATGTATAACAGGTTCATGATGCTGGACATATGGTTCCTATGGATCAACCAAAGGCAGCTTTAAGCATGTTAAAGAGGTGGACAAAGGGATCGCTTTCTGAAAGTCGAGCTGAGCGTGAACCACTTGTTTCTTCCATGTGATGTAAGCAGTCAGAGCGATGGGGTGCGTCTAAGTTCTAAACACTTGTAAATTATATATGTGGTTTTAACCAAGTTGAACAATAAGAGCATCACTGGCTAGCATGTGGATGGTTTCATGTTCTATGGAATGCAAATTGGTTCTATATCAGTGTTCGGACAAACCATACTTCATTTCATGTGAACTTTATCTATGGTTGTAAAAATGCCAACTTTGACTTTTTTGTGGTTCATGTAATTATGTTTCTTTTGTTTGCAAAAATTTAAGTATATCACCGGACTAAAAAACATATCAAATAAGATTGTCCCCATTGATGTGTTGTATCTTAACTTATAAATGCATTATTTGATATATTATAATTCAAACTAAGGCTTTTAGATGCTGCAAAATATAAACACAAACTTTATTTTCACAAATATATAAAATTGGTATGAAATCATTAAAAAGACAAATGTGATTACAACATGTTATATAGTTATAATTTGAGGTGTAAATGGGCCATTCGTGAGCTACTTGAGATTGACTCGCTAAAAGTTTGATTTAGTAAAAAATGAGCTCACGTCCGACTATCCGACACCTCTCTTATTTATTTGATATTTCTTTTCTAAACTATTTTTTGTTCCGCTTATTAATAAACATTTAATATTTTATTGATTCAACCTGTGTAATACACAAGTTTTTAACCTAATAATAAATAAAGAACAAAGTAAATTTTATAATAAGCTAACAGTATATCAAAGTTTATTTGTTTAAAGAACATATGTTGACGATTGTATGTATTAAGACCAAGCGTTGTGGTTTGCCGGGGTCTGCCAGCTTAGTCGTTGAAATGAAACACCGCGCTGCACCGGATTGTCAATCATAAGCCATAAATTTTAAATACAGAAACCCATTCAAGGTCTTTTAATTTTCTGGTATTAATCTATCTGTCTACTAGCAAACAAAACACTACCTAATCAACAAAATCTACATATAAAAACAACAATATCATGAATTTGGTTGCTACCCTTTTTGTACATGAATGAGAGATCAATTTTTTGTAACCGAAATAACTGAAAGTCTCTTTTACGCTTTCACTCGTGTATAGGTTCCACTTGTCAAAATTACTTCTCACCCCATCCCAACGCCTTTAGCTGAGGCGGCTTTAATTCAATGTACTTGCTTAACCTATCAAATAAAATAAAATTAGGGGTACGTTTATCCACACAGGCTACTTGGAACATAAATGATAAATCCATGGTCAACTTTCAATATAATGTATGATACTTACAGAAGATCTGGTGGAAGCCTGAACGCACCAATACGTATCCGTTTCAGTGAATAGATCTGGAATACAGAAAACAAGAATAGTTCATTAAAACGCCAGAAAATAATGGCACTTTTCTTGATCAATGGGCTAAAAACAAGCCGCAAGTTCATAATAATGTCACTTTCTTTGTGGTCTTAAGTTTGAACAAGTGTCATGTTTAATTGGAGTTGACAATGATTGTATGTGTGATAGCATCTACAATACAAGGAATATCAATGAATCCGATTATTGCAATTGCTTTGGATACCCTTTTTTAGTTTCTAAGGTCTATTAGTAGATTTGTCCACCCAAAATGGTAATGCGCTTGGGTTATGAACTTATAACCTATAAATCTATAATCTGATGATCAAGTCGATTCTCTGATAACATTGTTTGCACCATAGTTGTCAAAGCGCCTAGGCGCACTCAAGGCGCATAGGCCGAGCCCGGAGCCTAGGCGCAAGGCGCATAAAAAACGAGGGCTTTTTATAATTAGGCGCATAGTATAAAATACATTTTTTGGGGATTTTAGAGATGTTTTAGGCTTGTTTAGGGCTACATTTGGATGTTTTAGGGTTGCTTAGGACTTGTTCATAACTCATTTAGGATGTTTTAGAGGTTTAGGCAACTTTTAGCCGGAAATCAGCCTGAAAACAGCCCCGGTAGTGCGCCTCAGTGCCTAGACGCGCGTCTCACAAGGCACGGCGCACTTAGTGCGCCTAGCACGCTTTTGACAACTATGGTTTGCACACATATCAATAATTAAAAACCATACCTGAAGTCCAGCACTTTTGACAAGCTCTCTAACTTCATGATTTCTCCCCTCATGAACCTAAAGACGGTTGATTCAAAAGAAAGAAAAAAAGAATTACCTAACTTCATATAGGCACTAATAATAACAGTTTCTACTTAAGAAAGAAGATATTATCATATACGCATCATAACTGAATTAACTTCCAAACATCTAAGACTTACCACAATACGAATTCGGGGTCTTGTTTTATCAGGCTGTTGCGGTAGTAATTCCACAGCATCTGGGGTGCAATAAACACCATCAATTGCCGTTCCCTCACTAATTGCTATCAAGTGTCGTTTGTGTACTGAACCATCGATTGTAGCTATGTACCTTGATCCACAAAAATAAGATGCATAACATTTACAACTTTATGATTAGAGAAACAACTGCAAGATACACCAGATAGAATCTTACTCCTTGGATAAACCAGACGAAGGGTGAGAAATTTTCTGTGCAAACTCCCCTGAAACCATCACCGACAAGTTAAAATCCGTGCAACCAAACTAATTAAACAGAAGTATAACTGTAAAACGTACCGTCATTTGTCACAATAATCAGCCCAGTTGTGGCAACATCAAGCCGTCCTACAGTAAACAACCGAGGTTTTGGTTGGCCGGGATTTTTTTTATCCTGCAACCAAAGCCAGCAACGTCATGTAAGTAACATCTAAAATACGACACAGTATAAACAATAAACAAACAATTAGCCATACCCAACTCTTCATATAATCGTTAAAAAGAGATAAGACCGATTTAGTTTCACTCTCCCCTGCTGAACATATGTACCTGCAAAAATCCCAATTCACTGAACAACAAACAAACACGAAAACCATACGTGCTGTAACAAACTAACAAACAAACAAACAAACAAACAAACAAACAAACAAACAAACAAACACAAAACAAACCCTTTCGGCTTGTTCAAAGCGAGATAGACCTTCGGTGGCAGCTTCTTGGGAAGACGGTTACCATTAACATAAATCATATCCTTCTTAGGATCAACTCTAGTCTGCAGACATTATTATTATTATTATTATTTATTAACAAAAGGGAATTAATTAAAACTTGGTTTTAAAAAGCGCACTCGGGGCACGCTTAAGCGCGAAGCGCATCTAGGCGCCAATTTGTGCGCCTTGTGTAACAGTAGGCGAGCATCGTACGAAAAGCGCGCTTTTCGTACACGGGGTGTTTTTGTGCTTAAAATTGCTATACATGTAGCTAAAAATGTTGTACATTTAAGTTAAATCATATATAAACCTTATTTGTATCTATATTTTGGGTAAATGATGCTAAAAACCTATAACATATATAAAAAAATATGTATTTGTCTTGCGCCTCGCGTACGAAAAGCCCACCGCTTTTGCGCTTTGCGCCTCGGTCTTAGACCTTGTCGCTTTTGTGCGCTTCGCGCTTTTTAAAACCAAGAATTAAAAACACATTATAAGAATAAGACTACAAATAAATAAGCTAAAATCTGACCTGAGGAGTATTGCATACAGATCCATTAACAGTCACACGACCAGCAAAGATCAACTCCTCACAGCTCCTTCTAGAAGCCACTAAAACCACAAAAATTCACAAACTTTATTTAACATATTGTACATAATAATAATAATAATAATAATAATAATAATAATAATAATAATAATAATAATAATAATAATAATAATAATATTGAATTGAAAAGTAAATGATAATGATAATAATAATAATAATAATAATAATAATAATCATAATAATAATAATATTGAATTGAAAAGTAATTTTTTTTTTTTTTTTTTTTTTGAAATGCTAATGGTTCATTTCATACTAAAAGCAACAAGAATTACAAGTGAGGCGCGGGTAGACGGGCAACAAGCTGCGCCGCAACCCCTTTTTGAATAGCAAAGCCTACTCTATTAAATATTAAATATTAAAAAGTAAATGATAATAATAATAATAATAATAATAATAATAATAATAATAATAATAATAATATGACCTCCAGCAGCAGCAAGGACTTTACTGAGTCTCTGAGAGGAAGATTGTTTAAAATTGTCGTTGTAAAACCTTCTGGCGGCTTTTGAGTACCTGGGTTCGGGCGTTGGTTCTTTGGTGGGTTTGGGTTTTTTCTTTGTGGGGGAATTGACGGCGGCAGTGATGTGGAGGTGACGTGGATAATAGGTGGGGTGTATCGATGGGGTGAGGAAGTAGGAGGAGAGAGAGTGGGAGAGAAATGTACGGAAGTGGAGGTGGGTGTGGGAGAGAGAGGAGGGTTTGGAGATGTGGAAGGTGGAGAGGGCGGTGGTTATGGCGGATACCGTCATGGATGTGGTGGTGGTCGACGGTGGAGATAAGGGGGGTTTATGGAGGTTTTCTGGTGGTGTAAGGAAAAGATAGAGAAAAAAAGGTGTCAAAATATGATAATTAAAACTTTGGTGTACACAAGTTTAAAGTAGTTTTATGACGCATCTTTGTACAATGTTTTACTTAAGTATTTATTTAAATTTGATAGTGGATAAAAACGAAAAGCTGTTCTAGCTCAGTTGGTAGAGCGCGTGGCTTTTAACCACGTGGTCGTGGGTTCGAGTCCCACGGATGGCGATGTTTGTTATCTTTTGTTTATTTTAAAAAAAAAAACTTAAAAGCATTTAAATCGCGGAAATTAAACATTAACAACTACGATACAACTAAAAATTAGTTATGGTTGATGGTTCTATACATTTCAAATTTAGGAATGCAACTTCACATACAAACTCTTTCAATTTTATACAACTTCAAACAGTTTTCCACA
Organism: Ambrosia trifida; assembly: GCA_028751855.1. Taxonomy (NCBI): domain Eukaryota; kingdom Viridiplantae; phylum Streptophyta; class Magnoliopsida; order Asterales; family Asteraceae; genus Ambrosia; species Ambrosia trifida. The sequence continues at coordinate 191,531,566 of CM054122.1, read as the reverse complement.
ATGTTTTATTTAAGTATTCATTTTGATATAATAGTGAAAAAATAAAGAGAGCACGTTAGCGCATGATTTTTTTAGAGGTTACCGCCTGCGGTGGTAGTATAACTCTAAGTTTAAGAGTGGAAGTAATAGGTTTCAAAACTAATCATTTTTAACCAACTTTGTCACACATTTGTGTTTGATGTATGTGCACTTGGATAAAACGAAGATTGTTATCTATATAGTATAGCTAGTAGAATAACATAGTTCTACTAAGTACACAGTAGCAAGTGCTAGACAATCAGTAAACCCAAAACATTTCTCAATTAGGGGTTCATAAAATTATACATATCACCAATCGCATGAGTGATTGATCCAATCTTTACGATATAGCACTAGTCGTAAGTGATCTTGTAATTTGAAATACTTAGTTTTTGTAGGTTCCATGTTTGAATTGCCGTCCTCACTCTCTATATGTGTTTAAATGAACATTTCCAGTGATACTCATTGTTTAAATATCACCGATTTTTAGTGATACATCACTCAATCACTCATCTTCGAGTATTTAATGGATTTATTCTTAAAATACATCTATAAATAGATATATAGGGAAAGGATAATGTGGAAACCCTTGTTATATGGTAAACTCTAGAAACTCTGACTTCCCAATTTTTTTATTTTTGAAAAAAATAGGGCATAATATACATGATTTTAAGCATTTTGAGCCAAAAAAAATTAAAAAAGCGCCGAGTAGTTTTTTTTTTTAAATAAAGTTTTGACTAACACATGTTAAGCGAAACTAACACATGTTAACCATTTGTTAACTGAAGACGGTTTTTTATTTTATTTTTTTTAAAATGGCTCGGCGCTTTTTCCATTTTTTGGCCTAAAATGCTTAAAATCATGTATATTACATACCCTAAAATTTTCATATAAAAAAAAGTCGGGAAGTTAGAGTTTTCAGAGTTTACCATATAACAAGGGTTTCCAATATAACCTTATACATAGATTTAATATTACAAAAATTAGGGTTGTCCTTGAAAATCTCTAAAAATTCATGTATCCTATCCGAACCGTTAAAAAATAGGCCCCTTAGGCCCAAATTTAAGTGTTAAATGAATTATATCAAAAAATATATACATATATATATGATTTTTTTTTTTTAAATTTATGCCCTCAAGATTTATGGACCTTGTCCGGTTGGCCTCCTCGAACCACCCCAAAGACGGCTATGACAAAAATTATATGTTATTTTAGTATCTGATACACACAAAATTGCATGATATTCCGCTCATATATATTAACTTTTATTGGCAACGACTAAAACGAGGGATGTGCGTGGTGACGCCTAGATGGGAGAGAAAAGAATGTGGTTTATAGGCTCAAGTATGTGTGAGTATAGACTCGGATTGTGTGTTATTTGTCAAAAACAACTTACAAAATACCAAGTTTGTATTAAAAAAGAATGGTATAATGGTGATAGGATTAGAACAGTTAAACCAAACAAATAGTTAAGAGGTAAGATAATAACCTGTGCGCACATCTTTTTATATGTTATCATCCATTCAATCCTTGTCTTGTACTTATTCAATCATCTCTTTAATTTAACGTTGTCAGTCTTGTACATTTGATCGCTAACGAAGACAAAAAGCCGTTCTAGCTCAGTTGGTAGAGCGCGTGGCTTTTAACCACGTGGTCGTGGGTTCGAGTCCCACGGATGGCGATATATTTTCATTTTTTACATTCATGCAAAAGAAATTTCTTAGCTTCAGATAACAATACAATCTCTCAATATTATACAACAACTTCAACAGTTCTATAAATTATTGTTCTTTAAGTTTTCATTTAAAAAGAAAAGAAAAGAAATCAGCATTACAACATAAAATCACAATCTTATTAACATTAACCAACCACTGTATCAACAGATTCAATTCGTTGAAGAAGTTCCAGCACACTTCCAGCTTTTCTCTTTGCTCTATCAGTTCCATTCTCAGACAGTTCCTTCAACACCTCTTCTGCTCCAAGCTCCTTCACAATCTTCAACAACCGAACATCACCCGCGCACAATGACCACAACACCGCTGACCCGTTCTCCCGGTTCCTGGCCGACCCAGACCGAATCACCTCCACCAAAACCTCCATTGGATCCGCTTCCGCAATAGCCATCTTCCCTTCATGGTGGCTAGCAAGAATAGCCAATATCGCCAGCGCCTCATCCATCATCCCACCGCTGGCATCTTTCAACAGTCGCATCAATGGTGGTACGATCCCAGCCCGAACTGCTCGAACCTTGTTTCCTTGATAGATACACAGGTTGAAAATGGCGGTAGCTGCGTCTTTTTTCCCTCTAGGTGTCCCTTCTTGGAGCAAATCGATTAGTGGTGGGATTGCGCCGGCGGCTCCGATGGCGACTTTATTTTCGTCCACTACTGATAGGCTGAAAAGGGTGGCGGCTGCGTTTTCTCGAGCTTCTGTGCTCCCGTTTTTTAAAACATCGACGATTTCAGGTATTGCTCCAACGTTCACGATGATCCCTTTATTAGTCTCGTTTATTGATAAATTCAAAAGGGCGGTGACAGCATGTTCTTGAGTTCTACCGTCTCGAGATGATAATAATTCTACTAAAAGTGGAATAGCACCGGCCTCGGCTATGCATACGCGGTTATCAGCATTTCTTTTGGCTAATAACCGAAGCTCGCCTGCAGCTGATCTTTGTTCATCTGAGTCCCCGATCACGAGCTTTTGGAGCAATGAGCCGATCACGGTTCGATCACACTCTGAACCGCTTCGTCCTGCTTTGTTGTTAGCTTTAGGCAGCTCAACACCGTTACTATCGCACCATAAAGCAATAAGACTTTTTAAGACATAGTTTGGAGTCAGTGCCGTGTGTTGTAATGTTTGTTGTGTTTTTGGGCATGTTTTGTGTCCGGCATCCAGCCATTTTTGAATAGATGCTCTCTCATACGTCTGCAAAATAACAACAAAACGAGCGAAAATGGACTTAGATACACACACACACACAGAGAAACAATGTATTAAACAGTAAACCTGTATTGACCAGACAAGTTGGTGGGAGAAAAGGTCATAAATAGGTGAAAGAAATTCTCTTTGTATAGGCTAGTTATATACATATAATAATGCCTAACAATGTGGAAATCTTCTATAAATTCCGAAAGAAAATGAACATAATTATGTCTTCTAAATTACTATACTTGAACTAGAAAGAGTCAAAAAGGAAATGGTCCATTTGTGAAGATGAAATGTTTAATCTTACCACAAATACATATAAATATATAATCTAAACCATTGAGGTTTGGGAAAAATTATATAAATGACTTTAGACCATAGAGTTCAAGTACAGCGAGTTCTTGCAGCACACTTATATATCCCCGCTTTTACCCAAGGCTTCAAGGGGTGCTTGGATGTACACTTTGAAAGTGATCATGTGCTATAGAAAGTAGTGTTTGGCGAATTTTAACTAAAATAGAAAAAAATAACAATTTTAAAACAAATATGACATTTTCTGGAATGAGAGTATAGGCTTCTTATGGTCGGTTATGAAAAATTGGTAAATATGCGCTGATATAAAATAGTTCCGTTATAGCTAGTATGAATCGGTTACTTGATCCAGAAATAATCAGCTCATCAAAAATAAAAGCTGAATTTTTAATTTTTGTACTTAAAGGTCATTAAAGGATGGTTTTATATCCTAATTTGGTCAAGAAACCGGTTAAGCACATCGAGGTTGATTTGGCATGGTGATTATGTGCCATTATATTTTTTGCCATTTTTGTTATCTAGATCTGATGTGGCATTTTCAATCTAACATCACCATGCCAACAACATTTTGACATGTTTACCAGGTTAAAAAGCCATCTTTAGTGACCATGACGCACAAAAATTAACCAATTGGGACAAATGGAAAAGGACATTTGTAATTTATGTAAAAAAAAAAAAAACTTTCCTTAAACATTGCAAAAAAAAAAAACATTAAATTGCAATTTATCATACCTGCCCAGTCGACACAATCACAGGATCTTTCATCAATTCAAGAGATATCGGGCACCTAAAATCATCTGGAATTACAGGAGATCGATGCCTCATCACACTCTTTTCCCCCTCCTCCATATCAACTTCTGAATTTCCCAACATCACACAACCTTTAATTTCCTTCAGAAGAAACGACATCATCTCAATGCAATCGTCTTCAGCACAGCCATCAGTCGCTCCCATAATATCATGAATCGCATTTGATTCCCTCTGTAGATCGTTAACTGTTGTGAGATGCAGCTTTTCAGATAATCTTTTAATTGTTTCAAGGTCGGGCTCGTTTCTCGTATTCACCATAGCTAAATCTCTCTGAAGCTGCAAATCAAAAGAATCCATTCTCCCTTTTGCTCTTTTAAATTGCACATGGACGAGTTCAGTCTAAAAAAAATAACTTCTGTTAGGAGGAAAATCATAACCAGTTATTCAATCTCTTTGAAAGAAGGAAAGAGACCTGTTCATGAACTTCCTCAGATAGATTGAGTCTCTCATAACGAATTTGGCTCAATGCCTCTTCAATCTGTGTTGTTACTGCGTGGAACTTGCTTGCGGTTTTCTCAATTTGAAGCGCCTGTGATAAAGAGTAACAGACTACTTTATATGCCTTTAGATATACCAAAAATGCAGAATAAAGCACGAATCTTGACCGACCATTCTACCTATTTCATGATATCTACTTAAAAAAAAAGACCGAACGTGAGGTCAAATCGACCAACATTAAACTTCAAAACTAGTAAGTATGAAAATAAAAAACCGCATTCAAATGCACTAGGGTAGTCCCATTCCGTTAACCGGGTCAAGAATGGAAAAACAAAAACATAACCATTGGAACCGGCTTCAAGATTTCCTAAAAGTCTAAAACAACTAATCCTGTTTAAGATCATAAAACACAAAACTAAGCATTATAAATTTATAATGATGCATAAACTGAAATATAAACTTATAGCAGTCATAATAACATTATTTTGTGGTATTTTTGCATAATTCATTCCTTAAGAATTCAGCAAAACCTAAGTTATCCTTACAGCACATATAGCAGTCAATCAAGAACCCACAAAGCTACAAATAAGTTTCAAATCAACAACATAAAATTAATAAAACTGATGAAAAATCACATTTTGAAAGATACCCAACAATCTAATCATGATCAATTACAAACCCTTTTACAGAATTCAATCCACAACATAAATTAAACAAATAATCAACAATTTTACCTGATAAATCTTGCTGCCATCATTAACTGATTTAAGAACCTCCAAAGCCAAATTCAGAGCAATTTTCAAAGCCTGCAGCCCTTTAAGATCAGCATCATCAAGATGTTGTTCATTGTCTTGAAGTTCCTCAAACAAAGGGCTCAAAAGCTTTACTCTCCTCATCAAGTTCCCATACATCTTCTTTACAGTGTTTCTGCACTCAGGTAACCCTGATATTTCTCTGACTGAGTCAATGAGTTGACTCACCAAATCTCCTCCTCCTTGATCGGCCATTATTATTATTGGTGAAGCTTTTCAGTCAGAGAATTGAAGAAGACGAAATTGGAGAGGATTAATGGGTTTATTGGAGCAAAATCATGGCAAAATCCCTAAAAGCGTGTTGGCTAATAATAATAAAATAATAATAATAATAATATTTATTTATTTGGGAGAATTGATGATGTAGAGAGAAAAGTCAAAGAAACTGTTATTATGGGAAAGCAAGAAAATGTCTGTTATTCAACCAAATATTTTGACAAATGTTTCTTAGACTGAGGGGTGTGGTCTCGAAGGTCCCCCACCACCGAAGCCTACTCAGCATAGAAAGAGAGAGGAGAGAGAGGGAATGAAGAGAGAGATAGAGAGGAGGGGACGGGGAGAGCGGGAGAAATCTCCCGAGCACACCGAACATGGAGCGGGGGGGGGGGGGGGGGGGTGTTCCCCTTCGGGGAAGGGATCCAGCTCAGCTCCCTGATCTTCTTTCCCGAGCCACACCCCCTAGTCTTATATATATATCGTGTCGAGTTGATGGGTTGGCGAGTTGATGAGTTGAAATGTGTGACCCGAACCCGACCCATATTATTATTCGTGTCAAATATTTCAACCCTAACCCGACTCATATAAAATCCGGGTCAACCCGAAAATGATCCGTTTAACACATATTTTTAAATGAGTCATACATGTGCATGAGTTATAAGTGGGTTGTTGGGTTGTAAGCGGGTTATCAATAAAACGTTTAATGGTGAGTATATAAGTGTGACAAATAAATAATATAGTGTGCCAAATAACACAACTATAACTAGCCATGTAAATAGAAATGAAAAAAGAAAAACAAAAATATAATAGATTTTTTTTTCTAATACTTAAACGGGTCAACCCATTTTATATATGCGTTAACCCGTCCCATTTTTAATATGGGTCGACCCGAACCCGACCCGTTTTTTAAACGGGTCATGTTACTTGACCCATATATGTTTTTATTCTGTTAATAATAAATATAATTTAAATATATTTAACAGTTTCCTAAAATATATAATGTATTCAAAATAAATTTAAATGCTATTACTAATATTACGACCTTTATTTTAATATTATTGACCGAATCTGAGTAAAAACTTTTTACGTTTTTGTTAAATTGATGGAGGTCAATTCTTTGACTATATGTCTTTGAGTTTGATTCTGCTAATTTTAAGTATTGTTGACCAATTCACATCAATTACCAATCCTTCCATTTTTTATAATTCAAATACTTTCCTTTAATCAATTGTCATGAAACGATATTCTTTTAAACATATACGACTTTCCTTTAAACATTTATTTAAATCTATTTAACAGTTTATAATTTAAATATAATCCGAAGATAGGAGTGTACATTTATTTTTCATACACTTTTATTATTCCTTTAATAATAAATATAATTTAAATCTATTTAACAATTTCCTAAAATATATAATATATTCAAGATAATTTCCAATGCTATTACTAATATTACGACCTTAATTTTAATATTGTTGACCCAATCTAAGTAAAAACTTTTTACGTTTTTGTTAATTTGATAGAGGTCAATTCTTTGACTTTATGTCTTTGAGTTTGATTGTACTAATTTTAAGCGTTGTTGACCAATTCACGTCAATTACCAATCCTTCCATTTGTTATAATTCAAATATATAAATAAATATTCCTACTCAATCACGTCAATCGAGGCACAATATTTTCGATTTTGCAGAATTGTTTGAGACACAACAATACTATACAAACCTTAACAAATAATAAAATAATTTAATCGTCATACCAATTTTAACAACGAAATTAAATGATAATATAAATTTTCAAAATTTTACTTTCTGTTAAAGAATTATATTACTTCAATCACAACTAATAATGATTATTAAAGATGTCAATATGCAACTTGAGACGCGGATGATTTTAATGTCATTTATTTGAATGATTGATTATGATTTTGATGTTATTTATTAAGATTTTTAATCTTATTTATTGATGTTACTAATATTACGAATTTCATTTTAACATTGTTGACTGACTTTCATTTTGATATTACTACTTTCTGTTAATCAATTGTCACTAAACGATAATCATCATATTGATTTCAATAAGTGTGCTAATTTTAAGATGTCAATAATAATTTGTATATAATGGGTAAGGCAATTTTAGAAGCGGATTATTATAATGTCATTGATTTGAATGATTGATTATGATTTTGATGTTATTTATTAAGATTTTTAATTGTTAAGTACTATCTTTACACAGTTTAAATAATGACGTTTTTTTGGCAGCATTTTGTAACATGTCAAAAGTTTCCTAAAGTGTGTGTACAATAGGTCCTTTTGGCTACATGTTCAAATGGGTCTGGGGTTGATCATTTTGGTGTCTATTTTTTAATAAAATATAGGAAATTTATATTACAGCATGTGACATTAGACCCATTTTCTTATTAATTGTTTTTTAGCTATGTAATCAGTTTGAACCATTATAGAGATAACATGTAAAATTTAAGCTACCCATTCAAGTAAGTGTGTTAAGGATTGTTTCTTGATTTACTTATCACCGTATCCATATCTTTACAACAACTATATTTTATGTAGAACACAAATATGGAATACAATGGTGGAGGTTTTCATAAATTATTGAAAATGAGCTGCACTCCGAGGATCGTGATGACAATGATAACAACTTCGAAGGTGAAAAATCAGCTATCAATGAGCAAGACTTGGAAGATTTTGATTGAAGTAATGAAAATAGACCATTGGTTGAAGTTCGTTAAGCCCCAACTAAATGAAAAGTGTTCTATGCCTAAGCTTAGTTATGATTAGAATATAGATATTACCCAAATGATGTAATCTATGATATTGGTTGAAGTTCGTTAAGCCCCAACTAAATGATAAGTGTTCTATGCTTAAGCTTAGTTATGATTAGAATATAGATATTACCCAAATAATGTAATGTGTGATATTGTGATAGTATGCTACGTAGTTTGCAGTCGTCAAATTAAACTTTACTTACTCGATATATCCATCATTTCGTTACATTAAATTGTTAGATGACATTTTGCATTTAACATCAAAATTCATACATATTGCATTATCAAATATTTAGTAACCAAAACAAATTGCATAATACAATTCTTATTTTCCTATTTTTTTTTTTATTTTACTTTGGAGTGAACCGTGGGTCCCCACGGGACTCTAACCTAGTATTTCTTAATTAACTGAAAGAATCCAAATTTTACCTACAACAAAATGTTTTATAGCTAAAACTTTAAAAGATGTAACTAATATTTTATAAGTTACATTTCATTAATGCAGAAGTAAACATAAAGCAGCTAACGCATTATTTTAGGATAAAACTTGTAGGTGCCAGGTTCGATTCTGATGGCCCCCCGATTTTCTACTATCGTGCATTTACTCCAGAAAGGCTTGCCTCTTGTGGAGGGTGCAACATCTGTCAAGTGGCAGGTGGCGGGAAATTTTCTGGGTGGAAGCCTTAGTGCCCCTTATGCGCAACCTCGACTCGTTTGTGGGCTGGCTGTGACATCCGTCACCCTCGTCTTTCATCAAATTGACAATAGTAGCCCTTCAAATATTTCCATTATAGTCCCTGTAAGTTTCGTCGTTTTCAAATTTAATTTTAAGAGCGAACTAAAATCTTAGCATTTATATTTATTATGGATCGGGTATAAGTTTAATCAAATGTATAGGTTGAAACGTATTTCAGAAAGGATTCTATAAAACTTTCAAGTTTATAGAGTTTTAGAAATTTTTGATTAAATAAACTTAACTTGGTTATAATAAAACTAACTTAAGTTAAGTTAGAGGGACCATTTCTGACAATGCTCCAAAGTTTCAAAAATTAAACAACACTTTCCCCTGTCCCGCACGTTTTTCCGGTGGACCAACTTCCGGTCACCGGAATTCGTCCGACCGTTCCCCCAAAAGCTGTTTCAACACGTAATAAATTTGTTTTTGTGGTGGTTTTTCGTTTCCTATCCTTAGCTAACAGCTTCGAACCATTATAGGGGTATAAACGCGTTTTAATTCTGATTTAATCAAGCTTTAAAGTTTGTAACCGCCGGAAATGTAAAACGCATTAACACGAGCCTTTTTACTCGTCCATTACATAAATTGAATGCCTCATTCGTTTTCTGCACTAGTCTTCTTCATAAACCCACAAAAAAGTTGCATCTAAATACGTCTCCAAGCTTGCAAATCGTGATTATAGCTTCTGTTCTTGAACCGTCGCTTTCGAGCCAAAACGTGATTGTAAGTCCATTTTTTTGTGCCATTTCATTTAGCAATCGATTCTGAGTAATAGCCCTCTATTACAGATCGATAATCTTGTTTAACTTAGATTATTGGAAAATCTAGGGTTAGGGTTTCTTAGCTTGGTCATTTGGGGAAGATGATACATTTAGATTATTAGATAAAACTATATTTTTCCAAGACTTATAATGTAACACCCCAACCGATGGCGGAATCATCGAGGTGTCACGTAATGACGATTGTTCAAAAGCTCATGGTACTAAAATGTAAATATTGATTATTGAATATTGTTTTACAAAATGAGAAATTGAATATACAACAAGAATTGAAATAACTGATTTATTTAGTCTAAGTCCAAAGTCCTATATGAGGCGTCAAGCAGCTTATCCTGAAACATGCACGAAAATAATTTTGTCAACATATGATGTTGGTGAGTACTACTTAGATTTGTACATATAGTAAAAGTTTGAAAAGGTATTACAATTCATGTGTCTAGCATCACCAAGGCATTATGTAAACACGCAAGTAACCAAACAAGACAAAGATCAAATGTAAAGTTTGTACAATGAAGTTGATAATGAGCACCTCAACACGTGTCAAGTCTAAAAGAGCACCATAACATAAGTTATGTCTAAATGAGCACCGTAACATAAGTTACGTCTATATGTAAAGAGCACCATAACATAAGTTATGTCTAGATGTATGATTTTGTATGTAAGCTACGTTCATGTTCAAACATAAGCACAAAGATAAACAAGACACGTATATGAATTGTAAATGAATAAAAATGTATGTGTAAATGAATATGAAAGTTTTGTATACTTGTGCATGAATCACCCCAAAAGTTGTAAAAGCAAAAAAAATGGGATAAGTAATACTCACCTTAGCAAGGTGGTAAGTCTTGTGTAATTGAATAAGTATAATCCAACGTTGCCAAGTATCACCCTATGTATAATGTAATAAATAAGTCTAAGTCTATCTAGTCTACAAGTATTTTCTAGGGTTTCGAATTGGGGATAAGTATTTATTTGATTAATAATCAAATTGTTTATTAAATATAAGAAATTTAACAAATAAATGAATAAAAGTCTTTTTGTAAATTTTAAGTTAAAGATGGTCACAAAATAAAGTTTTTAGTATGAAAATAATTTTTATAAAATTATTTTCTTGAAAATAGAATATTTAATCTATTTATTTCAAATTGTCAAAATATGACTTTAATATCTAAAAATATTAAAATTAGAGAATTCTGGAATTAAAAATTGTATTTCTGTTCCAAATGAATAGAAATAATTTATGTAAAATTTTGGTACAAAAATATTGAAAAATGAATTTATTATGATTTATTTATGATTAAAACTAACAAAAATTAATTAAAAATACAAAACGAACGGTTTTTCAGAAATAAAAATTATTTCTGAAATGTTTATTGTTATACAAGTTTAGGATAATTTTTGTGGAATTTTATAAAATCTTTTTGATATTTTTATAGAATTTTATATATAAAATTGAATAAACTTGTAATATTTATTATATATAATAAATAAAAGATTTTTGAAAAACCAAAAACTGTATGATAAATTTTATTATCAGAATATCATAAGATAATTTTTATAACAATTTTGGACTATGTTTGCTATTTTTAATAATTAATTGTATTTATATAAGATATTATTTATTCAAGAAAACAAAACTGGAACAAAAAGAATATAGAGATTCGGCCCTTGATGGGCTCGAACCTGAGACCTCGTGATGTGCAGAGATGTCCCAGACCAACTGGTCTGGATGACTTTTTGTTTTAGATTTTGAAACAGAATTTATTTAATCATACAATAACATTATCCCCAAATCGACATGAACCCTAATTATCTAATCAAGCCATATACGCGATTATAGGCCAATTAATAATGGGGCTTATGATGTACTAGGGTCGATTAACAATTAGAAACAAAAAGATTTAGTTCATACCAAGTATGTAGCTTCCAATTCGTGGTCAAACGAAAAGTCAAACGTGAGTAAAAAGCTTCGATTCTGGACGATTTGGTGTTTGAAAGTGAAAAGTGTTATAGGGGTTATGCTAATCGGCCCTCTGGTAGTCTGTGTGTGAATTTAATCGAGCTAACAACGCATATTTATACGGATTAGCTTTGGGTTGTTTAGGAATGTTAATAATTAGATTTAATTCGCTTAATTAACAGTCAAAGATGCGTGATTTCGTTTTAGGAAGGAGAGACAATGATGTTGCGTAATACTCGGGATTGATTTGTCTATAGGCGTGATTATTGATCAGATTGATATTTTCTTAGTGTTGTTCTTTGGTGCAGCGTTCGACAGCAGAGGGAGAAGAAGGAGATCAGCGTTTTAGATGGGTGATGTATTGTAAAATACATCTATTTCCCGTATAAAGTTTGTATAGTTTTCGAGTCGTTTATATAGTGTTTTTATTAGTTTTAGGCTTGTACCGGTCTATTTTATCTAGTATAGGTTTTTATAGATTTTTATTTGTTTTGTGTCTTTTTTAGTATTTATATATTTTATTTTGTATTTTGTAGGTGTTCATGGACGTTGGAGCGTAAACGAGCAACTTTAGTCAAGTCAAGAACACCCGAGTCTAAAGCACGAAATTATAATACTATATAATAAATAATAATAAAACAAAAAACCAAAAAAAATAAACGTGACTTTGTTTGTCACATTTGACAAAGACCTATGGCCCAAATAATTAATTGTTGAAGGGCTCCACTAATAACCAATTGTTGAAGAGGAAAATAAGGAGACAGCGGCAATATTAAAAGGGTAGGAGGCGCATAACATATCCAGGAAGAGAAGAGAAGAGAATTATTATTATTTTTGAGGGTATCATCGAAGGAGCAGCCAACTTTTGGAGAGGACATCGAACAAAGCAATAAATAATATTCTTGAAATATTATTAGAGAGGCAGGCCAATGATCGAAGGTTCTAAGCCAGGGAGCGAGTATTTGGGTGTTAATCATTTGGTTTCTTCGTCCCTTTATTATCTTTGTTCTAAACCATGATTGCTGAATTTTTATTTGTCTTTGTTTCTCTTTTCAAGATGATTTGTGGCTAAAACTTTTATAGCTACCTAGACTAAGACAAATAACTATGTTTTGATTTGCATTTTCTATGGTTTTTTGGAACTTGTTTGGATTTATGATTCAGTAAAGATTTTGATTTCTCTAGATCTAGTGTATGTGCGTATCTATTATTTTCTTATTGCCACTTATTCACTCCACTTGCACTTTTGTGAATGTCTTTCATGTATGAGTGCTAGTTAGGTTGCAAACTTTGTGTAGCAACTAGTTTATGGTCAATAGTCGCGAGTTTACCATAGGAGTGATATTTGGTGGTTAGAAGATTTTAGGTATTCTTCCAAGTTCAATAGCTGTGAGGTGAAGACTTGTTGGTATGTCTAGGTTGTTAAATTGCTAGGTTAGAGGCTTTGTGAGAAGATCTGCCTAGTTTCCCTTTCAACTCTTGCATATCAAGTTAGATCTAGGCTTCAATAATTACCCCTTGCACCTAGTGTAGTGAGGCTTTCGCGCTGTGAGGTAGATTGTCTAGCGGGTACTCGATCATAAGAGTTAGATAACTTGTGAGGGTTTGTACTCCAACCGGTAGTTTAACAGCACAAAAATATTCTAGGGTTTCCCCTTGAGAAGGGTCGAGGGTGTCTAGTTTATTCTTGATGTTTAGTATTTTAAGATCCCGGTTCCAAATCAGTTCCATAACCATAGAGGCTTATCAGGCACATTTAGGAGTCTGGTCTAGGTAGTGTCTTATCATCATCTGAATTCGGCTCAGCTAAGTTCGTGTCTTTAGTTCAGTTTAGTTAGTCTAAGTTAACCTTTATTTTATTGCAATTTATTTTTCAGCAAAACCCCCCCTTTTAAAATAATAAATTAATTTAATCAGATTTAGGATAAGTAATCGAGTCTAGTTTACGTTTTCCAGTAGAGTCTCGTGGGTTCGATACTCGAACTTACTTTAGCTGTACTGCACTGACCGGTACACTTGCCGGTTGTGTGGTTTAGGTTTAGAGAGTCTTAGGTTATAAATTTAAAACTTAGAGTGTCTAGTTTAGGTTAATTTAGTTAGTTTTTATTTAACCACTTTGAGCACATCAAGTTTTTGGCGCCGTTGTCGGGGACTCTTGGCGATTGCTTTTACTAGCTTTGATTACACTTATCTGCTATATCTGTGCTACTTGTGTTTTGTGTTAAGTCTGTCTTTTTGTATAGTGAGTCGTAGGAGTCTAATTGTTTGTGTATTTTAATTTCTGTCGAGTCTGTAAATATGTTTGAAATTTGTGGAGGACCCTATTTTACCGTTAGATTTCCACAAAATGCGGGGTCCTCTGCACATTATTGTGCTAATTCCTTTGTGCAGCCGCAGCCATATTATTCACAGGGTTGTCCTACATATTATTATGATGACTTGTATCAGCAGCCACATTATAATCAGTATCCTGATCAATTTTCTGGAAGCACTTCTTGTGAGGACAGTGGTAATGATTGGAGTGAAATCAAAAGTCTGTTGACATTATTAGTTGCTAAAGATGAAAATACCCCGAAAATGTTAGCAGAGCACGACATCCTCCTGAAAAACCGACAGGCTGCTATTTTGGATCTTCAACGAACATTAGAAGACATATCTAGGAGATTAGATGAAGAAGAAGAGAAAGAAAAGGTTCAGCAAGAGCAGCTGCTGAAAGTCGGTTATACATATGATGAGGAGGGCAACTACCTTGGGTACATGAACGCTCGAGGGGAGTTGTTCCCAACGTTTCCAGAAGAAGGGAAAGAGCCGATCATGGAATACGCATATGAGTCACATGAAGAGATCATCCCAATCACGGAGACGAAAATGGACGTTGAAGTCCCACCTCCGGTGCCACAGGTTAGTACATATGATTTTGGGAGTGACTCTGATGAAGAGGACGACGAAGAAGAATGGGCGGCATATCAGAAGTCGTTAGTGAAGAAAGAAGTGATAGAAGAAGAAGTGGAATTGGGGGACTCCATAGGTATGATGTTTGGTGCAGATGAAGACAATGAGGATAGTGAGGAGTCGTTATCTGAGGAGGATGAGTTTTTAGATCTGGAGTTAGAGGGTTTGCCTGTTTATGAAGAAGTAGGGGAGTCTGATCCCAATGGGGATATAGCATACCTAGATGCCTTACTCGAAGGTGAACTGACAGACATGACTCAACCTGCACTAAAAGAAAGAACTAAGTGTGGGGATCATCCCATTGAAATGGTGGTAGAAGAAGGGCACCATAGCTAGCCCGTGGTATTGGTAATAGATGGAATTGCAATATCAACAAAACCACGGGAGAGGGCAAATAAGAGAAAAAGAAAGGACCGGAACCGAAAGAGGATCAACGGCTGGCACGAGTTGGAGAAGAAGAAGCCAGTGAAAGTCAAGCACGGTCAGTCTTCTTGCTACATGCCACGCATCCGGTTCAATCCAGGTAAGTTTAAATTTTGGTGGTCTGACCCGTTAAGAATGCTTAGATTATTTTTCAATTCCACTAATAAATATTCAATTGTTAACGAGGACCGGGTGGAATTAAACGGGTTAGATCAGGTCCAGATAAAAGAGAAGCCCCCTGATTAACTTTAAGTGTGGAGAGGCTCTGTAGAGTTTGTAAATTTATTTTTATACTTATTTATTTTTTTCTAGCTGTTCATTTTTTTTATTTGTGGTCCGTCTTTCGATAGTTGTTCATAGGTTTTTATCTTTCTATTTTATTTTTGTTTTTGTGTCTTGAGTCTGTTTGCAGGTTTTCGTGTTTGCCTGGGTGGAGGAAATTTCACCATGAGCGGATCCCATGTATTTATCTTTATATATATTTTATGATTGGGAGTTTTGGTAGAGGTTTGGGTAATAAAAGATATTTTTTCTTAAAAATAAAATAAAATAATAAATAGTCTTTCTGTGAAAAAAGTCTTTTCACGTAATGTGAAGAGTCTGGGCTGACCTGTTCGCCTTATGCGACCAGCTATTACCCCGGAAAGTTATTTTTTTCTCTTGCAACGCGTGTTGTGATCACCAGTGTCCTTCACGTTGAGCGAGAACCAATTTTTTCTTTCTTTCTACCCATTTGGTTCTACTACCATTCACCGCCATTTTGCCAAGCAGGTACGTCTTCTTGTTTGTTGTTATATTATGAGTCTAAGTTAGTAGTTTGAGTCTTTCTATTTTTGTGTGGTTCGGTATTATGCTCGGGTTTTGTTTGTTTCGTTTTGCGCAGGTTTGGATTGCACCACCCGTACTCAATCTCCATTTGGGTGATTCCGGAGCTGTTATTATTTATCAAGGCAAGCCCAGAGTTTACCATTATGTCAGAGCCGATCGCGAATGAAATGCTATACGATCGAGCTAGATTGGACTAGAGTTTTTGGAGCTTACGCGTTATTTTACCAGCTAAGTCCTTTCCAATTTGCCCTTATTTTTATAATTTTTGTATTCGGAATTTATTCTTTTGTTTTGAGTCGTTTTCTATTCCTACATTGAGGGCAATGTAAAGTTTAAGTGTGGGGATGGGAAACTATCGTTTGGTTTGTATATAGAGTTGTTTTGAGTAAAAAAAAAATTAAAAAAAAAAAAAGTCCTTGATTTTGAAGTTTGCATTATATAAAATATGGAAAATGATAGGTAAAGTTAGATGTCCGGTTTTCAAATAGTATGTATAATAAGAGATTAAAATTGATTGAAAACGTGTCTGATTTGGGATATGTGGGTAGGCTCGGCCGGTAGAAAGGTTTCCTTTGAAAAGTAATAGATTAATTATGTTAGGCTATTTTGTGGGTTCTCATCTAGGAGAAACGGGGAGACCAAAACCGCCAAAAATAGTATAAGAAGCACCGTTATAAGCAGAAAACCGTTAGAATTTCTTAAAAAAAAATAGAAATCAAAGCAAAAATGCTGAAGCTTAAGGTGCCTGGCCACTGGGATAGCGACTTGGATTGGTCACACCCTCTGAGTTAAGTATGCTGAGATGAAAAAAAAATGTTGAAGCTTAAGGTGCCTGGCCACTGGGATAGCGACTTGGATTGGTCACACCCTCTGAGTTAAGTATGCAAAAAAAAAATGATTTTAAATTCTCTTGGTTTTCTACATAAGACGGTTGGGAAATGGTCAATTGGTCATTCCTTTAGCTTCATAAGCTTGAGGCGAGATTAGGAGGAATTGTGGCTTCCTTCGAGTGAGACCCTAGATAGACTAATCAACATGAACTTAACATAAATAAAAAGGGGCTTGGAAACCGGTGTGGGTTTAAGAGGATCAATATACCTGCAATCGCAATCAACACGTTAGTAAATTATTAATTAAGTAACCTATGTTTTGAAACTGGATGTAAACCTAACGGTGATTCCATAGCAATGGGGTTAAAAGAATTTGGATCTGGTTCTAAACAACAAATGTGTGTGTGGTGTGGTGGTGTGCTGCGTGTGTTGTGACAGAACAGACTCGGGTTCGATCCCCGGGTCTGTCATGTTTATTTTTTTTTTTAACTGTGTAGAGGGGAGGGGGCTTAGTGGGCCTGCTGTCTGGGCTAGCTTCTTGGGCTCAGCAGTGGGCTCCGAAATAATTAAAGGGTTTTAGTAAAATGGTTTGAGTTTGGGCTTATGGTTTGGTTATGGTTTGGGTTAGTTTAGTCTACAAAAAAAAATCTGATTATTATTATTATTATTATTATTATTATTTTTATTATTATTATTATTATTATTATTATTATTATTATTATTATTATATATAAAAATAAAAGGAAAAGTGACGGATGTCACAGCATCCCCTACTTTTAGAAACTTCGCCCTGAAGTTATTAGAAACATAGGGTTATGGATGCTTGGGTAAAAATTAAGATAACTGTGGTTTGGAAAATTTGAGTTAAGGCACGACGTAAATTTATAGGTAACAGAGTGAATTGTTTCGAATGATTTGGATAAGAGGTTTGATAGATGTGGGTTAAGGATTGGATTAGGTTCGTCTCGAATAATAAGGAGAATAAGAATCTAGTAAACACTAAGCTTCAAGTTTTTAGGAATCCTAAAATGAATGTATAAGTTGGTTGACTATAAAAAAACCAAATGAACTACCAAGTAAATAGGGTTTGTTCCTGGTTCGACTTCCAGTCTCATTTTCAATGCATCATTAGTGTTTATATATAGGGTGTACCGCAGCTAACCCACCACGCCTTTGATACCTTGAAAACGTACTGGACGCCTACCAAAAACTCTAATAGAATTTCACACTACCCTAACGTACCTGTAAATTCATGATTACGTTCCGGACCGGAATCATCAATTTACCTTACATTAGGGTCTTATGTCCTTCTATGATCCTAATCTAACACACATTAAAGCAAATAAGTTTCACAAGAAGATGACACAACAAACACGTTGAGTTATAATGAGATGTTATCAATGAAATGAGGCCATGTAATGATGAGGTCAATTGCATTGGTTTGCAATGACTTGTAAGCATAACAGTATTTAAGTATGGGCTACCACTCGTCCGAAGAGCCCTTTAAATGAAATGTTTATCGGAGTTGCGTGGATAATACACACACGCAATCAAGTTTGTAAGTACTACAACCATTAAGTGTAAGTGTTATCTTAGTGGTCTATAGAAATAGTTTACGAGTATCATGAATAATTAAATGTTCAATGGATAGTCAAATTAATGGAAAAATCAAGTTTCATATAACAAGCAATGATGTTTTCTTAGAAAAGCTCTGTAGGATCAAGTATCAAGTCCAAATGTTTCAAATAAATGTAAGGTAGAGTCTTGTAATAAACGTAACCAATATGATAAATCCCCAAATCTGTGTTCGTACACAATAGTATGCAAGGAAATCTCTAGATGTTATATGCTAATGAGTGCGACAAAATTGGGTACAAAATGATAATAGGATCAAGAAAATGAAAACACAAGTATTGGATTCTCGAGTCTTAGGAAGATCCCATCCATGGCTTAACCAGTGGGATTAACGTCATCCTGACCGTTTGTTTCGTTGATATTGTTGTTGAAAGCTCGTCCATGTGCCACCAGGTTTACATTATTCAATTTAGGGCATTGAGGTCACATGTGGTTAGGGTCTCTACAATGATAACATGCCCGACCGTTAGTAATCTGTAGTGGTTCCTGGGCAGCTGTTTGATGATTACCCTGTGTCCCAACCATTACTCGACAAGTGGTGACAAAGTGTCCAAACCTTCCACATCTAGTGCATTGACGACATAGAAGACTTGCAGGGTGATGATACTTGCAAGTGTTGCATTGAGGATGGATTCCCGTGTAGGATTTCTTGTTAGGAGGTTGAGTCACAGGATCCACAACAGTATGGTTCAGATTATCGCTCATTCGTTTCTTAAAGTTCGAAGTAGTAGTGGCGGCCTTTGCTAAAACAGTCTTAGATGGTTCAATAGCATGGGTGGTTTTCTCAGCAGACGTCTTGGTGCCCTTCCTAACCAAGTTTCCTTTCCTTACGTGTTTGTCTGTTAAAGTGGCTGCAAGCTGAATGGCTTCTTCCACTGTAGTGGATTTGCTCCCAGTGACTACGTCTTGTATCAGGTCAGGTAATCCCTCGATATATTTCTCGATTGCTCGAGAGACCGGGGTGACCATGTGTGGAACCAGTATGCTGAGTTCATGATATCGAGTATTATACGCAAGATTCTCACCACTGTCTTGTTTGAGCTCACGAAATTCATCCTCCAGTTTCCTGATTTCGTTCCTAGGGCAGAATTTGGCGATCATGAGTTCCTTAACTTCAGCCCAAGATAGAGATAAAGCAACATCAGCTCCTCGATTGCGCTTTTCGCCATTCCACCAGGTTAGCGCCCCCTTTTGAAGGACACTAGTAGCATAGCGAACGCGGAGTTCATCAGGACATTCATTGTTCACAAAGGTGCTCTCCATGCTTTCAAACCATTGGAGGAGGCCAGTAGCACCCTCCTCACCAGTGAATTTTGTGAGGTTGCAGGAGTTAAAGTGTTTGAAAGTGCACCGAAATTGAGTCGTACTCCCTGTGTTGGCACTGTTACTATTCTGGGTTATCCCACTGACAAGGTTTGGGATCACTGCAGCAATTTTCTCAGCGACTAAAGATGCAAGGCGACGATCAGAACGTTGTCCAGAAGCACGAACAGGGCGTTGGCGGGCATCACGGAGCATGCGGTGAGCAGACATCTATGCGGTAGTCAATGAATAATCATGAGATTAGAAAATGTAAGTGTATAACCGTACAGATGATTATGAAAGTATGAATTTGTAAGTAATATATATGGGGATCATGAAATACAAAATATTGTATATGAAACGAGAGAGTATTATTGAAAAACTTGCATAAGATGCTTGGAGTGCCCTTGTCTAGCTGTAAAGCCCAACAAGAACGTTGACTTTTCAAAGAAATTGAACCCAATGGTGATCAAAGAAGACATGCTTTAGCCTATAAGTGGACACTCACTCCAGGAATCCCCAGGTAAGCATAACAGGTCCGTCAATGGATTTATGCGCTATGCTTGCCTATGCCAGAAAACCCAGTGTACAGGCATCCACCCTTCCAGATTGCACGTGTCCTTATCACACTCATTAAAGTTCAACATCTTCGAAGGAGCAAAAATAAGAGTAGGCATTATGCCTAAGAGTGTCTTCATGAAAGGTACTGCTCCCGTTCCATGATTGATGTAAACTTTCCACTCCCTGTAAGACACCATCTCTATGCACCATGATGAAAGATGAGAAGAATGGAGAAGGAGGGAGAGATAGAAGAAGGAAAGTAGAGGGAAATGAGGGGTAAGGCAATTTGCCCTTATTTTTATAATTTTTGTATTCGGAATTTATTCTTTTGTTTTGAGTCGTTTTCTATTCCTACATTGAGGGCAATGTAAAGTTTAAGTGTGGGGATGGGAAACTATCGTTTGGTTTGTATATAGAGTTGTTTTGAGTAAAAAAAAAATTAAAAAAAAAAAGTCCTTGATTTTGAAGTTTGCATTATATAAAATATGGAAAATGATAGGTAAAGTTAGATGTCCGGTTTTCAAATAGTATGTATAATAAGAGATTAAAATTGATTGAAAACGTGTCTGATTTGGGATATGTGGGTAGGCTCGGCCGGTAGAAAGGTTTCCTTTGAAAAGTAATAGATTAATTATGTTAGGCTATTTTGTGGGTTCTCATCTAGGAGAAACGGGGAGACCAAAACCGCCAAAAATAGTATAAGAAGCACCGTTATAAGCAGAAAACCGTTAGAATTTCTTAAAAAAAAATAGAAATCAAAGCAAAAATGCTGAAGCTTAAGGTGCCTGGCCACTGGGATAGCGACTTGGATTGGTCACACCCTCTGAGTTAAGTATGCTGAGATGAAAAAAAAATGTTGAAGCTTAAGGTGCCTGGCCACTGGGATAGCGACTTGGATTGGTCACACCCTCTGAGTTAAGTATGCAAAAAAAAATGATTTTAAATTCTCTTGGTTTTCTACATAAGACGGTTGGGAAATGGTCAATTGGTCATTCCTTTAGCTTCATAAGCTTGAGGCGAGATTAGGAGGAATTGTGGCTTCCTTCGAGTGAGACCCTAGATAGACTAATCAACATGAACTTAACATAAATAAAAAGGGGCTTGGAAACCGGTGTGGGTTTAAGAGGATCAATATACCTGCAATCGCAATCAACACGTTAGTAAATTATTAATTAAGTAACCTATGTTTTGAAACTGGATGTAAACCTAACGGTGATTCCATAGCAATGGGGTTAAAAGAATTTGGATCTGGTTCTAAACAACAAATGTGTGTGTGGTGTGGTGGTGTGCTGCGTGTGTTGTGACAGAACAGACTCGGGTTCGATCCCCGGGTCTGTCATGTTTATTTTTTTTTTTAACTGTGTAGAGGGGAGGGGGCTTAGTGGGCCTGCTGTCTGGGCTAGCTTCTTGGGCTCAGCAGTGGGCTCCGAAATAATTAAAGGGTTTTAGTAAAATGGTTTGAGTTTGGGCTTATGGTTTGGTTATGGTTTGGGTTAGTTTAGTCTACAAAAAAAAATCTGATTATTATTATTATTATTATTATTATTATTTTTATTATTATTATTATTATTATTATTATTATTATTATTATTATATATAAAAATAAAAGGAAAAGTGACGGATGTCACAGCATCCCCTACTTTTAGAAACTTCGCCCTGAAGTTATTAGAAACATAGGGTTATGGATGCTTGGGTAAAAATTAAGATAACTGTGGTTTGGAAAATTTGAGTTAAGGCACGACGTAAATTTATAGGTAACAGAGTGAATTGTTTCGAATGATTTGGATAAGAGGTTTGATAGATGTGGGTTAAGGATTGGATTAGGTTCGTCTCGAATAATAAGGAGAATAAGAATCTAGTAAACACTAAGCTTCAAGTTTTTAGGAATCCTAAAATGAATGTATAAGTTGGTTGACTATAAAAAAACCAAATGAACTACCAAGTAAATAGGGTTTGTTCCTGGTTCGACTTCCAGTCTCATTTTCAATGCATCATTAGTGTTTATATATAGGGTGTACCGCAGCTAACCCACCACGCCTTTGATACCTTGAAAACGTACTGGACGCCTACCAAAAACTCTAATAGAATTTCACACTACCCTAACGTACCTGTAAATTCATGATTACGTTCCGGACCGGAATCATCAATTTACCTTACATTAGGGTCTTATGTCCTTCTATGATCCTAATCTAACACACATTAAAGCAAATAAGTTTCACAAGAAGATGACACAACAAACACGTTGAGTTATAATGAGATGTTATCAATGAAATGAGGCCATGTAATGATGAGGTCAATTGCATTGGTTTGCAATGACTTGTAAGCATAACAGTATTTAAGTATGGGCTACCACTCGTCCGAAGAGCCCTTTAAATGAAATGTTTATCGGAGTTGCGTGGATAATACACACACGCAATCAAGTTTGTAAGTACTACAACCATTAAGTGTAAGTGTTATCTTAGTGGTCTATAGAAATAGTTTACGAGTATCATGAATAATTAAATGTTCAATGGATAGTCAAATTAATGGAAAAATCAAGTTTCATATAACAAGCAATGATGTTTTCTTAGAAAAGCTCTGTAGGATCAAGTATCAAGTCCAAATGTTTCAAATAAATGTAAGGTAGAGTCTTGTAATAAACGTAACCAATATGATAAATCCCCAAATCTGTGTTCGTACACAATAGTATGCAAGGAAATCTCTAGATGTTATATGCTAATGAGTGCGACAAAATTGGGTACAAAATGATAATAGGATCAAGAAAATGAAAACACAAGTATTGGATTCTCGAGTCTTAGGAAGATCCCATCCATGGCTTAACCAGTGGGATTAACGTCATCCTGACCGTTTGTTTCGTTGATATTGTTGTTGAAAGCTCGTCCATGTGCCACCAGGTTTACATTATTCAATTTAGGGCATTGAGGTCACATGTGGTTAGGGTCTCTACAATGATAACATGCCCGACCGTTAGTAATCTGTAGTGGTTCCTGGGCAGCTGTTTGATGATTACCCTGTGTCCCAACCATTACTCGACAAGTGGTGACAAAGTGTCCAAACCTTCCACATCTAGTGCATTGACGACATAGAAGACTTGCAGGGTGATGATACTTGCAAGTGTTGCATTGAGGATGGATTCCCGTGTAGGATTTCTTGTTAGGAGGTTGAGTCACAGGATCCACAACAGTATGGTTCAGATTATCGCTCATTCGTTTCTTAAAGTTCGAAGTAGTAGTGGCGGCCTTTGCTAAAACAGTCTTAGATGGTTCAATAGCATGGGTGGTTTTCTCAGCAGACGTCTTGGTGCCCTTCCTAACCAAGTTTCCTTTCCTTACGTGTTTGTCTGTTAAAGTGGCTGCAAGCTGAATGGCTTCTTCCACTGTAGTGGATTTGCTCCCAGTGACTACGTCTTGTATCAGGTCAGGTAATCCCTCGATATATTTCTCGATTGCTCGAGAGACCGGGGTGACCATGTGTGGAACCAGTATGCTGAGTTCATGATATCGAGTATTATACGCAAGATTCTCACCACTGTCTTGTTTGAGCTCACGAAATTCATCCTCCAGTTTCCTGATTTCGTTCCTAGGGCAGAATTTGGCGATCATGAGTTCCTTAACTTCAGCCCAAGATAGAGATAAAGCAACATCAGCTCCTCGATTGCGCTTTTCGCCATTCCACCAGGTTAGCGCCCCCTTTTGAAGGACACTAGTAGCATAGCGAACGCGGAGTTCATCAGGACATTCATTGTTCACAAAGGTGCTCTCCATGCTTTCAAACCATTGGAGGAGGCCAGTAGCACCCTCCTCACCAGTGAATTTTGTGAGGTTGCAGGAGTTAAAGTGTTTGAAAGTGCACCGAAATTGAGTCGTACTCCCTGTGTTGGCACTGTTACTATTCTGGGTTATCCCACTGACAAGGTTTGGGATCACTGCAGCAATTTTCTCAGCGACTAAAGATGCAAGGCGACGATCAGAACGTTGTCCAGAAGCACGAACAGGGCGTTGGCGGGCATCACGGAGCATGCGGCGAGCAGACATCTATGCGGTAGTCAATGAATAATCATGAGATTAGAAAATGTAAGTGTATAACCGTACAGATGATTATGAAAGTATGAATTTGTAAGTAATATATATGGGGATCATGAAATACAAAATATTGTATATGAAACGAGAGAGTATTATTGAAAAACTTGCATAAGATGCTTGGAGTGCCCTTGTCTAGCTGTAAAGCCCAACAAGAACGTTGACTTTTCAAAGAAATTGAACCCAATGGTGATCAAAGAAGACATGCTTTAGCCTATAAGTGGACACTCACTCCAGGAATCCCCAGGTAAGCATAACAGGTCCGTCAATGGATTTATGCGCTATGCTTGCCTATGCCAGAAAACCCAGTGTACAGGCATCCACCCTTCCAGATTGCACGTGTCCTTATCACACTCATTAAAGTTCAACATCTTCGAAGGAGCAAAAATAAGAGTAGGCATTATGCCTAAGAGTGTCTTCATGAAAGGTACTGCTCCCGTTCCATGATTGATGTAAACTTTCCACTCCCTGTAAGACACCATCTCTATGCACCATGATGAAAGATGAGAAGAATGGAGAAGGAGGGAGAGATAGAAGAAGGAAAGTAGAGGGAAATGAGGGGTAAGGTAATTTAGGAAATATTATGCATGAAAGTTCGGTTATAGTCTAGGCCATTTTATCTAATAACCTAGTTCCCTATAACCATGGCTCTGATACCAATCTGTAACACCCCAACCGATGGCGGAATCATCGAGGTGTCACGTAATGACGATTGTTCAAAAGCTCATGGTACTAAAATGTAAATATTGATTATTGAATTTTGTTTTACAACATGAGAAATTGAATATACAACAAGAATTGAAATAACTGATTTATTTAGTCTAAGTCCAAAGTCCTATATGAGGCGTCAAGCAGCTTATCCTGAAACATGCACGAAAATAATTTTGTCAACATATGATGTTGGTGAGTACTACTTAGATTTGTACATATAGTATAAGTTTGAAAAGGTATTACAATTCATGTGTCTAGCATCACCAAGGCATTATGTAAACACACAAGTAACCAAACAAGACAAAGATCAAATGTAAAGTTTGTACAATGAAGTTGATAATGAGCACCTCAACACGTGTCAAGTCTAAAAGAGCACCATAACATAAGTTATGTCTAAATGAGCACCGTAACATAAGTTCCGTCTATATGTAAAGAGCACCATAACATAAGTTATGTCTAGATGTATGATTTTGTATGTAAGCTACGTTCATGTTCAAACATAAGCACAAAGATAAACAAGACACGTATATGAATTGTAAATGAATAAAAATGTATGTGTAAATGAATATGAAAGTTTTGTATACTTGTGCATGAATCACCCCAAAAGTTGTAAAAACGAAAAAAAGGGGATAAGTAATACTCACCTTAGCAAGGTGGTAAGTCTTGTGTAATTGAATAAGTATAATCCAACGTTGCCAAGTATCACCCTATATATAATGTAACAAATAAGTCTAAGTCTATCTAGTCTACAAGTATTTTCTAGGGTTTCGAAGTGGGGATAAGTATTTATTTGATTAATAATCAAATTGTTTATTAAATTTAAGAAATTTAATAAATAAATGAATAAAAGTCTTTTTGTAAATTTTAAGTTAAAGATGGTCACAAAATAAAGTTTTTAGTATGAAAATAATTTTTATAAAATTATTTTCTTGAAAATAGAATATTTAATCTATTTATTTCAAATTGTCAAAATATGACTTTAATATCTAAAAATATTAAAATTAAAGAATTCTGGAATTAAAAATTGTATTTCTGTTCCAAATGAATAGAAATAATTTATGTAAAATTTTGGTACAAAAATATTGAAAAATGAATTTATTATGATTTATTTATGATTAAAACTAACAAAAATTAATTAAAAATACAAAACGAACGGTTTTTCAGAAATAAAAATTATTTCTGAAATGTTTATTGTTATACAAGTTTAGGATAATTTTTGTGGAATTTTATAAAATCTTTTTGATATTTTTATAGAATTTTATATATAAAATTGAATAAACTTGTAATATTTATTATATATAATAAATAAAAGATTTTTGAAAAACCAAAAACTGTATGATAAATTTTATTATCAGAATATCATAAGATAATTTTTATAACAATTTTGGACTATGTTTGCTATTTTTAATAATTAATTGTATTTATATAAGATATTATTTATTCAAGAAAACAAAACTGGAACAAAAAGAATATAGAGATTCGGCCCTTGATGGGCTCGAACCTGAGACCTCGTGATGTGCAGAGATGTCCCAGACCAACTGGTCTGGATGACTTTTTGTTTTAGATTTTGAAACAGAATTTATTTAATCATACAATAACATTATCCCCAAATCGACATGAACCCTAATTATCTAATCAAGCCATATACGCGATTATAGGCCAATTAATAATGGGGCTTATGATGTACTAGGGTCGATTAACAATTAGAAACAAAAAGATTTAGTTCATACCAAGTATGTAGCTTCCAATTCGTGGTCAAACGAAAAGTCAAACGTGAGTAAAAAGCTTCGATTCTGGACGATTTGGTGTTTGAAAGTGAAAAGTGTTATAGGGGTTATGCTAATCGGCCCTCTGGTAGTCTGTGTGTGAATTTAATCGAGCTAACAACGCGTATTTATACGGATTAGCTTTGGGTTGTTTAGGAATGTTAATAATTAGCTTTAATTCGCTTAATTAACAGTCAAAGATGCGTGATTTCGTTTTAGGAAGGAGAGACAATGATGTTGCGTAATACTCGGGATTGATTTGTCTATAGGCGTGATTATTGATCAGATTGATATTTTCTTAGTGTTGTTCTTTGGTGCAGCGTTCGACAGCAGAGGGAGAAGAAGGAGATTAGCGTTTTAGATGGGGTTAAAAGAATTTGGATCTGGTTCTAAACAACAAATGTGTGTGTGGTGTGGTGGTGTGCTGCGTGTGTTGTGACAGAACAGACTCGGGTTCGATCCCCGGGTCTGTCATGTTTATTTTTTTTTAACTGTGTAGAGGGGAGGGGGCTTAGTGGGCCTGCTGTCTGGGCTAGCTTCTTGGGCTCAGCAGTGGGCTCCGAAATAATTAAAGGGTTTTAGTAAAATGGTTTGGGTTTGGGCTTATGGTTTGGTTATGGTTTGGGTTAGTTTAGTCTACAAAAAAAAATCTGATTTTTATTATTATTATTATTGTTATTATTATTATTATATATAAAAATAAAAGGAAAAGTGACGGATGTCACATATAACAAACTTATGTTGTGGAGAATTGGTTGAGGTTGTGTGTTGCTATGGCATAAACTCAGGTTCGAGTCCCCCATGGGGCACGAATCCTTGTGTTTTTTTTTCTTCTGCTTCCTTTGTTCCTTTCCTTTTATATATATATATATTTTTTATTAATTATATATATATTAGTCATAATCTTAAAATATTCATAGAAAATTTATTTTTACTCCAAAAATTAAAAAAATTTAGGTGTAGCATCTTGACACTCTAAAGAAAATTATCTTATTTGTATTTCCTGGAAAATACATCATTTTCTTATTTTTCTTGAATTAAATTGTTTTAATCATAATTAAATGATTAAAAATTCATTTTAATTGATTTTAACCTCAAATTTTCTGGAGATGTATTTTTATGTATAATAAACTTAAATAAAATGTAATTTCTCAGAAAAAGTTTTTTTTGTTATTTTCACTATTTTTAATCATTAAAACAATATTTAAACTCATTAAATATGTTTTAAATACAAATAAATTGAGAGAAATTATGGAAATAATATTTTCACTATTTGACATCAGAAAATAATTAGTTTTCATAAAAACAAAATTTTTGGATCATCTCTTGTATTATTTACTTTAATTTATATTTAATTAGATATAATATATTGTTTAGTTAAATATAAATCATAAAATCTAATTTGTAGATATTTTATATAAAGTAGAAAATGTTCCTAAGTGTGGGATACAAAAGTGTTTTAGTCGCTTATGTAATTAATCGTGATATATTTATTTCAAAACTGTCGTTCAAGTTACTATTAAAAATTTCATCTTTCCTATACGAGTCTAGCAAGCCCTAATGCCTTAAAACCCTAGTTACCTTAGACTTTTAGACATTTCCTTATTAGTACTCTTATACATTATAGGTTGGATTCTTCGGAATTCCCATTACTTAGCTCACAATCGCTTAAGTTGGATTTTGATTGCTTCCACAAACTGTGAGTATATCTTTCCCCCTTTTTACTGTTTTACTATTTTGGGGTGACTCATGTACCTATTATCAAGTTTCCATCTCTTATTACTAAAAAGCAATTCTTATGTGTGTTTGCTTGTGTTATTTGTGTATCTATGACTTGTCAAATCATTAACCGTTGCGGCCTAGCATTTCAATGAATAGATCTATGGTATATACCCTTGTGACTCTGTTGAGAGTCCTTGTTATTGCTATGTGTTTCATTGTTACTAGTGCATACTATATATATTTCATTTCATTTCAGGGTTTATTTGACCCGGATACCACTTATTACATTTTGCAAAATAACACATGAATTGCTAACTTTTCTTTACTATATGTATCAAACGGGTATGCTCACAAATACATTTTTGTATTGAAAATTATTTTCGTACATGTTTCAGGTTCTTATGAGATCATTTCTAAGCTTTTGGAAATTAGACTTAGATTTGAGATTTATTGGATTCCAATTTTAGTTGTCACGTTAAAATTTTGTATCATGTAATTCCTTTCAATGTAATAAATTATTCAATTCAATGTATTCAAATTTACATTTCTAGTCCATGAGCTATTGAACAATCGTCACTACGTGACACCTCGATGTTTCTGCCATTGGTTGGGGTGTTACGCCGGCCACTCTCGCGTCAGCGTGGAACCGGTTAAGACAACATAGTCTGACCATTGTAGAGTGGCTAGGGGATCCCCTTCTGGGGGTTGTGATGATCTCTGCCGCAATATAGAAAATCACCTTTCAAAAAAAAAAGGGTGAAATATGGATTACAGATCAACATAATTAGGATGCAATTAAAGAACTTAGGAATGTTTATTGTTAATATGGATATTGAATCATAGCACCATTTCATGACCAAGTAAAACTCAAAATCAGGAAATTGAATTTGGTTCTATACTATCTCTCCCAATAATGAAAAAATCACATAAATCAAATAAAGCGATTTAAAAAATTAAATAGGGCACTCGAAATCTACAAACCTGCTCTTGGGGATTCTTAAAATATGATAATGTTGTTAAACGTTATGGTTCATCGATGCTTTGGCAGACAAATAACTTGTCGCGCGGTAACAATACTGCAACACAATCCTGAGCCCTTAGAATGCTTTATCACATTTGCTACATAGAGTTTCAATTGTAGTACCATTTTTAAATAATCAACATTAGCCGTATGTGCATATGTATATGGGTATGCATGCATATATTAATAGGTATACACATAAATATAATTAACTAAAAGAAATCTCATTAAACTTTTAAATATACATAATTAGCTAAATATAAAAAATAATTAAATTTAGAAAATGTAAATATGCATATTAGATATTAATTGTAGGTAAATTTCTTTTAAAAACCTTGATTGCATCAATTCATCCGAAAACACCTGATTAGTATTATATATCCACGTGATATTAACATCTATGTTAATAACAACAAAACTCCCTAATTTGAAGGGGTTATTTTTAACAAGTTTGAAAAATAAAAAATAAAAACACTAAATTTGGTGTTCATATAATACATAATAATTTTTTTACACTTTATTAAAAGATAAACAAAATTTTCTAATTTAAATGAGGTCGTAAGATCACGAGTTTTAAAATTTAAACCATATACTAACCTACTAAAGTTTATCTTATAAATACAGAGTAATGCACACCTATTTCACTTGCTAAAATACTTAGGCATGGATCTAAATATGAATTCAAAGGTTGGAGCTTCTAAGGTTGGTTCTTTGTTAGTTTATGGTTTTCATTCTTCTTATTTTACTAATTAGACCCTTTTATACATATTTTAGTCATGTAAATGTTAGCTTGTTGGTTTTGCAGATTCATTTAGATGAAAAAGATATGTAAATGAACAAACCAATAGCCATACAAACGTCTAAAGTAGCATCTAATGTTGTATTTATTAATGTTTACTTTTTAATATTAACATGGTTGTTATTTATGTGGTATATTGTTGTGTTTTATTAGAGGATAATAATGATAATAGTGTTGAGATTATTTGCTATAGTGCAATGTTTAGCCCCTACAAATCTAATCTTCAACATGAATTTAGTTAAAAGGTAATATCAATACTTATTTCATCTTCTACTAACTTGTATATTAAATATTTTTAATTTTTTTTTAAGAATTGAATGCATGAAACTAATAGGAAGAGATCCAAGAGACTCTCTGAATGGAAATTGAGTCAAGTTATTCATCTAGACAATTCTGATGAAAATGACAAAGAAGCCGTATTTGATGATACTTCAGACTTAAGCACTAAACTGAAACTCCACTTAAGATATCACGTGTGTCAATTCAGAAGCGCAACAAATTTCATGTGGTTTAATATTATATGTTTCTTTAAAAGTTGTTGTTACTTTTAGTATCGTATTTTAATTTTTCATTCCAGTAACTTTTCATTTAATTTAGTCAGTTATGATATGATTTTTCTTCATTTTAATTAGCATTTTGATTTTGCAAATCAACAACAAGAAAATAAAAATATATGTGTCCACTAAAAATGTTAAAGATGGATTGGAAGCAAGAATTTATTCTAGATTTGGATTATTGGAATAAATCTCATCCTTCAAAAGATGTAATCTATCTATATATATAAAAGAAAACGTATATGCTGACGTGACGTGCAATGGAGGCCTCAACTTCCCCTTGAGAGTGCCACGTGGCATCATAATTGAAAGATTTTAGTGTTTTTGAACTATTTCCTTTTTTAATTAAAAAAAGATAAACATAAAACCCTAAATTAAATT
This sequence comes from Ambrosia trifida, assembly GCA_028751855.1. Lineage (NCBI taxonomy): Eukaryota > Viridiplantae > Streptophyta > Magnoliopsida > Asterales > Asteraceae > Ambrosia > Ambrosia trifida. The sequence continues at coordinate 191,500,214 of CM054122.1, read as the reverse complement.
GAGTTATTTTAGGAAAAAAAGAACTTAAAAATAAATTTAAAATTTTCTCTCTCATGTTTCCTCCCATAATTTTTAAACGTTTATATATTTTATATACGGGATTTTTTTAAAGAAAAAAATTACACCAAATTAACGAGCGTTTTATTATCTTTCCAACGAGTACCACAGTCCTATATAAAAAACGGAGAAAAATCGACTATTTTTTGTGGGGTTTCGTTCATACAGGAAAAAAACACACAAAGTGTTCATGTTATTCATTAATCATGTTTTTTCTTTTAAACCAGGTTCTTATCTACGATGTTGAAAATCAGCCCAATCGCCATGTTATCATTGGAATTTTACTAGGTATACTTCATCAAGAGAAGTTAGGAGAAAGAATCGCGCAACACTGCAACACATGGTGTCACCTTATAGCAAGGTTATTTTTTTATTTATTTAATTACAAGAGTAATAATTATTACTATTAGTATTAGTATTATTAGAATGGTTATATTTTTCAACCCCGAGATGCTCCCGGAAAGAATTGATAGTTGCTGACGTGGCGTTCAATGGTGGCCTCAACCATCTCTTGATTATGCCACGTGGCATAATGAGATGCAATGATTACAACTTCCAACTTAAGTGTTTGTTTAGTTGATTAGGTTAGGAATTATAAGAGCCATTAGAATGTGAGAAATTAGAGAGATGTGATGAGTTTTTGAATAGTTGCAGCTTACATAAGTGATTCTTTAGATGATTACTGATAAGGTTTTAGATTAGGGAATATGAGTTATTACTGATTATAATACTATGAACATGCAATGATTGAGAGATTTTGTGGTTAGTTAACTTGAGCCATTTGCAATAAGTTATCACGTAAAATTAGATTTTTCAACCCCGGGACCCTCCCGGGGTAATTAGCTAGTAATCAAATATGAAGATATACAAGAAATTCTAGGGACCGCTCTTAATGGCGAATGGTGGGCAGACAATATAGATGAGTTCATGCAAAATTGAAAGGCGTATGACTAAATTGATCTCATGATTCAAATAGTTCACACTTGAGTTTTTAGTTTTCAACTTTTATGTTTATTAATACTTAGTTTTCCTTTCGTATGTTACTTAATTTTATCAAATGTTTATTGAAGTACTTCATAATTTAGATGTTAAATCTTGTTAGTTACAAGACATGTGTAACTCTTATGACGTATATCCACCACAATGATGCTAAAACAAATATTATACGAATTTGAAATAAGTATCACAATGTAACGTGTGGCTCCTGCCGCATCGCGCGGGTTTTCTACTAGTGTGTGTCTATATGTGTGTGTGTATATATATATATATAGGGGAGGGTTATCTTGAGAACGCTAAATATTGTGAGAATTGTGAGAACAAGTAAAAAAATCAATAAAAATCAAAATTTTTTAATTCAAAACTCATTATAATCAAAATACAATATTAATAAATGAATTTTCTTTCCAAATAATTCATCTTTTCTTGTAAAAACACTTTCAAATTAACTTTTTACACATGTGTAAATGAAACAGTTTACACATGCATAAACAGTAAATTTACCCATGTGTAAAAACAATTTATTTTCGTATACGTTTGAATTTTTACGCGTAAATTGTGTTTTTGGGATTGTATTTTAGTAATAAAGATAAGTGTAAAAAGAAATTTTGAATTGGAATGGTTTTAGATGCTGTTCTCACAGTTCGCACGAAACATATGTGTTCTCAAATTAACTTTCCCCTATATATATATACTAGCTGATTACCCCGGGAAGATCCCGGGGTTGAAAATTTAAATTATACCTCAAGAGTTTATAAAGAGCGTTTAGGATATTCGACAAAGTTGCCAAATGTTTTAACTTGTGAATACCAAAACAAAAAGCTAAGATAAATGTTGTATATGACATTAGCCTGAAATCTTATTCACCTTTCCTCTCTAATGTTGTCAACACAAACACTAAATCCATATGATTATGTCTTTCTAACTGTCTAACCTCTTACAACTGCCAAAATCAAAATGATAAATAAAGAAAACATATCAATCGTAAACTTGGTCATACGCATCAACATTCAACAAATTATAATCATTGCGACTGTCTACGCTAAATCTTAACTGATATAAACTGCAACAATATCAATCAACTGACATCAGAATATTATAATGCAATCATTATACGTGTACACAGATTCATAGTTACTACCGAATAAAAAAGCAGAACCTAAGCAAAAGTGCACAAAGTTTCAGTATCTAGCATTCCTTCATGATCAATCTAAAGTTTCATCATTAAATATTTATGAGCATAATGTTACCAACTATGGGACTGCAAAAAAACATGAAGCAATAGAAAATCAACAAAGATAATTAGTAAAAACCACCGACCTAACACAGTACGGATCTAGATGTGGGTTCAGGTGGTTCGACTCGCTTTAAGGAATAGCCACGTGGACCTAAAAGCCTCCCAACAAAGTTGAACTAAGCAAAGCCAAAAATTTTAATGATCTTTGGTGATTATAATGTATTAAAGTAAATGAAAAAAAATGAGTTTTTGAGGCGTATAACGTACATTAGGGAAGCTGTCAACAGGTATATCCAAGCGTAACACCCTCTTTTATTAAAAGAACATGGGATTGTTGGTGCTGCACTTGAGTGATCAATCGGTGGCAAGCCTTGTAGCCCACCAAACCGCTGTGATTGAAATCAAAATCATTAGTCAACTACATATAAGCAACAATTTTTTCATATGTAAAGAAACATTAAAATATATCTTAGAGCATTTAGTTTTACACTTTTACGTTTAAAATCATATGGAATGGCAAGTCTAAGAAAACAAAATAACATTGTAATCAAGATGTGAACACATTTCTTGCTTTAACCGTCAACTGCATAGCATAAACTGTGTTTCGCGCTTCGTGGCGGGAACGATCGGTAGCGTTCTTAAAATTACTTTATTGTAAGTGTATCTGTGAATTATTAATTTAGAGAAGCTATGTACAAAATATTTTTATTTTTGATCTGTAAGATATTATTACACTTGTCACCAACTAATTATACAAAAGCAAACTATTGTTAAATGGTGAGGAGTGGAACAGTAAAAATCAAAATATCCTTATGGCATGCTTCAAATGCAGGTTGAATAGTTGGTCTGGTGTAGCCTATGGGTGTTTGATCCTCACAGTTGCAAGAAATGGTTTAACACATGGATAAAGTGGTATGTTGTGTTAATTATTACCTTGGAACACTTGACTTTTAACATTAATGGGATGAAGATGTTCTGTAAAAACAAAATTGGAACCAGATACATGAGATAACATCTGTATCAGGTAATAAAAACTTCAACTGACTCTAACAGTTTGTTTTTCTATTTGTAAAAAAAGCAAGAAAAAATATATAGTATTAAAGCTGGAAGCATATATGATATAACACGTCCGGTTTCTGAAAGGTTGGATGTGAGTAACTAATAACATTTTGTTCACCTTTTAGGTAAACATTAATTGTCTATCTGTGTGACACCCGGCAAATTCTGGTTAACAACGTTGTCTAGATGAAAGTCTACCTTAGCGAGTCACGCGTATATTGTACTTAACTGGGTTAGTTAAGTCGTGTTATGGAACGGGAACTATCAATTTAGTATAGAGGATCATCGGATGTTAATCTAGAGGTTCATTAGATGTCAGTCCTTAGCCAAGTGTACAAGCGGTGAAGATTCGTAGAATCGTCAGAGCATAGGGAACATACAAGTCTCGAGTCCCGGGAATTGGTGAACGAGTGTGAATATGTTTGTTTGCAAGTGTTATGTGTTTACAATCATTATGTGACTTGTCGGTATGTGAAAATGTGTTAACATATGTTAAAACGGGGTTTAACGCGCAAAATACACGGAACCAACCCCTATAGGCGATTAGGGGAGCCCAATCGCCTATAGGGGATGCGATTGGGCATCATCAGGGGCGATTGGCATGCTAATCGCATGCCTTAGGGGCGATTAGGCCCTAATTGCATGAAGTTTCATGCGATTAGGAGCCCTAATCGCGTATAGCTGCTGCACAATCGCGTGTTACGTACTGGACGACTAAAAACGACTATAAATACAATGCTTGACCTCCTAAACTTCATAATATCAACCCTAGTCGTCCCATAACCCGCCCCAACACACACACAACCTCTGGAACGTGATTTTGGATCAAAACACAAGGTTTCAAGCTTATTTCATCAATCTATCATAATCTAAGGTGTGATTTTCATCCATGCAATCTTTACTAACGTTTTTATTAAATCCCTAACGGTCCAGACCTGTTTTAAAACGAATAAGCTTTCTGAAAATCGTTAATAAGTATTGTTAATTGGATTTTAAATAGCATGCATGATGTATGTGGGTTTTCAATTAAAAGCTAGGGTTGTTGTGATTCAAGATGGATGATTAACATGTTATTAGGTTAGTTTCAGATTAATAATGATGGAATCTGAGTAATTGTTCATTAGGGTTATGGTTATGCAGGTTAATGTAATGTTTCATGCTATGTGTATTGTGTTTGGATTACATGGTTGCATGCAGGGCTGATAGAACGAGGTTAAACGAAGGATTTTGATTTAAACATGTTTGGAATAGTTGTTTGATTGATATTTGATGTTTCCACACGTTCTGGATCTGATTTGGAGTGTTAAACGCGTGAAAAACCGGAACAGCTGGGCTATTGGCGATTAGCAACCCTAATCGCCTATGTTAGGGGCGATTAGAAGGCCAATCGCCTGAATAGACTCCCTAATCGCCTATGTTACATGCGATTGGGGGCTAAATGCCTCTATTACATGTCCTATGACCTAATTGCTAGTTAAATGCATGTCTTATGACCTAATTGCTAGTAAATGCATGTCTTATGACCTAATTGCTAGTTAAATGCATGTCTTATGACCTAATTGCCTATAGACTCCTGAAATGCATGTCTTATGACCTAATTGCCTATAGTATAGGCAATTAGCATTCCTAAATGCCTGTTGACTTTCATAATCGCTAGTTGACTTTTCCTAATCACCTGAACTGCTGCTGTAAGTACATTTTGACATTCCGAGACCCGATTTGACACCTAGGAACATGCTAGGAACCCCGTAACATATCTAATAACTTGGTAACATGTGTTCGGACTTATTTATGTGATAATTGAACTACGTGCTATAACTTGTTGGACTGTAACGTATGTTAAGTGTGATTGCATGATTGTATGTTTGTGAGTGCAAGTATAACGCGGGGAGTCTCGGGTCACCAACGGGATGTCGAGTCGTGTACATTGGGTCAGTTTAACAGTCACGGTGTTTTCAAACAAACTTGGTTATGGTCTGGACATCTAGGGACTAACTAACCTGCGGGTTATTAGTCTAAGTACTTGTAACTGTCATATGTTAGGTCGCCGCTTTACGGGACTAGCATAGCTTGCTGAGTTTATTCGTATTACGAAGTAACGCAACCTAAGGTGAGTTTACGACCCCTCTTTTAACTGGTTTCGCTTTTCGGGGGAGAAAACATGTGTTAAAACTTATGTTTGGTAACTACTGTCATACTATGGGTTTCTATGGTTTACTATACGATCTTTGGAAGTCCCGGGGGGAACCATGAATGTGCGGGTTAGCACAACGGGGAAATGTGAATAGCGCTATTGGGAGTGACCAACCCTGCTCGTCGGCTTGGAGGGTCGGCGAGTGCATATTGTCTCAAACAGGAACAACAGGTTTACTATTCGGGCACGACATCTGATTTGCGAGTTAGTAATGGTTTTCCAATCGTAGTAGTAACAAAACATACGCCTAGCTAGCGTACTTGGTTTTCGATTTGTTATAGTATGGACAGGTTGAACTTGGTACTTTGATTACAAACCTGTAAACTCACCAGCATTTTTGTGCTGACGTATTCTCTTACATGTTTTCTCAGGTCGCTAAGGTAGCACAATGGAACTAGGGCGCACGCGTCTGCACGGCGTCTAGTTAGGATTGCATGGTTTTCAAACATTGAACAATTTGGTTTACGTTTGGATTATGTTTAATAATAAGCTTCCGCTGTAACTGGAGATTTAAACTATGTTTTTGAAATTGCATATGTTAATTTAGACTTGTTTATTGTGATCGTTGGTTTGGATCCTGGTTTGTCATGCGCCTCGCGGTAAAACTCCGCAAGTGGATTTTGAGGGTGTGACAATCTGTGTATGTTAATTAATATTTTAAATATGAATACCATACCTGCAGTATCGTGTGTTAATCTGCCTTGTATCTTTTTGGCAATGGAGGTTGAGTAGGTTGTATTTGAGACAAAAGCACATGTAGTACTACCAAGGGTTGGATGGATTCTGATCAAACACAATAATTACTTGTAAACACTAAAAATCTAAAAATATCCTTCACCAACCAATCTGTTACCTACATTTGTATTCAACTGTTTATAAGAACTGACTTTGAACACATCAATAGATCGAACTTTCCTATGGAGCTTGAACCGAGATGTGGGGAAGGGGAATACTATTGTCGCTTGCCGCCTTAGACAAAAAAAAAAACCAAAATGACCCGTTAATAAGAAAATTGGCATAGATGTGGTGCTAGGTAAGAACACACTCTCCTCCATCAAGAGGTTCGATAATTAAGTGAAGGAAAGCAGTCTGATGCTCTTGGTTGATTCTCAGCAGCTGAGAATTTTGCTTTCCTAACTCTGAGCATTAGATGTCCACATAATCATTTATGACTTATGAGTGTAAACAGATTATGAAGTAGCTAAATCATACAAAAGTTCATTACTATATATCATTACAATTTAGCATCAATTATACTACTTTTATACGATAAACAACATATGAAAGACAATGAAGAAAGTAAAGCTGAGCAAATGTTATTTACCTGTTTAATTTGAGGTTTTCTTATATTCAAATTAGCAAAGAAAATCTTTGTATCGTCCACTGTAATCCTGCACCAAAATAGCATAATATACAAACAGTATGTGGTTATACCAGATATTGAGATTTTTGTAGAATCTTTAAACAACGCCTTGGTTAGTCCCCTAGGGGTTGTGCTCGTCAATTTACCCTTGATCTACAACCATCGCCGCCTAATAAGATGAAACACTACCGCCCGATTTCGCCTCCCTTGATTTGGTTTTGTTGATAAAACACTCCACTTAACCTTCCCATACCCCTTCATTATTTGATTATATGGCTGTAGAATAGCATTAAAAAGACATTACTCTCAATTAGGTGTAATTGGTCAAATGCATTTATATAATTTATAGTCAAATGAAACGAATGCTGGTAAAAAAAGTTGGCTATATGTCTCCATATTTTTACAATCCTCAGGCCAATAAACCAAAGCAGTATACAACATGAAGAACATACCTGGACCTTTACTTCTTTAGGAGCATACCAGAAGTAAAAATAATCAAAGTGCCTCTAAATAATATCACAATCAAAATAACAAATAATAATATATTGGTGAACTGAAAAGCAGGTTAATTAAACCAAAATCTAAAATAAAGCAAAAAAATAATAACTGATGATTGTGTATTAATTTTTAAATAAGCAATTTTAGATTTGATTTTGTAAAGCAACCAAATTGTACTATCATCAAGAAAACGATGAGAGAGAGGGAGAGATAGGTTTGAAGGAAAAAAGAAGCAAACCTCATATCGATTGTGTTTTGTTAGGCAGTGGGAATGAGAAGAGGCGGATGAAATTTTAGGGTTTTTTAGGTTATCGGGGTTTTTTTTTTGTTAAATAAGGAAAATACTCAAAAACACTAAAAACACTCAATTATTAAGCCACGTGGCACTCTCAATGGGAGGTTGAGGCCTCCATTGCACGCCACGTCAGCATATACATTTTCTTTTATATATATTAATAGATAGGGGAAGGATATTTTGGAAACCCCTTCCACTTAAGAAAACCTTGAAAACCCTCATCTTAACCACTCATTCCATTTGATCTACGGTTGTTATTATTTCAACTTTTTCATCCCAAAGTGGAGATTGTCTTTTAGTGTTGAGAGGGTAGTTTGATCTATGACCAATTTAAGTGTCTCTCTCCTTTCTACTTGTAAAGGACATAAGTCAGACTTTTATCTCTCTTTCTTTCCTCTCTCCTCTCTCATCAGTAACAATGTTTCTATCACCATTATCATTAAATTATAATCCAAAACAACAAAAAACATATGATAAGTTATAACTCAAACACGAAAACATAAGTTTTTTTTATAACATGTTCGAGAAACACATGTTTGTGTATCAAGTAAAGATGTAAATTATAACCCAAAACAAATGTTACAAATCTGAAAGCATATGTTTTTACATGAAAAACATATGTTTTCATGCTAAATCTAAAAAATTAACCAACGAGAAAATTACATATCTGGAAATAACAAAACAAAAACACAGAAAAAAATTATACCACAAGATGAAATGAACCCTTACAAAAAAAAAAAAAAAAACTACAAGAACATGAATATGTCTAAAAACAAAAGAACCCCATAAAAAATCACCATTTAGAAGTTAGAACAAGAACCCCAAAAACCTGGTACATAAGAACCTGCCTCGTCACCATCGTCGTTCATCACCACCACCATGATGAAACCCAAGCCACTTTTTCGTCTCTGATCACTACATTCATAAAAAAAAGGAAAAGCTAGAAAACAGCAAAATTAAATATTAATAATAATAATAATTAAAAAACAATGTAATTGTAAAAACTTGGATCTTGAAGAAACATGGGATGATGTTGAAATCATGTGTACTGAAAAAGATTAAAAAAAAAAATTAACCAACGTTAAGGGAGAAAAAAATGAAATCTTGAAATCATCTAGATCTTGAAAAAAATGAGATCTTGAAATCATCTAGATCTTGAAACATGGGATGATGTTGAAATTATCTAGATTTTGAAACCACCTGTGGGATTTGCACATGAATCACATTAAATGAGGGAGAAAAAAAATGAGGGAATATGAGAGAAAGAGGGAATATGCTCCTGTGATTGTGTCTATATGTTGAAAAAGGGAAATATCATAGTATATGTGAAGGTGTGTGTAAGATGAATAGAAGTTGTGTAAGGTGTATAGAAAATTGTGTGGGTTGTGTGAAAGACTATAATACCCTTCATTCCTAATACTTGAGGGACTACGTGGAAACATCACAACCAAGGGATGAGGTTTCCTTGGTTTGCACAAGTGGGATTGGTTTTCAAAGGGGCACAATAGACATTTTCACTACCCCCCAATGAAAAAACCCCAAGAAACCCAACCCTTGGTCCATGTTGTGCCACATCACCCATTATATTATAATACTCTATAATATTCAAAGGGGCACAATAGACATTTTCACTACCCCCTTCTCTCTCTCTCTCCATATATATATTGTTTTTCCCCTCTCTATCTCTCTTCATTTTAATTTCAAATTCAGATCATTCCTTCCCCTCTTTACCCTCTCTATGTCTCTCTCTAGAACCACCACCACCATCAACCACCTAACCACCACCGTCTACCACAACCATCATCGCGTAACCAATAAACACGACCACCATCATCTATCGTCTGAAAACAACACAACCACCATCGTCATCGTCTCGAACGATCCTACACAACAGAGCATCGTCATCATATCAAGGTTATTATTATTATTATTACAATAAGCTGGATCTGGATCTGGATATTTTGGTGTTCATCAATTAAAGGTGTCACATGATTTATATTAAAGGCTTTGCTGTAAAACATAGCAATTAAATTAATCCTTGTTCTCTACCTCGTTTCCGTCCGTTTCATCTCCATGATTTATATTAAAGCCTTTAATCCATGATTTATATTAAAGGTTTTGTAGTAGTCCTGTTTTGCTATTTATTTTCCTTTTATGCTATTTATTTTCCTTTTTTTTCTTTGGACTGATTGCAGCCCACTAATGATATATTAATAACATTTTTTTTCTTTGGACTGTTGTGCTATGTGAATTTTAATAATAATAATTACGATGAGATAATGATAAGTTAATAACATTTTTTGGGGATAGTTTTTGGTTGCATACCAAGTGTTTGATCAAATGCTTGAATGAAAAAAAAAAGTTATGTTAACCTTTTTTTTATTATTATTTTGTTTATGTTAGATTGTTATTGGATTGGGGACATGAGGTTGATAGATCACATGTGATTGATGAATAAGTGTGTAATTTTTTATGTTAGTATATGCTAACACATGTTTCTGATGTCCCATTATGTGTTTATGGAGCCCAACTAACATGTGTTTCTGTTCCAGTGTTGGTTCTGAGGTGTAGGAATGTAATCTATATCTCTGAAGCAATTCCTTTGTTTCATGTATTTTATTCAAAAAGCAAATAATGGAGAACGCAAGGAAGAAGGCGGCGTTGGTGATGTGGTTGTGGTAAGTGATGTTTTTTTTATAAAGATTATAAATTTTTAATCTTTTTGGTGAATGGGGTGTTTAAATTAGCTTGATCAAATTGGTTTATGGCTTTGTGAAAACTGAAACTAATGGATGATGGAGAAATTGGTATATTTTTGTATTCTATTTAATATTTTTTTAGGCAAGTGAAAGTGTTATGAACTCGTCTAGGGTGCATGTCTATTTTTTGCGGCCCGAGTCATGTATGCTCACACACGTTAGTGATGCTAACACATGCTAGTATATGCCCAACTAACATGTGTTATGGTCCATATGACATACGTTATTTCCAGTAAGACATATGTTTTAGAATATGTTAACACATGCTACTGATGTCTTATATTATATTATATATTTCATGAATATGAGGATAATCTTTTGGTATATGGATTTGGATTGGTTCTGATTTGATTTGATTTTTTAAATTTATTATTGTTGGATTTTAAACCCTATTTAATCGTATTTGAGTAGTTGTATTAACATAGTTGTAAAATTGCGTATGATACACTTTGGCACTGCAGATTTGGTGTTGTTTATACACATGTTAGTGATGCTAACACACGCTAGTATATGTCTAACTAACAAGTGTTAGGGTTCATATGACATACATTAGTATATGCCCAACTAACATGTGTTAGGGTTCATATGACATACGTTATTTCAGTAAAACATATGTTTTAGAATACACTACACATGTCAGTGATGTCTCATTATGTGTTTTGGATAGCTCAACTAACACGTGTTATCTTTTTTGTAGGTGAAGAGATGTTTTGTGTTAAAGATGAAGATGGATATCAAGAACGAAGCATAACTAGATCTTTTTTATGTTGTTATAATAGTTTTTTTATCACACAAATAATTATGTTTGTATGAAACGTTTTTTTGATAAGACGGAAAAACCCAGAAGAGATTTCATAACGAAACCCAAAAAGCGAAGATGGTCATAATCATCAACATCTTACACAAAGTGCCATCATCATCATCATCTTGCACGAAGTTAGAGAATAACCCTAACTTGTGAAAAGGGAAGATAAAACCTTTCGTGACAGTTTGTAAGCCTGATAGACTCGGTGGCGCCACCACAAACCCACCATCCTATCAACACAGAACCCCTGACCATAATAGAATCCAACACAAAAGATAGAGGCAGACACCGGCAAACGCTCACGCTCGCCACCGCCATAGACAATCAATAAGCCGTCGACATCAGCGGCGCAACAACCCACACTCTCTCTTTATCTGTATCTCTCTCTGTTTCTCTATCTAAAAAACAGTTTTTACCGATGTAGCTCTGCAAAATGCAAGTCACCGACAAAATGAATCGTTAAAACCAAACAATCGACTGAAAATCAATGGAATGAAGAGAGGGAGAGAGAGGGGGAGAGGGAGAAAGAGCCGTGAGAGAGATTGTTTTAGAGAGAGAAAGAGTCGTGAGACAAAAAGAGGACCACTCTCTTTTTTTTTTTTTTTTTGAACGGTGAATTTCTTTAATTGTGTGGTAGAGATTATCACATCCGCCTCTTGGCATGCCCTAATCACCCACGTGTCCAAACTATGTTGTCTGAACCAGGTCCACGCGCGTTCGCCCGGAAACCATACTGCCTCCACACGAGTTTCTTCGCTAGAATAACAGCCGGATGAAAACCGGGTCAACTCAGATTCGAACCTGCACAACTAACGGCTTACAAGTTTTCCTTTTCATTGCCTAATATCCCTCAAATTGTGGCTTATAGGCATCGAACCCATGTCTCATAAATGAGACCATAGACCGCCTACCACTAGGCCACAACTTACGGATAAGAGGACGAGGACCACTCTCTTTAGTGGAAGAGAAAAGGGTTTTCAGACCCAAGCATAGGAGTGTTGTACTAAAGCATATAAAACTCGCACTTTTTGCAATAGTGCTTTTACACACGCAACATGAACTTGGTAAATATAGTATCAATAATAATACGACGATGATGTATTCTACCCTCTTGTTTTGTAGTTTATGCCCAGCAACAGATCCAATAAATAAGGAAACTGAAGAGGATCGTCCATCGTTGTGAGCTATATATTGGCCCACTTATTTGGGCTAGCCCAAACATCATCTTTTAAAGTGAGGATGTGAAGTTACTTTAAAAGAAAGGGCAAGATACGGGAAAAACAACCAAACTTCTAAATAATTTTTATCTTGAAAACCAATGTACTTTGTTTTTTATTTTTCATAATCAATCTCATAACTTAACTTTATTATATTAAAGTCACTTAATTTGTAAAAATATATGAAAACATCAATAAACTAATTTTTGTATATTCAAGTCTAGAAACTTGCCCAAAATACACATAATTGTGATTTTTTTTTGTAAACACAGACTTGTTAACTATTAAATTTATAAAAGACTAATAAAGTGACATTCAATATTTTTTAAGAAAAAACAAATAAATTATACCATCATTTTTTTGATCAATTAAAGAGTTAACAAGGCATTATTTAAAATATAAAAATTCAAATGTCCGTACATATTAGACAAGTTTAAGGGAGGTTAATGTAGAAAAAAAAAACTAATTCACCGACCTTTTCCATACATTTTTGACAAGTCCAGGGACTTTGGTATATCAAAATTAGGTTGGTATATTATTTTTTACATAGAAGTTAAGAAGATATATTTGTTTATACAAGATACTAATCATATAAATACATTATTAATTAATTAATTAATTAACTATTACACTTTCATTTTGGTATCTTTCTTTCCTCGAATGACTATTTATGTTTTCTGCCGTCCAAATAACGGAAAAACATGTTTATGGGAAGGAAACAGTGTTCATTGAACCGGACATATTTCACTTTTAAATAGAAGTGATGAATTTTTACTAATTTATTATTTTAATGACAAGTTATGCTTTATTATCCATAAAATATAACCTCGATTAGGTGGTTTAGAATTGGCCGGCAAAACGTCACATGTTAAACTATATTAAGGGCCAAACATATTAATATTTATTATGAAAAAAAAATCCAAATGAATTATTTATATCTATATCTACATAATAAACAAAAGTATGGTTTAACACATAACATTTGATTAGACCCTCACATCTTTTGAGTGAGACATGACACTAAGGCTAGATAGTGGCTGAAAGCTGTTAGCTGGTAACTGTAGCTTTTTAAATATATTTTAGTGTTTGATATAATAGTTAGATATTTTAATAAAATGTATAAAATAACTAAAATGGGCATAATTAAAAGCTTATATACATGTTTTTTATGGTAAAATGGGTATTTGTATCATTTTACCTATTATAAGTATCAACATTTTCTTGAACGCTGGTACTAGTAGTGTCTTAATATGAAGCTTTTTTTCATAACCTAAAATCTTCAAGTCCATTCAACCAAACAAAACTTTTTATCGAGTATGAGTTTTTTCTTAAAAACTTGAAGCTAGAAACTCCTAAAAGCTCATTGGCAAACATACCCAAAGTGAGGTCTTCTTCCCCCTTATTTCCCTCTAAAAGTCTTTTTCTCTATCACCCCCCCTAATTTTTAAACATTAATAACTTCTATATAAGACATTTAAAAAAAATACATCTTACTCTCCTCAGACCCTACCTTAGCTTTTGCTATTGGTGGGATTAACTGAGTATGATGATGATGAACTTCTATATACGACATTTAAAAAAATGCACCAAATTAACGAGCCTTTTATTATCTTTTCAACGAGTACCCTAGTGTTATACAAAAAATGAAAAAAAAAAAAGATTTTTAGTGGGTTTTTGTTCATACACTAAAAAATAACACAAATTAAACCAATATTTATTAATTTATAATTTTAATCTTTATCGCTATCTTTATTATTTCTTTACTACATAATACATAAAAATATTATGATTATCTAAATTCTCTCTCATATGAAATAATATTATTAAATCATAAATTCACGTTTATCTATTCTCTATTTAATATTTATTTCTTAACTAAATCTTTTTATATTTTCGCTTATTAAAACCATTTAATATTTTATTGATCCTATCTCATATAATATTCAATTTTCTAACATGATCATAAATAAAAAACAAAAAAAAAAAGTTATAACCCATGTGATACAAAACTTTTAATGAATTTTTTACACTAAATGAAACTGTAATTGAGAGTTTTGTTTTCATCTAGGGCATAATACGTTAAAATCAGTCGTTTAAAAAAACTACATCTTAAAAACCACCGTCTCAATCGTGCTATGCAATGATTGCTTTTGGCTCTGTTGCTCATCTAAACATACATTCTCCCTTTAATATATATATACATATATAGGGAAGGGTTATCTTGAGAACGCTAAATATCGCGAGAACCGTGAGAACAAGTGAGAAAACTAATCAAAATCATTTTTTTTCAATACAAACCTAATTGTAATTAAAATATAACATTAATAAATGAATTTTCTTTCCAAATAATTCATCTTTTCTTACAAAAACACTTTCAAATTAACTTTTTACACATGTGTAAATGAAACAGTTTACACATGTATAAACAGTAAATTTACACATGTGTAAAAACAAATTATTTTCGTATACGTATGAATTTTTACGCGTAAATTGTGTTTTTGAGATTGTATTTTAGTAATAAAGACAAGTGTAAAAAGAAATTTTGAATTTGAATGGTTTTAGATGCCGTTCTCACGGTTCGCACGAAATATAGGTGTTCTCAAATTAACTTTCCCCTATATATATATATATATATATATATATATATATATATATATATATATATATATATATATAGGCTAAGTATCCACAAAAAACCCTCTAAAATGAAGAAACCCGGGAAACTCTAACTTCCCGAGCTTTTTATCATCTGAAAAAATTAGGGTATGTAATATACATGTTTTTAAGAGTTTTGAGCCAAAAAAAACAAAAAAGCGCCGAGTGGATATTTTTAAAAAAATAAATAAGTTTTTTTGTGTAACGTATAACATATGTAACACAAAAAACTTATTTATTTTTTTTTAAAAATATCCACTTGGCGCTTTTTTGTTTTTTTGGCTCAAAACTCTTAAAAACATGTATATTACATACCCTAATTTTTTTAGATGATAAACAGTTCGGGAAGTCAGAGTTTCCCGGGTTTCTTCAATTTGAGTGGGTTTTTATTTAATCCACCCCCTATATATATATATATATATATATATATATATATATATATATATATATATATATATATATAAAGTTAATTTGAGAACACCTATATTTCGTGTGAACCGTGAGAACGGCATCTAAAACCATTCAAATTCCAAATTTCTTTTTACACTTGTCTTTATTACTAAAATTCCATCTCAAAAACACAAATTACGCGTAAAAATTCAAACGTATACGAAAATAATTTGTTTTTACACATGTGTAAATTTACTGTTTATACATGTGTAAACTGTTTCATTTACACATGTGTAAACTGTTTCATTTACACATGTGTAATGTTATATTTTAATTATAATTAGGTTTGTATTGAAAAAAAATGATTTTGATTAGTTTTCTCATTTGTTCTCACGGTTCTCGCGATATTTAGCGTTCTCAAGATAACCCTCCCCTATATATATATATATATAGGGGAGGGTTATCTTGAGAACGCTAAATATCGCGAGAACCGTGAGAACAAGTAAAAAAAATAATCAAAATCAAAATTTTTTAATACAAACCTCATTATAATCAAAATACAACATTAATAAATGAATTTTCTTTCCAAATACTTCATCTTTTCTTGCAAAAACACTTTCAAATTAACTTTTTACACATGTGTAAATGAAACAGTTTACACATGTATAAACAGTAAATTTACACATGTGACACCCGGCAAATTCTGGTTAACAACATTGTCTAGATGAAAGTCTACCTTAGCGAGTCACGCGTATGTTATACTTAACGAGGGTTAGCTAGATAGCTAGATAGGACATACGTGCATTGTCTCGGGTTTGAGACAACTTACAAAACGTTTTCTAGTCCGGTTTGGGACTACTTTCACATCTCGGGTTATGAGATGCTTTGACTCCTTGTGTGGGTCGGGTTACTACTTTCACATCTCGGGTTATGAGATGCTTTGACTCCTTGTGTGGGTCGGGTTACTACTTTCACATCTCGGGTTATGAGATGCTTTGACTCCTTGTGTGGGTCGGGTTTTGACTCCTTGTGTGAGTTAACGTGTGATTGCATGATTAGTGAACCTCGGACGTTGGTGAATAATAAACTTAAGTGTCTCGGTGATATCTGACAACTTATGTGAAAACCATACGTGATTATGTGAACCTAGACCGAACACGTTAATAAAAATTATTAAAAGTGGAGTATGAGGTTGATTAGGGTCTTAACGCATGGGGTTACACTTGTTACGGTTCGAAACAACGAAAACGTCGATGGGTAACGCGTCGGGAGGCTAAACGAAGCAAAAACGCGCGCCCCGGACCTGTGAGCGGCCGCTCACAGGCTCCGAGCGGCCGCTCGAAGAGGACTGACGGGTTTAAACCGCCTCAAACTCGTATTTAAGCATCCTTAACCCCTATGCAGCCCTCATACTCAACCCTAATCGCCCCCTTACTGCCCCACACGAATATTTCACTCCAAAAACTCCTGCTAAGGCTCAAGATCATCAATTGGGAGGCTCCAAGGCGCGCGATTGATTGATTTGAAGAGCTAAGGGTATAACTCATGATTTCTTACGCTTTTTACTTTATGTTTTATTGTAAAAATCATATAACAAGTTTGTCCAGGTCTGAATGGGTTTAATAAACATTAAAACATGAGTCTTTTTGAAGATTAAACGGATTAAACCTATTAATAAACGCGTATTAACATCATAGGATGCTTGTTGCGCAAGTTATTGGTGTTTTGATCCTAAAAGCTTTGATCTTGACATGTTTGATAATAGGATCTGATGGGAATAGGTATTAGGAAAGTTGTATGATGATTATTAGGTATTATTGATTGATAATATGCAACTAGGGTTTGATATAATTGATAATATTGTACGATCAGAATCTGGACAGATTCTGAAAGTCGACTTGTAGGGTCTGTTTCGTGGCTTGAAAACAATTGGTTTGATCGATTCTTTGCATGATTGTAACGTACAAGGTCTTAGCTTTTCATAATGGGCAAAACCACCGAATTTGGACATCGTTTGAGTCGTTTTTGGAATTTTAATTGATTAGGGGTCATATCAGATTTTCGGATTTGTAAATTGGGTTAACTTTAAATGGTCATAACTTGAGATTTACAAGGAATTAGATTATGAAATTTTTACAGTAGGTCAATACTGGAAAAATAGAGCTTTTCCAAGTGGATTCATCTCGTTTGGATGAATACACAATTTTTAAGAATTTTCATACTAAACTGACCTGTTGAGGAGATTTTCTGGACATAGCTGGGTTGTACGAATTTTCATAATTTTTGTGTTTGGAATTAAGACAAAACAAAAATAGGTATTGTCGAGTGAATCCCAAAGTAAATTCAGTAAAAATTTGGGAGGTTAACTCACTGAATTGCTATTTTAAATAAATTCGTTTTGATGGCGCACAATCTGTCCTGAAAACACAGATTGTGTATTATGTGCTTCTGTGATTAATTGAGGTCTTAGGTGGTATGGAATTGACATGTAACTGAAGTACACTTGTCTGAGACACATACGGAATGTAGAAACTAATTGTAACCAACGTATTCACCAACGGGTCCGTAGGGTTTACTATTGCATGTAGAATCACTAGGCGTCGCATACACACTTTTTGAACATTTAAAACGCCTTGGACAAACGAGTTATATGGGTAATGATATTACGCCTATACTCACTAAGCGACACTGTTATTAGGGTGTCGGTAGCATATATTGCTTGCTGTTCGGATTCTTTGCTTGCACGTTAAGGTGAGTTTACGGCCCCTCTTTTAAACTGGTTTTATACTTTCGGGGGAGAAAACATGTGTTAAAACGATTATTTGGTAACTACTGTCATACTATGGGTTTCTATTGTGTACTACACGATCTTGGAAGTCCCGGGGGGAACCATGAATGTGCGGGTTTGCACAACGGGGAAATGTGAATAGCGCTATTGGGAGTGACCAACCCCGCTCGTCGACTTGGAGGGTCGGCGGGTGCATATTGTCTCAAACAGGAACAACAGGAACAACAGGAACATACATCGGGCATACTTTTGGTATTCGCGTTAGTAATGGTTTTCCAATCGTGGTAGTAACAAAACGTACGCCTAGCTAGCGTATACTGGTTTTCTATTTGTTATAGTATGGACAGGTGGACTTGGTACTTGGATACAAAACCTGTAAACTCACCAGCATTTTTGTGCTGACGTAAACTTTTACATGTTTTCTCAGGTCGCTAAGGTAGCACAATGGAACTAGGGCGCACGCGTCTGCACGGCGTCTAGTTAGAGTCGCATGGTTTTCATATGTTGAACAATTGGTTTACTTTTGAGATACTGTTTTGAATAAGCTTCCGCTGTAAACGGGAATTTTAAACTATGTTTTGAAATTGCATTATATTCATTTAGACTTGTTTATTGTGATCGTTGGTTTGGATCCTGGTTTGTCATGCGCCTCGCGGTAAAACTCCGCAAGTGGATTTTGAGGGTGTGACAGATTGGTATCAGAGCCAATGGTTATAGTGAACTAGGACTGCATGTAGGGTCTAGTCTATAGCCGAGTCGCACACACTAGACGATCACATGGTACTAAACGTTATAGTGGTTTACGTATGGTCTTGTCGGGGTGTCTCTAAATCGTTGGTCTTTCTATGTTACATCATCCGTTCTATCTTAGGTTGGGTTACTTGTTTTCTAGGCAGTGTAGTCTATTGGAGTAACTCGTGTGCTCTTGAGATTTGTCCAAGGCTCGGACATTTCCCTTTCGCACTCCAATAGAAACACTTACCATAAACTATCGTAGCATTACGGTGTGTAGCTGAGAGTCTATGTTCGGTGATTTGAACTTTGGACTAGGAGAACACTTGGAGGACCATGTAGAGCGGTTTATCATTTTGGGTGCACACAAA
The DNA here is from genome assembly GCA_028751855.1 of Ambrosia trifida. Lineage (NCBI taxonomy): Eukaryota > Viridiplantae > Streptophyta > Magnoliopsida > Asterales > Asteraceae > Ambrosia > Ambrosia trifida. The sequence continues at coordinate 191,480,798 of CM054122.1, read as the reverse complement.
ATCATAAACCAAAATGCATGGAAGCCCTGGTGAGCTCTGGGTTTGAAGGGATAGTCCTGGATTGGATCTAGCTTTGATCTTGTGAACATTAGTGGTTATCCTTATCTGCGAAACTAAATTTTCTCGCTCTTTCTGCCAGAATCATGTCTGGAGTACGAGGAGGACGTGGAGGTGGTCGCAATGGTGGACGTGGTGGTGGGCGCGGTGGTGCTGGTGGTCGTGGAGGTGTTAACCTATCGCAGGATGATCTGAACAACTTACTCCAAGCTGCCTTTCAGTTAGGGCACAACGGTGGTGGTAAGTTGATTTATCCATTTTCCTTGCCTCATTGGTGAACCTTGTTTGCATTCTTCGTGGTTTCTCATGCGTTTCATTTCAGGTGGTCCTGTTAACCCACCCCCACCCATGTGTACCTACAAGATGTTCCGGGACTGCAAGCCCCAGGAATTCTCTGGCACTGAGGGTGCGGTTAGCTTGCTTAGGTGGTTGGAGAAAGTGGAGTCGGTATTTCTGATGTGTAACTGTCTCCCAGAAGATCGGGTGAAGTATTCGGCTGCGTTATTTCAGGACGTGGCATTGACTTGGTGGAATGGTATCACCCAAAACATGGGTATTGGGGAGGCATATGCTATGCCATGGGAGAACTTTGTGCAGTTGCTGAAGCGGGAGTATTGCCCGAGAGAAGAGGTACAGAAGCTGGAGCATGAGGTGTGGAACCTCAAGATGACTGGATCGGAAATCGAGAAGTATACTGTGAGGAGGAATGAGTTGGCAGTGCTGTGTCCCGATCTGCACGTGCCAGAGTATCGTAAGATTGAACACTATGTATCAGGGTTAGTACCGGAAATTGCAGGGTTAGTGGCTGCTGGAAATCATCCTACTTATGCGGAGGTAGTTCGATCGGCCCATAGGATGACCAACTTAAAGGTGAATGAGGGGATTTTGCCTGCGAAAGGTTCGACTGTTAAGGCCCCAAAGAACAACAAGCGCAAGTGGGAGAACGACGGGAAAGGATCTGGGTCTACACAGCAGGGTAAAAGGTTTGATAATGGGGGTTCATCTTCTTCGGGTAACAAGCAGGGTGGTTATGCGGGAAAACTGCCCAAATGCAACAAGTGTGGACGCCATCACCAAGGGAACTGCGATAGTAACCGTTGTCACCGCTGCCAGCGAACAGGGCATTATGCTAAGGATTGTCGGGCTACACTTCCATCGACTCAGGCTCCGACTAACAGTTCAGCTCCGACTACTCAGGAGACTACAGGGAAACAAGGATGCTACAACTGTGGTGACACTGGGCATTACAAGAAGGATTGCCCAAAACTGAAGCAGGGTGGGAACAACGGGAATGGGAACAACGGGGGCGGCAGCAGAAATGCACGTGCCTTCGTCATTGGAGCTGCTGAGGCTAGGCAGGACCCTGACACAGTCACCGGTACGTTTCTTCTCAATAATCGTTCTGTTAGCGTGTTATTTGATTCTGGTGCCGACAAGAGTTTTGTATCCATGGATGTTAGTCGACTGCTAAATGTAGCACCCGTACCATTAGAGGCCAAGTATATTATTGAGTTAGCTGACGGTAAGACGATTGAAGCTACTAGTGTTCTTCGGGAGTGTCAATTAGAGTTGTCGGGTTTATCGTTCCCCATCGACCTTATGCCGGTACCTTTGGGTAGTTTTGACGTTGTGGTAGGAATGGATTGGTTATCTTTGTATCGCGCGGAGATTGTCTGTTACGATAAGGTTATTCGGATTCCTCTCCCTGATGGAGAATTTCTTTCTGTGTACGGTATCAAGGGTGGTGTCCCGCTAAACATCATCTCTAGCATGAAAGCCCTTAAGTGTCTTCGAAAGGGTTATCCAGCCGTATTGGCGCTTTTATCTGTTTCCTCTGGTGATGAAAAGAAGATCGACGACATTCCGGTGGTACGCGAGTTTCCTGATGTTTTTCCCGATGATTTATCTGGTCTTCCTCCTCATCGTCAAGTCGAGTTCGGTATTGATCTTGTACCAGGGGCTGCTCCTATTGCTCGGGCCCCCTATCGTCTTGCACCTCCCGAGATGCAGGAATTGTCCAGTCAGTTACAGGAACTCTTGGACAAGGGTTTCATCCGGCCAAGTTCTTCCCCTTGGGGAGCCCCAATTCTATTTGTTAAGAAGAAGGATGGAAGTTTCCGATTGTGTGTGGACTACAGAGAACTGAACAAGTTGACCGTTAAGAACCGTTATCCTCTTCCACGTATTGATGATCTATTCGATCAGCTTCAGGGTTCTAGTTATTATTCCAAGATCGATTTGAGGTCCGGTTATCACCAGCTGCGCGTCAGGGAGGCTGACGTTGCGAAGACTGCTTTTCGAACACGTTATGGCCATTTCGAATTCTTGGTCATGCCTTTCGGTCTCACGAACGCACCAGCGGTTTTCATGGACTTGATGAACCGCGTCTGTAAACCATATCTGGATAAATTCGTCATTGTATTTATTGATGACATTCTGATCTACTCGAAGAACGAGACCGAACACGGGGAACATCTGCGGTTAGTTTTGGAACTCTTGCGACGGGAACAACTTTACGCCAAGTTCTCAAAGTGTGACTTTTGGTTACGCGAAGTTCAATTCCTAGGACATGTGGTCAATGAACTAGGGATTCATGTCGATCCAGCTAAGATCGAAGCGATCAAGGACTGGGGAGCACCAAAGACGCCAACTGAGGTGCGGCAATTCCTAGGCCTTGCGGGCTATTATCGTCGTTTCATTCAGGGGTTCTCGAAGATTGCTCAACCCCTCACCACTCTCACTCAGAAGGATAGGAAGTTCGACTGGGGTGAATCACAAGAGTCAGCGTTTGAAGAACTGAAGTCTAAACTGTGTTCTGCTCCTATTTTGTCTTTACCTGAGGGCCCTGATGATTTTGTTGTTTACTGTGACGCTTCCATTCATGGACTCGGTTGCGTGTTGATGCAACGCGAGAAAGTGATTGCGTATGCTTCTCGTCAACTCAAAGTGCATGAGAAGAACTACACCACTCATGATTTGGAGTTGGGTGCCGTGGTATTCGCGTTGAAAATTTGGAGACATTACTTGTACGGTACCAAATGCACCATCTACACCGATCACAAGAGTCTCCAACACATTTTCGACCAACAACACTTGAACATACGGCAACGCCGTTGGATCGAACTGTTGAACGACTATGATTGTGCTATTAAGTACCATCCTGGCAAGGCGAATGTTGTAGCAGACGCCTTGAGCAGGAAGGAATCTACTAAACCTCGTCGCGTTCGGGCGTTGCAGCTCACCATCCATTCGTCGTTACCTGATCAACTCTGTTCTGCTCAATTGGGAGCTTTGAAGGAGGAAAACCTTAAAGCTGAAACTATGCACGGTGCCGACAAGCACCTAGAGCGAAGGTCTGATGGCCTGCACTATTTCGCAGAACGTATATGGGTTCCTTTGTTCGGGGGACTACGGGAGCTTGTCCTTGATGAGGCTCATAAGTCCCGGTATTCTATTCATCCTGGTTCGGATAAGATGTACCAAGATCTGAAGGTGCTTTACTGGTGGCCAAACATGAGGTCGGACATAGCCTCATACGTGAGCAAATGCTTGACCTGTGCTAAGGTCAAGGTGGAATACCAGAAACCGTCGGGTCTCCTGCAACAACCTGAAATTCCGGAATGGAAATGGGAACGGATTACTATGGATTTTGTCACACAACTTCCTAAATCACCAAGCGGGAACGACAAGATATGGGTGATTGTCGATCGGTTGACGAAATCAGCTCATTTTCTTGCTATTAAGGAGACCGACACCATGGATCGTTTGGCTCGTCTTTATTTGAAGGAGGTCGTTTCTAAGCACGGGGTACCAGTTTCTATTATCTCGGATCGTGACTCCCATTTTACTTCTCACTTCTGGAAGTCTTTGCACAAGGCTTTGGGTACCCAACTAGACATGAGTACGGCTTACCATCCACAGACTGACGGTCAGAGTGAGCGTACGATTCAAACTTTAGAAGACATGCTGCGGGCGTGTGTGATCGATTTTGGCAAGGGTTGGGAAGCTCATCTACCGTTAGTAGAATTCTCGTACAACAATAGTTATCACACGAGCATCAAGGCGGCTCCGTTCGAGGCACTGTACGGACGGAAATGCCGTTCTCCTCTTTGCTGGGCTGAAGTGGGTGAGAGTCAACTCACTGGGCCTGAACTAGTGTACGAAACTTCGGAAAAGATCGTACAGATTCGAAATCGGTTGGCGGCGGCACGGGACCGGCAAAAGAGTTATGCTGATCAGCGTCGCAAACCACTGGAATTCCAAGTCAATGACAAGGTACTTCTAAAAGTCTCACCGTGGAAGGGCGTCATACGCTTTGGGAAGCGTGGCAAACTCAATCCACGGTATGTCGGACCATTTACGATCCTGGAACGGATTGGACCGGTGGCATATCGTCTTGATTTACCGACGGAGCTCGGTAACGTACATAACGTCTTCCACGTGTCAAACTTGAAGAAGTGTCTGGCTGACGAGTCTCTCATCGTTCCACTGGAAGAGATCAAGGTTGATGATCGTCTTCGGATTGTGGAAGAACCTGTGGAGATTTTGGATTACAAGATTCGTAGCCTACGTCACAGCAAGATTCGTATCGTTAAGGTTCGGTGGAACTCGAACCGGGGACCAGAGTATACGTGGGAACGGGAGGATCAGATGAAGTCTAAATATCCTCATCTCTTTCCTAAGGAAGCGTTCGAGTCGAGATATGTCTCTTCTGCAGCTGAATGAATCTCGGGGCGAGATTCCTTTTAACGTGGGGATGATGTGACAACTCGGGTAAATCTCTCTTTTTGATTTCTATTTTTGGTTTCTATCTTTTGTTGTTTCCTTCGTTATTCCTTTTGGTACTTGTGCAATTTTCGGGACGAAAATTCTTTTAACGTGGGGATGATGTGACACCCGGCAAATTCTGGTTAACAACATTGTCTAGATGAAAGTCTACCTTAGCGAGTCACGCGTATGTTATACTTAACGAGGGTTAGCTAGATAGCTAGATAGGACATACGTGCATTGTCTCGGGTTTGAGACAACTTACAAAACGTTTTCTAGTCCGGTTTGGGACTACTTTCACATCTCGGGTTATGAGATGCTTTGACTCCTTGTGTGGGTCGGGTTACTACTTTCACATCTCGGGTTATGAGATGCTTTGACTCCTTGTGTGGGTCGGGTTTTGACTCCTTGTGTGAGTTAACGTGTGATTGCATGATTAGTGAACCTCGGACGTTGGTGAATAATAAACTTAAGTGTCTCGGTGATATCTGACAACTTATGTGAAAACCATACGTGATTATGTGAACCTAGACCGAACACGTTAATAAAAATTATTAAAAGTGGAGTATGAGGTTGATTAGGGTCTTAACGCATGGGGTTACACTTGTTACGGTTCGAAACAACGAAAACGTCGATGGGTAACGCGTCGGGAGGCTAAACGAAGCAAAAACGCGCGCCCCGGACCTGTGAGCGGCCGCTCACAGGCTCCGAGCGGCCGCTCGAAGAGGACTGACGGGTTTAAACCGCCTCAAACTCGTATTTAAGCATCCTTAACCCCTATGCAGCCCTCATACTCAACCCTAATCGCCCCCTTACTGCCCCACACGAATATTTCACTCCAAAAACTCCTGCTAAGGCTCAAGATCATCAATTGGGAGGCTCCAAGGCGCGCGATTGATTGATTTGAAGAGCTAAGGGTATAACTCATGATTTCTTACGCTTTTTACTTTATGTTTTATTGTAAAAATCATATAACAAGTTTGTCCAGGTCTGAATGGGTTTAATAAACATTAAAACATGAGTCTTTTTGAAGATTAAACGGATTAAACCTATTAATAAACGCGTAGTAACATCATAGGATGCTTGTTGCGCAAGTTATTGGTGTTTTGATCCTAAAAGCTTTGATCTTGACATGTTTGATAATAGGATCTGATGGGAATAGGTATTAGGAAAGTTGTATGATGATTATTAGGTATTATTGATTGATAATATGCAACTAGGGTTTGATATAATTGATAATATTGTACGATCAGAATCTGGACAGATTCTGAAAGTCGACTTGTAGGGTCTGTTTCGTGGCTTGAAAACAATTGGTTTGATCGATTCTTTGCATGATTGTAACGTACAAGGTCTTAGCTTTTCATAATGGGCAAAACCACCGAATTTGGACATCGTTTGAGTCGTTTTTGGAATTTTAATTGATTAGGGGTCATATCAGATTTTCGGATTTGTAAATTGGGTTAACTTTAAATGGTCATAACTTGAGATTTACAAGGAATTAGATTATGAAATTTTTACAGTAGGTCAATACTGGAAAAATAGAGCTTTTCCAAGTGGATTCATCTCGTTTGGATGAATACACAATTTTTAAGAATTTTCATACTAAACTGACCTGTTGAGGAGATTTTCTGGACATAGCTGGGTTGTACGAATTTTCATAATTTTTGTGTTTGGAATTAAGACAAAACAAAAATAGGTATTGTCGAGTGAATCCCAAAGTAAATTCAGTAAAAATTTGGGAGGTTAACTCACTGAATTGCTATTTTAAATAAATTCGTTTTGATGGCGCACAATCTGTCCTGAAAACACAGATTGTGTATTATGTGCTTCTGTGATTAATTGAGGTCTTAGGTGGTATGGAATTGACATGTAACTGAAGTACACTTGTCTGAGACACATACGGAATGTAGAAACTAATTGTAACCAACGTATTCACCAACGGGTCCGTAGGGTTTACTATTGCATGTAGAATCACTAGGCGTCGCATACACACTTTTTGAACATTTAAAACGCCTTGGACAAACGAGTTATATGGGTAATGATATTACGCCTATACTCACTAAGCGACACTGTTATTAGGGTGTCGGTAGCATATATTGCTTGCTGTTCGGATTCTTTGCTTGCACGTTAAGGTGAGTTTACGGCCCCTCTTTTAAACTGGTTTTATACTTTCGGGGGAGAAAACATGTGTTAAAACGATTATTTGGTAACTACTGTCATACTATGGGTTTCTATTGTGTACTACACGATCTTGGAAGTCCCGGGGGGAACCATGAATGTGCAGGTTTGCACAACGGGGAAATGTGAATAGCGCTATTGGGAGTGACCAACCCCGCTCGTCGACTTGGAGGGTCGGCGGGTGCATATTGTCTCAAACAGGAACAACAGGAACAACAGGAACATACATCGGGCATACTTTTGGTATTCGCGTTAGTAATGGTTTTCCAATCGTGGTAGTAACAAAACGTACGCCTAGCTAGCGTATACTGGTTTTCTATTTGTTATAGTATGGACAGGTGGACTTGGTACTTGGATACAAAACCTGTAAACTCACCAGCATTTTTGTGCTGACGTAAACTTTTACATGTTTTCTCAGGTCGCTAAGGTAGCACAATGGAACTAGGGCGCACGCGTCTGCACGGCGTCTAGTTAGAGTCGCATGGTTTTCATATGTTGAACAATTGGTTTACTTTTGAGATACTGTTTTGAATAAGCTTCCGCTGTAAACGGGAATTTTAAACTATGTTTTGAAATTGCATTATATTCATTTAGACTTGTTTATTGTGATCGTTGGTTTGGATCCTGGTTTGTCATGCGCCTCGCGGTAAAACTCCGCAAGTGGATTTTGAGGGTGTGACAACACATGTGTAAAAACAAATTATTTTCCTATACGTTTGGATTTTTACGCGTAAATTGTGTTTTTGAGATTGTATTTTAGTAATAAAGAGAAGTGTAAAAAGAAATTTTGAATTTGAATGGTTTTAGATGCCGTTCTCACGGTTCGCACGAAATATAGGTGTTCTCAAATTAACTTTCCTCTATATATATATATATATATATATATATATATATTATTCACATGATTAAAATTGTTGTTTTATCATATTATAGAAAATTAATTTCTATGCTACATCGTAACACACATTTTGTCACTTCATATTTGATTTGTCTATCATGTGATATAATATAATCTACTACATCTTATAAAACAGTTTTTACTACAAAGTTACATGTATTGCTTTTGACTTCAAATAAATTAATAAATAAAAAAATGACTTGTGGTTAAAAGTAAAAAAAAATGGGGCATTAAATTGTAAAAGATGAAAACTTTTAAGTTAGAAGTGAAAAATCAGATTAATTAGATAGGTCAAATTACGAAATATTTAAACTTTAGATTTAACTTGATAAATATTGAAACTCTAGAGTTAGAAAGGAAAACTTCAATACTTTTTTAATAAAACCTCAAAGGCAAGAGTACCCGAGGTTAAAGTGAAAAAGATCAAAATCTTAGAGTTAAAAGTAAAAAAAAAAAAAAGTTAACTTGCAAAAGATGTGAACTTTTGAGTTATAAATGATAAAAACAAAGTAATCAAATGGTTAAATTAGCTAAGATTAAAACGTTGCATTTAAATTGATAAAGATTAAAACTGTAAAATGCATTTTTTTTAAAAAGACTTTCAAAAGTAAGAGTACCACATAAATAAGCATAAACTAACTTCTTAATTACAAACCATGAATGCATACTTGTATATATCGTTAACCCACTATACATGAACATAAAAAAATATGTAAAAAATCCATCTCTTTATATATATATATATATATATATATATATATATATATATATATATAAAAGAGTGATTGGGGTGGACCGTGGACACATGTTATTTAGTGATGTCATCTCCAACCTTGAATTTTCGTTGAAAAGTTTTAGGTTATAAATAACCCAATGATGTTTATCTTAATCTTTATTATATAATAAATAAAAATATTATGATTACCTCAATCATTCATCATATGAAATAATATTATTAAATCATTATTTCACGTTTATCTCTAATTTATTTCATACTTATTTTCTCAAGTAAGTTTTTTTTTTATTTTTGATTATTAAAAAACATTTAATATTTTATTACTCCAAGCTCATATAATATTAAATTTTTTAACCAGATAATAAATAAAAAAAGAAAAAAAAATGTTGTAACCCATGTGATACACAAGTTTCTAATTAATTTAATACACTAAATAAAACTGTAAATGGGAGTCATGTTTTCATCCAGAGCAGAATATGTCAAAACCAGCCGTTTCTAAAAAGACTACACCTTCAAGACCACCGCATCAATCACGTTTTGCAATGGTTATTCTCTCTTTAGTATACATTTTCATTCTTATTCCTCACATGACTAAATTTGTTAATTCCCCATATTATAGTACATTAATTTATATTCTACATCATAACACACGAGATAAAAACCACTCAAATCGAGAAAACCCTGAAAACTCCTACATAACAAGCTTTTTATTATCTGAAAAAATAGGGCATGAAATATACATGTTTTTAATAGTTTTGGGCCAAAAAAAAATCAAAAAAACGCCGAGTAGATTTTTAAAAAATAAATAAATAAGTTTTTGTTGTGTAACATATGTTACAAACTTTACAGACATGTAACATATGTAACACAAAAACTTGTTTATTTATTTTTTTAAAAACCCACCCGGCGTTTTTTTTTTGCTCAAAACTTTTAAAAACATGTATATTACATGTCCTAATTTTTTCATATAATAAAAAGCTCGGGAAGTAGGAGTTTTCAGAGTTTCCTCAATTTGAGTGGGTTTTCTCTATAGCTATCCCATATATAAATATATATAGACAGGGGCAGATTTAACCTTATACGTGCGGGTTCCTAGGAACCCAGTCGGTTTGGAAATTTTAGTGTTAATCTATGTAGAAAACTTGGAAGGAACCCATAAATAGATATGGAAGGAAACCATAACTAAATAAGTTAAGTGGTTCAGTGGTTGCAAGCGCCCTTTTAAACCGTGAGATACCTGATTCGATTCCCGCGTGTGGAACAACCATGGCCCTTCATTTGGTTTGTTGGGTTTTTCTCAATTTGGGAGGTTTCTTCCTAATACTTAGCCTATATATATATATATATATAGGGGAATTATAAGTAGGAAACCTTAGTGAGTTAAAGAAACTTTAAAAACCCAATGAATGGTCCTTATTAACCCACATCTCCTATTCTATTATAATATTTAAGTGTATTATTGTCATGTTAAATGCTCCTCTCTCTCCCCTTTGTCATCTCCTCCTGACAAACTTTTTCTCACCTTTTCACTATTTTTAATTATCTTCTATTTCATTCTCAAGAAATACATGAATGAACTCACTCACTCACACTCTCTCTCTCTCTCTCTCTCTCGCCATCATCTTCAAAATGAGGCTGGGCTTCAACATCAGATTCGGTGTTGGATCTGTACCACAGACCGTGACGTGGTTGATTTAGTTTTCAAAGTTTCAAAGTTTGCTCTGGCTCTGAAACCAGATCTCGCAAACCGGATCTGAAACCAGATCTCGCAAACCAGATCGACAAAACTAGAGCTGAAATCTATTATGGGCTTGGAAGCAGAGTAACAATTCTGACCCGATCCTTGCTCCGGCTCCAGGACCTGCTGCCCCAACTCCATCTCCGGTCTCCGACTCCAACTCCGGCTCTAGAACCTGTTATTGCTGGAATTGCAGGTGTTGGATCATTGATTGCTGCTACAATGATGTAAAGATGGTGAAGGTGTTTAGTGTTTCCATACTAATGAGATACGTTTTTGGTTTTTGTTTTGTTCTGGTTACTTGATCTGGACCTTCATTTGTTATTATTGTTATTATTTTTATATAGTTTGTGGGTTATTATTTCCCTTATCAGATTAACATGTTAAAAGTTGGGGTTTTTGTTAAAAGTTGTCTGTCTTTCTTTCTTCTTCTCTCTCTCTCTCTCTCTCTCTCTTTTCTTTGTACAATGAACATGTTTTTATAGAAAAACAATCATGTTACATAAATCTACAACTTAAAATGAATGCTTTTTTATAGGAAGGAGATTATTTTATTTAATGAAAGATGCTTTTAACATGTAATAGCCTTGTTACAGTGTAAATCTGTAACATATTATTTACATAGTTAAAAAATATTAATACATATGTTTTGTATATTGTTAAACACTTAAACCTGTAACATAATTTACATATTTTAAAATCGTTAAAAATTTTAAAAATGTTAAAAAAATGTATCTTTTTTTCGTTGTATGATTTGACATGTAACAGTCTTGTTACAGTGCAAGTGTAAATCTGTAACATATTATTTACATAGTTAAAAAAAGATTAATACATATGTTTTGTATATTGTTAAACACTTAAACCTGTAACATAATTTACATATTTTAAAATAGTTAAAAATTTTAAAAATCGTTAAAGATGCTTTTTAACATGTAACAGCCTTGTTAAAGTGTAAATCTATAACATATTATTTACATAGTTAAAAAAAATATTAATACATATGTTTTGTATATTGTTAACATATTTAGTAAGATGTTGTTACATATATTGATATATTTTTTTCTTTTTATTCAGTTGTCACAGTTAATTATGTAACATAAGTTGTAACCTACATATACAAAGAGGTGTTATTTATAACAACTTACATCCCCCTATTGTAAATATATATGTAACTTGTTTATTTGTCATGTTTTTTATACGACACAACGGGATTACAAGCGGTAACATACTAGCATTATAAGTTGTAACACAGTATTAAAGCTGTAACATACTAAAGTATAACTTATAATACAGTAACAAAAGGTGTAAATCTAACACTGTAAGGATTTTTAAATATTTAAATAGTATGTTACAGATGTAAATCTAAAGTTGTAAATGTCACATACTATATTTAAATACGTAAGTAGTATGTTACATGTGTTTTGTAAAATTTATAACATGTACAACTGGAACATATTTATTATGGTGAGAGTAATAAAAAATATTAAATATTTTTTAAGAGAGAGACAAAAGTACTTTTATGTGAGAGAGGATGATGGGATGTTATAAAGTAAAAAGGTTGTCAGGGAAGAGCAAAATGTTGTAAAGTATTGCCCATTTTGCCCTTATTCTCCTTTATGTTGTCCTTTTTATTCTAAATTGTAAAAGAAAAAGAAAGAAGAAACATGGACCATTGATCAAAGTAGATGGATGGCTAAGATCTAGTTTTCAAAGTTTCTTTAACTGGGGGAGGTTTTCAATTTATCCTCCCCCTATATATATATATATATATATATATATATATATATATATATATAGGGTAGGGTTCAATTGAGAACCAACCCTTAGTTAGGAACTTTAGGAACCAATCTCATCCATCCATCTTCAATGGCATGATGGTAAATATGTTAAACATTAATTAACTTTTTAATTAAAGCAAAGGGTAATATTGTCTTTTGGTATTTGATTATTAATAGGTTATTTATTATACATTATAACTGACAAACACCACAATAATATCCATAATTGTTTCTATAATTATTGCTACAAAAACATTGTACAAAGTGAACGGATGTAGGATTTGTGTTAACTATACATTGATGTATAAAAGATGTAATATGAATAACATTACGTTTATTTTTTAGTATACACTGCTGTTTGCGCTTAATAAGTATGCTTTGGTGTTGATTTATAAAAAAAAAGGTTTTATAACCCCTAGTAAGATGTTGTAAATGAATACTGTCGATGTTAATTTAATTTTAATATACATTAGTGTATATAAAAAATACAAAGGGTTACAATATGTATTACCATACATTGGTGTATAAAAGATAATATGTTAGTAAAAAAGCGTGTTTAATTTCAGTATACACTAGTGTACACTATGCGTCAAAAAAAAAAATTTTAAAAAATTGGATTGTACAAAACATAATTATCACGTCAAAAAAAATTGACACGCTTTATTATTATCAAATACCTATACACTAGTGTATATTATACGTTGGTGTATATTACGTAAATAAAATGAGAGACATAACCGCTATAAGGATAAACAAAGCCAAAATGCCTATACACAAGTGTATATAATGGTAAATTTTTATTTAGCTATATAGATGTTGTAAGTTGAAGTGTACATTGGTGTATATCAGTTTTTTTTGTTCATTCATCATCATCAACACATATATACAATGGTGTACATCAGTTATACATTGATGTATATCAGTTTTTTTTTTCTTTCATTCAACATCATCAACACAGATATACATTGGTGTATATTCGTTTTTTTATTCATCATCATCACCAACACAAAAATACATTGGTGTATATCAGTTTTTTTTCATCATCATCATTGACACAGATATACAATGTATATTCGGTTTTTCATTTATCATCATCATCATCATTGACACAGATATACATTGATGTAGAACAAATTGCGCGAAATTATTTTTGTACCCAGCTATTTATCTCATTGAATACATCAGCATTAATGTTGTGCAAAACATCCTATATTAGCATTAGAAAACAATCACATTAGCATTAATACTTTTATCAAAATAAATAGTGGCAGAAAACAAAATAAGAGTGAATGTAACAACCTTAATAGTGGAATCGATTTTAACCAAAGCAGAGGGAAAAATTTTCATTCTGGAGTTGCAAACGTTGAGATTCATCAGTAGCAGCCAACGAAGATGACAAATTAAGCTTCACTTTTTTGCTAGTCTGTATCTCTCTCTTCGGTACTTGGAGGATTGTTCGGAAGTGAAGCACAAGAATAAAGGGGTGTTGGATTTCTTAAATGGTATGAATTGCATTAGAGATAATGGATGAGAGATTTAAGGAAATCAAATCTCATTTCAAACAAAATGGCATGATAATATGTAACTGCCATAATACATTCATAATTAAAAAAATAAAAGATAATTAATTAGATGTCTAATTACACTTATACCCTTTAGATCAAAATCAAGGATGGATGGCTAGGATTGGTTCCTAAGTTCTTAACTAGGGTGGTGGTTCCTAATTGATCTCAATCCTATATATATATATATATATATATATATATATATATATATATATATATATATATATATATATATATAGGGGAAAGTTATTTTGAGAACACCTATATTTCGTGCGAACTGTGAGAACGGCATCTAAAACCATTCAAATTCAAAATTTCCTTTTACACTTGTCTTTATTACTAAAATACAATCCCCAAAACACAATTTACGCGTAAAAATTCAAACGTATACGAAAATAATTTGTTTTTACACATGTGTAAATTTGCTGTTTATACATGTATAAACTGTTTCATTTACACATGTGTAAAAAGTTAATTTGAAAGTATTTTTGCAAGAAAAGATGGATTATTTGAAAAGAAAATTCATTTATTAATGTTGTATTTTGATTATAATGGGATTTGTATTAAAAAAATTTGATTTTGATTGATTTTTGTACTTGTTCTCACGGTTCTCACAATATTTAGCGTTCTCAAGATAACCCTTCCCTATATATATATATATATATATATATATATATATATATATATATAGGGAAAGGCTAATTTGAGAACACATATATTTCGTGCGAACCGCGAGAACGCTATCTAAAATCATTCAAATCCAAAATTTCTCTTTACACTTGTCTTTATTATTAAAATACAATCTTAAAAACACAATTTACGCGTAAAAATTTGAACGCATACGAAAATAAATTGTTTTTACACATGTGTAAATTTACTATTTATACATGTGTAACCTGTTTCATTTACACATGTGTAAAAAGTTAATTTTAGAGTGTTTTTGCAAGTAAAGATGAATTATTTGGAAAGAAAATTTATTTTTTAATGTTATATTTTATATTTTAAAGAGAAAGTGTACGATACAAAGTTTCCTGAACGTGAGAAGTGTAGAAAGCCACCAGGGAATGACACCTGGAACCCATAATTAGGTTTACTTAACCTAAACCTGGTTGATTAAAAGGGTAATTTAGTCCTTTTATTGTTGCGTTAATATGTGATCCAATCATTCACAGTTCAATTCACGTTTCAGATTCAATTCATGATCAACTAACTATTTTCGATTGGCGATATATTCAATTCACGATATAATTAACAATAATTTTATACGATTATAATGATGCTCGGTTTTTTCATTCGACCAACATTTTTTTTAACGATTGATTACTAGGGATGATCGTATGATTGACTTAGGTTTACATCTTGATTATATGTTGTTAATCAAAATCAAGGATCATGGATGTATTGTACAGATAGAAATATTAGATGATGGAATTTTGATTATCAGTAATGGTATGATGAAGAAGAAAATACATAACGTGCGTTTATAGTTAATCAAGGGTTTTTAAACGTGCGTTTATATAAATGAGTATTTGGTGGCATTGTTTTTGTAAGTGCGTTTAAGAGTATACATGTGCGTCTATTTTCTATTTTGTCTTGACAAAATCCAAGCATGATCATGCTTATTCACAAGCATGGTTGTGATCAGGAATGAGCATGGTTATGCTTGGGTGTGGCATGATCATGCTTATTCACAAGCATGGTGATGCTTAGGAATGAGAAAATAAACGCACCTTTTTTCTAAGGTGCGTTTATATACATGCTTTTAAATATACATTCCCTTTTTAACGTGCGTCTAAACACTTACAACGTGCGTCCAAACACTTACAACGTGCGTTTCAAGGCATGCGAGTTTAAATTCTACAATAAGTGCGTCTAAACATTTACAACGTGTGTTTAAAATAATGAATGTGCGTTTAAAACACTCTGTTATCACCAACATCGTCTTTTTTGTCTGCAACTTTTTTAACCTAATTTTTATGTCTAATCATACTTATTGAAACAAAATCGAAAGTATTTGACAAATATTACGAGCATTTATTTCATAATTGTATGTTTTTCGTATGATTAATCGTCCCAGTGTAAAGCTCTGTTTTTTTATTTTTTTACGTTTTCGTTCATTGTAATCGAATGTTTTTTGTTATTTTGATTGTGTAATCATTTTGAACGTTTAATCAAATTGAAACGATGAAAAACCAGGTTTCAAATTAGGTCTGTTCTTTCGATTTGAAAAAGTTTTGAACGTTTTTTTCCCTAATTTACCCCTGGCTAGATTCTGCCAACCATGATTAGGGTTGTTAATTACCATCATGCCACCATCTTAATCTAATGGCTGAGAATGCTTCCTACGCTTCTCACGTTAAGAAGTTTTGTACGTTATCTCTTCGCTATTTTAAATATAATTAGGTATGTATTGAACAAAATTGGTTTTGATTGGTTTTCTCATTTGTTCTCACAGTTCTTGCGATATTTAGCATTCTCAAGAAAACTCTCCCCTATATATATTTCTACTGGAGTACTCGGCCCCACCCCTTTCCCTTGAACATATGCTTGCAGAATGGCGTACCCTCCACTGGCGAACATCTCCAACCTTGCCCATTGGATGGGCGGCTCCACGTAGGAGACATGCCACTATGGACGCACGATGAAAATGGTCTAATGGTTCTTTGTTATAAAACATAAGCAAACACAGAAACCTTAATTAATCAAAATAATATAAAAAATTAACAAAAGAAGACAAAATAAATGATTATCTGGAGGATGTTCAATCACATGAAAATATGAAATTATGTTGAATAAATAATGTTTAACCCGCCCATGGTTTTGATTAAACTACTTTCCATAGAATAGACAAACCTAGAGAAATGTACACACTTTAATGGATAAGATACATGTAACTACAGCATAACTAACTGACTATCACTAATTACATTATTTTACACTTAATCCCAAAACTTAAATCAGCCCAGATTTAAAATCTGGAAACCACTCCACCAGATGAGATGAGATTTGCATTAAGATATTCTGGATTAAACAAAGCTTAGGTTGAATCATGTGCTTAAACTGTTTTTAAATGAAACCATAAACACAGTAATACTATATTATCCTAATATAATATAATGCATATTCCGGAAAAGTATTGCAAAAGTCATGAAAATCATGAATTAATATTTTTTGAGCACACGTTATGTTTTTTCGAAATACTTGTACCAAACCCGCACAATACAATTGATCGAATTTCTTCCGCTTGCATCAAAATAATCTTGAACTTATTTTTCAAGATCGTGAAATTAACTTTCTATAGTTTTTTTTTTTTTTTTTTTAATTTTATAAATACAAAGTGTCTCTATTTTGCATATATAAAAAGGTAATGCAACAAATCGTAAAGAAACAAAGGAAACATGAAATTCTTTCATTAATTTTTATAACTAAAATACGAAGTAAAACAATTATATAACTAGGTACCAACTTGGAGAAGAATGATACTAAGTGCAGTGGAAACGTCGCTAAAATCATAAAAACAAATACCGATACCAATACAGATGTTGTTCAGACAGTATCAATTTGGTTCGTCATAGTAAAGACCAAAAAAATCAATTATATTTGACCTGTTTAATTTTGATTATAACTTTTGTTGAAACTTTATACAAGTACGCCACAACAGTATAATCGATAATTATACAAATCTTTATATTGTATCATACATTTATCCTACATATAAAAATTCTTCATACATTTACCATACACCATAGGGATGAGATCGGTACCGTACCAGTACCTGTATCCGTACCAGTACCGAAAATACCGCCGCCGAATTTGAACAAAAGTGGGTACCGAGTACCGTACCGAATATATAGGTATGGTACGGGTATCGGTAACGGTATTTCGGTACGGTACCCGTTTTGGTACCAATTTGTTATTTTTATTTTTTGAGCATTCGTACAGATACCAAGTAGATAAACCATTAGGAGTATCAATACTATACTAGTACCAAATTGATAAAATTGATACGATACGTAAAATTAATACAAATACCATAAACACCATAATACGAAGTAAAACATATTATCAAATTCATTAGTATATAGAATTCGGTACACGTACCATTTTTACCCGTACCCGTACCCATACCGTTATCGAAATTACCGAATACCAAAGTCAATAAAAGTGGGTACCGATGCCTATACCGAATGCCTAAAATCGGTACAAGTATGAGTACCGGTATGGGTACGAGTATAGGTACTCGGGAACAAAATGTTCATCCCTAATAAACCATATCAAAATTTATCTTTCACTAAAAATTAAGTTTGTTTTGAAATAATATATATTAAAAATAAATTATGAGATTTATTTATTTAACTAATTCAGAGGGTTAAAATAAATTAATAATTTATCTAAATACAATTATTAAATAGAGCATTGCTATTGGTTTAAATTTATTCTTTTTCTTCTTACAAAATATTTTTTTTTTCTAATTTGAACTCTTCAATACATACATACATACATACATATTCCTTTTTTTAATAACCAACAAATAAAAGTCCGGATACCTGAGGTAATTCAATGTCAAAAAGCGGCCCCATATGCCCACGATTGCACACACTAGTTGGTAGCGAAAGGCCACTATCTCTAGTTCCTGTAAAAACCCGCCGCCGAAGGCTTAGTGCGGCGAAACACGATTAGGATCAGATTCAAATTTGAGACCTTTGAGCTTCTACTCAAATCTCTGATTCCCCTCCAATGTCAATTGAGCTAGAATTCTTGGGCGTGCACACACAAGTATATATATGTACTAGGTTAGTACTCGTGTGATGCACGGGATTCCCTACATTATTATTTATAACAAATATAAACTTATTATATAAAGAAACTAACTTACGATGTTAATTGATTATTGACATATTCAGATTAACGAATATTTTAAATAACTTGACATGATTTCTATTTATTTTACTAATGAGTGGTAATTACAAAATATATATAGAACTCTTAACAACTTATACCGAGGAGATTGACACAAGTGTTTTGTTTAAACTGCTTATTTTTGCGATTTAATTAACCTTACTGAGACCTTTATCAATTTATTATCTGGATTCTATGAATGAACTGTAAGGCACACAAGCAGCAATCAGATGAATTTATACTGGTGATAAGATAATATAAACTCCAAAAGTAACTTACATTCTGTAGTACCACCCATGCAACCACTCAAAAAAACGAAGAAAGGATACCTAAAAACAAACAAAACTACAAATGCCATAATATTATTCAAGGACACCTTAGAACAAACAAAACCACACATACTAAGTTTTGTCTTGTTGTTAAGGTTTAAAAGTCAGTAATATTTTATCAAAGATTCAAGCGCAAATTTGTCGTTCAGTATTGTTTAAGGGGTGGGTCTTCTCAGTTTGGATCAAACAACAATAATTTTTATGATCAGAAGTGTGAAAAAACTCTTTATCAACGATTTTTATACATAATGGTCATGTTTATTTTGCATTGCTCCATATATACAAAACTGTGATTGAAAGTTAGTTACACATTGAATTTTAATAAATAATTTTATGAATCCGCTCAAAAGGCAAGAACTATAAATCAAAGTTAGTTTAATAAACAGTGTGTTCTCACAGCTTCTTATTATATTGTTCTTGTTCCTCTTTCTATCATCTATGTACTTATGATATGCTTCATCAAAAGCTACAATCGTTTCTATATGATTGACCTTGCAAACTCCACCTTTGATTTGAATATTTTCATTTGGAAGCAACCTAGGCCATTTTACTTATATCAAGCTTTGATTCCAGTTGTATTACACGAATTAATAAAAAGAAACAATCCAATTTTCATGGTTCAACTCACATGGCCTATACATAGGTATCAATATCACCGTATGTTTACCATAAACCCTATATAAAACAATCACATATATATTTCAATAAAAATATAATATTTGTTAATTAGCATAATTTTTTTTTAAAAACTATAAATGTTTCACGCCATATATACATACATATATAGAGAGAAAGGTTGTACAAATGGTTCTTACATTACAAGGAAGGAGACTTTTAGCGACGACAAGTCGCCGCTAATGGTAATGTCAGTATTGATACGCCGGTAATGCTAATTTCCACGTGGCATTAATTCTGAATTTTTTCCACGTGTCATGCCACTAAAGGTGTCGCAGCCATAGTTCTTTCGTACGATGAAACCCTTACCATTCGATCATCTAACCAATCAACGGTTAGATCTTGTTAGACGCGGATCAGGGCAGTAGCGACGACCATCTGGCGGGTCACTGCTATTGCTCTGTTTTCTTGTAGTGTTATCTTACAAATATGACTCAACGTGAGAAGTGAAGGAGGAATTTTATTTTAGTTTTTTTTTGAAAAATTTTCCCCAACTTGTTAAACATATATTTTAGTATTGAAATCTAAAAAAATTAGTGTAATTTTTCTAATGAGTAATTACACAATTACTCTAGTGTAAACCATTATAATTTTGCTAATTTTTATATTAATCTATATACAAAACATGTTTAAGCAGATGAAAAAAAATTTAAAAGATAAATATTTTTTTTAATTCACTTTTCATGTTTAATAGGTTAAATTTATTTGTATTTGATCCTTATTTTATATATAGAGAGAGAGAGAGAGAAAGAGAAAGAAGGAAAACAGGAAATACCATATTAAAATAATGTCTTCATATATAAGAATGAATGAGGGACAAGTCAAAAGTGGTACAAGGTTGTTTGCCACAACTAGAGGAGTAGATTAGACCAAAGAAAGTGTTTCCTATTCGATTGTTTAAAGTGTTGCATTTAAACCTCATATTCACATCACTTTTTAATACAACAATAATTGCTACAAAACTTAATAATATTAAAAAAAATTCCTGAAAAAATGTTTTTTTAAAGAAGGCTACGAAGTTATATGAATAATTAGATTGTAATTTTAGATGTATGAGATTGATTAGGGAGAATGAGGTGTCACCCAGGTAGTTCAATGGAGTTTGTGTTTATTTTCCAGAGATTATGGCAGATCCAGGATTTTTTTCCGGTGGGTTCACTATTTTAGATGGTTCAATTTCATAGGATCGAATATAAAAATTCTGGGTCGGTTCGACAGTTCGGATCGGGTATTGATGTATAATTAATCACATAAAAAATTATGATACAATATTACAAAAAAATGCCTAGAGTTGTTCCCTATGAGTTTTTATTCTCTAAAAACGCTAAGGTTTGCCTAAGCCAATTGCATTTAAACTCTTCATGATCCTCATCCTTTTACAAGAATCAGTAAATATACTACAACAAAAAATAACGGAGAATGTTAACGACACATTTGAATAGAAAGCGTTTGACTTTAAGTCAAACAAGATAATATTTTGCAGCTTCAAAATGGATTAAATCAATGCAAAAAAAGGTCACCAATTTTGTAATAAATAATATTAGTAACAAAATATGTTATTGTTAAGTTGGAAACAGAACTACTATAAGTTTTAAACCCAAAAACAACGTTTGACCAAAAAAGGAAAAAAAATAACATTTGACCAAAAAAAATAAAATGCGCTAGAAAAAAGGTTTGAAACAGGGTCTCTAGTTTGAAGGTGAAAGGCTTAACCATTAAGCCACTCATAAGATTTGTTTATGGGTTCATCCAAAATTTCTTATGGGTTCATGGCACAATTTTTATATACATTTCTATTAAAAATTAAAAACTGAGTGGGTTCGTTTGAACCCGTTGCTTTGTATTTAAATCCGCCCCTGTTTCCTGATACAACTCCGCCGCCCCATCAGGTAGGCATTGTGGTAGTGAACGCGGGTAGAGATTCCCGTTTGGTTTGGATCAAAAAGTTACCGTTGAATGATCATTTGACCATTGAGATTTTTTTTAATATATAAAAATCATATAAATAACCAACCATTTACCATTTTAATTCACTCAAATCGTTGACAATTCCCAAATCTTTATACTCTCAATTTTACCCAATTTTTTTTGTGAGCATGGCAAATTTATTGAACGACGACTTCAGCTTATTCATTTAACCCAACGTATCTGATAGTGATATTTTCACAAACAACGGTAGCATAAATTTTTCAAAGATCTTATTGACGAAGGTGAAGACGAAGACATGACAACATCTAAAAAAGAATAGTGTCACGTGATCGCGAAAAAGGTCATGATGCTCTTATAGAATACTATTTTGTGGAGGACCTAAAATACAATGACACTATTTTCCATCTAACGGTTTCATATGTCGAAACAATTTTTTTTTAAAATATTGTTGCTGACGTAGAAGTCTAGTTTAAATGGTTTCACGAGGGCATAGACGGGAGGCTAAAAAGGATTTTTACGTAAACTAATAACAGACAAAAGAAGATAGACATACATGCCCGAGGGACGCATGTCCCAAGCAGCCAGTCGCGGTCATTGCTCAGGTCTACCACCTGACCTTAAGGGTATCTCGCTCGTCGGTGACATTTACCAACGACACATCAAGCTCTACACACTTCTCACCACCCAAAGATGAGAGCTCAAAGTCTTTCTTCTCCAAGGATCCCTCAAGCTACAGTAAAGAGAAGACAACGTGTAAGCAAATACCGAGACAAACGTCGGAAACATTGTTAAACTAACATTCCAGTAAGCGAAGTAGAACATACCCGAATCACCCTGGCGCAACTCAGGGTTCTCCCTCTCTTCCTCCCGCTCATAATGACGACTCATCTCCATGACCACAAGAGTAGTTTCATCGATAGACACCATCTTGGCGGGATGAGTGACAAGTGTGTTATACCAAGTCGCGCCCTCATAAGTGATGCAGGTGGTCGACAGGATTTTCCTTCCCACCGAGCGCGCAGACATTTTGATGGGGATCACCCTCTATGCAACCCAGAAAAAATTATCCTTCCCGTCATAAAAGCTCTTGGGAGAGAGGGTGAAATGAGACACAGGCCGGAAGCGTTGGCAGAAGGAAAACATGTTATCCGCAACCTTCAACACATAAAACACGTTGAACCTCTCAACGGTCAGCTACACCCCTTGTGCCTCGCAGCGAAATTCAAACCAACAAATTTTGCTCATACCACTCGGATGCACCTAACTAATGTGCAAGTGATAGTGCTCAAGCACCGTCTTAAAAAATGTGGTGATAGGCACCCGGAAGTTGCACATGGTAAATGTAACACCTCAACCGATGGCGAAAACATCAGGGTGTCATGTAGTGACGATTGCTCAATAGCTCATGTTACTAAAGTGTAAATATTGATACATTGATTAAATAGTTTATTACATGAGAAATAAAGATACAATGATTCAAACTAACTATTTAAACTAAAATACAATAAATCCCAAAATCTAAGTATGAATTCCAAAGGCTTAAAAGGCGTCTCAAAAATGACCTGAAACATGTACGAAAATAATATAGGTCAATACAAAAAATGTATTGGTGAGCATACCCTGTTTTGAATACATATAGTAGAAAAAAGTGTTTAGCAATTCATGTGTTGTACCGTTTGCAAATATGTAATAAGTAGTATCAGTCAAAACCAAGCCTATGAATAATGACTAACACATGACTAACAATTTGAATAATGAATTAACAAGACAATGACCAAGATTCTCTCAACAGAGTCTCAAGGGGGTAAACCATAGTACTATTTATTGAAATGCTAGGCCGCCCAACGGTTAATGATTTTGACAAGCATAAATACACACAAAATCACATAAGGCAAACACACATGAGAATTGCATTAAGTATAAGAAATAGAAACTTGATAATAGGTACATGAGTCACCCCAAAATAGTAAAACAACAAAAAGGGGAAAAGATATACTCACATTGATTTTAAAGAACTTGCTAGAATTTTACGAGAATCAATGAATTATGCCTGAACCTAAGTAAATTAAGAATGATGATTTAGTGTGTGTCAATGTTATTTTATATTACGATATTCATGCAAAACATACATAACTTTTGCTTTGTCTTAATAACAATATACAAATAACAATCAATAAATTACTTATTTTTTTTTATTTTACATGTTTTTTTTAGTAATCTGACAAACTTTGTTACGTTCAAATTTAAAGAATAAAGTATTATTTTTTTTAAACGTGCCTTTCGTAACTCCAATAATAGTGCCAATGATTAATTAATTTATAAAACACTGGGTTATTTACCCGTGTGATACACAGGTTGAACAATTTAAATTATATATATTATATATAAATTTAAAATATAATTAAGAAAAATTAGATTACATATTTTATTTAAAAAAATGTGTGAATTAATAGCATGGAAATAAAGATTGAAACGAATTAGTAATGAAAAGATTGTTTGGATATTGCATTTCTCTATTGAAGTAACTTGAAAAAACAAAGTCAATGAAGATTTCAAATAATGATTTTTCATATATAAAATGTATTTTATATATGAAGGTATTATAATACGAAAATAGCCAAACATATTTAGTTTTGTATTAAATCAAATATTTAATTAATATGAATTGATTTGTTTTATTTTGTTTGTTCAGAATATTGTAAGAAATATAGTTTTAAACTTAGAGTGAAAGACCACATATTAAAAACACGTTTTTAAGGTACACGATTTAAATTTAATAACACATAAATACACTATCTTAAAAAAATAAATAATTTTTAATAAAGATTACTTTTATTAGTTCATAAACATTTTCAAATTATGTCTAATAATTTATTTCTAATTTTGAATTATAATATAATTAAATTAATTGATTTATAAAAAACATAGAATATATTTTATTTATTTGTTTTGAACAACATGAAAGTCTTACAAAAAAGCTTGACTGTTTAAATTTATAATATGCTTTTGCAAATCAGTTATTATAATTAAATTTGAATTTATTGTATTAAATTAAATAATAAAATGAGAGAATTCATGAGGGAGTGCCATGTGTCCCTCATGGGTTTTCTTTTATTATATAGTGTAGATGTAGATGTAGATATATAAGATCAAATATTGTAAAAAGAATCATGTGTTTTCTTTTATTAATGATTTCGGTTACAACTATGATTATTAATATAATTAATAAAATTCATTTTAATAAATTTATAATATGCTTTTGCAAATCAATTAGTATAATTAAATTTGAATTTATTGTATTAAATTAAATAATAAAATGAGAGAATTCATGAGGGAGTGTCATGTGTCACTTATGTGTTTTCTTTTATTATATAGTGTAGATAAAGTGGTTTTCAAAACTAATAGTAATAATAATTGAATAAATGGTGTGTCAAAAGATGATAACCAAAGAGAAGTGACTAGGAAACGAGGAACCGTCGTCTTCCTCAACATCCATACCTTTCATTTTAACTTCAAAAATTTTGCGTTCTATAAACACAATTAATTAACAAGACCTAGGACTTTTAATCTTGGAATATTATAAGGGTATAATGGTATATGGTTACCTCAGATTTGTGCACTTCGGACCGGAGAGGCTCGCCGGTTACTAGCGACGGTGGTAGTTCACGAGTGGCGACAAGTAGTCGTGTTGGTTAAACTGAGGGGTGGTGCGTGGTCAGATAAATGAACGAAAGCTGGAACAAGCGGCGCCTCGTCGGGTGTGGAGAGAAAGAGAGGAGTGTTTCGTGGTGTCAAATTGGTGACCGAAGATGGGTTTTGTGAGTTGTGTTTGTCTTGCGGTAGACTTCGAAGCTTTTTAACACAATCGTTAGGATCAGTTATAAGCTAATAAATGGGTGTTAATGGGTGCCATCATGTCCGAAGTGTAACCGTTGGGAGCAAAGAAGTTTTAAATCACTATCTTTAAGCTAATTGTAACATTGATCCTAGTATAGCAAAAAGTTTTATCATTTGTTTTTTTTTTAAATCATGAATGTTACAGTAAAAAACGCCTAGTACAACCTATCTTACCCTCGGGAGGTTTAGTAATTACCTCTTCGGGACCGGGGATGGAGGGCTCATATGCGGGCAATATCTCGTAATAATCACAAAAATGGCTGAACTCGACATCCGTCTAGTTGGCGGTAACCTCGCCGGCAAGCGGGGGGGGCTCGACTATGTTTCTTCTCCTTTGTCTTTTGTTTTTTACTAGTAAAATCAGAAGATAAAGCCATTCTAATGCGGAAAATGGAAATAAAATTTCAAAAGTGCAAGAAAATTTTTTAAAGAGGAGAAAGAGCAGAAGGATTGTAACTTGCTAACTGAGAGGTCTTTCTCCTTTTATAGGAAAAATAATTAATGCTCTTTAAAACTCGGGTACGCGAGTCGCACGACGAACTGGTAAAAATGCACAACGTGGAGTAGAAAGAAAACAGACGTCAACCTTTCTGAAAAAGTAACTAACACAGACGTTTCGACTGCTCAGTAACGTCGCTTCACACTCATTGCGAAGAAAAGTAAGCTATAAGATTTATTACCGTCAGCCACATCAACCGCTACCCACATGAAACACCTGCAAAATAATAGCCAAAATACATAAAGTCTATCACCCTCTACGCAGGCACAGAGGATAATAGACTGGGGACTTGAAGAGATATGTACCAGTACGCACATGCGCAGGACCTGCATAAGGATTCGTCCACACATTAACTTTATAAGAACAATCAGTGGAACCTTATGTGAGACCCGCATGATGCCTCGTACGTGACAGCTGCACGAAAAGAATGAAAGGGACATCCGACCAATAAGAGGCGTGTATTCCCTAATGCATGATCTCCTACCATCAGCAAGGATAGAAAGAACGAATATGAAGGTCGGCCGTCCAATCATAGAAGGACAACGTCAATTCCCTCAACGGACCTACGATTACTATAAATACCTATTCCCTCCATGAATAAAGGGGTCGACAATTCCCGCACTTAAACACACACTTATTGTAATAGCTCTAAGTTTTTTTAGAAAGATTGGTCACAATAGTCATCTATTGATGCTCATCATTAGTCCTTTTAATCACGCTTAAACATTAATAAAATCTCTTCATATTTCCCCTTTATTGTCGAGTGTTATTTGGATTGGTGTTTCTTCAAAGGGTTTTGTATAAATACCCAGATGATTGTAATGAGAATTGAGAAATAGCTATGATTTGACCCAATTCTCTCTCTTTTAATTCTTGATAATTTGTTAGACCATGTGTAGTGGTGGGTGAAATTTGGAGCCCTTAGTTAGGCATTTTTTGACATGTGACGTGTGGGGCCACTAGGGGCTTGAAATTTATAAGGGGTGTAGTGGTGTGGTGTGGTGTGAATGTGTATATATAATGATATTAAATTTGAATTAATAACATAAAATAAAAATGAAGTGGAAGAAGATGATTGGCCCATCCACTCTCACCCGTCGCGAAATATTTCGTGTGGGATGCATTAACGCCCATTTAACCATGGACCGGGGGGTGTGTTTGCTAGTGAATTGGGCGCCAAAATTGGGCTTTAACGCCCCTTTCACCAACATTACGTATGATCTTAGCTAACAAAATCAATCATGTTAAAAGAAAACGTCCTTTGTTAATTGTCCCAAATGTTTAATAAGACTATGAGTATAGCCATGTCAAAAAAGTTGATGATAAATAAAAATAAAGGTAATTACAAATAAAAAATGTTTAGGAGGGAAGGAATAGTTGAACAAAGTGACTCGACTCATCTCACCTGAAACTGCTTGCCACTTCCACGTCAGATCGTACGGACCAACTGGCCTTTAACAAATACCTCGTTGTATTCTAATGATGATTAATGATACCTATATTGGTATATATATTTAAATGTTTATTTAATATTTAACGGGAGGCTACCCGTTTCCTGACCAGGGTCCAACGGGTTATTCATAGTAGTGTATCGGCTCCGGGTGGGCAGGGTTATGTTTTTAGTAGATTAGGATTTGCTATTCAAAAAGGGGTGGCGGCGCAGCTTGTTGCTCGCCTGCCCGTTATCTTGATGTAATTTTCCTTGTTCTGTAATGAAAGAAGAGCGATTCATTAAAAAAAAAAAAAAATATTTGAACAATCAAATTTGTAGCTACATTATTCAAGTACTATTTAAGCCAACGCATTTTTATCTTAACACATTTTTTGTTATGACAGAAGAATGAAAAGTTACCTGTATAAGAAATTCGAAACATTTTATTATGTATGAACAATCGTACGTATCAATTACTATCTTGGATCTATATACAAAAGTCATTTTATGTGATTGACGTTCGTTTTTTGTAATACTTTTTTTTTTCATCACATATATTTATCATTTTAAAACTTAATTGCTAACTAATACATCTAAGTAGAAAGCAAACTGTAGGTCCTAGGAATATGCAAATTGAAGAAACAAAGTTTGGCACTGCTCGATTCTGGATTCAAGCATTAATTAGCAGTTGATAATAACATATATACCACAAACAAATTAAAAATAGTCATTCATGAAGGAGCCAACACTGCAAACCATTCATTTTACAATTCTGAAATCTCAATAATTTTTTAAAATTAGCTATGAAATCTTGATATAATCTTGATGACTTACAATTGATAATCTTGGACACCAAATTGCATGATTAGACAGATTATTTGTGAATAATATGATTTGTCGTCTCATTCAGTCTAAGGGGAGAATGGGTGATGGGTCTTAGAAGGCGATAATGAGAAATACCGAGCAGGAAACCGTAAAACGGGCAGCGGATGGAGGTGGAGGGATGGAGCTGGCTGCCGAAGGTGAAGGGGGCTGCTGGAGATGGTTGAGGCAGTCAGGACTCAGGCAGGAGAGGAGGCGGGATGTGTGAATAGGTTTTTTTTTCTCTATCTAACCCAAGTGATGTGTGTGGGTCATGAACATATGTGAACACGGGTGTGAGGGTGGGTGCATAAGGTGAGGTCAGGAGTTTACAAGGAACAGGGGCTTTAGCGGCGTCATAGGGGCGTTAGCGAGTCGCCGCTAAAAGTCCTGTCAAAAAAGCTTGGTGCCTAAAGCCCTTTGTGACCTAAGGGTCGGCGCTAATGATCTTTTTCCATGTGACATTTCTTTTTCTAATTTTTTTTTGCTACGTGTCATGCTATATGTGACAAAAATCTGTGCAATCTGGACAGGACCATCACCGGTTGATGGAGAAAAGGTGAAGAAGTAAAAATATGTATATATTGTTTTCTTTCTTTTAATTCTAACTTGATAAATTAAAAAAAAAAAAAAAAAAAAAAACGGTTTCAAAGTGGTAGATCATACTTCTCTACATTGAGTATTTTTATATAGTTCAAATTTGAGTGGCATAAGTTGGTATGGGCCCCACGATCCAAAGACTTTTGTGCTATATAACTCCTTCCCCAACTGTAACCCTTTCTTCAATTCACTTCATCCCCCAAACAAACCCTACCTTTCTCATCACTTTCACAAAACTAGGGTTTCCCTTTCTGTTCCTTTAACCCAACCAACCATGAGATGCCAACTCAGCATTCCTTCTCCTAACATCGTCATTGCTTACCGATGCGGCATCTTCAAGATTCACATGCCAGTCAACTCTTCAGTTACTGGCTACTGAGAATCTTGATGATGCTGCATCGGAAATCAATTGACTACATCAAAATCTAATGCATCGATCAACCACCGTACGTTATAATCATGGATCTCGTACAAACAAGGTATATATAATATTTTTCTAGTACTAATTTTCATGAATCTTATGTTCGTTAATCATCCATCTCTTGCTACTCAATATATGTAATGGTGTTTTGAACATTACTGTCTTTGGTTGTTCAGTTTATTCATATGAGAAAAAAGGTTAGATCTTAGGCTATACGGTTTTGTCTAGGATAAAGAAACATATATTATATCACATACACACCACTTTATATATATATGTTGATTATTATCAATTTACAGATCTTGTGTACGGAACAATGTAAATTAGTTCCTTGTTAAACACAAGAATAGGAATGCAGTGAATCTTTTAATTATAATTGTTTAATTTGCCTTTGTAAGTTATTGTATATATACATAACCAATCTAATTTGCTTTATGTAGAACACATACATATGTGTGTACATTTGTACAGATTAACGTAGTAGGTTATTAGTAGTGATCGAGCCATACCAACTAAATTCTGATTATGGTTTGATTGAGTTGTTGATCCACATGAAGCTAAAGTGTTATGGATACTATTAAAACAATTTTGTTTAGAATGAGTTACTCGCACACCACTAATAATTCTACTCCTAAATCCAAACCTTTTGTCCAGCTTTGCGAATCAAATTACCCATATCGGGATATGTATTGATAAAGAAAAAACACGTTTTCTGCGACAAGTTTGCTTGTAATTAACTTCTGCTCGAACTGTGAATTGATAGAGAAAACTCATGAAAATTGTAATCTTGTGATGCAAATTGCAAGCAAACCAACTGAATTTTATTGGAAGGAGGAACATGTGGTTGTGTGGTGTTCTTTTGTTCCACATTATTGAGCCGTAGTACAAAATGATGGTGATAGCTAGCTGTTTGTTTCAAATTCCACCAGCTTCTTAGATAAAAATGTAAATTTTAGTATCTTTTATGTTATTCATTTTTTTCCATTTAAAATGTAGTGAGATACTTGATGATGTAGTTGTGCAAACAAGATGACATCATTTGAACTCAAGTGTTCAAATTTAACGTTTTTATGTTATGACTGGTTTTTAAATGTGTAAATATTAAGACACCAATACCCCTCACGGAGACGCCTCAAAACACACACGTAGCAAGGGTTTCCGTGAGGGGGTTTCAAAGTCGTCTGAGAGGTCTTCAAAGACCGAAGACCCCTCACGGAAATCCTTGCCGCGTGTCGTATTTTGATTCGCTAGTAGTTGAGGGGGTTTTTAAAGTCGCCTGAGGTGGGTGGGTTTCCATAAGGCGTCTCCACAAAGACGCTTCACATGGCTATATAAAAGCTACCACATCATCGCATATCATTCGCATCCGTACTTATTCATGTTAGTATATATAATAATGTATTGGTTTAGTTAATGTATAACCCGTTTATTAAACGGGTCAACCTAGCAACTACTCGGTTAAAGAATGGATTGATTTTTTTTAAAGGCTTAGTTCAGTGGAAATCATTGTACGACCCTAACCTATTGTAGTCTCAAGTTCGAATCCCTATCCACACACCGGTGTCTTCCTTGCCTAAGCTCAAACCGTTACGGGGAATTTTTTTTGTCGTGTGCATGGATCGAACCTGTGACCTACCCCCAGGATGAGAACCCCTAAGGGAAAACCCACCCTACCTCAAACCAACTGGGCTGGAGATCATTAGCTAAAGAATGGATTCATGTGCACACAATCCTTCTAACAAACGAATTGATTAGTTAACCTAATTAACTTTTAAAAACGAAAATAAATATAGATTTTAGAAAAGTTAACGTCATGCTTTGATTTGTTATTTTTGCTTTCACTAATTTCGCGAACTGAAGATAATGTCCCTCTTCATGAATTCCATCTGCTCGTTACTAATTAATTCGCCTCATTCTTTAAACATTTCATCTGATTTCTCTAATTACGCCCCACGGTGTGCGCATATAATGTATATATGTGTGGCCCTTGGGGGGCAAAAGTAAAGTTACTTTAGTTTTCACGTTATTTTACTAATTTCGTGATATTAACGTTAAAAACGACGGACGGTTAATCATGCATCATGTGGTGGCGTGGATAGCCAAAAGACAAAGGGGTACATGCACCGATTGGGTTTGTCCCGATTGCTAAGTGTTTTGTGCCTTATCTCCAAGGCTTGATACCAAACCACATCGAGTCGGGGGTCTCACTGGAAGCAGCCTCTCTATTCTTAGGGGTAGAGGTAAGGTTGTCTACATCTTACCCTCCTCAGACCCTACCTTAGCTTTGCTATAGGTGGGATTAACTGAGTATTATGATGATGATGATGATGATGATGATGATGATGATGATCTGATTTCTCTAATCTTTAACCTAAACATGTAAACTCAACTATGTTAACAGGAAACGAGACATATGAAACACATAAACAATTAAGGAAAAAAAAAACTTCTATTGTGATTGAGCCATTGATTTTTTTTTTTTCATTTATTAATAGATCATCACATATCACTCAGATTCACATGTTCATGTTCATGTTAGTATATAAATTGTTTGGTATATGTGGTTTACTGATGGTGTAATGTTATAAGTTGTCTCGATATAGTTATGTGTATATAAGTTGTCTCAATATAGTTATGTGTATATAATGTAAGAACATGGTCCCACTCCATTAGACCACAATGTAAAGAATTGCACGGATGTTTCATGTGGTAAGGCAAGATTACGGTTTTCGTTGTTTTTTTATCAATAATTGCACCTACGGTCTCTAGCATGGTTCACCCATCTATAACACATTTTACTTAGGCCGTTTGGTATGAAGTCGGGGAAGGACTCGGTGGTATAAGGTGGCATACATCCCGAAGGGGAATACCCCCCCCCCCCCTCCCCTCCCCCCAATAAAATCGGTGTGTTTAGTTGATTCTCCCCCAACTCCCCGAGTTAATAATAATATTATTTTATATCCACTATATCCTAATAATAATATTATAATGTATAAAGAGCATTCACATTAAAAGGAAAGCTGGCATCAAGGAAAATAAAAAAAACTGAAGGATGAATGGGGAATTGAAGGAAACCATTTCCAAATTTTAAGGGAGGAAAGAGAAAAATAAGGTGGCGCTGATATAGTATTTGAGAGAGTTGAGAGAGATGTTATCCACACTATATTGCTAGCCTTAGATATATAAAACTAAAGTGTTTAGTAAAAGGGACCATACATGATGCAAATGAGTGAATAGTGGGGACTGTAGATGATTTCTATTGAAGAAAGAACCAAAACAACAATTAGACCTTATTATAGGGATCATATGTGTAGATTTTTCAATAAAACATACTTTGAAAACTAAGTTGGAACATCTAAATTTTAATTCGTATCTTTTTTTTGAACGGCAAGGAACGGTGTGTCAATTACCGTGACATCGAGCGCTGTGGTTAAGGTCGACTACTCGATCTCCGCCAGCCCCTTAGCTCTCTCAGATGCGCGGAAACCCGACCTCCACCTGCCTGAAGGCACAACAGTGGAATAATCGGTAAAACCTCACCTCCCACCCGAGTCGAACCGGCGTCACCCGTATTCGCTCTTCACCTGGATGCCGCAGAAAATAATGAGGAGAGTGAGAATCGAACCCGGGTCACAAGGAACACCAAGTCTTTCCACAACCACTTCACCACTACCTCATTGGCTTTAATCCGTATCTTGTGCTCTCATTATTCCTTGTAGAATTTTAGGCAACAATTCTTCACACTACCCAAAACATTACCTGAACAACACACGTGTTTAAATGTTTCTATGTTAGGTTTAATATCCTTAACAATATATACATAGTTTGTGTTTAGGCTCATTAATTCATTCCGTCAATCCAACACGCTTGACACTCCTATTTTAGGGTATGCTCGATGTAATCCGAAGTTTTTAACGCCACTTTTTGGCTTTTAAGAGATTTAGAAAAGCTTCGGGAAATCACCTTTAGTTAAAAAAAATATATGCATATATTTATTTTATAAAAATCGAAAGCTTAATGTCGGGGCCGTCCCGGAAAATCTCTGAAAATTTACGTACCCTATCCGAACCGTTAAAAAATAGGCCTCTTGGGCCCAATTTTAAGTGCTAAATGAGTTATATTAAAAAAAAATACATATATATAGGAATTTCTTTTTAACTTATGCCCTCAAGATTTATGGACCCTGTCCGGTTGGCCTTTTCGAACATCCCCAAAACGCCCTGCTTAATGTTTTAGATGCTCATCTATATACAAAGATAGAGAAAGTGTAGGGTACAAAGTCTCTTATCCTACAAAGTGTAGGAAGCCACAAAATGATGCCACGTGGAACTTGTCTGTTATAACTCTATAACTGATTAGAGGGGTAGTATAGTCAATTGGACATATCAATTAATCACGTTTATTATCAAATCCCTGTTTTATCGTTCATCAATATTTCAAATTTCATAACTGATTCCATAATATACGATTATCATTTCTTACCATATTCAAAAATCTACAATCATCGTCGATCACTGGTTCAAATTTTTTACGAAAAATCATAATCAATTTGCCGAGTTCTTCACCATGTTCGGTATGTACTCTGTTTTTATTGTTTTCAATTAATCGTGATCTTACTCTTAATTTGTGTTTTCAGATCTAAACAATGAACCTGAATTCTTATTCGATGAAGAACATGAAGTTTCTACTGTTTTTGAAGTTTTTTTAGATCAGTGATGAAAACAGAGGTTGAGCATTCCATTAAAATTTTTTGATGTTTTGTGGATTTGAAGATAATCATTTGCGTTTTAGTATGTTTTATACATGCGTTTTGATGTATCTGGTGATATTATGTTTAGGATAACATTCAAATGCGTTTTAATATGTTTTAACATGCGTTTTGTTGTATATGGTGATATTATGTTATTGATAAGATTCAAATGCGTTTTATTATTTTTTAACATGCGTTTTTGATGTATCTGGTGATATTATGTTATTAACTACTGCTGAATCAAACCACTGATGGCCTAACTTCTGATGAGCAAACTACTGATGAACATTGATACACATGCGTTTTATGGGTTTACAAATGCGTTTTAACTACTGCTGAATCAAACCACTGATGGCCTAACTTCTGATGAGCAAACTACTGCTGAATCAAACCACTGATGGCCTAACTTCTGATGAGCAAAACTACTGATGAACATTGATACACATGCGTTTTATGGGTTTACAAATGCGTTTTAACTACTGCTGAATCAAAACCACTGATGGCCTAACTTCTGATGAGCATTGATACACATGCGTTTTATGGGTTTACAAATGCGTTTTACTTTTTTTTTTAACATTGATACACATGCGTTTTGCTTTTTCGTGATGAGCAAACCACTGATTATCTAATGCATTACTAAATTCATAAAACGCCTCTACTAAAACTTCAAAACGCATCTGCATCTAGATCACCAAAACATCATACTAATCAGTAAAACGCCTTTACTTTTTTCACGTCCTTCACATGTTTTAGGTTTTTAAAGTAAAATCATGAAGTAAAATTAAAGTAAAATACGATCAAAATACGATCAAAATTAAAGTAAAATCATGAACAATTCCTTACCTGATTTGCGTTTTGGAGGCATATTTGTTGATATGATTTAGTGTTTCTCCGATGCTCTGTTTTTTGATTTTTGATTTTTTGACTTCGGTGTCAGTTTTGATTTTTGGAGAATCAATCGCACGCATAAAATGAAGCAACCGTCAATTAATGAGCTTGATTTGGGCGCTGGATTAAAAAATTCAAATTATTTTAGTTTGTAATTTGTCTGTTTTACCCTCAAATTGATAACTGCCATTAATGACAAACGTGGGTAATTAATGTACGAGGTTTTCCTTATAAAACGCAGAAGGTGGGAGATGGAGGGCCAGGATGGCTTCTCACACTTTGTAGGTTAAGAAGGCTTTGTACGTTAGCCGGCCTCTACAAAGATAACATTGATACACAATGTTTACATTCAGTTATTAAATGGACGTTCAGTAGAAAACCAATATTAAATAGAGGACCATTGAAACCAAATAAAAACATATACTCAATGCTCCAATGTGATACATACAATGGTTATATATCTCTACTAGGTTATGTACCCGTGTGATACACGGGTTGAACAATTTAAATTATATATATTATATATAAATTTAAAATATAATTAAGAAAAATTAGATTACATATTTTATTTAAAATAAAAAAAGTTGCCTTTACAACTGAAAAAATATTAAATATTCATCAGCCCATAAATGATTTATTGTAAAAAACATTTTTATTCACATCAAAGTTTTTTCAAACATTCCAAAATATATCTTTCATACCGTGGCTATTACCTTATAAGACTACAGGTACAACAAAACAAAAAAAAATCAAATAATAAAATAAGAGAATTCATGAGGGAGTGTCATGCGTCCCTTATGTGTTTTCTTTTATTATAGATGTAGATGTATATATATAAGATCAAATATTGTAAAAAGAATCATGTGTTTTATTTTATTAATGATTTCAGTTACAACTATGATTATTAATATAATTAATAAAATTCATTTTAATAAATTTATAATATGTTTTTGCAAATCAATTATTATAATTAAATTTGAATTTATTGTATTAACTTAAATAATAAAATGATAGAATTCATAAGGGAGTGTCATGTGTCCCTCATGTGTTTTCTTTTATTATATAGTGTAGATGTAGAAGTAGAAGTAGATGTAGATGTAGATGTAGATATATAAGATCAAATATTGTAAAAACAATCATTTGTTTTCTTTTATTAATGATTTCGGTTACAACTATGATTATTAATATAATTAATAAAATTCATTTTAATAAATTTATAATATGCGTTTACAAATCAATTATTATAATTAAATTTGAATTTATTGTCTTAAATTAAATAATAAAATGATAGAATTCATGAGGGAGTGCCATTTGTCCCTCATATGTTTTCTTTTATTAGATAGTGTAGATGTAGATTTAGCCGTATCTCTTATGCTTTCTCGTTACATTTGATCAACCATACGAATAAGTGATTATCGCATATCTCTCAGCTTTTACTTATGGTTAGTTCTGTGCGTACTAAGCGTCCATATTAGTACGTTACCATTCTATTTAATTATGTTTTAAATGGTACTAAAATATGAATATATATATATATATATATATATATATATATATATATAGGGAAAGTATAAATTGAAAACCCCCTTGAGTTAAGAAAACATAGAAAACCCGTATAAAAACCATCTAAATTTTTTCAAAAAAAATACACAAGGTAACATACATGTATTTTAGCGTTTTGGGCTAAAAAAATTAAAAAAGCGCCGATTTGATATTTTTAAAAAAATAAACAACGCAAACTTAGTAACAACGTTGTTAACATATGTTAAAAAGTAGAATACATATGTTAACAGCGCTATTACATATATTAAAACGCAGAAAACATACGTTAACAGCGTTGTTACAAATTTTGCGTTTATTTTTTTTTTTAAATATCCCATCGGCGATTTTTTAATTTTTTTAGCCCAAAACGCTTAAAAACATGTATGTTACCTTGTGTAATTTTTTTTTTAAAAAAAAGTTTTTTTAGATGGTTTTTACACGGGTTTTCTAAGTTTTCTCAACTCAATGGGGTTTTCAATTTATCCTTCCCCTATATATATATGGTGAGAAGTGTGAGAATGATTAAAAATTGATATGTAGACATCATTTTTTAGACTTATTGATGATGTTTTGGATTGTCTAAGCTAAAATATACCAAACATAACAAGTAAAAACACAAAGCAATTTATTTTAGGTTTAAATTTAGAAACACCATACCAAGAAACGTGTCTTAAACTGATGTGTTATAATTATGTGTTTTAGTTATGTTTTAAATTCTATTGCTATAATACATTAAATTGTGTTTTAAATTGTTACGTTTGGTGCCTTTTTAGTAAAAACAACCCAAAACATCATGTATAAGTCCATAACATGATGCCTACATATCAATTTTTAATCTTTCTTGCACTTCTCATAAAATATAGCCTTTATACACACACATGTGTGTAGCATTATGGAGCGAGGAGTTTACATATATGAATGAAAAAAAAATTAAGTTACACTTTTGTACAATTTAACCATATCAATTTAGTGGAGTGTTCAAATGAAAATGAAAATGTTTATAAGAAGAAAAAGAATAAATATCTTAATATTAGTGGAGGGTTCACATAAGAATAAAATGTCTTAATATTAAATAAATAAATGATTAATTTATTGTAACCCTCCTAAATTAGTTAAATAAATTAATCTCATAACTTATGTTCAAAATATATTTATTCAAAACAAACCTAAGTCCTAAGTTACGGCGAAGGATAAATTTTGATATGCGTAACATGTGGGATAAAAGTAAGATGGATATCTATATGCGTAGGATAAACGTACTAATAATTTCGATATATGTAAAATGAATTTTAATATGAGTATGAGAAATTTTGATATATGTTGAATAAAATACTTATGAAAATAATTAATGTGAAAAACAAAATTAGTTATTTAACATGTTACCATTATGGCATTTTCATTTTTTTCGCTTTCTAAAATTATTTTTTTTAACAAATGATCATTCCTCTATCGTTTTTTTACGGCCAACAAATTAATCCCAAGCACTCTCGAAGTACGCAATAGACAAAGGAGTACCCTGAGATTAACCCAGGTCAACCAGTAATTTCGCACCAGTTCTCAGGGAAAACCCACCGCCCGAAGGCCAACTGCAGTAAAACTCGGCCCACCAGCAGCATTTTGGTGCCGGTAGGACTCGAACTCCCCACTTCCCATAAGAAAAGCAAAGAGGGTGTCACTCCACCGTAACGGGATTGGCTCCTCTATCGGTTTATACCCGTTAATGGAATTTTTTTTGAACGGCCAACAAACCGAACCCGAGCACTCTTGGGGCACCCTGCTGACAAATTCAAGTACTCCGAAAGTACCCGAGTTATCAAACACCAATTATGGGAAAAACCCGGTAACCTATCCGCTCGTAGGCACAACGATGAAATTACCGGTAAAACCCGTCTAGCTCAAGAATCGAACCCCGGATTCCCAGGGTCTTCTATCATTGTCCACCAATGTCTCTACCACTACACTGAAATGGTATTGACCGTTAAGAGAATATTAATTAAGAAAAAATCTATTGTCAATCCCTTCTGATTCCGCTTACAACAAAAATAACTATTTAATCCTTTTTATTAAAAATTATATTATTGATGCTTCATTCAATACTTGGATGTGAAGATCCAATCTTCCAGGAGAAATTTTTATGATAATCGGTATCGTTTGTACAGATTATTATACACTGTTATTGTAATCGAATACCTTATAAAAGGTGCCCTACTCAAGATTTTCATGATCTTTGTCAAAAGAAACCAAATTCTGAGTGACTTTAATTATGTACATAATGTACTCGTTCTTCAGGGCCACAGCAATAATGGCGTCGGTCCTCGCTCAGTTCTCAATACATATGTACTAGTACCTAATGCTTTGGTCACAAACTGGTTGTAACATTTGCTACAAGTAAAAAATATAATATAATATAATATTAAAATCTATTAGAAAGCAAACATTTTTAGATGAATCTCAGTGCTCAGCAGGGGCTAGTACTCGAAAATGGGTTCACACGAACCCAGTCAGTTTTAAAATTTTCATAGAATATATATAAAAAATAGGCTATGAACCCATAAGTAAAATTTGGATGAAATCACTCACAAATCTTATGAGTGACTCAATGGTTAAAGTTTGTCATGTTATTTTCAGTCAATATAGGTTTCAAGTTCGAACCCTGTTAGCTGCGTTTGATTATTTTGTTCTATTTTTTTATACAACCACCACTCCCTCCTTGCTTTCTCTCACCACCGATGTTGAAAACGAAGGCAAGTAGAAAGTATATAGTGGTTAGTTTGCATGAAAATTTCACAAAAAATGAAAACATCAGTTTTTTTAAAGTGAAACATATCGCAAGACGCAAAAGACATGGCTGGCATATTGAGCTGCCTCGACGTGTTCTTCTTTCATTCCACTACACAGCAAATCAAGATCAATAATATACTCTTGCAAAGTAAAAAAAACGTATTGCTATATTATTGAATAAAATTAGGGGTATTGGCCGATAATAATCCCAATTTTGACGTTAGCCCAGGATAATCCCAGGTAAACATGTGGGTGTCAAAAATGGACCTCCGTTAAGTCTGGACTAACTGGGTTAGTTTACCTGCTGAGTTGGCATGCTGATGTGTCACTGATGCTGACGTGGCACTGAGTTGGCATGCTGACGTGTATTTTTTTTCCACGTAATGTTTTTTTTATTGTTTTGGGCCCTTCTTAACTTAACCACAATCAGACCACACCCTAACATCAGTTGTAAACACAATCATTTTAATAGGGTTCTTAACCACAATCAGACTACACGATCACCATCAAATACGAATATCGAACTAGGGTTCTTTAAAATCATTCAACAACACTGTCAAATTAGGGCACGATCATCGACTCTGACATCAGCATGCCAACTTAGCAAGTAAACTAACTCAGTTAGTCCAGACTTAACGGAGGTCCATTTTTGACACCCTCATGTTCACCTGGGATTATCCTGGGCCAACGTCAAAGTTGGGATTATTATCAGCCAATACCTCAAACTTTGGATTATTTAAATCCAATACCCCATAAAATTATAGACACGAGTAAAATGACATTAATAACAAGATTTATTGTTAATGAAGCCCATCTATTCAAATACAATCAGTGAGTAAGGCTCAAGAGCGAAATTTAACTACTGGGCTTTTATTGGTCCAATTAAAGTACGGACCCTCAACGACTTATTCAGTTTAATAAGAATAAAAGAATTAAGAATGGCAACCTATATTTCTTTTCTTGGAATTAAATTTGTTCAGTTTTTAAATAATAAAAAAAACTAATAAAAATGGGGAATTTACATGTGGTTTAAAGATGTAAAACGATAGTCCACAAATTCGAAGTTTAAATTCTGTTCTTTTTAGACTTCATTTTTTTTTGCAAAAAGTATTCCGCAATTCGTTCCGGTTACATTTTATTAGGTTGGGAAATATTTGGTATGCAAAAATAAAATGCGGAATGAAATGGAGTATCCGATAGAATGATAAAATAAAAAAAAAAATTCTGGTTGGTCAAGGTAAGTAATAAGATAATGGAATCATCCATTACCTTGTCGCCTATGTTGCAGGGTAATCGAGAGTTTTCCTCATGACCACTCCCTCTGGTCTAAGATAATTAAGGTATCTACAATTTTCTACATTCCATCTAGTAATTGCTCAAACTGGAAACCTCTTATACAAATTTTATGCAACTTGAGTTTCATCACATATTTAATCGAAAAACAACTCTTTGTCGGGGCAACTTTTAAATTGTTTTCATTCCATAATTGTGAAAAAATTACATCAAGATAGCGGGTAGGCAGTCAACAAGTTACGCCCCCGCCCCTTTCTTAATGGCGAACCCTAATCCACTCATAAATTAATTTTCAATAGTATGAATTAGTGATCTATTATGCACATGATGTTGATTCATTCCTATTTGCTTTACTTTA
Organism: Ambrosia trifida; assembly: GCA_028751855.1. Taxonomy (NCBI): domain Eukaryota; kingdom Viridiplantae; phylum Streptophyta; class Magnoliopsida; order Asterales; family Asteraceae; genus Ambrosia; species Ambrosia trifida. The sequence continues at coordinate 191,439,927 of CM054122.1, read as the reverse complement.
TTTACTCCAATTTCCATCACTTGTAATGATATGAATTTGTGATGCACACATGGCAAGCAATAACAATTTGAAATCATACAAGTTTGGAAAAAGAAAAATAATATAATGAAGCAGAGCATTAATTTATCGGATTAGGATGGTTTGTTGTTTCAATATAGTTGGTCACATAATTAAATAATATACACCCACCCATATACATACATATAAAACTATTGGCGTTTGGATTAATTAGTAATGACTCGTTTGTTCTGGTATCGACCTTACTGAAAAATCTATAATGAGAAGTGTGGGGTAAGTTAGTTTTTCCGAACTGATAATATGTAGGAACTTCGGCCATTGTATAATACACGTACGCTGTGTTCATGAGATTAATAAACAAAGGAAAAGAAGAGAGAGAATTAAAGAGAGAAAAAAAAGGGAGTGAAAATGAAATATTTAATTAACTAGTGTGAAGTTGGAAGGAAATGAAAAAAAAATAAATAAATAAGTGTTTTATGTTTAAAAAATCATTTCCAAATTTGGAAGGATAAGAAATTAAGGAAATAAAACAATTTTTTCATTCCCTTTCCGTCCTTAAAAAACTTTTGAACATAATTTTTTTTGGACATCTTTTCAAATCCCTTCTTTTCTTTCATTAAATGAATATCAGAAACACAGCGGTAGACGGATTATATTGAAGACAATCATGGTAGCGGAAAAATGAAATTTTAAAAATTACACAACCCCCTTATGTATGTATGTATGTATGTATGTATGTATGTATGTATGTATGTATGTATGTATGTATGTATGTATGTATGTATGTATGTGTTGTGAGCGTTAAAGTTCATTACAGAATGATAAGTTAATGAACAAATCTAATGTCTAATATTTTTAATCAATGGTTCATATTATTTTAATGAATACTCCTGCAAATGTGTTTGATATGTACATAAAAATAAAAATAAAAACATTAAACAAATTTGTTAATATGTTTTTTTTTTTAAGTTTTTAAAGTTCACTTACACACGAAACGCAAGTAGGTGATACAATTACGTATATATGTGTATAAATTAACATATGCAAAACTATGATCGCTTAAAAATTGTGAGTTTTCGAAAGGATTTATTGGATTGTACCATATCTCTATTTACCTTATTTAAGAAGAAAGGTGACTACATTGGTAATTTTATCCAAATTTTAAGATGGGAGTTCAAAGGTCCCTTTACAAATATCTAAAATTTGGTCATTTTCTTCCATGTATACCCCTAATGTACAACCTTTAATACAATTGTATAAATCTCTAGAGAAATTATTGGGTACAAAGTCCCTTAACCTACAAAGTGTAGGAAGCCACAATAATATGCCACGTGTAAGATGTCTTTTGAAACAAAAAAACTGATTTTCAATTATGAGAGGGTATTATAGACATTTGCATCGATCAATTAATCACATTCATAATTATGATTTTCACAATCCCTGTTTTATCGTTCAATCGGAATTCAAATTTTTATAACTGATTTCACGATCTTCATCGTCAATTCTTACCTTATTAAAAAATTCTCATCACCTTGAATCTGTCGATCAAAAGTTTACCAGAATCATACTCAATTGCAGAGTTCATCATCATGTTCGGTAGGTTACTCTGTTTTTTAATTTCACATAATCGTAATCTTATTTTGATTTTTAATTGTTTATCAGACCTAAACAACAAACCTGAAATTTTAATCGGAGAAGAAGATGATGTTGTCGATGCTCATAATCTAAATTTTTGAAGGTTAGTTTATACTGTTTTGATTTATATTAGAAGATCACAAAAAACAGAGATGAACAGAGTGTTGAGGTAACTGCTTGGTTTAACATGCGTTTTATTATGTTTAACATGCGTTTTGAGGTAACTGCTTGGTTTATAGAAATGAATTTTATTCAAATGCGTTTTATTATGTTTAACATGCGTTTTGAGGTAAATGCTTGGTTTTATAGAAATGATTTTTATTCAAATGCGTTTTATTATGTTTAACATGCGTTTTGAGGTAAATGCTTGGTTTTATAGAAATGATTTTTATTCAAATGCGTTTTATTATGTTTAACATGCGTTTTGAGGTAACTGCTTGGTTTTATAGAATTGATTTTTAGTCAAATGCGTTTTATGCTGTTTTAACATGCGTTTTGAGATTTATTAGATAAATCCTTACATCCTTACATGTGCATGTGAATGCTTACTATTATGTGTCTCTTTATAGCATGAACATGTCATTTTGTCATTAAAATTAGATTTTATAGTTGTATGTTTTGTGTTTTATGACAGATCTTTCTAAGAAAGATGTTCCCATTGATGATCAAACTCCAATATATAAACCTGCTGTTGCATCTTCATTGAAACCAGAAGATGCAGTGAAGATGAAAACGAGATGAAAAATACATTGTTACAAGATGAAAACGAAGAAGTTGAAAATGCTGAAGACCATGGAAATGAACACCAGGCAGATGAAAGAACAAGTTGTTGATGAGTGATTTTTTTTTCAGTAAATGCGTTTTATGTTTTATGCATGCGTTTTGGTATATACTGAATAGTTTGCACATTTTCTTCTGTTTTCTAAAGTGCGTTTTATGTTTCCTTGAATGCGTTTTACTATAACTGGACATTTGAAACTCTGTTTCTTACGAATGCGTTTTATGATCATATCGAATGCGTTTTACTAATACATCATGATTCAGTTTGCTTCTCTTTCTCTTCCTTCATCTGTTATGTTTATTTTAGGTTTTATCAAATGATTTTCGTTATACGATCATAATGACAATCATAATATGAACATAAACTTACTTGATTTGCGTTTTGGAGCCATAATACTTCCTTGATCGGATGTTATTTTTTCGTCTTCTACAGCTGCTCTGTTTTTTTTTTGTTTCAGAGATTTTGATTTTGGTTGATTTTGTTTTGTGAATTCGACGACTATATGTTTTGATTAAGTAACCGTCATTAAATGATATTGAATTGTACGCTATTATTAAAAAAATTCAAATTATTAGATTGGGAATTTGTCCAATTTACCCTTTCCCTTGTTAACTGATCCTTAAAACACTCATGGGTTATTAAATGACGATCATCTTGATTAAAACACAATGGATGGTCAGGATGGCTTCTTACACTTTGTATTTTAAGGAGACTTTGTACAATAGCCTCTCTCTAAATCTCTAATACACACTTTATACCCATGTAAAGATGTAACCCTTTATTCATAAACACCCGATTAAATGCACCAATGATGAGCAATTCGTAAACCCAACCAAATTAATTTGAATGGTTCAATTACAATTCAAGCGTTAATTGTTCTTCAATCGTCATCATAAACTTATTACGGCATTAATTTTCGTTCTCTGTTATGGTTTCATCTTATAGCTTCTATAAATACCCCCACAGCCCTTCAATCGATAATCAACGTCACCGGGCCACCATAGCAGTAGGCTTCGCTTTCTTCAATCTCTCCATCCCATCTTGCTCTAGGCATCTCATTGTTAACCTAATCAAATTCTGTTTTTTTTTCTTTCTATTTCTATGGGTTATATAACATAATTTGGATTCATGTGTGATAACTTCCTATCCTTTGTTTAATTGATTATATTCCTCTGATATGGCTATTTATGGATGCATTAGCTATCTACTATCATCATATTCTAATTCTAATTTCTAATCATTACGTTTCATAGTGGTGGGAAATATCTTAGTAAATGGGAAAACAAATTATAATTACATTACAAATATAATTATATCTTAATTTTTTTATATGTTTTATAGTTATTTCTTAAATCTTTTTGTAACTTTTGCGATACAATGTAGCATAGTTGATTAGCATTTGAATGTCAATCGATTTGGATATGTGATTACTTATATTCAAAATCGGATTGATGCCGCCGCAATGCGCGGCTTAATAAAAACCTAGTTATAATTACATGGCTTATTTCATTATGGATGCTTCTGCTATAATTTTTTTTTTTTTAAATGGGTGCGAAAAAAAAAGTCAATTCTAATGGCTCCCTCCAAAGTGGATCCATCTTCCATTTTGTAAGAGTTGAAAAACTATGCTAATGGTGGATTTTCAATCTGTTATGTTGACTAACGACGTAGTAAAGAACTTGAAATTTTGATTTAGAGAAGGCGAAGAAAATGTGGGCTGATATGATCAATCATAGAGGTATTTGCGCGTATTAAAATGATTGAAATTGACATATGTACTTTATATTCATTGTTGATGTTTCGTTTTATGTATAAGATTTTGATGTTTCCTTTACTTTGAGAGACTTGGTCTGATGGATGCCACCAAGCTCATGCAAGATACGACTCTTAAACGTCATATCAAGTACCATGTGATGGAGTTTGAGAGTTTGTTTGACGATTGTATTGTTATTTGATTTAGATATAAAATATATGCCATGTTATGGTGGTTGTATATTTCAGGTTATGGAGATCATAGTGGCTACGAACAGGTACTCTTAGTCTCACAAATTTATTGTGCATTGTTTTTTCTTAATTTTTAATGATGCCTGATTATCACATTTGTATCTAGGGATTGCCTTTATATTTCTTACCTCTAAGCATTTTTTAAAATATTGAGCCTTTAAAGCATAGAATAGAATGTAAGGTCGGTGGCCATATGTATTATGCTAAAAGATGTGTATAATGGTTAATGGTTAAGGAAATGTTTGGTTAGCTAATGACCATATCTTAATTTTGAATTCATAATATAAATTGCCATACCTAGGCTTATTTTAATTTTCAGTGTTTTTTGTTGTGCTATTCTCCTGAACTGCTATGACCACAAATATGACATCCGTCACCTTCGTCTTTCGTCAAGTTGACAATAATAGTCCTTAGAATATTTTCATTATAGTTCCTGTAAGTTTTCGTCGTTTTCAAATTTATTTTTTTAAAGCGAACTAAAATTTTATCGTTTATAGTTATTGTGGATCGGGTATAAGTTTTAACCTAACGCGTATGTTGCAACGTTATTCGAAAAAAAAATATATATTATAAAAATTTCAAGTTATACAAGTTTTGAGTTAAATAGTTAACTTAGTTAGTTATTATAAAGGGGAAAACTAACAAGAAAACCTTGAAACTAACTTGGGTTAAAAATGAGGGGCCAATTCTGCCAAGTTCCAAAAGTTTTAAAATGTTCCCTTCCCCCACATTCTGCTGATTCGTTTTTCCGGCCGGCAAACAATTCTGGCGAAGTTTTCTGGCGAACACATAAATCTGGTTTAAAGAGTTGTAACCGTTCAAAACCCATTCCAAATCGTTTCTCTATTTATTTGTATCAGTTTCCCATCATTATTCCGTCATAATAATGCGTTTAAGTCGAGCATTGAGTTATTTTGTTGTAACCGTCGCGTGGATTCCGGCCATTAACCAAACAAAGTTAATCAACGAATTTCCCTATAAATTGAAGCCTGTAACATCTGCAAGTAAGTGTTCCGAATCAAAACCCACACAAAACTTGTTCAAATCGCAACCATTGAGCTCCCAATCGGACCATATTTTGTTCGGGTCAAAACCTTCCTTTTCGACACCTAAACAACATTGTAAGTTAATTTTTTTGATGCCGTTTTGATTTTTAATTGTGGCCGATCGTTTCCCCTATGAAATCGATAGCTATACTGTTATGTAATCAGGTTTATTGAATCTAGATAAGGGTTAGGGTTCATGCTATTATTTTGGGGAAGAAGATAACTTATAATAATGTGTTAAAAGAATTTATGTTTGAATAAAATCAACAAAACACCATTGTGGTGTAGTGGTTTGGTTTGTGTTGTTCTTTGCAAGAGACCAGGGGTTCGATCCTCACTATCACCAGGTCCAACTTTTTCTTTTCTGATTTTTCTTTTTTATAATATAGTATTTATATTTATAATTATATATAAATGCATTATTCTTAGAATATTCATAATAAATCCAATTTTTACCCAAAAATTATAAAAATTTAGGTGTAGCTTCTTGACATCATAAAGAACATTTCCACATTTTTATTTTCTGAAAAAATGTTTTATTTTTATATTTTTATTGAATTAAATTGTTTTTAATCATATTTAATTGATTAAAAATTCATTTTTTATGATTTTAATCTCAAAATTTTTGATAAATTATTTCTAATGATTATGAACTGAAATAAAAAATATTTGGTTCAGAAAACATTTATTTCTATTAATTTCCCTATTTTTAATCATTTAAACATGATTTAATATCATTAAATCAGTTTTAAATATTAATAAGTCTATAAAAATTATGGGAAAATTATTTTCATTAATTTACATCAGAAATCATCCATTTTCTATAAAAATGGCATTTTTGGATCATTTCTTGAATTATTAGTCTTATTTATGATTAATTAGACATAATTAATAATTTATTTATTTGTACTATTAAATAACTATTTTATGAATACTTTTCTTATAAAATAGAAATGTTTTATGTTTGAAAATCTTATTTATCATTTGTAGATCATTGTGAAACACATAATTATTTATTTATACATATATAATTATTGCATTTATTTATAATAATTAGTTAAAGTAATTAACTAAATTATTTTGTCATAATTATGCAAGTATATTTTGATCTAAATATTTAATTGGTAATAATTATATTACCTAAATCTTATTTACAAACTTTGGTATATCATTTTTAATATTCAACTTTTACATTAATTCGACTAATCATAAAAACTTTAATTCCCCAAATCGACTTAGCAACCCTAATGCCTTAGACCCTAGTTACTTTAGACTCTTAGACATTTCCTTATTTGTATTCTTACACATTATAGGTTGAATTCCTCGGAATTCCCATTACTTAGCTCACGATCGCTTAAGTGGATTTTGATCGCTTTCGCAAACTGTGAGTATATCTTTCCCCTTTTTACTGTTTTACTATTTTGGGGTGACTCATGTACTTACTATCAATTTTCTATTTCATTTTTACTAAAATAGCAATTCTATTGTGTGTTTGCTTATGTCATTACGTGTATCTATGACCTGTCAAATCATTAACCGTTTCGGCCTGGCATTTCAATGAATAGTACTATGGTATATACCCTTGTGACTCTGTTGAGAGTCCTCGTCATTGCTATGTATTACATTACTACTAGCGCATACTATATATATCTGCTTTCTTTTCTTTGGGTTGATTTGACCCGGATACCACTTATTTCATTTTGCCAAATAACACATGAATTGCTAAATTTTACTTTACTATATATATCAAACGGATGTACTCACCAATACATTATATGTGTTGACGAAATTATTTTGTACATGTTTCAGGTGACGTTTGATCTTACATGCTTTCACGCTTAGGCTGGACCTAGTGCTTAAATAAAAGATTGAATATTTATTTATCTATGTTTTAGATTTCTATTAAGACTTTTGTATTTTTCCTTTTTGGATAATGAAAGTTTGTTTGCTATTAATATTTACAATTTAGTCCATGTGCTATTGAACAATCGTCACTACGTGACACCTCGATGTTTCCGCCATCGGTTGGGGTGTTACAACAAACAAAATTTACTCTTTTCTAAGTGTGATACATGGCAGGTGTGTACATTTGAATGATAGATAGATTAACTAATACTATATCACAATTTATAAGTTCTACATTCATGTTTGAAACCACTTTGTTAATGTAAACATAAAAATTTATACGCCTTGCACAAAAAAACCACAATTGAACTTATATTTTCAAAGTTTAAAGAGGAGTGTAGTTAGTTAGTAGCTACTGTTAGTACTTTATATTGCTACATATGATTATTTAATTCGGGTTGAATTGGTTGTCTTTGGGGGAGATGGATGCCTCTCGAAATCATTCAGAATTAATAAAAAGATTTGTTAATTTCGTATTTTTGTATAATTTTGGCTTGAATGTGATGATTGTGAGATCAATATGCGTACATGAATGATGCAAGCTGAATGGAGAAAAAAGCTAATCAGTTATTATTTTCAAATTTCTTTTAAGCAAAAAGGGTTGAAAGTTTTACATATCTTCTATTTATGTCTCATGATAATGAAACTTTAAACATTAGTTTCTTTGTAATGTTGGTTTGCACTAGATAATTTATGGCAATGGCTCAATGGAAACCAAAGCTGTGTGCAATGCTATTTATCCCAGTCAACAAACACCTTAAGATCACTGTTAGAAGAACGGGTATAATAATGCCCTTCTCGATTTTCTTTTTATGCCTTTTGATCTAACATTGTTTATTTATTGCATTTTATTTTTGTATATAAGGATATTTGTTTATGCCTCTTTGTCATTCTAAAGTCGATCAAAATACTGCAGAAGACATTTTTTAGCTCTCATAAATTGAAAAAGAGACGGTTTGGGAATGATATGATGTTTGCAATCTCATGAATCAGTGTACTTGTGTATTTTCTTGTTTTTTTCTTTCTGTGCATCTGCATATATGGTTGTTTCTCCACGTCATGATTTTTGGCAAAGTGCAGAATTTCTATGTTTGTAGATAATAGTCCAGAATTCTTGTTGGTCTATTTGTCAATAACGGCATCTTCCATTTCTTATATTGTTGTTTTTTTAGGTCAATTCTTTTCTTTAACCTCAATTAGTCTTTGTGAATTGATATATTAGTTGATATTAAAATAAAGTACCTGCACCAACGCGCGAGCATTCTCACTAGTATGTTATAAAGTTTAATTACTATTGTAGGTATATCAAAGGGGGTGTGAGATTTAATAGAGAACCTCAAAAGGTGGGGAAACAGGTAAAAATGTATTTAACATATTAAATATATTATAAAAATTTAATTTAACATGTGGTAAGGAAGATTTAAAAATTCTAAAATGATATTTGATATTTGCAAAAGAAAGGTATTTAAGATATTTTTAATCTTGTAAAATAAAAGATGTAATAAAGGAAATGAAATCAATAACGATGTCCCCTTTTGATTCAACCAAACAAATATTTTTCTTTTTTCTTTTCTCTTTATTATTATTATTTTTAACTAAAATGGCATTTTCGTATTTTATGGGTGTTACTAGGGGGAGGGGCACTACCCATAAATTTTTCTAACTTCACTTATTTGCTTAACTGAAACAGTTTTTTTTTTGGAGGCAGCACTTCACTAATTCATTCATTTATTTTTCATTTAAATAAATAAATACATATTTAAACCTAAATTTTTACACACGGTGTAAAAACTGTGCCACCTAACGGTCAAAAAATTAATTTTTTTCATTTATACCGGTAAAAAAATTTAATTTAGCATTTAACCATGCCACCTAACGGTCAGGAAATTTAACACTTTACATGCAAAGTCGTTCAAGTGTTTTTGTATATAAACACACCACACCACACCACAGTGGTTAAATCTCACATACACACCCGCATTTAAAACCCACACCCACATTCTTCAAACAAAAATATGACGCGCTGGAACAAGCAAGAAGAAATCGCGTTGGTGGTGTGCATTCAAGATGCCTGATACGATCGCACCTGTAACATCGCGTGATTTTTACTTTTCTTGTATTTTAAATTCTATAGTTAACAAATTTCAAGTTCACCTTTATTCGCTCTTTTATGTTACTCCTACCGATTCTTGACGAGTCGTCAATATAAATTATCCTATTCAATTTAGACACTATAACAAGAAACTCATTTAGTTAAGATCTTAATATATATTTATTTTTAATAAAACATATATATATATATATATATATAAATTTTAATAATACTTAAAAAAAAGAAAAAGAAAAGGGCACCATCTAGTCGATGGTGTAGACAAAGTCAACAACAACAATATACAAATTAAAGTTATCCTTGCTTTTATTATTTTCTTTTGAAAACTCGAGGAAGCAGCAGCTTAATGCATTAACTCTTCACACTAGGTTGATCAAGACTAAACCCCACCTAATCTCTTCCTAACAACCCCAATTAGTCCATTTAATACCCAATCAACTTACACCACTTATAAATACAATCCCTTCTCACTCCTTAATCCTTTGTTCATCTCTAAAACTCTTCAATCTTCAAGTTTTCAAGCCAAACTTCCTGTTTTGTATCAGTAAGTTTCTTGGTTTAAAACTTCAACTTTCATTCTATTTTTCTTCTTTTTCATCTAAAACTCCTTGGAGAAACCTCTAGGATCTTCCCCGTATTTATCCACAGAAGTGTGATAAGGGTAGAGCACCTAAAAAAGGTCGCAAAGATGGTTGTTTTCTGAATTATTTTTATGTCCTAAGATAGTTTGTTGTGAAGGAACCAACCAAGTCTACTAACAATATAATGTTAGAGAGATTTGTGCTATGGTATTGGGTGACAAAGGAGAGTCAAGACTCATCTAAATCAGTCCCCAAACTTTACTTAAACATCTTAGCTATACTATATAATAATATAAACATATACTTTCAAGTTTCTATCTTACTAGCTTATTATTAATCTTTGGAAGGATGTGGTTACACCCTACCTTACCAACTCTCTTGACCCTTCTTGTGCTACGGATTTATCCACACTAGAAATGAAAAATCCCGTGTCTAAAACCCACGTTTATCCCATAAGCGAAGTGGTTATGACATGAACCTATCAAATGGATTCACATTCCTAACCTTATACCATCCGAATCATCTATGATGATTTTGTGCTTAGTCTAACTTATTCTCATGACCATCCGATTGCCTTAAAGGCGATTTGTGTTTTGGTTTGCCTAAAAGGCTTGCATGACTCTAGTGAATCTATAATCTAAAACTCGAACCTAAAACTCTAATTCTTAATTCTAGTTAATCGGAGCTAAAGCTTAATCTTCCAAGACTTATTTTTGGAACTATATCAAGACGCACCCAAAGGTGAGTTCATACTTGTCCCCCTTTTATTCTTTATTCTTTGGGGCTCAACATGTATCACTATCAAAACTTAAACGATTTCATACTCTTAAAAACTATTATGCTCAATCTAAATGCTATTATGCTATGCCATGCTAGAATTCAAAGTCTTACATACAAATGTACGATTAGTTAACAACCCACCTTACATGTATAGCGCTATAGGTTGACACGCCGCCCCCTTTATGGGTCATGATAAGATGAAGTCTTTTGTGTTATCGAGTGTTGTTGCCGTTTGTATGGTTCTACGTGCATATGCCTATAACATGATGATTCGAATAGACTTTTCTATACTACGTACTTAGACTCAAACTAGTATGCTCACCAATGCTTTATGTGTTGACGGATATTTTATACATGTTGCAGGAAATGTTTAATGCAGGTTTATCAAGAAAACTACTTAGGATTGGGCTAGAAACTCGCAACTAGTTTAATTTTCTATGTTTTTATGTTATATTTTCCTTTTCATTAAACAATTTGTATTTTGTTATCTTTTAGACAATGATTATGCTATGAATGAAATTTTATCTTTAAATTATGTTGTCACGAATTCTAGTGTCATGAAGTCTTTGAACAATCTATCCCAAGTCTCGCCCCGATATATTCCGCCATCGGTTGGGGTATGACAGCACCATTGAAAGCCTGTAGCGAAAATGGACCGATCTCAACAATAAGTGTGATCGGTGGACCACCCTCTACGACCGCACCTTGAGGGAGTAACCGGACATCAATCCGGAGTTGGCTATCGAGTTCACGCATGTGGATTATGCGGCTTGATACTGAAACAATTTCGACCATGTCGAGGCATGGCAGTTGTTGCGTCGGGTTTAAGTTTTTTTTATTTATGTTTGACTGTATTTTAATTATGTTTAATATTAATAAAATTATGTTTTTTGTTTTTGTTTATGTTTTTTTTATTTAATTATGTTTTAATTTAATTGAAAATAAAAACATAAAACGGTTTAAATAAAAATGAAATAATTAAATTAAATGAAATTAAAACAAAAAACGGTTTTCAACCCGTGAGGAATCTCACTGAAGAGATATATATCCGCACGTGTGCACGGGCCCACATCTCAAAATACATCATTAGGCTCGCAAGGCGAAGCTTCTAGAAGCCCGCGCACGATTCCTGATACATGCCAGCTATGACCCGACAAAGAAAGGGACGTGCAGCCAATCAGTGGTCGTTATTCCCTGCTCCACGATCTCGTGACAGGTACGAGGTACAGAAAGGACAATTGAAAGGGACGTGTGGCCAATCACAGAAAGACATCGATAAACCTCCAACGGTTGTCAACCCTGTAGGACCCGCACGAGACAACTGTCATTCCTCAATTAGCCAATCACAGGACACTTTCTAAGCCTATAAATGGGAGAGGGACATTCTGTTTTTCATATACAAAACACTTAGAGAATTCTGTAATTGCTTAGAAGGAAAGATTATAGTCAAAACAGTTGTATTCACTTGCAAGCGAGTTCTGTGTAATCGACCGATCATACATTAATAAAATATCTCTTCATATTGTTCGTCTATATAGGTGTTTAACCAGTGTTTCTTCACTCACGGAAAAAGGCCACTGACCCACTACCAGCACCGATGGCGGCAATATTACCGTGCTGATAGTTAGGTACCCGTGAGGAAAACGGGTAGCGCTCCGTCCCCTTAGAATAAGGGAATGAAGCCTCTTTTTTTATATGATTCCGGTTGAGGATAAGAACGCATATTCCTGGGGCCCAATTTTATATGATGATGAGTTATTAATTTGGTTTTATTAATAATAATATACACGTAAGATCGTGCAACACCCAGGCCCCACGGTCACAGTCTCACCTGTTTGATGTACACCATCTTGTGCTGTTGTCACTTGTGGGGGAATAAATATCTTGTCAACAAATTGACGTTATTTTATTATACGTACATTTTGTGGCTTAAACACATTTTTGGTGTCTACGTTTTGATATAATTTAGGTTCTTTAATGAAAAGTCATCTAAATTTACAACTTAACCAATAAGAATATCAATACTAGCAGTCATCAAATCAATTTATAAACATTAACCTTTTTTCTACCGGTAAAAACATGATGTACGGCATCTTCAAGCTTCTTATGAAATTAGGTGGACGAATAAGAAATAGACACGTGACATGAGTAGACACGGTTTATGTCGAATTTGTGAGCCATTGTGCAACATTATTTAGGTAACATGCGTTCACTCGACACTTTGTGCGCCTGATTCACTACAAAAATTTGAGTAAGCATAAATTATGGCTAACGGGTCATCATATTATGTAAATCGTGGGCACTGATGCTATGTGTCACTCTCTCATTCGCCTTGAAATGACATGTTGTAAAATTTTATAGATCTAACCATACAAACAATAACAAACTGAGCCTACATAAACTCAGAACACAAGATCTCAAGAACACAAGGTTTAGGCGACAAAACGGTGACTAAAATCTTATTAACCCAAACCAAGAAAACACCCCCCCAATACCCTGAATCTCTCAAAATAGAGAGACTCTAAAATAATAGCTATAGATATCAACTGATTGTTTAGATCAGTTGATACTATAGACCTTATAAAGTACAAACAAGACAAGAGACTTACAGACTCAGACGAACAGACGATCAGGAGATCAATACAGGTTATCACAAGCTGATAACCTACACACACTGGATACAAGCTCCAGAATACAAGACACTATTCTTCCTTAGAAGAATAAGAACAATACAGAACAAAATAAGACGAAGATGAAACCCTAGAAACCCTAATCGTTGAGTGAATGATCTGCACGAATAACAAAGACCCCTTTATATACCAGCTCCCTTGATCCATGTGCAATGATCCAAAACCACACGATTAGAAACCATCCAATGGCTGAGATTAACCCCTGCAAATAATATCTCAACAAACTCTTTTAAACTTAACTCAAGTTAAACAATAATAACCCAAGTCAGTTTAACCACAAGTGAAACGCTCATGGGCCATAGAACAGCCCAGACTTCATAAGCCCATACGCCAAGACTAATGGGCCAACCTTATTTAACCCAATGATCAAAACATATCCAGCCCAATAATAATTAAACATATGAATTACATATCGTGACCATATTTTTAACACATGTGTCATTTTTGTTGGTGGAAAAATCAGTGTATATATAATTTAATTTGATGAATGTTCATATTAAGAGTAAATATGAACATGGATCGTTCATGTGCTTTATAGTTTTTCACCTTTCATCGATAAGTTTGAGAAACTACTCATGTCATCCTATTTGTTCAATTGATCATCGAGATTTTGATCCATATGATTAATGGATTGTATAACTTCTTGTTTTGTCAAAATAAAATTACAATTTAACCCATTAAAAAAAGTAGAAATACTTATTTAACTTGCCCATATTCACAAATCCCATCATGCTTACCCAAACCCATTCTCCATCTTCTCGAGCATGAAGCATGAAACCACCCATGTAACATACTGAAATGAGAACCAACATGCCTTTATCCCCTTGACCTTTAATACATTTGACTCCCTAGCGCCAGAAGCTATTCGTTTCTTAACCAGGGTTTAACGGGCTGTCCATAGCGATAGTTCATCTCCAAGGGGGCAGGGGTTTGCATTTGGTAGACAAGGGTTCGCAATTCAGAAAGGGGTGGCGACGCAGCTTGTTGCCCGTCTACCTTTTATTTTGATGTAACTTTCATATTTCATTTTAACGAAGATTTGGCCATTAAAAAAATGTGACCGTGGGGTCTGGGTGAAAGTGTGCAGTGATTTACCAAAAACTGAGTGAAGCACAAACTGTTACTAAAACCGAAAAAACCGTTACTAAAATCGAGTGCCCTACCCAAACCCATTCTCCAGCATGAAGCATGAAGCATGAACCATTACTAAAAATCGAAATCGAACGCTTTTCAAAAACTGAACCGTGCACACCCCCACTAATATTCGTGCAATGTTACCCTATACATAAAATGAGGAAAACAATTGTACTTCGGAGATAAAGTTAAGGGTTAGCACGGACACCCCCTAACCCTTTGCTAAATCCGCCCTTGATTCTACATATGTAGCACAACTAATTTCTCTAATATTCATGAAATTAGTTTGTTAACTTTTTTTTAACTGATTTGACGTTTAGGTACATGGACAATTTTAATTGTCATTGAGTTTTGTTGATTTAGTAATTTTAATAATACAAATGCATTTTATTTTTTCTTTTTGTTGATATTAATTAATCGATCATATTATCATTCTTTGTATTCCCATATACCTCATGTGTGCATGTTAGGATTAGGAACACATACTAGAGTTCAATGGTCGAAAGACAGTTCAGATCCATGATTTTACATCAATTCATAAAATATATTGATCCAAAGTTACTAAAACGACAATTTTGTCACCTTATGTTCCATCAACTGTGCTTGAACTTTTTTGTTTGGAAGCTTATTAAATGAATTTACACAATACTTTTGTCTTGATGTGTTTTTTTTCTGTTTATTTTTGTAATTTACATCCATTCTCAGATCAAACTAATATTATTTCGAAATAATATTGATCGGATCCCACGTGCTTTTTGGACCATTTGTTGTTCTTTTCATTAATGATAAAAGTTGTGCATCATAGAGAGAGAGAGAGAGAGCCCAATTGTAATGGGTACTGGTATTGACACTATTTTTTTAACATATAGTTATTATTTAAATGTGCAACATGCATAAAAAAAATGTAATAAAATTATGAATACTTAATGTTCTGATAAGTGATAAACCTTAAACCTTAGACCTCTAGTGCAAAATTCAAGATCATGCAACGGATGTGTTGTGTGACGAAACACCCCACTTTTTTAAAGTCATGTTTTAATAATACTAGAAATGTAATGGCAGATATAATGGAATTTATATACAACAGTAAAAGTAAATCGACCGAGTAAAATATTATGTCTTAATAAACAAATAGTGCGTGACACTTTATTATCATTAGCTTTTTTAAGACTGTAAGGAGTGGGGGCGGGAGAGAGGGCGGGAGGGGCTTTCCTGGGCGGGAACACCGCCGCCGGTGGGGCGGGAAGGCTGGCGTGGGGCTGGGGGCGGGGAGAGAGTCACCGGCGTGGGGGGAGTAGGGGGGACACGTGGCAGCAGCAGATTGGTCAGTTTTTTTTTTTTTTTATTTTTTTTTAACTTTAACACAATATAATATTATTTCCTTCCCCCCCTCTTCCCCCCCTTCCACTCCCCACAATTATTTTCCCCCCACAAGGGTCCCACAAGTGCCACATGGCGCTTCATCCCCCTCTTTCCCGCCCCCCCACTCCTTATAGTCTAAAGGTTAATAAGGGTTTTAGGATTCATACATCCTGTGACGTCATATTCTGGGGGGGTGACGTCACATTTTGGGGGCGTGACATCACATTTTGGGGTATGTGACAGCCTCTTATTGGTATGTGATGTGGGTCAGGGTGTATGAATCCTAAATAGAGGGTGTATGAATCCTAATTACCTTTCTTTTTAATCATGTTGTCTTTAGAATTTGAACCTAAGGCCTCATACAACCTAAATGTATTAAATAGGTTTTGTCTTTGCCAATAGACCACCACCACATTGGTGTTTATTATCATTAGCTAGTTGCTCTTTCTTTTGGTTCAACTTTCAAGAGCCAAGTACCAGAGTAATAATTACATAAACAAGCCAAATTTATCGACTTGACGTATACACATGAGATCACTTTGAACCGTATCTATACATTCTCCTCAAACATTCTTGGATGTCGATGGATTTACAGAATTAATCTTGATGGTACATTCTAATAGCTAAAGAATTTCACCCATGGCATTACAGCCTAGTGACATCTTAGGGGTGAGATAGTGCTTAAGGACCATTTGGTCATGGGTTCGATTCCCATAAGGGTTTTTCCTAGATCTATTGGGTTTACTTCTGAATTGGTGTATATGTGTTATTGCCTAGTGGACATGAATATGATTGGGTGGTTCCGCTGGTAACACGATGATGCTACAATGATCCGTCACTAATCCAAATTTGCAGTTAAAAAAAAGCTCATGTTAAAAGGGAGTAGTTAGGTTAAAGTATAGATGGAACGATGCATGGGTGAATTGGTCATGTTAAAAAGGGAATTAGGATATACGGGGCGGTTCGTGAAAGCCCGACGTGATGACCGTGATGCTCGCAAATACCACCCCATCCTAGACCAAAACAATCATAGGTCGTGATATACATCGTGAGCGTGACTATGTCAAAATAATCACTAGGGGACCTACAACGGTCATATGACTGTTTGTATTAAAAAATATTTATTTTTACCACATTATATATACTCCATGTTCTAACCAAATACACTTAATTCTTCACATTACAAATAAAAAAACACATACAGTACACCCACATTTCAAGCCACAAAATTATCAAATGGAAGGTTCGAGTACGTTTCCACCCGACTCGTCTAGTATACGTGTATCATATTGCACAATATGATCTTAAAGGAAGATGGGCGCACAATATCTCTAGATTACGTTATGGACCATCTGGCACGGGTAGATGTTAGTGATGATATTATTTTGGAGTTGAGGAACGAAAACAACCACTATCAACTATAATTCGATCTAACTGAACACATTGGTGGTTTAGATATCCAATTCATCAAGTAGTTTTTTTTGTTTTTAGATTTTTTTTTTAAATCTCTTTTAGGTTGTAATTTTTATTAAATTTTATATTACTTTTGTATTAAAAAAAACGTTTGTATTTAGGTGTTGTTTGTTTTTTATGAGAAAAAAGATCTATAGTCTGCAAACCACACCTGCAAACATGAGGTGGACCAATTATAGGGATGAGATCGGTACTGTACACGTACCGAAAATACCGGTACGGTATGAGTATAGGTACCGGTATTTCGGTACAGCACCCGTTATGGTACCACTTTGTTATTTTTCTTCTTTTTGAGCACTCGTATGGGTACCAAGTTGGTAAACCATTACGAGTATCAATATTGTATGGGTACAAAATTGATAAAATTGGTACGAGTACCGATATGGTACAGGTACCAAACATGTAAAATTGATACGAATACCATAGATACCATAATAAGAAGTAAACATATTATCAAATTCATTACTATATAGAATTCGGTACCCGTACCATTTTTACCTGTGACATCCGTCACCCTCATCCTTTGGCAAGTTGTCAGTTATAGTCCTTCGTATATTCAAATATTTCTATTTTAGACCCTGCTAGTTTTGTCGTTTGTATTTATCATTTGTATTTATGGATCGTATCTACGTTTTAATAAAATGCGTATATTGAAAACGTTATTTGGATTAGTTTTTTATAAAAAATAAAAAATAAAACATTTAAGTTAACTCAACCTAACTTGTTTAACTTTTTATAAAGGAAAAACCTAACTAAAACACTATATGACTAACAAAGTTAAAGTTGAGGGACTATTATTGTCATTGTTTGGAAGTTGAGATTTGAAACCCATTTACCTCGTTTTTTCTTTCTGTTTCCGACCGAGATTTTCTAGTCACCGGAATTTATCTCCGGCGAACAAAAAAACGGGTTATAGCACTTTAAATCGACTATTAATCATACCAAATCGTTTCTCCATGTTTAGTCAACCGTTTTTAACCTATAATTCTCATTTAACAGCATTCAATCGACTCATTATTCACCAAAAATCATAACCGTCACGCCTTAAAACCCAATCATTGACCGAACTGTTATGGGTTAACCTTTTCCCCTTAAATCGATCTTTTATAAGGATTCGAAACTTCATTCTGACTCTGAAACCTCTAAAAATTGTCTCACACATTTTATTATTGAGCACAATCGGCATACCAAGAACACCCA
Source organism: Ambrosia trifida (assembly GCA_028751855.1). Classification (NCBI taxonomy): domain Eukaryota; kingdom Viridiplantae; phylum Streptophyta; class Magnoliopsida; order Asterales; family Asteraceae; genus Ambrosia; species Ambrosia trifida. The sequence continues at coordinate 191,421,208 of CM054122.1, read as the reverse complement.
AATCGACTCCACCATTTGGCTTGCTTTCGATCATTGTAAGTTCATGTTAATTATGCCGTTTTGTTTGTTGAACACTTCCGAGTAAAAGCCCTTTATCATTGTTGTTTAATCGTGTCTGAATCGGGTTATTGCAAATTCTAGGGTTAGGGTTCTATGGGTTAAGCTATTTAGGGAAGAAGAATGACTTTTACTTATGTTTAAGAGGGTGTTTGGGATTGAGTTTGGAAATGCAAAAGTGCTTTTGGTCAAAAGTGATTATTGGCTTATGACTTTTTGAAAAAGAGTTTTAAAAAAAGTGTTTGGATTAGCTTTTGGGATAGAAACGTCAAAAAGTTAATAGATTGCGTTTTTTTTAAGTGTTTTGCTTAACTTATTGTGAATATTGGTTGTATGGGTGGTAGATTTGTAATTTTTTTTTTCAAAAGTCAAAAGCCAAAAGCCAAAAGCCAAAAGCCAGGATTTCTAACTTCTCAAAAACAACTTTTTCACTCTTAAAAGCCAAAAGTCAAAACAGAAAATACTTTTGAGTTACACAAACAACTTATTGACTTATTGGCTTCTTGGAAAAGCCAATAAGTTGTTTTGAAACTCAATCCCAAACACCCTCTAAATATATAACTAATCCAGTATTTCAACCAAGATGCATTGTAGTAGAGTGGTAGTGTGTATATGTTGCGTTTGGGCAGACTCAGGTTCGATTCTCTTCAGAATCGGGTCTGAACATATTATTTTTATTTTTATTTTATATTTTTTTATTTCTTTTATATATATTATTCTTTTATATATATATATATACATATATATATATATATATATATATACACATATACAGGGGAGGGTTATCTTGAGAACGCTAAATATTGTGAGAACCGTGAGAACAAGTACAAAAATCAATCAAAATCAAATTTTTTTTAATACAAATCCCATTATAATCAAAATACAACATTAATAAATGAATTTTCTTTTCAAATAATCCATCTTTTCTAGCAAAAACACTTTCAAATTAACTTTTTACACATGTGTAAATGAAACAGTTTACACATGTATAAACAGCAAATTTACACATGTGTAAAAACAAATTATTTTAGTATACGTTTGAATTTTTACGCGTAAATTGTGTTTTGTGGATTGTATTTTAGTAATAAAGACAAGTGTAAAAAGAAATTTTGAATTTGAATGGTTTTAGATGCCGTTCTCACAGTTCGCACGAAATATAGGTGTTCTCAAAATAACTTTCCCCTATATATATATATATATATATATATATATATATATATATATATATATATATACATTTATATTTTAAATTAACCATAACTAACTCATTTTTAATCGAAAAATTATAAAAATTTAGGTGTAGATTCTTAACACCATAAAAGAAATTATCATATTTTATTTTCTGAAAAATAATATGTTTTCACATTTTTATTAATTTAATTTTTTTTAATCATATTTAATTGATTAAAAATTTATTTTTAATGATTTTAATCTCAAACTTTTTGGGAAATTATTTCTAATCATCATGAACTGAAATAAAAATTATTGATTTAGAAAAAAATTATTTAACATATGTTTTTATTGAACCGAATTTTCAATATGTTTATATTGGTTCAAAAATCGACTCTTGTATATCAAAATCGCCCCCCACACATACTCGTGCATACCTATAAGTGATATTGCGGGTATGTGGGTGGGTATTTTCATACATTCATGTGTGTATACATGAAAATAATAGTGATATGTTCGTGTGTATGTACATGCCCTAAAATTTTCAAACAAAAAAAAAGCTTAAAAAGTAAGTTTTATAGCTGTTAGCTTGATATATTTTTTCGTTAAGAAACTTTAATAATTTAAATTACTGTATAAAAAGAATTATGAAATTTCATAAAGTCTACAATGGTCCTCAGAAAGTTTCAAGCACATGTTTTTATCATAAGATTATTTGCAAACATAGGATGTGTCATAGGTGAAAACACTTAGGGGTTGTTTGGTTGAGTAAGTGTAGAATTTTTAAAATGTCTGAATGGTTAGGAGATCTGACTGGTTAAGTGGTGAAGTATTAAGTTGAACCTCTTAATGGTTAGTTTTATTGTCTCACATTGGTAAAAGAGCCTCATTAAAGTTCAGCCTAGTTCAGTGTTTAATGGTTCAGTCACATCCAAGTCTTAATGGTTCAACTTTAACCATTACATTTAGAAGCTGAAACAAACACGCTGAATGCTGAATCATTCATCGTTAAATGGTTTAGAGTCTCATTAAAAGGCTTACCAAATAGCCCCTCAAAGAATGGTTAAAATTGTTATACAAAAATAATTATGAAATTTCATAAAGCCTACAATGGTCCTTAGAAAATTTTCAAGCACATGTTTTAATCATTTTTTCTTTTAGTGTTTTCCGGTACAAAACATGTGTAGTTACATAAAATTATTTGTTAACATAAGGTGAAAACACTCAAAGCGGATGATCACATTCATATAGCATATAATTTGCGTAATTGCGTGTGCATGTGAATAATAATAAAGTTTTTTTAATATAGTTTCTGTATCGATCTTTTGCATAAGTTGTATAAATCACGGGAGTCGACATATTTGATTTTCTTAATCTAATTATATGAAAAAAAACAAACAAATGGTTTTTAATGTCCACCAACTATGCTACTAAGCCACCGCGACACCGCCTAACGGCCTAAATGTATATTTTTATTATTAGCTCCTTTTCTGAAATATATATTTTTATTATTAGCTAACATGATACTTAATGTGGAAAATGATAGGCATGTGAAGTGGAGAATCGATACTGCTAAGCAAATCTTTTATAAACTGGCGATTTTCACGAACGTGATACATATCACATTCTCTGTCTCCCTCAGTTTTAATTTCGTCTCACTCTCTCTCTCTCTCTCCACATGATTTGTATGACAACATATTCATATGAAGAAATATAAGATTACGTGACCATTGTATTATCATGGACACAGAAATTTCAACTTCTTTGTTTTAACACCCAGTCACTAATTATTAACAGTAAATTTTGCCAACATGTAACATGGGTGTCAAAGATCCCACTCATTTTACATCTAAAAAACAAACAACACCTATATATGTCTTTACATCTACCGGCTACGGTAATTTTTTTAGGGTTGTGGTTTTGATACACCCACCTACGTCATGCTTACATCATCACAGATTCTATACACCCACCTAAACTACTGTTTAATTAATAAAAGGTAAACAACAGTTTATCTTTATTGGGAACAAGTGAATAACAATGGCAGGAATAATGCAGAGAATAACCCGTACAATCACCACACATACAATCACACAACCCATATCCATGCATGCTCTTTTCTCTTTAACATCCATACTTGAAGTTCAACCACCACCATAAATACTTGAAGTTCAACCACCACCATAAATCCCATTAAATCCCATTTACCACATTAAATCCCATCAACCACCATAAAACCTTTTCATCTCAACCAACACCATCAAACCTTGAAAGTTTGCTGAAGAGACAAAACCACCATATAGCAACCATCGCAGAGCCACGAGCCACCACCGTCTTTGTTTCTATCAAGGTTAGTATACCGTCTTAATGTTTTTGTGATAAAATATAGATGAGAAAGGGGTCGGTCAGGCGGGTTGGATACACGAATACACCAACTTCTGCTGACCCGTCTTCTAAACCCGAGACCACTGCAACCACCATATAGCAACCCGAGACCAATGTAACACAGGCGGGTTGGATAAAAACCACCATATAGCAGCCTCTGCTGACCCGTCTTCTAAATGACAATGCTTGATGCTTGATGCTTGATGACCCGTCTTCTTTATTTTCATAATATAAATGACAATGCTTGATGCTTTCACAACTGTTGTACTTAAACAGTTGTAACCCGAGACCATAAATCCACCACCATCTGTTGTATCCTTCATAAATCCACCATCTTTTGTATCCACTAGTTTTGATTTGACTTGATAAATGATATTTGTTGCAAAAGGGCAATGACACACATTATCTACCTTGAGAGTAGATCTGAGCATGTTTATCTACCTTGAGAGTAGATCTGATATTTGTTGCAAAAGGGCAAAAGGATCTCTTGGTTCTTGAGAGTTATGGAGGAAAGTGGAGAGTGTGAGGAAAGGTGGAGAGTTTATGTGATGGTGTTTGATGGGAAAGAATGTTTGAAATGGGATGGTGGAGAGGGGACCCATAGGCCATATGTACCAGATCTGAGCATGTTTAGTTTGATTTTTTTTTTTTTTTTTTTTTTTTTTTTTTTTTTTTTTATGGTATAACTTAAGGGCCCGAGCTTTGCTATTTGTTGTTGAAGGCTACCATTATCATCCTGTAAATACAAAATCTATATATATATGTTATCTTAGATGACTATAGTATTAATTTATAGTAACGCATATATAGAGGTCAAGATTTTAGATATTAGGTTATCTATGACTATCGTAGTTTAGTTTGATTTTTTTTTTTTTTTTTTTTGAACGTTATAACTTAATGGTTGATTAATATTATTATTATTATTATTATTATTATTATTATTATTATTATTATTATTCCTATTTATATATCTTATTTTGGTATTAGGTAATCAACCACACATCAAAATGGCGCATAGAAGAGGTGCACGTAGAACAGAAGATGTAGATGCTGATGATGTTGAGGAAATGGTTCAAAATTACGACCACCCGTATATCCAGTTTCCTGAAGGATCAGTTTTCCACAGGAAGCTACAAACATTAAAAAATAGGAAGTTAGTAAAAACTAATTCTATATCTTGGAAGCTTTTACGTGACGTGGGTGAGGAGACACGGGCACGAAACATGCTGTATTAAAACTTTATATAAACTACAGTTTACGCTTAAGTGAAACGACAGTTTGTTTTTTAAAAAGTGTATATATGTCCAACTACCACACCAGACAAATATAAATTACTTAACCCTCCAAGACACAGCTCGTTTGTTAACATCCAAAACCCTCCAAGACATAGTTCGTTCGTTAACACCCAATACTCTCCAAAGCACACCTCGTTTGTGGACACTCAAGAGTCTCCAAGACACAACTCTTTTGTTTACACCCAAGAGTCTCCATTCAAGGACTATGTTGATTACACTGGACATGGTTTTTTCTCTAACCCTGAAAGCACAACAACCTATGATTTCATGGGATTAAACCAAGATTCTAACCGACATAGTTTTTTCTCAAACCCTAAAAGCACAATGACCTATGATTTCATGGGTTACAACCAAGATGCTACAAGACATACTTTTTTCTCCACTCCTGAAAGCACACAGACGTATGATTTCATGGGGTTGAATGAAGATTATACCAGACATAGTTTTTTTGCTAACCCTGATAACTCACAGGGTTTTGATTTCATTGGGTTCACTCAAGAGAGTGCTACAAACGAAACAACAGGAACGGCACACCCATATATTCATGAAATTCCAGAAATTTTTCGTCCGTACGTATCACATATACAAAATGTGAAGGGTGATGGAAATTGTGGGTTTCGAGCGATAGCTTCTGCTATCGGGTATGGCGAAGATCAATGGCTTTTAGTCCGAAGAGAACTATTAGAAGAGCTTTTGGAGTTTAGAGAGCTGTATACAAACGCTTTTTGTGAATCATTCAATGATCTCTATACGTCACTTTGTTGGTCTGGCTCCGGAGATGCGCCGAGAAAACATTGGATGATTATGCCAGATGCAGGGTTCCTGATTGCGAACAAGTATAACGTAATTGTTCACTTTTTATCTAATGAACGAGCAAACAGTTCGACGTGCTTCTCTCTTTGGAAAGGCCCTGAATATTTCCAGGAGTTCAAGGTAATCACGATTGCACTTGTAGGCGGTAACCATTATGTAAGGGTAGAATTGCAAGGAGAGTACCCAATGGCTAATACAAACAACCTATGGACACTAAAGAGACAAAACAGTGCAGACGGTTGGGAATACATTTTCGAATCACGTCAAAATATGTATAAAGGTTGGATAGCAAAACCTCCTAGATATGTAAATATAGATTAAAGCCCAGTATGTATTTGTTGTTATTTTTATTAGTAGTTTTTCTTTTTTGTATTTTTTTATACTTGTTTTTTTTTGTAAATAAAAATTAAAACCTAAACGATCGTTTACTTTCAGCACAAACGATCGTTTGTTAAACTTTAATTTAAGTAAAATTCTGTACATTTTTATTAAGTAATGTTAAACTGTGGTTTACTTTCAACACAAACGATCGTTTACAGAAAAGTCCAAAAAGGACAACAGCTTTTCTGATCTCTCTGATGGCGTGTGTTTCCATCAACAAAGCAAACTGTCGTTTACCTTTACTCAATAAACGGTCGTTTACAGAAAAGTCCAAAAAAGGACAACAGCTTTTCTGATCTCTCTGATGGCGTGTGTTCCCATCAACAACGCTAAACTGTCGTTTACTTTAAACACAAACGGTCGTTTACAGAAAAGTCCAAAAAAAGGACAACAGCTTTTCTGATCTCTCTGATGGCGTGTGTTCCCATCAACAAAGCTAAACTGTTGTTTACTTTCAACACAAACGGTCGTTTACAGGAAAGTCCAAAAAAGGACACCAGCTTTTCAGATCTACTCGGATGTCGCGTGTTTCCAAGAAAGTAAAACAATCGTTTGCGTCAACATAAACGGTCGTTTAACTTGATTTTCCCTCCCAAAGTTTTAAACATTTCACGTTCTTTTTCAATTCCCCCCAAAGCCAACTTGCAGAACACAAATACCTCCTAAAAAGTTTTAATATTTCATTTTCTCTTCACCATCTCTTTAATATTTTGAACATTTCATTTTTCAGTTTCACTCTCTCTTTCACTTTCACGATTTGCTAATATTTGACACATTTTTCACAAAGAAAATATTTGATTCAAAGGTAAGATTTGATACTTTCATTGAAATATTTTTTCTTTTCCTTTATTATGAGCATGGTATTAAAACAAGCATCAGAGATATTATACAGATCGGTCCAATTATGCAGCCCAAGCATCAGAGATATTATGCAGATAGGCCCAATTATCGGTCCAATTAGATTTTTTGATTCTTTTGTGCTTTGAATAAAACAAACATCACCCAATTATGCAGCCCAATTATGCAGATCGGCCCAACATTACTAAACCAATAACAAAAGATGTGATCCATAAGCCTACAAATTAATTAATTAATTAGTTAATTTCATTACAGATGGCTCGTTGTGGTTGGTTAGATTGGGCTGATACTCCAAAGTGTCAAAGATGTGAAAATACTCCAAAGTGTCAAAGATGTGAAAAGGTAATCCCTGCTTTGTTGCGAACTATCAAGGATAAAGAGGAATTGGCGAAATATAAAGCTACGGAAACAAAAAAATGGAAGATTATCTTAGGACTTAGTTGGTTGTTTTTTGTTGTTTATTTATTGAAGTCTTGAAAAGTATTTTAATCGGATTTGACCTTTAACGGATGTATTTATGGTCGTTTAATTATGTAGTTAATATTATTTATGTTCCAATCTTGTATAATATGGTATTTATCTAATTTTGTATTTTTAATACGTGTTGTAAGCATGATCAAGGTGATGAGTTTGAAAAAAAAGCTACAAATTTGAAAGAGAAAGTAGACAAACATGAGAATGACTCCAACAATCTTAAAGAAGAGGTGGATGAAAATGATTATAAGAGTCCCGACAAAGAGGTTCAAGAACAATATGAAAAGGATCCATATGAAGACTATGACCCTGAGGTATTGAAAACGGCTTGGGTTTACGACAGTCCCGAGAGAGATGATTGGTACCATGATCCATACGAAGGCGAGGATTTGGATTCATGGAGGTCGGATGATGATTGTCATTGGAAATAACTTTGTAACATCTAGTTGTTTGTTTGTCTTATTTTGTATTGGTTGACTTCGTATTTTAAATATATTAGTAGATTTGTAATGTGTTGTATTTAATATGTTTAGAGAACGATTTGTGATGAATTTACGTGTTGGGATTTCGGATAAGTTTGTGTCACGCCATGACGTTAAAATAATTTCGGATAGTAGATTTGTAATGTGTTATGCTAGCTTAACTATTATATTAACCCGAGAGTAACGGATATTAAAATCACACTATCTCTCTCGATTAACGACTGAAATTGAGTTGCACCAATATTTTTGTGCATATACACATAGATTGAAGTTAAGATACATTTTGTATTGAGTTACACCAATATTTTTTTTTTCAACAGTTTATATATACAAATGTTTAAAAAAATGGATCAATCATACAACACCACACAGACGAAGTTGTCAACCCCTAAATAATAATGTTCAACAATAAAGTCATTTCAAAAAGTATATTGCTTGTTCCAATAAAGCATTTGTCATAAAAACTGCAGTTTATGTTTGGATCTATACGACAGTTTTGAGGAAAAGTATTGCAAAAAGCTGCAAAAGGACGGTGGGTGTATAAACCCTAGCAGGGTTGGTGTATGGATCCAGGCCCCCTTTTTTTACAGTTTAATATAGTAGGATTGATCTGCTTACGTACCTTCTTTGACCTAAAAGTAACGACTAATTAAAGCTTAAGATACTTATCTAATCATATAGCACAAGAATTTAACCAAACGATCTCTGAATAAAAACAATGAAGCATCTATATACTTAACTTATCTAATCAAATTGTCATCTATTATTGAACTAGCACGTCATCATAATTTGTTTAACATGTACCTATGTATATAGCCCTTTAAGGCCATGTCAGGCTCACATGACATATCTTATTATATTAAAAATGTTGGAGATGATGTGACGAACACAACAAGTATCATCTCAAGATGATACGATATAATTTTTTATGTATAAAGAAGAAGAAATAATGAATCTTAGTCTCACAGTATTAATTATTATAAAAATATAAAAATTAAAGAGCGTACCTTTTATCAAACAGTTTTAATCATGTCGTATTCAGATCAGGAATTGCTTACGCTGCCATGTCACATGGAACATCATGCTAACACGTTAGCCTATGTGTGATCATTTGTAATATTTTTATTTAGAGTAAACTACATGGATGGTCCCTTATTGTTTTGACACCCTATATACAAGTCATATAACCTTATGCGGCTCGTATATAGGGTGTCAAACAATATTTTTGTGTCTCGTAGATTGATTTATAGGGTGTCAAACAATATTTTGGTGGTGAGTCTACCAGTGACTCGTATCAAGTGATGTGTAATTTGAATCAAGATTCCAGCCGGGAGTTGTTGTCGTTTGATTTAAACCAGTCATTTAATGACAATCAACATCAAGGGCAGACAATAACTATCAAGGGTCTTATGGTGTTGAATAACCTAACGATTTTGGGTTTATTGAAACCAAGAAAGGAATGGTGTCTGCTAGTGGAAACCTTGAAAATGGGCCTACTAAGAGCATTCACAATAGAATCTTCATCCCCCATCTACTCACAACCAATCACAACCACATATTACACTAAACCCCATTAAATTTTCTCTCTCCTCCACTCACAACCACTTTCAACAAATATTAAAAAATAAATACAGTTTTCCAGTTTTCCCAAAAAGATTCTCAAAGAACCCAATATTTACCGATACACTGTAGATTCCCTATTTTCTTCACTCACAATCACTTCCAACCCCTCAAAAAATTATAGGGTTTTGTCACCCAATTTTTTTGGGGTTCTACTGTGAATGCTCTAAGGAATCTAGTGTGTTTCAAACCGACAAGGTAAAACTTTTCTACACTTACTTGTTATAAGCTTAATAGAATCGTAGTCTAACCACAAAGTTATTTTCAGAGATTTGTTAGCTTTGAGGAGTTAAAAATTAGAGTATTGTAGTAGGACGTGACAACAGATGGACTATAGTCACCCAACGAATGAACGAAGGATGATGACACTAATGAGAAGACAAGAATATCGCTTAGAGGTGATAGTGGCGGCGAACACCGGAAAATAACCACGGTTAGACAAGGTGCGGTGTAAACAAAAAAACCGGGTGCAAGTATCAATACCAAAATTTAGCTAAAACCATTTTATACCGTATATATTTTGGTTGTTACAAGTATGGTTCGACATCTTTAAAAGTGCTGCACCGCTACCTTTTGGGATTGGAGCATCAAACTTAATTACATAATTAAGTGCAATAAAATTAGTAAGATATCAAGTTAATCATGTGACGGTTATATTTCCTTGTTTTAAAATTAATTATTATTACATGTTTCTCGATATTTAAATCATTCATGATATAAAAACTGTATTATATTAATTATTATAACAGATTACAAATTGATTACAGATTACATATGAGTTATGACAACCAGTAGAAAACTCGCGCGATGCGGCGGGAGCGACACTTTGCATTGTGATACTTATTTCAAATTCGTATAATATTTGTTTTAGCATCATTGCAGTGGATATACGTCATAAGCGTTACACATGTCTTGTAACTAACAAGAAACATTTGATAAAATAAAGTAACATACGAAAGGAAAAATAAGTATTAATAAACGTAAAAGTTGAAAACTAAAACTCAAGTGTGAACTACTTGAATAATGAGATCAATTTAATTCATACGCCTTTCAAGTATTCATGATCACATCTATATTGTCTGCCATCTATTCACCATTAAGAGCGGTCCCTGAAATAGTAAAATTTCTTGTATTTCTTCATGTTTGATTATTACATCTTTTGAAGGATGAGATTTATTCCAATAATCAAAATCTATAATAAATTATTGCTTTCAATTCATCTTTAACATTTTTAACGGACACATATATTTTTATTTTCTTGTTCTTGTTTTGCAAAATCAAAATGATAATTAAAATGAAGAAAAATCATATCATAACTGCTGGAATGAACAAAATAAAATACGTTACTAAAAGTAACACAACTTTTAAAGAATAGTTATAAAACATTTTGTTGTAGGTAAAATTTGGATTCTTTAAGTTAATTAAGGCTGTTTTGTTTTTTTTTTTTTTTACAAAAGCTCTTCCTGGCCTTTTTTGTCTGCTCCGTGTAGTCGCGGGCAGACATTAAGGTGTATAAGAGTGTTTGTTTTTTGGAAGATGTTTCCTCTTCAAACATCTGCCCTTCCTCTTCTAGGAAAAAACATATTCAAAAGTCTTCTCCCATCTTCACAAACCTCATCTCCTGCCCTCATCTTCTCCAATGGCCTCCTTCACCTTCACCTGATCTGCCTTCCTCCTCCACGAGCCCTCCATCTTCGCCAGCCTTCCTCTTCCACCCTCCTCCCTCTTCCTCCTCCACCCGACTCCCTCTTCCCCCACGTAGTCTCCTCCCCTCGGTCCCCTCATCCTCCGCGTCCTCCTCCATCCTCCATCTTCCTTCTTCCCTCCTCCGCCCTCTCTTCCAGACCGTCGCTCAGATCTGTTGCAGGTGCGTTTTATATATATATATATATTGTATTTCTTTTTATACTATGCTATGATAATGGTTAGGTCCGTTTTTTTTTGTTTTTTTATTTTTTTCCTTTTTGATATGTATGTTGCATTTTTTTACAGATCTGTATATTAGTTCAAACATTGTTATTTGCGGTTTTATGAATATTATTTCAATGTTGTATAACTATTATTTAAATTTCAATGTTGAAAAAATATTGTTTGCTTTAAAAAACCAGTTTTTTTTTTAATTTCAGCAGCTTGCAGACGTTAACAAACAAACATTCTTCTTCTTGCAGACTGCAGACCTTTGGTCCACCTCTTGTTCTACAGATGTGGTCTACAGACTGTAGACTTTTTACCTGTTCAAAAACAAACAACACCTTAGAAATATTCGTTTCTTTTAGGTTCTTCTGGTTAAACATGCATTGCAATAATCACTTGTACATAGCGCATTTCTTTCTTGTATATTTCTATCTACACGTCGATATTGACTAAGACAAATATCGAAACGTTGACAAAAATGAGTAGGCCGTCACGGTATTTTTCGAATTTTTTTAAAACACAATAGTTTAAAAGTTATGATAACATTAAATAAAAGAATTATAATTTTGTATGGGATGAGGAAAAAGTGTAACTACTAACTAAAAATAAGGAAATTAAAATAACTAAAAGGGGTACTAAAGTGTAAAAGTGTTTGAATGACTATTGTACCCTCATTTTAGAGTTGTTAGTGAAAATAAAGTTCTTAACTTTTGGGTAGGGCTGACAATTCAGACACGAACACGATAACCTGACACGAACCTACACGATTTTAACAGGTTTCGTGTTTGGCCTTAACAGGTTTCGTATATATAACAGATCGACACGTTAAGACCTGTTTATTTTCGTGTCGTGTTCGTGTTTACCTGTTTCGTGTTCGTGTCTTATCGTGTACGTGTCTTAACATGTCTTATCGTGTTTCTTATCATGTCTTGTCGTGTCTTATCGTGCCTTGTCGTGTTAACTTATTTTACTAGGTCTTCCTTATCGTGTTTTATCGTGTTAACCTGTTATACATAGGTTCGTGTTCATGTTTGAAAAAAATGACACGATTAGATTTCGTGTCGTGTTCGTGTTTACAGGTTTTATGTTCGTGTCTTAACAGGTTTGTGTAACCTGTTATGCCAGCCCTACTTTTAGGTATCTTAAACTACACCTTTTTCATGCATTATAATATATATATATATATATATATATAGGGGATGGTTCTATAGTAAACCTCAAATATTTGAGGAAACTCTATAAACCTTACCACAACCATTGATCAAGCATGATCAATGGTTGTGAAGCATGGTCCCACCTTCTCTCTCCATCTTGACTTTAATACTAGAGTTTAAATGATATTATATTAGGAAAAGGGTATAAAGGTAAAATAGATTCACCTTCTCTCTCCATCTTGTCACATTCTCTCTCCACCTTTTCATCTTCTCTCTCCACCTTCTCTCTCCTACTTTTTTCTCTACCACTTATTTCATATATTAATTTAAAGATTCAGATTTATTAATAACGTATGCCACACGAGTCCTTTAACACATGTTACTTGGTCTCTTCAAACAAACTCATTTCACAGACATCACTAACGCGTGTAACTGGTTCAAATAATTATCACGTTAATTTTGGACTAGTATAACAACATAAAAGAACACATGTATATAAAAATTTATTGCAATCGACATTGAGTGTAACAAATTAATTTCATATAAATCTAAACAATTAAAAAGGTGATACAAAACTATTATAAACTAACAAAAACATATGAAACTTAAAATTATGCTTTATTCTTTAATGGTCGTCTTCGGCGTTATGCTTCATTCCTTATTAGGCATCTTCAGCTTCATGTTTCAATCTTTAGCACTACATCTCTAGTCGATCCTTGTGCGGAGTAGCCGGCTTGAACTCCGGTGGTTGTTCATAGATACTCCTACATTAATTATTTTTAACATGTGTTAGCATCACTAGAAAATGTTAATTGGGTCAATTTGGGTGTTAATTGGACATATACAAACATGTGTTAGCATCACTAACACATGTTAATTGAACCATAACACGTGTTAGTTGGGCATATACTAACAGGTGTTAGCATCACTAACACATGTTAATTGAACCCTAACAAATGTCAACTGTAATAGATTCATCAGTAGGCACTATATACACCCTTTTTAGTATCACTAACACATGTTAATTGAACCCTAACACATGTCAATTGGGATAGATGCATCAGTAGGCACCAATACAAACATGTGCTAGAATCAGTAACATGTGTTAATTGAACACTGACACATCAGTAAGAACCAATACAAATATTCAAAACCTTCACCAAAATCAAACCTTACTTTAATATATACAAATACATACATTTTTATGAAAAGATATAAACAGTCAAGTTATATTTGAAAAAAAATTAGTGATATACCAAGTTATATTATGCAATAAAAACACATTACCCCAAGAAACGAAAAAAAAGTTAATTAAACTATTAGAAAAAAATTAAAAGTATACCAAGAAAAAATAAAACCCATTTTCTATTTAACACATGTTAATTAAACCCTAACACATGTTAATTGAGATAGATTCAGCTCCTAATTCAAAACTAACAGACCTTAAACAAAAAAATATGCAATAAAAACAAATTTACCCAATTAAAAAAAAATATGATCTTTTTAACATCCAATCTAACATAAACAAAAAACTAATAATAAAAAAATCAAAAAGGTTGACATAAGTTTTTTTTTTTCATTTAAGCATTTGATCAAATACTTGGTGTGCAAACAAACTATCCCCAAAACTGTTTTTATATTATAAAATCATTATCACACAAAGCTAATAAAAATGTAAAAATGAAACCATATTTTAATAATAATAATAAGCTACAAGATTCAGATTGCAATTCTGATAATCAAATTCAACACACAAAGCTAATAAAAATGTAAAAATGAAACAATACCTGCAAGTTTAGTGATGATGGAACAGAGTGAAGAAGGAGATGAATACATGACATAACCAGCAACTTCTTCATTGATTTACAAGTAGAGCAAACCACTGTTCTTTTTCTTTAACTCGTCATCGAAAGATCGTGCGAGTGATTCGTGTTTGGGGAAGATCTTCTTCTCTAGCTTCACTATTTCGTTCACTACTTTAGCCCAGCTTGTTGACTTCCTCATGATGATGGTGGTGGTTAGTGTGGTCGATGGTAGTGTGGCGGTGGTGGCTGCTCATGGTGCTCATGGTGGTGAGAGGATAGGTTGAGAGAGATATGATGGTGAATGAGAAATGATGAGAGAGAAGGTGTATTATATAGGGAGGGGGGAAATTATTCAAACTTGAAAAGGGGAGGAATGGTAAAATTACTTGAATAACCTTAATAATATAATATTAATGGGTGATGTGGACAAACATGAGCCAAGTATTGGGTTTGCTAAAGTTTACTCATTTTAGAGGGTTTTCTATGGATACTTCCCCTATATATATATATATATATATATATATATATATATAGGGAAAGGGTAAAATAAAAACACACTTTTCGTAAAAGAACAACAGAAACACACTTTTCCACCACACACTTATTTTAATCAAAAAAGAATGTGTGGCTCACAATTAAAGTTGAATAAAATAAAAAAGGGAATATTCCCTTGCCTAATAAAACAAAATACGGTGGGCCATGGTCGTTTACACTGCTGTAAAATATTTTTTTTTTACGTCGAGGTTACCCGTTTTTTCATCGGTGGAATTTTTTTTTTTTTTTTAAATTCACATTTTACGTCGGTGTTCTCGCGGTTCTTTCACGAAAAGTGTGTTTTCATTGGAACCTAATCCTATATATATATATATATATATATATATATATATCTATTATCTATTAATATATATAAAAGAATTGAACATTGCTGACGTGGCGTGCAATGGTGTCTTCAACCTCTCCATGAAACTGCCACGTGGCATCATCATTGAAAGATTTTAGTGTTTTTGAATTATTTCCTTTTTTTTAATTAAAAAAAGATAAACATAAAACCCTAAATTTATCTCTCTATCTCTCAATTCTCAATTACTAAAATTAAATTGAGTTATTTTAGAAAAAAAAAGAATTTAAAAACAAATTTAAATTTTTCTCTCTTATGTTTCCTCCCATAATTTTTAAACGTTAATATTTTTTATATTCAAGATTTTTTAAATAAAAAAATTACACCAAATTAACGAGCGTTTCATTATCTTTCCAACGAGTATCATAGTGATATATAAAAAACGGAGAAAAAAACGACTATTTTTTGTAGGGTTTTGTTCATACAAGAAAAAAACACAAAGTGTTCAGGTTATTCATTAATCATGTTTTTTTCTTTTAAACCAGGTTCTTATATACGATGTTGAAATTCAGCCCAATCGCCATGCTATAATTGGAATTTTACTCTTCTAAAGATGGATAGGTGTACTTCATCAAGAGAAGCTAGGAGAAAGAATCGCGCAACACTGCAACACATGGTGTCACCTTATAGCAAGGTTATTTTTATTTATTTAATTACAAAAGTAATAATTATTACTATTAGTATTAGTATTATTAGAATGGTTATATTTTTCAACCCCGGGACACTCCCGGGATAGAAGCTAGTATATATATATTGCAAAACTAATAATCCTACATGTTATGATATTATGCAATCTCTCATTTGAGAGATGCCACATAAGATGTGATGTGGCAACTCTAGACCAATTAAAAAAAAGGATAAATATGGTTTAAATATGGTTTAACCTAATCTATTAAATACTTAATCTACTAAATGTAAATATTAAACCTTTATTACTTTCTCTTTCATGTTTCCTCCCATAACTTTTAAACGTTAATATCTTTTATATACGAGATTTTTTAAAGAAAAAAATTACACCAAATTAACGAGCGTTTTATTATCTTTCCAACGAGTACCATAGTGCTATATAAAAAAACGGAGAAAAAAAACGACTATTTTTTGTAACCCGACAGGTATTGTGTCAGGTTTGGGATTAGTTTAAAAAAATTGTGGGTTTGGGTCGGGCCTGGGATTAGGTGATATCCGACCCAATTACCCGAAACCACATACCCAAATACCCGAACTATATACCCGATCATATACCCATTAATTTTTTAACGCATCACATAACCCTTAGACTAATGCGTTCGATATTTCAATAAATAATTTTTTTCCTTATTTCATGTTAGTTCTTTTTAGAATGATCGATTACAAAGTTCCGAATTCATTTGACATTATATAATATTTTGTAATGGTACTAGATTTATACCCCGGCGTAGAGATTCGTTTTTTATTATATTACAATATGATAACTTATGGCAGAGATTTGTTTAATAATAATAATAATATTATTATTCATTAATCATATATTGGTAAGTCATTAATTATGTTGGTATATTAGATATTTCAACCCGGGACGCTCCCGGGATAAAAACCAGTAGTATAGATATTCATGTTTTTACAATGAATTTCAATAGGCAAGGTTGGCGTGACGCATTTACCGCAGCCTCTGTATTATATTATGTATTTTCAATTTTAATAAGAAAATATAGTAACGTGGCCACTCTTTTACGAGTCAAATGCATACTCAAAAACAAAACACACTCACCAATCACATGAAACTACACATCTTGTCGTCTTCTCCGTCACCTACAATCGCATACCCATAGGCCATAACACACTCTCTCTCTCTCTATGTGTGTGTGTGTGTGAGAGAGAGAGATTTGGGTGGCAACAATCGTCATAACACTATAAATGGCAGACAGGTTCAGCACAGAAGATATTATTAACAGAACAAAAAGCAAAGAAAACTGAACACTCTGTTCTTCATCTCTTTTTCATTCGCTTTCAACCTCTGCCTTTTCTGGTAATCATTAACACCCCTGCTCTCTCTCTCTCTCTCTCTCTCTAGATTCATGTTTTTTACTTGACTCTGTTATCATATTAACTCTGTTTCATTATATAATCTTTTTGCTCAAATTCTTATCAAGATTTTGACAAAAGATGAAGAATTCAGAATCAGAGCAAGCCTTTTTCATTGAGAGTGATGAAGAAGAAGAAGACAAAGATTCCATTAGAGGAGAAGATGATGGTAATGAATCAGAGTTTTCTAATTATTCAGATGATAATACTCATCACCAAACCAAGCCCAGTTCATTAAACCCATCATGGCCTCAAAGTTATAGGCAAGTTTACAACTTTATTGATTCCCTTTATGTCTGTTTCCTCTGTGGTTGACAGTTAAATAATAAATACTGAATCTTGTTCAAAAGGGATAGCGGCGCAGCTTGTTGCTCGCTTACCCATCGTCCGGATGTAACTTGGTTTTTATGGTATTTTAAGGAACTAAGATTCATTCATTCATCATCTCAGTTAATCCCACCAATAGCAAAAGCTAAGGGAGGGTCTAAGGAGGGTAAGATTTAGATAGCCTTACCTCTACCCCGTGGAAATAGAGAGGCTGCTTTCCAGTGAAACCCCCTGCTCCATAGTGGTTTTGTATCAAGCCTTAGACATAAGGCACATAACAC
This sequence comes from Ambrosia trifida, assembly GCA_028751855.1. NCBI lineage: Eukaryota > Viridiplantae > Streptophyta > Magnoliopsida > Asterales > Asteraceae > Ambrosia > Ambrosia trifida. The sequence goes on along the minus strand of CM054122.1, from coordinate 191,403,233 downwards.
TTGGCAATCGGGACAAACCCGATTGGTGCATGTACTCCCTTATCTTTTGGCTATCAACGTCACCACCTGATGCATGATTAACCGTCCGTTATTTTCACAAAATTGGTAAAATAACGTTAAAATTAGTGCAACTTTACTTTTGCCCCTGAGGGCCATACATATATACATTATATGCGCACAGCCGTCAGCGGGGCTGCATTATAAGGAACTAAGATATTGTCTAAAAAAATTATTCATTCATGTATCAAGATCTTAGTGAATTCTGTTACTTTATTAGATCTGTTATAAAGTTAGTTGTATGATGTTGCAGGCAATCAATTGATCTGTATAGTAGTGTACCATCACCTAGTCTGAACTTTTTGGGGACTCCTACGTTGTCGCGGTTGGGCAGTTCATTCCTTTCATCAACATTAACAAGAAGGCATACTCCTGAGATACTTCCAAGTTTGAGTAAACCTCTTTTGCCAGATAACCAGCAGCCGCAAGAACGGCGTAGCTCTCATTCGCTTCTTCCTCCTCGTGGATCGTCTGCGAAAAAGTTGCCACCTTATCAGAAGTCATCTAAGGTTTCACATGAGCTTCCTTTGGCTAGGCAGAGTTCATATGGTCAATCTGTGATTAATGGTATGCAACATGAACACAATTCTGTTTTTTTTTATCTCACTAATTAGCATAAAAGATCGTGTTTGATACGTGCATCGTGATCTTTTACTAAGTTGAGGGAAAATCACCAAAACGGCCATCTTGATTAATGAGTTTGACAAAATATATTGACTAGTAAAATTTTCGATCAACAATGCTTAACACGTGTCCCTGGCACAGCAGATCCATTCTTCTGCGCCATTCTGTAATTAGCGCAGCAGATCCATGTTGCTGTGCCAAGGACCTCACAAACCACCAAGTTGCAACCTCAAGTCAAAACACGGTCTTTAAGAGAATCTGGCGCAGCAGGGCTTGCCTTGTGGAAACTTCTGGTTGGCTAAAACAATTTCTTAGTTAAAAAAATAAAATACAATAAGCCAAAGAGATTTTTGTAAAAAAAACAGAAATTTAATGCTATTTTGTTGAACTCATCGGTCAAGATCGCCATTGTGGCATTGTGGTAATTTCCCCTTAGAACATTGACATGTTCAAAGCATGTGCTTTGTCCTAGTTTTATCTTAGGTTTACTCTATAAGGATACATCTTGATACGGGTCTTGAAGGGCTACGGTTTCGGCTTAGACGGATGATGTGATTGACCCCTGCTATTTTTTCGCCTCCAACATTAGGATTTATGCAAGGGTAGATTGGTCCCCGTCTGCGATTTGGACTATTGCCTCTTCTACCACATGTATATTGTATAGTTGTATACTATAACCATATTGTGGTCCTCCAAACTAGCTGTTTTTCTCTGTGTTAAACATGTGATTGTATATAATCATATAATTATTTTGTCATGATGATTTTGTGTAGGCATAAATGTTCTTTGTGGGGTAGGAATTCTTTCAACTCCTTATGCAGTCAAAGAAGGAGGATGGGTTGGATTGTTATTATTGTTTCTCTTCGGTGCCCTCTCGTTCTACACTGGTATCCTCCTTCGATACTGTTTAGATAGTCAGCCTGGGCTCGAGACTTATCCAGATATCGGCCAAGCTGCCTTTGGTACCACAGGGCGTTTAATTATTTCTGTAAGTTTACTTATTAATTAAGCACCACACTTTGCTTCTTATTTAACTAAAGATAACATACATTCATACACGTAGGCATATGCGCATACGCATGAAGGTATGTGTGTATAACATTTCTAAAAACATATTATGAGTTATGACTGGTTGTTGACCACTTATCTCTTTTCTTGTTTTCTGTTATGATGCAGATAATTTTATATGTGGAGTTATATGTAAGTATATGTGGCTTATTTAATGGCTAAAGTTTATATTGATTGGAGTTATATTTTTATCTACTGATCTGTCAATCTTTATAAGCTCCGGACTGCATAAGAATAAAACTGTAAATATGCTGCAGGCGTGTTGCGTGGAATATATAATCTTGGAGAGTGATAATCTATCATCTTTGTTTCCAAATGCACATTTGAATCTGGGAGGATTTATACTTAATGCACATTATTTATTTGCTATTATGATCAGTCTTGCCGTGCTTCCTACAGTCTGGCTTCGTGACATGAGTGTTCTAAGTTACATCTCTGGTAAGTAATATGAATTAGCTTTAAAGTTTCAAACTTTTACTTTTTTTCTTAAATCTTTTAACTTTTTGTCATTTCTGTTTATCCAGCCGGGGGAGTTGTCGCTTCCGTTCTAGCAGCCGGTTGCTTGTTTTGGGTTGGTTTGGTGGATAACGTTGGTTTTCAAATTGAAACCACAAAGGCCTTGAATCTCTCTAGCTTCCCTGTGGCGATAGGGCTTTATGGTTACTGTTATTCAGGACACGCGGTCTTTCCTAATATCTACACATCAATGGCGAAAAGGAGTCAATATCCAATGGTCCTGTTAACCAGGTAAAGTACCAATGACGCCGTAGCTGTTAAATGAAAAACATATATTGATTGTTGAATATTTTGTGTCACTTACTTGTGTCTATCCGCTATGCAGCTTCTGTATATGTTGTATTCTGTATGCTGCAGTCGCTGTAATGGGATACATAATGTTTGGGGAATCAACAGAATCGCAGTTCACTCTTAACCTGCCAACGAATTTGGTTGCCTCCAAAATTGCTGTGTGGACGACAGTAAGTTAACCAACAGTTTATGGTAAAATTATATAGTTTATATCCAAATTTTTTATGTACTCATGTTCTCAAATTGTTCTTCTGCAGGTAGTCAATCCATTTACCAAATATCCTTCTGATTGAACTACTCTATTTATAACTAATTATTCATTAATTAAGAAATATATTTAAAAAGCTGGACATATGTAAACTAAAACAGTTGGTTAACTGTATTTTCTTAACCCGAACCACGTATGCTTTGACAATATCTCCGGTTGCAATGAGTCTTGAGGAGTTAATACCATCAAACCATATAAAGTCTCATTTATATTCCATCGCCATTAGAACGGGTTTAGTGTTATCTACTTTGGTTGTAGCCCTTAGCATCCCCTTCTTTGGTAAGTTCCCACATGATGCATCCATCCATAACCTTTTTTTTTTTTTTTTTTTTTTTTTTTTTTTTTTTTTTTATGCATAAGCTAAAGATTTTATAACTTTTCTTGTTGCAGGTCTTGTGATGTCACTCATTGGATCATTATTGACCATGCTAGTGGTATGTATATTCTGGTTCACATCTCAACTGCTTAATTTCTTATTTTTTTTACAGTAAACTTGTAAACAAATATATGATCATCATTGTTACAGACATTGGTACTTCCTTGCCTTTGCTTTTTGAGCATCCTAAAGGGAAAGATAACTCGTTTTCAGGTATATACATATAACGCATATATTCAAACTAATATTTGATTATAAATGCTATATAATATGTTCGTTGATTAACTCGTTGTGTTTCCGTTAATTGGTAGGTATCGATGTGTGTCTTGATCATCGCGATTGGAACCGTCTCTTTAGGTATTGGAACATATACATCGCTATCGGAAATCATTCAACAGTTGTCATGATAATGTTTTGATACTTGTATTTTGCATGGCTTGATTAATTAATGTTAGTGTGGGCATAAAAATAGATTAGACATTTTTGATATGTTTTGGTATTAATTGTTGTTATTATGGAATTTTGTCTCTCCTCTCTCATGGTATCACCATGAAGAGGTGTTGTTCCTTTTAGTATGTACTCTTTCAATGAATCAATCCATCTTTATTTTGTGTTCTATTTCTTCTGATAAGTTTTTCCAATTGACAAAATAGACAAGGGTGAAAAAGCTCGGCTTAAAAAAATCAGCCGAGCTTTTACGAGCCCTAGCCTAAACACAAACTCGTTTAGAAAACGAGTCCAAGCTTTGCTTATCGAGCTTAAGCTTGAAAAAGCTACCTATAAGCTGAGCTCGAGATTTAGGAACAAATCTCAAAGTAAGCCGAGCTCGATGTGTATGTGTTGTCGTTTAACTAAAAAGTGTATTAGTAATTCATCATTTTAACTATCACGCTATGGCTTAACTAGAAATTAAAAACCAAAAGAAAATGATTGGTTTATGCAGATGTGGACGGTGGACCCCATCTCACATTCTCTCACGGCTTAAGGGGCCCACAACAGATAGTCTTAGGTCTTGATGTTTTTGCTTCTAGTATAGTTGGCAAAGCAAGAATCACTTCATCGCGTTTAGCGTTGCCAAAAATAAGCATTTTATGGATATAATAGTTATTAGAATGGCCTTTCAGACATTGTAATCAAATTTTAGAGTTATCGCATATTACATGTTAGTTATTTCGGCTGGAATTTTCATGGCAAGAGTATCAGTTTGTAGAATCGAGTTCATGTTCCTTTCAAGGTGATACTCTACAGTTCACTGCATCCTGTAGTGCTTAGAAAGTTATGATGCACCTATCTACGATTCTACGTTACCTGAATTGATATTACAAGTGCCCCTTACCATAAGCGTGTATTACGTTCTTGAATATAGTTTTCATTTTTTTAGGATGTCTTTGGTGTATGTCACAGTGGTACTTTCCTTATATGTTGTTTGCCTGTTTACAAGGACTTAACTACACTCTTTCGAATTGTGTTGTTTTATAGGTTGGTGGAATCACCCCAATGAGCATTTAGGGCTCCCTGTTTTCAATATGGTTGCAGATGCAAAAGCTGAAACCAAGGCTAATGCGTATGTAATTTACGTACCTCCACTATTTGCTGCAACAGCAATCATGGAAGCGTTGGTGGCTGAACTGGATATGATTGTTTGCATGATAGAAGGAATACAACAGCATGATATGGTAACCCGTGTTTCAAATAATATATAATTGCGGAACACATCATAGTTGTCAAAAGCCACCGCCTCTTGCGCCTAGGCCCATTTTTTAAGCGAGGCGGTGAATTTGCGCTTTGAGTCGAGGAAATTGCGCTTTAACTCTCTAGGTGATGGTTTAGGCACAGATTCAGCTAGATTCTCAAATTCTGGTGAGTTTCCGGCCAAATTCGTTAAATTATGGCTAGATTTCTACTTTTATCTAAGGAAAGCTATTTCTATACACTAATACATCAGTGTTTTAAGAGGGTGTTTGGGATTGAGTTTGGAGATGCAAAAGTGCTTTTGGTCAAAAGTGCTTATTGGCTTATGACTTTTTGAAAAAGGAGTTTTAAAAAAAGTGTTTGGATTAGCTTTTGGGTTGAGAAACGTCAAAAAGTCAATAAATTGTTGTTTTTTAAGTGTTTCGCTTAACTTATTGTAAATATTGGTTGTATGGGTGGTATATTTGTAATTTTTTTCCAAAAGTCAAAAGCCAAAAGCCAAAAGCCAGGATTTCTAACTTTTCAAAAACAACTTTTCCACCCTTAAAAGCCAAAAGCCAAAAGTCAAAACAGAAAGTGCTTTTGGGTTACACAAACAGCTTATTGACTTATTGGCTTTTTGGAAAAGCCAATAAGTCAATAAGTTGTTTTGAAACACAATCCCAAACACCCTCTAAAACTTTTGATACTAAGTATATGAAAAATAGTATTATTTTAATATATTTTTACTTTATTTTCTTTGTTCGCTTTTTATATCTCAGGCCCTCGTTTTTTTTTTGCGCCTCGCGCCTAGGCCCTAGGCAAGGCCTATGCGCCTTGAGTGCGCCTAGCGCCCTTGATAACTATGGAACACATGCTGTTTAATGCAAGTGAGAAATATGCTTTGGAAGATAGTTTTTCTGCATACATGTCATAGGTACTTTGAACCTTCCATATTTGCAAACACATGCTCTTCTGCCAATATTTTCTTCAGACACATGTGCATATCTGTTGCAAGGTGATCTCATATCTGTTGTTGATTTGTTCATTTTTTATTTATTTTTTATTTTTTATAATTAGCATGGAGGGTCATACCAGCGCATATACATCCTCTGAGCACACCAGCTATTATTTTGATGTTAGTGCTCATTGTTTTGAGGGGGCTTTGGATAGATACATATTATTCTTTTTTTGGTTGTAATATAATTACTTTATGTCAATTCCAGTTTTGTTCTGGTTGAATTTTGATAATCTGTTGGCATGTGTTAATTTAACATGTATTTTCTCAATTTTTTATATAGATTTACACAGTTTTTATCAAAACATTGATGATGTGATGCACATTTTTTTTATATATATGCCCATCGCCAATTTAATGTCAAACAAATTAATAATTTATAATTGTTTTGTTTTATTGTTTAACGTAGGGTTTGTTTTCATTCTAATTCATAATATTTTCGTCGTATCATTTGTTTCCGGCTACAATCCAAATTTCTAATGATAGAAAAACCCGGCCTGATGAAAATATCGGAACAAAATGATTCTTGCAATCAACCGCGTTTAATTTGTAATTGATGTGTGAAATGTGCAGTAAATAAATCGGTCAAGTTTTAAAAATGGAAAAACCTACAAAACCATACACCAACGGCAAGTGTACCGGTCGCAGTGTAGTAGAGCAAGTAAGTCCGAGTATCGAACCGTGGACACAATATGGCGACTCTCGGTACTAGACCTCTATCGACTCCTAGCCTAGCAAATTAGATTTTTGTGATTTTTATATTAATTAATTACTAAATTAAATAAATTAAAAGACTTAAACTAACAGATAGCGGAGGATTAATAAGGAGGGAAATCAGAGATGGGAAAGGCAACCACCTAGGTATCGAATTCTACTAATGAAATTGGAACTGCCCCGGCTTTGGAAACTATGTTGGCAATCAGGATCTTATAATATTCACCCGTAGTATCCTAGTGGCTCCCAGATCATTTACCAAGACTGACCGAAAAGGAATCCTAAAGGCTACTAATCTCACTGACTGGTTAGATCACCTCTCGGTCTCACTAACTATGCTAAAGTACTCGCTAGACTGGTTTAGATTTCTCACTCTCCAATCACAATACACCCTAAAGTGCAAGGAGTAACCTGTAAAGTCAATCTATGACACAGATAAGCAAATAATACTAGAGAACCTAGGAAAACCTGATCTCTCAGCGTTTCTAGCCTAAACCTCTAGCACCAAAGACAAATCTGACTACCTATCACCTCTCGGTCTCAAGAGCAGGAAGAATACCAATTACCTCTAAACTCCCAATTAATGTCCCTATGGAATTTAGGCCTAAAACCATAAAGTAAACTACAAGCACAAAGCAAGTAATTCTAACAAGTATCCAAACATGAAAGACATTCACTAGGATACTCGTGGAACATCAAAAGATCATAAATTAGTAAAAAGTACGCACACACATCATAGAATCATAAACAAGTTTCTTACTAAAACATAAATCCAACTATAAAATCCAAAACCGAAACATAAACCAATATCAAAAAGTCGTCATCTTCAACCTAGGTGGCCACTAATGTTTTAGCCAAACATAATTAGAGAAAACAATAAAAACATAGGTTCAAGAAAAATAAAAGTTATAGTAGTAATATTCATAAACACAAAGTCAATAAATATAAAAACTAAAACTTATTATAGTCAAACCCGTAGGTTCAATCTTGAACATGTGCCTTCTTCCCCTTCGCTTCTTCTCCTTTAGCTGCTGTCTTGTTCCCCCTTCTCTTCTTTGCGGTTGTTGATATGTGCTCTTTTATAATATTGTGTCCGCCGCTGTATGAATCTCTCCTCCCTAAATAAATGTGCCGTCCAATATAGTGCGGCTCTCTGTTCTTTCTTTCGATATAATGTTCTTTCTTTTAATATAATATGCCTCCTCATAATAATATTCTGCCCTCAAAAATAATAACCTCCGTTGATTTTGTTTTGGGCTTTAAAACAACTTTTTTTTGGAATTGTTCTATTTTATTTTTATTCTTTCAACTTCTCGAGACTTTAGTCTCTTTGTTTTTTTATTTTATTTTTTGTATTATTATTATAAATGTGTTCCACGCTTGCTTGACTCGAGTGTTCTTGGCTTGACCAAAGTTTCTCGTTTACGTTTCAACGTCCATGAACACCTACTATTAAATGTTGGTGTCTCGATTAAAATTCTTTCATTTTGAGCTCATTTTCTCCAAACACCTATAAAATAATAAGATAAATAAATACATAATAAAAACAACACGAAACGAATAAAAACCTGACCAAATAGTATACAAAATACATAGGAAAAAATTTGTGTTTTGCAACACATCAGTAATACTGATTATTTTAGTGAAAAATCTTTAGACGCCTAGAGCCAATAGCGGACCCAGAACTTACTTTCAAGGGGTGCGATCGAGGAGTTTAACTGAACTTTTAAGAGGTGCGTTCGGGATTTTTGCCTACAAATTACACTAATTCTTTTCTTTTAAGGGGACGCCCGCCCCCTTGAATAACACATAGGTCCGCCCATGCCTAGAGCTAGACCATGGCGATCCTGCTATATATGAAAAATCTTTCCTTTAGTAAGTATCAAACTATTCCTGTAAAAACAAATTAAACAAAAATATAAGATTTTTATTTTTTAGGCCGTTTAATACCACAGCCTTTTCTTTTGGTATAATTAGAAAATCATTCATTTGGTCAAATATAGAAACTTTTTCGCCTAATATCATTCATTCTTTTAGTTATCCGTCAAATATACTTTTTTTTTTTTTTTGGAAAATAAATTTCATTACGAAAGAAACACCACAAGCGACCTCAAAACGAGGACCCAAGAGCACCAAACGAAATTACATCAAATCTAGGGGGTATTTACACAAATCAGACCAACTCTTAATTTTCATTTTGGATCTATTTCTGACCCAAAAAAAAGACGTGGACTTTATATGATCTACGACTTCAAGTGCACGCCTGCTTTTACTCGTGAATATTTTGGCATTCCTTTCAATTCATATGCACCACATAGAAGTATATGCGATGCCCCTAATGGTGGATTTTTGATCTGCGTTCAAAGAGGCTGTGTCCGGGATCATCAACATGTCTAGGACATCGAACGCTATAATTTGCTGCAGACGACACCACTAACTGATTCGAGACCACACTTCAGCAGTAAACGAACATCCTGTAAACAAATGTATCGCAGATTCTGCTGCAGCATTGCACAGCGGACAGAACTGATCTGCCAACACCATCCCTCTTTTCTGCAACTGAAGTTTAGTCGGCAAGCGATCTAGGACAGCCCTCCATATCAAAAGTTGACACTTTAACGGAGTCCACCCCTTCCAATTTATTTTCCCAGCTGTTACAAGGTTCCTGTGAATAACAAAAATCTTCTTAGCCTGCCGAACTGTGTAAATACCATCTGAATCACCTCTCCATCCCAACGATCTTTGCCTTCGATCCATTGATAATCATATATATCCTGCAATAAAGAAAATAATTTGATCACTTCCTCATCAGAATCTGGGTTTCTATGCCATTCCCACGCCACATTTCTGATATTGTTTATTGTCAACACTCGCTTCGCCACTGAAACCCATTTGTTCTTCTCTAATAAAAACAGATTGGGATATTTGTCTCTTAATGGAACCATACCTAACCAGACATCGGTCCAGAAATTAACATTAGAGCCGTCCCCTACATTCGCTATAAACATTCGGTTAAGTTGTCTACCATCCGGTAACCTTTTTTCGCCCGGTTTGACTATGTTTTTCCAACAACTCGAATTCTGTGTACAAGGAAGCATAGACCACCTGCGAGATGAGCCGTTACATTCAATCATAATCTTTTTCCACAAACTATTTTCCTCTCTTTTAAAACGCCAAACCCATTTGAGGAGAAGAGCATCGTTTATGTGGATAAGTTTATTAAGGCCAAGCCCACCATCTTTTTTAGAAACAGTAATATCTTCCCACGCCACCCAACAAATCTTTTTTCCCAAACTCGAGCCAGCCAACAGAAATCTTCTCATAACCCCTTCGATTTGGTCCAACACCGCCATAGGAGCTTTGTAAAGCAAAAAGTAGTAAATAGGGAGGTTTTCAAGAACCGACTTAATAAGAATAAGTCTACCACCCATAGATAATGTCTTATATTAAATATATACTTATATTAAATTAGATGATAAAAAAGCATGCTCTAATTGTTTAAAGATTGAGACCTTCTTTTTCCCAAATATTTTTAACGACCAACGAAAGCTCGATAATTCGGGTAAACATGCATAATAGCAAAAGGCCACCCACGCATGTGGATGCAGACAACGATGGTCAGGGACGAAGGAATGTGAGGGCCAGGGGTGGCCCTGGCCCCCCTGTTTTTTGGCGCATTAGTGGAAATTTGTGATTTTCGTAGGTAAATTTAATCCGGATTGAGTCCGGCCCCCGCCGATTTACCACTAACGATCGAAAAAAATTGAGTTCGGCCCCCGCCGATTGGCGAACCAAGCTTCGCCCCTGACGATGGTGACCTGGTCTGCTACGATTCCAGATAAAACTCACCGTCGGAATAATTTTGCTTCATTTGATTATTCCATTGGTTAGAAACTTAGCATCACATAAAGTTCAATATTACTATGTTCTATACTTCTATTAACACCTTATATCATACATTTTCATAACTTCTCAGTAAAATTACTTTTAATGTCCCAACTTTTGTTGAAAAAAATCCTTTTAATATTTATGATACGTACTCTATATAATTATCCTTTTTGCCTTCCAAAAAAAAAGTTAAGTACATTTCATAATGTTTAATGAATAGAATTTTTCTTGAACAGATGATAGATTTTATAAAATCAGATACGATCATCATATCTCCCATGCATGCACGTAAACCTATAAACCAATGTTAGTTATCATCCACACCCCTATCTTTTCTAATCAAAATTCACTCATCCTTTCAATTCATTCAATTCTTGAATCTTTATTCAAACCAACACATGCATGAGGTTTATCAATCCTCATTCATCGCTCTACTCTTAACAATAATACATATGTAAGTTTCTTTCCCAAAAAAAAAAATATTGTCTTTTAATTCTTGATTTCCTTGTTCATTGGTGGATAAGATTTAGGTTTTGTAAATGTTATATAAAAACCTTGGATCTAAATCCTTGAAAAAATAGGATTTATGAAGAACAATATGGAAGAGGGTATGATGAAAGGGTTAACAGAAAATGCAGATATTAATAGTTTAGAAAATGAGCTTGAATTGATACTTAGTCAAAGGGAAAGTAGAGTGTTTGGTAATCAAGATACTAGAAATCGGAGTACGCATCGAAGCGGTAGTGCACCGCCAACGGTTGAGGGGTCATTAAGTGCTGTTGGAAGTTTGTATAGAAGCCCTAATCTTGATGAGATTGATAATAGTTATAGTATTAGTAGCAATGACATGTTAACAGAAGAAGAAGTTAGATCCCATCCCTTGTATGTATCATATTATTATGCTCATGGGAACTTTAATCCAAGGCTTCCTCCGCCTTTGTTGTCGAAAGAGGATTGGCGCGCTGCACAATGGTTTCAGGTAGGCGGGTCGCCTTCTGAAGGAACAAGAGATTGGTGGAAGAAGAAGAAGAAGAAGAATGTGTGCAGTGATAGTGATGTTAGTAATACTTCTTCATTGTTTTCAATGCAGCCTGGATTGGCTATACACACAAATGCAGAATCTGATTTGATTGAAATGAGAAAGGCCCGGAAAAACTCTGCGGAATGGGTCAGTAAACCTGATGGTTTGATTGGTTTATCGGCTTCTGGAATGGGATGTAGAAGAAAAAGCTTTGCAGATGTTCTTCAGGTGAGTGTATTATATAGCTTATATATAGAATCTAACTCTTTAATAGCAAAGTGACAAACTGTATCATCATCTTCATCATACTGAGTTAATCCCACCAATAGCAAAGCTAAGGTAGGGTCTGAGGAGGGTAAGATGTAGACAGCCTTACCTCTACCCCTAATAAGAATAGAGAGGCTGCTTCCGGTGAGACCCTCGGCTCGATAGTGGTTTTGTATCAAGCCTTTGACATAAGGCACATAACACTTAGCAATCGGGACAAGCCCGATTGGTGCATGTAACCCCTTGTCTTTTGGCTATCAACGCCACCACATGATGTATGATTAACCATCCGTTGTTTTTAACGTTATTTTCACGAAATTAGTAAAATAACGTTAAAATTAGTGCAACTTTACTTTTGCCCCCGAGGGTCACACATATATACATTATATGCGTACAGCCGTAAGCGGGGCTTTCAAAGTGACAAACTGTCTAAATAGTTTAATTTGTGCAGGAAGGACTTGAACAGTCTTCTTCGTCATCTAATCGAATTTCTCGCCCTGCAAGCCAGAATGATATTTTTACTAATTCTCATTCATCAAGTTTAGTTAATGAAAATGGAAGTTCATCGTTAACGCATACTTTTGCGCCGGTTGTGGGTTCGTCCATATCAAGGAGAGCTCCTGGTCCTGGTCCTGGCCTTCCTCCTGTGAGTACAAGTAGCATTGTTCGCCCTGCTGATGTGGCAGCTTCGTTATCTAGCTTAAATCTTTCAAAAAGCCATCTTCTTGAGGGAAATAACTATTCCCAGTGTAACAATATTGATGTTATAAATGATCAGAGGTTAAGTTTTAAGCATCAGTTTGTTGATAACTCAAGAAAGAGTTTTCATAGGAGAGCAGCTTCTTCTGCTGATCTGGATTCTAACCGAAACATGTTTGACTTTTCAAACTTGGACGCGTCACATAATCAAGTCAGTAATTTTACTGAGATGGATTTATTTAGTCGGATGCCAACAAGATATTCTGCAGCAAATAATCGCCTCGCTTCAGGTAAACACTATGATCCTGCTTTTGTTGCAAATAGACACTAGTTAAATGGTTCAAAGTGTTTATTAATATGCATTTTCAGCTTCAAATATAAATACTACCGGAAAGGGACAATTTCTGAGACGATATAACTACACGCCACCTGTCACGGATTCTCAGCATGGTAATTTTCCCCAGGGCGGAAATAACTATATTGTTCCGCGTGTACATGAAGATATGCGAGCTCTTCATAAGATGTATATTGAGGCCCTGCTTGCTCAACATAATCAACAATACGGGTCAACGCATTTTGGTAGATCAGGCAGTTTAAATCATCTACATGAGAATCCCACATACAGTCATGTCATGAGATATCAGGGAAACTTGGTGGGAAAATCCAGAGCGCTGTCGCAGTCAGAACGAACCATGCAATTTGCTCCTGCTTTAAGAAATTCGGCGGGTGAAATTAATTTTGACAGAAGATATGTCTCATCGTTGTTAGATGAGGTCAAGAACAATAAAACCAAATCATTTGAGCTCTCTGATGTTGTCCATCATGTCATTGAGTTTAGGTATGCCAAGGTGTTTTTATCTTTACATACTGGTTTATTATTGCCTCTGTTAATCTGTTATTCGTCTCTACATTTTGTAGTACGGATCAGTATGGAAGCCGGTTTATACAGCAGAAGCTTGAATCAGCAACAGTTGAAGAAAAGGATTTAATATTTCCTGAGATCATTTCTCGTGCTCGTAGTTTGATGACTGATGTCTTTGGTAATTATGTCATACAGAAGGTATATATGATATTTATAATCTGCTCATTTAAACAACTTTTGTAGAGCTTTAACTTAATATGTCATACATAAATATGCAGTTTTTTGAGCATGGAACTGAAAGTCAAAGAAAGGAGTTAGCTGGTCAACTTATTGGTCATGTTTTGCCTCTTAGTCTTCAAATGTATGGTTGCAGAGTCATCCAAAAGGTGATTGCTTTTTAAATAAAGATACTTAGGTTGAGTTCTTTTTGGAATTATAATTAATTCATACCAACGTCATCTCTAATCAGGCGTTGGAGGTAGTAGATATTGATCTGCAGAACCTTATGGTAAGTGAGCTTAACGGTTCAGTGATGAAATGTGTTCGTGATCAGAATGGTAATCATGTTATTCAAAAATGTATTGAATGTGTTCCTCAAGATCGGATCCAATTTATAGTTTCATCTTTCTTTGGGCAAGTTGTTGCCCTTTCGTCACATCCTTATGGTTGTCGGGTCATACAGGTAAAAATCGCTATTCAATATATTTATATAAATTACTCTTGTAAAATATTAATTATATTTTATAATAACAGAGGGTTTTGGAGCATTGTGATGATCCGAATACGCAAGTTGTAATGGATGAAATCATGAACTCAGTTTGTACTCTAGCACAAGACCAATATGGTAACTATGTTATTCAGGTACAAACTAAATTACTATGCAATTGTTTTGACGGTCAAATGACTAAAATTCGCTTCAAGACTTTTGACGTGTTGGTTTGATTAGCATGTACTACAACATGGTAAACTACACGAGCGATCTGCAATTATCAACAAGCTATCAGGACATATAGTAATCATGAGTCTTCAGAAATTTGCTTCTAATGTTGTCGAGAAATGTATGACTTACGGAAGTCTAGAGGAACGACAACTTCTTGTGAAGGAGATACTCGGTTCCACTGATGAAAATGAGCCGTTACAAGTGAGAAGCGTTTCTTCTCGTTTCCCATATTGCCCTTATGTCCTTCATATCATTTGGTAAACTGTTTTTTTTTTGTTCAAACTATAGGAAATGATGAAAGACCCTTTTGGGAATTATGTGGTTCAGAAGGTTCTAGAAACGTGTGATGAGCAGAGCCGAGAACTCATCCTCTCGCGCATAAAGGTTCATTTGGCTGCTTTGAAACGATACACATATGGTAAACATATTGTTTCTCGTGTGGAAAAGCTCATCGCTTCAGGAGGTGCGAAACATGTTCAAAATACATTGTCAAAATCGATATTTTCTTAATCTATCTTATGAAATTCCCCATACTTGTATTTGCAGAAAAGCATATTGCTTCATCAACTTCTTCTAGGTCCTGAGGCGCGCATTCTGCTTTTGACAAGGAACAAACTAATAACAAGATGTCACCATAAACATTAATGGTATGGTCTTTATGTGAATATGAGCTTTGAATTTGTGATCAAATAGCAAAACAGAATAGGACTATAGGAGTCTTGATTTGAATGGTTATAAATATGTCTTTCATATCTTGTAAAGAGAGAATTGTAAATGATCCTTTGATAGATAAATTAACAGGGGAGCATGGGTTTTATGTAAATATGCTGGATTTTGATTTTGAAATGATATATTAGATGGAGTTGTTGACCCGGAAACCGTACTGCCTCCACACGAGTTTCCTCGCTAGAGTAACAGCCGGATGAAAATCGGGTCAGCTCAGATTTGAACCTGCGCAACTAATGGCTTACAGGTTGTCCTCTTCATTGCCTAGGTGTCCCCAAATGTAGCTAGTGGAGATCGAACCCAATTCATCCAAAGAAAACTTGCGCTGCCTACCGTCTGAGCTGCAAGTGGAAGACATTGTTGAATCTTGATGATGACAAAATCGACGTTAATACGACGCCTTAGGCAAATCTTATGGCTTCCGTTCAATGAACATATAAACTCATAACATGCTTTATGGTAATTTTAAAAGTCATTACTAAAATAAAAGTCATACCAAAGTCCATTTTCAATACATGCATTATGCTTACATAGTAAATACCCAAACTTCATAATTAATTAGTTAATTTCCGACCTGCCAACTCCATCCTCTTGTTGCTTTGTTTCACTTTCTTTTGCAGCCAATTCTTCTTCTTCTAACCTTGCTTTTGCCTCCTCAATCTCTTTCCTCTTTACATCAAAAAACTCAATGAGGCCACCAAGAGCAATGTCCGGGTCGTTATCTTTGAGAAGTTGTTCGGCTACTTCAGCCGGGGTAACGTCCACTTGGCAGATCAAATTATCAATTTCTTCAAAAAGATTGTGTTCGGTGATACTAAGGTAGTTGGAGACTAGCAGTCTAAAGGCACTCGGCGTGCAGTATGACATGTGGATGTGAACATCCATACGACCCGGACGAACAAGCGCTGGATCAAGTTTCTCCTTCCTATTTGTTGTGAATATTATGATTCTCTCGTCACCACAACTTGACCATAACCCATCAATGAAATTAAGGAACCCTGACAATGTTACCTATATCAACACCATTGCTGTTAGATTCATAATAGTAACTGCTATAAATTTTGTGAACTGATTTACATTCCTATCAGCTTGGCTTGATTGCTGCCATGTGATATGACCATTTTAAAACTGGCCTCCTCTGACCCGAACCTATTTTGACACATACCTGCCCTAACTCGACCCAAAACAACGTTGTGACCCGAACCCATTTTTACCTAACCCGTCATGGCCTGAACCAAAGTAACCCTTTTTCAACTCAGCCCATTCTGACCCGCCCCGCCTGTTTTGCCAGGTGTACTACAAATCATACAAGTTTCATGACTTAAATTATTGTTCAATTGTTAAAGTGAATCACTAAATACATTAAGTATGAAAACTAGTTAGTATTTAGTTAGTAGTACAATAATTATAAAATTTAGTTATTATTTATTTATTTATTTATTTATTTTTTGAACGGCAAATTGGAATCAC
Source organism: Ambrosia trifida (assembly GCA_028751855.1). Classification (NCBI taxonomy): domain Eukaryota; kingdom Viridiplantae; phylum Streptophyta; class Magnoliopsida; order Asterales; family Asteraceae; genus Ambrosia; species Ambrosia trifida. The sequence continues at coordinate 191,386,757 of CM054122.1, read as the reverse complement.
TCATGAACCACTACTAACCTTGGGTTCTTCCATATAACCTCGCGGAATCTCCTTCCGAGCTTTAACTTTCTCCTTTTCAACTTGCACCCGATCATGCAACTCAACCGAGCAATCAATATCCTCCACCACCAATATCGACCTATTCGCCGTCGCCACCAACAACCTCCTCAACTCCGAGTTCGACTGAATATTAGTCAACTCCAAATCATATATATCAAAATTCAAATAATTCGCCATAGCCGCAATCAAACTCGACTTCCCCGTCCCAGGAGGACCATACAACAAGTACCCTCGTTTCCACGCCTTTCCAACTTTCCGATAATACTCTCTCCTCTCCAAAAACCTATCCAAATCCCTCATCACCTTCTCCTTCACACCCATATCCATCGCCACCGTCTCAAACGTCGCCGGATGATCAAGACTCACCGGAGTCCACACCGTAGGATATCTAGTATAACTAGTCTTCCTCTCAACTGTAAACAGCTTCACAGTTTTGTCAGTCTGTTTCTTCGTTTTAGAAGCGTTGATTATGTACGGTAAGTAAGAATTCAACACCATATCTTTATGTTTTCGGTTAAACGTAAGTTCTAACGATCGGAGATCGGATTTAGATGATCGGCCGTGTTCATCGTGAGTGTAATATTCTCTAGTTGGTTTCTGTTTGGAAACTAAAGACCAAGTGAAGTTAACTCCGTTATAAACGTCTGTATACTCTTCGTTGATTTCCATAGCTATATTGAAGTGTTGTTCGTTAGGGATTTTAGTGACCTTTAAGCGATGGATGTCAGGGGAGATACGGGATGAAAGGTAGAGTTGAGTGGCGGTGTAGATTTCGTTGTCGGCAAAGCCTTCGAATTCGTAAAAGACCATGGTTAACTGGTTGGAGAATTTGTTAACAAAGTAACGGAAGTTGTGATAGATGTGATCTTCGACGTCACGGCGGACGCCGGTGGGTAAGTACTTACGGGAGAATCTGTGGACTACCAGCGCCGCCGCGGCGACGGAGCCTATGGTGGTGATGACTGTTTTGGCGACGGCGAGTCTGGAGTCAGTTGACGGAGAAGACATTTGGAAAAGACTTGACGATGACTGCTAAGTCCAAATAATAAAGATTAAAGCATTCTTTTATAAGAGCACCTGTAGTCGCCTCGTTATGAGGCGTTTTGGGCCACCATAGCGCCGGGAACACCGCCCCCCCAGGCGCTATGGTGGCGTTATGGTGGTGTCAAGGCAGCAGCATAGCGAGCGTTTTACTTGGGACAATGTGCATTTGACCGTTGTTGAACGGTCCAAAATTAAAAAAAAAAAAATCTGATTTCTTTAATTATTATCTATATATATATATTTCATCTTCTACAACATAAACACACACATATACAATTCACACACACAAACAATTCATACATACACACACTCTTTACAAACCAAAAACCAAAAACCAAACCTATGGCAGCCTGGACGAATACAGAGCAACTCGAGTTAGTGCGGGCGTGGATAAACGTTAAGGAGCTTCCGTCAACCAATAGGCGGGCTTTTTGGCAGGATGTGTTGGCTGAGTTCAACCAAATCACGGGAACGAACCACCGTAACGTTGACCAGATCTACAGTAAGTGGCATTCTATACGAACTAACGTTGATAGGTGGCATGTAGTCTATTCAGCGGCGATGCAGGCGCACCCAGGGGTTAGTGAACAGATGGCAATTCAGTTGACACACGACGCCTATCGTCAACAATACCAAACAGACTTCTCAATCACCAATCTTTTGTCGTGGTCTCTGATGCGTTTTCACTATGTTTAATTTTTAATGTTTAGGCTTTATGTTTAATGTTACGTTTTATGTTTTGTGTTCTATTTGTAATGTTTAATGTTTTAGGCTTTATGTTTAATGTTAGTTTATTTTGTGTTTAATGTTAGTTTATTTTAAAAGATTACATAATATTTTAAATTTAAACCACATAAACACATAAAATTACAATCCTAAATTACTTATTACAAACAGAGTTCCTAATCCTAAACTACTTATTAAAACGTTACATAAACACATTACATAAAGACATAATATAAACCTAAATTACTTATTAAAACCTAAACCTCCCACTACGGAGAGTAGTTGTCCCACTCGAGTGTGTAGTACTCGGGGGATAGGGAACGTGAGCTGTCCCTCCCATCGGACCTTGCATCCGAGGGGAAGTAGTAGTTCTCCCCACGAGGGGAAGGCATGCTCCAAAGGCGCTCCTCCTCCTCAAGTTCCCTGAGGGCTTCCAAGTCCTCAGGAGTTGGGTCCCCATATTCACGGGGTGGGGTGGGGATAGGTTGGTGGTGGAGTGGGCAAGTATTATGGGGGGTGGGGATAGGTTGGTGGTGGTGGGTGGGGGTATTCTGGGGGGTGGGGATAGGTTGGTGGTGGGGGGAGGGGATAGCAGCAGCAATTCGGGGGGTGGGGGCCGACACTCTCAGTCGGTCCATTTCATTAATAGCCATGGTATAATCCATGGCCCAGGCCCATTCTTCATCCGTGAAGTCATCATCGACTTCAGGATGAGGAAAGGTTGGTGGTGCCGCAGCAGGAGGAGGAGGGTGATAAATCCAATGTTGTGGAGGAGGAGGAGGAGGAAGAGGAGGTTGTGGAGGAGGAGGAGAGGAGGTGAATGGTAGTCTCCGGGGCCGGCCCCGTCCCCGGACCCGGCGAGCATACTGCCGGACATTAGAAGGTCCGGCAGCTCCTGCTTGAAAACTGCCCATATTATTCATTGTGTTCAGGATGAGGAAAGGATGAGGAAGAGGGAAGAGGTGTGACTGAGATTTGGGAGGAGGGGGGTATTTATAGGTGTGACTGAGATTTGGTGGAGGGGGGGAAACTTTGAAATTCAAACTTTGAAATTTAAACGTTTGGGGGGGCAAAGTTTGAAATTCAAACTTTGAAGTAGGAGGGAAACTGTTTGAAATTCAAACGGTTTGGAACAGTAACCGTTTGAAATTCAAATTTTTTTTTTAATTTTATTTTTTAATACTAAATAATTTTTTTATTATTTTATTAATTTAATAAACTTTCAGTTTAAATTTTTATTATTATTTTTATATTTAATGAAATATTATTAAGTATTTAATATTCTTATTTAAATAAAAAACAATAATTAACCAATCATTACCAATCATTTATAACCCCAACATAACCCTCCTTCCCACTACACCCTCTTTTTCCATAACCCCAACATAACACCTTTTCTATTACTTTTTAATATTTTAATCCTATAACCCCAACATAACTATCCACCACTACACATACCCTAAGGTCTATACGAACTAACGTTGATAGGTGGCATGTAGTCTATTCAGCGGCGATGCAGGCGCACCCAGGGGTTAGTGAACAGATGGCAATTCAGTTGACACACGACGCCTATCGTCAACAATACCAAACAGACTTCTCAATCACCAATCTTTTGTCGTGGTCTCTGATGCGTTTTCACTATGTTTAATTTTTAATGTTTAGGCTTTATGTTTAATGTTACGTTTTATGTTTTGTGTTCTATTTGTAATGTTTAATGTTTTAGGCTTTATGTTTAATGTTAGTTTATTTTGTGTTTAATGTTAGTTTATTTTAAAAGATTACATAATATTTTAAATTTAAACCACATAAACACATAAAATTACAATCCTAAATTACTTATTACAAACAGAGTTCCTAATCCTAAACTACTTATTAAAACGTTACATAAACACATTACATAAAGACATAATATAAACCTAAATTACTTATTAAAACCTAAACCTCCCACTACGGAGAGTAGTTGTCCCACTCGAGTGTGTAGTACTCGGGGGATAGGGAACGTGAGCTGTCCCTCCCATCGGACCTTGCATCCGAGGGGAAGTAGTAGTTCTCCCCACGAGGGGAAGGCATGCTCCAAAGGCGCTCCTCCTCCTCAAGTTCCCTGAGGGCTTCCAAGTCCTCAGGAGTTGGGTCCCCATATTCACGGGGTGGGGTGGGGATAGGTTGGTGGTGGAGTGGGCAAGTATTATGGGGGGTGGGGATAGGTTGGTGGTGGTGGTGGGTGGGGGTATTCTGGGGGGTGGGGATAGGTTGGTGGTGGGGGGAGGGGATAGGTTGGTGGTGGGGGGAGGGGATAGCAGCAGCAATTCGGGGGGTGGGGGCCGACACTCTCAGTCGGTCCATTTCATTAATAGCCATGGTATAATCCATGGCCCAGGCCCATTCTTCATCCGTGAAGTCATCATCGACTTCAGGATGAGGAAAGGTTGGTGGTGCCGCAGCAGGAGGAGGAGGGTGATAAATCCAATGTTGTGGAGGAGGAGGAGGAGGAAGAGGAGGTTGTGGAGGAGGAGGAGAGGAGGTGAATGGTAGTCTCCGGGGCCGGCCCCGTCCCCGGACCCGGCGAGCATACTGCCGGACATTAGAAGGTCCGGCAGCTCCTGCTTGAAAACTGCCCATATTATTCATTGTGTTCAGGATGAGGAAAGGATGAGGAAGAGGGAAGAGGTGTGACTGAGATTTGGGAGGAGGGGGGTATTTATAGGTGTGACTGAGATTTGGTGGAGGGGGGGAAACTTTGAAATTCAAACTTTGAAATTTAAACGTTTGGGGGGGGCAAAGTTTGAAATTCAAACTTTGAAGTAGGAGGGAAACTGTTTGAAATTCAAACGGTTTGGAACAGTAACCGTTTGAAATTCAAATTTTTTTTTTAATTTTATTTTTTAATACTAAATAATTTTTTTATTATTTTATTAATTTAATAAACTTTCAGTTTAAATTTTTATTATTATTTTTATATTTAATGAAATATTATTAAGTATTTAATATTCTTATTTAAATAAAAAACAATAATTAACCAATCATTACCAATCATTTATAACCCCAACATAACCCTCCTTCCCACTACACCCTCTTTTTCCATAACCCCAACATAACACCTTTTCTATTACTTTTTAATATTTTAATCCTATAACCCCAACATAACTATCCACCACTACACATACCCTAAGGTCTACGCGGGGCGTCATTGGGGCGTTTTGAATATTTTATTCCGCTATAGCGTCCCGAATACCGCCCCTTTGGGCGTTTTGGGGGTTATAACCCCCCATAACCCCCCTTCCCACTACACCCTCTTTTTTCATAACCTCCATAACCCCCCGTTCTATTACTTTTTAATATTTTAATACACATAACCCCCACCACTACACATACACTAATGTTGCCGTTTCACAAAGGGCAGCCTCTACTCAACATTTACCGAGTAATAAAGCGAACTAAAAGTTAGGCCCATTTCAAAAAAATAAATAAATAAATAAAACTCTTTAATATAAACCCTCTAGTTTTTTTCTAAATTTGACACCATCTATAATAAATTAAAAACTTTATAGTTGACGGAGTCAATAAAAACTTAAAAGTTTATATCTCATGTGAATATGTTGAAACAAAATTTATTATTCTTGTTTAATTTGATGCATAAACTAATTTTCAGAAAAAAAAAAAACAAAAAATAACTACTATATAATTTTTTTTTTAAATAGGGGCCCAAATTTTACGGGGCCCCAAGCCCTAGTTGGAGTTAGCAACACTGTCGAGCCGGGCCTATACAGGGGCGTCATTCTGCCACTACAGTACCACATATGTGTCACGTTAAAAAGTAATAGAATAAAGCCCCTCCCTCGATAGCTATTAGAAAATATAATAATGCCTCTTTAATTTAAAAAAAAAAAAAGAGAAGAGGAAAAATATTTGATTGGTTGGATGAAATAGGAACCCATCAGACCGCCTCATTCACGCTCGTTATTCTATTAACATTTGATAAATGACGCCCCCACCCCCCAATGGGCGTCCAGAAAACAGGGGAGAGAGGCGCCATTGTTGGTGAAAAAGCTGAGATGGAATGTATAATGCCCCCCTTCCATTGTGTAGCCTAATGATCCATGTGAGTTACCTATGTTATATATTTGATCCTAGCTTTTGATAAATTGCAGGTATGATAAGTTTCTATAAAATAACTATTTTATCCTATGACAAACTGTAACATTGTGTATTTTTATAAATTTCTAAAAAAAAATCGTTTTATTATATATCAGAATTTTATTAAATGATTCTAATTTGCCATATTAAAGATTAAATATGATTATTAAATATGTTTAACACCACAATAATTGCAACAAACAATTAAAGTCATTACCATTTTGTAAATGAGTTACGTTATTTTGATATTTCAGAAATGGCAATTTGTAATTTCATAATGGAAATACAAGAATTAGTCAACTATCAGACCATTTCCTTTTTTTCGCTTCTAACACCTTTTCGAATACATTGCACATCTTAAATAACAATTATTATCACCATTGAAGTCAATTGACTGAAACGAAACAGATTGACTACATATAATATATCTATATATATATATACGATAAAAAAACCACGAACAACCCTCCAAAATCTCGACCACTCTTGAACCGCTGACCAAAATTTTGGCAAAACGAAACTACACCTTGTTGCGCTTACGGTTCAAATCGCCGCCAACCAACACAATCCGCCACACTCCGACACCACCTTTTATAAATCCTAAAATCCCTGTGATAAACATTGTTATCTATTGTTGCTCGCAAGCCACGCAATTCATTATTTTTGATCGAAAGGTGTGACAACAACCGTCCCGTTGCTACCCCCAAATACTCTGACGAGCGCTGGCCTACTGGCTTGGACATCATCTCTATGCGAATAAGGTATCGAGGAACTAATCTTGTTTCTATGTTACCACTTAGGCCATCGTAACATTTTTACTACAAATAATATTATGTCCGACGATAGGTACTCATATTAGGAGGAGATGAACACTACATGTATGTATACATATATTAGTTTTAAACATGAAGATAAGTTTCAGCCACCTTTTATATTTAATTATTATTATTATTATTATTATTATTATTATTATTATTATTATTATTATTATTATTATTATTATTATTATTATTATTATTATTATTATTAGTAAACTAAAAGTGCACGTGTGTAATGTATGTGTAAAAGAGAAAAAAAAAATGAAAGTAACATAATATGTCAAATACTTCATGATGAAGTATCCTCCTATTTTTACAAACCGCCTCCTCAATGTCGGTAAACAGAAGTGTATATATATATATATATATATATATATATATATATATATAGGGAGGATATTCTGAAAACCCACTCCAGTTAAAGAAACCCTGAAAACCTCATCTTGACCCTTCAATCATCTTGATCAATGGCTCTAGTTTTTTCATTTTAATTTCGTTTTTTTTAGAAAGATAAGGCACAATAAAGCAAGGGAGGGGTAAAAGGGTCAACAAAAAATATGTAACTAACAAAAAGTTAAAGTAACTGCCATAAAGTACTATCAATTGACATTCAACAATACTTTATACACATTTTTCAAAGTCTTCCTCTCTCTTCTTTTAATTCTTACGTCCTTTTCCTCTCTCTTCTCTTTTACCTTTCAATTCATTTTTTTTTTACTTTTAAATGTTAACAGATTTGTCTGTAACAACTTTTGTTTTACGTTGTAACATATTTTATACATCATTTGTATTTATCTACCTTTAATTTAAAAGTTTATACCTATAAGATGGATAACAGATTTGTCTGTAACAACTTGTGTTACGTTGTAACATATTTTCTGTATCATTTATAAGTAAAATAGTATGTTACAATAATCTGTTACAATTTAATTTACATTCATATTACATTGTCAACATAACAGCTTATGTTACTTGTTACTAGTTTAACTATAACTAGAAAAAATAAATTAATGTAACTATAGATTATGTTATTTACTCAACTGTAACAACTTGTGTTACAATATTTAACTGTAACAACAGAAAAGAAAAAAAAGTGTTATAACAAATTATGTTACTTATTTTATTGTAATAACTTATTGTACAATGTTACAATGTTACAAACGTCAAATGTGTTAATATCATATATATGTAACTACCTTCAAACCACCGTCGTACACCCCGAACCACCTACGCCCACCACTCTAAAAAACATCCGTCGTACACCGCCATATCTAAGCACTTTCATCATACACCACCGCACCCCTAAGCATCGTCGCCATCCACCTTTAATTTTTGAGAGATAGAGAGGTGAGAAATAGAGAGAGAGATGAGAAATTTGGGTGAGTTTGTTTGGTGCAAAATGAAATAGAAGAGAGAGAGAGACTTATGGAATATAAAAGGTAAAAAAAAAGTCCACAAAAGGTGTCATCTCTATCTCTGAAACAATGTCATAATTTTAGAAGTGATGTACCAAAAATGCCCTTAAAGGGATGATTAAGATGAAGGATGTGGACAATTTTGGGCCATGCATTGGGTTTTTAGAGTTTCTTTAACTCAAGGGGGTTTTCTAATTATACTTTCCCTATATATATATATATATATATATATATATATATATATATATATATATATATATATATATATATATATATATATATATATATATAGCAATCTAGTTATTATTAAATCTTGAACTCTCATTATCATAACTAGATAAGCATTATTTTCATGTAAATAAGTTGGTGTTTTTGTTTTGTTTTTTTAGACTTAAATATATTATTGTCGGTTATCATGAGGAGGTTACTCCAATTTTCAATGTCAAACCAAACATTTATATTTGAAATCCTAAGTCTACAATATTTATTTTGATAGTACTCTATAATAATATATTGGCTCTCTTATATATTAAATTTGCATTTTACTTGTTATAAAACCTAGTAAAATTTTATAATGATTATATTTTTTTTCCTTTAATTAATAAAAATGTATTCTTAACTTAAACAGTTTGGAACAAATGCTCTCTAAGCTAACAATTAGTTCTTTGTTGCCGGGCGCTAAATAAACTTCATGAATCATATGGCCTAATTACTGTTCATAAATTTTAATAATATAGGTTCAACTGTAATTCATTGATTCTCTTTGATTTCTTACAAGTTTGTCGTCTCAATCGAGGTGAGTTTACGTAACCATGTTTATGCAATTCTTCATACTTGCAACATTATACTTAAGCAATTCTACATGCATGTCTAGTTGTAAACTTTAATGCCTCATGAATTAGACAACAACAACAGTTTCAACGAGTTTCAACATTACATAATCATTAGCTATGGCCAAGCCGGCGATACTCAATAATAGATCTATTGGATTGACAATCCCACCCGGATACGTGTACCTCCTACATAGGTAGCGTGGGTGATTGTTATCGTTCCAACATATTATTAAGGTGAACCGTGGATGACGGGATGGACCTAAACTAGTCGGAGGTTTGATTATGTCGATTCAACATATTATGTTTATTCATGTAGACTTAAACTTACGATAGACATATGAATTGCTAAACTTTTATACTTAAACTATTTGCTTGACATGGCTTATGTATTCTCACCAACTTCTAGTTGACCCCCCCCCCCCCCCATTTTTACAACTCAACAGGAAATAATGATGCATGAAGACTAGAGTATTTACATGAGAAGGCAAACTGAAGTCTATGCTTGTTTGGTTTTTTTTTTTTTTTTTTTTTGATGTATTAGATTTCCACTTAAAACTCATTATGTATTTCCATTTTTGGATATTTGTACTTTAAATTAATTTCAATTAAAATTTGGTTACCATGCGCTACTGTATACTCATTCTTACGTGACACCTCGATGTTTCCGCCATCGGTTGGGGTGTTACACAAACTACATAAGCTAGTTATGTAATTTAAAAAAACTAATAATGAAAGAAAAGAAATTCAACACCCACCTCCCCAAATGAGTGAAGCGGTTCGGTTTACGGTTCACAGTTTGAAAATTAGGGTTTCATGTTCCGGTTTATGGTTTAAAACCAGTAACCAAAACCAAACATGCCGAAACATTAAGAACATAATAGTTTTTTTTAATCTATATCATTTTAATAAAAATAGTCTTTTCATGTACATTTATACTATGTTTTACGTATTTTTAATTATAACTGAAGGGATAGGGAGCCTAATCCAGAGGGAGGCGGCGTCCCTATCCCCATAAACCGGAATCCGGGCGTCATGTTACCTCCGCAGCGCTGGTGAGGCAGAAAGCAAGCCAGCGCGCAAGGTCGCCAAATGATAAGTAGCATACAACAGTTGATAAGCGCGTGTACCCACGCGCGGAATCTTCCCTTACTACTTTCGGTACGAGGTACAGGAGATCACAAAAGGAAGATTCAGCAACGTTCCTGACAGAGTACGCGCCAATGGCAAGATGACAAGTGGCAAGGCTGGTACAACCACTACTGACAGGAACGGCGACATGACTGTGCCCACGCTTCCACCATGCCGTCGTCAACAGTAACCAGCAGACATCCCTTGCTACTGTCAGACGTCAAATCAAGTGGTAAAGGCAGGGTCAACAACTCTAACCAGTGTAAGGCCGCTGTTCACCAGTCGGAGGCTGCCACGTGTCCGCCTCGAGCAACGAACATGCTGCAGCCGGACGTCATCCACAGTGATCTGCCTTTTCCCGCCATTTTACTGAAGAGCCTGGACTTGGGCCTTGGCTGGGCCCAAGGGAGAATAACTTCTCGTGGGCCTCTCCATTAGGCCCACGAGTTCTCCTATAAATAAGGATAGTCATCTCCTTGAAGGGGGATCTGAAATTACTCATTGTAACCGAACACTAGTCTCTTGTAATACTTGATCATTAATAATATTCCGGCTAGTTACAGTGGACGTAGGCCATTTCCGACCGAACCACTTATATCTTGTGTCGTTACTCATTCAACACACACACACTCGATCATTATTCTCACACGGGTTAAACCTAGAGGTTTATGTAAAGGATTATACCTGACGTTACGTAAGTATAAACCACACGGGGATTAGTGATAATCATCGTGATACTTATTGTTTCTTCAATAACATGTATACATATTATTAATTTAATCGATTTCATGTCATTACTTTTTTTTTTGTTTCAAAAACGTTTCATTACGGTTTGGTGCTAGCCTGCTAGGTAATTAAAAAAACCCAAACTAGTAGCCATTTTGTTTGGTTTGGTTTTACTTTTTCAAAAATCATACTTATAGGTCCGGTCAAAAATTTCGTCAAAACCAACAGAAGAAGGCCACGGGTTATGGCCTTGTTGCGAGTGTTTCTCTACCAAGATTATGGGTTTCTTTTTATTTTTGTATACTTTTATTATCTATATATAGGGTCGAGATCCTGTGCAAAGTGTGTTTTGTGTGAGAAGGGTAAGAAGTGTTTTGGACCATTAGATCATCTTAATCAATGGTTTAGATTTAATGAGTGACATTATTGTAAATAATGTTATAGTTATAATAACTAATTAGGCTACTTAGGGGTATAATGGTAAAACACACCCTACATTTAATTCACATTTAAAGGGTCTAATTAAAAATATGGAAGACCTAATAAATTCAATCTTCCTATTTACGTCCTCCATTTAATTCACATTTAAGTGTCTCTCTCTCTCTCTCTCTCTCTCTCTCTCTCTCTCTCTTTCTCTCTCTTTCTCCTCTCTCTCCCTGCGCCACCTACACAACCGCCATCAACCACCACAAACCACCACCATCAACCGAACCATCATTCGACAGCCACCATCACAAACATAAATAATCGGAGTGTTTTTTTAGAGATGAAGATGAAGACGACATGAGGTGATAATGGATCAGTATGTTTTATGGTGGATTATTTTAAACAACATTCATATTGTTGTGTTTTATGTTCAAAGGATTTTTGTGTGGTTTAGTGTTTTTTGAATTTAAAACACATTTTAAATGTATGTATAGTTGTGTTTTTTAATGTGTTACTGATTGTGTATGATGAAGATAAAACACACTGGATTATGAAGAAGATGATGATAAAACACACGGGACTGTTTAAAACACAAAGTTGAGAATATGGTGATAAAACACACGGGTATGAACGTAAAAACACCTTGTTGATGAAGCAACTTACAAGACTATAATAAAACACTAATGTGCATAAAAAAACCATATTTTTTGCATCAGTAAAACTCCTTATAAAAATAACACAAAAGGTGTGTTATACCTTCAAACCTTATGGTATACCAGTAAAACACCATGTGCTCACATCAGTAAAGCACACCAATATGAATGCTGTTTTGGTCGTATATAATTCAGTAAATGAATGATAATGTGCTGAATGTTAATAAAAACTCTATAAAAATTCGTGGGATGTGAAACAAAATCCCTAAGAATGCTCCTAAATTAAACACGAAATTAATTAGCCATTATCTCCTAAAATAAGATTAGCAATGCAATTTACAATGTTACCCTTCTATATAATAAAATAGGCCGCACTATTATTGGTTCTCATACTTCTCACAAAAAATAGGTTTTGTACATGATCCTAAACATCTCTCTCTCTCTCTCTCTCTATATATATATATATATATATATATATATATATATATATATATATATATATTAATACAAAGACACTTTAACAGTGTCTTTGTTTTAATATATATACTGGCCACTAACTTTTACGTTAACTTTATTTCTGCCACTAACTTTTAGGTTAACTTTATTTTCTTCTAATTTGATCACCAAACTTAAACCAACAAACTTTTAGCTTTTAGGATTTAAAACTTTGGCCACTAATTTTTAGCTTAACTTTATTTTTTTTCAATTTGACCACCTAATATATATATTGGCCACTAACTTTTACGTTAACTTTATTTCTGCCATTAACTTTTAGGTTAACTTTATTTTCTTCTAATTTGACCACCAAACTTAGACGAACAAACTTTTAGCTTTTAGGATTTAAAACTTTGGTCACTAACTTTTAGCTTAACTTTATTTTCTTCCAATTTGACCACCAAACTTTTAGCTTTTGGGATTTCAAACTTTGACCACCAAACTTTTAGCTTTTAGGATTTCAAACTTTGACCACTCAATTTTTTTAAACTTGCATTGCACTTTGGCCAAAATTTTAGCTTTTAGGATTTCAAACTTTGACCACCAAACTTTTAGCTTTTAGCCGCGAGTATTTTTTTGAAGCTCACGCAAGAATAACAGTCACTTAATATTATCTTTTAAGTCCACGAAACCCTCCACGCAACAGGAGCTCCCACAGCGACGCACGATCTTTAACGTCCGACAAACACTCAACGCAACAGAAGCTCTCACCGCGTTTCGCACAACAGCCGCACCCGCGGCGAAGCACGGGCAACTAATACCTAGTTACTTTTAAGTAAATTACTTATTTGATAAATTATTCTATAGTTAATCAAAAGGATAAATATGCATTTTATCCAATAAAAAATACTCAATTTTTTTTTAAACCATAATTGTTATTAAAACAAAATACGAAATACGAAATTTACATCATAATAGAAGGTAGACGGGCAACAAGCTGCGCCGCCACCCCTTTCTGAATTGTGAACCCTAGTCTACCAAAGACAAATCCTTGCCCCCCGGAAATAAACTATTGCTGTGGACGACCCGTTGGACCCTGGTCAAGAAACGAATAGCTTCTGGCGCTAGGGAGCCAAAAGTATCAAAGGCCAAAGGGATAAAGACATGTTGGTTCTCTGCACAAGCTTTAGCATGCTTATCTACTTTCTTCGATTCTGCCTTTCTCGATGCTTGCCCAGCTACAAACCATGTTTCGCTTAACCCAACCAAAGGAGATACCCCTGTGAGGTCCACACAAGCATGTTTCCCCCTCTCCCAACCAAAGACAAGTAGATCTGCTGGTCGCAGGGTGGATCTCCCTTCCGCAGGGTCGGTGAGAAAATTTACAGGGGCCTCCTTTTTGGCAGAAATCTCCGCTCTTCTCATGATGTCCCACAAGACGTCCCTCACCCAGTCATGCCGGTATTTAAACCCAGAGAGCTCTTTGCAATGAATTGCGTGCTCCCCATATTTATCCATGCAAACTTGCTAAAAAAAATAATTATCACATTTTATCCAAATAAGAAACTCTCATAAAATACTAATCATGTTATTGTGATGATCCAAACACATAAGTTGTAACGGAGGAAATCATGAACTTGATCTGTACTCTTGCAAAGGACCAATAACCAATATGGTAAATATGCTATTCAGGTACAACTACACTGCAACTTTTGACCATGGACAATAATGCAATCGTTGAAATCTCTAATGTCTAAAATACCCTTCAAAATTGTCATTTTTGTTTAATTAGCATGTACCGCAACATGGTAAAACGCATGAGTGATCTGCTATTATCAGCAAGCTTTTAAGACGGTAGTAATGATGTGTCTTCAGAAATTTACTTCTAATGTGGTTGAGAAATCTTTGACTTAAGGAATTCTAGATAATCCCCAACTTCTTGTGAATGACATACTTGGTTCCAATGATAAATATGATCAAGTAACCTTACGAAACATTTTCCATATTGCATGTTACATCTTCTAAAAAAGAGTTAGTGAGAGCATCTCCAATGGTTCCCACCGAATGATCCGGTGGGAGTGAACGGACCAACCAAAGAGAGCACCCCCATTGGAGCACGTGGTTTGTTTGGGATGAGTCCGCTCTAGAGGACGGTCTATTAGGTGAAATTGTGGGGGCGCTTTTTTTTTTTAATTGGGTATTGGATATGAATGTATCAAAGGATAATTATTAATATATTGTTCACCAAGGTAGTAACCACCCATTTTGACAAAAATAACTGTTTTTGGAATGATCTAAGCCATTCATTGATGGTGGTTATTTCTAAGGTTCAATCTCAGCCATAATAAATAGGTGGTTAAGTGTAGAATTTAGCAGTTAAGTTTTTACTATAGCAGTGGCCACTCTCCTCCTATATCCTCTCTGCTTCAACCGCGTACACTCTACATTCTTCAACCGCATAAACCTACCCTCTGAAATTTGTGAATCCTCTCTGATCGATTGTTGGGTCTATCTATACAATCCTCCTTCAATCAACAGTCCTGTCATCATCTCCCCAAATAGTCCATTCTCACTCTCAGATATACAAACCTCTACTGTTCCCCCAAAACCTAGAGCGATTCAAAATCCATCAAAAATCGATTGGAGTTTGTGGGGTTTTGACGGGTGGTTCAAGGAACAACCCGTTATAGTATTAAAACGCATAAATTAATCACATTTAATCATGATATTGCTTGGAGTTGGATAACTACGGTTGTTATGGATGCAGGTATGATAAGAGAGCTTAAATGGCGGAAAACGGGCTTTGGAAACGGACCGGAAGGCATGGGAACAAGAAGGAGCAAAACAAAGAAAATATGTATTTTTGGCCCAGACCCACCGTACCCCTACTCCAGGGGCGTTCCCCTACGGTGACTGCATGCACCATTTTCCAACCGTAGTGCAGGGGTGAATGGCCGTAGGAGTTTCACAGACCCACCGTACCCCTACTCCATGGGCGTTCCCTTACGGTGGACCTGATGAGTTTTTGTAACTTATGCATTTAAGAGCACTTTGATGAAGATTTATATCAACCCTTTCATTCCTAAACGTTTCTATCATCTTTGGAGAGAGTTTTTGGCTGCAACTTATCATTGGAGAGCATTGAAAAACATTAGTTTTATGTCTTTGATTCACATGAACAAGATGATGTTTGTTTTGATGAATCACCAAGCTATGTCGGGCTAAACTTTTGGTGATCATTCTAGGTGAAGGTTTCTACTAGACTCTTGTGTGTTTTTTCTCTTATTTCTAGAATAATAATTTGGTAATTCTTGCTTTATTATTATGATGTTTGATCAATTGCTTGTAGCGTGTTAATTAATTTTCCAATTTCTCATTTCAATCATACGTTCTTGGTGTTGCTAACAACCGAGATATCATGGGAAGGATTTGGGTTGGTTATTGATTAACTGGTCATCGGGAAACAACCTCGCGTTAATATAATCCGAGTACTTTGTTCCCTTTTATCATAACAATTGTTTTTACATGAGTTATGTCTATGTAACTCTTTCTAGTTGGAATTTTGCACAAGTGTTTAGAGAAACCGAATCCTTGAATGGTCATTATCTCATAATTTGAAGAAACACTTTTAAGTTTGAATTGATAGTTAGTTGTTATTTTAGTTTAAACCAAACAATCACAAATCATAATCATTTACTTTTTATTCAAGTAGTTTAATTGTAGTTAATCAACAAAGCTAGCATTAACACATTTTCCACAAACTCCCTGTGTTCGATACCTTCTTACTACTATACACTAGTTGTAATTGGGAAATTTAACGTGTACCACGACAATCACGTCAAATTTTGGCGCCGTTGCCGGGGAGTAGTGCGCAATGTGTGTTAAGTTAATAGTTTTGTTTGTTATTTTCGGGTTTACACGGGTTGTGTTTAGTGTGCAGGTACATCAAGTGTATGCATACTAGGGGCTCTCACGAGTCATCACCACTTTTGTTTGATCCGGAGATTGAAAGAACCTTGAGAAAGAACCGAGTTTTAATTCGAAGAAACAAAGTCATTGATTCACCTACTTCACCGTTCACCCCAAGAAACATAATGCAAGACCCTCACATACCAACAACGGGTCAAACGACCTCACCATTCATGCCTACTTCTTCACACATTTCACCCAACACCACATTACCTAACTTGTCCACCAATCCTGAAACACCAAGCCATACCACCCAACCAAGTTCCACCCAAATTGATCCAAACCTTAACTTTAATCCATCATGTACCATTCCACCATTTTCCCATTTTTTTCCAACTACGGGTCAATCATCTTCTACCATTCCCCACCCACAAGGACAAGGTTCAACAATTGTCCACACCACATCTTCTTATCAACCACCTAACCAATCGGGTTTTTACCATTCATCTTTTCAAGGTGGTCTAAATTCAAGATTTCAAAGAGATGTGTATGACGAGGGGTATGACGATGAGGAGCGTAGTGGGTACAATGAAGAGGGTTATTACTATGGAGGACAAGGTGCATATGTGGATTCGCAAGCTCAAACGGGTCAAACAAGTCAACCACTTTTACAATATCAAGACCCGTCAAGACTACCGGTTGGTGTGCAACATGTTAGACCACAAGGATTGCAGTTTCAGCATCCCACACCACTAAATCAAATGCGGCCTCCAAATATGCAAGCTCAACATCAAAGGCCAAATCACCAACAACAACCGATGCATCCGAATCAACATCAACAATTTGCACCACAAGGTGCAATGCAAGGGCAAATGGGTCAACCAAGAGCGCCATTGGGAGCACCTAGAAGACTCCACCGTGATGTTGTACGGGGAATTGAGGCACATTTTCGGCCTATCATCACTAATAATCCATCACCCATAGTGATTCCACAAAATGCAAATGGAAGAACTTTTGAGGTTAGAACAACCGCACTTCAAAGTTTACCAAAATTCAAGGGGCTAGCAATGGAAGAGCCTTATTTCCATTTGGAAACTTATGATTCAATTTGCAACACTATTGGGGGCCAAGGATTTACTCCGGATGATGTCAAGTTGGTACTTTTTCAATTCTCATTGGAAGATAAAGCAAAGAGATGGTTCCACACTTTACCATCCGCATCAATTTACACATGGGCCGACATGCAACAAATCTTTCTAGATGAGTTTTATAGTTCGCAAAAGACTAATGATGCGAGACGAGGCTTGAGGAGTTTCCAACAACAGTCGGGAGAAATGTTCCATGAAGCATTTGAGAGGTTTAACATGATGCTACGAAATTGCCCTCACCATGGTATCCAACTATGGGAATTGCTAAATGCTTTTCATGAAGGTTTGACATCGGAGGATGCACGGGATCTTATGTCCATCACAAATGGTACTTTTGGTACAAACTTTGAACAAGATGATTGGGCATATTTAGAGCAAATGGCGGTGACATCAAAAAGGAAGGCCCAATCTTCAAGAAGGGCAAGACATGTGATTCAAAGACCACAGGTACATGCGGTTGAAGGTAGTAATGTGCAAAATACTAACCAATTGTATAATGTTTGCAGCACTTGCCAAGAGATAGGCCACACGACGGAGGTTTGTGAAGTGGGTGTGCAAGAAACACCAAGTGAAGAAGTGAATGCTATTCAAGGGGGTGGGAGAAACTATGACATGAACTCCAACACTTACCACCCCGGGTTACGAAATCATCCCAACTTCAGATATGGGAATGC
Organism: Ambrosia trifida; assembly: GCA_028751855.1. Classification (NCBI taxonomy): domain Eukaryota; kingdom Viridiplantae; phylum Streptophyta; class Magnoliopsida; order Asterales; family Asteraceae; genus Ambrosia; species Ambrosia trifida. Next base: position 191,368,628 of record CM054122.1, on the reverse strand, counting down.
TTCTAATCAAGCTAACCCGAATTTTCAAGCTGCTCAAGGTAACTTTGTGCCTCGTCAACAATACAACCAAGGGAATTATAGAGGCGGATACAATAGTGGCTATCAAGGGCAAGCTCAAACTGGACAACGAAATTCGGGTCATGATTCGTCAAGTGGAAATGAGGTCATGGAGATGCTTAAAGCTATGCAACAAGATATGCAAAGGCGGAACCAACTTGATGAAGCACGAATACAAAAGGATGAAGTTCGTGATAAAAGCATTCAAGCATTAACAACTCAAATGGGTCAATTGGCAACCGATGTGGCGGAGTTGAAGAAAGGTAAAGGCAAACTTCCTAGCGATACGCAGGTAAATCCGTCACATGGCTCGTCACGAGGTAATAATGTTAATGTTAATCATGTAAGTGTTTTGAGAAGTGGGAAAGAATTTAAGGCAGACTTGTCACCAAGTTTTGTCGAGGGGGTGGTTGAAGATGTCACGGGTGAGGAAAGTGACAATGATGAAAGTACACCGGTTTTACAAAAAGAAATAAATGTTAAAAAATCGGAAGTGAGTGAGAGTGAGAAAGTTGAAAATGAGCCGAATCAAGTCCCATTTCCATCGGCTCTACTTGACCCGGGCAAGAAAAACTTTATTGCATCAAGAGGTCCCCAAAAAGAAGAGATGTGAGACATGTTTAAACAAGTAAAAATAAATCTTCCTTTACTTGATGCAATAAAACAAGTACCCGCATATGCAAAATTTTTGAAAGAACTATGTACACAAAAGAGGCAACAAAAGAAAAAGATGCCTAAGCGGGTAAATGTCACGGGTCAAGTGAGTGCAGTTTTGAACGGGGAGCTTCCTCCTAAGCTCCAAGATCCGGGCACGCCATTAATAAACATTCAAGTTGGAAATTTTCAAATGGCAAAGGCGTTGCTAGATCTTGGAGCCGGGGTGAGTATTTTACCGGGTGGGTTGTATGATCAATATGACTTTGGTCCATTAGCTAGGGTGGAGACAACGGTTGTTTTAGCCGATTTGTCTCATAAGTTACCCCGGGGAATGGTTCAAAATGTCATTGTAAAAATTGATGAATTTTATTACCCGGTTGATTTTTTGGTATTGGACTACTCATCCGCCGAGTCAAAACAACAACAAAATGTCATATTGGGTCGACCGTTTTTGAATACCGCACATGCGGTAATTGATTGTAGATTTGGCACGGTTGACATGACATTTGGAAACCGGAAAATGCGTTTAAATGTTTTTACTAACAATACTAATGATTCCGGTGTTGAAGAATGTTTTATGGCAGATGTTATTGAAGGATGCAACCCAAGTGAGTATGAACAAGATGGAATGGAACTGTGTGCTTGTAATTTTTCTGAACAGGTACATGCTTTGGATTTGGAGATTGAGGAAGAGACGCAAGATGTGCTAGCCTTGAAGGAGGGCCGACCACCATGGTCCCACCAGTTTGATAGTTTGCCAGTGGAGATTGATTCGGGCACCAAACCTTCATTAGAAGTGCCACCGAAGTTGGAGCTGAAGGACTTGCCAAGCCATTTGAAGTATGCTTTTCTAGGGGATAATGACACCTTACCGGTCATTATTGCCTCTAATTTGGAGATGGCTCAAGAGCAAGCTTTGTTGGAAGTGTTGAAGGAGAATAAAGAAGCTATTGGGTGGACGATTGCCGATCTTAAAGGAATTAGTCCATCCATTGTTATGCACAAGATCATTACCACCGAGGATGCAAAGCCCACGAGAGAAGCGCAAAGAAGGTTGAACCCGAACCTTAGGGAAGTGGTAAAGAAAGAGGTAATTAAGTGGTTGGATGCGGGAATTATTTATCCCATTTCGGATAGTGCTTGGGTAAGTCCTACTCAAGTGGTCCCTAAGAAGTCCGGCATTCAAGTAATTAAAGACGACAGTGGTGACCAAATTGCTACCCGACCCGTCACCGGGTGGCGGGTGTGCATTGATTACCGAAAGTTGAATGCCGCCACTTCCAAGGACCATTTCCCACTCCCATTTATTGACCAAATTATTGAAAAACTTTCGGGTCAAAAATACTACTGTTTTTTAGATGGGTATTCGGGGTATAACCAAATAGCAATTCACCCGGATGACCAACACAAGACCACCTTCACTTGTCCTTATGGTACTTTTGCCTTTAGGCGGATGCCATTTGGATTGTGTAACGCTCCGGCAACTTTTCAACGATGTATGATGAGTATTTTCTCGGACATGGTTGGAGAGTCGCTTGAAGTGTTTATGGATGATTTCTCAATATTTGGCACTAGTTTTGAATCTTGTCTCAACGAGTTACAAAGAGTTTTAAAAAGATGTGTTGAGAAAAATTTAGTGCTTAGTTGGGAGAAAAGCCATTTCATGGTGCAAGAGGGAATTGTGTTGGGTCATGTGATTTCAGAGAGAGGTATAGAGGTGGATAAGGCAAAAATCCGGGTTATTTCATCATTGCCACCACCAAAGAATGTGAAAGGGGTAAGGTCATTTTTAGGACATGCGGGCTTTTATAGACGGTTTATTAAAGGTTTTAGTGTCATTACCAAACCTTTATGTAATTTGCTTTTGAAAGATGTTCCATTTGATTTTACTAATGAATGTTTGCAAGCTTTCACTGTTTTGAAGGAACACTTGGTCAAGGCTCCTATTTTGCAACCACCGGATTGGTCGAAGCCATTCGAGATAATGTGTGATGCAAGTGACACTACAATTGGAGCAGTTTTGGGCCAACGAGTTGACAAGAAGCCGGTGGTAATTTACTATGCGAGCAAAACTTTGTCCGAAGCGCAACTGAATTACACTACAACCGAAAAAGAACTATTAGCGGTGGTGTATGCTTTGGACAAGTTTCGTTCGTATATTTGGGGGAGCAAGGTGGTGGTATATTCGGACCATAGTGCGGTTCGATATTTGATGGAGAAGAAAGACGCCAAACCAAGATTGATTAGATGGGTTTTGTTGCTCCAAGAGTTTGATTTGGAGATTCGGGATAAAAAAGGAAGCGAAAATGTTGTAGCGGATCACTTGTCTCGAATTCCGACGGAAGGGAGTGACGATATGACTGAAATAAATGAAAGATTTCCGGATGAACAACTTTTAGCCGTATCAACCCAAGCCGCACCGTGGTATGCTCATTATGTTAATTATTTGGCCACAGGTGCTATTCCGGATCATTGGACCAAGAAGCGAAGACAACAATTTATGGTCCAAGTAAAGCAATACATTTGGGATGAACCGGATCTCTTCAAAATTGGGCCCGACCAAGTGATTCGAAGATGTGTCCCCGAGGCGGAGGTTAAAGATATTTTGACACATGCTCATTCTTCCGCGTGTGGTGGGCATAAAACTGGCTACCGGGTGCTTTCATGTGGGTTTTATTGGCCTACAATTTTTAAGGATGCTTGCCAGTTCGCCCGAAATTGCTTAAATTGTCAAAGGTTGGGGAGCATATCAAAAAGGGATGAGATGCCAATGCAACCGATTTTGGTTGTAGAAATATTTGATGTTTGGGGCATCGACTTTATGGGGCCGTTTCCTAATTCAAACGGGTTTTTGTATATTTTAGTGGCGGTGGATTATGTCTCAAAGTGGATTGAAGCAGTTGCTACAAGGACAAATGACCACTCGGTTGTTTGTAAATTTGTTCAATCCAATATTTTTGCCTGGTTTGGTGTGCCTAGAGTGATTATAAGCGATGGTGGTTCACATTTCAAAAATTTTAATTTTGGGAAGCTATTGAAGAGATATGGTGTGAACCACCGGATTGCTACACCGTACCATCCACAAACAAGTGGACAAGTTGAAGTGTCCAACCGTCAAATAAAGGAGATTCTAATGAAGACGGTAAGAGTTGATAGAAAGGATTGGTTGGGGAAATTGGATGATGCTTTGTGGGCATACCGAACGGCCTACAAAACTCCCATTGGTACAACGCCTTATCGGATGGTATATGGAAAGGGTTGTCATTTGCCAATGGAGTTAACGCATCGAGCGCATTGGGCAGTAACGACGGTGAATGCGGATTATAATGAGGCGGGCAAAACGAGGAAATTACAACTGAGTGAGATTGAGGAAATTAGAGATGAGGCATATGAATGTGCATCGGCTTATAAAGATAAACTCAAGAAAGTGCATGATGCCAAGTTGAGAAAGAAAACCTTTGAAGTGGGTCAAAAGGTTTGGTTGTACAACTCAAGACTCAAGATGTTCGCGGGGAAGTTGAAAAGCAAATGGATGGGTCCTTATATAGTTTGCCGGGTTGGTGAGTATGGTGATGTTGAAATTTTGGATGAGAATACTGGTAAGCAACAAACGGTAAACGGACACCGCTTGAAACCGTATTTGGAGGGCAACGATATCAACTACTTGGAGATGGATAAATCGGGCTACATTCTAAGCCCGGTTGAGGAGACGTGATCAAGAGGCCCAGGTTTGGTAGTGTAAATAGTTAGATTTTTTTTATTTTTATTTTTTGTTTTATTGCATAAATTCTTCTTTGATCGAAATCCGTGTTTGAAACAAGTGTGGGGACGTACCGGTAACGAAACGGTTCTAGCACTGTGTTGAGGACAACACGGGATTTTCGAGGGGGTAGGGTAATTTTCATGTTTTGTAAATTACTAATTTAAAAAAAAAAAAAAATTTAGCCCAGGTCCACCGTAACCCTACGGCCCGGCCGTAGGGGAACGGTCAAGATTGGAAACCCAACGGCTGTTTGCCCCTGGCCTACGGCTTAAAAAATGGTTCAATAAGCCACCGTACCCCTACTCTAGGGGCGTTCCCATACGGTGGGGGCTGGGAATTTTGGACGGTTACTAAAAAAAAAAAAAAAAAATATATATATATATATATATAATTTTTTTTTAAAGCCTATGACCGATGGTTTTGTCTTTTTTTTTCACACATTCTTCTTCTTCTTCTTACCTTTAACTCTCAAGAACACCCATCCCTTTTCAACCTTCAATCACCCATAAATCTTACAATTCTTAACCAAATCACATGATTTTTGGGTCTAACTTGGCTTAAATTTCATAAGGATTTCGATTTTAGGGAGAAACTTGAAAGAAAAACACTTGTTGGGGCCGAATCTGGAACCCTAGATTTCGAAATTTTTGGGGCTTTTTCAAGTTTTCGTTTTTCTTGCATATTAGCATCATCTACACAAAGGTATGTGTTTTCTTTTACTAATCTTGATGCTACATTGTGAAAGTAGAGGTTCTTGTTCTTGCTTGTTCATACCCACTTGCTTGTTAGTTAACATAGTATGTTAATGTTGATATTGTTGAGTAATAATATGGTAGTAGAAGTAATTTTGAGATGTATTTTGTGAACTTTTGGTAATGTTAAGATTGTAGAGGCGTCATGCCTAATTTTCGTTAAACCAAAGATGATTTTCGTTCACAAATATCTACTACCATAGTAACAAGCAAGTGTGGGGATATTTTGGTTGTTTTTACTGATTTATTTTGTTTTGTTTTGTGTTTGTTGTTGTACATTGTATAGGAAATGGCACGTACGGGAGAAGCCGCGGGGTCAAGTTCGTCTGCTGCAAGGGCTAAGGGAAAGCAACCGGCTCAGCAGTACAAAAGAAGAAAGTATGTTCCTCAAAACAATGGATCTGATGAGGAGATGGAACAAGCACCTCAAGTTCCGGAGGCTCCAAGGCTAGACCCGGCTGATAAGCCGGAATGGAAGTCGGGACCATTGAGCGATAAACCAAGGATTTGGCAACCCACTCTATTTCATGACCAGATTAAGAAGTTGCAAGATAGAGGAGGGGCCTTCATCTATGAAAGGGAGGTGAGCCGAAAAGATTTTGAGTGTTTTGGTGTGTTTGACAGGTTTAAGGCACTAGGATGGGAAGCTGCGCTCCACTGCTATGATGGAGAAGAAAAGCAGGTATTTTTGGATGAGATAGAAGAATGGATGGCTACTTTACGCTGTCCGAGATACGATTCAGCATCCAAAATGAAGTTAATTGGTGAGGTGAATGGAGTAGAAGTGGAGATGTCTTACGAGACATTACGGAGGCTCGCTAAGTTCGACAGTTTACCGGCGAAAGAGTATAAGAACCCGCATATCAATGACTTGCTGATCAGTCCAGAAAAGCATCCACGGTGGATGCTTATGTTGGACGCTTTGTTCTTGCCGGGTACTTATACTGGTACTTTATATCGACGAAATTTGAAGATAGAGCCTAGATTGTTGCTGAATTTTCTCATCTTGAATGTGCTACCGAGACGTGCTGACAAGGCAGAAGTTCGTTTTCCCGAGGTCCCCATTTTATATGCTTTGACGCATGGAGGCCCGAAATTCTCTTTCCGGTATTTGGTTTTGAATCACGTGTGGATGTGTAGAAATTCGAAGGAAAGGACAATTATTCCATATTGTCGAATAATCACTGGGCTATTGAAACAACAAGGTGCAATCACTGAAGAGGATCAAGGAAGGAAACGAAAGAAATTCAAGCCGGTTGATTTAGCCATAATGGGGTCTGGTTGGGAGTACTCTGAATCTGAAAGGTACCACAAATTGAAGAGTGGTGGTCAAAAATGGAGGGTGTTAAAGAAGGATGCGCGGGCACTTTTGCCCGGCGAGGAGGATGAACCTGAGAGTGGGGATGAAAGACCACCAAGTGATGATGAGGATGAGGAAGATAACCCATTTGAAGGACAGTTGAATGTTGGACAGGGGAGTTCTAGTGGAGCTCGTGGTGGAAGTTTCTATGATTTTTCTACGAGGGAGTATGCGGATGGATGGGCTTTTGCGGGGTCAATGCAGTCTGTTATTGAGAATCAGCGGCCGCCTACCTCAATATTTGAGACGTGGTCGGGATCAGAGCGCACATTATTCGACCACCAAACTATGATGAGCGCATCTATGGAGAGATCTATGAGGCAAGGGTTTGAGCGGCAAGAGATGTGGAATAGGGCACATGCCTATTCTCAAGAGGTGGAAATCAATCAGAGGTATATTGATGACCAGAACAGGCGGATGCATGATGATTGGCACGCGGAAAGACCTGTAGTTGCAAATCCACAACCGGTGGATTACGGGTCTTTACCACCATACGATGGGAGCGTATCATATCCGACGCCACCACTTCATCATTCCCAATGGGTCGACCCGCAACAACAACAGCCACAAGCATCAGAACAAGGTGGAAGCGGCAGTGGCGCATTTGGGTTTGGTGAGTGGAATGATCTGATGACCTCTGTGTTCGGGCCACCTCAACCCCGCTACTATTGACCAGGTCGTTTTTTTTTCCTTTGTAAATAGTGTATATTTTGCTTTGTTTTGATTTCTTTATGTTTCGGGATTGGGTGGTAGGTTGGTTGATGAATTGATGATTAAGGGCTTGGGTTGTGATAGAAGGTGGTGCATCATTTTGTTTTTTTATTAAAAAAAAGAAAAAAGAAAAAAAAAGAAGTTTGTGGTTGAGTCGTGAAGCTTTGATAGCATATTGTCAAAAGTGGATGCGATTCTTTTCTCCTAAAACCGTACATTGGGGACAATGTATCCCAAGTGTGGGGATGGGGGAAAATTTGTAAATTTTTGAGGTTTTTAAAAAAAATTTTAGTCAAGCGTAAACATTTTGGAAATTGGAACACCTTGAATCAACCTCAATAGACACACCGGCAACCCTTAACACCCATTTTATTCTTGGTGAGAGTTTAAGCCACACTTGTAGATAAATAATACGTTTCTTTCTTTGAGAGAGTGGCAACGGGTGGGGGGTGCACTAGAACTTGTGCTTGAATGCGACTTGAATTTTTGAGTGAACATAAGTGTAGAGATGATAAGGGCACTAGGAAGCTAGGTAGCCTTGTTAGTTTGAGTGAGAGTGTGGGAATTGGGGGGTTGGACCTCATGCATTATATATATGAGCTTGGTAGCGAGAGGGGCGGGGGTTTGGACATTTAGTTGCCCAATTTTGAGCCTAAAAGCCTATCGATTGTTAACCCTTTAGCTAGTTCCCTAAATAAATACCAAACTTGACCCGGTCTTGTGTGTCTAAATAAAGTGTTAGTGTGTTATGTTAGTATTATAAGTTGAAGTTTTAGTTGAGTGTGTTCGTACGTGTATGTATTAGTATTGCTTGATGTATTGAAAAAAAAAAAATTGAGAAAAATGATGAAAAAGAAAAAAAAGCAAAAGAAAAAACAAAAAGGAAAAGAAATGAAAAAAAAAAAAAGAAAAAAGAAAAAATATGAAAAAAATATATGATATCTTTTATATTTGTTCGTATTAGTGTGTTTGTGTGTGTTAGTCGTGTGTGTGTGTCATTGTGTAATAAAAGACCGGGTAAAGTTTTGCGCTACTAAAAATATACCCCATTCCCTACCTTTACACTTAGCCACGTTACAACCTGACAAGCCCCTTTGATTTGCACTTATGTTTAGCATGTAAGAGGAGGGTTGATTCAAGTACAAGCTTATGGTTGCGCACTCATTCGTTTGCCTTTTTGTGTGTCTAGCTCATCTATGCTAGAGCTTACTTGTAGCCGAGAGGAGAGATATTGTGAGGGGTGTGTCGATTTGGGTGTTGAGGATAGGTTAATACAAGGACTAGGTGTGATACTTGACTTTAAAATGTTTGTTTTTTTTTTTTAGAAATAGAGTTTTGGTGGATTGCTTGGGACAAGCAATGGTTAAGTGTGGGGATGTGACGGGTGGTTCAAGGAACAACCCGTTATAGTATTAAAACGCATAAATTAATCACATTTAATCATGATATTGCTTGGAGTTGGATAACTACGGTTGTTATGGATGCAGGTATGATAAGAGAGCTTAAATGGCGGAAAACGGGCTTTGGAAACGGACCGGAAGGCATGGGAACAAGAAGGAGCAAAACAAAGAAAATATGTATTTTTGGCCCAGACCCACCGTACCCCTACTCCAGGGGCGTTCCCCTACGGTGGCTGCATGCACCATTTTCCAACCGTAGTGCAGGGGTGAATGGCCGTAGGAGTTTCACAGACCCACCGTACCCCTACTCCATGGGCGTTCCCTTACGGTGGACCTGATGAGTTTTTGTAACTTATGCATTTAAGAGCACTTTGATGAAGATTTATATCAACCCTTTCATTCCTAAACGTTTCTATCATCTTTGGAGAGAGTTTTTGGCTGCAACTTATCATTGGAGAGCATTGAAAAACATTAGTTTTATGTCTTTGATTCACATGAACAAGATGATGTTTGTTTTGATGAATCACCAAGCTATGTCGGGCTAAACTTTTGGTGATCATTCTAGGTGAAGGTTTCTACTAGACTCTTGTGTGTTTTTTCTCTTATTTCTAGAATAATAATTTGGTAATTCTTGCTTTATTATTATGATGTTTGATCAATTGCTTGTAGCGTGTTAATTAATTTTCCAATTTCTCATTTCAATCATACGTTCTTGGTGTTGCTAACAACCGAGATATCATGGGAAGGATTTGGGTTGGTTATTGATTAACTGGTCATCGGGAAACAACCTCGCGTTAATATAATCCGAGTACTTTGTTCCCTTTTATCACAACAATTGTTTTTACATGAGTTATGTCTATGTAACTCTTTCTAGTTGGAATTTTGCACAAGTGTTTAGAGAAACCGAATCCTTGAATGGTCATTATCTCATAATTTGAAGAAACACTTTTAAGTTTGAATTGATAATTAGTTGTTATTTTAGTTTAAACCAAACAATCACAAATCATAATCATTTACTTTTTATTCAAGTAGTTTAATTGTAGTTAATCAACAAAGCTAGCATTAACACATTTTCCACAAACTCCCTGTGTTCGATACCTTCTTACTACTATACACTAGTTGTAATTGGGAAATTTAACGTGTACCACGACAATCACGTCAGGTTTCGTCAAAGGAGTTACCGACGATACTTTCCAATTATCCTCAGGTAAACTAAAACCACCTTCATCATCAAAAATTAGGGTTTTTCTTTGTGATTTAAAATAAAGTAACATTATATTGTGAAATTAATATTGAGAATTTGAATACTGTTAGTTTGATGAGACCTGTAATGTTTTTAAGAATGTTCACATGTTTCTAGGAGATATTAATGTGAGTGATTAAACAACTTATAAATTTGGTGAAAATAATGGTTCAGGACCTATGATTATGTACATTTAGTTCATGAATATCTCAAACACAATGCTGAAAACTTTCTTAAATCTTAATTATTATTATATTGTTCACCACATATGTAACCACCCATTTTGCATGTTGTAACCGTTTTTCAGATGATCTCAGCTGTCCAAATCAGGTGGTTATTTGTGAGAAGTAATCTGGACCGCAATAATTTGTCGGTTATCCTCTAGATTTGGCGGTTATGTTTTTCTTGTGGCAGTTTTTTTTTAACTCAAGTGGTTATCTATTTTCCTAAATTATAGCCCCACTAGCTGTCCATGTTCTCCTACAAAAACTGGTAGCTTACGCCTATAGCGCCTAAGCCCTAAAGTTATTGATATAAACCCCCTTCCACCTCCCCTATCGATCACCATCCTGCTTCTTCTCCCAATTACTTCCCCATGTTTCAATCATCACCGCAACACTCAGGTTCGTATTCATATTTTCGTCATTGAATCTAACCGTTTACCATTCAACTTTTTATTCTTCAATCCCTTTTCTCATTACTATCCTTCATCTTGAATCTCAACCATCAAATTCGAACGTCTTCTAAATTTTAAATTTTCTCAATCACAGATTATTCTAATTTAGAGGTGTTTTATAGACTACATCCGATTTTTGTTGAATTCAGACTACATTAATGGCGGTAAAAGTGCTTGAAACTGTAAGTTAATTTAAAGGTTGTTGACTTTTTGTGGTCAAAATTACATGTTTTCATATGGATCCTATTATAAATCTTATTAATATTTTGTTCTATAGGTAGCATTTGTTTTTGGAGGCCATGTTTCACATGACGGTGATTGGCCTTCAACTGACCAACATCTCAATATCACTGTAAGTTCAATAAAATCTCAGCATCTCTTTGTCCCGATATATCAACATGCTAATCGATCCAATAATTTTAGTTTTGTTTCTGATCGTGATATTTATGGTGAATCGAAATTGATAATTAATAATCGTTCTTTATCAGAATGGAGAGAAGCATCCATTTGGTTTACAACCAATTAAATTAGAAAAAAAAAAATAGGGTTGGTGTTTTTTAATGTGAAGTGAGCCGCTGGCCTTACCAATAATTGATTCCATTTGCCACATCACTCAACTGTCAGTGCTTCTTTCCCTATCAATTTGTGTTCCATCTCAATTTTAAGAATAATTTTGTGACAATCACTGCTTCATTGTAAATCATCAGAAAAGTTTATGCAAATGGATTGCAGGCACTAAGCAATATCGCAACAAATCGTCTTTACAAAGATCAGTAATCGAAAGTTAATTTTTTTTCTTTCTAATATGCAATAATTAGACAAGGTGTTTATTTCTTAAACCTTCATTTGTCTGCCCTTGCTAAATCAATCATCAGACCTAATGCTTCCTTACTGATATTTAGTGATGATGGAAAGTATATTACAAACAGTCCCTCACATTTTGGTTCTGAGGCTCAAAAAAGTATAAAAAAACTATTTTCTAAACATTAAGGTGTCATTTAATTTACAATTAAAAACTATGGTTTGTTTTCTGTTTGATTATATAATCATATAACTAGACCTACTTTTTAGGCTATTTTTGCTGCTTCACATGTTGGTAAAATCATTTTTAATTTGACACTGATTATCTGTTAACATATAGGGATCAATGTGACAATGCATTATAAGTATAACGGGCAAACGGGTCAGGTCAGGTCGGGTTGGGTCGTGGGTCAAAACGGGTCAATTTATAAGCCTGAAAGCCTTGCCATCTTCAAAATCAGTACAACCAACGGAAAAAACGCTAACATTTCATGAGCTATCCTAACTATAAGTCATATAAATTGTTAACAAAAGGGAGATTAAATATTCTTTGAGCAGCAAAGTCACTTATTGAGAATCACAACTGACATTAATAGGATCACTTGAATTTCTTAATATGTGGAGAGTCATGTTGCACTATATTGTTTTGCTGAGGGTGTATTAGCTTGGATGTTATGATTACAGTTAAACGTTAACCAATTGTTTTATGGTTAAACAATTTTGAACACGAGGTTCTTTAAGTTGATGCAGAAACTCAGCATAAAGAGCTAGCGGCTGTAACAAACTAACAATGGTGGATAATCCTATAAAACCAGAGCATGGAAGTACTAGGTGGAATGCAAAGGTGATTTTCTTAAGTATGTAAGTGTAAAAAAAAATTTTGAACGGCAAAGAACTTTTATACCTCTCCCAATATGTACAAATGTATCATACAAGTAAGACACTAGCACAATACATCAAGACCACGACTCCCCCAAGTCATATAGACTATTACACCGAATCTATCTAGCTCTCGATCTCAAACTGAGCCCACTTATCCCATTCCAAATTATTCTTTCTCGCCCTGTTCTTGTACCATAAAAAGGCTACGTTTTGTATGTTACAGAAGGTTTCGTCGATTGCCACACGATCGCAGATTGAATGCACCCAACCAAAAGATGATCCGCGTCTTCATCTTGCTGCCCGCAAAACCTGCACAAAGCCGGCCGGTGCAACACATTTTTCCTCTGCAGCCCAGAAAGTGTTGGCAAGCGATTCTGGTCAGCCCTCCAAATAAATATGTTTACTTTTTTTGGCGCCCACTTATTCTACTCAATCGGTTTATAGGGGACCAAAGTAAGCGACAAAAGAGACCTGCACGATTGAACCGAAAACTTTCCAGCAGCTTCAGTAGGCCATCGCCATTTGTCCTTGGTTGAAACGAGCGCCAATTTGCTGATGATTTCATTCAGCCCTGGCAAGTATGTAAGTGTAAAATACTTGGCCAACTTGAGCCACTTAGGAAAAAGAGTTGAGAATTAAAAATTTCTTGACATTTTCAGTTTCGGGAGTGTGTTACTATGTATTTGTTTTAATTTTTTTTTGGAATTAAATTCCATGTTTAGTTGTCAACTGATGTTTTGTGATAGCGACTTTTGCAGGAAAAGTTTCAGTGAACTCCTTTAGAAACACTGCTTACCCCAGGAACTCAAAACTGTGTAGGCTATAAAGGCATATGCTCTTGGTGAAAAGACATGTTAATGTTTTGTATATATGGCCGCATCATCTTTTGTATATCTTGCTGCGATAAGAGTACAACTTTCATTTCATTGTTAAAAGGGAGTCAAATTTTAAGGTAATTATTTATATTGAAAGGTCATTGCTAAAAGGTAGTTAGATTGTAAAATAACGGGGCCATACAATTTTTAGTGTGTGTCGGCATTGTACCAATATCACTCCTAACCCCCGCCTATGGGTCTGTCACCACCATGAACCTACCCATCACCTTTTTTTATGCTAGCTCGAACCATTCATCGGGTTATCGTTCATTGTATATTGCAAGGCAATTCATCAATAACCAAAGCACCCAAGTCGAATGACTGAAGGTGGCAAAATTGCTTTAAGCATATAGATCGCTTGCCTTTAGAGTTACACTAATCGGAAGCCGGTTTATGATTTTTTAAGCAAAATTACTTCAGTCACTAACTGATTTATGAATTTTTAAGTAAAGGATGGACATAGATAAACATATTCATGGGCACCACATGGAGGTAGTTGCTGTAAAAAAATTCAATGGATAGTTTCTTAAAAAAACTTTTGGTATAGTGACTGAAGCATATCCGTAGCTGCAAGTAATATGCCTTGAACATCTTCAAATGCTCGGATGGTTTTGGCGTGGGCCATAATGGAGAGAGCTTAGCTAAAGGATCTTTTTACAAGATTCAAGAATGTGTTTGAAATTTAAATGGCCCGCAAAATTAACCTAATTTGATGAAAAACTCAAATCCTAGAAATATTTAGGCCATGTATAGAATACTTACGCATTTTGGACAAGTATGGTATCACAAGTCCAATTACTCAAACCGTCCATCTGCATCAAAACCGTATATATTACTACTACTATACTATTATTGTTGTTATAGAGTTATTAAAAGTTAGTTAGAGTATTAAATATAAAGTCAGATTCGAGGTGAGTAAAAGATATGGTTTTAGGTAGTAGGTATTACAATGGGTAATTCTTAATCACATAGAGTATACTGGATACGCACAGTTATCCCTCGAAGCCAATGAATAGTGAATAACAAGTATCCTTAGGGTATAAGATTTGAATATTGGATATGAAAAACGATTTGATAATCAAATATTGAGATTACCCATAGGCTGCCTTAGCCCATTAATTAATCTAATGTATTCATCTTTTACTCAAGACTATATCAACATTAATAATGAATCATGTATGCGTCAGCTACATAACTAAATTTGAGATATCATATACATGAATTAATAAACTTTCACGCTTTCTAATCTTCGTTCGAAAACCCGTCCCAACGGACGGGTATCTCACTAGTTGCAAATAGTTTTTGGAAAACTCAGGTCAGGTTTTAGTTATGTTGTCTCATAAACACACTGGGTAAAAAGTATATTTATTTATTTGCAACTTATATGCATTTTGACCGGCCAAGAAAATGCTAAACAATATGAGAATTAGAACAACACACAGCAACAAGGAATTCCGGATCACTGGGTAGGTCACCAAGTATAGCCGATTTGGCCGAGTGCTCCCCGAGTACTCGCTCCAGGGTAGGTCACCAAGTATAGATGAGTTGGCCGAGTACTCCCCGCCTAAGCCGATTTGACCCCCCGAGTACTCCCCCGATTAGGTCGAGTAATCGCTCCAGGGTAGTTCGCCGAGTACAAGCCCAAACCGAGTTTTGCAACACTGTTAGGACGAGTGAAAAGCCGTGCAATAAAAAATTGTAAGTTTTTATCTTTTGATTGTATATATTATGTACCACCTCCGATTGTGTTTCAACTTACATGTTTTGTTTATTTTAAGGGTTAAAAGACAATGGTACATATAATGACCAGGATGTAAAACTTACACTGCTTGATTATGTACCAAACACCTTAAGATTATGGTAACTTACTCTGTTTAGTGCTTACTGCTTACATACCATGGATTGATGTTGGTAAACCGAAGAAGCCAATCTATTTGAATGTGAGTTGTATCTTAATTTTATTTATTTCATTTTCACTCTTTATATGTTTTTTAGACAGAACCCTCTAAACAATGTTATTATTTTCCAATGGCACATATAGCCATATAGGTTTAGTTCAACACTTTCATTTTCAAAACTTAGACAGTAACCTACCCATCATTTTTTCACCTGTATGGAAATTGGGTAATTACATTAAATATGTAACAAAAGCTATTACCATATTGGTAGTGGATTGCAAGCTTACCATCAGAACTTACACTTGAAAGTTTATAATTTTGACCTTAAAAAGTCAAATCTGAAATATTTTTATTTTTGCCAATGCAAATATAGTGTTGCATATGCACCGTAAAAGCCTGCATAATCATTACATTTCTGATTTTCGTTTTACATGGTTAATATAGTTTCCATACCCATCTTTTGCATGTCCCACCTATGTTTACCAAGTTGCATGCATATGTATTTCAGGTACAAATCATGAACTCAAAGGCCGAATGTGATTAAGGTTTGTGGCATAAAGGATCGAACGCCTGTCTTTGGATCAAAAAGAGGGTGAAAAGATGCAATGTAATTAGGGCGAAGCGGGTCGAACGCCAATGTCTTAGGTGAACGAAAGACATAATGTAAAGTTTGATACAACTTAATTTGTACTCTTTTTTCTTCAAAAGAAAATATTACATGTTTGCCTTTTTTTATATTTATTGAGTTGATTGCTCTATAGGCATAAACCAGACTCGCATGACTCTTTCTCTTGGATTTGTTCTTATCGTTTACTTATCCTACCGCTCAACTGACGCATTTATAAACTATATGGAGATTGGTATGCCCATTTCTCTGCAGCATCCTTCTAAACTTCTGGAATGTTTTATTCTTGTATTTGTTTTAAGATTTGGTTTAATATAGTTGGATTGGTGGCATTATTATAACTCTGTGTGCCCGATTTAAGCCATTATACTTTGGTGTCATAGGCGCAAATGAGATAGAGGTCACTCTCTGGGTAGAAAAAGCAGAAGTAATCAAGACAGAAAATATCATTAGCCAGATTTTCGTCATCACTGCAGCAATTGTGACCGAGTTCAACAGACTACAACTCGAGTCAACAATTTCGTCTACTGTTTTCTTCAATCCGTCAACCCTAGAACTTCAACCAGTCACGCACAGGTACAGTTCACTTTATTCAATATTTTTTTCCTTCCAACTGATATACTGAAAGATATGCTACTGCAGGCTTAAACAGATGCCACCACTTGCTGCCTGTCAAATGCCCCTGAACCACATCACCATTGTCGAGTTAAAGGACAAAATAAAAAACAAAGTTATGGTAAATCCATAATACCTAGATCTCTTATTAGTATGCTTTTGATAATGTCATAGTTTAACGTAAAATTTTACCTATGACATAGCAACACGGACAATACACCTGCACAGCGAAAATAACCACTATGTTTGAGTATCGTGGATGGTTTTATGCCAACTGTCCAAAGTGCCCAAAGAGAGTATGCATAGATGATGATCAGTTCGTTTGTTTGGACGACATAGATGAAGAGCCACTCTTCATGTAAGTAAAATCTTTAGTATTAATACACTCGATATAATGATCTACAATAAAGGTTCGCTACACTTTAACAGGTACTGCCTCAATGCAATAGTGAAAGATGATACAGATGAAATCGAAGTTGTCTTCTTCAATGAAGTTCTTACTGATGTTTTGGAAACAAGCTGCCGTGACATGGTTCTTGCACATGGAAACAAAAATCCCAAGGTGTTAACATAAGATATAAGTTCAAAGAAAGGACAACCCAAGGTACTACATATTGCAGTTAAGAAAGACGGGAAATTAGTTGTCAACAAGGCACAAGAACCAAACGCAATGCAGCCAGCCACACCAGACCCCAAGAATGAAGAAACTAGTCACCAAAACAACTATGTCACATTCCCCAGGTAAACTACCATCTAAGCTTTTCACGAATGTATTTATTATGATACGTCTAATATGATTATCCTAATGTCATTCGCAGAGTCCAGCAAGAAACTAAAGGGGTTGGAGTACGTGATCATGCCTCAGAAGTCCGAACAGTCTTTTGTGATGATGACTATGCTTGCAAGACCCACTCATACTTCTTTTGGTTATGTACATATTGTTAATAATTTAAACATCGATTAGAAATCGGAAATTTATTATTGTCTCTTTTTTTTTATGAAAGTAACTTAGGAGGTTTTAAGCACTTTCGTACGCTTTGTGCGGCATTTACTATTCAAGTTGTTGCCTATATCCTTTTAATGAAAATAGATTTTTTTTAATGGGTTAAATTACACCAAATCCGCCCTCGGCGGAGTTTGAACCTTTGATCTCAAGAGGAGAAATACCACACTAACACTTAGTTGCTCCATTTTTACATAAACCGGTTGAAATCGCCAACCAATGTGAGTGGAGGCATGGACAAGATGAATGAAAACTATAGTTCTAGGCTTAAAATACAGGGGATGTCACTCAAATGTTTAATGTTTAAAGCATCAGAAATCTTGTCCCTTAAATCTTTCTTACAGTGGTTAGCCTTCTAGAGTATTGAAAAGCTATTATGACCCATTCAACAGGTAAAAATGGCTGTTTCAATAAGTTAAAAAAAAGGTGAAACATATTTGATCACTTGATCTACTACTAAATAAAAAATGTTTAGATTGAGAGGAAGCTCAAAAACACTTGTGATCTCCTTCTTTCCAGCAGGCCATTTCTCATTTCTTGCAAAACAGTTTGATTATTTTATGTTTTCACGCAACTGCATTACTACAATAAGATTCTGTACTCATTTTGGTGAGGTATGTATTGGTGACCCGTTCAACTCTTTCTATGATATGAAGATTCTGGGCCAAATTACCAAAAGTGTTTTGCATCCATTTGGACCCATGCCACACAACCTACCCATTTTCACCTCTATCTATAATAAGCTACTTGCCAACTTCTCTAACATGTATAGTAAGATTCTTCGCCTTTAAATTTTAGTTCAAGTGCGTCCTAGCTAACCACTTTTGATTGGCATGTATAGCAGTAGCAGCACCAGGTGAGTATGGGTTTAAGTCGTGGAACACCGGCCTCGAACCCTTCTATTGATTTGGAGGTTGTGTTAGTTTGATTTAGATTAATTGTATTACATTGTATTCAGATTATATTGAATTCCTAAAAAACGGACAAGTATAAAACTAGGAGATCAAATCGGAAATTACAACAACCTAATGTATTCATCTTTTCCTCATGACTATATCAACATTAGTAATAAATCATGTATGCGCCAGCTACATAACTAAATTTGAGATATCATATACATGGATTAATAAACTTTCACGCTTTCTAATCTCTGTTCGAAAACCCGTCCCAACGGACGGGTATCTCACTAGTTCTCATTGATGTAGAGAGGTTACATATATACAAAGTAAATAGCAAAAGACCAAGAAGAAAGAGCTACTATCAAGGAACAAATATCTAAGAGTATGGACAAGAAATCTAATTTACAACAACATCTTTGACTAGAATTATGAGCTTGATTTGTAGGTGAATTGATTTTGACCGATTGTGTGTTTGATATGCCCCTACATGATGGACAAGCGTGAGAGGAGACCAATCTTGGAAGTAAGTAGTTGGAACCGTTGTCTTAATAAAGGCTTTGTGAGTGCATCGACTAGTTGATCATCTCCCGAGATGTGAGTCACATGTATAGTACCGTCATGAACCTTTTCACGAACAAAGTGGAAATCTAAGGCCAAGTTCTTCATTCTTGAATGAAAAACTGGATTCGCCGAATAATGAGTAGCACTTAGATTATCACAATAAATGACTAGAGTGACTGATGATTTGTACTCAAATTCAACCATTAATGATATGAGCCATTGCACTTCGGTTGTAGTGGAAGCAACGGCTTAAAACTCAGCTTCTGTGGATGAACGAGCAAGTGTCAGTTGACGTTTGGTGTTCCATGAGATTGGATTTTGACCGAGATAGATGATGTATCCTGTTGTACTCCTATATGATCGGCAATCACCGGCCCAATCCGCATCAGTGAAAGCATGAAACTATAAAGGGTAGTTGCGCCTAAAAAGGATTCCATGACGTAGAGTGCCATTCAAGTATCGGAACAATCTTTTTAAGGCTTCCCAATGTGTGGTTGTTGGTTTATGCATAAACTGTGAGAGTTTGTTAATTGTAAAAGCAATATCAGGTCGTGTTAAAGATAAATATTGTAATGCTCTTACGAATGCACGGTATTTGGTTGGTGATGGTAAAGGATCACCGTCCAAAATAGTGATGGTAAAGGAACTCAACATGGGTGTGGTGGACGGCTTGCAATTACTCATGTTGACTCTAGTTAGGATGTCAAAAATATATTTAGATTGAGATAAGAAGAGACCGTGGTTGTGAGGGATAACCTCGATACAAAGAAAATAAGAGAGACCGCCTAGATCTTTTAGTGAGAATCTAGTGGCAAGAGATTGAATGAAGGAGTGTATAAGAGATGGATTGGCCCTGGTAATGATGATATCATCAACATAGACTAAGATAAAGATATGAGAAGAAGTGACTCTGTTAATGAATACAGAAGGATCCGAAATGGAAGGCTTAAAATGAACCGAGAGTAGATAGGTTTTGAGTTCGTCATACCAAGCGCGTGAAGCTTGACGAAGACCATAAATGGCCTTGTTAAGCTTGCAAACATGGGTAGGATCAAAATTTGATCGGTGTCGAAGGACCGGTCAAAAATAAGAATTTTAGAAAAGACCAACTACCTTATTAGTTAGGGTAAGTCGGGTGTCGAACCACGAGGAGTATTGTGGAAAGTGTTTTTTTTTTTTTTTTTTACAACTAAATTAAACTAGACGGAAATATAAAATTGATTGGTTGATTGTTTTGCAAATAATAAAAACGACTTAAAAGAAAATGATTTGTAAACAATATAAAAAATGGTGACCTCTCCAGGATCCTGATTAATCACTTTAGAAAAGGTTAATATAGTTTGCCAATTAATGTCACATAGACATGATATGTGGATTAATATGATTGATAAAGAAGGTTGATTAATGACTTTGTGACAGCCGATAACTAGACCGCGACTGTTGACTCGGTTGATTATCACCTAACAATATCTTAATGACTCGTAATATTGAAAGACACAACTTGAATGTATTCAATGACCCTCGATAATAAACCGCGTTGGTTGATGAAATCCATACAAATTAATCATTCAATAAACGTTCAACATCAATATTAAAATAAACCACAATCAAAACCGAAAGTTTAAACATTCAAAATTTCAATTCAATTGTTTGACAAGCATAAAACCTTGTTCTAGTAACTAACCATTCACCCGGAGAGGATCACGGGTGATTAGCCGCTCATGGCTAGGGTAGAAGCCTCCATCTTCTTTTTCCTTATGCCCTCTTGCTATTGCCTTCGTATTTCCTCTTCTCCTGATGCCTCTCGCCAAAAAATCTTTTTATGCGCAGCTCCCCCTTGAATTAATATTGTGTCTACCTTTATAATTTTTCGTGCGCTTGACTTCCAGAAGATTATGCGGCCAATCCCTACCCATTAATGTGTTGTGCCCTTCATCAAAATAATGCATGCCCTTGGGCCTTGGCTCGTTGGACCAAGTGACAATTAATGTGGTTTTTATTTTCTTTTTAATATTAGTAGTATTATTATTATTAGATAGTATATTATAACTCCGTGTGCTTGACTCGGGTGTTCTTGACTTGACAAAAGTTCCTTTAGCTCACACGCGCTACACAATTCCATTCTAAGTCCATCCATTTTAGCCGCTTAACCTGCACATCCAAACTTCGCGTAGTCATCTTATTCATGACATATAAACATTTAAATTACACTAAAAACACCCAATTAAGAATCTTAAACACCATGATTGGCTCCGTTCATCAGGATAAGAAGGATCTACAAACCCGGGTCATTGAGACATGTAGACCGATTCGGATAAAGTGCCTTGTAGGAAGGCATTGTTGATGTCAAGTTGGCGTAGAGGCCAATTAAAGGAAGCGGCGATGGCAAGTATTAAGCGTAGGGTAGCGGGTTTGCCTACGGGACTAATGGTTTCAATATAGTCTAAGCCGGGGCGTTGATGGAAACCTTTAGCAACAAGTCGTGCTTTAAAGCGATCAACTGAGCCATCGGATTTGAATTTGGTACGATAGATCCATTTGCATTCAAAAACATTAGGAGCGTTATCGGAAGGCACAAGGGTCCAAGTGTTATTTCGTTTAAGAGCATCAACTTCGGATTGCATGGCGTCACGCCATAGTGTTTGTTTAAGAGCTTAGGTGATGTTAGTGGGTTCGGGAAGGGAGTGAGTTATAGAGTGAAAGAGAACGAAGTCAGAGTTGTGGTATTTTGGGTTACGTTTGCGAGTGGGTCGAGTTTGGTAGGAGGAAGTGTTTACGGGTTGTTGGGATGTATTGGGTTCGGTAGGTAGTGAAGTCGTGGAGGTGGAGGAAGCGGATGGAATGATGATTAGGTGAGGAGGATCATTAGATGTGTTTGTCGTTGGTGGTGGAGGAACCGTGGTTGGGGGTGATGTGGGAGATGTAGGTGCGGGTGTATTTGTGGACGTGGGAGTGGGTGGATTTGGTTGCGAAGATGTGGCAAGAGGAATGGATTTAGTGGTTAGTGGAGAACACATATTAAGGGAATGCATTGTAGGAGTAGATGTTTGAGAGAGAGATTCATAAGGAAAAATGTGTTCAATAAATTGAACGTGACGCGATGTATAGATCCGATTGGTGAGAGGATCAAGGAGATGAAAGGCACTTTGAGAGGAGGAGTAACCAATGACTACACACGGTTTTAACATGTATTCAAGTTTGTGTTTAGAATAGGGATGTAACCAAGGGTAGGAAAGGCAACCAAAACCATGAAGTTTTTCATAATTGGGAAGATTATGAAAAAGTCGAAAATAGGGGGAATCGTTATTTAAGGTGGGGATGGGTAGTCTATTGATGAGGTAGGTGGCGGTGGTGAAGGCAAATGGCCAAAACATGAGAGGCATTTTGGCATGAGAAAGTAAGGCTAGACCAGTTTCGAAAATATGACGATGACGATGACGACGTTCGGCGTAGCCATTGTGTTTGGGCTATGAGGGGGGGGGGGGGGGTGTAAAACCCTAGGCATATCCCACATCGACCGTGGACAAGAGAGATCTTGGTTCATAAGTAATGTCCTGCCTCATAAATCACCAACGCGTTTTGGGCGTAGTTGGCCGTGGAGCACATGAAAACTCCACAGTTAAGCGTGCTCAGGTGGGAGTAGTACTAGGATGGGTGACCTCCTGGGAAGTTTTCACTCGGGCAACCAAAAAAAAATCCGTGAGCTTCTAGTGGGCAAAGCGGACAATATTGGATGATATTAGAGGCGGGGTGTTACAGATTGGTATCAAAGCCACTCCTGTGCCATCCGGTTTGGTGGGGCAAACCTCATCTAAGACGATGAGTCTCTGAGGGGGGGGGGGGGTGATTGTAGCACCCTAGGCATATCCCACATCAACCGTGGATAGAAGAGATCTTGGTTCATAAGTAATGTCCTGCCTCATAAATCATCAACGCATTTTGGGCTTAGTTGGTTGTGGAGCACATGAAAACTCCACAGTTAAACGTGCTTAGGTGGGAGTAGTACTAGGATGGGTGACCTCCTGGGAAGTTTTCACTCAGGCGACCAAAAACAAATCCGTGAGCTTCTAGTGGACAAGGCAGACAATATTGGATGATATTAAAGGTGAGATGAGAAATGCCACAAGAAGATAGATGAGAAGATAGTTTAATACATTCTCTGCCATTGTCGGAAAATAATTGTTTGATTTTTATTTGAAATAGTTTTCATCGAGTTTTTGAAAACATATGAAAATATTGAGAGAATCCGATTTATGTTTTAATGGGTAAATCCAAATGTATTTTGTGAACTGATCGACAAAAATTATTTAGTATTTGTAACCGTCAAAAGAGGTAATTGGAGATGACCAAACATTGAAAAATAATAATTCAAGAAGCGTATTAGAAGTTAAAGAAGATGTGTGAAATGGAAGTGTAACTTTTATTTATATGACATGAATTACATAAGTCATATTTGCTAGAAATAAAATGAACAAAAGAGGATAGATGTTGTAAAACTCGCAAATGTGAATATCCCAGGCGATGATGCCAAGAAGATGCCTTGTTGGTTTGCAAGTGAAACAACTGTGGAGACTTGGTGGGTGATAGTTCATAAAGACCATGGCTAGATATTCCCCGAAGAATGATTCGGCGAGTTAGAAAGTCCTTGATGATAAAATAAGAAGAAAAAAATAGGATTAGTATATTGTTATCAATGCATAAACGAGAGATAGAAATTATGTTGCGAGATATGGAAGGAACACAAAGAACATTTTTTAGAATGATAGGAACGTTAGAAAAATATAGAGTGATAGTGCCAACGTGAGTAATTTTAAGTGACGAACCATCACCGATGATGAGATCCTCAGTACCATCATAGGGGTTATGCATGGAGAGTGCACTAAGATCATTAGTGATGTGGTGAAAAGCACCACTATCCTTCAACCACGATAAATCAGAGTCCACATTAGAGTGTGTTGTCATCATGTGTGCTTGCGGTTTGTTGTTACGGTTGTAGGTTGGAGGAGTGATGGTAGGGTGGGATTTTTTAAAATATGAGCAAGATGTCAAGGAGTGACCTTTGACGAAACACCATTGGCACTTACCAAGGAAGGGGCGTTGGTTTGGTGCGGAAGTGGGGGTAGGCAGGAGGTTGGGGCTGTTGTTGGGTTGACGTGGGGACCATGGCTTAGAGGTTTGGCGGCTATGAGCAGCGAAGGCAGTAGCCGGCTGGTGGATGGAGGCGGATTCGGGTGGGGTTTGG
This sequence comes from Ambrosia trifida, assembly GCA_028751855.1. Classification (NCBI taxonomy): domain Eukaryota; kingdom Viridiplantae; phylum Streptophyta; class Magnoliopsida; order Asterales; family Asteraceae; genus Ambrosia; species Ambrosia trifida. The sequence continues at coordinate 191,344,608 of CM054122.1, read as the reverse complement.
GCGAGTGAGATTTCATGGTTAATGAGTTTTTCATGTTGTTCGTGGATGGATATAGGGTGGTCACGGGCATGGATAAATTCAATTACTGGTTTATAGGTTTTGAGTCTAAACTGTGAATGACAATATCGGTAACATCTTTAGGATCCATAGGTTTCCCAAGAATAGCTAATTCATCAACTAAAATTTTGATAGATTGCATGAAATTAGTAATTGATTGGTCATGGGATTTTGTGGATTGTTTAAGGCGATGTTGGAGTTTTTTTATGTGGCCTCGAGAAGGGGAGGCGTAGGTAGAGTCCAAAATTTTGCAAGCATCAAGTGAGGTTTTGGCATTGGTGATGAGAGGCACGATTTCGGGTGAAAGACTACGAACAATGGCACCAAAAAGAAGGTGATCTTGGCGGTACCAGGTGGAGTAATCAGGATGTGGAGTGGAGGAACCATCGGTATTTGTGGTTGGGGAAGGAGCAAGGTGTGAACCATCAATGAATTTGTAGAGGTCCAAACCCTAGAGGATGGCTTAAAGTTGTGTTTTCCCAACTTAGGTAATTGGTGTAAGTGAGTTTGAGAGAAAAGGGAAAGTTCACCATGGTGACAGTGGGTTTGTTGGGAGCGACGGTAGGCATGGTGGTGGCAATAACATTGACATCGGCCATTGTGATGAAAGGAGAATAAGTTTAGGTTTTGCAAAACCTGGCTGATACCATATGAATGTATCAAAGGATAATTCTCATTGATGTAGAGAGGTTACATATATACAAAGTAAATAGCAAAAGACCAGGAAGAAAGAGCTACCATCAAAGAACAAATAGCTAAGACTATGGACAAGAAATATGATAATTAACAACATCTTTGACTAGAATTATGAGCTTGATTTGTGGGTGAATTGATTTTGACCGATTTTAGGTTTGATATTGGGTTGAATATTGTGGGTTTTATATTTAATTGGTAATGGTTGTGTATTGTGGGTTTTATATTTAAACTAAAAAAATTGTATTCTAAAAAATAAACTAAAAATTAAATATATAAAATAAAAATAACCTAAAATTAAAAATTAAAAACATTACAAAGAGTACATAATTAGACAAACTAGATACATAAAGTTAAACGAAGTACATAATTAAACTAATCGTCAAACCCTGAATCGTCACAGTCGGAATGCGAATGCGCCACTCTTGCTTATTATCTGCAAACATCGATGTGAGTAAATATGCTACCGTGCTGCCTCTCGTATAGGCGAAGGGCCTCGGCAATTGCTTCATCCTTCGTTCCGCCGGCACCACGATCCATCACATAGTTGAAAAGATCATGAAACCAAGTAACCTTCTCTTTTAAAAGCCTCAACCTCAAAAGACCTTGGACCGAATTAGGATCGGTTTCACCTACACGTTGTTGGAATTCTTCAAATACGGCTTTCTTAATGGGTACATCTCGTCGTAACTCATTCTCGCAGAGGTGAACCAAGAGTTAATCAAAGCTACATCTTCATTCTCAGTCCAACGTCTTTTTGTCATTTTTAAATGAGTGCTTGTGGTAAATTGTGTGTTGAGAAGTGGAAAGTTGACTTCAATTTATAGGCACTAAAACTAGCCGTTGGAAAAATAGTCGTTTGAAAAGTAGTGGTTGGATTAATTAAATTAAAATACAATTTTATACAAATATAATTACAAAAATTAATAAATTTACTTTAGTTTTTCCATACTATCATTTATTTAAAAATTTTATTTAATAACTTTAGTATTATTTTTCTATTTTATTAAATTAATAATATTGTTATAAGTATAAATTAAAAATAGATTGTATAAATCTAGATAAAGATTAAATATAAAAGTAAAAGTAGGTGATGAGGTGAAAGTTTGGAATGATTTATGGTTAAAGGAAAAAAAGCGGGTTGGAAAGGGTTGTGATTTAAATGGTTTGAAATGATATGAAAATGTGACAAAGAGAAAAAACTTGGATATTGTAACTAAGAATTAACAATACAAACTATAATGTGGTCTCGGTCACCATTGACTTTTGTAACGAAGGATTAACACAAGATAAAAGAATTCGGTCGTATTGGCCTCACGATTCTTGACTAAAAAGAAACACATGCTTGGATATCATCTCAAAAAATACAAACTATCATTGTTTTTAAGGTTATATAACACAGATAAGGATGGTAATATAAACTAAAACAGCTAGTTACTTACTCCCCTCGTGAATTCCTCCAGCGAAACTTACTTCTTTTGAATAATGGGATGCATAAGGCCAGGGTGCGTCACTCTGGACTACCCTTATTCCCTCAGTCTTGCACTGCCACCTTATTACTATGATTCACTACTTAGAATTGTTTATTTGAAGCCACCACAACCCTAAACCACTACTATGAATTTTTTTTTAATAAATTAAGTGTTTTAATTAATAATAAATGAAACATAACTTAAAATCAATACATAAAATTAAAATTAATACAACATAATTAGATATTTAAACATGCAATTACATAAATTAATAATCAAAGAGTGAACCGGGTAGAGATGATGAAATAGTTTAAATTGAGATGGTAAAATGGTTCAAGTAGAGATTGTGAAATGGTATAAATTGGTTAATTTTTGGTAAAAAAAAAGACCGTTTTAAATTGAAAAGTTTATGTTGCCTATGATCCGCTTCGCATACCTTGAACACCGGCGATGGTGTTTCCAGACAAACAGTGGATACCCGAATCACAAAGCTTTATCAGAATACATAAATTTCGAAATTGAATCAAAATCGCATTTTGTAGAACCTCCTGTTAACTTCATGGAATCATTTTCCAACTTTAATTAAAAAGTGTGGCTTAGTTAGTTATTTATTAAAACCTACAAATTATTAAAAGAATGATATGAAGCAATATTAGGGTTGTAATTAGTATACATTAGGTAAATCATACGTTATTTAAAATAGAAGGCATACCAAAGTCCATTTTCAATGCATGAATGATGCTCAAATAGCAAATAACCAAGCTTGATAACTAATTGGGTTAGACTTTTGTTGCTTCTTTTCACTTTTTTTTCCAGTAACTTTTTTCACCTTCTTTTGTAGCTTCTTTTTACGTTCTTTTGCATCTAATTTATCTTTTTCTTTTGCCTCCTCATTCTTCTTCCTCTTTGCATCTAAAAACTCAATGATGCCACCAAGAGCAATGTCCGGATCATTATTTTGGAGAAGTTGTTCGGCCACTTCAGCAGGGGTAACCTCGACGTGACTAATCAACTTATCAATGTCTTCAAAAGAATAATGGTCAGTAATACTAAGATAGTTGGAGACTAGCAATCTAAAGGCGCTCGGGGTGCAGTATGACATGTGGATGTGAACATCCATACGACCTGGACGAAGAAGGGCTGGATCAAGTTTCTCCTTCCTATTTGTGGTGAATATTATGATTCTCTCATCACCACAACTTGACCATAACCCGTCAATGAAATTAAGAAACCCTGATAACGTTACCTTAACAAAACAAATGTTGTTAGATTCTTAATGACTACAATCATTAAAATTAGTTACTAACATATTTACATCTTAATGGGTTACTGTTTACTAACCTTTCGCTCGATGTATCTCTCCGCTTTAACTTGCGCTCGATCATGAAACTCTACCGAGCAATCAATATCCTCCACCACAAGTATCGAACGGTTTGCTGTCGCCACCAACAACCTCCGCAACTCAGAGTTTGAATTTATGTTAGTCAACTCTAAATCATATACATCAAAATTCAAATAATTCGCCATAGCCGCAATCAAGCTAGACTTCCCGGTCCCAGGAGGACCATACAACAAGTACCCTCTTTTCCACGCCTTTCCAACTTTCCGATAATACTCTCTCCTCTCCAAAAACCTATCCAAATCCCTCATCACCTTCTCCTTGACACCGGGATCCATCGCCACCGTCTCAAACGTCGCCGGATGGTCAAGATTCACCGACGTCCACGATGACCACTCGAGTGTGAACAGCTTCACGGTTTTCTCGGTTTGTTTCGTAGTTTTGAAGGCGTTGATTATATACGGCAAGTAGGAATTCATCACCATATCTTTGTGTTTCTGGTGAAATGTGAGTTCTAACGAACGGATTTCGGACCGACCTTTATTGTCAGGAGGCTTCTGCTTGGAAAGCAAAGACCAAGTGAAGTGGACTCCATTGTAGACATCTGTATACTCCTGGTTGGGTTCCATAGCCACGTTAAACTGTTGATGATAAGCAGTGGCGGATCCAGGATTTTTTTCCTATGGGTTCCCTTTTTTGCGCGTTTAAATTTCCACAACCATACTTTAGAAGTTTGGGCCGGGTCGGGTCGGGTCACCGGTCACGGGACATAATATAAGACCTTAATTTTAAATCCAATTTCTATCTTATATTGAGTATTTGCGTTAGAAACAAAAAATGAAAGAAAGTTTACCTCAAATATCGCCTACTTTGATGCTCAAAATCGTTCATTGACGCTTTGCATCGCTACCCCTTCACGGTATGTTATAGCGTCGAGCCGTCGAGTGTACAAATCCACACCAGATCTATATCCTTCATCTTCCTCTCCCACAATCCCTCGCACTTTGTTAAGTGGGTGATCAAAACTGATCAGCCTTTCTTCGCTCATGAATAGACAACTTGCAGCCGAAATTTAATCTCTAATTATTCTAATCCAAGATCTTTTGTTAAAAATGTATATCTGAATTGATGCACAAAACAAGAATCAAAACTTTAATTGTATAGCATTTAATCAAAGTTTACAAATAGAATCAAAACAATTAGAAAGAAAACTAAGAAAAGTAGTTGTAAAACTATCTAACAGTTCTCTCAAGTCTCACCACTGCTTTATATTCTCTTGTATATCTACCTCTTAACTGTTTCTAACAGACTAGCAAATAAACCCTCTTTACCATCAGTGGAAAGTTATAAACTCCTATAAGTAGTTGACAATTAGCATTTAGCACATGCTAAAATGTTAGTACCAACTGTCCAAATTTTACTTGTTGACTTCATGTTTGACTTTAGTACAATATTACAACATCGTGTGATAATAACATAACTGAGTAAATTACCTTGTGGGAAAGGAGTATATTGATCTCCACAGCTCTTTCTCACAATTTCAGGATCATCAAAACATACTAAGGTGCCAATCCCTTAACACTTTATAAACTTCCCAGTGGTCGGAATGGAGAAGAGAGGAGGCAGGGGCAGATGGTGGCGGTGGCGCAATGGCGTGGAGGAGAGAGGAGGAGGCAGGGGCGAACGGTAAAGTGGAGGGGAGGAGCAAAGAGCAGCTGTCGGGATCGCATGGAGGAGAGGACAGAGGAGCGGGAGGTTGTGTAATGTGTTCTCAGTGTGTGTAATGTGTTTAAACCCTAGGTTTTGAAAAAAAATAGAAACGCAAAGAAAAAAAAAACAACTCACAAACCAGAATCGAACCGGTAACCTTTGGTATGAGGTGGAGAGTTTCAACCGTTGAAGCACTTTATATCATTTGTATGGGTTCCTAAATCTTTTGTCTTATGGGTTCCTTTCGAATTTTTATATATATTAACACTATAATTTCGAAACCGAGTGGGTTCCCGGGAACCCACCGGATTAGCCTAAATCCGCCCCTGATGATAAGGGTTTTTGGTGACCTTTAAACGATGGATGTCCGAGGAGACACGGGAGGCGAGGTAGAGTTGTGTGGCAGTGTAGATTTCATTGCCACTAATCCCATCAAATTCGTAAAACACCATGGTCAACTTGTTGGAGAGGTTGTTGAGAACATTACGTGCGTAGTTTTCGAGTTCATGGCGGAATTCAACGGGCAAGTACTTACGAGAGACTCTATGGACTACCATTGCAGCCGCGGCGATGGAATCGACGTTGGAGATCACCGTTTTGGCCATGCCGATCATGGATTTAGTTGAAAGGGGTGGCATCTTGAAAGTCTGGTCGTCGGGGATGACATGGCAGTTGGTGGTGATGAAGGGGACGGGGAGGGGGACGACCATAATGCATATACTACAAAGTAAACAATAAAACGATTAGTTTTTATACGATTGTATCAGCTGTCAAAAACATAAAATAACTGTTGTCATTCTGAATCTAGGGATCAAAGTTGTATACAAGAACTAAAGTTTAATTTGTAGTCATGTGTTTTGACTCGTGTGAAAAAAAATCCATCAGGAGGTTACCATTCATCAGTTATCACAACTATGGAAATTGAAAAAAAGATTAACCAACAATAGAGAGATGAAATCAAACCCGAAGAATATGTAAAAGAAGATTCATTACCGATTTTGTTGATTTCGTGTCGTGTGTCGATTTTGTGGGTTCGATGGGGTGGTTCACGCCTTATATAGATGCCGCCATGGGAAAGAAAATAACGAGACACAGAAGAAGGTTTTAGGAAAATATGGGTATATTTTAAGTCGAACAAAGAACATAATTTTTTTAATATGTTATGTAGATCTTGAACATCACACCTTCTTTTTACACTTAAAAGGAAGGTACAATGAAAAATAATTTAAATGATAGTAATAATATTGTTTCCTAAGAAAACTCGATTTAGTAGTTAGACGCATATTTTATTTAAGGAGAGATAACGTACAAAGCTTTCTTAACGTAGAAAGCGTAAGAAGGATTCTTAGCCGTTTGATTAAACTTAAAAAGAGGCGGTGGCATGATCGTAATTTTCAAGCGTGATTAGTTTCCGTTAAACGAGCGAAGGGCATATTAGACAAATTACAATTTTCAATTTCGTTTAATTATACCGCTTAATTTCGTTTGTTGGGTTTTTATGATCGCATACAATTCCTCTTTTATACAGTCATTGCCTTCGATTACAAACGAACACAGACATGCTCTGTTTTTTGTTATTTTTAAACAAAAAACAGAGCATGATTCACTCAGCAAAAAAAAAATTACAATCGTTACCTTCGATTACAAACGAAAACAGACATGCTCTGTTTTTTTAACAAAAAACAGAGCATGATTCACTCAGCCAAAAAAATGAGGACAATATTCTGTTTATCGTGTGTCTGAAATCTCAAATGATAATTTTTTGTTTCAAACGTGCGTCTGAAATCGACATATTTAATCAAACGTGCGTCTCAGTTTTTTCAAAGTGCGTCTCAAATGATAAGTAAATCTTTCAAGCGTGTGTCTCAATTTTTTCAAAGTGCGTCTCAAATGATAATTAAGTCTTTCAAACGTGTATCTCAATATATTCAAAAGTACGTCCAAATGATAATCAACTAGTATTACTTCCGCGCGCGCGTTGCAGCGCACTAAACTGTTACACCCTCAAAATCCACTTGCGGAGTTTTACCGCGAGGCGCATGACAAACCAGGATCCAAACCAACGATCACAATAAACAAGTCTAAAATGTAAATAATGCAATTTCAAAACAATGTTTAAATCCCCGTTTACAGCGGAAGCTTATTCGAAACAGTATTCAAACGTAAACCAAGTGTTCAATAGTAGAAAACCATGCAACCCTAACTAGACGCCGTGCAGACGCGTGCGCCCTAGTCCAGTCGTGCTACCTTAGCGACCTGAGAAAACATGTAAAAGTTTACGTCAGCACAAAAATGCTGGTGAGTTTACAGGTTTTGTATCCAAGTACCAAGTCAACCTGTCCATACTATAACAAATCGAAAACCAGTGTACGCTAGCTAGGCGTATGTTTTGTTACTACCACGATTGGAAACCATTACTAACACGCATACCAGTTGTTGTGCCCGTAAAGTAACCCTGTTGTTCCTGTTGTTCCTGTTTGAGACAATATGCACTCGCCCGGCCCTCCAAGCCGACGAGCGGGGTTGGTCATTCCCAATAGCGCTATTCACATTTCCCCGTTGTGCAAACCCGCACATTCATGGTTCCCCCCGGGACTTCCAAAGATCGTGTAGTACACAATAGAAACCCATAGTATGACAGTAGTTACCAAATAATCGTTTTAACACATGTTTTCTCCCCCGAAAGTATGAAACCAGTTTAAAAGAGGGGCCGTAAACTCACCTTAAGTTGCGTTACTCCTTAACCCGAGTAAACTCAGCTGCTATGCTAGTCCCGTAAAGCGGCGACCTAACATATGACAGTTACAAGTACTTAGACTAATAACCCGCAGGTTAATTAGTCCCTAGATGTCCAGACCATAACCAAGTTCGTTTGAAAACACCGTGACTGTTTAACTGACCCAAAGTACAAGACTCGACATCCCATTGGTGACCCGAGATTCCCCGTGTTATGTTTACGCTCTCAAACATGCAATCATGCAATCACACTTAACATACGTTAACGCACAACAAGTTATAGCACATAGTTCACGTATCACCGAATTACATCCCAACATATGTTACCAAGTTATTAGATATGTTACGAGGTTCCTAGCATGTTCCTACATGTCAAATCGGGTCTCGGAATGCTAATTTATACTTACAGCAGCAGTACACGCGATTAGGAAAAGTCAACTAGCATTTAGGGCTGATTGCATATAAAAACTAGCATTTAGGGCTGATTGCATGTGAAAACTAGCAATTAGGGCTGATTGCATGTGAAAACTAGCAATTAGGGCAGATTGCATGTAAAAACTAGCAATTAGGGCTGATTGCATGTAAAAACTAGCAATTAGGGCTAATCGCATGTAAGTACTAGCGATTAGGCCCTAATCGCATGAAAGACTGGCGATTGGCCTCCTAATCGCCTCTAACATAGGCGATTAGGATTGCTAATCGCCTGTAACCTTGCTGTTCCCGTTTTTCGCGCGTTTAACGCTCCAAATCAGATCCAGAACGTGTGTAACCACCCAATATCATCCCAAACACTATCCTAAACATGTTTCAACTAAAACCCTTCGTTTTGCCTCGTATTATCAGCCCTGCATGCAATCACGTAATCCAAACACCATTCATATAGCATGCAACATCATACTAACATGCGTAACTATCGCCCTAATAATCAGTTACTCAGATTTATATTAACATAATATCATTATTATTCTGATCTAACATAATAACATGTCATTCATTCATCTTGAATCATAAAAACCCTAGCTTTCTAATCATAAACACACATAACACATGTATACTAGTTAGAATCCGATTATCAATACTTATTAACGATTTTCAGAAAGATTTTCCGTTTTAGAACAGGTCTGGACCATTAGGGATTGAATGAAAACGTTTATAAAGATTCATGGATGGAAACCAAACCTTAGATTTGTGAAACAATGATGGATTAAGCTTGAAACCTTGTGTTTTGATCAAAAATTGCGTTCCAGAGGTTGTGTGTGTGTTGGGGCAGGTTATGGGACGACTAGGGTTTGTATAATGAAGTTTATGAGGTCAAGTATGGTATTTATAGTCGTTTTTAGTCGTCCAGCACGTAACACGCGATTATGCAGCTTTACACGCGATCAGGAAGCCTAATCGCATGTAAGTTCATGCGATTGGGGCCTAATCGCATGAACAGTCATGCGATCAGTCCCCCTACTCGCCCCTAAGGTCCCTACTCGCCTCCCTTATAGGCGATTAGGCCTTCCTAATCGCCTATAGGGGCTGGTTTCGTGTGTTTTGCGCATTAAACCCCGTTTTAACATATGTTAACACATATTCACATACCGACAAGTCACATAATGATTGTAAACACATAACACTTGTAAATACACATATTCACACTCGTTCACCAATTCCCGGGACTCGAGACTTGTATGTTCCGTATGCCCTGACGATCCTACAAATCGTCACCGTTTGTACACTTGGTTAAGGACTGACATCTAATGAACCTCTAGACCAACATCCAATGATCTTCTAGACTAACCGATAGTTCCCGAACCATAACCCGACTTAACTAACCCAGTTAAGTACAATATACGCGTGACTCGCTAAGGTAGACTTTCATCTAGACAACGTTGTTAACCAGAATTTGCCGGGTGTCACATCATCCCCACGTTAAAAGAATTTTCGTCCCGAAAATTGCACAAGTACCAAAAGAACAAAAGAAATAACGAAGGGAACAAACAAAAGATAGAAACCAAAAGAGAGATTTACCCGAGTTGTCACATTGTCACATCATCCCCACGTTAAAAGGAATCTCGCCCCGAGATTCATTCAGCTGCAGAAGAGACATATCTCGACTCGAACGCTTCCTTAGGAAAGAGATGAGGATATTTAGACTTCATCTGATCCTCCCGTTCCCAAGTGTACTCTGGTCCTCGGTTCGAGTTCCACCGAACCTTAACGATGCGAATCTTGCTGTGACGTATGCTACGAATTTTGTAATCCAGAATCTCCACAGGTTCTTCCACAATCCGAAGACGATCATCAACCTTGATCTCTTCCAGTGGAACGATGAGAGACTCGTCAGCCAGACACTTCTTCAAGTTGGACACGTGGAAGACGTTATGTACGTTACCGAGCTCCGTCGGTAAATCAAGACGATATGCCACCGGCCCAATCCGTTCCAGGATCGTAAATGGGCCGACATACCGCGGATTGAGTTTGCCACGCTTCCCAAAGCGTATGACGCCCTTCCACGGTGAGACTTTTAGAAGTACTTTGTCATTAACTTGGAATTCCAATGGTTTGCGACGCTGATCAGCATAACTCTTTTGCCGGTCCCGTGCCGCGGCCAACCGGTTACGAATCTGTACGATCTTTTCCGAAGTTTCGTACACTAGTTCAGGCCCAGTGAGTTGACTCTCACCCACTTCAGCCCAACAAAGAGGAGAACGGCATTTCCGTCCGTACAGTGCCTCGAACGGAGCCGCCTTGATGCTCGTGTGATAACTGTTGTTGTACGAGAATTCTACTAATGGTAGATGAGCTTCCCAACCCTTGCCAAAATCGATCACACATGCCCGCAGCATGTCTTCTAAAGTTTGAATCGTGCGCTCACTCTGACCGTCAGTCTGTGGATGATAAGCCGTACTCATGTCTAGTTGGGTACCCAAAGCCTTGTGCAAAGACTTCCAGAAGTGAGAAGTAAAATGGGAGTCACGATCCGAGATAATAGAAACTGGCACCCCGTGTTTAGAAACAACCTCCTTCAAATAAAGACGAGCTAAACGATCCATGGTGTCGGTCTCCTTGATAGCAAGGAAATGGGCTGATTTCGTCAACCGATCGACAATCACCCATATCTTGTCATTCCCGCTTGGTGATTTAGGAAGTTGTGTGACAAAATCCATGGTAATCCGTTCCCATTTCCATTTCGGAATTTCAGGTTGTTGCAAGAGGCCCGACGGTTTCTGGTATTCCACCTTGACCTTAGCACAGGTCAAGCATTTGCTCACGTATGAGGCTATATCCGACCTCATGTTTGGCCACCAGTAAAGCACCTTCAGATCTTGGTACATCTTATCCGAACTAGGATGAATAGAATACCGGGACTTATGAGCCTCATCAAGGACAAGCTCCCGTAGTCCCCCGAATAAAGGAGCCCATAAGCGTTCCGCGAAATAGTGCAGGCCATCAGGCCTTCGCTCGAGGTGCTTGTCGGCACCGTGCATAGTCTCAGCTTTAAGGTTTTCCTCCTTCAAAGCTTCTAACTGGGCAGAACGGAGTTGATCAGGTAAGGATGAATGAATGGTGAGCTGCAGCGCCCGAACGCGACGAGGTTTAGTTGATTCCTTCCTGCTCAAGGCGTCTGCTACAACATTCGCCTTGCCAAGATGGTACTTAATAGCACAATCATAGTCGTTCAGAAGTTCAATCCAACGACGCTGCCGTATGTTCAAATGTTGTTGGTCGAAAATATGTTGGAGACTCTTGTGATCGGTGTAGATGGTGCATTTGGTACCGTACAAGTAATGTCTCCAAATTTTCAACGCGAATACCACGGCACCCAACTCCAAGTCATGGGTGGTGTAGTTCTTCTCGTGAACCTTGAGTTGAAGAGAAGCATACGCAATCACTTTCTCGCGTTGCATCAACACGCAACCGAGACCATGAATAGAAGCATCACAGTAAACAACGAAATCATCAGGGCCCTCAGGTAAAGACAAAATAGGAGCGGAACAAAGTTTAGACTTTAGTTCCTCAAACGCTGACTCTTGTGGTTCACCCCAGTCGAATTTCCTATCCTTCTGAGTAAGAGTGGTGAGGGGTTGAGCGATCTTTGAGAACCCCTGAATGAAACGACGATAGTAGCCCGCAAGGCCTAGGAATTGCCGCACCTCAGTTGGCATCTTTGGTGCTCCCCAGTACTTGATCGCTTCGATCTTAGCTGGATCGACATGAATCCCTAGTTCATTAACCACATGTCCTAGGAATTGAACTTCGCGTAACCAAAAGTCACACTTTGAGAACTTGGCGTAAAGTTGTTCCCGTCGCAAGAGTTCCAAAACTAACCGCAGATGTTCCTCGTGTTCGGTCTTGTTCTTAGAGTAGATCAGAATGTCATCAATGAACACAATGACGAACTTGTCCAGATATGGTTTGCAAACGCGGTTCATCAAATCCATGAAAACCGCCGGTGCGTTCGTGAGACCGAAAGGCATGACCAAGAATTCGAAATGGCCATAACGTGTACGAAAGGCGGTCTTTGCAACGTCAGCTTCCCTTACCCGCAACTGGTGATAACCGGACCTCAAGTCAATCTTGGAATAGTAACTAGAACCCTGGAGCTGGTCGAATAGATCATCAATACGTGGAAGAGGATAACGGTTCTTGACGGTCAATTTGTTCAGTTCTCTGTAGTCCACACACAATCGGAAACTTCCATCCTTCTTCTTGACGAATAGAATCGGGGCTCCCCAAGGGGAAGAACTTGGCCTGATGAAACCCTTGTCCAAGAGTTCCTGTAACTGACTAAACAATTCCTGCATCTCGGGAGGTGCAAGACGGTAGGGGGCCCGAGCAATAGGAGCAGCCCCTGGTACAAGATCAATACCGAACTCGACTTGACGATGAGGAGGAAGGCCAGATAAATCATCGGGAAAAACATCATGAAACTCGCGTACAACCGGAATATCGTCGATCTTCTTCTCATCACCAGAGGAAACAGATAAAAGCGCCAAAACGGCTGGATAACCCTTTCGAAGACACTTAAGGGCTTTCATGCTAGAGATGATGTTTAGCGGAACACCACCCTTGATACCGTACACAGAAAGGAATTCTCCATCAGGGAGAGGAATCCGAATAACCTTATCGTAACAGACAATCTCCGCTCGATACAAGGACAACCAAATTCGTAAAACACCATGGTCAACTTGTTGGAGAGGTTATTGAGAACATTACGTGCGTAGTTTTCGAGTTCATGGCGGAATTCAACGGGCAAGTACTTACGGGAGACTCTGTGGACTACCATTGCAGTCGCGGCGATGGAATCGACGTTGGAGATCACCGTTTTGGCCATGCCGATCATGGATTTAGTTGAAAGGGGTGGCATCTTGAAAGTCTGGTCGTCGGGGATGACATGGCAGTTGGTGGTGATGAAGGGGACGGGGAGGGGGACGACCATAATGCATAAACTACAAAGTAAACAATAAAACGATTAGTTTTTATACGATTGTATCAGCTGTCAAAAACATAAAATAACTGTTGTCATTCTGAATCTAGGGATCAAAGTTGTATACAAGAACTAAAGTTTAATTTGTAGTCATGTGTTTTGACTCGTGTGAAAAAAAATCCATCAGGAGGTTACCATTCATCAGTTATCACAACTATGGAAATTGAAAAAAAGATTAACCAACAATAGAGAGATGAAATCAAACCCGAAGAATATGTAAAAGAAGATTCATTACCGATTTTGTTGATTTCGTGTCGTGTGTCGATTTTGTGGGTTCGATGGGGTGGTTCACGCCTTATATAGATGCCGCCATGGGAAAGAAAATAACGAGACACAGAAGAAGGTTTTAGGAAAATATGGGTATATTTTAAGTCGAACAAAGAACATAATTTTTTTAATATGTTATGTAGATCTTGAACATCACACCTTCTTTTTACACTTAAAAGGAAGGTACAATGAAAAATAATTTAAATGATAATAATATTGTTTCCTAAGAAAACTCGATTTAGTAGTTAGACGCATATTTTATTTAAGGAGAGATAACGTACAAAGCTTTCTTAACGTAGAAAGCGTAAGAAGGATTCTTAGCCGTTTGATTAAACTTAAAAAGAGGCGGTGGCATGATCGTAATTTTCAAGCGTGATTAGTTTCCGTTAAACGAGCGAAGGGCATATTAGACAAATTACAATTTTCAATTTCGTTTAATTATACCGCTTAATTTCGTTTGTTGGGTTTTTATGATCGCATACAATTCCTCTTTTATACAGTCATTGCCTTCGATTACAAACGAACACAGACATGCTCTGTTTTTTGTTATTTTTAAACAAAAAACAGAGCATGATTCACTCAGCAAAAAAAAAAATTACCATCGTTACCTTCGATTACAAACGAAAACAGACATGCTCTGTTTTTTTAACAAAAAACAGAGCATGATTCACTCAGCCAAAAAAATGAGGACAATATTCTGTTTATCGTGTGTCTGAAATCTCAAATGATAATTTTTTGTTTCAAACGTGCGTCTGAAATCGACATATTTAATCAAACGTGCGTCTCAGTTTTTTCAAAGTGCGTCTCAAATGATAAGTAAATCTTTCAAGCGTGTGTCTCAATTTTTTCAAAGTGCGTCTCAAATGATAATTAAGTCTTTCAAACGTGTATCTCAATATATTCAAAAGTACGTCCAAATGATAATCAACTAGTATTACTTCCGCGCACGCGTTGCAGCGCACTAAACCGTCAAAACTTTATAAAATAAAATCGTCAATAAAACTCGTGACAAAAATATTGAATGTAAGTAATACATGGCAAGAGTACATTGATCAAGAAAATGAAGAGAAAAAAGAACTACCACTGTAAGATCAATCATCATCATGTAACCCATCATTTGCTTCCACTACAACGATATTCGACCATGACAGTCGACCTCTCTCCGGTAAACTCATAGGTGAAGCATTTAGATGAAAAGTCAAAACTATTTTCTGCAAAGCATTTTGTACCGGTGCTTGTGCTTATGTGTGTAACTGACAGAACAATGTACACATGTAATCAGTACAAATGAAAAAAAAAATGAAGTGCAATTATCAAGCGAAGTAGAATGGTGCACACAAATTTATAGGGCTGGCAATGAGTAACCTGTATAAGACACGATTAGATCTGTTAACTGAAAAATACACAATGCCATTTTTTCCTTTTTTTTAAATAATTAGAATTAAGAGGCAAAAATCCTACATTTCTCTTTTTTGGTACATAAAACGTATAACTGTGTTATAAACATGGGATATAAAGTAGCTAAACGAGTCGTTTTCATGTTTAGAACTCGTGTTGTTCGCGTCGTCAGAAACCTGTTAAACCTGCTAAGACACGATTTGCCAGCCCTACAAATTTAGTAAGCATGAAATCAAAGTAGTAGAATGGTGTTAACCTGAGTGGCGGTGTCGCAGAAATGGTGGCGATTAGGTAGCAAAAGAAACCTGAGCCATAAATATTACAATTTCAAATACAATCAAACTTCAAAATTGTAAGTCAACCCACAACTCTTCCAGGCCCTTGCACCAAGTTAACCATCAAAATTCAAAACATAAGTCATAGTCAATAAAAAACCCATCACCAGAAACAAATATCAGGATCGTAAACATATGAGCTCATTTTAATTAAACAAAACCGAGTGTATAAAATCAAACAAACTGCATGTTACTGACAACAAATTGAAAATCGAACAGTTCAACTGATTATATTAACCGTTCTGTGATTAACGACCTAGTTGTTAACTTTGCCTATACATAACAATATCAATGTGTTTATTAAAGGTATGCCATCATTGTATTCCTTAATGAATTTGATTCATTAATTATTTAAAAATTCTCAAACTTGGCGTAGCAACGCCAAGCTCGGCATAGCATACACTGATTCCACGTAATCTTGATGTATGAACCATTGTATTATAAAAGATCTTGGGCGTAAAGAAGAGCTATAAACATATGATACACTCATGGCGGCTTACCATATGCCACCAGCAAATTAGATGCCATAACTAAAGTCGAATTTCAAATCTAGGAGAAGACGTCCTTTTTTAATCTGTATATCAATCATAATAGTTTCTAACTCTTTCATTATTCAAACAATTAACAAATCCAATTTCCATTAAAATATTTTTTTTATAAAATCAAAATTTGACTTGTTAGTTGATAACATCTGAAATCCCATATAAACATTATCATAAGTTTAAATCTCTTTTTAGTCCATTTGAAACTAATGCAACTCGTTTGTTTAGAACATCTATTGAATTACCCACAACAGTGGATATAAGATCAGTAGGAAATCATTATCATTTCCTTATAATCCTTTTTATATCTTTGTTGCACCCAATCACGAAACTTATGTAAATCACCCACCATGAATATGACATTATCCTTACTGTCACATTCGAATCCTTTAATCTATATACATTTCATGACTCACTATTCTAAATACTTGAATGATAGTAACCCGTGAGTGGGTGAACCTCTAAGAACTAATAGACAAGAACAAGATAATTTGCTGCAACTTTTTTCATACCATTCTCATACTAAAGTACAATACTTATATAGGATTGGAAAATGCTAAACAAATGGGAAACGTGGGATGCATGGACACAAACATAACATGGAAAATAATAAACTAATGTTGCAGCTTTAGTTGGTAACTGTTGACCCGTATCAATTCTTCCCTCCTAAAAAACGGGCTTGTCCTCAAGACCGAATCATGGTGGAGCAAATTCCGATTGCATGAGAAGGAATTTAGGGGGTTGACAACGGTGACCCGGCTGATAACGTTCATCGCAGTTGAAACAAAGTCCCTCGGCACGTCGGGCTTGCATTTCTGCAGGGGTTAGGCGCTTGAGGGGCAGTGAGGTGGCTGTAGTAGAAGAGGGTGCCAGCAAGTTTTGTGCCGGTAGACCGGTTGTAGGAGAAGAACCAAGTAGGCCACTATGAGATTGGTCACCAGTTGAGGTAGCGCCACTTTTGAGTTTGTCTTCAATCAAAGGTGCAAGACCGTAGGCTTGATGAAGAGTTGTAGGTTTAAGAATTGCCAACTCTGCTTGAATGTCATGTTGAAGACCAGAAATGAAGCAATTTTTCAAGGCCTCTTCGGACAAACCATGAACCCGATTGCTAATCTTCTCAAACTCAGTTTTGTATGCCTTGACGGTGGAGGTTTGGACGAGTTTAAAAAGAGTGGCTTCATGGTTCTCATAAGTAGACGGGCCAAAGCGGAGTTCTAGTGCACGAGAGAACTCGGTCCAAGTACCAAGTAATTGGTTATTGGCTAAGTGTTTATACCAACTAAGGGCATCACCAATAAAGTAGAAAACGGCGAGTGATAACCGTTGATCGTGTGGAATGGAATAGTATTGAAAGTAGTTGTTGGCTTGGAATAGCCAATCCAAAGGATTAGACCCGTCAAAAGTTGGAAGAAGGATTTTAGGAGGACGAGGGTTAGTAGGGTGTTGTGGTGGTGGTGTTTGAGTGTGTTGCAGGGGGGTTGTTTGCTGTGGTGCTGGAGTTTTGGGTGGTGGTGTTTGGACAGAACTAAAGACAAGAGATGGAGAAGAAGCATGATCATTGGAGAGGGTAGTAAGCATCTTACTGCTGATTTCAAGTTGTTGTTTCATGGATTCTTGCAAAGACTGAAAACTAGCTGATGTTTGGGCGATTTGGGCTGCATTTGAGGTGAGAAACTGATCAAATTTTTCGAGTAATGATTGCATGGGATCATCACTTGCAGAAGGGTCTTTTCTGGGAGGCATGGTAGGTTGAATGAAAGCACCAAATGATAGTAACCCGTGAGTGGGTGAACCTCTAAGAACTAATAGACAAGAACAAGATAATTTGCTGCAACTTTTTTCATACCATTCTCATACTAAAGTACAATACTTATATAGGATTGGAAAATGCTAAACAAATGGGAAACGTGGGATGCATGGACACAAACATAACATGGAAAATAATAAACTAATGTTGCAGCTTTAGTTGGTAACTGTTGACCCGTATCATTGAACTTGCTCTTTCTCTTTTTAATTTATATTACAGTCAAACAATTAAACTTCTTTGTCAAATCATAATTTTCCCACTAACATAATCTAACAATGCATTCAATAATGATATCAACTACCTTTCAAAAAAAAAAAAAAAAAATAATGATATCAACTATACAACCATATTAAAATGATCAGAGTACATAAGTTGCTCACCTTTGTCCTGTGAATTTTTGACTTATTGTTCGAGTGTTCCAGCTTCTTGAATCCCTAAAATCAACATACACATCCCCTTGGTAGGGTTAGCATATCATGCCTTTTTAAATATGAATCTGCACATAAATCTTACCACATTAAATTTATGTTTTCATGGTGTTATATAATATATATGTATGTGCATATTCAACACCTAATCATATGATTAGGTTGATATATCAAACCTTTTATGTCAATCATGATTATTCATTGGAGCATTTAATCGAACAACTTGTGTGCATAAAATTTAAGAACCTTTACTCTTTTTTTGAACTTGCAATACTGCATGTAGTGTGTCAGTAAACAATGCTTTAATATTCTGAAAAAGACCAATTTTAAAATATATGAGTGGCTCAGAGTTTTTGAAATACATGGCAGCAAGATGGGTTGCAGGTGGATTACCTGCCATCCGCAATCCTTGCCACGCCATCCCCATCAATAATCGGCAAATTACTTTAACTCATCATGGCCAAGGCAAAGAATTCAATCATCTATTTGAATGAGACGTCAGCTCGCACAAAAAATGACACATATACCCCCAAGAGAACCATAAATAACGGAATTGCGATATTACTATTGATCTTCAGTTTTCTTTAATGCATAGTATATAAGGGCGATGCTATACAAATGTAGCAAACAAATGACACATATACCCCAAAAACACCAATGAATTACGAAAATGGCATGCTGCTATTCATCTTAAGTCTCCAATAATTCATAGTATATATTATATAATATGTATTCCAACAAAGATCTTTTTTAAAATCTATGAGTGGCTCAGAGTTTTAAAATTGATAGCTGCCATGCCATCCCCACCAAATCGGGAAATATTGTTAACTCGTCATAGCAAGGTAAAGCAGAGCACACCACCACCATCAAATCCCTAACCTCCGCCGCACAGTCAGTCGTGACCACCATCACCTTTCCAAACCCGTTTTCAACCATGAACATGAAAATTTAACTGATAGGCGGTAACATCACCACCATATACCACATTACCACCAACTAAATGGAGGCGACCACATCCTCATTATCACCCACCCCGCCACATACCACAACCGGACTTATCTCCTGAAGGCCCCTGTAACCAAAAACAAAGATCAAAATCATAAACATATCAACATCATCAGTGTATAGAGTCAAATAACCCTGAGTAGTATATGGGGCTTAGCTCAAATTCACACATACTTCCAATATTATTTACAAATGATACAACACGTAAATTTAACCAATTCTTGTACTAACAAAATGAAAGACATTGCATTTTTTGACCAGAAAAACTATCAAATCAATGGATGACAAATCCTAAAAAATGTATACTACATTAGTTATTCCAAAAAGGAAATAAACTATATAAGCAGTAAAAGCACACCAGGAGGTCAGCATATATCAAACTGAAATCACGAATGTTAGAAGTCCCTAAAATGTTAGAATAAAACAACCAAGGGTCTATGATTACACCAAAAAGAAAACCAGTCAACCCCAATTCAGAAAAACCTAGTTGAAAATATGCCTCAAGCCTTCAGTGTTAAAAATCATTACCCGTTTACATGTACCATATGAAATCAA
The DNA here is from genome assembly GCA_028751855.1 of Ambrosia trifida. Lineage (NCBI taxonomy): Eukaryota > Viridiplantae > Streptophyta > Magnoliopsida > Asterales > Asteraceae > Ambrosia > Ambrosia trifida. Next base: position 191,324,788 of record CM054122.1, on the reverse strand, counting down.
CAGTTTAAACATAATACAATTACTTTAATTTGTGAATCTTAATGGTAATATCAACTTACGTTATATTTATATCTTATGTATGTATTGTATATTGTTAGATTCAATGATTTTATGTCTCCTATAAAACAAAACATATCATATATAATCTAAATCTAGTTAATAGTTAGTGTGTTCGACTAAACTTATACCTCACCATCAACGGATTTATGTGGTTTTATGATCTTTGGTGAAAGATAATTTAAAATTTAAAAATCAGTGAACTTGATCATGGGTATTGGGTATCAACAAATATGATGACGGTTTTACCTTCGAAGCTCTTGTCTAAGCTACCAGTTTTGTTGAACAACTGATCAAAGTGTGGACTCCAACAGAGAACAGACTAAAAGGGGTTGTCGCTACTGAGCTGCAAATCACCAAAAAGTTAGAACAATTAGTTAGGATCATGAAGTCAAAGTCATTGAGGTGTTACATTGAACACCTTATAGGCAGATCTTAAACGCAAAACGAAGAACTGGTTTAGGGTCACCACATACACGACAATCCACAACTTAAACGTATCGATTAAAGTTTAAACATCCGGTTAACAAATGCAATTTATTATTCCTTGGTTAATATATTTACCTGTCCACAACTAATAAAGAGGGTTGCAATCTGTTCTTCACTTACCTCATTAGATCACAGCAAACATCATTGTTCTTACTACCAGCAACAACCTATAACGGTCTCATTTCCTTGGTTTTACATTGTTATTAATTCGATAATTTCTCATTAGAGCCTCTATTATTTTATACTTCTCAAGTACCAATGTTATCATATTTTTCTTATTAGTATATACACACATACACCTTCATTTGACAAAAGCACCAAAGGTTCAAGTAAATACCTTATAATCCCAAAAAAGTTGGTCTGGCAGCAATAAGAAAGAATTCACATCCAACCTGAAAAGAACAAACCATCTTGAAATAAAATAGATTGAGGGAAAGCTATCATCAAACATCAGAACTCGACCTGAGGTACTACATAGGACTACATCCAACTGGAAAAGAATAAAACCCTAACGGAACCTTAACAAAATTGAGACATGCAGGTGAAGTAAGAGACTGACTTACCTGAGTTTGGTCGGAATCTCATCGGAAACCCTATCCTCCATCACCGGAGGGCCAGTAATTGGTCTTCCCGTAAAAACCTTCACTCTCCATTTAGTTTGAGATGGCGGGCCACAGTGGTGATGGATAGATTGCCGGAGACGGCACTGTGGAGGAGGCGGGTAGGCACGGTGATGAGGATGGTGGTGATGGACGGACCGTCGAAGACCAAACGACACATATAGAGAGAGGAAGGGAGGATGTTGTACAGATGCAGCAAACAAATGAGAGAGAAAGGGATGATGTTGTACAGATGTAGCACACAAATGTCACATATGCCCCTATAAAACTCACAAATTACGAAAATTGCATGCTACTGTTCATCTTAAGTCTTCAATAATGCTGTTCATCTTAAGTCTTCAATAATACATAGTATCAGGGCCGGCCCTTAATAGGGGCGACGTGGGCGACGGCCCCAGGTCCGAAATTTCCGAGGGCCCGAACTTTCTCTGTTAGTCGAGATTTTTAACTACCTTGACCCTTGTTCCTATTGCTCTCGTGAAGTTGTTAAGATGAAGAGATAAGAAATTATCAAGCGTTTTTTTTTTTTACCGGAGATCTAGACCTGGTTTTTGTATGGTGTGGAGAAGAAGATATTGCATTTAAACAGAGAATAACTAATAGAATACTAATTCTAAAAAAGTGAGCAAGTGATAGACTGACACACCTAAACATAGCTTGGCCAACAAAGATAGCAAACATATATCACTAATTTCCTAATTTAATATTAATATATAATTTGTTTTTCTTTATTTTTGCCGACCAGTTTTGCTTTTCCTTTTTTGTTAGTTACTCTAAAAATCAACCTTTTTTTTCATAAGGATTTTTGCATTATATTATTATGAGGATTTTTTTACTTAAAATTTTAGACCAACAAAATAAACGCAACCTAAATTTAAGTTTAAACAACTAAAAACACGGTGTGGGCCTATTTGTGAGGGCGGAGATTAAAGACTATGAAGCATGAAGACTTCATAATTTTGATAAGAGAGCCGCACAATTCGCTTAATTAATTTTGATCATTTTGCTACAATACTTTGTTTTCATGATTTAACACAATAAATGTCGCATTATGATTTTTTTTAAATACCATGGTTGGATGTACATTCTAGGGGCCCGTTTATTTATAGTGGCCCCAGGCCCAAAATATTTTTACGTTTCTTGGAGACAGCCCTGCATAGTATAACTAGCTTATACCCCGGGAGCGTCCCGGATTGAGAAATCTAAGTAAAGTGAATAAAATTAGAAATATCTAAACTATAAAAATGGCATCTATGTATCAACTTACATTAGATACTTTAAAAAAAAATATACCAAAAGATCTATTTCACCTTACAACATCAACACCTAAAACAGAATATTAAGATCCCAAGCACTTCAAGGGGACAAAGATTGTTTAGCACCAATACATTCAGTCAAAAGTCTTTAACTGCATATAATAAGATTTGAGCTATTTCAGAATTTTTTTTTAAACTAATATATCCCGGGAGCGTCCCGGGTTGAGAAATCTAATTTGAAATATCAATTTTAAACTTGAAATAGACTGATGCGTTTTACAGTTACATGCAGAAAAGCTTCGGGTAGCACTTAACCTAAAACAATTAACAATGTATCTTCAATGTTAGTGCATAACCTTAAACACTGTATAACTCTAATATTAAAACCTAACCTAAAACAATGTACAACTCCAATGCTAACACATGCTGTAAATAAAAATCATATTTACTGGTTTGAACATAACTAATGACTTGCCTATACATGATTAATGAATAACCTGAACACTTTGTGTTTTTTTCCTGTATGAACAAAACCACACAAAAAAATAGTCGTTTTTTCTCCGTTTTTTAATATAGCACTATGGTACCCGTTGGAAAGCTAATAAAACGCTCGTTAATTTGGTGTAATTTTTTTCTTTAAAAAATCTCGTATATAAAAGATATTAACGTTTAAAAGTTATGGGAGAAAACATTAGAGATAAAAATCTAATTTTGTTTTTAAATTTTAAATTATTATTTTCCTAAAATAAAACCCTTGCCACATTGGATGACACATGGCAAACTCAATGAAGAGAATACCTCTTTGAGTGCCATGTCATTAAAATGGCTTTGGTTTATTATATGTATAGATATTTTCAAAGTGCGTCTCGCGTCAAAATGATAATTAATTCTTTCGAAGTCTGTCTCAAAATTTTCAAAGTGCGTTCAAATGATATTTAATTCTTTCAAAGTGCGTCTCAATTTTGCCATCTATAATTTCAAAGTGCGTCCAAAATGATAGTTAATTTTTCAAAGTGCGTCTCAATTTTGCCGACTTTAATTGCTCGTCAGCCAGGGGCAAAGCTTCATCTTTAATAGAGCAGGTTTTGCTATTCAAAAGGGGGTAGTGGCGCAACTTGTTGCCCGTTTACCAGTCATCCGCTTGTAATTTGTTATGGTTTTCTATTAATCAAAGGAGAAATGCCACACAAATGTAATCAAGTTTGCTTGGTGTTCTAATTAAGTCACTCATACTTTTTTTGTCTCTTTAAAGTCACTCAAGTTTTATTTATTGTTCTAAAACCTAACACATCATCACTTTAACCTGAAAACTTGATAATTACATAGTATTGAAACAATAAATGAAACTTGAGTGACTTTAGAAAGACAAAAAAAGTTTGAGTGACTTAATTAGAACAGTTAGCAAACTTGGTTAGATTTCTACAAAGTTATCCATATAAAAAAACAAGCCTATAAATTGATTAGGTTCTATATAAGTCCCGTCATGTTTCAACCTTTTTTTTAGACAGGGCCCTGGATTAATACTTCGTTTTGGGCCTCCAAAACGCTTGGGCCAGTTCTGGGTTTGCCTACATCTTACCCTCCACAGACCTACTAATAGCGTCGTTATTTGTGGGATTTCCTGGGTACGGTTGTTGTTGTTGTTAATTAATACATGTATTTAAAAAATAACAATGAAATGATAGTTATAATGTTAAGTTAGTTTTTAAAACATTATTTCTTTCAAGTGGGAGTTAACTTTGATTGTTTTATTATTTAACATTATATATTTTTATCATTCTTACCATCCAATGACATTAAATATTTGAAAATTTTTAGAAATCACCCATAAAAAATTATCATCATGTGTTTTAATAAGTTTTGGTATATGGTTCAATGTGCTCATCGGCGCCTGACCCTGAGATGTGGATCATCCAAGGCACATTAGCATGGTGTACTTCTTCTGTGTCGAACCGGAGTTTGAAACCAAACTTCTCCTCAGGAGAAGTTTGGGGCGATTCAGGTGAGATCCAATGTAGATCCAACTTTCGATTCACTCGTGGGATCCGAGCGGTCTGAGGAGGGACCACCATGGCTCCTCTCTTCTCGAGAATCCATACATCCCTTATCAGTGTATGGACAGCTATCTCTCGAGCACAGGTTTAGGTTCCGCCTCAATGGGAAAATAAGGTGGAGCACCTAACCACGCATCTTCACAGACCAAGAACTACGAGATCACCCCTTTCATTATGGGGTGACGGAGGGATCATACCATTTGAGCCTTTTTTTTCATGCTTTTCCCCGAGGTCCGGAGAAAGCTGGGGTTGCTCCCTATAGTGTTTCGTAATAAGTTTGGGTTTTAAGCTAAACAATAAACATGTATTAGAGTGTGTGTAGTGGGAGCGTGAGGGGGCGCTATAATTGAATATAAAGCCCCCAACACCGTTACATGGGGGCTTTATATTTCAAAAATATGTTTTGGCGTTAAAAATATAGCGCCGGAAAGAAATCCCCCCCCCCCAATCATAGGTTGCCACCTCATCATCTCTCTCTTTTTATTATTATTTATTATTATTTTTAATTTAAAAGATAAAATAAAATATTAATAGGGCTTTATAAATAAAGCCCCTACCACTACACATTTTTTTCACTTTAGTTCTCCATGCTGACTCAGCTATCACGTAGACCAATCAGAAACAGATGCTTAATAATAAAGTCTCTCACTACACATGGTCTTAGACTTGTTAACTTTTGAGACAAGGTACAATGTGGATTGTTGACTACATGAAAACATTATAATTATATTATATATTATATAATTATATAATATATTAATAATAGAACCCTAATGAATAGTAATATTAATATTTTATTCAATAGGGTTCTATTATTAATATATTATAACTATTATTTTATTTGAAAACTTTATTATATTATATACTATTATTTTACCCATATTATTTTATTTAAAAAATTTATTATATTATATACTATTAATATAAATAACATAATGTGGCCGCTGACGGCTGTGCGCATATAATGTATATATGTGTGGCTATCGGGGGCAAAAGTAAAGTTGCACTAATTTTAACGTTATTTTACTAATTTCGTGAAAATAACGTAAAAAATGACGCACGGTTAATCATGCATCAGGTGGTTACGTTGATAGCCAAAAGACAAGGGGTACATGCACCAATCGGGTTTGTCCCGATTGCTAAGTGTTGTGTGCCTTATGTCTAAGGCTTGATACAAAACCACTATTGAGCCGGGGGTCTCACTGAAAGCAGTCTCTCTATTCCCACGGAACAGAGGTAAGGCTGTCTAAATCTTACCCTCCTCAGACCCTACCTTAGCTTTTGCTATTGGTGGGATTAACTGTGTATGATGATTATGATGATAAATAACATAATCTTATATGATTTCGTCACAAATTTCATGTGTTACCTTATGTGTAGATTTCTTTATTTTTTTAACGTTTACAACCAAAATGGAATCTCGATTGTGTAATTCATTGATTGATTAACACCTCATCTAAATCTCGATTGTAAAACGCGCAACGCGCATGATTTTATACAACTAGTTTTGTTAAGATCTAAACGAGAAAAATAATTATACATCTGAGTAAGCCGGTTGCATACTGCATAGTGCATACACTTGTTTTGTGTTACTTTAAATCGCCGAAGTGGATGGATATATGTACCCAGTATCAATACAAATACATAAGTATTATGGGTGAGTAGAAAACCGAAAATATCGAACCGAAAAAACAGATTTAATCGAACCGCACAAAAAACCAGAAAAACCGAACCGAAAAAAACCAAACCAACATTAGCAGTTCGATTTCGGTTTTGCATTTTATAAAAACCAAACCAAATAACCTAAAAGAATCATCTTTTAATATATCTTATACATTGATTTAGTAGGAATTATTAGTTTTATTTAGGGGTGTAAACGAGCCGAGCCGGGCCCGAGCCTGACTGGGCTCGAGCTCGGCTAGTCATGCTTTTATGAAGCTCGAGCTCGGCTCGATTCGAGCCTAATAATTTGAGCTTGAAAGTAAAACCCAATGGCTCGAGCTCGACTCGAAATAATTATAGAACAATTTAAAAGGAGCTAAAAGCTCGGCTCAAGCTCGACTTGCCAATATTAAACAGTAGGTATACTATATATAAAATAATAACAATACAAAATTTGTTTGGGCTCGTTTAGGCTCAAGAGCCTAAACGGTCTTTGTATAATAAAAAGCTCAAGCTCGGGCTCGTTAAAGTTCGGCTCGTTCGATCTTTTTACCGATCCGATCTCGAGTAGCTATCGAACCGTTGTGCATCATTTACACCACTAGTTTTATTGTTGAAAATAATTAATTATCAAAGTATTACAAAAGAAATGTCTTAACAAAAACTTTAGAAAAACATAGAAATCGTTTAGAATGTTCGGTTTATATGAACAATATTAATTTAAAAGGTTAAATATGTTAATATAAATATAAACATATGTATAAGAAAGATTCTTAAACCTTGGATTATAAGTTCTATTTTTAAATTTTATAAATTATGTTCTAAAAATCGAGAAAACCGAAAAACCAAACCGAACCGTTACCAAAACCAAAAAAACCGAAATCAAACGATTTTTAAAAACCAAACACTTCGGTTACGGTTATGGTTTTACCAAAAAACCAAACCGAACCGGACCGTTCACACCCCTAATAAGTATTGCTGTAAAATGTAACTTTTTTTTGAACATTAAAACGAAGCTTCATTTCACCAAAATATAATTATACATCAATGGTTACACCCAGGCACATTAAGCAAGAAGCTACCTGGGCCGACCCAAAATAACATACACATAGATATCACAAAACACAACTATCTCCGAACCTAATAACACTTCTAGACTCGCCCATTAACCATTATCAAACAAAGAGAAATCCCACCAAGACGCCTTTTGAGTACCTTCAATCTTGCCCCGTTTGACCATCCACCAAAAAGAATCCAGCTTTATGTCTTCTAAAAGTATTGGTGTTGTTGTATGCACATCTTGAAATAGCTTTTCATTTCTTTTAATCCATAACTTCCAAAGCGTTAAAGAAACAACCGCAGCAATCGCCTTTGATTTCTTATCCACAACCTTAGGACAAACAAAGAGTTCGATAATTCTATCCACCTGATCCGTTCTCTTTAAAACTTCCAGCTTCAACCACTCGGCTATGTTCCACCATATGGCCCTAGCCCACACGCACCCAGAGAATATATGGTTGACTGTTTCAGGTTCGCTTCCGCACCTTTTACAAAGTCCGTCGCCTACTTGAACGCCCCGAAAGGAGAGCGCTTCTGCAGATGGAAGACCTTTCCTGATTAATCGCCACACGAAAACCATCACTTTAGGCGGCACTAACCTGTTCCAATAGAAAGCCGGTCCCTGCAGAGCAGACCCCGACAGCTGCAGCAGGTCCCTTCTAACACGTTTTACCGAAAAGTCATTTGTCGTCCCAGCCGTGACCCACACCCAATTATCAGATCTGTTGCTGATTTTCTGTTTACTTATCGTCATCCAGAACCTGTTCATTTCAGCCCACTCCGCATCAGAAGCAGGTAACCTGCTCCATGGCACGTCCCACCAGATTATGCCGTTAAGAAACTTATAACAGTCGCTAACCATCAGGTTCTTTCCTTTACACAGCTCCATTAATCCAGGAAATTCGTCCTTTAATGGCTTGTTTAACGCCCAGTTATCTTCCCAAAATCTTGCAGAGTTACCGTTTCCCACCTGACAAAAAAAGTTAGATTCAATAAATAATCCACGGCTCCCAGTAGCCTTCTGTACAGCAGCAATGTTTGACCAGACACCAGGGATGGACTTCTTCCATGGAATAAAGCCCAGTCTTGCTCGTCCCCCATGTAGCGATTTGATAACCGAACACCACAGCTGCTCGCCGGCCATCTTGTACCTCCACCACCACTTAACTAAGAGTGCGATGTTCAAATCTTCAATATTACCCACCCCCAACCCCCCAATCCTCTTCGGTTTTGTTATGTTCTCCCAAGCTACCCATTTTATCTTTTTATTTGCCGAAGTTCCACCCCATAGGAATCTCCTTCGTAGGCCCTCAAGCGTCTTTATAATACCCGCCGGTGCTTTGAATAGTGACAAGTAATAATTGGGAACCGCCCCCAACACCGCCTTGATCAATACTGCTCTACCTGCAAAAGAAAGAAATTTCGCCTTCCATGAAGACAATTTAGCATGAAATTTATCAATAACCCCTTTCCAACTTGCCAATCGTTTCATGTTGCTACCAACCGGTAGCCCCAAATAAACAAATGGCAAGTTACCCTTCCTACACCTCAAGTGACTCGCCAAGTGTTCAACCTCACCGTCTTCAACATTTACCCCAAATAGATTGCTCTTTGTCAGATTCACGTTCAGCCCGGACGCAATGGAAAAACACCTCAGTATCCTGTTCAGATTCAGCACGTTCTCCTCCGACCACTCCCCCAAGAATAGCGCATCATCCGCATAAAACAGGTGTGATATTATCGGCCCTTGGTTTGGTAATCTAACCCCATTAAAAGTACCCGCCAACACCGCCCTAAGCATCATGACATTCAGTGCCTCCATAACCATTGTGAAAAGAAATGGTGACAACGGGTCACCTTGCCTAAGCCCCCTTTTCAGCTGGAATTCTTCTGTCGGTGAGCCATTGATGAGTACCGATGCTCGACCCGTCACAAGCATCCCCATTATCCATTGTTTCCACCTAGTCGGGAACCCCATATGATGCATTATTGTGATTAGGAACCTCCATGATACACAGTCATATGCTTTCTCAAAATCCACCTTAAACATGAGTAGCTTCTCCTTTTTGCGTTTCGCCCATGACACCAGTTCATTGGCGATGAGTGGCCCATCAAAAATATTCCTGCCTTTAATGAAAGCAGTTTGAACCGGCGAGATCACACTCCCAAGAACTTTCTTTAACCGTCCTACAAGCACCTTCGAGATAATCTTTCCAATCACTCCGATAAGGGAGATCGGCCTAAAATCCGATAGAACCAGAGGATCATTAACCTTCGGGATTAATGCCACAAATGATGAATTACATGACTGATGTATCGACCCGTGAACGAAAAATTCATCCATTATCCCTACCATATGATCCTCCAATTCGTCCCAGTAATGTCTGACGAATGCAAACGAGAACCCGTCAGGTCCCGGAGATTTTTCACCACCACATTCTTTTATCGCCTCCCGGATTTCTTCTCTACTGAATGGAACCACCAGTTCATTAGCCTCCTGCTCTGATATCTTATTAAAACCCTCACCTGATATCCGCGGCCTATTAGGCATTGGTTCCTCAAATTTGTTCCTAAAGATCTCAACCGCCTTTTTCTTAATAATTTCCGGGTCTTCCACCCAATTGCCCTCCACGTATAACCCCGAGATACAATTTCGTGCTTTCCTGTTATTAATAGCCCCATGAAACAAAGCTGAATTTTCGTCTCCTTTAAGCACCCAGTCGAGTTTTGCCCTTTGTCTAAGTTCCTTTAATTTGTTCCAATCCCATTTTTTTACCAACAACTTGGCGGCCTTCCACGATTCTCTTTCTTGGTCATCCAGCGGCCTATTTTCAGCAATATCCTCAATTTCAATCACGGTGTTCCGAGCACTCGTAATCTCCCTCTCCTCGGCATCCACTTTCTCAAACTTCCATTGTCGGACTTTAGCTTTCACACATTTCAATTTCATATTCAGCCTAACATCCTTCCTATTTGCTTCCACCTCCGAGTTTAGACCCCCCGTGACTGCCTCATTTATCCCCTCCTCCCCTAGCCACGAGTTATAAAACCTAAAGGGGCACGGACCGAACATCGCATCTGAAACGGACAGCACCACCGGGGAGTGATCTGACACATCTCGGTTCAAAGCTCTCAATTTTGCATTTGGCCATTTTCCCATAAAACTATCACACACTAGTACCCTGTCCAGCTTACTAAGTTTTAACCCGTCCGCAGACATGTACGTAAACTTCCTCCCACCCATGTTATATTCGAGTAACCCCGCTTCCGCTATGAAGTTATTGAATGCAAGCGCATTCGCAACCACAAAAACAGAATTTAGCCGCTCATTTTCACTTCTCACATCATTAAAATCACCCAGCAATATCCACCTACCGTCATACTCATTCTTAATCCCCATAATTTCTTCCCATAATTCTCTTCTCGCGCTTGGATCGGTCGGTGCATATATATTAACTACATAAAACCTATCCGGATTAACCCCACAGTTCCCCCCCACCATTATATAATTACGTCCCTTTCTAACTATATCCACATTAAACAAAATCGAGTTCCAAATTGTTATTAACCCACCCGACCTCCCAGTGGCATCAACTACCACTTTCCCACAAGGTGTTCCATCCCAGAATCTACTTACCTAAAAATCCGTCATGGCCGCCATCTGTGTTTCCTGGATCGCGATACATGACAGCTTGAATTTGCTCTTCAATTCTCTAACTTTTGCCGCCTTTTCAGCCCCTCCCGCCCCTTTCAGATTAAATGTTAAGTAATTCATTTGTTACCCTCAGTCGCCAATTCTTCTGAAATCCTGCTCTCCAGTTCTCCTTCAAAACCGGACAGACCCAAACCCACCACCTGACCTACCCCCATAGTAACACTCACCTCCGCCATATGGTCTCCAGCCATACTCACACTCCTGGTGCCTGCTGCCTCCGATTGTAGCCCAGACCCGCTATCCTGACCATCATCCGTCATCCAGTCTGACTCGTACCCATCCTCTACGCTCCCATGATTGATTGACTCGTGTTCCCCCAGATCTTTTGTAACACTTATCCCTGGCCGTGAGCCTTTCAAAATCCTTTTTCTCCTCTTTTTCTTTTCCCCCCCTGAACACGAAGAACTGCTGACCTCCTCAATGGATTTCGAACAATTGGTGGGAGATGAACACCTGTCCTTCACCTTTATCTTCCTCCTAGTTGTCTGCGCACCCTTATATCTTTTTCTTTTGTTTTTTGCTTCACCAGTGTTGACAAAATTCGACCAAAGATTAAAAGCCTCGTTCAATATAGGTGCAGGCCCAATAACCTCATTTAAATCCCCAACAGGCTTAGGCCCAAACTCTTTAGTACCCTCAAAAATATTCTCAGCTGCATATTTAAATATTACTGGCCCACCATTACCAAAAAGACCTTCTGGCTGCTGTGAACCCTTTTCTTCGGTCCCTACAAGACCCGGTTCACTTCCACCTATTTTAATATGTGACCCCTCATCCTCCAAGATCATATTCCCATTCTCAACATTCGGCCCCTGACAGTTATTATCCAACTTTTCATTTGTATCCAATAAGACATTAGCCTCAACATCTAGTCCCTCCTTCCCATGCACATTTAATGTTCCACCCGATTCAACTTCCCCATGCACACTAAACCCTTCGTTTTCCTTAGGACCGCCTGAGTCACCCCCACCGTCAACCACTCGGTCCCCGGCAACAATTTCCGGTTGTTCATCCACCACCACGATACTCGGCGGCTCTTCGGCATTCTCCACGATATCATCACCCACCACAGTAACATCTTCCCCGATATAGTCCGGTAACCATCTACCCGCGCCTTCCGTCACCCAACATGTGAATTGTTCGCCCTTCCAAGTCACAATGATTTCTTCCTCAATCTTGTTCCCGGAGTTTGTTATTATGCCAACATAGACCCCGGATAGGTCAGTGAGTGCAACTCCGTTCTCGGCCTCTTCCACAACTTCCCCGTAATATCCCCCGATTCTGTCCACATTCACCTTCGAGGTAAGGATTAAAGGCATGCCAGTGATCTTTAACCATGTCAGTCTATCATAGTCCAACTTTTGTCCGTTCCATACATTAACACCGGACAGCCAAGGTTCCCAGATCTCCCTCTTTTCCATGAATACCGTTAACTTTTCCGGTGCCGACAACGTAATCAGCACTTTCAAGCCTCCAAGATATCGAACCTCCATTCTGACCCCAATGATCTCTTTTAATCCGTCAAGCAACCTGCACAATTTGGAGTAGTTCCTAGCCTCACCAACGATTGATCTTCCCACCCAGGAGTGTTTGAAGCCGTCCACCTTGTCTTCTAAACCAATCCTCTTCATCCCACCACTATACGACGCCATGTTTCTGCCCGCAGTGGAATTCTTTAGCACCGGAAATTCACCCATGTCCACCACATTCTTCCCATTCCAGCCACGGGTTGGTTGTCCCAGGTTCTGAATCGGCATCCTCGTCTCCTCCTGATTTGGACCCCTCCTGATACATTTGAATCTCGCAGCGCTATCTTCCTTATTGAATCTAGCAACCTTTGCAAAAACCCTCCTCCCAAAAGTATTCAAACCATTCAGCGCTTTAACCATCTTCTGCACATCCCTGACATTCCCGAACCGGGCGAAGGCGAATAGCTTCCCAAATTTGTCTCGTTTCCTTGCCAAATAGACGTCCCTCATCTGCCCGCACCGGCCGCATTCCTCCCTTAAAGTTTCAGTAGTTATCTCCTCCGGTAAGTTCGAAAGAAAGAAGGTGACCGTTGAGTTCTCCGGTGGTATCTCCCCCTCCTCGAGAGAGTTCATGTAACTAGAAATGAATTCTATAGTGATTATTATATGTATAATTATTAATCATTTAATTACTCAAATACTCCATATTTCACGTTTGCTCCCCATTTTTCTATAACTAAACATATGTTCCCTATTGATGTTCGTCGTACAGATCGAGAAGCATGATTGATGTAATGAAGCAATATCAGATATGAACAGGTAGGGGCAGTGCGCCAGTGCTATTAACAAAGCTCCACGAGTATTGAAATCTGGTCACTAGTTTTTACTCATGTTTGCGAAATGAACAACAAACTGATTTACAGTCAAACACGACATGAATTTACATGTGTACGACACAATATGCGAATAAATATATGGAACGGGTTAGGTTGAATAATTTAACTCGCCAACTCAAAACCCATCAACCTGTCAACCCGACATGATTGACACTCCTAGTTTTATGTAAAATATGCTAGATTTTGATCCAAGAAAACATATTTGTTGAACTTATTTCACAATTGTTAATGGTGGGTTAACTGTGATTGTGATAGCTTCGATAAATCCTAAATTATATTAATTAATAAAAGGCATAACAAACTCATTTTCAATATATGCATTAAGATTATGCTTATATAATATATAATCAAGCTTCATAGTTGTCTACCTAACTAATTATCGATTCCAACCTCTTGTTGCTTCTCTTCACGTTTTGTTACAGTCGCCTCATGTTGCTTCTCTTCACTTTACAGTCGCCTCATGTTGCTTCTCTTCACTTTCTGTTACAGTCGCCTCATGTTGCTTCTCTTCACGTTTTGTTACAGTCGCCTCATGTTGCTTCACTTCACATTCTGTTACAGTTGCCTCATGTTGCTTCTCTTCACTTTTTGTTAAAGTCGCCTCTTGTTGCTTCTTTTCGGTTGGGTGTTGTAGCTTCTTTTCACTTTTTTTTTTGTAACTACTTTCTTCACTTTCTTTTGAAGCAGCTTCTTTTCACTCTCTTTAGCAGCCAATTCTTCTTTTTCTTTTAACCTTGCTTTGGCCTCCTCAATTTCCTTCTTCTTTACATCAAAAAACTCAATGAGACCACCAAGAACAATGTTCGGGTCATTATCTTTAAGAAGTTGTTCCGCCACTTCAGTAGGGGTAACATCCACGTGGCACATCAACTCATCAATGTCTTCAAAAAGTTCGTGCTCGGTAATACTAAGATAGTTGTAGACTAGCATTCTAAAGGCGCTTGGAGTGCAATATGACATGTGGATGTGAACATCCATACGACCCGGTCGAACAAGTGCTGGATCAAGTTTCTCCTTCCTATTTGTGGTGAATATTATTATTCTCTCGTCACCACAACTTGACCATAACCCGTCAATAAAGTTAAGAAACCCTGATAATGTTACCTTCAGAAAACAAATGTTGTTAGATTCATAATGACTAGAATCATGAATATAATTAGTAATTATATAAATTAACAAAACCAATTGAGGTGAACAGTTGATTGGTTCTTTTTTATTTTTTTGCTATATGTTGGGCGCGACACTTTTTTTCCTCTAAAAAAGTAAAATTATATGCTTAAAAAATTCCTAGTCCATCCCTAATTACTTTTTATGTATGTTTAACTTTGTTGAATATAACAAATCAATATACAACATATTTTTTTCAAAATTGCTTGACACGTATTGAAAACCGAAAAGTTAAATTCAACATAAAAGTAGAATTTAATTTTGAACTTATTTGTTTGTGCTTTTCATAAATTTGGTTCGATTTAACTTAAACCAAAACAAAATTTGTCAAGTCAGACCAAACATATGTTGATATCATTTTAGTTCTACTATCACTTTATTTTTTTAGTTTCTTTTTTTGTTTGTTAACGATACTGTGTTTGGATTCTCTCTCATATTTCTATACCAAGTTTCAGTACAGAACGATAACAACCATATTCCCTAGCCGGCCCCGCCGCGAAGCGCGGGCATAAACCCTAGTTAACAATATTTACATTTGAATTGGTTACTATTTGCTAACCTTTCGAACTTTGTCTTTCTCTTGTTTGTTCTCTTTCTCCTTTTCAACTTGCACCCGATCATGCAACTCAACCGAACAATCAATGTCCTCCACCACCAGTATCGACCTGTTCGCCGTCGCCACCAACAACCTCCGCAGCTCCGAGTTCGAATAAATATTAGTCAACTCCAAATCATATATATCAAAATTCAAATAATTCGCCATAGCCGCAATCAAGCTAGACTTCCCAATCCCAGGAGGACCATACAACAAGTACCCTCTCTTCCATGCCTTTCCAACTTTCTGATAATACTCTCTCCTCTCCAAAAACCTATCCAAATCCCTCATCACCATCTCCTTCACACCAATATCCATCGCCACCGTCTCAAACGTCGCCGGATGGTCAAGATTCATCGGAGTCCACAATGTTCGTGTATAGTAACCCTTCATGTCCAATGTAAACAGCTTCACGGTTTTCTCAGTCTGTTTCTTTGTTTTTATGACATTGATTATGTAAGGCAAGTAAGAATTCAACACCATTTCTTTATGTTTCTGATGAAATGTAAGTTCTAACGATCAAAGATCGGACTTAGTTGATCGACCGTTTTCGTCGTTAGTGACATATTCTCTAGTTGGCTTCTGTTTAGAAACCAAAGACCAATTGAAGTTAACCGAATCATTTGCATAATTAGTGGAGATATGATTTTACAAATTAAATTTGGGGGGCAATAGGAAAAAAAACTAAAAATGGGGATGACTCATATTGGATTGGCGGTATCAAGCTAGGATTCTGCAGTGCTACAGTGATGTCGCCAAACCAAATGGTGTAATTGATGCCGCCAAACTGATTAGAGGCATCAAGCCTTGATGCCGCCAATCCAAATGATGTAGTCTTTTCCATCATATTTGAATTAGCTTATTACGGTATAAACGTAGTGAAATCATGGAAATTCAGGGCCCTAATCTTTCTGTTACATAACTGATATTTGAGTCCACCAGTGCTTTGGAAATTTTGAGAGAAAAAGAGAGGATATTAAGGTATAAGCGTTGTGCATTCATGGCAACTGGGCCAATGTTTAATCTGTCATGTAAATGTTTTAGTTGATTAATCCATTGTCAAACACTTGCTTTAAATCTTCTATTAGTTGCAAAATCTTCTGGTTAAAGATGTGCAACATTCAAAAGCTTGTTCATACTTGTTATGAACAATGATATGACATTATACTCATACTTGTTTCGCGTGGCAACTTGAAACGGGTGTGGATCTTGGGTGTCGTTGGGTTCTCTGTGACTGTGTAGTGTGATTGTGTTGAGTCTTGGACTGGGTCTTTTAGGGGATGACACTCTATGTTGCACGGGAACTGGTACGGGAACGAGAAACGTGTGACATCCGTCATTTTATCACTATTAATATATATATATATATACATTTTTTTTATTTCGTACCACCTATCTTGTACGTCACATTTTATCCTCATCTATAATAATAATAATAATAATAATTATATAAACTACTAAAAACCTTGACGATATTCTATAAAATATAATGTGTCCAAACCCAAGTACCCTTAAAACTTACTAGGCCCATTATTATTATCTTTACCTCTTCTGGCCCATGAACCTGCAGCCCCAAACATTGAGCCCATACCCAAGCCCAAACCATCCAGCCCACTACCTCCTCACTTCTGTTTTAAAAACAAAAAAAAAAATATTTCGTAGAAGGCAGGACTCGAACCCAGCTCCAATCCGGCTCAACCCTCAAACACACATACACAAACCACTAGCCCATGAGGCCTTTTGTGATAGAATCCTGGAGCAATAAGTATTTAACACAAAATAAAACTCTGTTTGGTTCTCCTTCTTGTTCGTTGTGCAGGTGCCGAAAACAGAAGTCAAGATTCTTTCTTGACTTTTGACTAAATCACAATTGGTAATAACTTCTCAATTGCTTCGTGATTTCCTAAATACGTCCATTACGCGTCCATTTCCGATTAATCCTCCCTAATTAAACGAATTTTACTCGTTTACTAAAACTCCATGGTCAAAGATTGAAGTTTCCAATTACACAACTACACTAAAAATTCGTACCTTGTAATGATTCTGAATGTGTCGAAAAACTGAAAAACCTTATCACATTTCACTTCTAAACACTCCAGTAATCAAATTTTGAGTCTTTTGGTCGAGATCACCTTGTGCTTGTCCTCGTCAAATTCTGTATAGGTATGGATCAATTTCTTAATCATATGTGTACATCGGCCCTTTTCCATCAAAAGCCCCAACGTTTCTGTGGCTATAAATTGTTATTCTTGATTATTAAAAAAAACTAGGGTTCGTTCAATTTGAATTGGGGAAGAACACCTTGAAGAATATGGTTATATATTTCAAGCAGATACAAACTTAACATAACCACTGATCTAGATCAAGTGGTTGTGTCTGTTGTTTATTAGCCAGGGCTCGCGAGTTCGAGTCCCACTATAAACGTTTTCTTTTCTTTTTCTTATAAAAGCCTTATAAATCAAGATTCAATATGAACATATAATCAATTTAAATCCAGAATAACTCGTTCTCAGGGTGTGGCTCAGTTGGTGGCCACGCTTGTGATAAAACCCGAACCGGCCAGAGGCCCGGGTTCGACTCCCATAACCAACAAACATTTTTTACCCCTTTTTATATATATACTTAATATATTAAATTTTTTAAAATAGTTTTTAAATACTAAAAGTGGTTTATAAATTCTACAAAAATTACTGTATGATCTTCTAATGGTAAAGTTCATCTTACAATTTTTAGTTTTTCAAAAATAATTTATTTAATATATATTATAAATATTACAAGTTTATTCATTTATAATTGTAAAATTTAATAAAAATATCTAAACGATTTTATTAAATTCCACAAAAATTATCCTAAACTTGTAGAGCAATAAACATTTCAGAAATGATTTTTATTTTTGAAAAACCGTTCATTTTATATTTTTAATTAATTTTTGTTAGTTTTAATAATAAATAAATCCTAATAAATTCATTTTTCAATATTTTTGCATCAAAATTTTATATAAATTATTTCTATTTATTTAGAAGTGAAATACAAATTTTAATTCAAAATTTCTTTGATTTTAATATTTTTAGATATTAAAGTTATATTTTGACAAATTGAAATAAATAGATTAAATATTCTATTTTCAAGAAAATAATTTAATAAAAATCATTTTCACACTTAAAACTTTATATTGTGACCATCTTTGATTTAAAATTTACAAAAAGACTTTTGTTTATTTATTTATCAAATTTCTCTTATTTATTAAACGATTAATTTATTAATCAAACGAATACTTATCCCCAATTCGAAACCCTAGAAAATACTTATAGACTAGATAGACTTAGACTTATTTGTTACCTATTACATAGGGTGATACTTGGCAACATTGGATTACACTTATTCAACTCCACAAGACTTACCACCTTGCTAATGTGAGTATTACTTATCCCTTTTTTCGTTTTACACTTTTGGGGTGATTCATGCACAAGTATACAAAACTTGCACATTCATTTACACATACATTTTTATTCATTTACAATTCATATACGTGTCTTGATTATCTTTGTGCTTTTGTTTGAACATGAACGTAGCTTACATACAAAATCGTACATCTAGACATAACTTATGTTATGGTGCTCTTTACATATAGACGTAACTTATGTTACGGTGCTCATTTAGACATAACTTATGTTATGGTGCTCTTTTAGACTTGACACGTG
The DNA here is from genome assembly GCA_028751855.1 of Ambrosia trifida. Taxonomy (NCBI): domain Eukaryota; kingdom Viridiplantae; phylum Streptophyta; class Magnoliopsida; order Asterales; family Asteraceae; genus Ambrosia; species Ambrosia trifida. The sequence goes on along the minus strand of CM054122.1, from coordinate 191,306,048 downwards.
TTGAGGTGCTCATTATCAATTTCAACTTATCATCTTTACATTTGATCTTTGTCTTGTTTGGTTACTTGCGTGTTTACATAATGCCTTGGTGATGCTAGACACATGAATTGTACTACTTTTCAAACTTATACTATATGTACAAAGCTAAGTAGTACTCACCAACATCATATGTTGACAAAATTATTTTCGGGCATGTTTCAGGATAAGCTGCTTGACGATTCACATAGGACTTTGGACTTAGATTAAATCAATCGATTATCTCTATTTTTGTTGTCTTGTATTTAATTTCACATGTTGTAAAACAATATTCAATAATCTAATATTTACATTTTAGTACCATGAGCTTTTGAACAATCGTCACTACGTGGCATCTCGATGATTCCGCCATCGGTTGGGGTGTTACAAAACGGGTACGGGTACGGGAACGGGAAACGGCAAAACTCAAAAAATCAAGAAACGGGTACGGCACGGGTACGGAAATAAATACATAAAAAATAAATATATATTATAGATAATGTACCACAAACCCCAAAATATATTCATACGTTGATGTAAACTTCAAAATTCACACTTTTTAGTGAAAATTAACAAATTTAGGTAATAAATGTAAAGTAGTGAAAGATAGGGGGTTAAATAATTTTCTTTTATCACTAGATGTAATACAGTTAATAAAGCCTTAAAAAGTTCCAAAACATTATACATTTTAGAAGGGGTGAAGTAATACAGTTAATAAATACATGAAATTATAAAATCAAACACAGAATCTATCACAAATTTAAACTAAACCGTCAGCTAAAATGATAAGTAAAGACTTTAAAAAAAGCCTTAGAACTTATATTAGAGAATTATATTTATTTTTAAGGTAATGAATTTTTCTATTTACTGTAGAGTTTAGTGTTCAACTATTAATATAGCCATATAGGTTAGGTAGGTTGTTTGACTTTTGAGACTCATGTTAACCCACTATACATATATTATATGATTTGTTATTTTTATAAATTACCGTCTTCTCTTTCATTCTTTGCCGTTCACTCCGTCAGCTCGCCGTTGCAACATTTCGTCGGAAAAAAAATCCATTTTAGAAGGGCTTAAGAACCTCCGTCTCCTTCTCCCAAAACATTAAACTTAAAGTCTACCCTTGGACTCCAGGAAAGTGGAAACTTTAAAGAAACGGTCCCAAAATATAGAAACGACAGCAAAAACTTCCTTTGACTTCTCGAAGCGGTCAAGAATCGGCCTAGAAACGTTTCCCTCCGTCCCCGTACACGTTTCCGTCCCCAACGAGTTTCGGGTACGTGGTACGACACTTCATTGCCATTTCCGTGCATCAGAGATGACACTAACCCATTTGGCGGTATCAATGAAGTGTGGTATTGGATTGGCGGCATCAAGGAAGTGTGACATTGGATTGGCGGTATCAAGGGTGATACCTCTAATCAGTTTGGCGGCATCACTGTAGCACTGTAGCACTGCAGAATCCTAGCTTGATACCGCCAATCCAATGTGAGTCATCCCCATTTTTAGTTTTTTTCCCAATGCCCCCCAAATGTAATTTGTAAAATCATATCTCCACTAATTATGCAAATGATTCAACTTAACCCCATTGTAAACATCTGTATACTCCTCGTTAATCTCCATACTAACGTTAAACTGATGTTCATTAGGGTTTTTAGTAACCTTGACACGGTGTATATCGGAGGATATACGTGTAGTGAGGTAGAGTTGAGCAGCGTTGTTGTAACACCCCAACCGATGGCGGAAACATCGGGATGTCACGTATTGATGATTGTTCAGTAGCTCATGGTGAATAATAAATTTCATTAAATGATTTAAATAAATTACATACAATTGTTCTACAAGAATTCGTACATCAAAATGAATAATACTATGTACACATCTTCAAGCAATAAGTCTAATCTTCAAGCAAGTATAACCTGAAACATGTTAAGTTTGAAAATATTTTGGGTCAACAAAAGTTGGTGAGAACACATAGGTTTTTGAATATAATTGATAACAATAGTTTGTACAACAATTACAGTTGTATAATGATGGAGTATGAGTCCGACATGTAACAATGCGTCTTTGTACAATCAAACCTTGTGTCGACTGAGGACTAACTCGCAAGTTAGTTAAATGTTGTTACTGTTATCGATCATCCCTGAATTTATGCGGGGGGATGGGTTTGTCAAACCTATGGCGCTATAATCTAAACAGGCGGCTTGATCATTGTTAATGATTGTACTGTGTCTTTTTGTTACAGTCAAATGATAGAATGAGTAAATGGTAATGTAATAGAATCACAAGTAAGAATGAGTAAATGATAGTATAAAATGTTTAAACATGTTTCACCCCAAAAATAGTGAAATAGAGAAAAGGGGCTATGTAAACTCACCTTAGCAAAATGTTATGTCTCGTGAAAATAGAATATGTGTTGCCCAACGATGCCAAGTATTACCCTATAATTAAGTTAATAAATATGTCTAAGTCTACAAATATTTTCTAGGGTTTCGAATTTGGGGATAGGTATTCGTTTGATTAACAATTAAATTGTTTATTAAATAAAAGAAATTCGACAAATAAATAAACAAAAGTTTTTTTGTAAATTTTAAATTAAAGATGATCACAATATAAAGTTTTAAGTATGAAAATAATTTTTATAAAATTATTTTCTTAAAAATAGAATATTAAATCTATTTATTTCAAATTGTCAAAATATAACTTTAATATTTAAAAATATTAAAATTAAAGAATTATTAAATTAAAAATTGTATTTATGTTCCAAATAATCAGAAATAATTTATATAAAATTTTGGTGCAAAAATATTGAAAAATGAATTTATTATGATTTATTTATGATTAAAACTAACAAAAATTGATTAAAAATATTAAATAAATGATTTTTCAGAAATAAAAATCATTTCAGAAAAGCTTAATGTTATAAAAACTTAGAATAATTTTTGTGGAAATTTATATAATCGTTTTGATATTTTTATAGAATTTTATAAATAAAATTGAATAAACTTGAATTATTTATTATATATATTAAATAAATAATTTTTGGAAAACTAAAAATTGTATGTTAAACTCTACTACTAGAATAACATAAAATAATTTTTGTAGAATTTATAAAAGAGTTTTAGTATTTTAAAATGAATTTTTAAAAATACAAGGGAATATATATATATATATACATAATTGAAAAAAAAATGTTTGTTGATGCCATGGATCGAACCCGGGTACCCTGAATAACCAGCAGCAGACACAACCACTTGATCTAGATCAGTGGTTGTGTTTGGTTTCTGTCTTTTTAAAATAAATATATAAGTTTACGATGGTGTTCTTCCCAATTCAAACCCAAACGAGCCCTAACTTATCAATAATTCAAATTACACAACAATAACCCAATTGAACATAGGGTTATTGTTGTGTATAGGCCGAAGATCAAAACCCACAAGAAAAAGATAACTTACAAACACGAATCGTGTATGAATCGTTGGTCAACAGAAGAGTCAAAGACCCGATCAAGAAGCTTAGAAATAACGATTTTTACAGAAATTGAAGATAGGGAGAGATGTTTCGGCGAGTGTAGCATGAATTGGGAGGTTCAATTTATAGTGTAATCGTATTATTAGAAGGTTTTAATTTTTGACCATGACTTGGTCAAAGCCGAGTAATAATCTTCCATTACAAATGTATATATAGCAAATATGGGTTGATTGGACGCGGAAATGAGGTGTAAATCATTAGACGGAATCAATTGATTATTTGTTTCCAAACATAGAGTTAATCTAAAGTCAAACATCACTAATTACTCGGCTGATGTACAGCAGCGAACAAGGAGAGGGATAAGGGGTTTTCTGTGGGTTTTTATATAATTAGAACTGGGATTAAATCAAAAGTGATGTATAGCCTAGATGGTTGGTGCGTGTGTGATGTGCTGACCCGGCTCTCTGCCCGGGTTCGAGTCATGCAGCAGCATCATTTTTATTTTATTTTTTAAACTGAAAGGGGAGGAGGGGTTGGGCCGGACCCTTTACTTTGTTTTGGGCTGGGTCACAGAGAGGTTTGGGCTTGTGTTGTAGATGGATTTCAGAATCTGATTTTGGGTATATTTTGATAGAATGTCCATAAGGTTTCATAAATAAGAAAATCTATTATTATTGTTATTATTATTATTATTATTATTATTATTATTATTATTATTATTATTATTATATATGTATTATAATACAAGTATATAGTGGGTAAAGTGGTGATTTTATTAATCCAAAATATTTTCAACTTTTAAAAAAAATTCGCGATGTTACAGTTGTAGATTTCATTGTCACTAAACCCATCGTATTCGTAAAACACCATGGTTAAGTGGTTGGAGAATTTATTGAGAACATTACGGACGGTGAGATATATGTAGCTTTCGAATTCACGACGGAATTCACTGGGTAAATACGTACGGGCGACTTTGTGGACGACTACCGCCGCAGCGGCGACGGTACCGACGGTGGAGATTATGTTTTTGGCCATGCCAAATCTGGATTTAGGTGAATGGGAAGGCATTTTGTAAATTTTAAAATTAGTCGTTAGTAACAAATGAACAAAGATAAAAGATTAAAAGGTTATAATTTAGGTGGTGGTCGGTAACTTTACTTTTCTTTATATTAACATCAGGTATGTTGTTCATTAATAACCCTAATGTTTATTGGGCTTTTTTTTTGTTTTGGGTCAGACTAAAAAGCCCTATCTGTTAAGGTAGTTTTTGACTGGGATTGGACTTGGACCACTTGGTAACAAAATTGAAAATCATAACTGCTCTTAGCCAATTACTCTGACATTACCCGTATAAATCATGAATTGCGTTATTATAATTCAGTTGATCTATACATATATGCACCTACATATGTTTGTTTGTCTACTTTCATACAATAAAAATAAATAAACGTATAAAGCATAAGTTTTTTTATAGGATAAATTACAGAATTTGTCCTTTAGGTTTGACCCATTTTTCAGTAGTTTTCTTTTCGCGTTTCAGTTAATGAGATTCATCCTTAACGATCTAAAATCTTACATCCACTGTCCTAAGGCACTAACTTGGTTAATTTTTAACGTTAAATCTGATCATGTGGGTGGCACGTGAGGGTAAGTTTGTCATTTCCTCTCCCCATTTCCCCTATAAAACCCTTCATATTGTCAGACACAATCACAATCAACCTTTAACTTTTTCGATCATCTTCTTCTTCTCAATCATAACAATGACGTAGGAGGATGGCTAGGATGATGGCTGGACCATACGACGACCAGGACATTATGTTGATCTCGATGATGTATACTGTAAGTTGTAACCTAGTTTTTCTAATTTTGTTGTTTTACTATTCAATGTTGTTTAAAGTTCAAATTTTTAAAATTTTGCAGTTGGGATGCCCCATTTCTTCAGTATAAAGCTTCATCATGGTGGTAGATTAACTCAAAGTCCAGGTTGTGAGTATGTAGGTGATATAATTAACTATATTGACTTGTGTGATATTGATATGTTCTCTGTGCATGAAGTTTCCTTGATGCTGGGTCTGTTAGGATACTCTGTTGTTGATCATATTTATTACTTTTTCCAAAATCCTGAAAAAGTTTTAGATGATGGTATTGAAGACCTAAGTTCTGATCAGGATGTGTTGAGGCTTGCTCAACATGTGGGAGTGCATAAGTTAATCAATGTTTTTACTCAACATGGTTTAGATAACATAAAGCAAATGTTGCAGACACCAACTAAACCCAAACACAATGTTACCATTGAAGAAATTGATAAACCTGGACCCTATGCAATAGTCCCTGCTAAGCTAAATGTAGTCAGAAACTTAAACTTTAGTGGATTAGGCAAAGGTGTGGAGTCTAGTGGGGTTGGTCAAAACTGTGATGGTGGGGATTCTAGTGTGGTTGGGAAGGGTAGTGTAACTCCATTAGAGGTTAATGATGACATGTTTTTGAATGATAAGGGACCATTGCCAAATCAAGATGATGACATGTTTTTCAATGATAATGGACCATTGCCAAATGAAGATGAAGAGGTTATAGGTAGTGCAACACAGTCCAATGATGATAATTCTGAAACTGTTTCTATGAGAAATGATGAGGATAGTGATAGTGATTTTATAGTTGATGACAATTGTATGGCTGACCATGAAGTGGATATGAGTGACTATAGGATGCATGTTGACCTTGATATTGAAGAAGAAGATTTAGGTAGTTAAGAAGAAGAAGCTGTACAGTCTGATGATGATGATGATGATGATGAAGTGATGCAGAATGATGCTTTCTTAAGTGGTAAACCTGGTCACACACGTGTTGTGGATTTGGCTGACAAGACTTGTGCTTGCAGAGGTTGGGAAATAACAGGTATGTATATCTTGTTCAATTCAAATGTTGTTACTTTCATTCATTAATGTTAAATTTTGTTACTTTAATGGACAGGAATGCCCTGCAGACATGCAGTGGCTGCAATTTGATTCAAAGCTACTAATGGAGGTAGAGTTGGGGCATTGGAGAGTTGGGTTAATTCAGTGTATACAATGGATAGGTGGAGACAGGTTTATTCCTTTAAGATTAACCCAATCAATGGCAGAGCTTTATGGCCTAAGTCTCAAGTTCCTACAACTTTAACACCACCAAATCATCACACACAAGTTGGAAGACCCAAGAAGGTTAGAAAGAGATCAAAATTTGAAAAGGAGATCTAGTATGTTGGTTATATGAACCGAAACCACACAGTGAATCAAATGAAATAACTTGGATTAAATTGAGAGTCGTTTGGAAACTATCAGAACGAACTATTTGATCGGTATTATCAAACGTTTGAACGGATTAAACTCAATTTTTATCAAGAACAAGATTGTTGTTTTTTGTGAGTATCGAAAAATTGCCGAAAGTAAAATAGAATACGCCAATAAAACCGTGTGTCAGTTTTCTTATTTGAAAAGCTTTTTAGATCCAAATCTTGCGTCAGTTTATTTTCATGGTAACCGACATGATCTTTTAAATATGGATATATCACAATTGAAATATACCTTTTAAATAAATAAAAGCAACCATCGAAATTCATTTGTGATATTTACCAGCCTAAGGTTTAGGCCCGTATTCACCATATTTATGTACTAGCACACATGCCAATTAATTTATTAATTTGTTTACTAATTAGGCACAATCAACTTACTAATAAAAGATTATCAGCCCAATTAAAACATGTGTATTTGGCTCTAAATCTGATTACACACACTAACTCGTTATAACAATCAAGTCCGCTATTCCTGCATCACCTAACTTGATTAATTAGTAACGAGAAAGCATATTCAACGAGTTAATCCAATATCACTATGAAAGTCGATAATCACTAAAATTACCAACATTCCTCCCCCATTTTAGTGATACCCTTGATTAACTCAACTCAATTCTCAAATAATTCAAACTCATGCGTAAATGAAAATGTCCTGAGGATTGAATTTTCATCTTATTAAATTACACGATCCAAATATTCGAATATCGGGGTGTCTCTATGGATTGAACCCTTGCTATCCATTTGAATACTTGAAGGTAAAATACACATAAGTTTACAATCTATATGTTCTTACATGACACTATATTTTACTAGCTTGTGTCTAATCCTTCAAAGAGTATATCAAAGCCAAGTCCAATCTTCTTGAAGCAGCTAAACTTCATACTCCTATAGGTAGTTCTTTTATTCTACACCTGCACATGTATTTATCAAAGAACTATTAAGAAGTTATACTTCAACCTTCTTTATCTTGCAGTCTGAACACATACCTTGGGATGATTCTAATGTGTTCCAATATCTTTATGACAAGCTTTCCACATTGAATTCTGCACCTAACGTTGTATTAGATGGGAATTGGGTATCTTGACACAAGATATTAAAGTATGGACTTTAAACCCATCCCTTTGGCTGATTTATTCACGAGATCTCTTCCTAACCCTTTAGTTAGATGATCAGCCAAATTATAATCAGATCTTACAAAATCAACATATATCACTCCATTCTTGATTAATTATCTAAGCATACCATGTCTAACACCTATGTGTCTAGACTTCCCATTATACACTCCGCTGTATACCTTAGCCAAGGTAGATGCACTATCACATCGAATAGAGATTGGTGATATCGGTTTTGACCACAAACGAATCTCAAAGATCAAATTTCTTAGCCATTCAGCTTCTTTACCAGTTGCTGCCAAGGCTACAAACTCAGATTCCATGGTCGAATTTGTGATACAAGTTTGCTTCTTGGAAGCCCAAGCTATAGCTCCTCCCCCAAGTAGAAATACCCATCCACTTGTAGAAGAATGATCCTCTAAGTTAGTTATCCAACTTGCATCTGAAAATCCTTCAATTGCAGAAGGAAAGCCTGAATAGCATAAACCATAGTTCATGGTTCTTTATAGATATTTAAATAATCTGTTCACAGCTTGCCAATGATGAGTGCTAGGATTACTAGTATATTTACTAAGTTTTCCCACAGCATAGGCTATATCAGGCCTTGTGCTGATCATAGCATACATCAAACATCCTATAGCCTTAGCATATTCAAGTTGAGATATAGGACTACCTTTATTAGGCATAAGCCTAATATTTCGATCAATGGGAGTTCCAACTGGAGAACAATTCAAGCAATTAAATTTCTTTAAAATCTTCTCAATGTAATGAGATTGAGATATTGATATACCATGGTTCCCACTTGTGATTCTAATGCCAAGAATCATTTCTGCCTCCCCATGTCCTTCATGGCAAACTTAGATGACAAAAATTTCTTGGTTTTATCAACTTGATCCTGATTCGTACCAAAGATCAACATGTCATCCACATATAGACAAATTATTACTCCATTACCTGATGAGTCAAATTTGCTATACACACACTTGTCAGCTTGATTAAGAACAAAACCATCTGACAATACAACATCATCAAATTTTTGATGCCATTGTTTAGGTGCTTGCTTTAAGCCATATAGAGATTTTATTAACTTACAAACCTTGTTTTCATTGCCAGGCGTAACAAAGCCTTCAGGTTGTTTCATGTAAATCTCTTCATCTAATTCACCATTTAGGAATGCAGTTTTCACATCCATTTGATGAATCATAAGATTGTGTATAGCAGCAAGTGCTAACAACAATCTAATAGTGGAAATTCTTGCAACAGGGGCATAGGTATCAAAGAAATCAATACCTTCCTTTTGTCTAAAGCCTTGGATAACCAATCTAGCTTTAAACTTATCAATGCTACCATCCACTTTCATATTCTTCTTGAAGATCCATTTACACCCTAATGGTTTACATCCAGGGGTAAATCTGAGAGTTTCCATGTATTGTTTTGCATGATGGAATCAATCTTATCTTGGATAGCTTCTTTCCAAAAAGAAGAATCCCTTGAAGTCATTGCTTCATTGAATGTCTTTGGATCTTCCTCAATATTAAAACAATATTGATATTGATGTTCAATGACATCTCTTGATCCTTCAACTAAATAAAGTTGAAAATCATCACCAAAAGATTTAGCTTTTCTCACTCTATAACTTTTTCTAGGCTCAGGAGGTGTGTCATTTGCTTGGATAGTACCTTGAGAGTTACTAGAACTTGAAACCATATCCCTAGGTCTAGGTATAAGAGAGAATCGATGTTCATCATAATCTGCATTTCTTGATTCAATGACAGTGTTTACTGACACATAGTCATTTGGTTCTATGACATAGAATCTGTGAGCACAGGAATGCTCAGCATATCCTATAAAGATGCAGTCTATACCTCTTTCACCTATGTTTGGTATCTTAGGTTCAGTGAGCCTCACAACAGCTCTACATCCCCACACTTTAAGATAACTCAATTCAGGTATCTTTTTGTACCAAAGTTCATGTGGAGTTACCTTAGTCTTTTTACTGGGAACTCTATTCAATAGATAACAGGCTGTTAACATAGCCTCACCCCAGAATCCTTTACTTAAACCAGAATAGGACAATATGGAATTAACCATTTCTTTCAGTGTCCTATTTTTCCTTTCTGCTACACCATTTTGCTGTGGTGTATAAGGAGCAGTGGTTTGGTGTATTATACCAGTAGACTGAAAGTATACTGGATCAAAATACTCTCCACCTCGATCAGTATGAAGAGTTTTTATCAAACCACTTCGATGTAGCTCTACCTCTTGTTTATAAATTTTAAATTTATCAAGAGCTTCATCTTTTGTATGTAACAAATAGACATAGCAAAACCTTGAGGCATCATCAATGAAAGTAACAACATAGTTTTTATTTCCAAGTGAAGGCGTGCCATGGAAGTCACATAAATCCGAATGAATCAAGTCTAATACCTTAGAATCTCTTTTAATATGCTTGAATGGCTTTCTAGTAATTTTAGTCAATTTGCAAGTGCGACATTTACTACAATTACTCATATCAAAAGCAGGTATTAGACTCATTTTAGACATATCTTTCATTCTAAGATAATTAACATGACCTAATCTAGCATGCCATAGCCTTGAATCATTATCTACTTGATTACTAGAAGAAGCAATACACACAGATTGATTAGCAAATGGGACATTGATATTTAACATAAACATACCAATACATAAATATCCAAATCCAACAAAGGTTCCATGTCTAGATAAGATAAACTTATCAGACTCAATGACCTGTTTAAACCCATAATTATTTAATACAATACCAGACAACAAGTTTTTCCGTATACCCGGAACATACAACACATGATCTAATAATAACAGTTTGCCAGAAGTAAATACAAGCTTGACTTCCTAACTCCTTTGATAGGCTCGGTTGCCACATTTCCCATTCTCAATACAGATCCATCATCAATTGGTTTGAATTCCTCGAACCACCTTAGATCTTTACACACATGTATTGTAGCACTCGAGTCTACCCACCATGCAAATTCATCATCCTAAACAAAGAATGATTCAGTAATAAAGGAAACATAATTCACAACCGAATTAAAATTAACATTCGAATAATTATTCGAATTGAAATCAAAATTCGAATTAAATTTCGAATCAATCCTTAATTCCATTGACTTACTTGTATTAGCATCAAAACCCGATGATTGAGTTTTATTTGGGCCGCCATTTAGTTGCTATTTCTTATAACAGCCATGGACCATACGTGTTTTAGAATTGGAATATTTACATGATTGTTCAATATATAAGCCCTTGTTATTTATATATGCATCATGGCCCACGTTATTATAATCAAAATCCAATACCTCATTTCCATAATCCTTCAAGATCGTAGACCTTTCTGGGCTTATTTCCTTTTTACCATTTAATTTGGTTTCATTAGATATTAATTTAATATGGCCGAGACAATCAATATTATTATATCCATGTTCATAATTTTCCACTTGTAGCAAATTATCACAAACAGAAGGCTTAGTAAAATTAAAAGTACATTTAGAGAACATACCCATTTGTGTTGGTGGATCCTTGGACCCACTTGGACCCGCTCCACCCGAACCTTTGTTGTTTCCTGGAAGTTTCACACGACAATCCTTTTTAAAGTGTTCCACTTTGTTGCATCTCCAACATGGTCCTTTTGCCTTCTTGTTTGAACTTTTGTCATGATTTTCAAATTTACGTTTCTTGCCATTAAACTTTTTATTTTTCCCCGATTTCCCATCATCTTAAACCATGTTCACCGAAGATTGACCAACCACATTTTTACCCTTTGTCTTATCCACTTCTTGATCCCGAAGTGATTCTTCAATTCGGATATGACTACCCAATTGAACCAAAGACAAATCCTCTTTTTGATGTTTAAGAGTGTGTTTATAATCCTTCCACAAAGGTGGAAGTTTGTCAATTATACTAGAAACCGCAATTGACTCATCCATTTTCAAATCATGTTGAGTAAATTGACCCAGTATATGTAAAAGTTCATTATATTGTTCCATAGCGGGTCTAGAGTCAATCATCTTGTAATTATTAAAATTACTAACAAGGAATTTCTTACTTGATGCGTCTTCCGCCATATATTTGGATTCGAGTGAATCCCAAAGTTGTTTTTCCGATTCAACATTTTGATAGACATCAAAAAGTGCATCTGACATCCCATTTAATATATGACCCCGACAAAGGTAATCATCATTTTCCCACTTGACTCTTTTCCTTGTTTGATCAATGGTTTCATCCACCACTTCTTCCGGAAACGGAGTAGAGAGAACATAGGCAACTTTCAAAGTTGTAAGTAGGAAGTGCATCTTCTTCCTCCACCGCCTAAAATCTTGCCCTTCAAACTTATCCAATTTCGCGAACTTGCTTGTCATATCACGAACAGATTCACCGGTAGCCATCTTGATGAAATAGTTCGTTCTTTGTTGGTTATATGAACTGAAACCACACAGTGAATCAAATGAAATAACTTGGATTAAATTGAGAGTCGTTTGGAAACTATCAGAACAAACTATTTGATCGGTATTATCAAATGTTCGAACGGATTAAACTCAATTTTTATCAAGAACAAGATTGTTGTTTTTTGTGAGTATCGAAAAATTGCCGAAAGCAAAATAGAATACGCCAATAAAACCGTGTGTCAGTTTTCTTATTTGAAAAGCTTTTTAGATCCAAATCTTGCGTCAGTTTATTTTCATGGTAACCGACATGATCTTTTAAATATGGATATATCACAATTGAAATATACCTTTTAAATAAATAAAAGCAACCATCGAAATTCATTTGTGATATTTACCAGCCTAAGGTTTAGGCCCATATTCACCATATTTATGTACTAGCACACATGCCAATTAATTTATTAATTTGTTTACTAATTAGGCACAATCAACTTACTAATAAAAGATTATCAGCCCAATTAAAACATGTGTATTTGGCTCTAAATCTGATTACACACACTAACTCGTTATAACAATCAAGTCCGCTATTCCTACATCACCTAACTCGATTAATTAGTAACGAGAAAGCATATTCAACGAGTTAATCCAATATCACTATGAAAGTCGATAATCACTAAAATTACCAACATAGTATTAGGGGGCACGCTGTTTAGGAAAAACACCAAAGGAAAGTGTGGCAAGTGTAGGAATACTGGACATAATCAAAGGACCTGCAAGGGACAAAGTCAACAGGTTCAAGGTAGTCAGCCCAAGTCTGGAAAGAAGGGAAGAAAGAAGAATAGCAGCAAGGGTACCACTGACAAGGTTCAGGGTAGCAATGGTTAGGATGTTTATGTTTGTTGTGTTAGTTGAACATGTATTTTAGGAACATTAGTAACTTATGTTTATGTTTGTTGAACAAGTAGTAATGCTTAGGCTATGTTGAACATGCAGTTTATGCAGTTTATGTACTTAATGCAGCAAAAAATGTTGCAATTTTGGTTAATGCAGTTTAGGTACTTAATGCAGCAAAAAAATGTTGCAATTTTGGTTAATGGGTTATGTGCAGATGTATGTTTATTAAATGTTGCAGTGTATTACAGGTTTGTTATTGGTTAAACACAGTTTGTTTATTACATGTTGGTTAAATGGGTCAATATCTTTCAAATGGTTAAATGGGTCAATATCTTTCAAGTTGCAGTGAATTACATGTTGTCATTGGTTACACACAATTTATTGGTTTGGTTTATATCTTTCAAATGGGTCAATTTGGCTAAACATTCAATATGCAGATTGTCAAATGGGTCAATTTGGCTGAACATTCAATATGTGCATTATAAGCACTTTCATTATCATTAACCATTAACTATTTCTTACAAGGTCCTAACAGGTGCATTATATGCACAGTTCAACTAAGAATACAAAAATATATACACCAAGAAACCTAACTAACTACAAATCAACATCCCTTTCCATTTGCTTCGTTGACCTTTCAAAGCTTTAACTTTGTCTTCAAGCTGGTGGTTTGCAACAACAAGGTGGCCGTTATAAACTTCAAGGTTGTTCTTGGCTTTTAATAGACCTGGTATGATGTTTGTACACCTTTGGCATTTCAATTCATCACACCATCCAATAAATCAACATCGTGATAGCTAATTTGACATAAACAAATCCATTAGATGCAACATTATGTAATGAAAATCAGAAACTTGAGTGTATAACGTACCTGGTCAGGACAAGCATAAAACTTTCAACCTGGGTTTCTACTTGTCGACGATGTACGTACAATTGCTGGTTTTCCACAATGGCAGTACACATAGTCCATTATCGATTGGAGTGGTTGCCCTAATTTGGGTTTCTTGAAGAACCCTAGATGATCTGATCAATCTCCTCTAGTTCGTTGTAGATAAATAGGTGGGAGGGAAATGGGGAGAGGAAATGACGAACTTACTCTCACGTGCCACCCACATGATCAGATTTAATGTTAAAAATTAACCAAGTTAGTGTCTTAAGACAGTGGGTGTAAGATTTTAGATCGTTAAGGATGAATCTCATCAACTGAAACGCGAAAAGACAACCACTGAAAAATAGGTCAAACCTAAAGGACAAATTCTGTAATTTATCCTTTTATACGTGATTCAAAGCCTTTCCAATCACATCAAAATTTTTGTGATAAAAGAAACGGGTATAATAATCGATTTGATAACAAAAAATAAATAACAGATATAGTTAACTAAAATTATTTAGGTAAGACATGGGTATTAGTACAATTCCCAACGACTGAACATCAGTAGCCCATGTTTATGGTGTTTTGTTTCAATACTTTTTTTGTTACTTTGCATTACTATAGTACCGTACCGTCATCATCGGTACAATGTTCTGTTTGTCACTTTATTGTGTTACTTATTTTTGGTACTTGTACTGATACAGTACCGAATTTCATCTAAAGATGAACAAAAAACATGATTCCGGACCCGACCCAAAACCACTTCCTACCAAACCTGTGAATACATATCAATTTCATACCCGATATGAGAAAACGGAAACGACCAGAACCAATTCCATCTTTACCCAGCCAAAACCCGGAAAAAAAAACCTCGGATAACCGTTCAAACCCAGTAAAAAACCCGAACGTATCCGAAACCAGTTCCTACCCGACTCAGATGTTGACTCTGTTGACCAAGCCTGGAACCGGTTCCTACCCGGTTCACGGCTCTAAAAAAACATTTTGTGCATCTCTAATTAAATCTACCAAAAAAAAAAAAACAAAAAAAACAAAGCCCTGGAATTTGCCATAGGAGGCCTTTTCACAAACCCAGCTTGTATTTGGGCTAGCTACCGTTTACATGTGGGCTAAGTTATGCAAAAATTGGACCGATTAATAATAATAATAATACTAGATATTTGCCCGCGTTGACACGCAGTTCAACAACGTACGATTATTTGGAGTAGTATAACGTATAAGAAAAATAAAGTAGAAACATTTTATTAAAATTTAAAAGCAACGAATACACATTTATTCAAATATCGCTGAAAATTTCCTTATAAACCACATTTTTTTTAGTCATCACTTTCCCACCAGCATCAAGTATAAGTAACTTCACGCCTGCCCTGCTTTTAACTCTTGACAATGCGACATAAAGCTGGCCATGTGAGAATACAGGGTTTCTTAAATACAATCCAACCTGAATAAGGCGACCTAAATGGTATGTGTTAAAAATAGACTTATGGCATATTCAACAATAAGAAAGTAATAAAAATGAAAATAAGAAACTAACTACCACCTAAATTTCACAATTTAATTTGACACGTCTGAGAAGATGAGCATTACCCATATCGACCCGCTAAAAAAACTTCGAGCATATTTTATTCTATGTTTTTATAAAAGAATTTATTTTTTAAAAATCGAAAATCATTCATTAATGTTTCGGTCAACGTGTTTAATAACTTTCCTAAACAATATAATCCACATTTTTTGTTTTTTTAAAATAAAAAACATTTAATAATTATTCTATTTTTAAAATTCAAAAAAGAGTTATTAATGTTTTTATAAAAAAAATTTATTTTTTAAAAATCGAAATCATTCATTAATGTTTGGGTCAACGTGTTTAATAACTTTCCTAAACACTGTAATCCATATTTTTAATTTTCTTAAAATAAAAAAATTTAATGACTATTCTATTTTTAAAATTCAAAAAAGAGTCATTAATGTTTTTATAAAATTTTTTATTTTTTAATAATCGAAAATTATTCATTAATGTTTCGGTCAAAGTGTTTAATAACTTTCCTAAACACTATAATCCAGATTTTTAATTTTTTTTAAAATAAAAAACATTTAATAACTATTCTATTTTTAAAATTCAAAAAAGAGTCATGTTTTTATAAAAGAATTTATTTTTTAAAAATCGAAAATCATTCATTAATGTTTCGGTCAACGTGTTTAATAACTTTCCTAAACACTATAATCCAAATTTTTACTTTTTTTAAAATAAAAAACATTTAATGACTATTCTATTTTTAAAAGTCAAAAAAGAGTCATTAATGTTTTTATAAATGTTTTTTATTTTTTAAAAATCGAAATCATTCATTAATGTTTGGGTCAACGTGTTTAATAACTTTCCTAAACATTGTAATCTAGATTTTTAATTTTCTTAAAATAAAAAAAATGTAATGATTATTCTATTTTTAAAATTAAAAAAAGAGTCATTAATGATTTTATAAAATTTTTTATTTTACATCAACGAAAATTATTCATTAATGTTTCGGTCAAAGTGTTTAATAACTTTCCTAAACAATATAATCCAGATTTTTAATTTTTTTTAAATAAAAAACATTTAATGACTATTCTATTTTTAAAATTCAAAAAAGAGTCATGTTTTTATAAAAGAATTTATTTTTTAAAAATCGAAAATCATTCATTAATGTTTCACTCAAACAAAATGGAGCCAAGTATTAAGGTTTGCGAATGAAAGGGGATGCCTAAATACTTGTCGAAGATTGACTAATATTATGAAAGAAGAAAGTTATTAATGTGATATAAAAATAATTTTGATTAAAATGAGACAATTTTTGTATTGTTACCTCGTATGATATGTTATCAATATCGAGCCACTTATCCATGCCATAGAACATTAACCTGAAAATCAAATGAAATTACGAAATCATACACATTTGACTATGACTATATGGAAAGTGTACAACTAATTGTGCTATTAACTTTCCTATAATACAATCAATCAATCTCTTACCAAAAAAGTCGACCCTTCCTTTTAACATCCAAGACTTTTCAAACCACCATTTATAACAATTAATTCTTGTAATTATCCTTCCAAACTTTAAGCCATCAACTTAGGAAACAAATAAAATGCTAATAAATGAGACCCGAATTAACAAACAGGACCCGGACCCGAATAGCTTTCCTAAGCGGATTAATCACTAAAAAATATCCAACATTCTTTTACCTTTCATCTAATATTATGATCCTCAAGAACACCTCGAAGAACATATGAACATTCAACCTCACCCGAAGACAAACATCATCGAGCCAACATAATATCATGAACATATGAACATTCAACCTCACCCGAACACCTCGAAGAACATATGAACATTCAACCTAAACACTGAAACTTAAAACTCACAATATAATCTCATAGTGGAAAATAAGAAAGATGAAACCTAAAGCCCCAAATCTGAAAAATTATTAAAAACCATCAACTGAACACAAATAAATAAATGAGAATTTATATAATTAACCTGAAAGTGAATCCAAGCATGCTGCAGTTACAGGGCAGCGTTCCATATTCAGCAATGAAAGCTTGTTTAAGCCTAAAGAACAGAAAGAATACACAATACCTTAGTTTCAAAATTATTACTATTAATTATTACAATTAAAAAAAATTCTATTAATTATATAATGGAAAAGAAAATATGTATGGTTCAAAATCAAAGCTTATGACCTTTCAGGAATGTGACACCCTGATCCGTGACCTTGCTACACGAAAATTGTAATTCTTTCAAGTTTGTAAGGTCTGAGACATAAAAATTATATATATTAGTAAAATATGCGAGATTATATATTCTTATCAAGTTCATTACATTACAAACTGTAATAAAATTCTGTAATAAAATTCGAATTATTCTAAGAAAGCACTTTTTCTTGACCATATATGTTATAGGCTTATTGTATTAGAACATTGATTAGAGCTGATCATGTAGACAACAATGATGTAAACTATAAAGAACAATTACCTGAGAGAGGCTTCATATCCGCATCGGTAATGCAATTACAGCAGTTGATATTAAGTGATTCGAGTTTTTTCAAACCTGCCAGATATTAAGATGCAAGAAATCATGGTTGATCAGTGGGAAGGGGAAGTTCACGAACTAACCTAGTAATGGAGAAGATTGCTGCAGAAAAGGGTTTAGAGAGAGAAAGTTATTAGAAAGATTGGTTTTAATTAACAAATAGGAAACTTATTAATGGGAAAATTAATATTAATGACCGATTTTGACCAACTTATTAATGGGAAAATTAATATTAATTACCGATTTTGACCAACCAATAAATGATTTTCGATTTTTAGAAAAAAGAAAAATTTTATAAATTCTCACAATAGAGACACTTGGCATTAGTTGATTGGCTATGTAATTGGAGGATGAATGTGGGATTGCCAAGTGTCCTTATGGACTTTGTTTTATTAGATGTATAGATAGATTATTAATTCTTTACTCTTTGCCGACGTTGAGACCAATGAAACCCACCGTTACTGCCATCCAACCCTGGGTAGCGTAAAAGTTAACGCCACGTAACCTCTGTTAACGGTTCCGTTTACTCCATAAAATGGGTCCCACGGTAACAGATTTCAGGCATGCCACCAATTGAAGGTGACGGTTGCTCCGCCGCTTTTTTTTATCTTATTTAATTTCTAAATCGATTTCACGTTTAAAGCTTTCACATAAATTGGGTTTCACGTTTATCGTTTCAAGGTATTATTATTATTATTATTTTTCGAGTTTTGATTAATCATACGGTTATTAATTATTATTATTATTATTCAATCTCTATAGGTACAATACAATTGATACATAGTTTAAAAGTTGAATGTATTATTCGGTTAAATGTTAGGTGTACTTACTCCGCTTATGTTATTGTTGAATTATATTAGGTTATTCTGTTTGACCATTTGGATTTGACCCTTTTAGGTTATTTTGTTTGACCTTTTGGATTGACCTTTTTGGATTTTATAGGAGGAATGTTTGATTTTTAGGTTAGGGTTTGATGGTTTTGATGAAAATATATAATAGCAGCTAATTTAAATAATCTGCTGCAGGTGAAGATGCCTGAGCAGGAACAAGATCCTGATATTGTTAGGTGGGGACTTCATCATCTTATGGAAGTTTGTTCGGTGAGTAACGGCGGGTCTCCTGGTGTTTTTACTCATTATGACAAGGATTTGTCGAGCGTTGAGTATGTGAGCGAAGGTTATTGTGACGCGAATGATGCCGGTGAGATGTTTAATGATGCCGCTGTTGAGAATGATAAGGGGTTTAGTTATAGCAATGTTGAAAATGATGAAATGATTGCGCGTGCTTTCCAAGAGGAGTTGTCGCGGCTTGCGGTGGAGGAGAATCATGGATCGATAGGAGAAGTTAATCAGAAAGAATCGGTGCTTGCGCAGGATTGGCTTGCCCCTTCTAAACGACATGGTAAATTTAGTAACCGCCTAACTGATAAAATTTGGAGAAATAGTAGTTACATAGTTATTGTGTTTCTTTCTGGAAATGCGTTCTAATATATATTGGTCATCGATTTAGAGTTTGAGAACAATCAAGAACAAGATTTTGAAAATGGAGAAAAATCTAGTGATGACGAAGATCAATCGTATTCCCCTGAGATGGCAGATGAGTCTATTCTTGATGGTGAAGTAGGAAAGAGGATAAATCAAATGGTTCCCATACGCGTAAGTTTTTTTCTGGTTATGCGTCTAATCTATATTGAGAGCTCTTTAATTGTTCTTTAGATTTTTTTTTGTTGCTTTTCCTTGTACGTGCAGTCGTGCACTTGCTTGGTGATTATGTCGTCACAAAAAAAAATACGTTTTTAAACTATTTCCAAGTATGTGTATTTGCTTACACGTGCTTGGTGATGAATACACTCATGCACATACTTAGAATGTTTAGCTTGATTTTATACAAATTAAGACCTATGTTGTACATATTAACCTCTCTATTCTTAGGGGTAGAGGTAAGGCTGTCTACATCTTACCCTCCTCAGACCCTACCTTAGCTTTGCTATAGGTGGGATTAACTGAGTATGATGATGATGATGATGATGATGATGATGGCTATATGTTGTACATATTTGCATTGATGATTTTGGTAGTTACTTATTTGTTCATGTGTGGTGTAATGCAGCATGTCCCTAAGGTAAATGGAGAAATGCCCACTGCTGATGAAGCAACGTCGGATCATCAGAGGCTAATGGACAGGTGTTCTTTGTATTTTGTATTTTGTATTCTTACTGTATGATTATAATTTGCGAGCTGTTTATGGATGATTATAATGCATTTGATATACAGTTTTTTTCTGTCGTATGTGCTTTCCACTGATGGTGCTTGGTTTTTTTTATGCAGATTGAAGATTTATGATCTAGTTGAACTTAAAGTTTCAGGGGATGGTAACTGCCAGGTTCGAACCCACATGTTTCTTAATGCTAATAAGTTTTCACTATTTAGTGTTTTAGCATTCTAAATTTGTCAATCTTATAAAATTCATGCTATTTTGAGATATTCTTCTTTAACTAGCGCTTCAAGAAATGGAATTTTAATAAAAATCGCCACGCATTAGATTTATGCATGTCCCTATATCAAGCCCTGTATCTGTGCAAGTGAACTCTTCTTTAATTATTCATCCCTTTTTCTTGTTTAGTTCCGCTCTTTGTCAGATCAAATCTACCGCTCCAGTGATCACCACAGGCTTGTTAGGGAACAAGTTGTTAATCAGGTAGGTTAAAGTAATATTGGTGTGATTTTTATATGTTCTTTTGAGCATCTTAGTTGCTGGCTAGAGGAAGTCGAACAATAAACTGGAGATGGTCATGATTGTGATTTGTAATTGGAATATTGGATTGCATGGTAGCTACAACCTCTCATCTACCGATTCCAATTTACACATGTTTCCATTCAGCATAAGCGCGACTTGATCACTTCATCTAGCCAGCAATCCCTTGCTGTTGCAGGACTTATTGATGATCTCCTATCATTTGTGTGATCAGCTCAAATTTCATCCAGAAATGTATGCGGCTTATGTTCCTATGGCTTATGATGAGTACTTGAAGAAAATCAGCACGTATATTACAAAGTTTTTTTTTGGTATTTACAGCGTATACCTTTCATTTCTAGTATCTAAACATAATCATTACAGGGATGGCGAATGGGGCGATCATGTCACATTGCAGGCTGCCGCTGATGCGGTAATATTAACAACCTTCTTTTACATAGCATTCACACAAAAGAGACTCACTGTTTCCCTTATTTTAGCAATTGATCTCATGTTTCTGGTAATTGCAGTTTGGAGTCAAGATATTCGTATTAACTTCATATAAGGATACATGTTACATTGAGATTCTACCATGTGTTCAAAAGTCAAACAGAAGTAAGTTTGTTTATGAACTCTTCTCATTATGTTTTAAATTGTCAAACGGTATATAGATATTTAGCAGTATACAGAAATAAAGACTGTCTGCTAGAATAGCACATGCATTTGGGTACTCGATACTTAGTCTACTAGACTTGTTACGCCATGGTTGTTTTAGTTATACGTCATGCATTTATTCTGATAAATTTAGCAAGTTTTGAGTTTTGTTTGACTTATATGCAGTCATATTCTTGAGTTTTTGGGCTGAGGTGCACTACAATTCAATTTATCCTGAAGGAGGTAAGTTGTGTAATTTATCCTGAATATCTGGTGTGTGTTTGTATCAAATTTCATCTTCGCCATGTTTTGTTACACAGAGCTGCCATATATGGAGTCCAAAAAGAAGAAGAAATGGTGGATGCTTGGCAGTTGAATGGCATTTAGAATCAAAGCTGTGTACATAAACTTTGAATTAATGAGAGAGTTAGGATGTATATATTTCTATATTCTTTTGCAGTTGTATACCATTCTTTCACTTACTTTGTCTTCTCTTACCTATTGATCTAGCTTGTAGGAAACAGTATGGGCCATTGATTAAACTGATTTAAGGATTTTTAGTAGTTAGAAGTTAATAACGGCTTGGAAGGATAAAAAAGGGAATTAGACGATTACTTTTTGTAACGGCCAACAAAAACTATTATTAATAAATTGCGCTAACATTGGATGAAATGAAAGTTTTGGCATTTCATTGGACCCAAGCGAGCGCTTGAGATTTCGCTCAATTTCTAAGCCACAAAAATGCCAAAACTTTCATTTCGCCTACTACCCTCTTTGCATTTCGGTACTTTTGATTAAACTGCTAGGATTACACCTTATACGTACATATATATAATAGTAAAGCACACGGATGGTCCTTGTGGTTAGCCAAAATTTTGGATTTGGTCCCTAGCTTTCTAAAAGTACACGGACGGTCCCTATGGTTTGCTTTTTGTAACGCATTTAGTCCCCACCTAGCAAATCTAAAGGTTTCAGCAAGCAGCTCCAAGTTAGAGACTGAATGCATTACAAAGTGCAAACCACATGGACCATGCATGTACTTTTGGCAAAAGGTGGGGACTAAATGCATTATAAAGTGCAAGCTACATGGACCGTCCGTGTACTTTATCTATAAATATTTGAGAAGTTGACGGTATGTGTTATCTCTTAACTACATTCGTACCAAACAATATCTATAAGACAAGAAAAGAAAAAAAAACCATCACTAGCAGCAACAGCTTATAAACTTCATCACATGTCAATCAAATGATATTTTAAGACATTACATTTTAGTTGTAAAAAACATTCAGATATGCACATAACATGTTAAAAGTATCATTTGAAGACTTCCTATACATATGCACCAATTCAGGCTTCCCTAACTGGTGCTTATAACTTTAGGACTCAAACAAACAAACCATTTATTCTCTCCAACAACTGGATCCAAAAGCCTTTTCTTTAACCCATCTGTTATTGACCTCTCAAAAACACCATTTTTAGGTGTCGATGCGCCCTCGAAACACGGTGATGATTCCTCCAACATCTCCACACTCTCATCTTCCACAATCTTGTTCAAAATCTCCAACACTTGACTCATTTTTGGCCTCATCTTTGGTTGTCTACGCAAGCATTCGTTAGCCACAACTGCTAGCTTTTGAGCCGATTTGACTGAGTAATTCCCTTCAAGGCGAGGGTCCAGAATTTTCTGAAATTTTTGAGGGTCTTTGGAAAGGTGTCGTCTCACCCAATCCAAGAGCTTTTGCTCGTTTTTTGGCTTGTTACGGTCAAATGGTCTTCGACCCGTGATGAGTTCATATAAGAAGATCCCAAAGCTCCAAACGTCACTTTTGTATGTTAGCCGTCCTGTTTGGACGTATTCTGGAGCTGCATATCCAACCGTTCCAACTACCTGTTAAATTTAATAAACATTTTAGTTTGCGCCATAATGGGTTGGGTTAGTTTTTTTTTTTTTTTTTTTTTTTTTTTTTTGTTATTTGTCCATGCATAAATAGTTGAAAGAAGGTTTTAAGTTTTAACTTACTGCTGTTGATACATGACTTAGCTCATCTGACGGGCCGAGCCTGGCCAGCCCAAAATCGGATAGCTTAGCATTCCAGTTCTTGTCCAAAAGAATGTTTGAAGATTTGAAATCTCGGAAGATTATCTGCGAATTTCAATAACATAAATAAATAAATATCTGTGACCTTGTCAACAAGATGATCAATAACCAAAACGTCAATTAGAGATTGCGAGTTGGGTGGGTGAGACATGATCAAACAGGTACCTGAAATTCCATTCCTTCATGGAGATAAGCTAAGCCTCTAGCAGCGTCTTGAGCAATTTTGAGTCTAGTAGACCACGGAAGAGGCTTTTGAAACCTAGACAAATGATCTTGTACGCTCCTATTATGCATGTACTCGTACACAAGAAGGCGTTGGATCCCTCTTTCATCGTCTTCAGAGCTATATCCCACAAGTTTGACCAGGTTTGGATGGTCAACAAACCCGAGAACGTTTACCTCTGTCACCCATTCTTTGTGGCCCTGAGAAAATAATCAAAATGGAACCTCAATATCATGCTTTTTTATAAACCAATGTACTTGATGTCAAGCTTTTAATGCTGCAAAAATAAGTCATATGTCCATATTCAAGAAAATAAAAGAGAAATGATAAAAAAAAAAAAAAAAAAGTAAACCTGCAATCCCCTTCTGCTAAGTTGTTTGACAGCAACATCAATCTTCTGGCCAGAACCGTCTGTTTTTCGTATGACAGCCCGATACACGCCTCCAAAACCGCCTTCCCCTATCATGAGAGCGCGGCTAAAATTCCTTGTGGCTGTTTTCAGCTCAGTAATAGAAAATTCCCTGAGGTTATTGTAACTTTTGCCACTCGGATTTTGAGTCAAACTTGTGAACGAAACCCTGGTGGATGACACGTTGCTACTATCAGACATATCCATTGATGTAAAGTCGGAGCCTGATTTCCTTCCCTCTTGACCATTTGACATGGAGGACCGAAGCGAAGTTGACTTTGGCGTCTTCGGTTCTCCATTTTCATCACCATGAGAGAAGGAGAAACACTTCATATAGTCTCCTTTTTCACTACAACCAAAAGATGTTGTCAATAATCAACAAATATTTTGTTACACTAATCTTTCATAAATCAAATCTTCTTATACATCATAAAGCTATCGCAATACGGCTACTGTCACCATCAAACTCCTCGCGATAGTGTTTTATGCGAGTAAACAAGCATTAGATGTAGTTTCACTTACTCTCCTAATATTTGGAAAAAAAAATGGCAAGTTTGGTGGTAGTCATAGACCTACTCTAATGTCTTTGTTGCTTCTAATGCGTATATCCGGACCCACAAATAGAAAATCTAAGTGAATTAGGTTTTGATAATTGAAAATTTGAAATAGACTCTTTTCCTACCCTGATCTGTGGGACTCATCTTCATATGAGTACTCAAGAACATAAAATCAAGATTCTTAATTATGCAAACAAATATGATCCTTATATCTAGACGACCAACAACGCTATATACAAACACTCTCTTAAGATTTATCATCAAGTAAGCGTGATGGATTAAAAGGCGAAGATTGATAAAATCTTAACATTACAACTAACAAACTATTGATGGAATAATATTGCATAGAGGATGGATGTTACTTGTAATTGACTCTTTTCAATTATTCATATTAAAAACATGATCATAAACTTATGGGCATGTTTACTTGTTACTCAATCTTTTCATTTTTCATATTAATAACAAGTCATATAAATTTCCAAATCAAAATTTTTCAGTTTATGTTAAAAAAATAAAAAAAACAAAAGGGAAATTGTGAGAATACACAAACAATTGGGAATTACAATCAGTTAACTAAATACCAAACTTATGAACAACATATTAGAAAAAAAAAAAAAAAAAAAAAAAAAACAGAAAATGAAAGAAAAAAAAATACCTGATATGATTTGTGCTGAATATGTAGGGAAATTAAGAAGGCTAATATTAAGAAATATAAAGAAAGCGTGGGGCAATGAAAAGAGTTAAGGATAGGCAGCTGGAATTTAGCTTACCAAACACATCTTATATATAATCAACCATTTAATAAAAGTAAACTACACAGAGAGAGGTGACGATGAATATATGGAGGGAGAAATGTGACATTTATATTTTTTAAATTATTTACCAAGAATTTTCTTCCTAGGTAACCAGTACTGACGAACATGTTATGCCTTCTGGCCGACCATATTTTTTATACGATTTTTTTGGATTTAAATAACATTTTTTGTTGTATTTGTTAATTCTTAAAGTTGAACTAACCAAAGTTTCAAAAACATTTAAAAAGTTGATGCAATAATTTTAAATTTTGTGATAACTTTGAAGGAGAATTTTTATTTTTTAACACCAACCAAAACACAATATATAATATGTGGATTTTTTTTTTAAAGATATTGAAAACTGAAAAACATAAACATAAAACAGTTGAATTTTTTTTGTTTTGTATATCAAAAACATAAACTAAGTTTGTTCATTTTTCGAAAAACATAAACTAACAAACTTAGAAAAAAAAATGTAATCTTAGTACTTTCTAAGTTTGTTCATTTTTCGTACTAGATCATCAAAGCGATATTTTTTTTTTTTTATTTGTGGTTGTAAAATGGATATTTTAAGGTGTTTTCTATGAGATAGCTACAAGTCTACAATAAGAAATGAAAAGTATAATGATACTTTTTTTAATTTCAAAGAAGGTATACTTTTATTCTGCTTCAGATATATACAGAGACTTACATAAATTTTCATATACTATATTGTATATGAAAATTGTGTCGTACATATGCATCGGGTGAATCCGATTAGTATCCTCTTCTATCATTTTACTCGTCCAACATACTATAATAAAACAAACTATATACATGTGTATCAACTCATTATGTATTACAAACTATATGACCTTCGTGCCGAAAGAAACAATAAAAATTGTACGAATATACAATTTTAAACAAACTTAAGATTCTAAAAAATTTATTTATTTTTTCATTATACCATTTTGGCCTTTACAATGAGCGTAAGATTACAATGAGCGTAAGAGGCTAATAATAGGCTAATAATGTTGACATTATCTTCCGCATAGAAAGTATTTGCACCCACGATTTGGTTTCTATACATTTCTTTCATTTACATTTGACTCGGACAATGTTGAGAACTTCATCATTATTTCATATATTCCGTTAGGAAGATGTCAAGTTGACATATGATATATTAAATTGAAGATTAGTCATCGCTATAGGTATTGACTTTTTATTGTTAAATATGAATGTGCGACGAAACATATTTGTAAAATGCTAAGTACTTCATGTGATATGTAAGTGTAACTTAAAAACGATTTTTTGACTACATGTATTTTTTTTAATCTTTAATCTCTTATATTTGCTTTTCAATGTGGAACAGCATATATGTATATGCATTGTTGCGGGTTGAGTTAAAAAAATCTATTAATATATATAAAAGAAAATGTATATGCTGACGTGGCGTGCAATGGAGGCCTCAACCTCCCATTGAATATGCCACGTGGCATAATATGGTGCATTTTTTTATATTTTCGTTAATCTACTCCACTATGCAAACTCGCGGGCGCCCGAACCGGATCCAAAATCCATCCATCACAATTCATAACCTGATGTATAAATACTTTCTCTCTTATATTTTTAAGCCTAATTCACTATACCTTACCTACTGCCTCATCGACAACCTCACAACAACTAGGTATCTAAATATATGTTCTAATTCCTTTAATTTAACTGTTTTCGGTTTGTGTTCTTATCAATCATAATATCATCTAATGTTTTTAGATCTGTCTTCTTACATAATTGATCCACTTATTTATGAAAAATAAATTGCAATAACTAATACTGAAAATACAGTTTTGAGATTTGGGTGTTTAGGACTCCAAAGCTTCTTCTCGGTTCGCTATTGATCCAAGATTCAAGGTTTTTAGGCATTGATTTGTATATTAAAAAGATCGTTTAGAAAAAAATAATGGTTGGTTTCCACTGAGTAGGTAATAATGAAAGTTAGAGAAGGTTATGAAGGGATTTGACCGTTATTATATTGTCGCTCAAATACCACATCAGTCGTCACTGGTCCTACTCTGCTTCAGAAAATCTTTTTTCAGTAAGGCTTCTTCTCCATGTAATCTTCTTTCTTTTGTCCTTCCTGGTTGGATTGTTTCTTTTTTATTATATAAACTTGTGCATGCTTTAATTCTGTTAAAACTTATATTGTTCCATCAAGTTTTTAGAGAGTGAAAGACGTTCAAACGAAAAAGAGCGACCAAGTCAACATGAACGGAAATCGACCATCGAGGTGTGTTCTATCTCACTAAAGTTACGTATTTTTTTTTATTTTGATTATGGGTTTGATTAGTTTGATTTTGTGGTCAAAAGGAGTTCAAGAGGTTTGAAACTAGGGAGTTTGCACTCTCTGTTCTTCGTATGAATGTAAAAAATCATAAATTGCTCACATATCTACTTAAATGCATAACTTAATGTATAATAATAAATTAAACACCATATTCTATTGTTCTCATATGAAGTATAAACTGTTTCAGATTTACTATTATGGCTTGCATTGCCTTGGGTTAAATAGGTGTGCCTCATGTATCTATGGGTAAAAAATTGTCGAGTTTAGGGTCCTTATGTTGACTACAGTTCCGACCCGTTTGGTGAGTTCTGAAGTGTGTGTATATTGTTTGGAATATGAGATTAATGATGGACACAATGCTTGCATTTAGTGTAGTACCCCTTATGATGATATTGCATTCTGAATTCCCATTTTTTATGAATTGTGTTTATGATTTGCATTGTTTTTGAAGTTTTTATGCATCATTTATTGATGGTATATGATTGTATAGTGAGCTTGACAAAGGTTGGCGTGGCAGAAAATGAGCTGATGGTCTTAAGAGATGGATGATGGTGGATCTGGGTTCCGAAAGAAGCTGCTCTTCTTTTCTTGATTTTCCTTAGATATTCAGGTACCCAATCTAATTTGTTTAATTTCTGAGTTTTAAAAGAAGGTTTATTTGCTGCACATAGTTTGCAGAAAAGGAGTTCTCATCTGCTGACACAGCCAGACAGGTCTTTTTTTATGATTTTTTTTATTGTGTTGATGCATGTTAGCTTATTATATAGTTGATGTTATTTTCAAGCTCATAATTTGTATCAGCTATGAACAATGAAGATTAGATAATAATTGAATTTAAATGTGTTTAAATTGGATATGTAGATTGCAGTACCAATTAGTGCGTAAATGGGCGTATCTCTGGTTTCCAGTCATCTAATCTACAAGCAAGGTTTGATTTTTGTTTTACTCTTTTGTGCTTGATGTTTTAGTTTGGTATTCAATGTTCCAGTTATCAAATCTTTGTTGTCTTTCTTTTCTGTATTGTGGTTTATCTTCCTCTTGATTTGAAGTTAAATCGATACCCTAATCGTTTGGATTTTAAGTATTGTGATTGATCTGTTGTGTATGAGGAAGATATGGAATCGTTGTCAAAGTCGAAGTAGAAATGATTATGATAGAACTCCAATTATGAAAACTCATGGTCGATGCTCTCCATTGGTATCGGTTCAAAACTGTTCGGAGAAAGAGTATGTGGTTATCAATGGTAATTTTTTATTATTTTATTTGAGCTTTTTTTTCTCGAGCCCACACTTTCTTTGCGCTTCTCGCCTAGGCCAAATGCGGAGCCTAAGCGCCTTGAGTGTGCCTCACACCTTTGATAACTTTGGGATTATTCATACTTGAGTTTTGATGCAAAGTGTTTTGCTAATATGTCATGTTTGTTTTGACATCTTAGGTTTGGTGATACACCCTTCAAAAGAAGTTTTGAAGTGCCTTCTGCATGGAAATCCCCTTGGTTTTCTTTTCTGCCTGGCCTAAGTTTTGATACAGATATAACCATTGAGGTAAGGTTGCTCCTACATTGATTTCAGATGATGGTAGACAAGTAGACATTTCATTTCATGTCATGTCATTTGGTATGTTGCAGGATATTGGCAACTTTGTGAGTCCAAGGGTAAGGAGTTGCGATGCTCTTAGCCTAATGAAGCAGTTAAGTGAGCATACTGCTACTGCTTATGCCACTGCCTGGGAGGTCTTGGGAGATGAAATTCCCGATTCCATATTAAACAAGAGATACGCAGAAAAGAGTCGCCAATAATCCAATCTCTTGGTAAGTTTGGTTTATGGGAGTGTTTTACTTGTGATGAACTATAAAAGTGGTTCAGTAAGAATCAAACAACTTTTCACCCGTGATCTGTAGTTTTGGATTCTAAATTTGGAGTTATAGAATGTCTGCTCAATGACCATTGAATTTTCTTTGAATAGTTTTAGTAGTAGGTTTAAGTTCTGTTTGTTATAGAGAGTATATTGTATTGAGAGAATATTAATGTAAATTATGTACCCTTAACTGAAATATCTTTGGAGTAGTTTTTTTTTTTTTTTTTTTTTTTTTTTTTTTTTGTATATGATATGTTGGATGATATTTGACAAACCAACAAACGACAATCATATCAAATATTATATAAAATAATAAAAAAAATCTCTCAACCCCGGGACACTCCCGGGTAATAAGCTAGTTACTCTATATATTTATTCTAGAACATGTGAGGAATAGTAACGTGGAGGTTTTTTTTTTTTTTTTTTTTTTTTTTTAACTTGGGTTATTTTTGTTTTTATCTTTTATCCTTATTTTTATGTAAAATTTGTGAAATGTCGCTTTGACATCGTTGGACATCAATTCCTCAACTTTCCATATACTTTATAAAATGTCATTTCGACCCTCTCGAGTTTTACATGCTTATTTTGATGTACGTATCAATATAAATTCAAGTTAGTTTACGTTTCGACGTAAACTTTATTCGTTGGTTCACATTTTAACGTAAACTTTTTCTGCAAATGAGTTGGGTGTTTATATTATGTACAAATTTAGTTGGTATAAGTTTTAATGTTTAATCATTCTATTTTTTTCTTTAATCAATTAACTTGATAAAGTTACCATGCAGCCTCTAAACTTTAATAAAGTTGCCGGTACAAATTCGACTTCGTCTACCTTTTACGTTACGTGAGTCACTTGGTTTTACAAATCCGCGTTGATGTTGAAGTGCATTTAGAAGTAATCACAAGAAAATATGCAAGTTTTAAAATAAATTGCAATAATCAACTAAAAATTATTAAAATGTGTTTAGGTTGACCAATGTAGGTGTGGCGCCCATCATGGGACATTATTAATTCCTCGCCAGCCCAATAACGATGGTTAAAAAACATATCTGGAGGGCCCACTTCAATAAAAAAAATAAAGGGGGGGGGGGGGGGGGGGGGCTATTCTTACGTAGCGGTTGATGTGACACAATGGAACCTCTAGAGGCTCCATCTCACACTATGTAGCAGAGCCGTTCCTAAAAATCTCTGAAAATTTACGTACTCTATCCAAACCGTTAAAAAAAAGGTCTCTTAGGCCCAAGTTTAAGTGTTAAATGAGTTATATAAAAAAAAATATATACATACATATAGGAGTTTTTTTTTTTAAATTATGCCCTCAAAATTTAGGGACCCTGTCCGGTTGGCCTCCTCAGACCTCCTCAAAGACGCCCCCTGTTATGTAGCCTTAGAAGTTAAATAATGAAATTGGCTAAGTGATGGTTTGATGTGGATTGTACTAAAGAAACACGCGATTGATAAGTTGTTTGTATGGTGCTTTAATTTGGTTGTGAGGTATTCATAGTAACTGGTTGAACTATGTGATAAATTCATGACCAACATAGCATTAAGAGTGGGATAATAGGTGAAATCTTCTCTTTGAAGCCTAAGAACATTACCAATTATTTAGAAGATATAAACGTTCATAATTGAGGTTACAAATCCCACATATAAGGCTTGTGAAATTGACTTGTATGCTTGAGCCCAATGAACCTCAATCGTTGTGTGGAAAACTTTGAAACTTACGCATGCATTCTTGACTCTTGAGTAAAGGAAAGTGAACATACAATTTTTGTTGTTAATTGGGCCTTGATGGTGTTCCGTATAAACCGAATTGAGAAGTTGAGTGGATTTGTGTGTGTATTTGTGCAATATATTGTGATAAAATTAGATACATCAAATCAAAGTCTGTCCAACATTTTCGAAAACCATAAGCAAACTAAAAAGTCAGGACCCTTTTAAAAAAAATTGTATATACACCCTTCTCCTTTACCCAATCTTGAGATCAACAAGAAATAGTAATGATAAAATAGTTTGATGCAAAAGCCTAAAGACAAGCATAATGTATTCTACATTAACAAATAACTGAACACCAAAAAAGCACTAATAATAGCAATAAATACCTAATTTATATTATCTGTAATATTAAGAGCAATGATAAATAGAAATTAAAATTACTTAAATATCTAATGTCGTAACAATAATAAATAACAATTTAGCAATGTATGACTTCTTGTCAGAAGGTGACTTGTGGGTGTTTCAACTTCTAGGACATTACAACCCAAATTATGTTGTTTCCTAATTCGTTTCTTTGCCTAAAATGAATATTTGAACTTTATTTTATTGATTAAGTTTCATTTGTTTTTTGGGCTTATACACAGTTAAAACAAAGATTAGTTATCCCAAATATATATAACCTCTGCTTGACTGCAATAGTAAACTGAGATTTGAAATACTCGATTTTTAAAATAGTAAAGTTAGAGGACTTGATTGTAAAAAACTAAATATGAAGGTCCATTATAAACCATAATAAAATCTCCTTATAGCCTACGTTTTAAACTCTCTTCCCCCTTTCATAAACCCTAACCCTCTTCTTCTTCACTCCCCAAAATCTGCCTCCAGATCGACCAAAATGTCGATGTCGAAGGGTTCAAAGATGCTACAGTTCATTAACTACCGTATGCGTATCACTATCCAAGACGGCCGTCAACTAGTCGGCAAGTTCATGGCCTTCGACCGTCACATGAACCTTGTCATCGGTGACTGCGAAGAGTTCCGTAAACTCCCTCCCGCTAAAGGCTCTAAAAAGAACGAAGAACGTGAAGACAGACGTACTCTTGGCCTTGTTCTCTTACGTGGCGAAGAAGTTATCTCCATGACCGTTGAAGGCCCTCCTCCTCCTGATGAGAACCGAGCCAAAGCCGTTGGAGCGGCTGCGTTAGCTGGACCGGGTTTAGGCCGTGCTGCTGGCCGT
Organism: Ambrosia trifida; assembly: GCA_028751855.1. Taxonomy (NCBI): domain Eukaryota; kingdom Viridiplantae; phylum Streptophyta; class Magnoliopsida; order Asterales; family Asteraceae; genus Ambrosia; species Ambrosia trifida. The sequence goes on along the minus strand of CM054122.1, from coordinate 191,273,253 downwards.
GGTATTCCTACTGCTCCTTTGGTTCAAGCTCAACCTGGTTTAGCTGGACCGGTTAGGGGAATTGGTGGACCGGCTCCTGGTATGATGCAGCCGCAGATATCTCGTCCGCCTGTTCCGAATATGGCGGCTCCTCCTGTTAATTACCCGGTGATTCGCCCTGGACAGATGCCTTACCCTGGACAAGGGCCTCCTCAAATGCCACGTGGACCGCCGCCTCAAATGCCGCCTCAGTTTGCGCAACGGCCTCCTGGACAGTATCCGGTGCCTCCGCCTGGGCAGTATGGGCAGAGGCCGATGGCGCCTCCTCCGCAAATGATGAGAGGACCGGTTCCGCCTGGGGGAGCTCCTCGTCCTGGTATGCCGGGTCCGCCTCCTGCTCGGCCTGGGATGCCGCCGCCTCCTGGTGGACAGATGCAGTACCCTGGACCTCCTCGCCCTGGTATGCCGCCTCCACCGAACTCCCAGCAACAGCAGCAGTGATTGGTAAGCTGGTCTTCTATAGTTCTGTTTAGTGTTTATGCATGATCTCTAATTAGACTTGATAAAATATCTTGTTTTGATGGTAGTGTAATTGTGGTTCTATCGCTTATGTTGATTGTTTTCTGTTAATTGATATGAATGTGGCTTTCGATTTATGTATGTTGGTGAACTTAGGGGTCAAAAACATTGTATTAAACTTATGTTTAATGTTATGTTAATAAGCTTGCGTAGGATGAATCAATGTTGTTAAAGAGTATTAGAGGTAGTGGGTAGTTAGTTATGTAATCCTAAACACATTATGAAGTTTGTGAAAGGAGAACACAATTTCAAGATATACTACTGTCTCTCTTCCCTGAACGATAACCTCTGATGTTTTCATGAACCACACTACTGGGCGTCTTTTCTTTTTCATTATTTGCTTCAGGTTAAACATCAAATTGAAACCGACGTGTAGCTTGAGGGGTCATATTAACAGTGTTAAAGAGTAGTTATTCTAGGAATGGGTAGTTTATAATGCAAATTTTAGTTTTCTTCAAGTGTATCATGTTGCTTACAAGGAGAAGTAGATTGCTATAATGAGACTTCCAAATGTTAATATCTATTCTGCATAGCACACAATGTTATTTTATGGCCTTCTAAATGTTGTGGACATATTGCCCATGATGTTCTAGTTGAACTTTAGAAAGGAATGTTAACCTTCACATAAATTTGACTTAAGTGTCATTAAAGGTACCATAAAATATGTGTGTGTGTGTGTGTGCCTGCGCGTGCACGCTTCGACAAGTTATAGACAATCATAAAGTTAAACCTGAAACCAAAATGATTCTGGACCTATTCCAGTTTAATGAGTTTGAACTGTTGAACCCAAGTTATTTACTTTTGCTTTCAACAGTAAGATTATCATGCACTAAAGTTGGTTAGGAATCAGGAGTTATCTGACTTTTATTTGGTAATTAGTATAATCATCTCACTCACATCTTGGTTTTAAAAAGCGCTAGGCGCACAAAAGCGACGAGGTCTAAGCGCAACGCGCGAAGCACCAAGCGCAAAAGCGGTGGGCTTTTTGTACCCGAAGCATGCACTAATTATATAATTTTTTATATATCTCATATATATCCCATAGGGCTTTAGCTTCATTTACCCAAAATATATCTATAAATAAGGTTTTTATATGATTTTACCTGTATGTACAAGCCAAAAACACCAAGGTACAACATTTTTATGCATAAAAACACATGGTGTACAAGAGGCGTGCGCCCTAGGGTCAAAAAAACCAAAAAAAAGGTGAAAATGCGCTTTTTTTGTGCTTTCAGGAAATTGTGTAAGCGCAGATCCCTGAGGCGCCCTACGCAGCGCCTTGTTGCGCCTCGCGCCTAGAGGTTTAAAACCTAGACTCACATAGTAGCTTATGGCCCTTGGGGGCAAAAGTAAAGTTGCACTAGTTTTAACGTTATTTTACTCATTTCGTGAAAATAACGTTAAAAACGACGGACGGTCAATCATGCATCATGTGGTGGCGTGGATAGCCAAAATACAAAGGGGTACATGCACCGATCGGGTTTGTCCCGATTGCTAAGTGTTTTGTGCCTTATGTCCAAGGCTTGATTACCAAACCACATCGAGCTAATCATCCGGTTAGGATCGATCTAAACCAGCCCATTATGTATATAATTCAACATGCCAACTATTAAACAACTTATTAGAAATACAAGACATCCAATTAGAAATGTCACAAAATCCCCCGCGCTTCGGGGATGCCCTCAGCGTCGAGGAACATGTACTAGGGTGTATGTGCGACTCGTTCAGATCATGAACTAGAACAAAGGAAAGAAAACAATGTTCGAATATCAATGATCAAATAGGATAGAACGGAAAAACGAACTACATTTTCTATCTAAAAATCGATGATATCCCTTTTATTGTGTATGAAATTTATTACCCTCCTCAGAGTCTCAGACCCTACCTTAGCTTTGCTATAGGTGGGATTAACTGAGCATGATGATGATGATGATGATCTCTATATTCTATTCGTTATGCATGTCCTATGTCGGTCCTGTATCATTTCTTGTGCTTGAAAATCATTCATGTGAGATAAATCTCAATAATCCCATCATCATTGGCGTACTCTGGTTCATATCTTTCGGGGTGCTTTGTACTCTTTGACATTAGCAACGTTAAATGTATGGCTAAGGGAGCATCATAGGTTTTGGAGATGCGAGACCTGCTTTTTAGAGAATAGCGTACAATCATCCACTTTTATAATCTGCAATGCAACAATTACCTTCACCCTGTTTATAAGTTTGTGTTCTCAGTTCTCTATAATACATTTTGTAACTCACTTTTTATGTTTCTGTTCATCGTTGGAACTTCTGATGTCTGGTACGCCAGGCTGGTATGCTTGCCTATGACAGTAAGAATAAGTAGCTAAGGTAGTAAGTATTTATTTTAGTTGGCAGCATCTGTGTTTAAATTGCGTGCCTAGGTGCTTGGCGCATCAAGGCGAGTACATGGTCGCACCAGTCAAGGCTAGGCGAATAGCCTTCATGATGTGTGCACCTTTTAGCGACTTTTCTAAGGGGTGCGCCACTGCGCATCAGAACGCCTCATGTACCTGCATCTGTATGCCTGCCCGTTTGTAGGCTGAAAAATTGACATCTGGTTTTCTTGACAAGAGTCTAGGGTTATGAGACTGTATACTGTTCATAGGGTCGGATAAAGGTTAACTCACACTAAGAGTGTTTTGGAATGAATTTTGAAGATTCCTGGCGGAAATTAGGGCTTCAGAGAAATGGCGCAGGCTACTGCGAGCGATGGTGAGAGAATTAGGTATTTAGGTTACTTAATAGAATGAAGAAAGACAAACAGTGTGCTGGTTTCAAGATCTTTTATATTTATGATTTTAATATTAATTTGTAAGTTTTTTGAAGATATATTATAAACGTTGTTAATAACAATGGTACTTTAGTATTAATTAGTATATAAAAATAAAAAAATAACAAATTCCATTCCATTTTTTGGACTTTATAAACTAGTAATACAAAAATGAGAAGTAAAAAAATGTTTTTGACTTTTGAGGAAACAATTGCGCTGGTACTTGATGCGTGTGCATTTGCTTCGGCCCGTGGAACTCTTACGCCTCATAGTGTCACCCTTTATAAAACACAGGGTAGCAGCCATATTCAATTCAGATCCTATCTAATGCTCGTTTTCATAATTTAGTGTATATTTTATCAGAAATTGATGGGCATAGCGGGTGGTTGAACAATCCATTTAATTTTCCACTCTTTAATTAAGAAGCACCTTATTGTAATATTGTTTGCCTCGGTGGGATTGGTGATGTTGAATACCATTAAACTTCTGAAATTATTAAATTAACAGCGTAATAATAATACTTGTAACCGGTTTTCATGATTAGGAATTACAAATTTAAGTTTTATACTTCTACTATGTTCTAGCAGTCAGGTTGTGCTCAGGCCTCAGCAAACACTGAACCATTTGTTTCTTTCACTCTCTGGCAAGTTATTTAAAAAAATTAGAGTGTAGTTAAGAACCTTAATTGTAACAGAATCCGCATATCAACAAGTTAACATTTGTTTAAAATATTTAACATTTCCGATCTTAATCTTGAAATAGTTATGCTGCACCTTCATATCAGATTCAGTTTTTTCTATAATTTTGTTACTCTGTGATTGCTCTAGCTTTAAAATCACAAGTTACGTGTTTCCCACTGAAAATGTCTTTTATTTGATATAAAATTGTGAATACTTTGATATTATTATTATTTTCCTTTTGTGGCTAATGTCAGACCCTTTTCTCTTCTGTGCCAGGGTAGTCTTTAAATCTGTGAAAGTGTGAAGATGTTCTACTGGAATTACATATGCCTATAATCTGCTGTGAACATCTGCGAGCTTTTAAGTAGGGTTTGTATTAGTAAATCGTTACTTTCTTGTCAGACTTTATTTTCTTATGTTGGATTAAGGCGTATTATGACCGTTGAAAACCATTTTGCAGAAGAGGTTAGCCCACAACCTTGTGTGATCTTTCATGTTCCCTTAATCTTTTTCTTTTTGCCTTGATTTGAATCTTTGATTGTTTGCATATAGGGTGTGATCAGATCACTTTCGATTAGATACTTTCAAGTTAAATTTTATCTGAATTATCACCATATTGAATGAAAGTGGTTGTCATATTTATTATTTGTGGGACCTGATATGTTTGATCAACTAGTTGCTAAATGGACTATATTTATTATTGAATGGAAGTGCTTGTCAGAGCTCTACTGATTGCACCACTTGCCGTTCAAAAATAATAATGTTAGCTTAGCAAGTGGATTGTTGCCACTGTGGTATTTGAAGGGACTAGGAAACAGGTGTGTAGTTATTACTTATTAGATACAAGATGCGTCATGCATGGATGCAGTTGCCACGATGAAAATGTATGACTTGTTACGTGTATGGCACATATTTTCACAGTTAAGGGGAATTTGATGAAACCAATTGATTTAAAGGCTTGGTATGAACTTAGACTTGGTTCTAAATGATGAACGATCAAGCTGGGTCAAACCATACGAGCCAAGGTGACTTGAATAGTAGTTTGTAGTCTAAGTTGGAAGTTCGTTTTTTAAAAAAAAAATTACTAACTTTAAACATAACCAATATATAACAAAATGAATGTGTCAAGTGGGAAATTAATTCAACAATGAAACGCATATGATAATGAAAGAATCACGAAACGCTACAAACAAAATAATCTGGATAAAAAGTGTGCCTGAGGTGTGTGTGAGGTGGTGGTAGAATCGCTTCACCATCACTTGAGCATGTTCATCGCACAAAGAGAGGCAGGATGAGAGCAACCAGGAAAAAAATGAACATATGGTTTTAAATAAACATGATATATAGTTCTTGTCTTTTATATATATATATATATATATATTTTTCAAATGCGTTATGAGTGGTTAATATACGTTTAGGTGTGCTTTTGTAAACTAGTTACATAGGTCATAGGCTGCATACTTACTTAGACTATAAGGAGTGGTGGGGGAAAGAGGGGGATGAAGCATCATGTGGCACTTGTGGGACCCTTGAGGGGGGAAAAATAATTGTGGGGAGTGGAAGGGGGGAAGAGGGGGGAAGGAAATAATATTATATTGTGTTAAAGTTAAAAAAAAAAAAAAAACTGACCAATAAAAAGCTGCCACGTGTCCCACACACTCCCCCCACGCCGGTGAAGCCACCCCCGCCCCACCCCCCACGCCACATTCCCGCCCCTACCGGCAGCGGCGGTGTTCCCCCCCCCCCCCCCCCCCCCCCCCCTTCCCGCCCCTCTCCCGCCCCCACTCCTGATAGTCTTACTAGGCTCCGTCTATTGGCACCCCCCCACCTTCTATTTTCACCCCCTCAAAGCGCCTCGCTTAGGCCTAAGCGAGGCGCTTTGAACTCATTCCGAGGAGGTCAGTACGAGGGGGCAGAAAAAGCTGATTTTTAATTCGAAGTGCCTCGCTTAGGCCTAAGCGAGGCGCTTCGGATCAAAATTCTTTTTTTTTTTTTTGGTCTTTTGAGTTAGTTTTTTGTTTTTTTAATATAATTATTATAAAAAATGTTCTTTTGATAAACGTCTGGCTAACCTGAATTTCCTTTGGATCAAAATGTCAACTTTTTCCTGCCACCCTCGTATGGTTTGGCTAACCTGTCCAGTTATCAATCTCACTGTCCAACAACTGAATTTTACTTGCTTGCATGAAAAGTAATGATCAGGAACATTCCAAATAACCGTCTAATTTCAGCTTTTGTTTAACTCATGATAGATCCACCAAATCATTTCTTCAAGTTCATTTCACCAAAAAAGGCATAACTGTAATGATCAGAAATATTCCAAATAACTGTTCAATTTCAGCTTTTGTTTAACTATTGTAGCAACTTCCATAGAGAAGTTATCAATCTCACTGAGATGATATCTTCTCTTTAGGTTTTGGAATTAATGAGACAACTTTTCAGTTGTTATCCGAGAGATAGCGGTCAACGATGAAGACAACCTGAAAACAACCGGATACCATGGATCAGAGAGATTCAAGCTAATTAAACTCATATCTCAAGCCGGTGCAAGGTGGACTTAGGCACCTGAACGGGAAGTTGAAATTTTGAATGATGTTCGTCGACTGCACCGAACACACTACAATTATTCACTATTTTATACATACAACACAACGTCTGGCTGACCTGAAGTTCCTTTGCAACCAGGTAAAAAGGAACTACGTTGCAAATATAAAAATCCATCACATCACGATTATACTCTTTATGTATGAATAGTGACCCTCTGGCAAACCTACCTCTGTTTTGAATTTGTTACTTCCATAGAGAAGTTATCAATCTCACTGTAATGATCAAGAATATTCCAAATAACTGTATAATTTAAGCTTTTGTTTAACTAATTTAGCAACAGTCCAAATAACTGTAATGATCGCTACGGTTAGTGGATACCATGGATCAGAGAGATTCAAGCTAATCAAACTCCGGGCAACCCTTGTTTGATTATACTCGTGTACAGCCTTTATCAGGTTCTTTTGGCCACAGGTACAGAAAGGTTATAAATGTTCATTTCGTTTCAGGTTGCCTTCATCGTTGACCGATATCTCTCCGATAAACAACCCTTGTTTGATTATGCTCTTTATGTATGAATAGTGACCCTCTGACAATGATTAGAAACATTCCAAATAACTGTAATGATCGCTACTGTTGATTGGTATATAGAGAGCAAACCGACGATCATTCAAAATTTAAAGTTACCGCTAACCTCTGCGCCATCATCGTTGACAGATATCTCTCTGAGATGATAGCTTCTCTTCAGATTCTGATTGCACCGGTGGAATTGGAATTAATGAGACAACTTTTCAGTTGTTATCCGAGAGATAGCGGTCAACGATGAAGACAACCTGAAAGTGGATACCATGGATCAGAGAGATTCAAGCTAATTAAACTCATATCTCAAGCCGGTGCAAGTTATGTTGTAGCATCTTTGATCATCTTCTTTGTAATTACTTTTTATTGTTTCGGGTTCCCTACCACCGTTGACAGATATCTCTCTGAGATGATAAAGGTAGATCATGGAAAGTTGAACTCAAGAAAACAAAGATGAAACCGATTAATGTTCTTTATATATGAATAGTGACCCTCTAGCAATATTTGTAATTACTTTCTATTGTTTAGCGCCGGTCCGATTGTTAAAAGTATCAAGACTATGAAATTAGTAAAACAACTGAATTTTACTTGCTTGCATGAAAAGTTATTTTTAAATGTTTGGTAATATATTTTTAAATGTTTGGTAATATATTTTCTGATAAAAAAAGGCATAACTATGATGATCAGGAACATTCCAAATAACAGTTCAATTTCAGTTCAAACTTTTCAAACACCTGCAACATCTCAAGAGTCGAGGTCCTCTGAAAAAGACATCGTACAATGATTTGGACTTGCAATATTTGAAAATTATTCAAACTTTTCAAACACCTACAACATCTCAAGAGTCGAAGTCCTCTGAAAAAGACATCGTACAATGATTTGGACTTGCAATATTTGAAAATTATTCAAACTTTTCAAACACCTGCAACATCTCAAGAGTCGAGGTCCTCTGAAAAAGACATCGTACAATGATTTGGACTTGCAATATTTGAAAATTATCATTTCTCAAAAAGTAATTAAAAACAATTGTTGCGAGTTAGGTTTAGTCGGAGGACCACGTACAATGATTCATCAAAGTTGTACAAAGCTGGATGTTTTTACTGGAAAACCAAAACGAGCAATTAACGAAGCGAAACGGAGAGATATAATTTTCTTGGCTTGGAAACAACTTAAATGAACCAAAAATGAATTAAAATTATTTTTTGGTGATTAACAGATAATTTTAAATAATTAAAAGAAATTCAAATTTTTTTAAAAAAAGGCCAAAGCACCTCGCTTTGGTCAAAGCGAGGCTAATGATAATCACAATAATCATTTTCATACTAATTAGCATTATCTTAACACGATTATGGCTTTTAAACCTTAATTTGAAAATCAAGGAAATGAAACTTTCCCATTGATCGAGTATAGTAACATATTATTGATCCAGGCGAAGGCGAAGGATAGAAACATAACTGAAGCAAATAAGTATCTGTGCTGAAGAAAATAATAAATAACTACAGATTCCGACACCGATTTTCGTCAAAAATTGGTACCGACCATATGCATAAGCTATTGACGGATTATTCTCATTCCGAACCGTCGTTTCTCCATCCGCATACCACGCAATCTCCTCCCCCGCCAAATCTCCCTCTGACGATCATCAACAAACAATTAACGAGGGTTGAAAAATCTAATTTTACGTGATAACCTATTGCAAATGGCTCAAGTTAACTAACCACAAAATCTCTCAATCATTGCATGTTCATAGTATTCTAATCTTTGACCAAAGCGAGGTGCTTTGGCCTTTTTTTAAAAAAATTTGAATTTCTTTTAATTCTTTAAAATTATCTGTTAATCACCAAAAAATAATTTTAATTCATTTTTGGTTCATTTAAGTTGTTTCCAAGCCAAGAAAATTATATCTCTCCGTTTCGCTTCGTTAATTGCTCGTTTTGGTTTTCCAGTAAAAACATCCAGCTTTGTACAACTTTGATGAATCATTGTACGTGGTCCTCCGACTAAACCTAACTCGCAACAATTGTTTTTAATTCATTTTTAAGTGTTTTTAATTACTTTTTGAGAAATGATAATTTTCAGATATTACAGATGAAGGTGTTACCAAGCATGTCAAGAAATGATAATTTTCAAATATTGCAGATCAAACATTTAAAAATATATTAACAAACATTTAAAAATAACTTTTCATGCAAAGCAAGTAAAATTCAGTTGTTTTACTAATTTCATAGTCTTGATACTTTTAACAATCGGATTGTTTTTCGAGAGAAAGGAACTAAGTTGCAAATACGATAATAATCAAACTCATATCTCAAGCCGGTGTAATTACTTTCAAGTTTTTTAGAATCATTGAAGACACCACATCATTGTACAAACCGACGATCATTCAAAATTTAAAGTTACCGCTAACCTCTGTGCCATCATCGACTACAGCAAACCGACGATCTTCCTCCACGGCACTCCTAATGGGCCTCTCTTTATTTCACGGTACGATTTGTGTTTTTGTTGCTTTATAAATAATAAGTTTTGTGTTTATCAAACCCTAACGTCTGAGCAATGATTTATTAAATCGTTTTACTAATTTCCGATTCTTGATACTTTCATAAATCGTTTTACTAATTTCCGATTCTTGATAATAATAAATTATTATAATAATAAAACAAAGGAACTAAATTACAAATATAATAAATAATAATAATAATAATAATAATGTAATATAGTCATTGTTAATGCTCAAAAAAGTCAACCTTTGTTGACTCATAGGAGTCTTGAAGACGAAATGAATTTTACAAGATACTTGAAACAAGGTATGGATATTGAGAATAAATCTTTGACTATACGTGGTTGATGATGTCAAGTTTAAGTCGTTGATTCATGTGAGAATGATTTCGTACAAGATTCCTATGCAAGCAAGTCATCTCATGTTGAATATTTAGTTCTCTCTGAACTTCAGCTTCCAAAATACGACGTCGTTGTAGCTCATATGTTATTATCTCTTCTCTTATTCTCTGTTTCTCTAGTTCTCGATGGATTATTGCTCTCATATCGACTCTCACAATTATTCACAATTTTATACATACAACACACCTTCATCGTTGACCGTACTGTTCTTCTTGATCTTCACACTCGCTACGGTTTCCCTTCATCGTTGACCGATATCTCTCTGATAACAACCTTTGTTTGATTATACTCTTTATGTATGAATAGTGACCCTCTGGAAAACCTACCTCTGTTTTGAATTTGTTGCTTCCATAGAGAAGTTATCAATCTCACTTTAATGATCAGGAACATTCCAAATAACTGTATAATTTCGTACAAGATTCCTATGCAAGCAAGTCAAATTCAGTTGTTAGACCAACTTGAGATATGAGTTTGATTAGCTTGAATCTCTTTGATCCATGGTATCCAGTCTTCAAGGTGGACTTAAGCACCTGAACGGGAAGTTGAAATTTTGAATGATGTTTGTCGACTGCACCGAACACACTACAATTATTCACTATTTTATACATACAACACACCTTCATCGTTGACCAGGTAAAAAGGAACTAGGTTGCAGATATAAAAATCCATCACATCACGATTATACTCTTTATGTATGAAACAACTTTTCAGTTGTTATCCGAGAGATAGCGGTCAACGATGAAGACAGCCTGAAAGTGGATACCATGGATCAGAGAGATTCAAGCTAATTAAACTCATATCTCAAGCCGGTGCAAGTTATGTTGTAGCATCTTTGATCATCTTCTTGTAATTACTTGACAGATATCTCTCTGAGATGATAGCTTCTCTTCAGATTCTGAAAATGGATACCATGGATCAGAGAGATTCAAGCTAATTAAACTCATAGGTAAGAACATTGTGGATGAGGATTGTTTATCTTCCCATTGATTTCAAGTATGTTGCCACACAAAGACGAATGTTGCAATATGAGTTCGACCAAGATGACACACGAAGCTTTAGACTCGAACCGGATCCAAGTATTACTGTAATGATCAGGAATATTCCAAATAACTGTTCAATTTCAGCTTTTGTTTAACTATTTTAGCAACTTCCATAGAGAAGTTATCAATCTCACTTCTCACTGTCCATGTTTACCTTCAACGTCCAACGGTAATGAGTAACCTAGTAACCTCTACAATGATGTGATTTGTTTTTAGATAAGGAGGTATATGTACAATGAACTTTTTACGCTAAATAAAACCGATTAATGTTCTTTATATATAAATAAAACCATTGTACATACCCTCTGGCAATCATCGTTGGTATTAATGGCAAGATATGTGGCTTTAGTCCTTTACGCAGGTTTGCCAGAGGGTCACTATTCATACACACAACTTTTTGCTCTAGTGGTGTGCTCTACCTTTTTGACAAACACCTGGCTAACCTGTCCAGTTATCAATCTTGACTGCTACAACATAACTTGCACCGGCTTGAGATATGAGTTTAATTAGCTTAAATCTCTCTGATCCATGATATGAGAGCAATAATCCATCGAGAAACTTGAGAAAGGGAGAATAAGAGAAGAGATAATAACATATGAGCTACAACATAACTTGCACCGGCTTGAGATATGAGTTTAATTAGCTTAAATCTCTCTGATCCATGATATGAGAGCAATAATCCATCGAGAACTTGAGAAAGAGAGAATAAGAGAAGAGATAATAACATATGAGCTACATCCATCGAGAACTTGCACCGGCTACTTTTCAGTTGTTATCAGACAAGGACTTGCCTGTGTTGCCGCATTTAATGAAATTTAACGCGCATACCGCATTCATTGACTTTACATGGTTGATGATGTCAAGTTTAAGTCATTGACAATGTTGAGGGTTATTACTTTGTTTTTTAAATTTTTTTAACTTTTTATAATTATTAAATTAAAATGTGGGAGTTTAAATTTTGAAATGAAATAAGTGATTTGACATGACACATGCAGAACTCCCTCTGCCACCATTGTCGAATGCGGTATCCGGTGGAATTGGAATTGGAATTTGAGATGACACAAGAAGCTTTAGACTACAAGCGGATCCCTTGATCATTCACTTATTTAATTAAATTTAACGCGCATACCGCATTCGATAATTTTCAAATATTGCAGATCAAGGTCTGCGTTAGTACTTAACTTAATATATTTGTTAAAATCTTTGACTATACGTGGTTGATGATGTCAAGTTTAAGTCGTTGATTCATTTGGAAATCGAAAACGCCTATATAGACGTTTAACGCGCATACCGCATTCGGATTCTGATTGCACCGAATCCGGTCTTCAAGGTGGACTTAAGCACCTGAACGGGAAGTTGAAAATTTGAAGTTGTTTTGTGGTGTGGATCAGACGAGGACTTGCCTGTGTCTTGGAAACACAAGGATGACAGATGACACACGAAGCTTTAGACTCCAACCGGATCCAAGTATTGCCGCATTTAATTTTAATTTAACTTTTTATAATTATTAAATTAAAAAAAACAACTCAAAACATCAAAACAACTACCAAAATAAAGCTGAATTCGAGGAGGTCAGTACGAGGGGCAGAAAAAGCTGTTTTTTTTAAATTTGAAGCGCCTCGCTTAGGCCTAAGCGAGGCGCTTCGAGGGGGTTAAAATAGAAGGTGGGGGGTTTAAATATCACCACCCTATTTACTATTTAGCTATTATTCTTTTGATTCAATATAGAGCTAAGATTCTTTTGGTTACCCATCAATCTGATCTGACTGTATATATTTTACTAGCTGATTACCCCGGGAGGGTCCCGGGGTTGAAAAATCTAATTTTACGTGATAACCTATTGCAAATGTCTTAAGTTAACTAACCACAAAATCTCTCAATCATTGCATTTTCATAGTATTCTAATAAGTAATAACTCATATTCTCTAATCTAAAACCTAATCAGTAATCATCTAAATAATCAGTTATGCAAGCTACAACTATTCAAAAACTCATTACATCTCTCTAATTTCTCACATTCTAATGGCTCTTATAATTCCTAACCTAATCAACTAAACAAACACTTAAGTTTGAAGTTGTAACCATTGCATCTCATTATGCCACGATGCATAATCAAGAGATGGTCGATGCCACCATTGAACGCCACGTCAGCAACTATCAGTTCTTCCCGGGAGCGTCCCGGGGTTGAAAAATATAACCATTCTAATAATACTAATACTAATAGTAATAATTATTACTCTTGTAATTAAATAAATAAAAAAATAACCTTGCTATAAGGTGACACCATGTGTTGCGGTGTTGCGCGATTCTTTCTCTTAACTTCTCTTGATGACGTATACCTAGTAAAATTCCAATGATGACATGGCGATTGGGCTGATTTTCAACATCGTAGATAAGAGCCTGGTTTAAAAGAAAAAAACATGATTAATGAATAACATGAACACTTTGTGTGTTTTTTTCCTGTATAAACGAAACCCCACAAAAAATAGTCGATTTTTTCTCTGTTTTTTATACAGCACTATGGTACTCGTTGGAAAGATAATAAAATGCTCGTTAATTTGGTGTAATTTTCTTCTTTAAAAAATTTCGTATATAAAAAATATAAACGTTTAAAAATTATGGGAAGAAACATGAGAGTGAAAATTTTAAATTTATTTTTAAATTCTTTTTTCCTAAAATAACTCAATTTAATTTTAGTAATTGAGAATTTAAGGTTTTATGTTTATCTTTTTTTAATTAAAAAAGGAAATAAATCAAAAACACTAAAATCTTTCAATTATGATGCCACGTGACACTCTCAAGGGGAGGTTGAGGCCTCCATTGCACGCCACGTCAACATATATGTTTTCTTTTATATATATAGATAGATTAGGATATTTTAAAGCAAATGCCTCGAGGCTTTTTTAAAAAAACCAAGGAAACGATCAAATTGTCAAATTCGAACAAACATTTTTTAAACTATCATACTTTTATTTCTTTCTTTTTCTTTCACACGCATTTTCAATTTGAATACATCCTAAACCTTTTAATAGTCCTAAATTTAAAAGAACAAAAGCATATAATAATAATAATAATAATAATAATAAAGTGTATATATATATATATATATATTTTAAATAATAACAGCCAATTACAAGTATATATATTTCCTTAGTTTTTTTCTTAAATAAAGTACTATTTAATTGAAAGGAGAGAGAAAAGATAGTGTATTTTAATGTAGTTACAGAGATATAGATGCTACTATGAATGTTTTTCCATCTATGCCAACGTTTCTCTCATCCACTTGTACACACACCATGTCTTTCATCATCACCCCTAAATCGATGACATTACCTAGACTCTAGTGGAGGAAGACATTCATTTCTATCTAAAAATATACTTTAGTTTTATTTATGTAAAATCGTTACAACCGGTTTAAACGATGTAATCCAATAACTAATATTATAAAATTTAGAATATTGATGAAAATATAAAGAATGTTGGTGTAGGTAAAATGTTGAAATAACTTGTAAACGAATATATTAAAATAAGTTTTCAACGTATTCAAGAAAATACAATACCTAAAACAAAATTGGCGTGTATGTATGCATCTAACACCCTAAAATATTATATCAATTATCAAGCCGTCAATTTCTAACCGGTTATATTACCTCTTCTGCAAGTATTTTGTATATTTTTATTGGAAAAAGAAAACTGCATAGTTCATTACTAAATCAAAACAATAAAATTTATATTTTTACTATAATATAAATGCAATTTTATACATAACCAGTTTTTCGTACTGCATAAATTGCATAAAAACTTATTTATATGTAATGCATGTAAGATAATCATACAATCTGAGAGAGCAAAAAACTACATATTTAAAGCAATAAATATTCATATAGTTTTTACATTCTCTTTAAACTCGGTCTATCTATTGTCCTTCACTTGTAGCTCAGTTGGTAGGTAACCGGGCTCTCCTTTGGAGAGACCCGGGTTCGATCCTCACGGACGACATTTGAAGGACATTAGGCAATGAAGAGGAAAACCTGTAAGCCATTAGTTGCACAGGTTCGAATATGAGCTGACCCGGTTTTAATCCGACCGTTACTCCAGCGAGTTTATTCGTGTGGAAGCGGTACGGTTTCCGGGCGGAAGCCGCTAACAGCCCCCACGACACCGGCGTCCTCTGCTGTGCACGATAGTCTGGGCTCGAGGAGGGTCAGGGACATAGGGTTGCCCAAGTCGGGCGGTGTGATGATCTCTGCCACACAGTTAACGAAAGTCACTTTCCAAAAAAAAAATCTATCTACTAGAAAAATTACATAATTAGTTTAAAGTTATGCATAAAAAAGTAACATAGTTGTTCAAAACTTATATTAGGAACCAACATTAATTAAGTTTATGCACAACTCGAACCAATAGATATTATAGTTTACAATAAATCTAAAAAGATATTTACAAGGGACTGTGTCAATCGTCGTCAAAAGGATGTGAAAAGAAACAAGTGGCGATGTTGTAAAAAAACTTGCTTTGAAAAATTGTAACTTCCAAATTTTTGGTATTTGAATGGCTCAGATTGTTTTAGAGAATAACTGATTGAATTATTGTGGTCATGATTAGCTTAAAATTCAGTTTTGAATGTGTTGACTGGAAGTTATTTAGTGGGGAACAATATAATAATAATTTATATTTTTACTATATTATAAATGCAATTTAATACATAACCAATTTTTCATAATGCATAAATTGCATAAAAATTTATATGTAATGCATGTAAGATAATCAAACGTCATGAGAAAGAAAAAAACTACATATTTAAAGCAATAAATATTCATATAGTTTTTACATTCTCTTTTTAAACTCGATCTATCTATTAGGAAACTACATAATTAGTTTAAAGGCATAAAATTGTAACATAGTTGTTCAAAACTTATATTAGGAGCCAACATTAATCAAGAAAGGCGGAATCGAAAAAAGTAGATAAGCACGCTAAAACTTGTGCAAAGAACCAATATGTCTTTGTCCCCTTGGCCTTTGATACCTTTGGCTCCCTAGCACCAGAAACTATTTGTTTCTTGACTAGGGTTCAACGGGTTGTCCAAAGCAATAGTTCATCTCCACAGGGGCAGGTGTTTGTACTTAACATATTAGGGTTTGTGATTCCAAAAGGGGTGGTGGCGGAGCTTGTTACCCATCTACCCTCTATTTTAATGTAACTTGACAATTTTAATAAATAAATTGTGGGAAAAAAAACATTAATTAAGTTTATGCACAACTTGAACCAATACATATTTTATAGTTTACAATAAATCTAAAAAGATATTTACAAGGGACTGTGTCAATCGTCGTCAAAAGGATGTGAAAAGAAACAAGTGGCGATGTTGTAATTTGTATGTTGGAACATGTCTAAAAGAGAGCCGTGTCAACTGCCGGTAAGTGGACCAGATCGTAAAAAAACCTGCATATATTATACTATTATAGCACAAGCTATTCAATTTTCACAACATTCAATTTACCTGTAGATGAAATCACGTATTGAAGTCTTGAACCATACAAATCTCATCATCATCGTTGGGGATCCTATCAATCAAACATCGATATTTAAAAGTTTTGATTTTGAGTTTATTGGATACATGCAACACACATATCAACAGGACTTTGAAATTTCTAAACAAAGCGGCAAAATCAAAAACTGAAATTGGAGTTACAACTACTTACAATGGCGGATGGCGGACCGCTGGTGGTCGATTGGGCTGCGGTGACGGATTGAGCGGCAGCGACCGTCTATTGAGAGATGGCGATGATCGCTTTGGTGGTGGCATCGAAAATCTCTACACATAATGTAAATGAATAAAGAACAAATAAGATATATAAATTACATTATTGTGGTGGCCATCCCCTAATTTCAATCCAATCCTACAAGTCACAAAGACTTCATTAATCTCTACCCACTTCATGGCAAGCTAGAGGCTTAAATCACCATTAAAGGATACAACAAAACTGCAAAGGCTGTCGTTAAAGAATTTCACCAACAATAGAGCGTTAATGTAAATAACACACATACCCTAATCAGATCCGTAATGTCCCAGGATATTCGGTGATAGTAAGTTCACCAGCAAGGGTTTCAACATAGAGCTTGTCAATAGGCTGAAGTCTCACTGTCCTCTTCTCCTCACTCTCGTCCGAACTCTAGATCTCATTAATAGTTTTGTTCCCATTCCCTTTTATTTTCTCTATTCCTGACATCACAGCAGCCCGATGGCTTCCAGATCTTTCCCTTTATTTTTGTTAATGCTTGAAAAGTTTCTACATTAAAAAGTTAATTCACACACACAATTAACAATTCAGCAAACTACTAAATTAGACAAACAAAACATATAGGTATGCAAGTCCCGTGGAGCATCATAAACCTAGATATATATGCAACTATAATGACATAAAATAAGAGCTGCGAGAGAGAATTAAACGGTGAAGATGATACGTAGCGCCCATAGCCTTCTCGAATACATCGGAGAACGATATCGGATTAAAACCTTCCAATTAAATACATCGCTTGAATGGAGATGGTGACTCGATTGACAGACTGGTTGTGGGAGAGCCGTAGATCTTAGGGTTTCACCAATTTAGGTGTAAACCAAATGGATGCTTCTGTCTTCTAATTAAATGAAAACAGAACAACTCAAATAATTGGATTAGTTAACATGTAGATTTAGAAGAATAGAATGAATCGTTAGATATGATGTTGAGATTGGAGAGAATGATATCAAGCGGAAGTGGTGAAGAGAAGAAGTCGGGACGCAAATGGATTCTCATTCAGGGCGTGGAAGGGTTTTTATACGCTGTGTGGGTTGAGGGAGCGGGTACGCCTACTTTTTAGGCGAGAGTGGGTAATGTGAGTGGGTTTGTCATGGAAAAACTGAATCCCTGAAAACTAGGAAATGTAACTTGCTTTGAAAAATTGTAACTTCCAAATTTTTGGTATTTGAATGGCTCAGATTGTTTTAGAGAATAACTGATTGAATTATTGTGGTCATGATTAGCTTAAAATTCAGTTTTGAATGTGTTGACCGGAAGTTATTTAGTGGGGAACAATATAATAATAATTTATATTTTTACTATATTATAAATGCAATTTAATACATAACCAATTTTTCATAATGCATAAATTGCATAAAAATTTATATGTAATGCATGTAAGATAATCAAACGTCATGAGAAAGAAAAAAACTACATATTTAAAGCAATAAATATTCATATAGTTTTTACATTCTCTTTTTAAACTCGATCTATCTATTAGGAAACTACATAATTAGTTTAAAGGCATAAAAATGTAACATAGTTGTTCAAAACTTATATTAGGAGCCAACATTAATCAAGAAAGGCGGAATCGAAAAAAGTAGATAAGCACGCTAAAACTTGTGCAAAGAACCAATATGTCTTTGTCCCCTTGGCCTTTGATACCTTTGGCTCCCTAGCACCAGAAACTATTCGTTTCTTGACTAGGGTTCAACGGGTTGTCCAAAGCAATAGTTCATCTCCACAGGGGCAAGTGTTTGTACTTAACATATTAGGGTTTGTGATTCCAAAAGGGGTGGTGGCAGAGCTTGTTACCCATCTACCCTCTATTTTAATGTAACTTGACAATTTTAATAAATAAATTGTGGAAAAAAAACATTAATTAAGTTTATGCACAACTTGAACCAATACATATTTTATAGTTTACAATAAATCTAAAAAGATATTTACAAGGGACTGTATCAATCGTCGTCAAAAGGATGTGAAAAGAAACAAGTGGCGATGTTGTAATTTGTATGTTGGAACATGTCTAAAAGAGAGCCGTGTCAACTGCCGGCAAGTGAACCAGATCGTAAAAAAACCTGCATATATTATACTATTATAGCACAAGTTATTCAATTTTCACAACATTCAATTTACCTGTAGATGAAATCACGTATTGAAGTCTTGAACCATACAAATCTCATCATCATCGTTGGGGATCCTATCAATCAAACATCGATATTTAAAAGTTTTGATTTTGAGTTTATTGGATACATGCAACACACATATCAACAGGACTTTGAAATTTCTAAACAAAGCGGCAAAATCAAAAACTGAAATTGGAGTTACAACTACTTACAATGGCGGATGGCGGACCGCTGGTGGTCGATTGGGCTGCGGTGACGGGATTGAGCGGCAGCGACCGTCTATTGAGAGATGGCGATGATCGCTTTGGTGGTGGCATCGAAAATCTCTACACATAATGTAAATGAATAAAGAACAAATAAGATATATAAATTACATTATTGTGGTGGCCATCCCCTAATTTCAATCCAATCCTACAAGTCACATAGACTTCATTAATCTCTACCCACTTCATGGCAAGCTAGAGGCTTAAATCACCATTAAAGGATACAACAAAACTGCAAAGGCTGTCGTTAAAGAATTTCACCAACAATAGAGCGTTAATGTAAATAACACACATACCCTAATCAGATCCGTAATGTCCCAGGATATTCGGTGATAGTAAGTTCACCAGCAAGGGTTTCAACATAGAGCTTGTCAATAGGCTGAAGTCTCACTGTCCTCTTCTCCTCACTCTCGTCCGAACTCTAGATCTCATTAATAGTTTTGTTCCCATTCCCTTTTATTTTCTCTATTCCTGACATCACAGCAGCCCGATGGCTTCCAGATCTTTCCCTTTATTTTTGTTAATGCTTGAAAAGTTTCTACATTAAAAAGTTAATTCACACACACAATTAACAATTCAGCAAACTACTAAATTAGACAAACAAAACATATAGGTATGCAAGTCCCGTGGAGCATCATAAACCTAGATATATATGCAACTATAATGACATAAAATAAGAGCTGCGAGAGAGAATTAAACGGTGAAGATGATACGTAGCGCCCATAGCCTTCTCGAATACATCGGAGAACGATATCGGATTAAAACCTTCCAATTAAATACATCGCTTGAATGGAGATGGTGACTCGATTGACAGACTGGTTGTGGGAGAGCCGTAGATCTTAGGGTTTCACCAATTTAGGTGTAAACCAAATGGATGCTTCTGTCTTCTAATTAAATGAAAACAGAACAACTCAAATAATTGGATTAGTTAACATGTAGATTTAGAAGAATAGAATGAATCGTTAGATATGATGTTGAGATTGGAGAGAATGATATCAAGCGGAAGTGGTGAAGAGAAGAAGTCGGGACGCAAATGGATTCTCATTCAGGGCGTGGAAGGGTTTTTATACGCTGCGCGGGTTGAGGGAGCGGGTACGCCTACTTTTTAGGCGAGAGTGGGTAATGTGAGTGGGTTTGTCATGGAAAAACTGAATCCATGAAAACTAGGAAATGTAACTTGCTTTGAAAAATTGTAACTTCCAAATTTTTGGTATTTGAATGGCTCAGATTGTTTTAGAGAATAACTGATTGAATTATTGTGGTCATGATTAGCTTAAAATTCAGTTTTGAATGTGTTGACCGGAAGTTATTTAGTGGGGAACAATATAATAATAATTTATATTTTTACTATATTATAAATGCAATTTAATACATAACCAATTTTTCATAATGCATAAATTGCATAAAAATTTATATGTAATGCATGTAAGATAATCAAACGTCATGAGAAAGAAAAAAACTACATATTTAAAGCAATAAATATTCATATAGTTTTTACATTCTCTTTTTAAACTCGATCTATCTATTAGGAAACTACATAATTAGTTTAAAGGCATAAAAATGTAACATAGTTGTTCAAAACTTATATTAGGAGCCAACATTAATCAAGAAAGGCGGAATCGAAAAAAGTAGATAAGCACGCTAAAACTTGTGCAAAGAACCAATATGTCTTTGTCCCCTTGGCCTTTGATACCTTTGGCTCCCTAGCACCAGAAACTATTCGTTTCTTGACTAGGGTTCAACGGGTTGTCCAAAGCAATAGTTCATCTCCACAGGGGCAAGTGTTTGTACTTAACATATTAGGGTTTGTGATTCCAAAAGGGGTGGTGGCAGAGCTTGTTACCCATCTACCCTCTATTTTAATGTAACTTGACAATTTTAATAAATAAATTGTGGAAAAAAAACATTAATTAAGTTTATGCACAACTTGAACCAATACATATTTTATAGTTTACAATAAATCTAAAAAGATATTTACAAGGGACTGTATCAATCGTCGTCAAAAGGATGTGAAAAGAAACAAGTGGCGATGTTGTAATTTGTATGTTGGAACATGTCTAAAAGAGAGCCGTGTCAACTGCCGGCAAGTGAACCAGATCGTAAAAAAACCTGCATATATTATACTATTATAGCACAAGTTATTCAATTTTCACAACATTCAATTTACCTGTAGATGAAATCACGTATTGAAGTCTTGAACCATACAAATCTCATCATCATCGTTGGGGATCCTATCAATCAAACATCGATATTTAAAAGTTTTGATTTTGAGTTTATTGGATACATGCAACACACATATCAACAGGACTTTGAAATTTCTAAACAAAGCGGCAAAATCAAAAACTGAAATTGGAGTTACAACTACTTACAATGGCGGATGGCGGACCGCTGGTGGTCGATTGGGCTGCGGTGACGGGATTGAGCGGCAGCGACCGTCTATTGAGAGATGGCGATGATCGCTTTGGTGGTGGCATCGAAAATCTCTACACATAATGTAAATGAATAAAGAACAAATAAGATATATAAATTACATTATTGTGGTGGCCATCCCCTAATTTCAATCCAATCCTACAAGTCACATAGACTTCATTAATCTCTACCCACTTCATGGCAAGCTAGAGGCTTAAATCACCATTAAAGGATACAACAAAACTGCAAAGGCTGTCGTTAAAGAATTTCACCAACAATAGAGCGTTAATGTAAATAACACACATACCCTAATCAGATCCGTAATGTCCCAGGATATTCGGTGATAGTAAGTTCACCAGCAAGGGTTTCAACATAGAGCTTGTCAATAGGCTGAAGTCTCACTGTCCTCTTCTCCTCACTCTCGTCCGAACTCTAGATCTCATTAATAGTTTTGTTCCCATTCCCTTTTATTTTCTCTATTCCTGACATCACAGCAGCCCGATGGCTTCCAGATCTTTCCCTTTATTTTTGTTAATGCTTGAAAAGTTTCTACATTAAAAAGTTAATTCACACACACAATTAACAATTCAGCAAACTACTAAATTAGACAAACAAAACATATAGGTATGCAAGTCCCGTGGAGCATCATAAACCTAGATATATATGCAACTATAATGACATAAAATAAGAGCTGCGAGAGAGAATTAAACGGTGAAGATGATACGTAGCGCCCATAGCCTTCTCGAATACATCGGAGAACGATATCGGATTAAAACCTTCCAATTAAATACATCGCTTGAATGGAGATGGTGACTCGATTGACAGACTGGTTGTGGGAGAGCCGTAGATCTTAGGGTTTCACCAATTTAGGTGTAAACCAAATGGATGCTTCTGTCTTCTAATTAAATGAAAACAGAACAACTCAAATAATTGGATTAGTTAACATGTAGATTTAGAAGAATAGAATGAATCGTTAGATATGATGTTGAGATTGGAGAGAATGATATCAAGCGGAAGTGGTGAAGAGAAGAAGTCGGGACGCAAATGGATTCTCATTCAGGGCGTGGAAGGGTTTTTATACGCTGCGCGGGTTGAGGGAGCGGGTACGCCTACTTTTTAGGCGAGAGTGGGTAATGTGAGTGGGTTTGTCATGGAAAAACTGAATCCATGAAAACTAGGAAATGTAACTTGCTTTGAAAAATTGTAACTTCCAAATTTTTGGTATTTGAATGGCTCAAATTGTTTTAGAGAATAACTGATTGAATTATTGTGGTCATGATTAGCTTAAAATTCAGTTTTGAATGTGTTGACCGGAAGTTATTTAGTGGGGAACAATATAATAATAATTTATATTTTTACTATATTATAAATGCAATTTAATACATAACCAATTTTTCATAATGCATAAATTGCATAAAAATTTATATGTAATGCATGTAAGATAATCAAACGTCATGAGAAAGAAAAAAACTACATATTTAAAGCAATAAATATTCATATAGTTTTTACATTCTCTTTTTAAACTCGATCTATCTATTAGGAAACTACATAATTAGTTTAAAGGCATAAAAATGTAACATAGTTGTTCAAAACTTATATTAGGAGCCAACATTAATCAAGAAAGGCGGAATCGAAAAAAGTAGATAAGCACGCTAAAACTTGTGCAAAGAACCAATATGTCTTTGTCCCCTTGGCCTTTGATACCTTTGGCTCCCTAGCACCAGAAACTATTCGTTTCTTGACTAGGGTTCAACGGGTTGTCCAAAGCAATAGTTCATCTCCACAGGGGCAAGTGTTTGTACTTAACATATTAGGGTTTGTGATTCCAAAAGGGGTGGTGGCAGAGCTTGTTACCCATCTACCCTCTATTTTAATGTAACTTGACAATTTTAATAAATAAATTGTGGAAAAAAAACATTAATTAAGTTTATGCACAACTTGAACCAATACATATTTTATAGTTTACAATAAATCTAAAAAGATATTTACAAGGGACTGTATCAATCGTCGTCAAAAGGATGTGAAAAGAAACAAGTGGCGATGTTGTAATTTGTATGTTGGAACATGTCTAAAAGAGAGCCGTGTCAACTGCCGGCAAGTGAACCAGATCGTAAAAAAACCTGCATATATTATACTATTATAGCACAAGTTATTCAATTTTCACAACATTCAATTTACCTGTAGATGAAATCACGTATTGAAGTCTTGAACCATACAAATCTCATCATCATCGTTGGGGATCCTATCAATCAAACATCGATATTTAAAAGTTTTGATTTTGAGTTTATTGGATACATGCAACACACATATCAACAGGACTTTGAAATTTCTAAACAAAGCGGCAAAATCAAAAACTGAAATTGGAGTTACAACTACTTACAATGGCGGATGGCGGACCGCTGGTGGTCGATTGGGCTGCGGTGACGGGATTGAGCGGCAGCGACCGTCTATTGAGAGATGGCGATGATCGCTTTGGTGGTGGCATCGAAAATCTCTACACATAATGTAAATGAATAAAGAACAAATAAGATATATAAATTACATTATTGTGGTGGCCATCCCCTAATTTCAATCCAATCCTACAAGTCACATAGACTTCATTAATCTCTACCCACTTCATGGCAAGCTAGAGGCTTAAATCACCATTAAAGGATACAACAAAACTGCAAAGGCTGTCGTTAAAGAATTTCACCAACAATAGAGCGTTAATGTAAATAACACACATACCCTAATCAGATCCGTAATGTCCCAGGATATTCGGTGATAGTAAGTTCACCAGCAAGGGTTTCAACATAGAGCTTGTCAATAGGCTGAAGTCTCACTGTCCTCTTCTCCTCACTCTCGTCCGAACTCTAGATCTCATTAATAGTTTTGTTCCCATTCCCTTTTATTTTCTCTATTCCTGACATCACAGCAGCCCGATGGCTTCCAGATCTTTCCCTTTATTTTTGTTAATGCTTGAAAAGTTTCTACATTAAAAAGTTAATTCACACACACAATTAACAATTCAGCAAACTACTAAATTAGACAAACAAAACATATAGGTATGCAAGTCCCGTGGAGCATCATAAACCTAGATATATATGCAACTATAATGACATAAAATAAGAGCTGCGAGAGAGAATTAAACGGTGAAGATGATACGTAGCGCCCATAGCCTTCTCGAATACATCGGAGAACGATATCGGATTAAAACCTTCCAATTAAATACATCGCTTGAATGGAGATGGTGACTCGATTGACAGACTGGTTGTGGGAGAGCCGTAGATCTTAGGGTTTCACCAATTTAGGTGTAAACCAAATGGATGCTTCTGTCTTCTAATTAAATGAAAACAGAACAACTCAAATAATTGGATTAGTTAACATGTAGATTTAGAAGAATAGAATGAATCGTTAGATATGATGTTGAGATTGGAGAGAATGATATCAAGCGGAAGTGGTGAAGAGAAGAAGTCGGGACGCAAATGGATTCTCATTCAGGGCGTGGAAGGGTTTTTATACGCTGCGCGGGTTGAGGGAGCGGGTACGCCTACTTTTTAGGCGAGAGTGGGTAATGTGAGTGGGTTTGTCATGGAAAAACTGAATCCATGAAAACTAGGAAATGTAACTTGCTTTGAAAAATTGTAACTTCCAAATTTTTGGTATTTGAATGGCTCAGATTGTTTTAGAGAATAACTGATTGAATTATTGTGGTCATGATTAGCTTAAAATTCAGTTTTGAATGTGTTGACCGGAAGTTATTTAGTGGGGAACAATATAATAATAATTTATATTTTTACTATATTATAAATGCAATTTAATACATAACCAATTTTTCATAATGCATAAATTGCATAAAAATTTATATGTAATGCATGTAAGATAATCAAACGTCATGAGAAAGAAAAAAACTACATATTTAAAGCAATAAATATTCATATAGTTTTTACATTCTCTTTTTAAACTCGATCTATCTATTAGGAAACTACATAATTAGTTTAAAGGCATAAAAATGTAACATAGTTGTTCAAAACTTATATTAGGAGCCAACATTAATCAAGAAAGGCGGAATCGAAAAAAGTAGATAAGCACGCTAAAACTTGTGCAAAGAACCAATATGTCTTTGTCCCCTTGGCCTTTGATACCTTTGGCTCCCTAGCACCAGAAACTATTCGTTTCTTGACTAGGGTTCAACGGGTTGTCCAAAGCAATAGTTCATCTCCACAGGGGCAAGTGTTTGTACTTAACATATTAGGGTTTGTGATTCCAAAAGGGGTGGTGGCAGAGCTTGTTACCCATCTACCCTCTATTTTAATGTAACTTGACAATTTTAATAAATAAATTGTGGAAAAAAAACATTAATTAAGTTTATGCACAACTTGAACCAATACATATTTTATAGTTTACAATAAATCTAAAAAGATATTTACAAGGGACTGTATCAATCGTCGTCAAAAGGATGTGAAAAGAAACAAGTGGCGATGTTGTAATTTGTATGTTGGAACATGTCTAAAAGAGAGCCGTGTCAACTGCCGGCAAGTGAACCAGATCGTAAAAAAACCTGCATATATTATACTATTATAGCACAAGTTATTCAATTTTCACAACATTCAATTTACCTGTAGATGAAATCACGTATTGAAGTCTTGAACCATACAAATCTCATCATCATCGTTGGGGATCCTATCAATCAAACATCGATATTTAAAAGTTTTGATTTTGAGTTTATTGGATACATGCAACACACATATCAACAGGACTTTGAAATTTCTAAACAAAGCGGCAAAATCAAAAACTGAAATTGGAGTTACAACTACTTACAATGGCGGATGGCGGACCGCTGGTGGTCGATTGGGCTGCGGTGACGGGATTGAGCGGCAGCGACCGTCTATTGAGAGATGGCGATGATCGCTTTGGTGGTGGCATCGAAAATCTCTACACATAATGTAAATGAATAAAGAACAAATAAGATATATAAATTACATTATTGTGGTGGCCATCCCCTAATTTCAATCCAATCCTACAAGTCACATAGACTTCATTAATCTCTACCCACTTCATGGCAAGCTAGAGGCTTAAATCACCATTAAAGGATACAACAAAACTGCAAAGGCTGTCGTTAAAGAATTTCACCAACAATAGAGCGTTAATGTAAATAACACACATACCCTAATCAGATCCGTAATGTCCCAGGATATTCGGTGATAGTAAGTTCACCAGCAAGGGTTTCAACATAGAGCTTGTCAATAGGCTGAAGTCTCACTGTCCTCTTCTCCTCACTCTCGTCCGAACTCTAGATCTCATTAATAGTTTTGTTCCCATTCCCTTTTATTTTCTCTATTCCTGACATCACAGCAGCCCGATGGCTTCCAGATCTTTCCCTTTATTTTTGTTAATGCTTGAAAAGTTTCTACATTAAAAAGTTAATTCACACACACAATTAACAATTCAGCAAACTACTAAATTAGACAAACAAAACATATAGGTATGCAAGTCCCGTGGAGCATCATAAACCTAGATATATATGCAACTATAATGACATAAAATAAGAGCTGCGAGAGAGAATTAAACGGTGAAGATGATACGTAGCGCCCATAGCCTTCTCGAATACATCGGAGAACGATATCGGATTAAAACCTTCCAATTAAATACATCGCTTGAATGGAGATGGTGACTCGATTGACAGACTGGTTGTGGGAGAGCCGTAGATCTTAGGGTTTCACCAATTTAGGTGTAAACCAAATGGATGCTTCTGTCTTCTAATTAAATGAAAACAGAACAACTCAAATAATTGGATTAGTTAACATGTAGATTTAGAAGAATAGAATGAATCGTTAGATATGATGTTGAGATTGGAGAGAATGATATCAAGCGGAAGTGGTGAAGAGAAGAAGTCGGGACGCAAATGGATTCTCATTCAGGGCGTGGAAGGGTTTTTATACGCTGCGCGGGTTGAGGGAGCGGGTACGCCTACTTTTTAGGCGAGAGTGGGTAATGTGAGTGGGTTTGTCATGGAAAAACTGAATCCATGAAAACTAGGAAATGTAACTTGCTTTGAAAAATTGTAACTTCCAAATTTTTGGTATTTGAATGGCTCAGATTGTTTTAGAGAATAACTGATTGAATTATTGTGGTCATGATTAGCTTAAAATTCAGTTTTGAATGTGTTGACCGGAAGTTATTTAGTGGGGAACAATATAATAATAATTTATATTTTTACTATATTATAAATGCAATTTAATACATAACCAATTTTTCATAATGCATAAATTGCATAAAAATTTATATGTAATGCATGTAAGATAATCAAACGTCATGAGAAAGAAAAAAACTACATATTTAAAGCAATAAATATTCATATAGTTTTTACATTCTCTTTTTAAACTCGATCTATCTATTAGGAAACTACATAATTAGTTTAAAGGCATAAAAATGTAACATAGTTGTTCAAAACTTATATTAGGAGCCAACATTAATCAAGAAAGGCGGAATCGAAAAAAGTAGATAAGCACGCTAAAACTTGTGCAAAGAACCAATATGTCTTTGTCCCCTTGGCCTTTGATACCTTTGGCTCCCTAGCACCAGAAACTATTCGTTTCTTGACTAGGGTTCAACGGGTTGTCCAAAGCAATAGTTCATCTCCACAGGGGCAGGTGTTTGTACTTAACATATTAGGGTTTGTGATTCCAAAATGGGTGGTGGCGGAGCTTGTTACCCATCTACCCTCTATTTTAATGTAACAATTTTAATAAATAAATTGTGGAAAAAAAAATTAATTAAGTTTATGCACAACTTGAACCAATACATATTTTATAGTTTACAATAAATCTAAAAAGATATTTACAAGGGACTGTGTCAATCGTCGTCAAAAGGATGTGAAATGAAACAAGTGGCGATGTTGTAATTTGTATGTTGGAACATGTCTAAAAGAGAGCCGTGTCAACTGCCGGCAAGTGGACCAGATCTTTAAATAATAATAATAATATCTACACGATCCATCCATCAACTTTACGCACGTTCCATCACGCACTCTGCTAGCCGGAGAATGACCAGATGGAAACTTTTCGCCGCCGTAGCTATTGCCGTTGCTGTACTCTATTCGCCGGAATTTGTACTCTCTCAAGTTGTCGGCGACGAATTCGCCGGCCAGATCAACGATACTGCTTTTCTTCCGTTTATTACTCAGAGAGTGTATTCCAGTCTCTCTAATATTACTTCCACTATTCTTAATAGTGATGTTGGTAATCGAGCTTCTTTCTGTGTTAAGGATCGGTAAGCTAGCTTAGTTCTACACTCACTACATTTCGTTTTAATCTGTATACTTTATTATTATTATTATTATTATTATTATTATTATTATTATTATTATTATTATTATTATTATTATTATTATTAGTTTATGTTTATTATTAGTAGGATAAGTTCATACTTAACTAAGCAGTTAATATCACCGATATATCCGCTATATCGGTCCGATATATCGGTTATCGGTCATCAACCGATATATTGATACCGATATTTTGACCGATATTTTCTACCGATATTATCGGTGATATTGACCGATATTTGACCGATATCTTATCGATATTTGACCGATATATCACCGATATTCCCGATATCGGTATCTTTCTTATTAGTTCTTCTATTTGTCTTGCTTCTTATTGATGCTGTTAGTGTTTTAAGTCTTAATTGTTAATTGTCAGTGTTAAATATTAGTGTTTAAAGTCTTAATAAGTTCCTACCTGCTACAATTGTTATTGTTTTGCATGTTGCAAGAGGTCAATTTGTTAATTGTAGGAGATTATATTTAATTGTTAGTGTTAAATCTCTATATATATATATTGATTTTGCATGATATAAAATTACCGATATCCCACCGATATCTCACCGCGAAAACCGATATATCAAATATCGGTCCTCGACCGATAACCGATATTTTCCGACATTAACTGCTTAGATACTTAATAAGTTATAATCATATCACCAAACATAATAATGTTGTTAGGTTTCCTATTTATAATCCATTTCCCAAATAGAAATACCAAATTTGAATTTAGAGGTTCAAGTAGGGTTTAATTTGAAATATGAAGTCAATCTCAAGGTATATTCATTTCGGTAAACCGATTCGGTTAGTTTGTCAGTTTTTAGTTCGGTTAATAACCAAAACCAAGCTTGGTCTATTTTTTTTTTCTTAGAAATACATGAAATGGAGGTATAAAACATAATGGAGATATAAAAGCTATAAATATATCAAAATATGAACGGTTCGGTTAATTTCGGTTAATCGAGGGTAGGGTACAAGAAAAAACTGATAACCGATTTTTGTTCGGTTTGTTGGTTTGCGGTTCAATTTCAGTTAATGGTTCGGTTATTGCTCACCCCTAAATTTTGGAATACAAGGGATGGATGAGTTTGATTGAATTCTCTTAACTTTTTTTATGCTGTTTAGGGAAGCTGAGTGGGATAGAGCTTTCAATTTTTCTAACAATTTGGACTTCTTGACTGCTTGCATCCAGAGAACCAATGGTATGGGCTCCAGTCTGTTGGAAAATATTTGGCCTAATTTGTGTCACCTTAATGATCTTTTTCTTTCGATCTGTTATGGATAAAATATATTGCTGATATGGGTTTTACAGGAGATGTTACGCAGCGTGTGTGTACTTCAGCAGAGTTAAAGTTCTACTTTGGAGCTTTCTTTTCGGGTGATAGTAGTTATCTGAAGCCTAACAGAAACTGTAATATAACGTCTCGGGTTTCTGGTTGTGAGCCTGGATGGGCGTGCGCCACTTCACCAGATGAGAATATTGACATGGAAGATTCAAAGGTTATTCCTGCCCGAACTGAGAGCTGTCAGCCTTGTTGTGAGGGTTTCTTCTGCCCGAGCGGTCTTACTTGCATGATACGTAAGTGTTTACAACTTCTTTGAATGTCAGTTATCAAAGGCAATATGTTTACAAAAATATTCGGATGTTCCTTTCATTATAGCGTGTCCATTGGGTGCACACTGCCCGACTGCAACCCTTGATAAAGCTAGTGGCATATGTAAACCGTAAGTTTGAGCGCCTTCTCTAAAAGCTTGTTTTTTTTTCTCTGTTTTACATGATTTTATTGAGCAACTCATTTATTAATAGTTTACATGCAGATATTCTTACCAATTGCCTCCTGGAATGCCAAATCATACTTGTGGTGGAGCAAACATATGGGCAGATATTCGAACTAGTGAGGAGCTGTTTTGTTCATCAGGGTCATATTGTCCAACAAGTACCCAACAATTAATATGTAACAAGGGGTATGAATCTATATATGTTTTCAATATTTCCTATAGGCCTGCCAACTTTTACCTCAAATAGTGATCCCCGTCTCTTATGATTTTAGGAATTACTGTCAAAGGGGGTCTACATCTGAGAAATGTAAGTGAGTTACATAGTCCCACAGTTAATAAGAAGAATATTATGTTTCAAAAAAAAATAAAAAAAATACATGTGTTAACAATGGTACCGTTAGGTATCTGATCTTAGTCCTTTACTTGCAGCATGCTTCAAGTTGACCTCATGTGATACTGGAAGTTCAAGTCAAAATATCCATGCATACGGGGCAATGCTTATAGTAAGCTTTCCTCATAAACTAGTTTTGACCCTAAGAATATGTGTATCTGTCCATTTTTATCCTCAGAAGTCTTATCAATTTCTGCTTATATTCACGTTATTTAAGTAATTATATATCGACGAGCTTATCTACTGAATGTGTGCATTTATTTGAATGATCAAACTTATGCATCTTTACTTCTTATGCACAAATCTTACCTTTTATGAGATAAGTAATTCATATAAAGTTTTATTATTTTTGTATCTAGGCTGCCTTATTTACTCTTATGCTCATCATCTACAACTGCTCTGATCAAATAATTACAACTCGGGAAAGAAGGCATGCTAAAACTAGAGAAGCAGCTGCAAGACGTGCAAAAGAGAAAGTAAAAGCACATGAAAGGTGGAAAATGGCACGAGAAGCTGCTAAGAAACATGCAGCTCAAATATCTCGTACATTTTCTCGTAAAAAGAAGCTGGCCCCACAAACTGAGGAAATGTCAATCTTACATCAAAGTAGTGAGGATGTGGAGTTTGATGAACCGGTTACTTCATCATCTGAAGAACACAGATTGGAGCTAAGAAGTCAAACATTTAAAAAGAAGGATGAAGATCTTTATAGTTCTGATCATATTGTGGAAATGGAAAGTAAAGTTACAAATGGTAAAAAGAAAATGCCAAAAGAAAAGCAAATTCATACTCATAGCCAAATCTTTAACTACGCATACGGTCAGATTGAGAAAGAGAAGGCTATGCAAGAAAATCAAAATCTTACATTCTCAGGAGTAATCTCAATGGCTGTTAATACTGAAACCAGAAAAAGACCCAAAATCGAGATTTCTTTTCGAGATCTAACGCTTACTTTAAAAGGAAAAGACAAACATCTTTTAAGATGTGTTACCGGGAAAATCATGCCAGGTCGTATAACAGCTGTCATGGGCCCATCTGGGGCAGGTAAGACAACATTTCTTTCTGCACTCGCAGGAAAAGCACATGGGTGTAAAATAACCGGTTCAATTCTTATAAACGGGAAACCTGACTCGATCCATTCATATAAAAAGATTATTGGTTTTGTGCCACAAGATGATATCGTTCATGGTAATTTAACCGTTGAGGAGAATCTCTGGTTCAGTGCAAAATGCAGGTATGTAGATAATTTACTGTATAATAAGTATACGAGTTTTGACAAGTTTCTTAACATTGTTTATTATAATATTGTAGGTTACCGGCAAGCATGCTTAAACAAGACCGTGTTTTAGTTGTGGAGAGAGTTATAGAGTCTTTGGGTTTACAAGCAGTTAGAAGTTCATTAGTTGGAACAGTTGAAAAACGTGGAATCTCTGGTGGTCAAAGGAAACGGGTCAATGTTGGTTTGGAAATGGTTATGGAACCATCATTATTGATCTTAGATGAACCAACATCAGGTTTAGATAGTTCATCTTCTCAGTTACTTCTTAGAGCACTTAGGCGCGAAACCTTGGAAGGGGTTAATGTTAGTATGGTTGTTCACCAGCCAAGGTTAGTAAAATTATTTCACCGATAATTTTTACGGTTTTTATGTAATTTCATTTTGATTAATAGTTAAATCTGTTTGCAGTTACTCGTTGTTTCAGATGTTTGATGATTTAGTACTTTTAGCAAAAGGTGGACTAACAGTATACCATGGACCAGTAAGAAAACTTGAAGAATACTTTTCTGGGCTTGGGATTAACGTTCCAGATCGTGTTAATCCACCAGATTATTTTATAGATGTTTTGGAAGGTATGACTAAACTAAACACAAGTTCAGGTGTAAGTTATGAACAACTTCCGGTTAGATGGATGCTTCATAAGGGTTATCCTGTGCCCCCTGATATGCGTAAAAATGCTGCTATGTATCCGGAAGGTCAAGTTTCAGGTAATGAAGTAAATGGCAATGAGGGAGCAGCAGAGGAATATTCCTTTGCTGGTGAAATTTGGCAGGATGTAAAGTCAAATGTTGAAGTTAGAAGAGATATCATTCGCCATAATTTCTTAAGAACAAAAGATCTGTCCAACCGTACGACTCCTGGAGTTTTCTTGCAATACAGATATTTCCTTGGAAGGTACCTGTCTTATTAATAATAGAGGTGACAAGGTGGTTCGGGTTGGGTAACAGGTCAAAGCGGATACTCTTTTTCGGTACATGTCAAAATGGGTCATATAGTCTGTGCTTCCTTTTCTGATGTTGGTACTTTAACAGGATTGCTAAGCAGAGGTTAAGAGAATCTAAGTTACAATTAGTAGACTATCTCATCTTATTACTCGCTGGGGCATGTTTAGGAGCAATTATCAAATCAAACGAAGAGACATTCGGCGCACCTGGCTATACTTACTCCATTATTGCAGTATGTAAGTAACTAAACAACTGCCTTTGAGCTATTAAAGATATGATCATAGGATGTTGATTGGATATGTTTGGTATGGACGATAACATGCGTTATACATTTATTTTTTCAGCTTTATTATGCAAAGTTGCGGCATTGAGAACATTTTCTCTAGACAAATTGCAATATTGGAGAGAACGTGCGTCTGGCATTAGCAGCTTAGCTCATTTTCTAGCCAAAGACACAATTGACCATTTCAATACAGCTATAAAGCCAGCTGTGTATTTGTCGATGTTCTATTTCTTCAGCTACCCCAGATCTTCATTTGCAGAAAATTATACTGTTTTGCTTTCCCTTGTGTATTGTGTAACGGGCATAGCCTACATGTTAGCCATATTTCTTGATCCTGGTCCATCACAGCTGGTGAGTAACAAAAATGGCAGTAACAGAAAGGGTGGCTTGGGCAATTGCCATTAAAAACACACGTTAGAGGCAACTTTTGACCTTTATTTTTTGCCTGTGTGATTTTTAGCTAATTATTTATTTATTTTTTTATTATGGAAACAAACTTTATAATCAAACCAACAAGTTTTACAAGTGGGCGGCGGGTAAACGGGCTACAAGTTGCGCCGCTAATTATTTGAATCTATCCATTTGAGATAGAAGAACATAAATGGGTCAAAAACTCAAAACTGTCACTTCTAGTATCATGCATTATTACTCATGTGATTGAACTTTCATGCAGTTTGCAGTGCTCCTTCCTGTAGTTTTGACTCTCGTTGCAACACAGACGGGAGACAGTGAGTTCCTGAAGAATGTTTCCAAGCTGTGCTATCCTAAGTGGGCACTAGAAGCATTTGTAATTGCAAATGCAAACAGGTACAACCATCTGATAACCCATAGATCAATAACATGATCTAGAACAATGGGCCAATAATATGCCATCTTAAATTCAGAAAATATTAATACTACGTCCTTGTATCAAATTGCAGGTACTCAGGAGTGTGGTTGATCACACGCTGTGGTGCACTTTTAAAATT
Source organism: Ambrosia trifida (assembly GCA_028751855.1). Taxonomy (NCBI): domain Eukaryota; kingdom Viridiplantae; phylum Streptophyta; class Magnoliopsida; order Asterales; family Asteraceae; genus Ambrosia; species Ambrosia trifida. The sequence goes on along the minus strand of CM054122.1, from coordinate 191,238,632 downwards.
CGGATACAATGTACATGATTGGGGTCTCTGTATTTTTGTCCTCTTCATGATCGGTGTAGCTAGCCGCATTTCCGCTTTCTTTGGCATGCTCGTTGTTCATAAAAGGTGAGTCATGTTAATGCTACAAAATTCACAACATGCGGATATTTAGTTACAGGTAACACTTAGAAGTACAAATGTTGTATCAAGAAATCATAGTTAGTTAAGGGACCTCAGTTGCATTATATGTCAAATTTGTTTTATATATCATTCATTTTATTTTTTTGAATTATAAAAAAAAAGAAAAAAAAGAAACTATTGCTTTCTCTATGTTTGTTATACCTTGATTGTACACAAAAACTAGATCATTAATATAATCTTTACTAAACAACAACAATTTAAGAGCTGTTCATGTTGCTGATGGATGATAGATGAAGCCCAAACTTCTCCACTCTAACATCTTTCTCTTCTTGCAACTCATATGAAACTTCAAATCTATCTCCACTTTCAACTACAGGCCCCATGATCATGCATGACGATACTTCACGCCTTCCTAATACTTCAGAATCCCATTTCACGCCGCTTGTTTTATTGTTGACATGAACATAAATGCGAATGAACTTATCACCGTCATCACCAAAAAGGTAATCTACCCAAATAATCAAATGTAAAGAACCAACTCTAACATCTGAAGATGTGTCGAACGAATGTGAGGACACCCCTGTTCCCTGAAACTCAAACCAGTCTGGAATGTCCCTCCTTGAAAAGTAGAACTTACAATCAGATAGGCCTTGACCGTATCCCTGTACAAAGAAATCAAAAAGAGCTTAGGTTAAGAATGTTTGGGTCAACAACCTACCCAAACCGACCCCACCTGTGTCAATCTTCTACCGAAATTAAGTTATTTTACACCTCTAAGAAAGAGTGACAAACCTGAAGTAAAAAGTTGTCCATCATTGTTATCAAGCTACTGCACCCATTTAGGTGAATTTGTTCTAAAGAACAAAGGTTCTCCAAGCCCAGAATATTTACCAACTTGTCACAATTATTAAAAAACATTTTCATTAATTTTTCCAAAGTTGATAGATTTGGTAGTTTTCGCAATGATCTACACTCACTAGCGAACAGCACATGCAGATTATGTAGTTGACCAAGGCCAGAAGGCAGGCAAGAAAAATTGTTTCTTGACAAGTCTAACACCATTAGAGCAGTTAACTCCCAAATATCATTTGGAAAATCGTTATCTGATAAGTTACAGTCGCTTAGTGCCAAAACCCGAATCCATGATAATCCTAGCTTCTTTCCTGGAACGCGATTTAGTTGCTTGCAGTTATTTAACAACAAAGCACTAAGGTAAGGTATCTGTTGGATAGAATCAGGCAACTGTGTAATTCTAGTTCCACCGACGCTGATATTTTCTAAACGGTTTAAATCTCCAAGCTGTTCAGGCAGTTCTTGTAGATTTAAGCAGTCTGTGAGATGTAGAATTCTAAGTGACTTTAGTTTGCAGATACTGTTTGGAAGACTTTTGAGGCTACAACAGTTGGTTAAAAATAAATATGTCAAATCAAGGTTTCCTATCGAATCAGGTAACTGTTTAATCTTAGTACCGCTAGCGTGAATCGAATCCAATCCCTTCCAATCACCCAATTGGTCTGGGAATTTTTCAAAACTTGAGCAGCCCTCAAGCTGTAGTGTGATAACTGTTGCTAAATTGCATATGCTACTTGGAAGTGTCTTGAGCTTTTTACACCCATTTAAGTTTAAAGTCTCGAGCTGAGTCAAACGCCCGATTGAGTCAGGTAGTCGTTTGATCCCGACATGGCTTGCATCAAGGCTTTTTAAGCTTTTTAGGTTCCCTAATTCATGGGGAAGTCCTTTAAGTTTTGCACACTTAGCAAGATTTAGCTCTTCAAGTGATTTGAGATGGCACATGCTGTTTGGAAGACTTTTGAGATTCTTGCACTTTTCTAGATCCAGTTTAACCAACTTGTCCAAATTTCCGACTGAACTATGTATACGGGATAAATTTCCGCACCCGCCAAGTCTTAGTTCAGCCAGGTTTGGTACTCCGGTGAAATTAAGAGTTGTCTTCAAAGATTTTGATTCACGAAGATCGAGTGTGCTCAAGTTACCAAGAAACTGTTGGTGCATAAATATAAAATAGCACACAAAAAAGGTTAAATATTAATGATATGGAGCTGATTCAAGAGATAACACGTTTATACTTTCGCTCTATTTAGAGCTACGGGGCATAACTTTCACACCTCGAGCAGTTGGACAAAAAAGAGCAAAGGGGCCATAAAAGGCCCCAACCTACGTCGAGAATAAGAAAAAGGGCCCAACTTACAGTTGACAAACGGCGATAGCCAATTTGTCCTTACAGTCAGGCCTGGCCCCCTATTTCGGCATTGACGATTTTTTTTCCCAATTTTAGCAATTTTAAATTGATATTTACCAAAACAAAAGTGTTTGATGTAAAGTTTTATTCATTCTATTCTATATCACCTTCCATATCAATTTTCTCTTCTATTCTATATAGTTATACAATACATATACTACTAATAATCAGATCATAAGTCATACCTTGGTTTGGCGCCACAATATGTGAAGATTACTTCTTTGCATATCAAGTGTAATAAGTTTTTCCGGATGGAAATCGGCAGGTAAACATTCCATTGGAAACCGATGCCAAGAAAGCCATCTTAACTCTTTAAACAAACCGCGAAAGCTTCCAACAAGATTCGTGTTATTGATTTGCAGCAGCCTTAAATTTGGCATTCTAGCAAAGGGCCTTGTGCTAAAATGTAGCTTCATCGGTTGGTCTAAAACGATACCTTCAATCGCTTCTGTCCCCTATCGATCCCAAAAATGAAATCTATTAAAAACTTGTGTTAAAATGAGTAATGACACAGATTAATAAAAAATAACATTGAACTTTATACCTCATCATTTATTAGCACATTGCATACATCATCTTGCAACCACAGTCGGCTACGCTTTCCGGGCTCTTCTGGGAACTTCTCACACACAACTTCCCGCCCCATGTCGCGTACTAAATCATGCATTCTAAGCCTATCATCCATATCAACTTTCAGTAAACATCTGTCTATTAGGGTACTCATTCCAATTCTTCCAAAGAACCCACAGCCATCAAATATCTTGACAGCGAATTCTTTCTCAGTTCCATTGAAAAAACACGCGATGTCAAGAAATATATCCTTTTCTGTGTCATCCAATGTGTCAAAGCTTATTCTTAGTCTTTCGATAACATCTGTTGGAGGATGTTTCTTCAGCTTCTCGAGCATAATGTTCCATTCTTCCATCGTCTTGTTATATAAAGATGATCCTAGAACCTCAAGAGCTAACGGAAGGCGTCCAGCGTAGTTTACTATCTCTTCTTGATGATTCTTGAAGTTTTCTAATGGAACTGCGCTTCGAAAAGCATGCCAATTTAACAACATCAAAGATTCATCATGGGTCAGTTCCTTAACCTCGTATTGGTAGATAACTTTAGTTTGATCTAAAATATGTTTATCTCTAGTTGTCATGATGATCAAACTTCCTTTACCAAACCCTGTTAAGGAATCTATCTGACTTAAGTGATCTACATCATCAAGAACAACAAGAACTCTCCTACAACCTAGTCTTTCTTTTATTACATTAATCCCTTGGTCAACGCTATTGACCCGATGCTTCTTTCCCTTAAGTGAAGAAAGAAGTTCCTCTTGTAACCCGACTAAGCCACCAAACCGTTTTGATCTTTCGCCAACATTTTCAAGAAAACAGCCATGTTCATAGTGATGAATGGCTTGATCATAGAATTCTTTTGCAATAGTTGTTTTACCAATGCCGCCCATACCGTAGATCCCAACTACGCCCACATCATCTGGTCCAAATAGACCAGCTAGGTCCATTAGGTACTGAACACGCGAATTCAATCCAACAGGGTGCTCCACAACAGACCGTTTTCGGTTTAGTCTTTTTACAACCTCCTTTACAATTAACTCTATGTATATTGGTTCATAGCTGCATATACACATCATTAATTTCATGAACATTATTTGTAAGATTAATGTTATACATGAAATTAACATTAGGGCTGCAAACGAACCGAACTTTCAGCGAACAGTTCATGAACCGTTCGGCGGGAAGTTCGTTTGTGTTCGTTCGTTTATGTTCGTGAACGTTCGGTAACGTGTTCGTTTGTGTTCAATAGTTTAATAGGGTTTTTAATTTTTATTAGTTTTTATATTCCTTTATTTTTATTTATTTTACCCAAATAAATAAATAAACAAATAATTTATGTAGATAAATATATGACTATATGAGATCAATAGCCTTACTTTTAGTCTTCACGCTGCTAAGTATATGTTTCGTTCTTATCAAAAGTTAATATAGATTTGTTTATGTTTGTTTCGTTCATGAACACTTCTTTGTGTTCGTTTGTGTTCATAAACACTTGTTTGTGTTCATTAACGTTCGTGTGCGTTCGTGAACAAAATTAACAAACGAATACAAACAAACACGAACACGAGTGTTCTCTTAACAAACGAACACGAACAAAAAAACTCGTTCGGTAAGTGTTCATGAACACACAAATTCCTTAACGAATGAACACGAACAAAGCCTTATTCGTGTTCGTTCGGTTCGTTTGCAGCCCTAATTAACATACAAAAATAATGAAAATCTTACCAGCTTGTGGTATCATCTTGAAGATGCCATCCTGCTAAATTTCCTGCCTCAGTTAACGCTGATCGCCATTCCTTAATCTTTTCTAGATCAACAACCTTTTCATGTCTTGCAAAAGCGGCTTCAAAGCTGCCACTTTGTTTGCGTATATAAGCAGGATCAACATGATGAAACACTGGAAGAACCAGTTGTCTTATAATATTCCTGCAGTCCATGATCTTTACCAGCTTATTTAGACATAACCTGCAAGAAGCATATTCTTTTGTAAAAACAACAATTGAAATTTTTGATTCTTCGATCGCTTTTAACAACTGTTCAGATGGAACATCATCTACACTTGGTTGCAGTTCATCAAATTCATTAGGTTTAAAAGTGTGAATATTAGCTTCAGTTAAAGCTGTGTACAGACGGTCGGTAAATGTTTTTCCATGGCTGCATACGCGTTCGTTTGCAGAGTTGAGATACACATCATACTTCCAGTTTGGAGTTTCCCATGAGCAGACAGACAATCTGAGGGAGTACTGGTCATCAAATTTGATTTGGGAATCCATGGAAACAAGGCACTAGATTAGAGTAAACTAAGAGAAATAGCTTTATAAGCTCAAATGATTAGGCAGCTAATAAGAGCTTTGTAATCTACAACAGATAAATGGTTTTTTTGAAAGAGACAATATTAAAACTTTGTAAAATTAAATTTAGGCATCATCTACATTTTAACTGAAGCTGATAACATTCTTGTTTCTTGTATTCTATTCTGAATTAATATAAAAATTGACCAAGTACATTATACGCAAGACCGTTTCAAGCTTCTTGGGGCTCAAAGCGCATCAGGTCTCTTTTCGTTAAAAAAAATTGTTTTTAATACCATGATTCTTATACGATCTTTGTGTGCATGCATAATTATATATCACAAGCCTTAGTGCCAACAATACGAAAACCTAAAATTACATGTATATAGTTTATTTTTATAGAATTTATGGGCCTCACGAAAGTGAGGGGGCTAAAGCTCTAGCTTTATTTTACTCCTCTTGAGCGGGCCGGCCCTGATTATAAGTTGGTGTATTATGTCAATATTATTCCACTAGATTTATTAAAACTTCAAAAACAACCTCATTGATATTTTCATTGTTATGTAAGCAGTTATCTATACTATCTTACTAGTAGGGTGCCCGCGCGATGCAGCGGGGTACACAGACACTTCTAATGGTGTGTATGGTTCAATTCAGTTTGATTGTTAGCCTCAATCAAAACTAAAACCAAAGTCATCATTTAATCAATCATATTAATTGGTTTTTAGTCCGGTTTAGTTAATTTTGATTTTTTTTGCCTATATTTATGATCAATGAACAAATGTGTATAAATATAAAGCTTTTGGATATGATTATCCTTGCCAGATATTCAACAATGAAGAAATTGTATGGCCACTCTTTTCTCATATTTCGTTGTTCCTACAAAAACCATAAAACAAACAAGTGATGATATTAAATAGGTTGCAGTCCAGTAGGCTTTATAAAACTTTACCTGATAATATTACAAAACCAATGCAACAAACTTAATAAACATTCGATGTCAATATTTCATATAATCTACCATGTATACATAGTAGACTCTATCCATGAGGTTACACTAAATCCTAGATCAACACTAAATTCTAGATCTTTGTACTGAGGTTTGAGTGCATAGCCATTCACAAATAGCTGCTGAGGCTGAAGCTGATTCGCATAGCATTTATTTTATGCTTTCATTATCCGTTTGACTTCTAAATGACTAAGCAAGTAAGATAAGAACCTTGAAATTTTTCCAAAATAAGACGTTTCGACACATCGATCGCGTAACACATTTTCAACCCTCAAGCATCGCCCAATATTGCTCTTAGAGCACAATTACTACAATATTTTTCATCACAAACTAAACAAGCTTCTTTAGCTTCCCAATTCCCTTTGCCGCAATGATAACAAACTTGCATTTTTTGCGTCTGTTTCTTCTTTTCTTTAAAAACCGCAACATATTCTGAATAAGCAGGCCTCTCTAACCAAACTTCTTCCCTTTCCGATCTATGAACACGTGTTGAAAGTTACCATTGGGCCTCCCTGTACTTCATTCCTGTGAGGCATCATCTCGGTTTTGAACCAAACAAGGAACACAAAAAAGAAAACTCAAAACTTAACTAAAACAATAAAAATTACTGAATTCATTATTTGTGACATCTTCATTCATTACAGCATCAAATATGAATCCATGTTTCTCAACATATAAATTAGTAACACTTAAGCCAAGTAAATTCAACATGGTAGTAATCTAATGTCTCGTTTTAAAAGCAAAATTTCCATCTTCTAAATGGAAATTAGATAAATCATAAATGTATTCAGTAGGGGAGTGGTTTTGGAAGAAGGGGGCTGCCCAATATGTGGGATTCACTCAGAAACATCAATGTTATCTTCTAGTCAAGCGTATTCTAGCCAGGTCAGTGTGGTGGCAGGTTTGGGTGTGGCTTAAAGTTCCAACCCTTCCTAATTTTGACTCTTTAAAGTAGATGTTGGAATATGGTATAGGGTTGGATATGCCCAAGAGACAAAAGGAGATGGTGTATGCAGTAATGCTCTTAACAGTATGGAAATGGTTATGTGGGGTTAATATGTGGGAGATGGTTTATGTTAATTGGTTTTGTGGTTATAAGTGGGTGCTTAGCCCCTCACTGAACTTTTGTTGTGGAATATATTGCTTCGTTTTGCTGGTAAAAAAAATATGTTCAGTAACGATGACCCAATCACCCAACATTTAGCTAAAAAAATGAAACAACAACCAGACGTACCCAATAAGGCATATAAACCATCCCGCGTTCCAGTAGCTGTATACCATGTCAGGGACTTATGACGCTTGAATCATACACTAAAATGTGCACCTGCACATTAAAACACACATATAGGTTTCATTAGTTCAAAACACATAAATGGTAATCGCTTCCGAAAATACTCCAATAACATATCTTGCCAAACATATTACAAAAATGAACCTGTGACGTATCATTCCCAGATCCAATAAGAAAAAGTTGTTTTCAAAGTTATAAGTACAGAAGAGCTTGCAAGCCAACAACAAATTCTTATTTAGAGGGTTCACATATTGTAATAGCCTTCAAGTACCATGCGCCCATGAGACAACCAAACGAAGTATCAATCCAAGATCATGAGCCTGAAATTAAATATATGTTTTGCCAGCACTGGCTAAAAGCTATACAGAGTGAGAATTGCTTTAACCCGTGCTCCATGTTGGAACCTATTTTGTTAATAAACCTCATGTTAAATCATAACATATACTCATACCCAAACGTCCAAAGGGTCTATCCACATCAACTATCTCCTTTCCTGCAAGACTGTAAATTTATATAGTAAGTACGACTTTCAAACCGTTTCCTATTTAATGCACTAAAAATACATCAGAAAACACAATAATTGCCACCTTTAGCAACAATGTAATTTTTTTTTCACAAAGTTATTCACCTATTTTTTATTTTATGCTTTGAAAAGTTTTTTCATAATACCTTTTTCCAGCTTTGGCATCATAAAAAGCTTTTTCCTGCTAACAATATATAAAATGTTTACACTCATATAATCATTTTCACACACAGAAACTCCATCCTTGGTTTTAAAAAGCGCTAGGCGCACAAAAGCGACGAGGTCTAAGCGCATCGCGCGAAGCGCAAAGCGCAAAAAGCGAGGGATTTTCGTACCTGAAGCGCACACTAATTATAGAATTTTTTTTATATATCCCATATATATTCCATGAGTTTTTAGCTTCGTTTACCCAAAATATGGCTATAAATAAGGTTTTTATGTGATTTTACCTATATGTACAAGCCAAAAACACCAAGGTACAACATTTTTATGCATAAAAAATACCCATAATACGTGAGGCGCGCGCCTCAGGCAAAAAAGCGCCTGAAATTTGACAAATAAGCGCCTGAGGCGCGCTCCTTTGGGAAAAAGGATAGGCGCAAAGCCCTGAGGCGCCCTAGGCTGCGCCTTGATGCGCCTTGCGCCTCAGGCGCGCTTTTTAAAACCCAGACTCCATCAGCACAAAACTTCGAGGACATTGCAAACTCTTATGCACATCAGCAAATGGATATCCGACATTAAAGAAAAAACTTTGATTCGTATGAATAGCTCACTTACATCTTAACGTCACACAAGTACTTACAGCCGACACATCTTTGATGTTAGAATTTTTTTTTTCTGAATGTTATCCTAAACTCCTCACTGTAAAAGAACATGAACCGAATCAACAACATTATTTATCAAACAAACAATCAAAGAAAAAATTGTTACGTAAGTGGTTAGAAGAGGTATTCATGTTAAGATTTATGATTAACATCCACAATTAGATCTATAAACTAAGCTTGGCCACTAAAGAGTAAAGACTATTTAATTCGCTAGTAATTAAAAAGAAAGACAAAAAACTAATAAACCAGATATAAAACAAACCTTGCATTGTCAACCCCTCCTTGATTCCAGGCAGATCTGACAAACAACTCCGAAGAAAGCGATACATTAATATCGGTGAGTCCAGCTCCGTCATCTTCGTCCAGAACCAGTTGTTCGAAATCCTCTCTCCGGGTACAGAGCTTGTAATCGAAGTGAGAACCAAAGCTGGGTCATATGGAAACCCTGCAACACTTTTTTAGGAGGTAAAAATGACAATAAGTTGATAAAAAGAACATAACTTGGCAAAAGATACGATATATATGCTCCAATTTTATTTTGATTGTTCTTCGCTTTTCTCATATGTGCTCTCTTTGGTTTTTTTCTCGTCCTCCCTCTCTCTCCCCCTCTATATGAAAGATTAATTGTGCAAATTAAGAGAGAAAAGTAGATACCTGTGTATATCAAGAGCTTGTTTCACTAAATCAATAACTATAAAATAATTTATAAGTAGAGTAATTGCTAATAAGCAAATATAACCATTAGAAAACCATAGATGCAAAAACCCTTAAGCAAATTGTACATAACAGAGTTCATGATGAAAAAACATCTATATTTTAGAAGCTAAAAAATCGATTTGAGTTAGAACTGTATATATAAATAAATAGAAAAAAAACACAAGGTGCTTGAATATAAAAAAAAAAGCCAAATCTTATCAAAATTAAACTCACCACAAAGATGAACACACCAGTAAACCATGATGTGTTTTTAAGGCCCACAAATTTAAAAAAAAAAAAACATTCAAGAAGCATTTATGGAAAAACTATGAAAACAAATTAAAGGCTACTTTAGATATATGATACAATCATATTCATCAAGATCGGAGTGTAAAAAACAATATACTACAAGTTGATACATCAGAAGTCAGAAGAATTTAGAGTGGTTCAACAATAGTTAGGGTTTGCTTCAAGTACCTTGGAATGATTTAGAATTTAATCGTGAGTAGGAAAGGCGATTACTGATCTTGGAGACACGATTGGAACTAAAACCGTCACCGCTGCTAGAGTTTAATCCCTACGGACGATGCTCGAATCCACCTCACACAACTACAAATTTGTCAAATTCATATCATTCAGAATCATAAATAAACACACGATACATATCACGATGCATTATAGAACAAACTTACTGCTGTCACCGAACAAAAGGAGCTTAACCAGGTAACCATAATCTACTCCTTCTCTTTCTGGAGGAGCGGCCATTGAATATTTAAAATCCACTCAAATAAAAAGCCCTAAAAACAGGGTTCGTATATAAATATACACACTTTACCAAAATTCATTTTCAGATTTAAACTAAATTTAGGGTTTTCAAAATGATGTTCATAAACTAAACCAAAAATCAAGAATGTATGTTTGGAGTTTCATACCAGATTGAAGAGATACAACTTAAAAACGTTTGTGAACCAAAATGGATCTTTCTCCTTGTAAACCAACATCAAAGACGATTGTATGAAAAGAATATTTGAGATTTTAAGGGTGGAGGTTGTGCTACCGGGGGTTGGGGTTGAGGAAATCGTTAGTTAATTTAGGGTAAGTGAGAGACGCATCAAGCAAAATGAAAAGTGGATTCAGATCTCTTTGATTATTTCTGTCTTTGCAGACAATGGAGAATTCAAAATTTGAACGCGCTTGTGAGGATTTAGGAATGCAGAGAAAGTTAGTGTTTATAGAAACTAACTAAAAGAAATATTTGAGACCTTGATCCTCTCCACCTATTTCGGCTTTATTTAACCTCCTCTTGACTTTGCTTCTACAATCAATTTTTTAGCGTAAGTTGTTGTAAACTAAGTAAAAGACATATTTGCCCTTAAAAAATCTTTATCATGTGCATTAAGTGTTGTACCTTAAGCAATTATATTTGTATTACTTAAGTTTTAAGAAGTCCCTGGCTCATGCATTATAATATAGTATAGATAATACATTTCACAAGAACCTCTTAAAATTTAAGTTTTACAAACATAATTCCTTAGAGTACAACAATGCATATGTTAACTACTTTTTGAGGGCAAATATGTCTTTTATACAATACTTACACATTTTCCCCTCAACTTTTATTATTTAAATAACAATTACACTTTGCACCCTTATTTTAACCAACTACCCCCACGATTTTTAAATGTCCATAATTTTTTTATACGTTAATATTTTTGTAATATTTATTACACCGTATAAACGAACATTTTTTTCTCTTTAATTTGAGTATAGTATTGCTATAGTTTTTTTTTTTTAAATTTAAAAATGACATGTTATGGTTAAGTAATAACCGAAACGAAAACAAACGAAAATAACCGAAATCATCTATACTATATTATAATACATTTCTTATTGACCTCTTAAATTTAAGTTTTACAGTATAATTGCTTAAAGTATAACAAACAATATACATGTTAACTAAATGTTGTTTCCCGCCGCAACGCGTGGACACCTGAGTAGTATTACTATAACTAAATAACACACAAATGTTATTGATCCTTTAACAGTAACAATTTTGCTTTATTATTATTTTATCATTATAATTACTTTCTAGTATATTTTGTTTTACTTTTAAAACTTTTAAGATATGGGGTTATATAAAGTTGTAAGTATTGAGTAGGCCGCGGCAACACACATATTTTATCTACATCATGATAAAAGTTTTGTTTAAACCAAGTTGTGATTAATAATGTACAAGTTATCGAATGACAAACACACATGTCATCAACGATACCTCGTGTTTTTTTTGTATAGATGTTATTTACTAATTATGTCATTCTAATTATATAATATAACGCGTTATAAAATTCGGAATATACCGTTGCAACGTGTTTATTTTATCTTCATTTTATTAAAAGTTTTGTTCAAAACTGAACATGTCAAACATAACTGCTTGGCCGTCAATACTCCCAACTACAGAAATGTTTGCCAACACTCCCAACTTTTAAGGTATTTTCCACTAGCACTCCCAAACTAACCCAGTTAGTTTGTTCAGTTAGTTTGCTGACGTGACCATTATTGCTGACGTGGCATGCTGACATGGATGACACATAAGATGACACATCATCTTCCACAACATGCCATGTCAGCAATAATGGCCACATCAGAATGTCACGTCAGCAAACTAACTGAACAAACTAACTGGGTTAGTTTGGGAGTGCCAGTGGAAAATACCTTAAAAGTTGGGAGTGCTGGCAAACATTTCTGTAGTTGGGAATATTGTTGGCCAAACTCTGAAAGTTGGAAGTATTAAAATCTAATAAACCTTTTTTCTTTAGCGTGACAAATCAAATCGTTATTGTTCGAACAACGTCAAAATTGGTAACAACATTAGTACTGGTACCAGATGAATCAAAGCAATATCGAGTGTCAGTTTCAATACCACCCGAACGTAACCAATATTTGTTTTAATTGTTTTTTTTTATCAATGTTAAATACATGTCGATTGCTATAATGTAATGAACCAAACTGATAAAGACCAATAGCCCACCTCAGTATAGTAACTCCCACTAGTTTGAGTAACATAATAGTTGTAAGGTATAACCCTAACAATTATATATACATTAACTTTGGTGGAGTGACAAAGGTAATAAAGATAAGAACCAGGCTTCCTTTGGAGGTTACAAGTTCAAATCCGAGCCAACACGAGTCTTCATCCCACCGTGCGTTACGCTAAAGAGCATCGACTCTTGTGGTTTGCGCAACGTCTGTAAGCGGCAGTCGACAGTATAGTTTTCCGTGGGGACACAGCAAGATCATGTGAAGAAACCCGATGGGTTCCGATCCGAGACCAACCTCACAACCGTACCTGCGGCTACACAGTCCTAACCGGCCCTTCCTTCTTTCAACTTTGACAATTTCACCCCTCATAGTTACTACTTATAAAGTTAAGTTAATATACTTTGAAGGACGTTTTTGTTGGTTAACGTTATTTGAATAGGAAACCCTGTGTTTTCGGCTAAACCCTCTATAAACCCCACCAATCGCCGCCACCACTTTCCATCATCGACGGCCGCCGTCGCCAATCGGAAAACTATTACTACAGGTGATTCCTTTTTTCTTAATTACAATAACGTCCATTTCTTTTTCTATTCTAGTTAGGGTTTTTGCCTTAATGCAGCAAATTAACGTTTTATTTCTTTGCAGCTATGGAAAACGATCAACTTATGAATCCAGAGAGCAAACAAATCCCTAATTTTTCAGTTAAAGTGTCTTATGAAGCTAAGTTAAGAGAGCTATTACGTAACCTCACCTCAATTGATCTCCAATTATGCGCAGAAGCATCAAAAGAGTTTATGAAGTTACTTAGAAGCGACGAAGGAGGCGAATTGTTACGACAATATGTGCATTCGTCTTCCAATTGTTCCGAGCTTATACAAGCTTGGAATTCACGACAATCGAAGCCTGGTTTGTCTTACATAATGTCGTTGATTAATGTTGTTTTGAGTCATAAAGATGGTGTTTATAAACCCTATGATGTGGCTAGGGCTCCGATTAGTCGGGTTTTAGATAAGTTTGCTCGTTTGATTCTTGAGGAAAAATTGGGAGATGTTTATAAGGAGTTGAATAGTAAAGAGAATAAAGGGAAAAATGCTGCATTGTTGTTGATGGCTTCGATTGTGAGACGGGGTTCCGGGTTGGCGTCTGATGTGGCTAAGAGTTTTGATTTTAAAATGCCGAGTTTTTTGAAGCTGGCAGAGTATGATAAAAGGAGGAAAAGCGGTGAACAGATGAAACGAAAGATCTCAACTAGGAGGTCGTATGTTCGATTTGCTATGTCGTTTTTGGAGATTGGGGATCCGAGGTTGTTAAGGTGGGTGTTGCAGCAGAAAGAGATGTTTTCTGGTGTTCTTCGTGGGCTTGGTAGTGATGAAGATGAGACCATTGCGTATGCTTTGTCTACGTTAAGAGATAAGGTTCTTGTCCCTGAATCTTTGGTGCCTGTGGGTCTTAGGAGTGTTTTATTCGGGAGTGTTACTTTGGAACAATTGATTAACGTTTCTGGAAGGGATGACGGTGGAGATGGTGCTGAGGTGGCAAAGAAGGTTCTGTCTATGGTATGCACCGACCCGGCTAATGGGTTGATGCCAGATTCAAACGCTTCACCTTTTCCATTAAAGGGGAACCCAACGCGACTTTTGGGTGTCATGAAGAAACTCAAAGCTACGGAAATTGAATTTCATAGGGATTTGCTATTGGCAATCGTATGTGGAAGGCCGGCACTTGGTTCTGCTTATCTGGATGAGTTTCCTTACAACCTTGAAGATCCTACATCTTGGTTACATTCATTTTTTACTCTATTTTTGTGCATTTATATGTGTCCGTCTTATTATTGTTATTATTGTATACTGAAGTACTTGCAGGTTTGCTGCTGTTTCATTGGCTGCAAACTTGATCTCTTCAGTGAATGCAGGTTTGTCGTTCGATTTTCTTGATTCTCAGCCCGGGTTACCGCCGTCTTTTAACAGCTCTGACATACAAAGTATAATTAAGTGCATAGGCCCACGTCCATTCAATAGAATAGTAATGAATAAAGGGTTACTTCACTCGGAGTCTCATATACAACATGGGACATTACGGCTTGTTTTGGAGGCATTGAAGTTATTAGATTCTCTCTTTTCTGCGTTAAGCCAAAGATCCAAATCTAGCAAGCGAATTGGGTGTAAATGGGTGTCTCTTAAGCAAGATATTCAGAATGAAGTGCAATTATTGCTTCCAGATCATCAAGTCTTGTTGTCATTAATTTCGTCCCTCAATAGCCGCTACAAGAGTGATGAAAAAACTTTAAAGAGAAATGCAGATACAGCTGCTTTACTTGAACATAGTTCTAGTAACAAGAAGTTAAAAACATGCAATTCAAATGAGGAAACAGATATTCTTGTTGGCGGTGTTAGTTTTTCTACTGACACTAATGAAAGAATACAGGAAGAGGATAATGTGTCTGAGTCTGATAATCTAAATGATAATTCTACGTTAATCATAGAACTCTGGAAATCACATGAAAGCGACAACATAAACATTGTTGCAGAGGATGAAGAGTTATATTTTTATACTAAGTTGCTTGATGCGCTCAAAGTCTATCATGTAAGTTTTAATCTTATTAACATATATAGATTAAAATCTTATAATATTGGTTTCTGACATATGGTTGTTTTTATTGTAGCGGACGATGCCATCTGTTCTAGAAGGGTCATTTGATTTTTTTAAGCTTCTACCTAGCAATGCTTTGTCATTACCAGCTATTCTGCAACAATCATTATTGTCATTATTAGTTGAACATATTGGTTGGTCTTCTAAGCAAGATGTTCTCATCAGATACCCACCATTGATGTACAAACATCTAATGCATTTCATTAATTTGGTTGTACATTCACCCGTCAAAGATATAAAAGATCAAGCTTATGTGCTGGCACAAGCAGCCATGCTAAGCAGTGGAGCGTTTGACAACAATGCAACCGAAATCGGTGCATGGTTTTTGTTTCTTCCTGGGTTCACTACCAAATTAACTGGGGAGAGGGGCGGAACTGTCCAGAATTTGTCTTCTGTTGTCATTTCCTTTTTCTGTGATGTTGTATCTACAGTTGGAAACAGTCTTTTTAAATATTGGGATCTTGTCAGGTCTAAAATCCACCACTTGGGAACTACTAAAGGTGACTTTCTTTTGTTTCATTGATTATTTGAAATAGCTTTTACAAATCCTGGTAACTGTTCTAACATCTGTTTTTTTGTCAGATGTTTATCCTAGGTTCAGTCCTCTCTTTGTTTGTGTTATTGAAAAGTGCCTAAGGTTGCTCGGTTCTGATTCCGGGACTTTTAGTTTATCTGAGAAATCAATGATATCTATATATGTAAGCAGCACCTTGAGATACGTCTTGCAAACTCAGGTATGTAGGCTTTTAGTCTCCTTTTGTATTTTTATTCTCTGAATTACTTATGTATATATAGTTAGTAAAATCTGATTTCTGTAGGTGGAGGCTGGATTGCTATCTTCTCTAGTACACCTTTCATTATCCGAGAGACTCAAGGATATAAATAGCGATCTATGTGATTGGAGGCCATTAAGAAGTTTGTTGCTTTTTTCAACTAGTATCACAGATGAAGGAATCGGTATGTTATCTTCAGTTGATAGAAAAACAGACCTTCATGATGACTCTTTTGTAAATCTTCTTAATGAAGTACCGAGTCTAGCAGAGAGTGGGCATGATACTGGGATAACAACAGCTTTTTCATTGTCTATGTTATGTGCTTCACCTGACTTAATATTGCAGCATTTCCCAGCAGTTATATCTATTTCACATAAGCTGGATGGAATTCCTTTTTCTATCCTATCGTCTATCTGTTTTCTAGAAAGAAATTTTCTCAACAAGGTTTGCAAGTCATGGCCTGAGTTTTCATTTGCGGGTTTAGAACGGATTGATTTTTCTAGCATGGATTCAACAAATCCTTCTGAAGCATTTTCTTATTTTCTGAATCGGGCTCCCTTTTATGTGCTATTGCCAGCTGTTATAAGCATTGAAAGCCCATATTTATCCGAGTCATCAAAACTTCAAGACTTCCTATTGGACAAGCTGTCAAAAGAGATTTCTGATAATTTTGTTTGCTCTTTCCGCCATGTGTTTTTCTGGTTCTATCACATACGATCTTCCTATCCTAATGAACCAGTTGAAAAAGTTGTACAGATTTCTGAAATCTGTTTTGCTCTCATAAAGAGCATGTTGGCACACGTGTTAGCTAATCATTATGCCCAAGAAATTGCTGAAACCATTTTTTGCCATCCTGCAGTAATAGGTGCTGTGGAAAGTCCGTTATATGTTAACAAGGAACTAAATGTCAACATTCTTGACCAACCAACAGATAGTTTCCTTGGGGTAGCACGAGAAGGAATTCATACAACGGATTATTATATCTTACGAGTACTAGAAATCTTTTCCAACCAGTTCTCCTTTAGCAACAATGTGAATAAGGGGGTCGCAAGAGTATTCAAGTGCCTCCTTCAGAAGCTGGTTTTAATGCTTAAGAACAGGTTTGATAAGTTCATAGAAACCAAAGATCCCCTGCTTCTAATCCCAGCATTATTTTCTTTTCACGCTTTGATTCGATTCATATCCCCTCAGGAATTGCTTGAATTGGTTTATTGGATGTTTTCCAGAATCAACATTAAGGATTCTTCTGTTTTTGAATCTTACAAAGTCTCTGCTCTCTCTGTTGGATTAAACATTGCTGGTTGTGCATTTGATTTCTTGTTGTCTTCTAGTGGCATACATGAATTTGATGTTGCTCTGTTTGAGAAAGTGTATTTTCACATAGTTGAAATCGCCTCTCGTTCTGATTTAGTTGTTGTAGATCTTTGCCTGCTGAAAGCTGTTAAGATTGCAAGTAAATGTACTGGTGAAAGTCAAATTCTTCATTCTCTTCTAAATCACATGGCTATGACACGTGTAATAGCAAGCACACCCATGAGTTTACTTTCAAGATGCTTTCAAAAAACGAGCGTGATTAGGACTCAAATATTGTTTCATGTAACTGAATCAAGTCTCCTTCATTTATCTTTCTTCGCTTACCAATTTATGGAGATCGTGAACACATCTTTAGATGGTAAATGTGATGAAGATTTAATGATTTTGCTTTTGCCAACTGCTTTATCATTCTTGAATTTAATCTCCATGAGATATGGGGGGAAGTGTGACAAGCATGCTAGTGGCATATGTTCTTTGTATTGGAAAATATTGTTCAACGGGTTCTCTGATTGGAAGAATTTTGTTTCTAGAGATATATTTCAAATAAAACTTGACAAATACGTGCCTTCAACGTTGGAGGAGGTTTTTGATCTTTTCAACAACAGTCTTCTTGGGAAATCACTAGATGTCATCAAGCATCATCTTGTGTCAAACGGGTCCATCGTTAAACGAAGCAAACGGTTGAAGTTAATTGATTCTGTTATTCCGTCGGGGACTGAGAATCTTCTGGAATGTAATGCTTCTGAAATTAATCATTACTCCATTGATGAATATTTGAACCTTATTATGAAGGGGGTCACAAAGGTACTTCTTTGCAAGATGTTGTTATTTTCATCTTTGGAAGTTGCATCTAACAAAGAACACGTAAGAAGAGTAACATTTGTAGATTCATTACTGTCCACATGGCAGTTAATTGTCAAAAAGTTCCCTATAAAGTCAAATTCTCAATCAGAAGTCGAAGACACAAAATGTGCATTGTTTAGGCTTTTGGAAAGCTTCATTTTGAGGATGATTGTTGATGTTATAACAGAGATGCATAAGAATTCTGAAATAAAATCAAATTCTAGTATTAACCTAGAACAGCTGGCAAGATTTTGTCTCCTTCACAGATTTGAGGATCCTGCAACACTCAACATGCTTCGAATTATTTTAACTTTTGAAGAAAAAGATAAATCGTTGCATATTCAAATTCTTCAGCTGCTGTTATCTCATTCTCGATTTAAACCCACCATTCAATCTGCCTATAATTCTTCAAGTTCTTTACAATTTGGGATCATTTTTAGACCCATGTCCAGTATTCTGAGATCACTTACTTTTGTTAAAGTGGACAAATCACACTCATCTGAGCTGTACAAGAAGCAATTGGAAGTTATTAAATTGCTTGGGGTGTTGTGCCATTTAACTCAGATGGGTAGTGTTGGTTTTGAAGAAGATTCCAGGATAAATGCTAGAGAATTGCTCTTCTTACTTCTGTCTTCGTACGAGGCTACTGTAAGTGAGAAAGACTTGGAAATTTATAAGATCATACAAGAACTTGAAAGCATTGATGAACTGAACTCTAGTTATATTGCTGACATGGATTTTCTGTGGGGAACTGCTGCCACAAGAATTAGAAATGTACAGGAGAGGGAACAAGATTTTTCTTCTGATGACATGGATGAAACTAAAAAACGCAGGAAAATTCAATTCAGAGAAAACCTTCCAGTTGACCCCAGAAAATGTGCAGCTACAGTTCTTCATTTTCCCTATGACAGGCACATGAATTCAGGAGCTTTGTCATCTAACAAGCTTCCAGATGATAATGCTGGAAATGTGAGTGAGGTACTGCCTGTTTTTCTAATTTCTTTTTTTGCAGAAATGGTGGGTCGGGCTGGTTTGGTACCAGGTTTAGATTGTTTAGATTGATACGGTTTATTCTTTAGTGCAGGTCAAAATAAAGAACTAGAAATATATTTAGTGGGCTATGATTACATTATCAATATTATTACTGGGATAATCTAAAATTTCTGGAGAAATATATGCATTGAAATCATTAGTTATCAATATTATTATTGTTAGACCCGTTGTCATGTTCCCCTTTCAGATTAAATTTGTAAAAGGCCCAATAACATCTCTACTTTTTCCGTAAGATTGTTGAGTTCATTGATAGTTCCTTATAAGTTCATTGTTGCAACTTACAGATATATGATCCGGTTTTCATCTTGCGGATGTCATTACATGGTTTGTCAATGGATTACATTGAACCTGTTGAATATGCGAGTTTAGGTCTGCTTGCTGTTGCATTTGTTAGTTTATCATCACCTGATGATGACATTCGAAAATTAGGATACAAGGTGCTGGTTGTATTCTTAGAGGTTAGTAAAGTAATTTTAGTCAAGCTCAATGATTTCCAATATCTGCTCATCACTTCATTTTAGTTTTATTAAAGTAATTATGGTGGTTATCTTGTCAGAAAAGTCAAAAGCGAAAAGAAAACAGACTTCGGCTATTGATGACACATGTCCAGAACGGTATATCAGAAGAAGGGCAGAGAATTCCCTCTGTACATGCTTTATTTGCTGCAGAGGCTTCAGTATTATTATTGGATCCATCAAATGATAATTACAAAACCATAAGCAAAATTCTTTTGCACTCCCCTATGAAAATCAAGGTTGAAACGTTTAACTGTTGCTATCTTATTTAAATGATTTTTCATTTACTGACTTATGTGTCTTCTTAATTATCTTGCAGATGATTTCGTTCTTTGATGAATTCTTTTGGAGTAATTCAGTTAATTTTAAATCAGACAGGATATGGATTCTTCGCCTACTATATTCTGGCCTAAATATAGTAGACGATGCTCAGATTTATGTCAGGAGCTCAATTTTAGAGAAACTGCTTAGCTTTTATAGTAGTCCTCTGTCAGATAATGAATCAAGGGAGTTAATCCTTCAGGTATCATATCAGCTACGGTTTTCTGCTTTAATGTTATCTTTTAAATCGGATACCAATGTCACTTTGTGCTGCAGATTGTGAAGAAATCTATGAAATTTGAAAAGACTTCTCGATATTTGATCGAACACTGTGGTGTAATATCATGGATGGCTTCTCTTATCTCAACCTTTAGTGGAAATACATACCAAGAACAGAAGGGTGTTTTACCGTCCCAACTTGCATTAATTCTGGAGGTAACAAATTTATTATTTCATTTCTAGTGTTGTATATTATTAAAGGATTTGTTTATTTATCACGAACCGTTCTACTTCTAACTTGGTGCCTGTTGTTCGATGTAGGTAATAAACAATGTTGTCACCTCAAGGGACACAAGTGAAAGTCAGTGGTTAGAGGCACCTTCTGTGGAGCAACTGACACAAATATCATGTCATTTATATGTGCTGTTTGTTGAAAACTTAGAGCTTGTGAAAGAAATTCACTTGTTTGACTCAGTTTTGGAAATAATTTCTTCTACATTAGAAATATCACAAAAACTAGATGTGCTTCAACCACATTTCACCTTTTCGGTCGAAGGTCTATTTGAGTTGTCCCAAGCCATTGATGTAACTTGTAATGCAGAATTAGGACTTAAAGTTGTACTAATGAGCAGTCCCCAACCAGCATTACTCACCATGGTATTTTTTTTTTCATGTTTTTACCGCAACATTGTATTTCTAAGTTAATTATATTATTTTGTCGAACTATGCTGAAGTTGGGTATGGTTTTCCAGGACCCAGAAAAGCTAAAAAAGTTTGTGCTTTGGATGGTCTCTGTTGCACTTCAATCTAAAGGATCCGATGAACAAACCAGTGAATCATTGTTATCAAAGCTTTTACGGTGGTTGACTGCTTCTGTAATTTTAGCAAGGCTCTCACAGCATAATCTTGAAAACTCGTTTCCAGATACATTGCAATCTTTTCTGGAAGCAGAACGGTCAGTAAATCGAGTGGCATCTGGCTCAGAAGAACTATTAGCTGCTGCTATTTATTATCTTCACCAGATTCTTGGGAAGAAGTCTCAAGTGTTTACATCTGTTGTTAGCTCACTTTGTTTGCTACTCTTTCCTGATCCCTCACACACAGGTATCCTTATCTTTATGACTGTTATTGATTTATTGTCATAATTGTTGCTTATATTTTTAAGTTATTAAAAAGATTCAACTTTTTTTGGTTGCTGGAGCAGATGCATTGCCTGTTGAAGGAAGTACTTCGACATCTCTGCTATCCAGAATACACTGCCCCACTGAAGCTAATCATCTGTGGAGATGGTAACGTTCTCACCTCTGTGTGCGCCGTAAATATTTAGCTCTTTATTTGCATGTATGTATGTATGTATGTATGAACCATTTAATGGGCTATTAAGAGCTGAATTAGCGAGCCTGTAATTTAATTTTTTTACTGTTTTAACAAATAGTTATCCTGAACAGGTCATTTGAGGAGCCATGGAAGGATCCTGCAAGAAAGAGTTGTTCTGTAGATGAGCTTCAAGCATGCCAAAGTGTTTTAATGGCGGGTTCAAAGGCTCTTGGTTTAAAGTCATCACTTTCAAACTTCCTTTCCGATTTAGATTTAGAGAAGTCAGGTGTGTTTCAATGGGAAAGAAGTCTTGTTGCAGAGACCATGTAATGTGATTTAAGGCCATGGGGTGTACCTTCACATCAAGAGTGTTAACGGTGACGTGACATTTTAACTTTCATTGTACACCACTCCCTTCCCATGTTAAGGAGCATTAAATTGGCACTAAGTTAACATGTTAACATGACTTAAAAGAGAGAAAGTTAAGGGGATGAGGTAGAGTTAGGGGCGTTAAACCATTTCCTTGAAATGAGCTAGTGTGAAAAGAGACAAAATGGAAGATGTGGTATTTAGGTGGAGTTAAAGATGGTTAGAGTATACCCCATGGCCTAAGGGGAGAAATTTGTCGGCTGGAAAATTACAAGGGACATGTTTATTAATTTTGTTTACAATTTTTATTTAGAGTATTAGTTGCGTAAAATTGTAAATTTTGAGAATTATTCACAAGTCTATCAAAGTGGATTGAGCATGTTTTACATGTGGAAATTGAGTTTGTTCAAACAATAGGGTATGAAAGTGGCCTGTGTAAATTGTTATCGTGTTTGGTTGGCGGTTTGAATTCATGTCAAACTCTTATGGACATGGTCAAAGTTGTGTAACATATGGGTTCAAGTTCTAACTGATTGTGTTAAATGGGTTTACAAGCTATGTAATAAGATATTTTTTTTATTCCAAGTTAAAATGGATGATGGGTGTACCTTATCAATTAAAAGGTTTTTACATGCTCTTATACAACCTATTCATTAAATGAGTTACATGACAATCCAAATCCTTAATATTTTTGTGGCAGATTTATATTTTGAGGACACAAATACAGATTGCATAGTTGTATAAAACTATAAATAGGTAAATGATGATTTAAAACTAGGGGTGCAAACGAGCCGAGCAGCTCGCGAGCTACTCGAGCTCGGATCGGCAAAAGGCTCGAAACGAGCCAAGCTTTATCGAGCTCGAGCCTAAAACAAAGCTCGTTTATTTATCGAGCTCGAGCCTAGCATGTGAAGCTCGTTAGGCTCGTCGAGCCTTATCGAGCCTAGTATAATATTAGTTTTTTGAATATTTAATAATATTTAGCATTCATTTAAAGTTGCTTAGTAAACGAGCCCCGAGCTCGAGCTTCACTTATCGAGCTCACGAGCCTAAATGAACTATTATTACATTATTTTTATTAACATATTAACTAATAAATACTAAACGAGCCGAGCTTGAGAAATTACAAACGAGCCGAGCTCGAGCTTTTATAACTTAATCGAGCTCGAGTCTGTGCTCGGCTCGTTTGCACCCCAATTAAAACAGACTATGTTGTTTCTAAAGTCGCCAGCAAAAATTTTGGCCCATGCAGGTCTCGAACCTGCGACCTTCGCGTTATTAGCACGACGCTCTAACCAACTGAGCTAATAGGCCAGTTAGTAAAAATATCGTAATAATATTAAATGAATGAATAATTAGTATATGATTCGCAGTAAAACAGTCGAATTATAATAGCTACACATGAATCATTTTCTTTTGCTGGAATGCATTTAGCCTTTTAATAACATTATCAGTTAACAGTTAACACTTTAAGCGATTGTCTAAATCAGTTGTTTACGCGACAACATATCAATCTTTCGATTTGCATTCACCATTCAGTCTCATGTTTAGAAACGTGTGGTATTCAGATATCACTTCATTTTAAAGTAGTCACACATACACATTGTCCACAAAAGCAATAGCAATTCAACAAAAGAATCTGAATCCTGAACTTCTAAATGCAACAACTTAATAATCCTTACCTACACAAATTACCATTTTCACCCTAACTATAGAAATAAACTTCCCAACAAAAAAAACACTAACTCACACAAAACACTTCGCTCCTGCTTCGTTACCCAACAATTTCAGGACTTCACATTTACAACATGCCCGGTTTTCCTTCTGTGTCGGCTAAAGTCAGAAACAAACCTAAAGGTTAGCCCGCACCCTTCAACCTTGCATTTGTATGGTCTCTCTCCAGTGTGGACGCGCAAATGCTCAGTCCGAGCCCAGGCCCACTTAAATGTCATCTTGCAACCTTTCCAACTGCATTTTAGAGGCCTGTTATCCTCGTGGACCCGAAAATGCAGCACCGCGTATCTGTGTGAACTAAATTTCTTTCCACACCCTTCATGGGGGCACATGTTCTTTCTGTGCAGCCTTAACTCAGTTTCCGTCTTGAAGCTCATTTTGCAACCTTCATGGTTGCACTTGTGGGCCTTGTGTTCAGGGATTCTTACATTAGAAGCCTTCGGTTGCTTTGCCGGTTTTTCTGTTACCTTGGGAGCTTTTGATTTCTTTATGGTTTTTTCTGGTATTGTTGTTGTGTTGGTAAAAATACCACCTTTATGCAACTCTTTACCACCTCTAGGTCTCAATCCTTCACATGGGCTTTTTATAAATCCATCAAAACCGGATTTCTCGTATCTTTGCAATAACTCTATTCCTCTCTTCCTTTTACTTCCACTTGTTGACCTCGAAACAGGGGAACCGTAGCCATTTTTCTTAACCGTGTTATTAGAATCAGTAACACGTTCATCAGTAGAGGACCCGCTCATCTTGATCAAACCATCTCCATCGTTACCCTGCTCTGCAGAATCAGTTTTGGTTACCACAACACTATTTTCATTTTGCATGTGGATTTCTTCATTAATATTATCTTTTTCAGTTCCATCATTTCCGATAGCCGTAGCGCATGCCTCAGCATCTTCCTCCATTTCCGTAGAAGTGTGTGTTTTAGCATCTACACTGGGTTTTTCAAGAGTTGATAAATCACCAAAAGCCGAAACACCAACCTCATTTACATCTTTGCTGATATTGATTACCGAATCTTGTGGTTTTGACTTAAAGATTCTTCTTGAATACTGAATTAGACCCCCTTCCCTTTTAAGCGGTTGAGTTTCAGACAACTTCTCTTTGAACTCCGCTTCTTTTTCCACAGAAACGGCCTTTGACAATTTCTTAATTGAACGGTTTGACTTTCTTTTTGAGCGGGATTTTGTAGGTTGCCACTTGGGAATCATTGCAGATGGGCCCACCTTTGAGGTGAGGGTTGTGTCAGGAAATAATGCATCCATAGTCAAAGACAAAGCATGATGTATCTTGTCAGTTGATAACTTAGGCCCAAGTTTAACAGAATGACGAAGATTAACATTCAATTTCATTGTCCAATCTTCTACAGATTCATCTTCCTCTTGCTCATTGTCAATTGCAAGATTTATCAGGTCCAAATCATCCCGTGTTGCATCGTCTAGTTGAACCTCGTTATATCTGAATGCACTACCTGTCTGCTCTGCAATGGCTGAAGCTTGTATCTTAATTTTCTGAAAATCTACAAAAAAACAGAGTTAAGTCAACACTCAAGTAAACAAGTCCAAACATTAATTAAAAAGGTAAAAAAATAAAGGCAAAATTTCCAGTTTCCAGTTCAATACTTTTTTAATGGCGGTTCAATACTTATTTTTAGAAAAATCACCTGAATGGCATATTATAAGCAGTTTTGCACCACCCGTTGAATCCAACAGCTCTTCAATTTTACTAGCATGCTCTAAACAAAATATCCGGGGTCTTAAATACCCATTAGACATATTCCATCCTTTATCAGCATTAACCATTTCAGTTTCAACCCCATGGGCCTGAACAACACCATGACTTGTGACAGTTATATTATCAATAACCGCCTTTGCTGATGGTTGTATAACACACATAAAAGGGTAACCAAGAACGCCACAAGCCACACACACTAATGTCCCGGAATCAATTTGGAAATCACTCGACATGTCATCATCTTCTATATGAACAAGTGTCTCAGGATCCAAATATAAATCTTCTTTATGAATTTGATCATTTTCGATATTGGTGACATCATCGGATTCTTTGATAACAGATGGTGACAGTGATTCAAGATCCCACTGAACTGCATGGTAAGAAGAATTCCTCTGAAGAATACTATTTAATAATTTATTTTCCTTCAAAATATCATCAATGAACTCCTTCTTAACCATTAGCTCACGTTCTTCCTTTTGGCGATCTTTCAAACGAGAACTCCGCATCCCAGGGAGCAAGGATCTAGGAACTCTGGAATTTGAACATTTAAAGAATAGTATAACCTAAGTGTTACATGCTTTCAGTTTAATGAAGACATAGATAATAATAATTATGTAAAAAATAATTAAATGTAGCTGACCTAGGAATAAATGACATTGTTAGTAGGTAAAGCAATTGTTGATGTGAAAGCATAGGAAGAAAATTCATGGCAGCTCTGCGTACTGCAGCTTCCTTAGCTACCGAAAGCCATTGGGGAGTTGCAAAATTAGCGGCTTCCCCGCAATTAAAACCTTTATTAAAATGAAATAATATTTCAGTCAATATATACACAAATTATTAAGTATTTAACAGAAATTTCTTACAGAAAAAAACTGTGCAAAAAAAACTACCATGGCTGAATCCTATGTGGTAAGCCCTCGGAAAAGTCACTACAAATTCACCAGGGTTCTGTACTAACCTGTATATGTATTAAAAAGAGAGAATTTCAGTAAAGCATCGCAAATCTATCAATTTACCACTATATCTTTTACATAATTACTGTCATCCTCCATAAGAAGTTGACAACTTTGTCGATAAGTGAAAAAAATGAGTTGGAGGAGATAAAAGCACTAATTCAACAAAGAGCAACATACCTGCAACATGGAATACCAGAAGCCGCAACAATTTCAGGTGATAGAAGAGTAGTCTTTTCTCCCAAGAGTGTTAGCGCAGCTGTTTAACAAAAAAGACAGCGCATTACGAATTGCTGTGATACCATAGGATACTTCTGTTGACAAAATTTTCTTGGTATTAGGCAATCTTGTAATAACAAAATAGTCATTCTAAAAGTTATTTTATTCTTAGAAGTCAAACCATAGGGTTCTTCTTTTCTCAATAAATTCATAATCAGGTTATTTATGTTTGTAACTGATAGTGTTGGTCTCCTAATCTATATGTTATCTTCTTTTCGCCCAAAAAATGTAGTTTAAATGACATATGTAGGTTCCATTGTTGCCAACGTAATTCAGGTACAAAATATGCAGGCAATAAAGCATCTGTCCTGCTCTGAGCATTTTTCTAAGAAACATTCATCAAAAAAATAACAAAAAAAGAACATACATATACAGGGGTAAGCATTTTATATACCTAACCGACCGATGCCTCCGCCATAAGCCTTTGAACGAATTACTTCCTCAAATGCATATGCATAATCTCCCGGGACTGCATACCATGTTTTAGGAGAGCCAATGTGAAGGAAATTTAAGCTGTGAAGCTCATGATCTTCAACATGCCACGCAAACCAGCTGAACAACATGCCAATATATACCATAGGAGAAGTGACACCTGGAATATCATCTGGCATGAAACGTGTAAGAGATCCAGGTGATCGTGCAACTACTTGTAAACTCCAAGGACAATTAGAAAGCTTCCATCCAGAAGTGCCTTCAATGTCATGACCAGCATCCAAACCCTTCTGCCTGGTAACACTGTCCGACAAATTATTCACTGAATCGCCGTCTTTCTTTAACATATCTACTGAAAAACTAGAGCTACACCCTATAGATTCACCTTTCTGGTTGTCACAACTATCGGTTTTATTATCTACTTGTTCCCTCACAGCAGAACAATCTTTACTGTATCTTTTAAACGTCCTTCTCCTCCTCCTACGCTTCTGCAAAAACCTAGACGTGCCCACTGGTTCACCAAATCCCGAACCCGGCACATCATTAGCATACTCAACATATATAGGCTTTTCACACGCCGTCTTCCAGAACAGCGACTCTGCACTCAACGGAGAAACATCCTTAACCATACCCAACTGGCTTCGAGCAAAAGCCTTGGATTTAGATTCAAACTGTTCCAACGTATAAACCTCCCCACTTTGCCACACTTGCTTATTAACCATACTAACAGACGGTTGACCCGACCCTACCACAACCTCTTTCGCCCTCTTCCCACCACTACAACCTAGTTCTTGATGCCTCGTCGTAAAAACAGCCCGTCCCTCCCCATCATTTACCACATTATTAAGTTTTACATCACTCCCCAACTCCGGCCGTTTCGATAGCGACTTATTTAGGTTAGCAACAACATATTTTTTCGAAGGCTTCGGTAACGGTGGGATAACTTTACATATACCAAAAGCACTAGCTTGTTTTTCAATCTTGGAGATATAAGCAATCGGGTCTGCAAATTCTGTGTCGGTTGGGTAAAATACAGGTGCTAATGGCAATTGTTTGAGCCAATTAGGTATTTCCACGTCCCTCATTACAATTATTAAGTAACAATCGCAAGTGTTTGTTATTGAAACCCTAGAATTATGGAATGATTACAATTGACAACTGTAACTAAAAAATTAGGGCAAAATTGGTGTTATTGAAACAAGAAGTGAATAGAGCAATAAAACCTGAAGGTTTAATGGTATGGGATGGAAGTGCAACCTGTGGAGCCATAGCGAAAGATAAAGAAAGAGAGAGGGACATCTGTGTGTGAACCCTTTTATTATTATTATTTATTATCATTATTAATTTATTATTATGTGAACCCCAAACCAAAAGGGACATCTTTTGTTCGTTCATTTTAGAATACTTTTGTGATACAGGCCCAGCCCACTAGAAGCAGCCCAGCAAGTCAGGCCCATCCGCAGCATCAAACAACCTCACCCATTTTGAATGCATATTTTGTTTATTTTAGAGGTGAACAAAAAAACCGGTTCTAGAACCGGAACCGTGGAACCGAACCGGAACCGGTTCCGGTTCCAAACCGGTATACAGTGGAACCGGTTCCGGTTCCTCTATGAACCGCCGGTTCCAGCACCGGTTCCACTATTTTAGCCAAAAACGGTTTGGAACCGGAACCGGAACCGGAACCGATCTCAAGAACCGGTCCCAGAACCGGTTCCAACGTTAGAATAGGCAAAATTCGTTTTTTTGATCGTTGGGCTCGTTTATAGCCGTTAACTAGCCGTTTTTTCACCCAAAATCACCATTTTACCACCCTTGTTTAGTATAAATAGGTTTTGGATGTTTTGGTTGATCATAACACTCAAAACCGCCAAAAGAAACAACCCGAAAACGCAAAAACCGCTATCGTATGCACTTAATATTGTGTTCGCTTTGCTTTTATTACATCATTCCGTGGCTTCATCTTCAAACCCATCCCAAACCGGTTCCACAAACGAGCATACCGTTGTTTAAAATTTCGAGACGACACAAAACGCCGAACTTTTTGGCGAAAATGGTTATTTCGACTTGTGTCTTATGTCGAATGGCAAAAAAAAAACACGTTAGTAGAAAGTTTTAATTTCATTTTCCATGATTTTGTTTCGAAATACTAAAAAAAATAACAAAAGTCGTAATTTTATGTTTATTTTTTTTGCCATCGGCTTATGTATTTATTTTTTATTTGTGCGCGTAAGAACCGATTCCGGAACCGAAACCGGAACCAAACCGGAACCGAACCGAATCGGAACCGGTCTTAAAAACCGGCCTTTGGAACCGATGGAACCGGGACCGAAATCGGATGGAACCGGAACCGGTTCCGAACGGAACCGACACTGTAGCGGACCGGTTCCAAACCGAAACCGGTTCCTCAAAAAAAAACCGATTTGTTCACCTCTAGTTTATTTCAGTTTAGAGAGGGTGTTTGGGATTGGTTTTTCAAAACAGCTTCTGCGTTTTGAAAAAGTAATAGTGGAACTGCTTTTAGATTATTGCGTTTTGGTAGCCTAAAAATCCACTTCAAAACTCAACCTCAAAAATTAAAAACTGATTATTTCGTTTTTAAAACGCAATAATCTAAAAATCCATTTAAAACGCAATCCCAAACACCCCCTTACTACTGTTGAAATAGTCTTCCATTTTTAACCACGTTCTACTTGGTGGTGCATGATAAAAGTAATGCCATGGGTTGTTTAAATTTAGTTGTTTGCATATGAAAATACACAGAAATATTGTCCCTAAGTGTTCTCTCTTTCTCTAGTTTTTCTTTAGAGCCTAATCCCCTCTAACTATTATTCAAACTAGTGGTAATCGAGGCGGCGCGTTGCGCCTAGATTAAACCGGTATCTAGTTCTTTGTATGTAATGCACAACAGTGGAAGGACGACGCAATTTCTTTTAGTATTACAACAGCCTTGCTTTTAATTTTCCAGTGTTTGTTACTGGTGTATAAGTTGCAAGAATATTGGCTTTCGGATCTTATGTGGCGAACAAATAATTAACGGAGTTGAATAGTAACTTGCCGGCCTCGAATAGTTACTTGAGAGAGTTGGATAGTAGTTAACGGACTTGAGTTGAGTTGAGTAGTAACATGACAGAATTGAGTAGTACCCTAACGGAGTTGAATAAAGAAAATAAAAAAAAACATAGTTAAATAGTAACTTAACGGAGGAAAAAAAAGAGTTACGGGAAAAAATAAATTAAAAGAACAGAGTAAAGAGTAACTTGACGGAGTTCAATAGTAACGCCGTTAAGCTAACGAAGTTGAATAGTAGCCTAACGGAGTTGAGTAGTATCCTAACAGCGTTGAGTGGAGTTGGATAGTAACTTGGCGGCCTTGAATAGTAAATTGACGGACTTGGATAGTAGTTGACGGAGTTGAGTTGAGTTGAGTTGTACCATGACGGAATTGAGTAGTAGCCTAGCGGAGTTGAGTAAAGAAAATTTTAAAAAAAATAGCTAAATAGTAACTTAACAGAGGAAAAAAAGGAGTTGCGAAAAAAAACAAAAAAAAAAACAGAGTAAATAGTAACTTGACGGAGTTAAATACTTAACGTAGTTGAATAGTAACTCCGTTAAGCTAACGGAGTTGAACAGTAGCCTAACGGAGTTGAGTAGTAACCTAACAGCGTTGAGTGGAGTTGAATAGTAACTTGACGGTCATGAACAGTAACTTTACGGAGTTGGGTAGTAGTTGACGGAGTTGAGTTGAGTAGTAACATAACGGAATTGAGTAGTAGCCTAACAGAGTTAAGTGAAGAAAAATAAAAAAAAATTGAGTTAAATAGTAACTTAACGGAGAAAAAAAACGGATTTGGGGAAGAAAATTAAAAACAGTAGAGTAAATAGTAACTTGACGGAGTTGAATAGTAACCTAACGGAGTTGAATAGTAACTCCGTTAAGCTAAACAGCAACTTAGCTGAGTTAAATAATAACTTAACGAGGTTAAATAGTAACTCCGTTAAGCTAAATAGCAACTTAACTGAGTTAAATTGTAACTTAACAGAGTTGAATAGTAACTCCGTTAGTACTAACGGAGTTGAATAGTAACTCAGTTAGTACTATTCATGAAAGTTTTAAAACTAATGTATATATAATTGATCGTAATTTTGTGAGAGAAAACCCATTTTTAAGGGGTTGTGAGTAGAGAAAATAGAGAACCTACTGTTTATCGGTATATTTTGAGATATTAGGAAATATTTTGGGGAAAACAGTTTTCTTGTGTTACTTTTTAATATTTGTTGAAATTAGTTGTGAGTGGAGGTGAGAGAAATTGTAATGATTTTTAGCGTAATATGTGGTTTTGATTGTGAGTGGAAAGAGGACCGGGAAACTATTGTGAATGCTCTAGGGAAAATGAAGGCAACATCAATCGTTATTACTTGAATTTATTTTAAAAGCAAAAATATTTCACAACTCATTGTTTATTTTTTGTATTGTACTCTTTCTGACTATAAATTAGCTTTGAATGTTGAGAATAGCATTAGTTGAATAATTTATCATAAATTTTTACAAAAGGCGTTTTCGGGCTGACTAATTTAGGTTCACGGCCCTAGTATTGATAGACCAATGTAGAGTTATTTCGCGGGTTTAGCATAGCTGGAAGTCGGTTTACCACAGCACAGTAGTATTTGAGGCAGTGAAGGTGACTCTGCAGGCAGGCCAGTGGGAAGAGGTGTAGGTCCTTTAAAACAAAATACTTATCATATTATCAAACACAAAATAAACTAACAATCTAGAATAGCATTTGTTTGTTTTGTTGCGTTCCTCGCTTTGAGGACGCGCTGGTTTGGTTAATGAAGTTTACTTTTCAAAAAAAAAAAAAAAGAATAGCATTTGTCACACCAAAATGTATCAACAAGAGGGTTAAGAGGTTGGACAAAGGTGGTGGCTGAGGGCTCTGGCTATAGACTCACACTGGTGGATTGACAAGGGCGCACCTGACTATTTACTACAGTGCAATAGCGCGCATTCAACAAGATAACCTAGTGGTAAATATAAAACAGAATCAACACTCAGCCTTTCATAATCTTGTGCAAGGAGGTTACAACAAAATTTATTAACCGCTGTCAACAGTCAACGACATAACTCGGGCTTCAAAAACATACAGCAACTGAAATCAAACTGAAGCACAAAAGTAAACAAGTATAGTAAACCTCAACTTTCACCAGCTAATCTGGTTTAGGAGGCAAATAACAATGAAAGTAGCACAACAATATTGATAGTAGAACACAGCAGAAAGCAGCACAAGAAAATTGGCCCAACCACTTTCAACTGAGATAAATTCTGAAACTTGGAAATTGTGAAATCTACTTAAATTCTGGCTTCTCTGGGTAGGTGCAGCCCGATCTTTGGATGATCACGTTGGATGCGTAGCACCCGGCTCTCACACATTCCTCAATTGGCTTCTCAAGAACCAACTGAGACAAGAACCCCCCAACAAACGCATCACCTGAATACACATACATAAAACAATATGTTTAATCTATTTGCCCACTTAAGATATTTGATAAATATCATAGAACTGTACAGAGTACAGACCTGCTCCATTGGTGTCAACGAGTTTCTCCTTTGGCAAGTAGATGACAGGATACGTAGTAACTTTCCCATCCTGAGCGACTACAACAGGATCAGCACCCTGAGTGATCACGGTAATTCTCTTGTGGGT
Source organism: Ambrosia trifida (assembly GCA_028751855.1). NCBI lineage: Eukaryota > Viridiplantae > Streptophyta > Magnoliopsida > Asterales > Asteraceae > Ambrosia > Ambrosia trifida. Next base: position 191,205,801 of record CM054122.1, on the reverse strand, counting down.
GCCAGATGCTTTTGGCAATTGAGAGATCTTGATGGCAATCTCCTCCACGTTATCAGTCTGAAGGACGAGAAATTTTATGCTTTTCAGTGTTTTTAGTCATATATGGTTACTTATCATGTTTAATAAAAGGTTCTTACCTCCCAACCATGAACCTTTGAGAATGTTCTTGCTTCAGTTTCATTTCCAAAAACATAATCCACATACCTGCATTGTTATTCAAGACAAATTAATGAATAAATAACTCCCTGCGTGGGTAAATAAAAAACTTGATCGAGCAACAGATTTAACTCACGGCAAGGCTTTCTCTTGAACATCCTTGAAGAACTCACAGATGAATGGTGCAGATAGGTTCATTGTGAAAACCTATTTTAAGAAAGTCAAAAAGAATATAACTTAGAGGGTGATTAGGTTTGAGGGTATGTGATTCCCGATTGCAATCTAAACGGTTTAGTAACTATACAATTACCTTGTTGGTTGCAGCAGCATGCTCAGCTACAAGCTGAATTGATTCAGGAGACACCGTAAGGAAAAAGCCAGCAATATAGATGTATTTGGCCTTCTCAACTATAACAAAAAAAAAAAGACTTTTATCTTAGCAAACTGAAAAATGTATGGAACTATGGATTAGAAAAAATCTTGAGTCAGGAATCAGTACCAAGTGCCCAGTTCTCTGGACGCTTTAAGTGCTCTGACTTGTAGCAGTTGGCAGCAGACAGGTTGGCAATAAGAGACCTGGTACAAGCAAGAATCTTTGTAAGATTACTGACTAATGTGATTCATAAGAATACACTCACGTATTCACAAAGAGATATTCAGGTTTAAATGTTTGATCGTAATCTTTGTGCATCACAAAGGCAAGTATATAAAAAAATAATGCTACAAGGTCGTATGCAAGACATAATGTGTTCTAAGAGGAAGCAAACACTTTTGAGTTAAAGAAAATGCTTCCAAATCATCATGAATAATGTGCAAAGTTAAGAAACATATTTGGGGTTGAACATGTATCTACTAACCTCTCACCGCCAACAACGCAAACAGCACAGGTACCAGTTGGGGCAGTTTCATCCTCATAATAGTGCACCTAAAAAACAGCATCGTTAAAAAAAATGTAAGTCATCTACAAGTAAAAACCATACAGTGTGTTTGGATGTATATCTTGAAAGTACTCATCTGATTTGAATAATCAAAATCAGATTATCAGTTGTAACAAAACAAACAGTAGAAAATTGTATTTGGATGTTTAAACAGTACAGAAATTATAGTGCAAAAATAATCATCTGATTTGAATAATCAAAATCAAATTATCAGTTGTAACAAAACAAACAGAAGAAAATTGTATTTGGATGTTTAAACAGTACGAAAATTGTAGTGCAAAAATACTTTACCCCTAAATAATCAGATAATCAGAAAACAAAGTTGTTCACCAATCACTGAAAACTGATTATTTTAACCATAAGGAGATCGGTTTTAAAACACAAATCCAAACCCCGCCTAAAAGAATCCGAACAGAAAAAAAAAGACCGAAGATTAGTACATTAACACCAGCAGTTTTGGAGTTCTTTTTCATCTCCTCACCATACTTGTCCTTCCCAACACAACCCATGTAACTTGTTGCACCAGGGATTTGAAGCATCCACTGTAAACCACCATGAAAGGGTAAATTAGTATACTTTTTTTCTCACTTACATAGATTCAAATGAAAAAATAATAATAATTCAGCTACTTACCTGAGCAACGCGGATTGAATTTTGAGTAGCACCTCCAGCAATGTACTCTACATTGTATTTAGAAGACATTTCTTCGTACCTGCAACAAGTGATCGTAAATTGTTAGATCATTATGAACCCTTGTTAGGATGTCACAAAAAAAAAGTTCTGATCCGACATGCCATAATAAATCAGAGCCGGCTGGGAGGGTGAGCCGGGTGGTCACCGGCTCCTGGCCCAACCCTTAAATGGGCCCGAACGTTTTTTTAAAATATGCGCATATATATATTAAATTTTATATTTAGGATATATATTTGTGTTCTATACATTAAAGTCTTGTTAGTGGAGTTGGAAAAACCATGTTAATTTAATGTAGAGGTCTCAAGTTCAATCCTTGGCTCTAGCACCATGCTCAATTTTTTTTATAATTCATTCTTCTTTACAAAATTTTGGGCCCAAATTCTTTTTCGCCCAAGGCCCAAATTTTTTTAACGTTTTCGGAGACGGCCCTGTAATAAATCATTTAACATATACAAATTTGTTAATATCCAAACAGATTCTACAATACAATAAGACACCGTTGCTAACGTGAAGGGCTAAGATTTATAACACTTACATTGGCAAATGCTTGTCTTCAGCAAGGATAGCGTTGTTCAACTTGACATCATATCTACATTTTCAAAGAAAGAGAGGTTAGACGGAAATAAAACTTTAGTCCTTGCTCTCAAACCAACACTTGATATTCAATATTGATAATAAAAAAGATCTAGCGTCAACATGTATTATCTTTAGCATGCATAACAGATGTAACATTAGCTCAAGTTAACTCCTAATGTTAGGTAAATGCAAGCTCAAAATAACTCTAGCATTAAAAAACAAAAATAGTGCATTTCAAGCAAGCAGCTTAATATTTATTGTCACCTCTATTCAATTCAAAGATGTAAAGTACCAATTGTGGTCTGATCCACATTAAGATGAGGCAAAAGAAACACCATGATAGTGTCTTACCGTCTTATATTCAAGCCCAATATTGTTTATTACTCTATCAATGAGTCAGGATCCAAATTAAATACTAATGTTAGGTAAACGCAAGCTCGAAAAGAACTCTAGAATTAAGAAAAAACAAAACCAACAACAAAAAAGTGCACTTTAAGCAAGGAGCATAGTCATTACTGTCAGCTGTCACCTCTGATCCAAATCAAGGATGTATAGTGCAACCATTGTAGTCTGATCCACATTAGGATCAAACAAACAAAAGACCATGGTAGTGTCTTACTGTCTAATACATAAGCCCAATATTGTTTATTACTTTATCAATAAAGTTAAAACAGAGCACTTAAAATCCAAGAACAATATAATAGATTGAAATCAAGCTGAGCTCCAATAATTAAACTAAGATTAAGCTACTTACAACTCCTATCAATGCTACTACATTCTTTAAACAGTTATAAGAACCCTAGATCTAAAACCCTAGTAAACAAAACTACAAATCTACAATCAAAGAACATCAGATCTGTTGCCAAAAGTGGAAATAACAAATAATAATAATAATAACAAGTTTAAATCCAGATCAAAAGAGAACGAAGTTAGATCTAACCAATCACATCATTATCATTATAATTATAATTAATAATAATAATAGTAAATATAAGGAAAGAGGGATTGGTTACTTGGTGAGGAAATCTTCGTCGACAACAGCTGAAATGTCAAGAAGAGGGTTTCCCATGCCCAACAAGACTCCTTCGTATTGTGCTGCCATTGTTGTAATAAGGAGTTGAGAGGGTGAAGAAGAAGAGTGTAATGGATGTGAGGGGGAAGGCGAAGAAATGTTGAAGGGGAGTGAAGATGTTATATAGTGCAAGGGAGGTTGGGTATGGGTATGGGTATGGGTATGGGTATGGGTTTAGGTTTGGTGAAATAAAATCTAAAATGTCGGCCTCTCACCAACTTTTATTCACCACTATTTTCAATTCATAATATAAATATTAATTAATTAACTAATTGTTTTTTAGTTAATTACTTTTATTTTTTTTCATAGCTAGCCTATCCTAAGAGAACTATAAAATTGAGGCTCTATATAGTTTAAAAAAAAATTGTATCTACTTTGGTTGACAAACTAGATAAACATTACTGGGTGTCTGTGCGTTGCGGCGTGAACCACAACACTTCGATTGGTGATTTCAAGGATGTGCACGAGCTGCTGCTCGGTTCAGTTCGATTTTGAGCCATAATAATAACAAAACCAAAACTTTCTATTAAGATATCTCAAAAACCAATGAGTTTCAGTTATTTTAGTTTAGTTAACTGGTTATAAGCATTGGGTCCAATTTGTTTTCGATTAATAACAAAAAAATAACTTGAGTTGAAAATGTTGACTTGAGTTGAAGTACTCAATAAGAAGAAGAACCCTTTTGATTTCTCGATTTCTATAAACATTATGTTCAAGTCTTTATAGCATTATTTTGCCCCAATTAAAGCAATTATCATTCACGTATTCATATAAGTTAGTAAAAAATGTCGCTTAATGGGATGGGAAAGAACTGTGATGCCAAAGGATGCGTTAATTTAGGGATTTGTCATTGATTTTATGGTTTAATTAGAGTCGTAGTTACCTGTGTGTTTGTCACGGGACGTGGTTTACACATGTGCGTTGCCGCATACACATTTTGAACTTCGTACACGTCAAAACATCCATTTTCAATGGATTTTAGAGGGTGTTTGGGATTGCTTATTTAACTCCAATAGTTTTTTTTTTATCAAAAGTGCTTATTGACTTATTATTTTTTGAAAATGAGTTTTTAAAAAAGTGTTTGGATTAGCTTTTGTAGTGAGAAAAACCAATAAGTCAACAAGTTGTTTTTTTTTAAAGTGTTTGGTTTACCTTATTAGTGTAAAATGACCACAAGTCAGTATTTCTTAGTTCTTGAAAACAGTTTGTCCACCCATATTGAAAAGCCAAAACCAAAAATGATTTTGTTTTACACAAACAACTTATTGACTTATTAGCTTGTTAAAGAAGTCAATAAGGAGTTTTGAAACTCAATCTCAAACACCACTTATACTATCACGTTGAGAAAATTATAAAAATAAATACGGTATCGGTAGTTCGGTACCGATATTAAGACACTAATGATTCGGTTCTCCACGATAAATAAAAATATCACTATACCGGTTTGATATGAGTACCCGGTATCAAATGCTAATCCTTAATAAGAAAAAATAAAAAAGCAGTACTTGGCACCAAATAAAAAGGTTTTTACTAAAAAGTATTTTTTATAATATTGATGCATGTTAGCAAAATATGAGTGATGCACGCTAGCGAAATAGAACGGTGCATGTTAGCAAAGGAATGCCAAAGTGTCCATTATTTAATATAGAGAGAGGAATTCTTGTTTCTTGGGCTCGGGTCTTAGGGCATGTGTGGTGGAGGGGCGTTATGAGGAATAAAATATTATAAAGTAATAGAAGGGGCGTTATAAAAAAAGAGGGTGTAGTGAGAAGGGGTGTTATGGGGCTTTATAAATGATTGGGTAATCATTGTTTATTATTATTATTATTATTATTATTATTATTATTATTATTATTATTATTATTATTATTATTATAAAATCACAAATTACCATCATCTTCTTAAATCTGTCTGTCTTCTTGCATCATCTTCCAAGTCACTATCATCCCTCCTCAACCAAAACGGCTGCCACCTCCATAACCCTCCTCATCATAACGTCCCCATAGCGCCGGCGGGGGCGGTGTTCCCGACGCTATGGGGGCAAAAACGCCCCTACAACGTTGCCACTACACACACTTAAGCCACACACTTATTCGTATGTGGAGTCCCTAGGCCTTTGCCTAGGATGCTAATCTTATCAATCGGCTTTGATTTTTATCACCAACAAATATTATGTTTTTTTTGCGAAACCTTTAATGTTGACTATAACGACGTGTAATTTTAGACACATATGGCATAAGTATGGTGTCTATATTTATGGAGTACGCTTCGCACAATACAAGGTTTCGTATGAGAACTGGAGTATTAGTTATAATGTGGTTGGTCTGTAAAATACTTGTTGAATGAATTAGAATTTAAATGGAATCTTCTACTACATATATTGACAAATTGGTACGTTAAATTTGACAAAATTATATAAACCTCGTTTCATGTCATTCACTATTTTGCTCTCATCTCATCCCTAATCCGTATGTCGTTGGTTTCTAAAATACTTGTTGAATGAATTAGAATTTAAATGGAATCTTCGAACTTGTTTTTTTCGTTAATCGACTTTGATTTATGTTGTTTCAATTGATTTTTTCAACTTTACCCAAAACTCAAAGTCAATTTTTGTTGGTCCAATCGATTTATGTTCTTACAATCTTTTTTTTTTTTTTTTTTTGTTCCAGTTACCTTTTTGACTTATGTTAGTTCCAGTCGAATTCATATTAATTGTTAAATCATCAATAAAAAGGGTTTTCTTCGGGTTGTATTATAAAGGAAGACCAAGGCCAGTTTTTGGATATAAGTGATGAAATTATTTTATTGGTAGAAATAATAAAACTTTGATCTAAATATTCGTATCGTATCTACATTCGAAGATGAAGAAAAACAATCCTAGTATCCTATTTTTTGCTATTATAAATTGCACATTACCTATCCTAGCCCCATTTTCATTGAAAGTGTTAACGATTGATTTTAAATTGTTTAAACCACCTACAAGCTGTAATGGTTAAACTAGAAGAATTAGTAAGAAAGTGCAGCTAGGTGGTACGAGTAATGAAGTTTACCATGGATCTTTTTTTAAAATGAAAAAGGTTTTGATAACTTAACTTCGGATAATTAGTTGACAATTACAATTCATACCCTATATCACTGTATTGCAATTAAGTTTCTCATTTGTACAATGTATAACACATACACAAAGCAACACACTTACACCTTTGGTTTCAAGACCTTGGGAAATTAGGCGATCACATTGGTTGTCAATCTTGTAAAACTAGAGAAGTTATAAGTTGATCTCAAACCCTTGAATTATCACTAACAATATGATTTTGCGTATAAGATGGGAGTTTGAGAGAAATGATCCAAATTTTAATTTTTCAAACGATTAAAGTGTAATAAAATGTTCATGGGTCAAACAAGGACATTTTTCTCTTTATCTATAATATCTATAATCTCTACTACCTTATTAAGGAGGAGAGATAGGCAAGAAGGTAATTTTACACAATTTTTAAGATGGGAGTTGAAGAGTCCCTTCACAAATTTCCAATATTTGGTCATTTTGTTCCCTTTATGCCCTTGTGTACAACCTATAATTCTCATTGTATATATGTGTAATGCATACTTCATATCCATTTCAACATGTAACCCCTATTCATAACACCTAATTAAACCTCAATTCAATTTCAATAAAACCCAAGCTTTTCATTGAATCCTTCTACACATCTATTTAATAATAACAAGCAATGTTTGTGGGATGGTTCTATTAGGCTTTGTTGGAGCTTATAAACATTGTAGTAATTGGACATTTTTGTCTTTTTTTTGTTTGTTGAATTGTATAACTCTTTAAAACATGATGTCTAACCTCATATAATATATGTATTTGTTGCCAATAATTCTATCTCCTTCTCTCTGTATATTACAACTAACTAAAAGAAAACTTAATATCCTGATTTATGTATCAAATACTTTTAATTTAAATTACCATTTTGGTAAAAATCTATATTATCTTATTAAGGAGGAGTGATGGCTAACATAGTCATTTTTACTTCCGTACAACTTAAGAAGCAACATGTACAACTAGGTAAAATAAAATAAAATTAGACAGGAAGAATGTTGTTCAAATGGGTCAGATGGGTCAAAAGTTTGCCAAAGTGTAATTTGTAAATTGTAAAACATAAAATCTCATTTTTTTTATTGAAGTCTCATATTTTTTTGTTTACTTTTCTCCTTATGTCATCTTCTTGATATTGTAGTTCATTATCTTCAATGGTTAGGAAGAAGAGCTCCAGATGAAAAAAGTTGCACTAAATATCTCTAAGGATGGAAGAAATTTTGAACAAAAATTGAGAAGCTGATAAGTCATATAATATGTAATTTAGTATATGAGGGGTTTGTTTTACATTATAATTTTGATACATATTTATTTTCTATAAAATATCATGTCATTTTAGGTGCTTTACAAGCATCGGTTAGAGCTTGATCAAAAGAAGAAAAAAGCTCTTGATAAGCATCTTGAATTTCTTCTAAGGCAAACCGAAAGGTAATTTCTTAACCTATGAATCTGGTTATTTTACTCTCTAATGGGCCAACTAGGTAAAATAAAATAAAATTAGACAGGAAGAATGTTGTTCAAATGGGTCGGATGGGTCAAAAGTTTGCCAAAGTGTAATTTGTAAATTGTAAAACATAAAATCTCATTTTTTTTATTGAAGTCTCATATTTTTTTGTTTACTTTTCTCCTTATGTCATCTTCTTGATATTGTAGTTCATTATCTTCAATGGTTAGGAAGAAGAGCTCCAGATGAAAAAAGTTGCACTAAATATCTCTAAGGATGGAAGAAATTTTGAACAAAAATTGAGAAGCTGATAAGTCATATAATATGTAATTTAGTATATGAGGGGTTTGTTTTACATTATAATTTTGATACATATTTATTTTCTATAAAATATCATGTCATTTTAGGTGCTTTACAAGCATCGGTTAGAGCTTGATCAAAAGAAGAAAAAAGCTCTTGATAAGCATCTTGAATTTCTTCTAAGGCAAACCGAAAGGTAATTTCTTAACCTATGAATCTGGTTATTTTACTCTCTAATGGGCCAACTAGGTAAAATAAAATAAAATTAGACAGGAAGAATGTTGTTCAAATGGGTCGGATGGGTCAAAAGTTTGCCAAAGTGTAATTTGTAAATTGTAAAACATAAAATCTCATTTTTTGATTGAAGTCTCATATTTTTTGTTTACTTTTCTCCTTCTTTGAGAGTTATTAATTTGTGCTATATTTACGCAAAACTGTAAAGCAACTAGATTTTTGTTTGTTTTTCAATTGGATGGTTTGTAAATGATATACTTCATGTATAAATAGACATATTTAATTCAATGTTACCAACATTACAAACACAAGCATTATGTTATCTATATACATCTATGTGAAATATAGATTGAAAACACATTGCATAGTACATGCACTTAAATTTTCATGGATAATGAGTATGATATGTTGATTGATAACAAGTCCTTTTGGTTTCATCATAATTGTGATAATGAGAACTTATGTTTTCTTTGCTTAACGCCAATTCATTGAATTAAAATTGAACTTGTGGAGTCTGCTATAATACTATACCCGGGTTAAAATTTGTATAATATATGACTGAAGTCATCTGGATCTAAAGATGGAAGAAGTGATGTGATCTTGCTTAAGTTCTTGAAAGCTAGACTTTAAAGTCGATTTTTTTTAATGCTTAAGAACACATTTTTATGTAGAAAAGTTTGTCGCATTGACGATTTGGTAGATGAAAATATTAGATATGGACTTGATAAACTAATATGGAGTATCATACTTTATATTATCGCTCCCGCGGCAACGCGCGGGCTTCCTACTAGTACATTATAAAGTAGGAGTGATGGTCAATATAGTAATTTTGTACACCATTCAACTATTATAGCAACACGTACAAGTAAATCAAGCTTATATGACAAGGGTATAATTGGAACTTTATGTAACATTAAGACACTTACAAGGGTGGCAATGTAATTTTAGTGTGGTCTAATGCCTCACTTCCTAAAAACATATTCCATCCTTACCCTCATGTCCAACTTTTAAAGACCAACCTTTCATTATCACTTTCATCATCAATTTTATCAATACGAAAATGAATGCACGACCTTTCCATCATCATTACTTCGTCTTCCCTCATCACCCACCATTTAATTCGCTTCCCTTCACCAATCCTGGACCATATGAATCCCATAAAACACCACCGTCCAACACCCTAAGACCATTAGGTGTGGTAGAGGCCCATCATCCATGCCTTGCCTCCACCTCACCTGCCACGTCAGCGTGGGGTAGGAGCATCCTTAGGATGATGCTCCTAGGGGTGTGGAGGAGGCCCAACATCCATTAATGCTATTTCATTTTTTTTTCTTTTTTTTTTAATTAAATAATATTAATGTTACAATAAAAAGTAAATATTCTAATATTAATATTAAAAAGTAAATATTACATAAAACCATTAAAAATAATTACCCTCTCGGTCTCTATTTATAGCCGCTTTCCTAGTTCGAGGTGCTGAATCGCCTTCATCTCCTAGATCCTCGGCAATAATCTGCGCCGCTTGCCCCACGATGTTTATAACAAAATTTACGGCTTCGTTTGTAGACGACGAACCCGAAGAAGACGAAGACGTCGTAGAAGATGATAACGACATGGTTGTGGTGAAGAAGGTTGAGAGATTTTATAAAAGTGGGAGAGAGTTTATAAAAGTGTGAGAGAGTTTATAAAAGTTGTGGTGAAAAAGGTTGGATTTGTTTGGTTTAAATAGGTTTTTTAAAAATTTATTTGGTTGATTTTTTTTTTTTTTTTTATTCAAACGGTCCACACCCAACGGTCAAATCACGCTTTCCAACGCAATCACATGGCCCGGCATAAACGGCTTTGAGATGCCGGCTAAGCCGTCGCCGGCCCAGGGGGGCGGTGTTCGCCGGCCCGGCTTGGCGTCGCCGGCCCAATGCCGCTCCCCATACCGTGTGGTCTAATGTTCTTCCCGTCTTGATTTCTTCCTCCTTCATAACCACAACCACAAACCCAAACAACAAGATGCTTAGACCTTTAGATTTTGGAGCAAAATAAAAGTTCATGATGCTTTCAAATTGGGCTTCCATTTTTTAAATCCAGGTGACTACTTTTGCAATTCACCATCATTTATTGTTTGATCTCATGAGTATGGGGCTGAATTGAATCACAAGTCCCGTTGTTTCATTGTTTTTAATTATGCATACAAGGTGTTCGATGAAATGTCCGTGTTAAAACTATTGAACCTGGGTTGAATCATAATTCACATGTTTCTTAAGACTTTCTTAATTTGACTGATGTATAATCCAAAACTGTTAACCTTTGATTGACTATAATTCATTTGTTGCTTAAAATTTCTTAATTGATTGTCCACCTACAATTACTTCCTATGGACTTAACTAATTATTTTTTTTTTGTTGAAAGAGTGTATGGATTATCTGATATGAACCACTTTTGCTTTTTGTTGCAGCTTGGTTAATTATGAATATGAGTCTCTTATAACATCATAGTGATCAAACAAGTACTTGAAACTTATAAGCAGTTGTGTCTCCCTCTTTGTTTTGTGACACTATTTATTTGGATTTAGTTTTTTTTTTTACATATTCGTGTTGTTAATATTGTTATTTTTAGTAGAAAACATAGGTTTGACTTCACAATTGTAATCTAATAACCGTGCTGTGGATAATTAAATCATGATTGTAAGATTTTGTGCCTTTAGTTTATATCAACTGATGTGAAGTTAACAAAATGGAAGATAACCGATAATGTGACAAGAAACAAACATAAATGCAGATAAATATTGATTTTTAATTGTCTTTTAATAAAGCAGAGGTATGATGATACTTGAAAACTTTTAATAAATGTTATATAAGTTACTGATGCTGAGGCATATAAATTAGTAAATTACACATCACTATTTTTATTTGAACTTTTTTCCAAAACAATAAGTTTAAATATCTGATTTGAGTTTTGAAGTGTTATGTGAGCTTCTATTGATTAAAGTTTACAAAGAGGTGTTTAGCTATAATTATATTTGTTTTTTATTATTATCTATATGGACGTTTTCTTCAGTTTTGAGAATTTCCCTTTCCTTTACAGCCTGCAAAGCTAGGGGTTCGGATCTCAGATGTCATTTCAAGGTACTTAATTTTTTTCCCTAATTTTTCAAATATTAGTATTATGATCAATGATGTATTGACTTGTTACCCTTTTTATGATTTTCAAAGTGTTTTATGTTGTATACACATAATGACACCCACTCATTGCGTTTAAGAATTCACGCATTAGGAGCGCATAATGCGCGCATCACATGATGTGGTCTTAACAAATATGACCAGGGATTGAGCCATGGGTTTGAATATTTGAACAAATCAGCCCAACTGTTGAACAAATGTGACCAGAGATGATAAGAATATCTTATATTTTAGTGTATCAACAGTTTTTTAGTATTTTTTTTTTATAACAACAAATGCCTCGACTCGTGATGCGCACGCTTCAGATCACACACGTATTTTAAAGCCAAGACACCCACATATATCTTATTTACATCTTTTTAATAAGACGTCCCGACCTTGTAAAAAAGCAAGTGCTTGTTGTTTTGTGTCTTTCTGTTAACTACTCGATAAAGAACTGATGCAATTGATTTAATTTATTTGTAAAAATATGTTCGCATTTTTGTAGAATACGAGAGAAACTGCACATGCCATTATAAAGTTGCCTTTGATTAAGGCAAAAAGATACTTGGAGGATGTTCTTGCACACAAGCAGGCCATTCCACTTACCCGCTTTTGTAGGCGTGTTGGGCATAAAGCTCAGGCGAAAAACAGGCACTCTAATGCACAAGGTCGGTGGCCTGCCAAGTCAGCTAAATTCATTTTGGATCTACTCAAAAATGCTAAAAGCAATGCTGAGGTATGCTAAATTGTAAACTCTTTTCGTTCTTTTCTAAAAATAAATGTTTGCATCCAAAATAGAGGTAGGAAGTTATGCTGGTTGTGGCGGGGTTAGTTCGGTAATGAGTAAAAAATGAGTAGTTTCAATCTACAAGTTTGTCCTATTTACTCTTTATTGTTCTTATAATTAAATCCAACTTTTTCACAACACTTGGTATAATGGTATCTTAAATGCATTATGTTTGAATCTGGATTTCTTTTATCAAGAACTTCAATCAGTTAAACATATTTTAAATTTTGGTCGTTTTGTGTCTGGTCATTTTTTTGTGGTTGGAGTAATATTTAATCAATCCAGAAGGTGTTCCATTTTGGGTACAGATGAACTTTTATATTTTATTCATGTGAAGCCATTTGGGATATATATATATATATATATATATATATATATAATGAATCTACAAAATTCTAAGCATAAGAATTGTTACCTAAGATTCTTTCTTTTTGAATGAAGGTTAAAGGTTTGGATATTGATTCACTTTTCATTTCGCACATTCAAGTAAACCAACCTCAAAAACAAAGGCGTAGAACACACCAAGCTCATGTTACTTAGTTACCATTAGAGGTGTTTGGTAACTGATGAAACCGCCTAAACCTCCCAAACCGAAGCATATTAGCTGGTTTTAGACCTGTGTGGTTCGGTATTTTGCAGGCTAACGGCCTGACCAACGGTTTTGAACTTGAAACAGGTCGTTTAACCTTTTGTATTCAATTAATATAAAATATGCAGTTATGTTTATGTATCATATATGCAAGAACTGGTTTTATCATTTTGAAAAAAAAGATCATACAAACTAAAGATCTTGGAAAAATAAAATAAAAACTGATTCTTACTGCAAAATCTACTGGTTTGGCAGAACCACCCAACGTGATCAAATTGGTTGTCATTTCCTAATACTGTAGTTAGCATCCAGTTTAAATTTTCTGTAAAATTCAAAGCTGAAACCGGATTGTGATCATTCGGTGTTACTTCTTAGTGTCCTCGGCTTATATCAAAATATGTTGTGTTTCATTTTGTATTTGGCCTTGCGTATTGGAAGTGATTATGCTTTGGATGTTGCAGTTTGTTACTTGTTTTCTATTCTTTTTCTTTTTTAATTCCTTTTTGAGTAGTATTTCAGGTTTCATGCTATTGGATTCAACTTTGCTAATGGAATTTGGCCGGAAAAGAATGAGCTTATTTGATTGAGATATGTGGTATATATGGGGTTGAGTAAAGAAAGTAAGAATATTTTGTTTTCTGTTGTGTTTCATAGGTGATCCATGATTAATGCTATAGTTTTTCATTTTCTAACTCTACATGTGAACTTTTGAATACTTGTACGACCTATGTATGCATAATCACTTAAGAATTCTTAATTTTTTTAGAAGTACTTACAGTTGTAACGTATATGTTTTTTTTTTCGTAGCACTCGGTTATGAATTTTCCTAAAGCAACACCGTTTAAAATGAATGATTGTTTATGTGGAACACACTCATTGGTTCTCTTTTGGTCACATAATAGCAATCTTATTTGGGGGCTGATTCAGGTTGTATGATGTTGATGTCAATGGCCAGCAACTTGCAATTGTTGCAGTAAGTCATTTCTTTCTCTTTTCTCTGTTAATAGATATGCTAATAATATATTCAAGAGCTGTTTCTTGTGGAATGCAGGGACTCTTGTGTGTGGAGAGATAATATTGCTCGTTCAGAAGATGAAAGTACTGGATATGTATTGCCAAACAAAGTTCTTATTGAAATTGGTAATACATTAGCTCTTTTATGTATTTCATTCTTTCATTTATCTTTTTCAGTATTCATATTAACTTATTATATTTTATTTCTAAAGCAAAGTAAATGCCGGTGACAACTGGAAAATTGCTCCACTTATTGAAATCAAGACATCCATATATTGAGAGAAACCTTGGTTCCGTTGTTGGCATCATTAAGCATTCCATGCATAATGGCGCTGCATTTGAACCTGTTGCCAATAAATTGAAGGAGGAACACATTGAAATGGTGAAGTTTCTTGCTTTTTTTTTCTTCTAAATTTGGGCAAAAAACCCATGATTAAGTTGTAGACTTGATTTGTTATGATGGTAAATTGTGCAGATGGCTGCAAGAAATGCTAAAAATGCTAACGATGAAGAACCAACAGAAGTAGCAGTATTAGTAATGGTGCAGAAGACGCCTCTGTTGAAAAGGAAGCTGGAAACGTTGTTATTGCCGGAGCTAATCAAAACCATAAATTGAATGGCCCTTCTGTATGTCACTGGCTTGCATTCTTTCCATTTGTAGGTGGTGAATGAGCAGGCCAGGCTTGTTGGGTATACTGAGTCTTAAGGGATTAGGTTTGGCCCAAAACACTTTTTGCCCCAAAAATATTATTTTTTATAAATAGTGTCAAATATGTTTTTGAAAACTAATATTTAGTAAGACAATGTTCTTTCATATGCAGAGGCATCCAAAGTAAGCATCGAGGTATAGAAGAAGCCAAGTCGTGCGTTTAGAGCCATGTTTGGAAATGCAGCAAAAAGATATTCTACTCTTGAATCAAAGGTGAAGAATGTAAATATGTGTAATTTTTTTATTGTTTAAAGGATATTTTAGTCATTTGGTTAGAACACCCGCTGTAACGCGCGGGCATTCCTGCTAGTTTTTTTTAATTATCACTGTTTTTAGATTTTCATTTTAACAAAATGTTTTTAGATTTTCATTTAAAAAAAAGGGCAAATTACATAAGAATAGCAGGTAGGCGGGCAACAAGCTGCGCCGTCACCCCCTTCTGGATAGAGAACCCTAATCTAGAGAAAACAAATCCTCGCCCCTGGGGAGTTGAGAAATTGTTGTGGACCACCCGCTGGACTCTCGTCAGAAACCTGATCGCTTCCGGTGCCAATGAGCCAAAAGTGTCAAAGACAAAGGGACGCAAACATATTGGTTATCCTCGCACGCTTTATTTTATTTCTTTAAAAATATGGTACCACTCAATCTAAATTTCGAATTTTTTGTAAGAGCTGCTTAGACATCTTCCTCTAATGGCATTGCATAGTAATTTAATTATCTTGTAATAAGACAAAAATCACTATTCACTCGGTTTGGAATAGGTTTTTATGTGTACGATGTTGACATTCGGTATAACCCCCAAAACAATTAATACATAATATTGTATTGTACGCAATATTTTAAGCAAAACGTATTCAATATCTTAGTAATTGAAATGTTTTTTCAACAAAAAAACTTATGATTTACTATTTATGCATAAATGTAAAGTGAAAAATTAATTAAAAACGATTAAAATGTAATAAAATTTCTCTGGTCAAACATGGATATTTTTTTAAAAATATGCTATCACTTCATCTGAATTTCAAATATTTATAAGAGCTACTTAGATATCTCCTTTTAATGGGCTATATTATAATTCAATTATCTCGTGAGGAAAAATTCACAATGCACTCAGTTTGGAAACTTATGTTGAATTTTTGGACCATGAAAGAAAAAATAGTAGTTAGAGAAAAAAAAATCACAACTTTTAAACCACAATGACCATAATCATAATTTGGGCCCAACCATAGATACAAAAAAACTATTCCAAAAGGTAAAAAGACAATGGACTTTTAAGAGGGGGGGTTTTGTAGTGGTATTGGGCTAAACTAATTATAGGCCTAAAACTTAGTACACGGGTTTACATTATATGGCATCTGGGTAAAGAGAGGTTGATATTGGGCTTCGATTTTTGAGAAATTCATCCATTTAAGTAAACTAGTGAGAAACTTGCGCGTTGCTGCGGGACGGTTAAGATAAATATATTTTTTTGAACAATGCACAAGCGTAACCGTGTTAGCCCACCAAGCTGTAGGAAAAGTGTAAAAACGTAATTGTCTTTGAATGCGAAACGATGTATATGAAATTAATCCATTTTTCTTCATTGTTTAAACTTTGAAAAGAAACTATATATTTTTATATCCAACATATGCGTTCTTATAACTTTTCATGACACACTATGTAAATTGTCCAACTATATGTCCTTAACTTCCAACATCTAAGATATGATGTGTACACAGGACGCCCAAGTATAAAAAAAGATTTCACTATATATGAAAATAAACTTCTTTGATCATCAAAATTCAGTCATCAGCATTGTTCTCAAAATCAAATATGAGCATATATAATTTTTATTCCCAAATATTTCTATATAATTTTTCACAAATTTAGACCAAACCACCGTATGGATACGTATTGTCAAGCATGAACTCAAAACCAAATATGAGCATAGAAACCAAAACAGAGTAGATAAACCAAAACACAACCATTCGATATCAGTATAAACAAGTAAACAGAGAAGTAAAGAAGTATCAACAAGACATTTATTTTAATAAACAAATCAAGTTTAACCTGGAAGATGAACTTGCAGATACAATCCACTTTCGGATTGTGTCGACGTTTTGCCAGATTCGTTACAACATGATTACTCTGTTCAGCGTCCTCGGTCGCACCTTGTCGTTCTTATTAAATAATTAAAATAAAAAAAAAAGCTTATCAACAGAAAATCAAAACGTACCGTACTACTTGGTGTTGTGTGTGCGTCACTTCGTACCACCATTAACTCTCTGCAAAGATAAAGTAATTTGTTTCAGCAATTCTCACGATGAACGGCACTGTATATTTATATAAACATATGCAATTTTAAAGAAAGAAAGAAAATGTAAAATTAATATTTGTTGAATATAACTATTTGAAGCTTGTGGTAAACCTTTATTTATCTTTACTACATGGTACAAGTATCTTAATTCATTGAAGGTTAATTTGGGGAAGATTTATATGACATTTGAGGGTTGAAGCACATGACTTTTCACATCCCATCTTAACTTTACCAAGTTGAACGTGTTTGCCCATTGCTCACTCTTTATAATGTAGTAGAAATAAAATAAAACCAGCTGTTTAAAAAAAGTAAAATAAAATCATTAAAAAACAATATTTATAACACCAATATTTATACCATTGAGGTTGGTGGTCCAGTGGCAAGGAGCAAGAAATTTGTTTTTTAATACACTAAAAGTGTGATGTCTTGAGTTCAAGTCTCATAAGGAATAAGAAATTCGTCTTTCAAAAAAAAAAAATAACACCAATCTTTATTCAGAAAAACGTATATGTTTTTATTATTGATATATTACCAAACTTGTTAATGATCAAAGAGATATTTCAATTCGTACCCATAAGCATAGAAAAATACTCAATTAAGCTACTCTAATTAACAGTGGCGTATCCAGGATATATTTCCAGGGGGTTCCTTTCGTAGATTTTCACTGATTTTCACTAATTTTTCAAAAATTTTCACTAAATTTTTCAATTTTTTCCAAACCGAGGGGGTTCCTGGGAACCCCTTAAAAGCCCCTAGATCCGCCCATGCTAATTAACATAACACTTGGATTAGAAATCGTTAACGTCTAAATAAAACATATTTTGGGAAATCATATATTTACAATTTACATAACACCTTTAAACTATTTCTAAGTTAACTGCTCTAGAGTTAATTTGTAATCTCCATCTCAAATCAGAATAAAAACACTTATCTATAATACATTATAAAGGAGGAGTGATGTACCATATTATAATTTTGACATGGGTACAATTTTTAAAGCAACAAGTATAAGAGAATAAAGCTTATTTCATAAGGGTATTATAGGGATATTAGGGACAATTAAGACACTTAGAGGGTTAGTAGAGTAATTTTATCTTTTGTTTTTAGTTAAAAACTAAAATTTCATTCCTAAAGTACCCCTAACTCCCTTCACCTTCCCTCTTAGGCCATATGAAGAGCTCTCCTAATCAATTATTCATTGATTGTGTTTTATGTATATTAATCATTCATAACAAATTCCATTGATAGTATAGAGAGTTTTATCTTCATACACATCTAAATTCCTTTCATATGCAATTTCATTGTTAATGGTGACTAGCCGATTAGAACAAGATCCTCACGCACGAGAAGATTTTGTTAGTAAGCATAGTGGTTATAAATCAGAGGTAACCTTTTCTTAAACTCAATTCTACTCATGTCTTTATAGTTTATATAAATCAATTTTATACACTATATGTGGCTTATTTCTTATTTTGAATTGTGAATTGTAGGTCTGTGGACTCAAATGGTCTTATGATATCCGTGAATTACATTAGGCGGAACTGATAACAATGTAAGTAAATAATATACTTATCATATTGATCTCTTTTTTGTTAGTAACTAACTTCACTTATTTTCCTAATATTTCTTTGTGTATATATAGTTTTTTGTTTGGAACCAACATTTGACTCAACCTATTTTGAACTACTATGAGAATACAAGTGTTGTGAAAGTAGTTGCTTGGTCTCCACATCTTCATGGACTTTTGGCTTCTGGTGATGGTACTGTAGATCGATGTATTTGACTATTCGGTTTTGGAACATGACCATTAATTCTCACCTGAGCTGCATCGATACTGGTAGTCTGGTAACTTTTCTCATAAAGATTTCTATATTTTTTTTCAAAGTTTTCAAGATCATTTCAATCATAATATTCACCTTTAATCCACCAACTCAAACATCATACTATCGGTTTTGAAATTCCACAAGCATTTAATGATTTTGATTGTCAATCCTAGAAATCGCAGGCCTCAAATCCATGGTTGAGACCTAAAACTACAAGATCAAACTTCAAGGAGATTATTTGATTTGCTATTGTTTGCATTAGTTACTCTTTTAAGGTAACTCTCCATAGTCCATAAATTCAATTGGTTTATTGCACTATATTATCTAGATAATGACATGTTAACTACGTAATCACAACAATTATTGTAGAATTTGTCATGTTGAATGTCTATTAATTTTATATTTTATACATATCTAATGTGTTACATGTATTGATTTATTTTATTTTTCTAATTAAATATTGTTTATGATAAACTAAATGTCTTATTACATGGACATTTGAACATCATAGTATAGCGAAGTTCTTCTTACCCATCCCCTTAATATACAACACACATATTATTTTTATCTTTTTTTTTTTTCAAGAAATACAAATTTGGTTTCTTTCTTTAAGAAAACACCTGTGGATAATAGATGCTTTACGGTTCATTCTAACGAAAAAGTTTGGCTGATAACTATGGTTTTGAATAACGGCAGCGTTAGATCACCGAGTCAAGATACTTCGGTTTGAAGCAATTTTATGTTTGGAAAGGTTTTTTTCAAGATCTTTAGCTTCAAATAATATGGATGACACTAGGGGTGAGCAAAGTAACCGCCATAACCGATAACCAACATGAATGGTTATCGTTATTAAATTTCTTTAACCGGCCGATCGCTTATGGTTATGGTTATGGTTATGGTTATGAAGCTTTGGTTGACCGATATAACCGAACCGAATTTGTAATGTTAACTTTATGTGATAGATTTATGTTTTACATTAACTATGTAGAGGTTTTTACTATAATAAAAGTATCTTATTAACAAAATGATCTTGATGAAATGCTCTTTTTTGTGACGAATTAAAATTATAATCAAAGGCTAAGTATGCTTTTTGTTAATATCTTATTAAAAGGGATCACACATTGGAAGTATAACTAGGAAGTGTAATCTTTGCCTTGTACAAAATAGCACAAACTAATTCCAACATTGTAGGTTTCGGTTTTTTTAGACCCATTGACTTTTAATTTTATACTTTACCCTAAAGTTAGTTTTAGTTTATTTTTTTGGTTAATAACCGAAATAACTATAACCGAATTCATAACCAAGTAACCATAACCGAAGTTTGGTTATGGATATGGTTAGGATTTTTTTTGTAAAAACCGAACCGAACCAAACCAAACCGAGCCATGCACACCCCTAGATGACACAAAACAAAAATACCCGCAGCAACGTGCGGGCAATCCTACTAGTATATGTCTATGAGTTACACTTTCTAATTTCTATTGTCACTTTGTTTGATAGAAAAAAATATAATATAACGTTATACATTGAAATTCCTATGCAGTCATCTTTTGTAGTATGTATAAGTTTTCCTCAACTTCTATAAATTAATTTCTAATTTCTGTATAGTTAGCTTCTTCAACTTCTATAAATTAACTATAGTATTCATCATATAACGTTACACGTCAATTTATAGTTTTTATTTTATTACCATGTGGATCTATTTCTACTAAACTTTTAATTTTGTTGAAATGTCTTTAGTATTTAATTTATCATTTAACTTTTCTTTGAAATTATCTTTCATTTGTTGTAAGATTTAATACGAAATCAAGAAAAAGTGAAAAACAAAAGAAAACCCATGTGATACAACACTTTTATTCGGCCCAATGTTCACCTTGGACTGGACCGATATAAAGTATGTATCTATCACATATTTGCAAAAGGCCCTTCTCTTCACATATTTGCAATCCGCCACACTAAAAACCATAGTTGTTGCGTAGGGTGAACTCAAGGCGCAAAGGATGAACCTTGAGAGTTGGGCTTTAATGCAAGGCGCTTAAAAAGCAAAAGTTTTTTTAAGTAAGACACACAGTATAAAATTACATTTTTAAAAGTTAAAACCATGTTTAAGGTTTCGTTATGGTTGGTTTAGGTTGTTTTGGGTCGATTCTAGACTTGTTTAAGCCTGGTATAAAAGTTTAAGACCTGTTCAGAGGATTCTTGACCAGAGTTCCCTCGAAACTTGGCCTGAAAAATGTGTCCGAATGCTTGAAAACTGAGCTTTTGAAGTGAAGCGGGAAAGCTACGCTAGGCCTGAAAAATGGGTTTAGGCACACCCCTGAGTGAGTGAGCCTTGACAACCCACCTAAAAACACATCGTAATTTGTTTCATATAACCCCTTAAAAATATAACAAATCACACAAACCACCTCAAATATTTTATTACTTTTCCCGTCTAACTCTTAGGCATTATTCCATCTGTTTGGAAATAATTTTACATTCTTAATTACAATTTAAGAATTGATGACGTGGGTCCTAAAACGACCACGTTTAGTCCCTTGTCAAGAAAATTAAGCAGTGTAAAATGTTAAGGTTTGCCTGACTTAATGGAGCTGAACTGCTAATGTAGGGCAGCGTGGCTGCCATACGGTAACTATGAAGCAGAAAGCAAACAGTAAAACTCATTGGAAACATAAAAAGGTATTTTGGCTTCTTACTATGGTAAAAGCTGAAAACATACCAAATGGGCAAAGTCTCACTGCAGGGATCATATAGAGAGTCAATCCTTACCAGGTATAGTAGGAGGGCTACCATAAGGGAGCTCCGGGGCAGATTTTCATTGCCTATATAAGGAGACCCTTGGGTTGTCATTCTACACATTCACTCCACACTTCGTCTCTTTACTCTTACACTCTCTATTACATTATTTCCCAACTCCAATCGAATATGTACTTATTCTCATGCCGGAGTTCAAACGCAGGAGGCCCCCTCCTGCGTTAAGGCTAACGGTGTCTGATACCTTGTGCAGGTCCCTTCCAGGAGCTCCAGGACCCTCTAAACCCGATACACTCATAACCAATAATATCTCTTAACCTAATCCCGATCATTTTCCTTGTTGTAGCAACAACAATTAAGAATGTTAAATCTTAAAATGGCGTGAATTGCTACATACTACATAAATAATAATAATAATAATAATAATAATAATAATAATAATAATAATAATAATAATAATAATAATAATAATAATAATAATAATAATAATAGTTGTTGTTGTTGTAAAATAAAATCAGATTATTCGGTGTGATCTTTATAAAGCAACAAAACATTCATGATTCTTTTCAAATATTTAAAATAAAAAACAATGCATTATTAAAAAACTTACATTCTTTGATCTTATTATAATCAACAACTTTTTAAAGATTTATTTTTTTAATCCAGAAATTAATCCTATGATAGTTGCCCGAAGTGTGTGGGGACTCATGTGCGTGCCAAATCATGAAACAAAACCTAAAAATGATGTTTTAGGAACCCACTATGGTCCATAATGGTCATGAATGCATGGATTAGGGTTTGACTTGGTTGGGTTGGGTTCATGATCATTATGCATGCACACATGTGACACCATGATTAACATAAGAAAAAGAGTGGGAAAGGTTCACTCATTACCCAACATTGTACACTTTATTTTTGGCCTAACCATGCTTTGATTTTGTATTTTCGGCTGATTGAGATTAATAATAGTCAATGGATTAAGTAACTTAATTAGACCGTTTAGATTAATAAATACTGCATATTAGAGTTAAGACCATTAGAGTTATGCATTAAGATTTAAGGTTGTATTATTATATATAACCACATAGATGCACAATATTTTCGATTCTAAAATATGATATTGTTATCTCGATTAATGTCACTTATGTAGGGGAAAGTTAATTTGAGAACACTTATATTTCGTGTGAACCGTGAGAACGGCATCTAAAACCATTCAAATTCAAAATTTCTTTTTACATTTGTCTTTATTACTAAAATACAATCTCAAAAACACAATTTACGCGTAAAAATTCAAACGTATACGAAAATAATTTGTTTTTACACATGTGTAAATTTACTGTTTATACATGTATAAACTGTTTCATTTACACATGTGTAAAAAGTTAATTTGAAAGTGTTTTTGCAAGAAAAGATGAATTATTTGGAAAGAAAATTCATTTATTAATGTTATATTTTAATTATAATTAGGTTTGTATTGAAAAAAAAGGATTTTGATTAGTTTTCTCACTTGTTCTCACGGTTCTCGCGATATTTAGCGTTCTCAAGATAACCCTCCCCCACTTATGTATTAGTATATATTATCTACAAAAGTTTATATTTTTTGAGATGTGAAACCCAAGATCTTGAGATAGTATTTGTGGGTTCCAAAACCCATGGTCAAAACTGGATTATTATGAGATTAAACCGATGTCAAATTCATTGGAAACGATAAATTAAACGTTGTTTTACAATTAAATTAGATTAAAACCCCATAAATATGAGTGTAAATAAAACAAAAAAACTAGTGTTAATTAATGACCCCAGTGGGGGAGCACCATTAGAGCAGAAATTTGAATATTATATATTATATAAATTAGTAAAAGAAAAAAGAGTCAGCTTTTGAGTTGACTTCACCTCCCAAAAAGTCTGCAAATTTAGAGGTGGTAAAGGGAATCCTATACCCTTCAACTAATTTCTTTTTAATAATTTTCTCACTAATTTAATCATATGGAATTTTCAGGTCTTGATCAGATAGTATTTGATGCTCCAACTCAAATCGTATAGATATTCTGAGGTGTTTATAGAATACATAAAATGACAACATTATGACTATCTAATATCATGTTTTTTCGAAAGTTTGCGTTTAGATTTTCTTTCAAATAAATATTGGTATTTGCCCTTTAAATCCTAAAAAAAAGAGTATATTATACTTGTAATAAAAAAACCAGAATAGTATTCTCCAACAAATGTATATTATCGTCCACCATGTTTATATTTATATTCTCTCTATGATCCTTTTCTTACTTTATATTTCAGATTAATAATATAAGTATACGCACTTAATAACTTACACTTATTAGTTATTTAACAATTAACATGATATAAGATGTTGATGGTTCAAATACTACGAGATACATGCATAGTTGTCAAAGCGTCTAGGCGTACTCAAGGCGCATAGGCCGAGCCTGGAGCCTAGGCGCAAGGCGCATAAAAAACGACGGCTTTTTATAATTAAGCGCATAGTATAAAATACATTTTTTAGGGATTCTAGAGATGTTTTAGGTTTGTTTAGGGCTACTTTAGGATGTTTTAGGGTTGTTTAGGACTTGTTCATGACTCATTTAGGATGTTTCAGAGGTTTATGCAACTTTTAGCCTGAATTTGGCCGGAAATCAGCCCTGATAGTACGCCTTAGTCCCTAGGCGTGCACCTCACAGGGAGCAGCGCACTTGGTGCGCCTCGAGCCTAGGCACGCCTAGGCGCTCGTCTAGGCGCGCTTTTAACAACTATGGATACATGTATAGATGATTAATAATAGTAGTTTAGGATTATGCCATTTAAATAAATAAAAACATAATAAAAATGATATAAAAGACCTAAAACACCCTTATAAGAGGGCTAATTACTGGTGGTGGTTAAATATAATGGTAGATTCGAATCTCTCTATCTAAAATTCATAATTTCGAACACACTACGCATACAAACAAAAACGGTGGTCATGTGTGGTATAAAAAGGAGGGTAAGATTGGAAAAGAGTTGAAATTGTGTTGGTTCTTAGTCGATGTTGTATTGTGGGGGTAGGGAATATTTTACTTTTGCACCCCTTAAAAAGACGGGGCATTTTTGGGCTTTATGAAGGGAGTAAAGTGGGAATAGGGAACTCCACTCATATATTCACAATCATACGTATATTAATTTATGAATGTATCACATCTACACCTATTCATTTGTATGTTAAGTATGTATAAAACTTTCTCTATATAATAAAAATTAGAGTTAATGGTCAAAATCGTCTCTAAGGTTTGGCAGTTTTGCTATATCAGTCCAAAATTGAAACGTTTTACATCTTATGTTTTAAATTTTGTTACCAAATTCGTCCTTGACACTAAACCCAGTTAACTATTGTCATTAACTCTGAGGGTATTTTTTTTCTTTTTAACTGACCTCTTTTTACATCTGTGTATTTTTGTTTTCCGGGGATATGAATAACTCTGTTTAAATTAGGTTTTAAAAAGGGGCATCCAAAAAAACAAAAATACCCTCAGAGTTAACAACAATAGTTAACTGAGATTAGTGTCAGAGACGAATTTGGCAACAAGATATAAAACAGAAGGACTCAGATGTTAAAAGTTTTTATTTTGGACTGATGTAGCAAAACTGGCAAACCTCATGAACGATTTTGACCATTAACTCTAAAAATTAACATGTTATTACTAACATTAAGTTGCAAGGACTTATATTGATCTAAGTGAGGTTAAAAGTACTATACTAAGTAAAAGAGGTTTACCATCTTAATTAGTTTGAGATCTATTTGCATATAAACCTAGTGGGATTCAAATATGAAATATTATCTTTATGTTACATATTGAAGTAGTTTTTGTTATACATTATTTTTAGTTTTTAATATTTGAACATATCCATCCATAGTTGATTCAAATCTTAGGGATTGTTTGATTGATTAAGTGCTAAATTATTAATAGGTCTGAATGGTTAAGTGCTGAATCATTAAGTTGGACCACTTAATGGTTAATTTTAGTGTCTCACATTGGTAGGAGAGTCTCATTAAGGTTCAACATAGTTCAGTGCTTAATGGTTCAGCTACATCTCAAGTCTTAATGTTTCAGCCTTAACCATTCCATTCAGAAGCTGAAACAAACGCGCTGAATGCTGATTCATTCAGCACTGAATGGTTCAGAGTCTCATTAAGAGGCTACCAAACAGCCCCTTAGTTTGATACGTTTATTTTAACTTAATATGACGTATATTAATTTAAAATAAACGTGTCGATATGTTTTCATCCCATCTTTTTCCCAAATTGATGAAAATTCAACATACATTTTTCGGTCATCGAAATATGGATTCTTACGTGGAATTCTCTTGAGGAAATTCGTTAAGGATATTATATTTCTGATGTGTCTTTCCATAAAAATAGACATCAAAAAATAAAAATAAAAAAGTATGTTTTCTAACGTACGTACATAACTTGAATATGTTCACATATATCGACTAAGATGATGATGCATCTCAACATCTTAAAAAACTTCTGAGTGTATGTGAATTTAGAATAACTTTTCAAGCGAATGAGTTTATGCCTCAAATTATCAATTGAAATTTATAATATAAAATTATGGTGCATGAAAAAAAAAATCTTAAAAGGGCTTTTTTATTCGCAGATCATACAAATGTGTAATCATCATATCTCATTTTAGTCTTCCAAATCGTCCTACTTGCTAATATATTTAGCCTCCACAGTCATAAAGTTACTATTAAATTACATATTTAACCAAACGTGACAATTTTTTAGAATAAATGTTGATTTTACTGAAGGAACGAATAAGTAGACATGACTTGACGTCAATAATACATCGATTAATATTATGATATGTTAAGGGTGCGTTTGTTTCACATGAATTGAATAGAATTTAATGGAATTGGAATTTGAATTCCAACCCGTTATGTGTTTGGTTCATTGAATTTGTTGGAATTGGAATTTCAATTCCAATCTTGTGTGTTTGGTTGACAAATGAATTGAAATTGGAATTTGTTATGAATTCCTTCAAATTCCTTTACCCAAGGGAATTCAAAATCCTTCCAATATTATAAGGAATTCAAGTCAATTTATTGGAATCTTCGAACGGTTGACATCATTTTGACTTGAACCGATTCGAACCGTACCATTTCAACGCGAACCGCTTAGATCCGAGCCAATTCGGACCGTACCAGTTTCGACCGGTACCGTTTCGTACTATACCAGTTTCGACCGGTACCGTTTCGTACTGTACCAGTTTCGACCGGTACCATTTCGACCCGAACCGTTTCGTATTATACCAGTTTTGACCGGTACCATTTCGGACCGTACCAGTTTCGACCGGTACCATTTTGGACCGAACCGTTTCGGACCAGTTTCGACCGATAGCGTTTCGACTTGTACCGTTTCGCCCGTAACGTATCGGACCGAACTGTTTCGGACCGTACCAGTTTCGGCCTGTACCGTTTCGGACCGAACCGTTTCGGACCAGTTTCGATCGATACCGTTTCGACCGGTATCGTTTCGACCTGTACCGTTTGCCCGTAACGTTTCGGACCGTACCAGTTTTGACCGGTACCATTTCGGACCGAACCGTTTCGGACCGAACCGTTTCGGACCGTACCAGTTTCGACCGGTACCGTTTCGGACCAGTTTCGACCGGTATCGTTTCGACATGTACCGTTTCGGACCGTACCAGTTTTGACCGGTACCGTTTTGCCCGATGCCGTTTCGCCCCGTACCAGTTTTGACCGGTACCGTTTCGAACCAGTTTCGACCGGTATCGTTTCGGACCGTACCAATTTTGACCAGTACCGTTTTGCCCGGTGCTGTTTCGCCCCATACCAGTTTCGACCGGTATCGTTTCGACATGTGCCGTTTCGGACCATACCAGTTTTGACCGGTACCGTTTTGCCCGTTACCGTTTCGCCCCGTACCAATTTCGACCGGTACCGTTTTCGACCCGAACCGCTACGGGTCGAAACGGTGCATGTCGAAACGGTACAGGTCGAAACTGGTACCGGGCGAAACGGTACCGGGCAAAACGGTACCGGTTAAAACTGGTACGGTCCGAAACGGTACATGTCGAAACGATACCGGTCGAAACTGGTCCGAAATTACACCATGAATTCTATCCTAACCCATCCTTATTGTTACGACATCTAAACAAAAGATAGCTTAACGATTTGATCTCGGACATCACCTCCATAGCTTTGAGAGTTTTATTCGCGAAAATCCGATCGTTTCTGGCTCGCCATATACACCACAAAGCTATATACATAATGCCTTGAAACGCCTCTTTTTTTATACCTTTGAATCCCACTGAGTAATGGAGATTAATTAAATCTCGAGTAGAGAAAGCGAAAACTGGTGGGATGCGACACCATTTTGCAATCGCTAACCAAATGCCATTTGCCAAGAAGCAGCCTGAAAATAAGTGATCCGTCATTTCTGAGTTCAAATCACAAAACACACAAACCTCTTGCATCAATCGCTATATTTCGTTTTCTCAACGCCGTAATGGTAGCGGTCTTATCCATCTCTGCCTGCCATATAAATATATTAACCTTAGCCGGAATCCACATGCACCAACCAACTACAGGGGTTGTTCGGCTTGGTATAACCTGCTGCAACCATTTTTTCGCTGCACAAACAGAAAACAAACCAGTCTTATCCCCAGTCCAGCTCCATTTATCCGGGTTACAATCTGTAACTACATCGGCTAGAATAGCCCTGCAGTCGTCCACATCATTCTTCGCTGTGGAAATGATTTTTTTACTAATTTTGGACAATAAATAATTGCATTTATATATGAGTTATAAATATAATTATTTATGAGATGGTGTTATATGATGTGCGAGTTCAACAAACAAACTAAAATACATCCAAATCAGAGCTAAGATGAATGACATATCATTACTCGAAGTTCATCATCATCATCATCATACTCAGTTAATCCCACTTATAGCAAAGCTAAGGTAGGGTCTGAGGAGGGTAAGATGTAGACAGCCTTACCTCTGTAACACCCCAACCGATGGCGGAATCATCGAGGTGCCACGTAGTGACGATTGTTCAAAAGCTCATGGTACTAAAATGTAAATATTATTGAATAATCCAAAATTGTCTTACATGGAAATGGAAATTACATTGTTTAAATGAAATGTAAATATTGAAATAACTGAATTAAAATAAAGCACTAAATGTTCCTTGCTAAAGCACTAGATCAAACTGCACCTGAAACATGTACAAAATAGGTTTGGTCAACATATGAAATGTTGGTGAGCATTCCTAGTTTTGATATATATAGTATGTTAAAAAGTTATACAATTCAAGTGCAAGCTACAGTGCAAATATGTAAACTATGTATCATACAAATGAGCGAAATCAACCCTGTGACTGTATAATGTACTGTATGAACTGTAGTGTACTTATCCAATAAATGGATAAAAGGCTTAACACTGGCCACGGATTCTCCGATGAAAAAGGGGGAGAATCAATCTAGGCGGGTTGTCAATCCAAATAACGCTATCCAATGTTAAGGTCGGCTTGTACCATGTTAATGATTTCACTAAGTACAAATGTAATCCACATGTAATGTCTAAGCATAACGCACGTTGTAAGCAATGCACATAGTACTAGAATTGTATTGTAAAAATGTAAACTTGTATTTGAAATTGTAATAGTGTACATGTAACACCCCAAAAATGTATAAAAGCAAAAAGGGGTAGGAATACTCACTGTTCACGTAGTAGTTTGAGATTTAACTGGACAACGAGATATGAATTGAGATTACTCCCAAATGATCAACCTAAAGTATTCGATAATGTGTAAGGGAAATAACTCTAGGATATATGTGTTTCTAGGGCTTCGAATTGGGGATAAACGTTTATTTGTTTATTAAACAAATTGTTTATTAATAATGAGAAATTTAATAAATAAATAGATAAAAGTCTCTTGGTAAAGTTTTAAGTTGAATATAGTCACAACATAAGGTTTTAAGTATGAAAGTAATTTTTATAAAATTATTTTCTTGAAAATAGAATATTTAATCTAATTATTTCAAATTGTCAAAATATGACTTTAATATCTAAAAATATTAAAATCAAAGAATTTCTGAATTAAAAATTGTATTTCTGTTCCAAATGTATAGAAATAATTTATGTAAAATTTTGGTACAAAAATATTGTAAAATGAATTTATTATGAATTATTTATGATTAAAACTAACAAAAATTAATTAAAAATATAAAATAAACAGTTTTTCTGAAATAAAAATATTTTCTGAAATGTTTAAGAATATACAAGTTTAGGATAATTTTTGTGAGATTTAATAAAATCGTTTAGATATTTTTATTGAATTTTATAATTTTAAATGAATAAACTTGTAATATTTATAATATATATTAAATAAATTATTTTTGAAAAACTAAAAATTGGATGATGAACTTTATCAGTGGAAGATCATATAATAATTTTTGTAAAATTTATAACCCACTTTTAGTATTTAAAACTGATTTTAGAAGGTTTAATGTATTAAATATATATAGGAAAAAGGCAAAAATATATTGTTGAGCATGGGATTCGGACCTTGGCCACTGGCCGGTTCGTTTCCCTTCATCACGTGTGTAAACCAGCTGGTCTACACCAGCTGGTTGTGTGTTTGTAGTTTTAAATAAATATATACATAACTTATCCAAGTGTTCTTCCCCAATTTCAATCTATTCGAGCCCTAATTTCCAATATCAAACAATTCGTGTTCAATAGCCCCTGAATCATTGGGGATATTGTTCACGAGATGCCGGACATTAAAACCCACCAAGGAGAAGAATACTTACTGATCGAATTCGGGTACGAGGCTCGGTCAAGGAAAAAGTCAAACGCGATAAGGGTTTGAATTGCAGATCGTTTTAAACAGAAAATTGAGAGTGGTGAGAGGTAATTCGGCGAGTAGTGATGGTCTAGGCACGTCCAATTTATAGGTCAAGGGTTGGATTGATGTATATGGTATGTTTTGACCCGTTCAACTATTACGCGTGATAATTGATTAGATTAGGATTGGAGCTTTGTTAATTGCGATAATTAGGCACAATGATTGACATGTATGAATTAATTTGGTCAAAAGAAGTATTAAAGAGTGTTCCATGATCTCAGCTTGTTAATTGTTTCCTTTTTGTTCATGCGTTCGAACCAGCAGGAAAAAGGAAAAAGATAAGGTTCAGGTCGTTTAGGAAGGGTTTAAATTTAAATAAGGTTGAGGTTAAATCAGACTTCAAGTGTAGCACAGATGGTTAAGTGTGGTGTGGTGTGACTGAGGCTGCTCGGGTTCGAATCCCGGCTGCAGCAAGCCTTTCTTTTTTTTTTTTTTAAACAGTTAAGGGAAGATGATTTGGGCCTGGTGTCTTGGGCTTCTTGATGGGTTGGGTAACACACAATAAAAAATAGTTGGGTTAGTGGTTGGGTCTTGGGCTTAGGTTATGGTTTGGGTATGGTTTGATTTATTATTATTATTATTATTATTATTATTATTATTATTTTTTAAAAATATATATATATATATATATATATATATATATATAATGAAAAAGTGACGGATGTCACAACCTCTACCCCTAAGAATAGAGAGGCTGCTTCCAGTGAGACCCCCGGCTCGATGTGGTTTGGTATCAAGCCTTGGACATAAGGCACAAAACACTTAGCAATCGGGACAAACCCGGTCAGTGCATGTACCCCTTTGTCTTTTGGCTATCAACGTCACCACATGATGCATGATTAACCGTCCGTTATTTTTAACGTTATTTTCACGAAATTAGTAAAATAACGTTAAAACTAGTGCAACTTTACTTTTACCCCCCGAGGGCCACACATATATACATTATATGCGCACACCGTAAGTGGGGCGTCAAATTTTTTTTATCTTTGTCGGGTTGTTTTGATTTGACTCCCTCAAGAATCATTATGGAGTTTTTTATTATGGCTCATAATTTTATCTAAATTTGACATTAACATGCATGAGTCAAATTAAAGTTTTATTTGACTCGTAAAATAATTTAATTGTGTATAAATAAAACAATTAAATATGGGATTTTAGATGAGTATAAAAGAGACCTCTTGTAAGTATGTAATTCATTTTCCTACATAAAGGGAAAACATGAGAATAAGATAACTGAAATAAAAAAGAGTAAACCGCACAGATGGTTTTTGTGGTTTGCACGAATTGCACAGATTCCCTCATTTATTTTCAATTGTCTCTAACGTTGGCATTTTATACTATTTTGGTCCCTACCCGCTAACGTTGTTAAGTTTTATCAGTTAAGTCATGTAAAATGACCAAAATAACCCCACCATATAACAAAATAAAACCCCATTCTCCTTCACCTGTGCAAACCACCATCACCACCCTCTTTCAAACCACCAACACCATTTCCTCATCCTCCAACCACTACCACCCTACCTGAACCGTCTCCGCCCTCCAAATTAGATAGGTCACGTGTGATTCCACTTCTTTCTTTGGATTGGAGACTGCTATCTTCAGCACGCTTTCAGATTTTTTGCTGCTACCGTTGGTATCATTAGGCATATCGTTGGAGCTAGGGTTTTTTAGTAAAGGAGTAGGCGATATTAAAGCAGCGATGTTTGTGAGAGGGTGGTGGAAGTCTTCTGGACCGGAGGTGACAGATTCTATGCATCGGTGGGAGAACCCTCAACGATGGGGATTAACATTTCCATACAAATTGTACACAAGTAATCATTTACAGCTCAATACCACCACCTCATCCTCCTTCAACCATCACCACCCTACCTGATCCAGAGGTGATGGAGGTGACCAGAGAAGAGCATGTTTATCTCTCTCTCTATCTCTCTCTCTGTTTCTCTCATTTCTTTCTTTCTTTCTCTCTCTACCTCTCTGTCCTTCTTGTTTCAATTGGTGCTCTGTTCAATATTCTAATTGACATGTGTTTTGGGTTATATGTTAGCCTCTGTTCAATTGGTGCAGAGCACCGGTCACCGGTGGTGGGCCGTCTGCATTGGTCGGCTCGACCAATATGTTTGAGCAAATGTGGGTAGGGGATGGTTTACTTGACAGATGGCGGTTTTGGTGGAGGGTTTTGTTGACGGATGGTGGTGCTAAGTGATTGTTGGTGATGGTAGGGAAAGATGATAGTGGTGGTGGTTGGGGGAATATGGTGGTGGTGTGTTGGTTATGGTAAATAGGTGTGGTGGGGGTTGAGACTTGAGGGAGAAGGAGATATAAAGAGAGTTTATAATATTTTTTATATTTTTTTAAAGAGGGGTAATTTAGTAATTTCACATGGACTTAACCGAAAAACTTAACCTCCATCCAAGTTAGGGACCACCGATGCAATAAAACCCAAACCACAGATCCCATTGAGGTAATTTTGAAAAGCTAGGGAGCATACTTTAAATTTAAGCAAACCACAAGGACCATCAGTGTAGGTTACTCAATAAAAAACAAAAGATAATACTAAGAGAAAATTTTGTAAAAAAAGTTTCATATAATTTATAGTGAAGTACTATCTACTTCTTCAACCATCACCAACTTCTTATTTTTATTTTTCCACATAAATTGAAACACCTTAACTCGGTGTGACCTCGGGCGCGTGAGCCATATCCGGCAGTACAACTATTGTTTCTGTTGTTGCATCCTGAAAACATATGTGTTGTCTTTGAGAAATGCACAAAGTCTGCTTTAAGTGTCAAATGTCTAACACGATCCTCAACTAAATTTTTGTAATTGCGTTGATTGTTGCAGTCATGAAGGACAGTTGAAGACACAAGTGATGAAGAATCGAGTCTAGGACACCACAAGAATACATGTTGAAGAGAAGCTACAAGCAGCATGAATCGAGTTCAGTATATAAAAGTATATTTTTATATTCGTTTTACTAGTTTATCCCCGGGAGCGTCCCGGGATAGACAAATCTAATACGAAGTAATAAAATAAGTGTACTATAAAAAGGAATATGCCGTTTTTAAGATACTTTTTTTTTTGTAAAGGATCAACACTCGTCTCTGTACAACTGTCACTTTCTCAATACACTCTAAACTTGCGATGTGAACCCGAAAAAAAAAACTAAATTGGTATCAAATGATATGTCATGATGATGATGGTAAGTGATTCTGATGTTTAAAGTGAGCATATGTCAATGATTTACATATCTGTTCAATTTTCACTGAATAAAACAATGAATACGTAAGCAGTGAAGATCTATTTTAAAGATAAATAAACATGATCTAACTGCTATCGACTAAAAAGATTGTAGGATGGTAACTTTTCATGACTTAAGACTATTTTCTCTACACATATATAATTTAAGTATCTATTTCATTAATCACCACATAAAAAAGTCGGGTTTTTTTGTATAGAACTATACTCGTTTGAAAGATAATAAAACGCTCGTTAATTTGGTGTATTTTTTTCAAGAAAAAATGTCGTATAAAAAGTTATTAATGTTAAAAAATAATGGGGAAAAGTGCATGTGCCATACACATGAGAGAGAATATATATATATAGGGTGGGGTTCCTGTACAAAGTGCATTTTTCGTACAAAGTGTGAGAAGTCTATATAGGCATTGTGTTTTAAATTTTAGGCATGATGTTTTAGGTTCCTTTGGCATAGTATTATATAGAAAAACACAAAAATTAACAATTTAAAACACTAATTAATGTATTATCGACATGCAATCTAAAACACCCTACGAAGAAAGTAATCAGTGTGTTTTAAATTTAATGTCTAGAATACATTTGATTGTGTTTTAAATTGTAACGTTTGGTGCTTTTCTATATAAATCAATGCAAAAGGAATCAAAAACATTATAGCCAAACTTTAAAACACAATGACTATATAGACTTCTCACATTTTGTACAAAAAATATACTTTGTACAGGAACCTATACCTATATATATATATATATATATTATTTAAAAAAAATCACAATATGCCACACGACACACTTAATGAGGAGAATGACCTTAATGAAATCCATGTCATTATGGATGCTTTCCTTCAATAGTTATAGATTATAGATTATAGATTTATTTTTTTGTAAGCTCTATTGTATTATGATGTTTTATACAAATAACGAGAGTATCATTAGTATATATTTTTATTATTATTTAATAAAAAGTGAACTAACTTACTATACTATGAATATATAAAAAAACATATTTTCAAATTATTTTATAAATTACTAGATTATACCTCGGGAGTGTCCCGGGGTTGAAAAATATAATATGACACATTAATTTTACATATGAAATAGACTGACGTGCTTCACATTTACATGCAGGAACCTAAAACAATTAGTAATGTATATCTCCAACGTTAACACCTAACCTAAAATAGTGTATAACTTTGTTGTTAACACTTAACCTTAAACAATATAAATCTAATGTTAACATGTAACCTAAAATAATGTATAACTCTAATATTAATACCTAACTTAAAACAATGTACAACTAATCATTTGAATAAAAATGAAAATGTATTTGAAAAAGAAAATATATGTTTGGATGATGAGCAGAGCCAGAAACAACTATTGCTGGGTGTGATTGAAGCAGTGATCTTGAAGATGTGAATTTTTTTTTTCGAAAATGGGTGATTTTAACCTATCCTGCTTTGGATGAAAATAGAATTCATATTTACTGGTTTGAACATAATTAGTGACTTGCCTATACATGATTAATAAATTACTTGAACACGTTGTGTGTTTTTTTCTTGTATGAACAAAACCCCACAAAAAATAGTCATTTTTTTCTCTATTTTTTATATTGCACTATGGCACTCGTTGGAAAGATAATAAAACGCTCATTAATTTGGTGTAATTTTTTCCTTTAAAAAAATATCGTATATAAAAGATATTAACATTTAAAAATTACGGGATGAAACATAAGAGAGAAAAATCCAATTTTGTTTTTAATTTTTTTTCTTAAAATTATCTAATGTCACACACTCAAAAGAGAGGCTGGTCATGTGAGATTTATTACTTTCAATTATTATAATGGATAGATTCTATTTTATGAATGTTATGGCGGCACAAATATTTTTTTATATTTAATTTTATTATTTACCTTAAAATATGTTTTCAATTTAAAAATAAATAAAAATCGTGTATTTATAATTAAATTAAGATGTTGTATTTACCAAATTTGTAATTTTAAGATTAAGATTAAAAGTAAATTTTACTTTAATCGATCAAAGTATCCAAATAAAGTACACTTTTTCAGAAATTAAACACCATTGGATATGAAAAAGGAAAAAAAAGGTGGGTACGTAATTGATGAAGACAAAAGTCAATTGAGAGAGCTAGAGAGAGGAACAAAAGAAATAAGTCATTTCGGATTTCGCTTTTTGTAATTCACACACAAAATAACTAGAAACAAAGTCCAAAAGACTAGTGCCGGCACGGGAGAAATGGATTGATTTTGATATAGCTGAAATGTTGTAATTTCGTGTTTTTTTTTTGCGGTTTTGATGTATCCCTATCAGCTCTTTGCTGAGCCTTTATATATATATATATATATATATATATATATATATATATATATATATATATATATATATATATAAAGCCGTTTACCGTTAAAAAAAAAAGAAGAAACAAAGCTTTGTATTTGTTTAGTAGAATAGACTTTGAGATTTAAAAAAGGCTTAGCGGTGCAGTTTATTGCTCGGTTACCCATTATTCAAATCTAACTTAGTTTTTTATTGTGGAATCATGAAAATGTAATTTATAAAAAAAAAAAAAAAAAAGAACGAAGTTTAATTCTGGTTATTAACATGACATTTTATGTGGACGAAAAAAATTCTAACATTTTTTACGCATTCGATATAAACAATAGTTTTTACGAGTATAATTGTTTTAAACACTAAAATATTATTTAGTGACTACAACAATTAATAACCCTGATAATGTTTTTATTAATTTCGCAAGTTAAAATAGAATACAACGAAAATATAACTTCTTTTCTATAAGGGCTATCATACATAACCAGCTTTAAATTAGGAATTGTAAGACTATGGATTATGGTTTAACTAAGAAAATGCATAACTTTCCTATCACGTCCTTTAGCTAACTCATCCTTTAACTATTAGGTTGTGATCTAACTAGTCGGTTTTATGTAAAAACATATTTCTATTAAATAAATAGAAACTAAATTAATCTCATAATGGGTGAGGTATAATTTTTTATTGAATATGGAAATTAATTGGGTAGGAGAAATTGGTATGAGTAGGGGTGAGCATTGGTCCAAAACCGACCCGACCTGCAAATACCCGACCCGACCCGAGACCCGACCACCATATAAACTGGGAACCGAAATGAAACCCTAAAACTAGGTTCGGTCATCGGTCCTTGTACCGACGGTTCCGCCGGTCCAAAAGACAAAACCCGACCCGACCACCAAGCATCTAATCGGACCAATCCTCTGTACATGAAAGCTTTGATTTTATTATCAGAAGTCATTATCGTCTTAACAAACGTCAACTGTTGATAGATCCCTTCAATTTCTTAACCCAAAAGCTTCGATTGGTATACGATTTGTCTAGATATGTTACGTTGTGTTATCAATATGCTTTCAATTGATGAATGAAGAACAAGTACAAGACTATCTGTTGATTTATTAAAGAACATGTATGGGACTTACTAGGTTGCTCCCAATTGATAAATGAAGTACTGGATGTCTGGATCACAGTGACTTGATCGATCAGAATCAAGGTAAGAACCTGAAAGTGGAACTAGTATCAAGTAGCTTTGATGCATCATGTTTCAGTTTTTATTAAGTTAAAGAACATGTATTAAAGTAGGTAAGGCTGCTAGGTGAAATATTAGGATGATTCAAAATTTTCAGTATACTTTTATATGTATTTCAAAATTTTCGGTCCATTAGGATGATTCGGTTTTTTCCTTGTTGTTGGACCGACCCGACCCGAGACCCGAAATGAGTGAAATATATGGACCGACCTAAGAACCTATACTACGGTTTCGGTTCGGGTATGCTGCAAATTCGGGCCGGTTCTCGGTTTTTATTCGGTTCGGTCCAATTATGCTCACCCCTAGGTATGAGGGCGTGAAGGGGCTAACGCCCAAAGGGACAGTTGGTTTGGCGGTCCTGTTGTGGTTTAGCTAAGAGTGGGTGTAGTGGTGGCGTGACCCGGCGTGAAATCAAAAAATAACGCCCCTCACACCGTTACGGGAGGCATTATATTGCAAAATCAAGTCCTAGCGTTATATATATAACGCCGAATGAACATGTTAACCAGCGAATCAGAGAGGGACACGTGGACAGGGGGTGGCTTTCAAACGTGGACCAGTCAGAATTAACTCAGGGGCATTATAAATAACCCCCTACCACTACACCCCTTTTTCACTTCATTTCCCCATGCTGATCCAGCTGCCACGTGGACCAATCAGAATCAGGGACGTTATAAATAAGCCCCTCCACTACACATGGTCTAAGGAAATAACGTTAAACGTGTGGTGAGGTGGCATGGGCACTACCCCATAACGGGTCGTCAAATAATTAGATAATTTATTTACACATAATATCTGATAAGCAGTTATATAACCTTTATATTTCCTAGTTTAAAAAAAATTATTAGATTGGTTGACGTATCACGATACAAATTGATGAAATTCGAAGAAAATATTAGAAAGTAACTAAACCCTGATACCGATTTTGACTCCTAATTTGAAATGAGGTTAACAAAAAAGGAAGATTGAAAAACCAAAATGAAATCAAGAAGATTGGAAAACATGGAATGAATATATAAGTAGAGACCGAAGTGGCAATGGTAAATGCACTTTATATTATTATCCTAGTTATTACTACATGCATTGTTATTTAATCCTTGTTTGGTTTACCTAGGAATTTCAAAATTGTAATCTAAAAATTAAGAGATCCTAAGGGGACGGGTCACAACCATTGAATAGCGCTGGTACCCCACTATCAGTACGGGTCATCACTGCCGTGGTCACGTGTATTGAGATTTTGGTAGTCCCGTGAAAAATTTCCGTGGTCTATCTCACGGGTGCAGAGGAGAGAGAGAAAGATGCAGAGGAGAGAGGGAAACCAGATGCTTCATGGATGCTTTACGAGTGGTGCTACCGATGGGAAGAGTTCACGAGTGGTGGTCCAATTGGCGGGCTGCGATTGGTTCGTTATAGGTACTCCACAAATGCTTCACGATAAGCACCCCGTCCTCCTTAAGAGACGTTTGTTTCATGTAAAGTTGTAACATTTTAGTGAACTTTAAAGAAAATAATTTTGAATGAACTAAAATTAACCCAATGCAAATTTGTAATGTGTTTGTTTTGTAAGCTTATAAAAGAATTTATAATGAAAAAAAATGACAAAATGACCTCTTATCGCCACCGTAAATTACGATCCTCCACAACTGTTACCACCCTAACCGTATACCATCTCTAAGAACTCTACAATCAGTTTTCACACACATCTGACATCTCAATATCAAATAGCGAAACTGGTTGCCTAATCAAACTCCTTAGATTACAAAATTCCAGATGCACAATTTTGCTTAAAAATTGAAGTTACCGATACCACGTGAACAAGACTTTGATCTTTTATGTATCGCAGTTTCAATTTGTAGATTATTTGTCTTTTGAGATTTTATTATCAAAACTTTGAACCAGGATCTCTATCATCGGTTTTGGATGTTCTCATGCCTTATGTGTTTTGATAATTGTGCATGCATTTGTGTTCAACAATTATTCTTCAAGGATGTTATTCAAGTAAGGAGAATTAACGACATCGAGACGTTCTTAGTGATTATGAGGCAAGTTATGAGTTAGTAGATCCTTTTCATCACGTGACACGTTTTGAATTTAGGTGTTATGGGTTGTTTAGTTGATTGAGTGCTGAATCATTAAGAGGTTTGAATGGTTAAGAGGTTTGAATGGTTAAATGCTGAATAATTAAGTTAGACCTCTTAATGGTTAGTTTTCTTGTTCCACATTGATAGAAGAGCCTCATTAAGGTTCAGCCTAGTTCAGTGCTTAATGGTTCAGCTACATCCCAAGTCTTAATGATTCATGGGCTGTTTGGTTGATTAAGTGCTGAATCATTAAGATGTCTGAATGGTTAAGAGGCTCTGAATGATTAAGTGCTGAATGGTTTAGTTATGCACCAAGTCTGAATGATTCAGCTCTTAATCATTCCATTCAGAGGGTTTTTTTTAGGTTGAAACAAACACTCTGGATGCTGAACCATTCAGAGTTGAATGATTCAGAGCCTCATTAAAAGGCTACCAAACAGGCCCTCAGCCTTAACCATTCCATTCAGAAGCTGAAACAAACGCGTTAAATGCTGAATCATTCAACACTGAATGGTTCAGAGCCTCATTAAGAGGCTACCAAACAGCCCTTTAGTCTCTTAGACTTATGTCCCAAAATAATGAATTAGAGCAATAAATCCAACTAGTGTGTTTTAAGGCCCGCTTTGCGCACCTTACAATCTTGTCGTATCCAAAACACTAAAAAGCTATTATCAACAAAGTAACTACCAATTTTCATACCATAATTTAAAAACGACATCTCACACAAACATGGGTATATTTGTATTTATTACTTAATAACATGTTGTGAATGGAAAAAAAAAAGGAGTCACCCCTTGCCATTCCCATGTTTCGAACCTAAGACCTAAAACAATAGAAATGCACCAAAAACCACCCCACCACCAAGCGATGTTATCTATTGTGAAATCATATATAATTATTACTAAAAAAGTGTATAGACCTTTAAAAAAAAAAGAATTTTTTTTTCCTTCCCATGTTTCAAACCTGAGACCTCAAACCAAACAAATGCACCACAAACCACTCCACCACTAAGCCATGTTGTCACTTATTATGAAATCATATATATTTATTAATAAATAAGTGTTTGTAAAAAAACGAAAATCTCAAGATTCGAACCTGAGACCTCAAAGAACACAAATGCACCACAAACCACTT
This sequence comes from Ambrosia trifida, assembly GCA_028751855.1. Classification (NCBI taxonomy): domain Eukaryota; kingdom Viridiplantae; phylum Streptophyta; class Magnoliopsida; order Asterales; family Asteraceae; genus Ambrosia; species Ambrosia trifida. The sequence goes on along the minus strand of CM054122.1, from coordinate 191,165,172 downwards.
CACCACCAAATCATTTTTGATTTATTACGAAACCATTAATATATATATATATATATATTAAAAAATGTTTGAACTAAAAAAAGGAAAAGGTGGTTGAATAAAAAAATTATTAAAGTTATTAAAAAGTGTTTGAACTATGAAACCATATATATATATATAGGATCCGGATCAAATGAAAACTCAATTGAGTTGTAAGAACTAGAGAACTCCTCTAGACCAATCATCAAGTGACAAATCATCACCTTTATAATTATTTTTATTTTTTTTAATTAAGGGCATGAAAGTCTTTTGTATGCATCCACTTGGGGGTATTTCAGTAATAATAACACCCTACCCCACCCAAGTAACATTTTAAATAATAATAATAATTATAATAATCATAATATCTCTCACACCTCTCTCTTTCTCAAACACACCAACTCCCCCTATCTATCTCTAAAAAACACACAGATCTGAGAAAACACACACAGAGGGCGACGGGGCTGTGGGTTTTCAAGGGTTCTGGATCTGAATCAGGGTGTTCGACGGGGCTGTGGGTTTGAGGGTGGTGGTGGCTGGTGTTTTTGAGGGCGGTGGTAGCTGAGGGTTGATGACGAAGGTTGGTGACGACGGGGGCTGGTGGTTTTTGAGGGCAGTGGTGGCTGAGGGTTTGATGACGAAGGTGGTGGTGGCTGAGGGTTGATGACGATGGCGGTGGTGGTTTTTGCGTTTAAGGAGCCGATGCTGCGGAGACGACGATGAATGGTGTAGTATGTTTGTAAGAAAACACTAGTGTAAACATTAGTTTACAGCAACGTAAATATGAATGTATAGACGTTTTGATGTAAGAAAACACTGGTGTAAATATGAATGTATAGTCGTTTTGATGTAAGAAAACACAACATCTTTTGTAGTTTGGTTTTTTTACACTAGTGTATTTTCTGTAGAAGTTTTGTGTATGACAGATTTACCCTGGTGTAAATAATTACACCAGTGTAAATTATGGTCGATTTACACTAGTGCAAATAATTACATCAGTATAAATCATCCTCATCATATCTGTGTTTGGTTTTTTACACCAGCGTATTCTCTTCCTTGAGTGTGTCATGTGTCATCCCATGTGGCATTGAGATATTTTAGGTAAAAATAATTTCAAAACAAAATTGTATTTTTCACCCTCATGTTTCCTCCCATAATTTTTAAACGTTAATATCTTTAATATATGAGATTTTTTAAAGAAAAAAAATTACACCAAATTAACGAGCGTTTTTTTTATCTTTCCAACGAGTACCATAGTGCTATATAAAAAACAGAGAAATTTTTTTGTGGGTTTTGTTTATACAGGAAAAAAAACACAAAGTGTTCAGGTAAATCATTAATCATGTATAGATTAGTCACTAATTATGTTTAAATCAGTAAATATGAATTTTTTTCCAACCAAAGCCAGATAGGTTAATAAAGTTATAAGTTGTTTTAAGTTAGGTATCAATATTAGTATGTTATAGTTGTACATTTGTTTAATCTTTAGGATAAGTGTTAATATTAGAGTTACATTAAAGTTATACATTCTTTTAGGTTAGGTGTTAGCATTGGAGTTATACATTGTTAATTTGTTTTAGGTTAGATATTAATATTAGAGTTATACATCAGTCTATTTCATATGTAAAATTGATGTATCATATTAAATTTCTCAACCCGAGACGCTCCCGAGGTATAATCTAGTAACATATATATATATATATATCATATTTCATATATTATCCTAGTATCCTTGTTATCATGGAGAAAAAAACAAAAAAAAAATGACATTATTATATAAATTTTGTTTCAAGTATAATAGTTTCATATTCTTTTTTAACTTTATATATAAGTTACTTTTTACAAAATGTATAAAACCATTAGGTGGACGGGGTGCTACCAAAATTGATCACTGATTAACAGATTGTGACACAAACTTTCATACAAATTAATTATTTTTTTTCTTTTCGTTACTTCAATAAATCCCCTCCCCTTCAATGATTAAAAAAATTGTTACATAAAATTAAAACGGTTAGCAAAAATCAGTGTCATGCGGACCTGGGTTTTTTGAGCCGCATTCGTGTCCGCAGGTCGTGCGGGCGTCGCATTGGTTAAAGAATTTTTCCCAGACCAGAACCCATTTTTGCACCCCTGCGCGATCGGGTAGGTGCCAGAGTATAATGTAACACAACGAATTTAATCTCTTCCATTTAGTTTCACCTTATAAGCTCATTCATTTTCCACCTCCCATCAATATGGGACAAACCAAACTCACATTCACTTATTGTACCCTCAACCATTGTATAAACCAACTCAAATTGCCATCTTTAATTATCTAAATATAACTCACGAGATAATTACAAACAATTTGATGTACCCATAGTTTTTTTATTATTATCGTTATCTCCTCACCAATCCTTAACCTACACGTACAGGAAAACTAAAAACAAAACCTTTAAAAACCCAAAATAATAGACAAATTACTATTATTATTATTATTATTATTATTATGTGAAAATAATTAATAGTTGGGTAAAAAATTAGTAGAGTGCTGCCTCTAAAAAAATGTTTTAGTGAAGGAAATCAGTGAAGTGATGTGAGTGTAGAGTGCTGCTTCAAAAAAAATGTTTTAGTGAAGAAAATCAGTGAAGTGATGTGATAGTAGAGTGGTAACTATATGTTTTTACCCTGTACGAGTAAAATGTATTTACCCTGGTAACTATATGTTTTTACATTATTATGGGTAATCAATGAATCCTCCCAAAAACTTTTATTATTATTTGAAGGAAGCATGAAATAGAGGGTATAAAACACACCACTTGATAAACTCAACCACATCAAAGGTCAACAAAACAGACCACAAATAGAAACACAAATACTTCATCTCTCTCTCTCTCTCTCTCTCTCTCTCTCTCTCATGGAAGAAATTCATTTCATTTAATGTATGGCCGCCATTAACTGCAGCAGCAGCAGCAGTAGCTGAGAACAACTTCTTCATCTGCTACCTATACCCATTATCATTCATTCATTCATACATCGTCTTTCCTTTCTCTCTCTAAAAACCCTCCTCCTCGGTTTTCGTGCCTAACCATCTTACTCCTATTACCACCACTACCACTACTACTCTCTTCAATTATTATTCTCTCTCAATACCCACTTCAAGATCTGATAATATTAAAATTAATATTATTAATAATAATGGGTAGTAAATGGAGGAAGGTGAAGATGGCTTTAGCGTCTAATCTATGTGTTTATGTTCCCACGGCGGAGCCTGACGACTCTCCGCCGCATTCCGATGGGTTTTCCGACGCCGCCTTGCTGTCTCCGGCGCCGGCGGGTTGGAGCTACGGTCGTCCTGCGTCTCCTAGTTTACGTCTCTCTAAAAGCTTCAACAGATCTTCTAAGGTTCATATTATTATTATTATTATTATTATTATTATTATTATTATTATTATTGCATTTTTTGGTTGATTTATTTAGGTTTAATTTTGACTATGGAATCTTGGATTTGTTTATTAATTATTATTGTCTGGTAGAAATTTATTCAATTATTTTGTTTTTTTTAATTATCTTTCTTGGTGGCTGTTTTTTTTGTTTTTTTCTCTGTTTTGTTTGCTTAAAAAAGCAGAGAATATTATTAAGTCAAATTAGCTTCCCAAAGATGAATAATTTCAATGGAAAAAGGTGATTTGAAAACTTAAACAGTGGATTTTAAATTATTTTTCTGGTCAGATATTATGCTTCCATTTATGCAAAATCTTTTATTAATTCTCTAGCTTATAATTTTCTACATTTTTTGCTGCATTTTTATTATTTTTTGGAGATAAAGATTCTTTTTAAAAGTACCCAGAATAACCCTAGTTTGATTGCATCTATGATTGTTTTAAAAATCTTGAAGCTTTAAAGTTTTTAAAAATCAAAGCTTTAAAGTTTTGGTTTGATTATTATTTAAAGATAATCAAACTTAGTGATATGCAGACTATTGTCTGGATGGGCGCGATGATCTCTGCCGTGCTCTGAGAAAGAAAGTCGCCTTCCCAAAAAAAAAAAAACACTAATTTAGTAACTATTCATGATTTAGATTTCCTTTTCACTGAATGTTGATATGATCCCTTTTAGGTAAAATAAAGATCCAAGAGTTTTTGGTTGCCTCAATGGTTGACTATCTACTTCTAGGTCTTGTAAACTTCATAATCGAATAAATAAATTAAGAAAAAAGACGAAAGAAAATCCGAAAACAAGCAAACATATGTCTTAACCTCTCATGATGAGCTTTATCTTGGTTTAGGGTTTTAGTCCTTGTTTGTTATTATTGTTGTTGTCTTGCATATTGTCTTGTAGCTACCTAATCCACTTGTGTTTGCCTTATTCTCCTGTTTGTTTAAATGAATCTTGTTTGACTTTCATTGTCAAATTAAATGCTTTTTTGACCTTCAAGTTGATGTGGATTTGTTTGATTTTTGGAATAAATTGATAGCTACTTTTTTATATTGAAAAGTATTGTGAAATGTGAACACATAGAGAATATCATGGTAAAACATATTTAACTGATTTGAATAGTTTTTGAACTAACAAGTATTTGGTTGACTTTTAAAAGTCAACTTAGGAAGGCTTTGTGTTTGTGTTTGAACTGGATTTAGAGTTCAAGTTCTTATTCATTTTCTGAATTATGTGAGTAAATCATACTTAAAAAAAATTGTTACGTTTTTTTATTAAAAAGAAATATTTTTTTGTTGTGACAGAAAACGTGCACGATATGTTTAGCTTCAATGAAACGTGGAGAAGGTCAAGCCATTTTTACAGCAGAATGTTCGCATTCATTCCATTTCCAGTGTATCGCTTCAAATGTCAAACACGGTAATAAAATCTGCCCTGTTTGCAGAGCAAAATGGAAAGAAGTTCCTTTGCAGGGTTCTACTAATCCAGGCCCACCATTAGGAAGAACAAGAATAAATCCTGTAAACTGGTCAAACGACAACTCGGTTATGACTTTGCTCCGCCCAATACCACCTCGTCCAAACAGCCCCCGACATGCTGCGGCACCGATTTTCCCAACCCCCGAGCCAACTGTCTTTAATGATGACGAACCGTTAGACCTTAAGTTTACAAACAGACCCTCTTTAGAAAACTCTAATTTAAAAAGGGTATCAGTCAAAACATACACCGAGGTTCCAGCGGTCCCACGGTTCAGTGCTGCTGATGATTTCACCGTTTTGATCCACCTAAAAGCTCCAGCTTCCGTCTCAGGGGTTAAGTCTAGTAACACGAACCAAGGTCCTACTTTTAGCCAAGTTAATCAGACCCCACGAGCCCCTGTTGATCTAGTCACGGTTCTTGATACAAGTGGTAGTATGGCGGGCACTAAACTCGCTCTTTTGAAGCGGGCCATGGGTTTTGTAATACAAAATCTTGGACCAGCTGACAGGCTGGCAGTGATTGCCTTCTCCTCCACCGCCCGCCGCCTCTTTCCCCTCCGGAAAATGTCTGATACAGGAAAGCAACAGGCCCTCCAAGCCGTCAACTCATTGGTGGCTAATGGTGGCACTAATATTGCGGAAGGTCTGAGAAAAGGTGCTAAGGTGATGGAAGACCGCAGGGAGAACAACCCAGTTGGGAGTATAATTCTGTTATCGGATGGACAAGACACTTATACTGTTAACGGAAGTTCGAATTCTGGTGGCAGGAAAAATCAGTCAAATTACGAGTTACTCCTTCCAGAGTCTATCCACGGTGGTGACGGGAACCCTGGAATTAAAATTCCGGTCCATGCTTTCGGGTTCGGGACAGATCATGATGCTTCTTCAATGCACTCAATTTCAGAGATTTCGGGTGGAACATTTTCGTTTATTGAGACCGAAGGTGTGATTCAAGATGCATTTGCACAATGTATAGGTGGACTTTTGAGTGTTGTGGTCAAAGATGCACGAGTGATACTCGAGAGTGTAAACCCTAATGTTGTTCTTAGATCTTTGAAGGCAGGTAGTTACAAGAATCACTTGATGGCGGATGGGAAATCAGGCTGCATCGATGTGGGAGATTTGTATGCTGATGAAGAGAGGGATTTTCTTGTTTCGGTCAACATCCCGAAAGAGTTGACTTTTAATGAGACTTGTTTGCTGAAAGTGAGATGTCATTACACAGATCCTTTGACTAAAGAGACGGTCAACTTAGAGAGCGAGGATGTTGGGATCAAAAGACCAGAAATGCTTGGTCAGGAAGTTGTTTCTGTTGAAGTTGATAGACAAAAGAACAGGTTACAAGCAGCAGAAGCCATGGTACAAGCAAGAACTGCAGCGGAAGAAGGTGATCTGGCACAAGCCATTAGCACCCTAGAAAACTGCAGACGGGTTCTCTCTGAAACAGTCTCAGCTAAGTCAGGTGATCGGTTATGTGTCGCCCTCGATGCTGAACTCAAGGAAATGCAAGAAAGGATGGCTAGCAGACACATGTATGAAGCATCAGGAAGGGCATACATATTATCAGGGCTAAGCTCACACTCATGGCAACGGGCCACGGCTCGTGGAGACTCAACCGACGGTTCAAGCCTGGTGCAAGCCTATCAAACCCCATCGATGGTTGAGATGCTGACTCGATCTCAAGCTTCTCTTTTGGGCAGCCCATCAGCACAAAGACCAGTTCGTCCTATATGGTCGTTTGCATCACCAAAACCAAGGTAAAGTGGATATAACGTTTTTTGGGGGGACAGGAAGCACGATTTTGGGTGTCGATACTTTTCGCGCAATGGATGTGTAAAGCAATAAAAAGGGGTAAGATTTGGGGGAGAGGGGTATAAAAATGGTGAAAGATAAGGGGGTTAGGGTTCTTTCTTTGTTTTGTTTTTTGTGGTTCAAATGTTCTTCCTTGTGTAATTTTTGGGGGTGATGTACATAAGGAGAAATGGTTCTTTTTTTATTTTTGGGTATAAGCTTTGTAATTGTGGGGGGGATAATTGGGGGTGAATGGTTTTGTTCTATTATTATGACATAAGAATTAAGACACCTATGATCTATATCTTGTGTTGTGCTTGTTTCACACATTTTGTCTTGTTTTTTTTATGGACTTGATGATTTATTGATAGATGCAACAAATAAAAAACAAGTACACCTTCTAATGCACATGTTACAAGTCTTGAAAAAGGTAAATATAAGGTAGGGTGGGTTAGGTTTTTTAAGCTTTGGATAAAGGGTTTACCTTGGAAAGTAAGAGTATTTGATTGAATTGAAGATGAGGATGAGGATGAGGATGAGGATGAGGATGTGGATGATGAAAAAAAGGGGTAGAGTTGTTCACCTTTGGTCACACATGGGTGGCCCATGCCATGCCACAATGGTGTACCATCATAATCATTATCACCTTTTGATGGTGCTAGCCTATGTGGTTTTACACTCTGATTTGCACCTTATTACCACATTTCATTTCATCTCTGTGTGAGTGTTTGACAATGGTGGAATGAGAATCATGAATATTTAGAAATGAAGCCCTTGAAATCTAATATACATATAGTCATTCTACTTTTAAATCATTCATTTAAAAGTGTCAATGGAGGGGGTGTATTAGAGAATGCTTAACTGCTTGGTTTTCTCATTCATCATAACGTCTATATATAATACAATACAAGTCTCCTAATTAGGAGAGGAAATCTCAATTTACTAAAGATACAATGGTTGCCTAATATATACGTCTATTAGGGTGACCTTGAGATGTTTAGTGCATGTTTGGCTCTCCTTATTTGGCCTCCTTATTATAACTTATATGAGAAAATATTGTTTGGGTAATGGGTTGAAAATAAGGTTTTTGTGGATTGGAAAGGAGATAAGTTATAAATTAGAATTTGTAACTTTTTGATTAAGTAGATAAGAAGGTAGAAGGAGATAAGGAGATAAGGAGAGCCAAACATGGCCTTAGGGATGTATCCATGATGAATATTTGGTGCGCTAGGTCGTATTTAGGGCTGGCAATTTAGACAAGAACACAATAACCTGATATGAACCTACACGATTTTAACAGGTTTCATGTCTATAACAGGTCGACACGTTAAGATCTGCTTATTTTTCGTGTCATGTTCGTGTTTACTTGTTTCGTGTTAGTGTCTTAACAGGTCTTATCGTGTCTTTTCGTGTTTCTTATCATGTCTTGTCATGTTAACCTGTTTTACTAGGTGTTCCTCATTGTGTCTTATCGTGTTGACCTGTTATGCACAGGTTCGTGTTCGTGTTTGAAAAAATGACAGTTAGATTTTGTGTCGTGTTCGTGTCTTAACATGTTCGTGTATCATAACACCAGCCCTACTCGTATTACAATCTTAGAAAATACAACATCAAATGACTATGTTACAAGCCTTAATAGAATAATATATTCATTCTTTTAATAGTCACACACTATTTGGATGTACAATTCACAAGGTATGTTACTAACAACTTGCATCGAATCTCAAACATTGCATTGTTGTGACTCGTTACTAAAAGTTGAAATCACTGTCATGACTACAATATAACATTGTAGCATATGTTCATGTGGTAATTGATATCAACAATATAATAAAGCATTTGTGGCCTAAGATGCTTGTTTGTAGTACATACAATAGGCATTCACCATCAGTAAAACCAGATAACAAACAAATAAGAAAATAGCATTTAAAGATGGTCCAAAATCAATCTACTATCTAATTACTGCAGCATAACCTTAAATTTATTTAACCCTCAATCTAATTTCCTCTAATCTCAATCAACCAATTCACCTCTTTCTTCATCTTGCTTCTTTCCTCCAGGGGCATCTCTTATTCTTGATGGCGGTGGTACCTTCTTGCGGTCACGGTCATTGCTCGGAGCACGAGCTTCACGAGACTTTGACTTTAATCTTAACCCGAGCCCGAACATCTTACACAGACTGTTCCAACTGATTCCTTTAGTTTTCACCAGCTTATTGATCTCTTTCTTCATAGTCAAACACTCTTTCTCGAGCTCAGAAACCCGTCCACGCATGTCCTCTGCCAAAATCCGCCTGTCGTTTTCCCTGGTGGCTAAAATATGCACATTCCCACTCTCTGGTAGAACCATGCTGCTGCTTAGGTGAGTCTGTGAGTTGTAATTGTCGGAGACGTATAAGCAGCCGGCTACAGACGTACGCAGCCGAAGCTGCTCGAAAAAGAGGACTTGGACTATGAACCGAAGTGGTAGTCTCTCGTTTTGGGCGGCGTGAGTGCTGGCTTCTAGTGAGAGTTTCTGGCAGTCCATGAGCCTGCAAATTTGTTCCCGGTCTGAATCTGTCAGCCATGGATGTGCCTGCAAAGCAAACAAAGTATGCGTCATTGAGTTGCACATTTGTATAGATTATCTACATATGATGTTGCTTATCAATTATAAAGCGCAATGCAAAGCGTCCGTTACTGACAATTTGGTACAACACCTGAACTAATTCTTACTTTGAGGTATATATCGACAGCACGGTAGACCCCGTCATCCATTGGTCTAGCATAATCAGGAACAGTAGCAGCCAAAGACAGAAACTTGTCCAGCTTTAAGTTAACATCAGATGCCACCTCAGCAAGGTAATTGTCAACAAGATTAGCCACCATTGTCATTGGCGCGAGCGAGCAAGACTTCCCGATCAATTCATCATCATCATCATTGTCACCATTAAAACTCGATTCGCTAGTTTCACTTTCATCCTGATCCTGCTCAACAGCCATGAAATGATCAAGAATCCTTTGAACACAATCGACCTCATAAAGTGTCTCACTTGAATAACCCATATTAGGAATAAGAATATCTTCGATAGAAGCTTGATCCAACTGCATCCCAATCTGTTTTTCCAGATTCCCAATGCACAAAGGACTACAATATAGAATCATCGATGTTCGGAGCAGCCTAAGAAGGAGCTTTGTGGGAACAACTTGCTTTTGACTCGGGAGTAAGTCAACTATCTCTTCAAGAAGTATCTTCTGATCTGAATTTGCATATAAAGAAGAAGAAGAGGAAGAAAGATTCCCACTTGAAAAGGTCGATTCTCTACCGAGTAAAGGAAGATACTTTTTCGCATAGAACATGAGGGACCCGGCTATCCGTTCTTGATCAAGATCTCTTGATTCAACGGCCAAGATGAATCGTCTGTAAAGAGGTAAACTCAGCTTAGAAACATCATCATACCACCAATCTTGATTTGTGGAAGTGGTTTGGATTCCATTCCAGAGGACCGTAGCAAACGGGTTATCTTTTGATTCCATCCCATTCCCACCGAACATATCTTTATCAAACGTACAGGCCTTAAGTGCAAGAGACTCAATGCATCTCGAAACTATATCAAGCTTTTCTGCATGTTCAACCACTTCTTCACAAGACTCGAGCGCTTTCAATGTATCGATCCAGGTATCAAACACTACATTGAAAAAGCTTTCACTGTGAGCAATGAGATTTCCTTCTCCGTATTCTTCAGTCATTTGAAGATATTCAGATGCACATCGAAGAGGAACTACATTGGTTGAGTTGACTTCTAGTTTGACCCCGTAACAAAACTTTGCAATTAGCATAAAGATTTTCGGCCCTCCTGGCAGATCATGAAGTTTAGCAAATGATCGTTTTTCATCTTCAAAGTTGATCTTTCCCTCATCATCTGAAGAATCCCCAATGAGGTTTTCCAACGTTTTGCTTCTAGATACCAACGGAAACTGCAAGTGAATGACAAACAAGGTGTCCATTTAATACAGTTATAGGATAACACCGCATTGGTGCACATAGAAACACCCCGTAAATGGTACAATAGTTAGGCAGTTGGATTATCAATCATAAAAAATGAGTTAAAACATACCTTGTGAAGTTGGAATGAAACATCTCCAACTTCAATGGTAACATCACTTGGAAGTCCAGACGAACAAATCCTGCAAGATTTATGTGTATATTCATATCGTTCCAACACTAGGGACTAGGGAGGAAGTAAGTATATATCAAAAGCAAATAAATTCGATATCTTAAAACGTGTTAACACTTAACACATAAAATGTGTCAAAGTACCATAGCTTTGTGTTCGGTAGGCCCGGTTTTGCTACTCAAAAGGGGGTTTGTGGCATAGTTTGTTGCCCGTTTACCTGCCACTCTACTGTAATTTTCTAAAACTCCATTGATTTTCTCAAAATGTGCTTTGAAAATTCTAACTCAAATGAGATTATAAGATTACAACTAATAACTAGCACATGTTTATATAAATATTCCACTATGCTTTGAAACAGGGGGGCGAAGGATCTTGAGGGCCAGGGATGGCCCTGCCCCCCCCCCCCCCCCCCCCCCCCCCCCCCCCCCCCGTTTTTTTGGCGTAGTGGTATAAATTTGCGATTTGTGTAGGTAAATCGAGTCTTGGTTGAGTCCGGCCCCCGCCGATTTGCCACTACCGATCGAAAGAAATTGAGTCCGGCCCCTCCCGATTCGAGAACCAAGCTTCGCCCCTACTTTGAAAGCTTCCTTCTGTGCATGAAATGTGAACCTAACTGGTTTGACTTTCTAGAGTCAAACAATGTTTCATTACTCTTACTCATTAGATGAAGCTATATTTGAAATGTATCATTAATTTAATAACATGCTTATTCTCAACTGTAGCAATTCTTCTAAACTTGAATTTCAATTTATATGCAAAAACATTTGTTTTGAATCTTTGACTCCAGAGTGTAGCTCTAATATCATTAGTCAGTATTTCAGAAGATCTTATTTTTATAAAACTTATTGTCATGACCCATTAATCCCACATCCAAAAACATGAATACTATTAATAATAATAATATCATCATCAATTCAGACCTAGGGATGGCAAAAAAACCCGAGCCCGACGGGTATACCCGAAACCCGAAGCATTTGGGACGGGTATACCCGATACCCGACGGGTATGGGACGGGTTTGGGATTGGAAACAAAATATTTTGCGGGTATGGGACGGGTATGGTATTAGGCGATACCCGACCCGATTACCCGAAACTAAATACCCGTTTACCCGAAACATATACCCGCTAATTTTTAACTTACATATATATTTTTCTTCACCTAATGTTTATTTTAATAGATTCATTATTGAAAAATTTATAGTTTAACGACATTATTATTTATATTTATATGCTACAAAATATAAAAACATTTCTTGAGATACATATTATAATATATATATATATATATATATTTTTATTCTAAATATTTCAAATATTAGTATGGTGATGATCATACGTATGTTATTTATTACAATTTAATATATTATAGATTTCTAAAACATAAAACACCAAAAAAAAAAAGTAAAAATATATACACAAGAAAATCCCAACGGGCATACCCGAAACCCGTGGGTATGCTCTATACCCGACGGGTAATACCCGCCAAAAACCCGACGGGTAATGGGACGGGTATGGGATGAGATTTCATAACCGGGTACGGGTATGGTATTAGCCAAACCCGACCCATACCCGACCCGTTGCCATCCCTATTCAGACCAAAACCCTGCAAACAAACAAATATTTAAAAAAAAAGAATTCAGTAAGCAAATGTGGGTATCAAAACAAACCCATAACCCAATCCAATAAAAAAACCGTAAAAATTAAAACGTGGGTACCGATCAAAAAGCGAAAAGAGAGAGACCCATGAATCAATTTCCAATAAAGAATCTAAAATCGCATAAAATGGGGGATAAAAAGACTAACCAGGTATTGGAATTATGATCGAGATGAAAAATGTCGGATTTAGGTCCCAAGGCCATGACGGTTACAGGAAAGAGTTATAATAAGAGGAGTGTGAAATGAGAGTTAAAGAATAAAGATAGAGAATTGAATTGAATGAATGTAGAAAAACAGAATGAGAGAGTGTGATGATGAAGAATGAGTAAAAACGCACTCTGTTGTTATCTGTTACTCTCTCTCTCATGTATGTAGGAGTGTAGGAGGGAAGATGGTCCCTAGTCTACAGGGCCAAACATCCAGGGCCAGGGGTATAGAACAATCTGTTCTTGCTGTTGCACCTTCACGACCGTATCAACTCTTATTATTATTATTCCTCTTTCTTCCCTTAAATGTCCCTTGTTTATCACCCATTAAGCAAATTTAGTCCCATACTCATCTAAGCTTATTAGGCTATCGGGTGTAAAGGAGGTCATTCTTTGGAAATAGTCCTCCATATCAGCCGCTACGTCAGCGTGGGGCAGAGCCATCATCCAAGAGACGGTTCTAAAGTGTGGAGGATGGGCCTCCACGTACCCCCCCCCCCCCCCCCCCCCCACAATTATTTTGAAACGGTACAATTTGACCAAATAGGCACGCCGTCTTCATCGAGTGGGAACCGGTCACGACGGGGACGGTCCCTGGGGGGGGGGGGGGTTGGCTGACCCAGGACAAGCCTCGCTGAACCAGGGTCGTCCCCCAAACCCCATGTCCTTATAATTATTGGTCTAAATTTATACTGGTGTGTCAAGCCTCTTATAACGATTTATTGAAAAGCGTTATACTTAGTATACCTGAGATTTGATAGTGACTATTTACACTATGACTTTTTTTTTTATACATCACAACCTCATATTATTATAGTGACTATTTAAAGTTTTGAATAATTTTTTGCATTGTAGTTATATTTTCTCATTAAAATTTTTATATGTATTTTTTATGTAGGTTATTTTAAGAAAACCGAGTCGTGTAAGTTTAATAAACTTTATACATCAAAATTTTAAAATAGGATATACTAAAACACAAAGGTTAACAAATTATGATTTAAATGAGAAAAGTTAACGTGTAAATAGAAGGATTAAGGTGTGTGTTGTGGAATAGTTATGTAGTTTAATGACTAGCAAAAAGTGTTAGCTACCTCAACATCACATAAGTATGTGGGACAATAACTAAATCATCGACTAATTAAGTGTTGTGGAAGAAATAAATATGAAATAAAAAAAACAAAATAGGCAAAACTTGATTGGTCAAAGGGGATGGACCCCATCTTCTTTACCACTTTTCTTCCTTCACCATCGCTAATGTATTAACGGTGCCCCCATTAACGAAACAGAATAACATTGGAGTCAGTGTTCAGCCCGTTAACACGTGATGTTTCACCCGTCACCATTCAACACATGCCACATGGTTTATGACAATCACTATTTCTCTAAGGCTTATGGGTATGGAGACGCCCGCCCCACCCCCGTCCCTGCTTTTTGCCCCGTCTCAGCCCAGCACACCGCCCCCTGCCCCGTCCCAGCCCCCCCCCCCCCCCCCCCCCGTCCCTACCGTTCTTCTGAGGACGCGCTTGACTGGCCAATCAGCGTTTTTTAATTTTTAATTTTTTTTTTTTTTGAAAAATAAACTGTGACAACTCGGGTAAATCTCTTTTTTGGTTTCTATCTTTTATTTGTCTCTTTCGTCATTCCTTTTGGTACTTGTGCAATTTTCGGGACGAAAATTCTTTTAACGTGGGGATGATGTGACACCCGGCAATTTCTGGTTAACAACGTTGTCTAGATGAAAGTCTACCTTAGCGAGTCACGCGTATATTGTACTTAACTGGGTTACTTAAGTCGTGTTATGGTTCGGGAACTGTTAGTTCAGTATAGAGGATCATCGGATGTGAGTCTAGAGGTTCATTAGATGTCAGTCCTTAACCAAGTGTACAAGTGGTGACGATTCGTAGAATCGTCAGAGCATAGGGAACATACAAGTCTCGAGTCCCGGGAATTGGTGAACGAGTGTGAATATGTTTGTTTGCAAGTGTTACGTGTTTACAATCATTATGTGACTTGTCGGTATGTGAAAATGTGTTAACATATGTTAAAAACGGGGTTTAACGCGCAAAATACACAGAACCAGCCCCTATAGGCGATTAGGGGAGGCTAATCGCCTATAGGGTATGCATTTGGGGATCATTTCATGCGATTAGGGGGCTATTCGCATGTAATGATAGGCGATTAGCCCTAAATGCATGAAATGTCATGCGATTAGCAATGCTAATCGCGTATAGCTGCTGCACAATCGCGTGTTACGTGCTGGACGACTAAAAACGACTATAAATACAATACTTGACCTCCTAAACTTCATAATATCAACCCTAGTCGTCCCATAACCCGCCCCAACACTCACACAACCTCTGGAACACGATTTTGGATCAAAACACAAGGTTTCAAGCCTATTTCATCATCCTATCACAAATCTAAGGTGTGGTTTTCATCCATGCAACCTTATTTAACATTTCCATTGAATCCCTAACGGTCCAGACCTGTTTTAAAACGAATAAGCTTTCTGAAAATCGTTAATAAGTGTTGTTAATCGGATTCTAACTATCATACATGTGTTATGTGTGTTTATGATTAAAAGCTAGGGTTTTTATGATTCAAGATGGATGATTAACATGTTATTAGGTTAGTTTCAGATTAATAATGATATCATGCTAATGAAATCTGAGTAATTGTTCATTAGGGTTATAGTTATGCATGTTAATGTGATGTTTCATGCTATGTGTATGGTGTTTGGATTACATGGTTGCATGCAGGGCTGATAATACGAGGTTAAACGAAGGATTTTGGTTTAAACATGTTTGGCATAGTTGTTGGATTGATATTGGATGATTACACGCGTTCTGGATCTGATTTGGAGTGTTAAACGCGCGAAAAACCGGAACAGCTGGGTTACTGGCGATTAGCAACCCTAATCGCCTATGTTATAGGCGATTAGGAGGCCAATCGCCTATAAAGATGCCCTAATCGCCTATATACCATGCAATTGGGGGCTAAATGCCTCTATTACATGCAATTGTGATCCTAAATGCTAGTTAAGTCCTGAAATACATGTCTTATAGCCCTAATCGCCTATAAACTCAAGATTTACATGTCTTATGGCCCTAATCGCCTATATTATAGGCGATTAGCCTTCCTAAATGCCTGTTGACCAACCTAAATGCTAGTTGACTTTTCCTAATCGCGTGTACTGCTGCTGTAAGTGTAAATTAGCATTCCGAGACCCGATTTGACATCTAGGAACATGCTAGGAACCCCGTAACATATCTAATAACTTGGTAACATATGTTTGGATTTAATTATGTGATACGTGAACTACGTGCTATAACTTGTTGGACGTTAACGTATGTTAAGTGTGATTGCATGATTGTATGTTTGAGAGCATAAACATAACACGGGGAGTCTCGGGTCACCAATGGGATGTCGAGTCTTGTACATTGGGTCAGTTAAACAGTCACGGTGTTTTCAAACGAACTTGGTTATGGTCTGGACATCTAGGGACTAACTAACCTGCGGGTTATTAGTCTAAGTACTTATAACTGTCATATGTTAGGTCGCCGCTTTACGGGACTAGCATAGCTGCTGAGTTTATTCGTGTTACGGAGTAACGCAACTTAAGGTGAGTTTACGGCCCCTCTTTTAACTGGTTTCACTTTTTCGGGGGAGAAAACATGTGTTAAAACTTATGTTTGGTAACTACTGTCATACTATGGGTTTCTATGGTTTACTATACGATCTTTGGAAGTCCCGGGGGGAACCATGAATGTGCGGGTTTGCACAACGGGTAAATGTGAATAACGCTATTGGGAGTGACCAACCCCGCTCGTCGACTTAGAGGGTCGGCGGGTGCATATTGTCTCAAACAGGAACAACAGGTTACTACATCGGGCATGACATCGGGTTTGCGAGTTAGTAATGGTTTTCCAATCGTGATAGTAACAAAACATACGCCTAGCTAGCGTACTATGGTTTTCGATTTGTTATAGTATGGACAGGTTGAACTTGGTACTTGGATTACAAAACCTGTAAACTCACCAGCATTTTTGTGCTGACGTAAACTTTTACATGTTTTCTCAGGTCGCTAAGGTAGCACAATGGAACTAGGGCGCACGCGTCTGCACGGCGTCTAGTTAGGATTGCATGGTTTTCAAACGTTGAACACTTGGTTTATTTTGGATTATGGTTTGAATAAGCTTCCGCTGTAATTGGTGTAACACCCCAACCGATGGCGGAATCATCGAGGTGCCACGTAGTGACGATTGTTCAAAAGCTCATGGTACTAAAATGTAAATATTATTGAATAATACAAAATTATCTTACATGGAAATGGAAAATACAAGGTCTTAAATGAAATGTAAATAATGAAATAACTGAATTAAAATAAAGCACTAAATGTTCCTTGCTAAAGCACTAGATCAAACTGCACCTGAAACATGTACAAATAGATTTGGTCAACATATGAAATGTTGGTGAGCATTCCTAGTTTTGATATATATATAGTAGGTTAAAAGATATACAATTCAAGTGCAAGCTACAGTGCAAATATGTAAACCATGTATCAAACAAATGAGCGAAATCAATCCTGTGACTGTATAATGTACTGTATGAACTGTAGTGTACTCAACCAATAAATGGATGATAACTTAACACTGGCCACGGATTCTCCGATGAAAAAGGGGGAGAATCAATCTAGGCGGGTTGTCAATCCAAATAGCGCTATCCAATGTTAAGGTCGGCTTGTACCATGTTAATGATTTCACTAAGTACAAATGTATTCAACATGTATTGTCTAAGCATAAAGCACGTTGTAAGCAATGCACATAGTACTAGAATTGTATTGTGAAAATGTAAACTTGTATTTGAAATTTGTAATAGTGTACATGAATCACCCCAAAAATGTATAGAAGTAAAAAGGGGATAGGAAGTACTCACAGTTCACGTAATAACTTGAAATTGGACTTGGACAACGAAATATGAATTGAGATTACTCCCAAATGATCAACCTAAAGTATTCGATAATGTGTAAGGGGAATAACTCTAAGATATATGTATTTCTAGGGCTTCGAATTGGGGATAAATGCTTATTTGATTAATTAATGAATTGTTTATTAAATATAAGAAATTTAATAAATAAATAAATAAAAGTCTCTTTGTAAAATCTTAAGTTGAATATAATCATAACATAAGGTTTTGAGTATGAAAATAATTTTTATAAAATTATTTTCTTGAAAATAGAATATTTAATCTAATTATTTCAAATTGTCAAAATACGACTTTAATATCTAAAAATATTAAAATCAAAGAATTTCTGTCTTAAAAATTGTATTTCAGTTCTAGATAGTTAGAAATAATTTATATAAAATTTTGGTGCAAAAATATTAAAAATTGGATTTATTATGATTTAATTATGATTAAAACAAACAAAAATTGATTAAAAATATTAAATAAAAGGTTTTTCTGAAATAAAAATCATTTCAGAAAAGTTTATTGTTATAAAAACTTAGGATAATTTTTGTGGAAATTTATAAGATCGTTTTGATATTTTAATGGATTTTTATAAATAAAATAGAATAAAAATGATTTAATTATTATAAATATTAAATAAATGAATTTCTGAAAAATAAAAATTGTAAATAAAACTTTTATTTCAGATTTAATAAATATAATTTTTTTGGAATTTATAAAATAGTTTTAATATTTAAAAAGGAATTTACAAGATTTAAGTGTAATATATATATATATATAAAATGGTTTGTTAAGAAAAATGAAATTAAGTGAAAAAATATTGTCCAGGACGGGGCTCGAACCCGCGTGGACTGTATAGCAAGCACCAAGCACAACCAGTTGGTCTAGACCTCTGGTTGTGTTTGGATGTTATACGTTATATATTTAATATAAAACGTGCTTTCATGTTCTTCCCCAATTTGATCATTACGAGCCCTAGTTTTACAATCGAACAAAATACACAATGTTAATCTAATTAATCATAGGGGAAACACTGTGTAGATGCCGATGATCAAAACCCACAGAAGAAATTAGACTTACAACGATGAATTGAGCTTGATTGAATGGTCAACTCTTAAAGTCAAAACGCGATGAATACCAAGAACAGAGATTTGTTGTGAAGAATTGAAGATTGGGAAAGAGATAATGGCGAGATTAGAAGGTCCAGCAACCTTCAATTTATAGTGCTATGGTCCCAATCATTGAAATGGTAAGGGTTGACTTAGTGTTTAATGTTGACGCGTCAAACACATAATTGGTATGAATTTAATCGCTAATGAACGTGTATTGATTGTTGATAGACCGGTAATCACGAATCAATGGTCAAAACATGATTAATATATGTTAATTAGGCTAATTATATAGGTCAAAAGAGAAGAAAAAGAAAGAAAAAAAAAATATATAAAACAATATGTGTCTGCTGCTTCTGTTCGTAGATGGGGAAAGGAAACAAAGGAGGACAAGGTGTGGTTAAATATAATTGAAGTTGGGTAAATACCAACTAAAGTGTGTGGTTCAAGTGGTAGAGGCGTGTGTGTGTGAATGGAAGGCCTCCGGTTCGAGACCCGGCACAGGCACTCCATTTTATTTATTTTTTTATCAGATGGAAGGGAGGGAATGGGCCTGCTGTCTAGTGGGCCGGCTTTCTTGGGCTTCAGGAAAACAAAGGAAAATGGTTGGGTTTGTTGGTTTGGGCTCAAGGTTAAGGTTTGGGTATGGCTTGGTTTAGAGATGGTAAAAAAAAATGTATATATAAAATCTAAATTTTATTTTTATTATTATTATTATTATATAAAAATAAAAGAAAAGTGACGGATGTCACAGCATCCCCTACTTTTAGAAACTTCGTCCCGAAGTTATTTAGAAACATAGGGTTATGGATGCTTGGGTAAGATTAAAATAACTGTGGTTTGAATGATCTAGATAAGGGGTTTGATAGGTGTGAGTTAAGGATTAGGTTCGTCTCGAATAAGAAGGGGAATAAGAATCTAGTAAATCAATAAATTTCAAGTTTTAGGAATCCTAAGATATATGTACGTGTTGATTATCTACAGAAAGACTAAATAGACTACCAAATAACCAGAGTTTGTTCCTGGTCCGACTTCCAATCACACTTTCAATGCATCATTAGTGCTTGTATACAGGGTGTACCGCAGCTAACCCACCACACCTTTGATACCTTGAAAACGTACTGGACGCCTTTCCAAAAACTCTAATAGAATTTCACACTACCCTAATGTACCTGTAAATTCATGATTACGTTCCGGACCGGAATCATCAATTTACCTTACATTAAAGTTTTGCGTCCTTCTATGACCCCACCGATTGTTGAGCAGGTTCGATAGCCTCCACCAGCCGTGGAGTAGGTTGTAGGGCCTCTCCCGACTGTTTGAAAAGGCATAGTGACCTCTACCAATCGTTGAGTATGTTCGATAGGCTCCACCAGTCGTGGAGCAGGTTGTAGGGCCTCTCCCGACTGTTGAAAAAGGCATGATGACCTCTATTAAGTGCAGCAATTATTATTCACATAGATTGCAAATTGATAGCATGTTTATGCAAGCAAGTTTGTAAGTACTACAATCATTAAGTGTAAGTGTTATCATGAATAATTAAATGTTTATGAATAATTAGATGTTCAATGAATAGTCAAGTTAAGGAAGAATCAAGTTTCATGTAATAGTCAATAATGTTTTTAGAAAAGCTCTGTAGGATCAAGTATCGAGTCCAAATGTTTCAATAAAATGTAAGGTAGAGTCTGAAGCTTATATGATATAAAATTAACGTAACCGAATACGATAAATTTCCAATCTGTGTTCGTACACAATAGTATGCAAGGAAATTTCTAGATGTTGTATGCTAATGAGTGCGACAAAATTGGGTACAAAATGATAATAGGATCAAGAAAATGAAAACACGGGTATTGGATTTCTCGAGTCTTGGGAAGATTTCATCCTTGGCTTAACCAGTGGGATTAACGTCATCCTGATCGTCTGCTTCGTTGATATTGATATTGAAAGCTCGTCCATGTGCCACCAGGTTTACATTGTTCAATTTGGGACATTGAGGTAGCATGTGGTTAGGGTCTCTACAATGATAACATGCCCGACCGTTAGTAATCCGTAGTGGTTCCTGGGCAGCTGTTTGATGATTACTCTGTGTCCCAACCATTACTCGACAAGTGGAAACAAAGTGTCCAAACCTTCCACATCTAGTGCATTGACGGCATGGAAGATTTGCAGGGTGATGATATTTGCAGGTGTTGCATTGAGGATGGATTCCTGTGTAGGCTTTCTTGATAGGAGGCTGAGCCACCGGATCAACCACAGCATGGTTCTGATTATCGCCCATTCGTTTCTTAGAGTTCGAAGCAGTAGTGGCGACCTTTGCTAAAACAATCTTAGGTTGTTCATCAACATGGGTGGTTTTCTCAGTAGGTGTCTTGGTGCCCTTCCTAACCAAGTTTCCTTTCCTTACGTGTTTGTCTGTTAATGTGGCTGCAAGTTGGATGGCTTCTTCTACCGTAGTGGCTTTGCCTCCAGTGACAACGTCTTGAATCAGGTCAGGTAATCCCTCGATATATTTTTCGATTGCTCGAGAGACTGGGGTGACCATGTGTGGAACCAGTATGCTAAGTTCGTGATATCGGGTATTATATGCAAGATTCTCACCACTGTCTTGTTTCAGTCCATGGAACTCTTCCTCTAGTTTCCTGATTTCGTTCCTAGGGCAGAATTTGGCGATCATGAGTTCCTTAACTTCAGCCCAAGATAATGATAAGGCAACATCCGCTCCTCGATTGCGTTTTTCGCCATTCCACCAGGTTAGTGCCCCCTTTTGAAGGACACTAGTAGCATAGCGAACGCGGAGTTCATCAGGACATTCACTGTTCACAAAAGTACTCTCCATGCTTTCAAACCATTGGAGGAGGCCAGTAGCACCCTTCTCACCAGTGAATTTTGTGGGGTTACAGGAGTTAAAGTGTTTGAAAGTGCATCGAAATTGAGTCGTACTCCCTGTGTTGGCACTGTTACTATTTTGGGTTATCTCACTGACAAGGTTTGGGATCACTGCAGCAATTTGCTCGGCGACTAAAGATGCGAGGCGACGATCAGAACGTCGTCCAGAAGCACGAACAGGGCGTTGGCTGGCATCACGGAGCATGCGGCGAGCAGACATCTATGAGGTAGTCAAATAATAATCATGAAATGTAAGTGTATAATCGTACAGATAATTATGAAGATATGATCTTGTAAGCACTCATGATATGCAAAGTATTGTATATGAAACGAGAGGGTAGTATTGGAAAAACTTGTACAAAATGCTTGGAGTGCCCTTGTCTAGCTGTAAAGCTCAACAAGGACGTTGACTTTTCAAAGGAATTGAACCCAATGGTGATCAAAGAAGACATGCTTTAGCCTATAAGTGGACACTCACTCCAGGAATCCCCAGGTAAGCATAACAGGTCCGTAAATGGATTTATGCGCTATGCTTGCCTATGCCAGAAAACCCAGTGTACAGGCGTCCACCCTTCCAGATTGCACGTGTCCTTATCACACTCATTAAGGTTCAACGACTTTGAAGGAGCAAAAATAAGAGTAGGCATTATGCCTAAGAGTGTCTTCATGAAAGGTACTACTCCTGTTCCATGATGATGTAGGCTTTCCACTCCTTGTAGGACACCTTCTCTATGCACCAGGATGAAAGATGAGTAGAGATGGAGAAGGGAAAGATAGAAGGAGGAAAGTAGGAAGAAATGAGGGGTAGGGTAATTCAGGAAATATTATGCATGCAAGTTAAAGTTCGGTTATAGTCTAGGTCATTTTATCTAATAACCTAATTCCCTATAACCATGGCTCTGATACCAATCTGTAACACCCCAACCGATGGCGGAATCATCGAGGTGCCACGTAGTGACGATTGTTCAAAAGCTCATGGTACTAAAATGTAAATATTATTGAATAATACAAAATTATCTTACATGGAAATGGAAAATACAAGGTCTTAAATGAAATGTAAATAATGAAATAACTGAATTAAAATAAAGCACTAAATGTTCCTTGCTAAAGCACTAGATCAAACTGCACCTGAAACATGTACAAATAGATTTGGTCAACATATGAAATGTTGGTGAGCATTCCTAGTTTTGATATATATATAGTAGGTTAAAAGATATACAATTCAAGTGCAAGCTACAGTGCAAATATGTAAACCATGTATCAAACAAATGAGCGAAATCAATCCTGTGACTGTATAATGTACTGTATGAACTGTAGTGTACTCAACCAATAAATGGATGATAACTTAACACTGGCCACGGATTCTCCGATGAAAAAGGGGGAGAATCAATCTAGGCGGGTTGTCAATCCAAATAGCGCTATCCAATGTTAAGGTCGGCTTGTACCATGTTAATGATTTCACTAAGTACAAATGTATTCAACATGTATTGTCTAAGCATAAAGCACGTTGTAAGCAATGCACATAGTACTAGAATTGTATTGTGAAAATGTAAACTTGTATTTGAAATTTGTAATAGTGTACATGAATCACCCCAAAAATGTATAGAAGTAAAAAGGGGATAGGAAGTACTCACAGTTCACGTAATAACTTGAAATTGGACTTGGACAACGAAATATGAATTGAGATTACTCCCAAATGATCAACCTAAAGTATTCGATAATGTGTAAGGGGAATAACTCTAAGATATATGTATTTCTAGGGCTTCGAATTGGGGATAAATGCTTATTTGATTAATTAATGAATTGTTTATTAAATATAAGAAATTTAATAAATAAATAAATAAAAGTCTCTTTGTAAAATCTTAAGTTGAATATAATCATAACATAAGGTTTTGAGTATGAAAATAATTTTTATAAAATTATTTTCTTGAAAATAGAATATTTAATCTAATTATTTCAAATTGTCAAAATACGACTTTAATATCTAAAAATATTAAAATCAAAGAATTTCTGTCTTAAAAATTGTATTTCAGTTCTAGATAGTTAGAAATAATTTATATAAAATTTTGGTGCAAAAATATTAAAAATTGGATTTATTATGATTTAATTATGATTAAAACAAACAAAAATTGATTAAAAATATTAAATAAAAGGTTTTTCTGAAATAAAAATCATTTCAGAAAAGTTTATTGTTATAAAAACTTAGGATAATTTTTGTGGAAATTTATAAGATCGTTTTGATATTTTAATGGATTTTTATAAATAAAATAGAATAAAAATGATTTAATTATTATAAATATTAAATAAATGAATTTCTGAAAAATAAAAATTGTAAATAAAACTTTTATTTCAGATTTAATAAATATAATTTTTTTGGAATTTATAAAATAGTTTTAATATTTAAAAAGGAATTTACAAGATTTAAGTGTAATATATATATATATAAAATGGTTTGTTAAGAAAAATGAAATTAAGTGAAAAAATATTGTCCAGGACGGGGCTCGAACCCGCGTGGACTGTATAGCAAGCACCAAGCACAACCAGTTGGTCTAGACCTCTGGTTGTGTTTGGATGTTATACGTTATATATTTAATATAAAACGTGCTTTCATGTTCTTCCCCAATTTGATCATTACGAGCCCTAGTTTTACAATCGAACAAAATACACAATGTTAATCTAATTAATCATAGGGGAAACACTGTGTAGATGCCGATGATCAAAACCCACAGAAGAAATTAGACTTGCAACGATGAATTGAGCTTGATTGAATGGTCAACTCTTAAAGTCAAAACGCGATGAATACCAAGAACAGAGATTTGTTGTGAAGAATTGAAGATTGGGAAAGAGATAATGGCGAGATTAGAAGGTCCAGCAACCTTCAATTTATAGTGCTATGGTCCCAATCATTGAAATGGTAAGGGTTGACTTAGTGTTTAATGTTGACGCGTCAAACACATAATTGGTATGAATTTAATCGCTAATGAACGTGTATTGATTGTTGATAGACCGGTAATCACGAATCAATGGTCAAAACATGATTAATATATGTTAATTAGGCTAATTATATAGGTCAAAAGAGAAGAAAAAGAAAGAAAAAAAAAATATATAAAACAATATGTGTCTGCTGCTTCTGTTCGTAGATGGGGAAAGGAAACAAAGGAGGACAAGGTGTGGTTAAATATAATTGAAGTTGGGTAAATACCAACTAAAGTGTGTGGTTCAAGTGGTAGAGGCGTGTGTGTGTGAATGGAAGGCCTCCGGTTCGAGACCCGGCACAGGCACTCCATTTTATTTATTTTTTTATCAGATGGAAGGGAGGGAATGGGCCTGCTGTCTAGTGGGCCGGCTTTCTTGGGCTTCAGGAAAACAAAGGAAAATGGTTGGGTTTGTTGGTTTGGGCTCAAGGTTAAGGTTTGGGTATGGTTTGGTTTAGAGATGGTAAAAAAAAAATGTATATATAAAATCTAAATTTTATTTTTATTATTATTATTATTATTATATAAAAATAAAAGAAAAGTGACGGATGTCACAATTGGGGATTTCAAACTATGTTTTCTTAAATTGCATATGTTCATTTAGACTTGTTTATTGTGATCGTTGGTTTGGATCCTGGTTTGTCATACGCCTCGCGGTAAAACTCCGCAAGTGGATTTTGAGGGTGTGACAGATTGGTATCAGAGCCAATGGTTATAGTGAACTAGGACTGCATGTAGAGTCTAGTCTATAGCCGAGTCGCACACACTAGACGATCACATATTACTAAACATTTTGATGGATTACGTATGGGCTGTCGGGGTGTCTCTAAATCATCTGATCTTTCTATGTTACATCATCCGTTCTATCCTAGGTCGAGTTACTTGCTTTCTAGGCAGTGTGGTGTATTGGGGTAAATCGTGTACTCTTGAGATTTGTCCAAGGCTCGGACATCTCCCTTTCATACTCCAATAGAAACACTTGCCATAAACTACCGTAGTATTACGGTGTATAGCTAAGAGTCTATGTTCGGTGATTTGAACTTTGAACTAGGAGAACACTTGGAGGACCATGTAGAGCGGTTTATCATTTTGGGTGCACACAAAATCATAAACCGAAATGCATGAAAGCCCTGGTGAGCTCTGGGTTCGAATGGATAGTCCTGGATTGGATCTAGCTTTGATCTTGTAAACATTAGTGGTTATCTTTAGCTGCGAAACTAAATTTTCTCGTTCTTTCTGCCAGAATCATGTCTGGAGTACGAGGAGGACGTGGAGGTGGTCGCAATGGTGGACGTGGTGGGGGTCGCGGTGGTGCTGGTGGTCGTGGAGGTATTAACCTATCACAGGATGATCTGAACAACTTGCTACAAGCTGCCTTCCAGTTAGGGCACAATGGTGGTGGTAAGTTGATTTATCCATTTTCCTTGCCTCATTGGTGAACCTTGTTTACATTCTTCGTGGTTTCTCATGCGTTTCATTTCAGGTGGTCCTGTTAACCCACCCCCACCCATGTGTACCTACAAGATGTTTCGGGACTGTAAGCCCCAAGAATTCTCTGGCACTGAGGGTGCGGTGAGCCTACTCAGGTGGTTGGAAAAGGTGGAGTCAGTGTTTCTGATGTGTAACTGTCTCCCAGAGGATCGAGTCAAGTATGCTGCTGCTTTTATTCCAGGATGTTGCTTTGACCTGGTGGAACAATATCACCCAGAACATGGGTATTGGGGAGGCTTATGCTATGCCTTGGGAGAATTTTGTGCAACTACTGAAGCGTGAGTACTGTCCAAGGGAAGAGGTGCAGAAGTTAGAGCACGAGGTGTGGAACCTCAAGATGTCTGGGTCTGAAATTGAAAAGTATACTGTAAGGCGTAATGAGTTGGCAGTGCTGTGTCCTGATCTGCATGTGCCAGAGTACAGGAGGATCGAACACTATATTTCGGGGTTAGTACCAGAAATCGCAGGGTTAGTGGCTGCGGGAAATCATCCTACATACTCAGAGGTGGTCCGATCGGCTCATAGGATGACGAACTTAAAGGTGAATGAGGGTATTTTGCCTGCTAAGGGTTCGACTGTCAAGGCCCCAGAGAACAACAAGCGCAAGTGGGATAATGAAGGGAAAAGATCTGCACCAACACAACAGGGTAAGCGATTTGATAGCGGGGGTTCTTCTTCTTCGGGTAACAAACAGGGTGGTTATGCGGGGAAACTGCCTAAATGCAACAAGTGTGGGCGTCATCATCAAGGGAACTGCGACAGTAATCGTTGCCATCGCTGCCAGCGATTTGGGCATTTTGCTAAAGATTGTCGGGCTACACTTCCATCGACCCAGGCCCCAAGCAATACCCCGGCTCCTGCTGCTCAAGGAACTACGGGAAGACAAGGATGTTACAACTGTGGTGAGACTGGGCATTACAAGAAGGATTTCCCGAAACTGAAGCAGGGCGGGAACAACGGTAACGGAAACAACGGGGGCGGCGGCAGGAATGCACGTGCCTTCGTCATTGGAGCCGCTGAGGCTAGACAGGAGCCTGACACAGTTACCGGTACGTTCCTTCTCAATAATCGCTCTGTTAGTGTTTTATTTGATTCTGGTGCCGACAAGAGTTTTATATCTGTGGAAGTTAGTCGACTGCTAGATGTAGTACCCGTACCATTAGAGGCTAAGTATATAATTGAGTTGGCTGACGGTAAAAAGATTGAAGCTACTTGTATCCTCCGGGAGTGTCAACTAGAGTTGTCGGGTTTGTCGTTCCCCATCGACCTTATGCCGGTACCTTTGGGTAGTTTTGACGTGGTGGTAGGCATGGATTGGTTGTCTTTGTATCGCGCGGAGATTGTCTGTTACGACAAGATTATTCGGATTCCTCTCCCTGATGGAGAATTTCTTTCTGTGTACGGTATCAAGGGTGGTGTTCCGCTAAATATCATCTCTAGCATGAAAGCCCTTAAGTGTCTTCGAAAGGGTTATTCGGCCGTTTTGGCACTTTTATCTGTTTCCTCTAGCGATGAGAAGAAGATCGACGATATTCCTGTTGTACGCGAGTTTCCTGATGTATTTCCTGATGATTTATCTGGTCTTCCTCCCCATCGTCAAGTTGAGTTCGGCATTGATCTTGTACCAGGGGCTGCTCCTATTGCTCGGGCCCCCTACCGTCTTGCACCTCCCGAGATGCAGGAATTGTCTAGTCAGTTACAGGAACTCTTGGACAAGGGTTTCATCAGGCCAAGTTCTTCCCCTTGGGGAGCCTCGATTCTATTCGTCAAGAAGAAGGATGGAAGTTTCCGATTGTGTGTGGACTACAGAGAACTGAACAAATTGACCGTCAAGAACCGTTATCCTCTTCCACGTATTGATGATCTATTCGACCAACTCCAGGGTTCTAGCTATTACTCTAAGATTGATTTGAGGTCCGGTTATCACCAGTTGCGCGTAAGGGAAGCTGACGTTGCAAAGACTGCCTTTCGTACACGTTATGGCCATTTCGAATTCTTGGTCATGCCTTTCGGTCTCACGAACGCACCGACGGTTTTCATGGACTTGATGAACCGCGTTTGCAAGCCATATCACAAACCGTTACACCGATTCCGGCGGTAGCCCAAATGCTTCAAAACCCGGTCGCCTTTGCACAGTTAAACCCGATCGCATATATGCAAATGCAAAGCTATATGCACCAAATTCAAAACTTCCAAAATACCCAACAATTTTCTATACCACCACAACCCATGACACCTTTTGGAACATCCCAACCCACTACACCTCTTGGGACATCCCAACCCGCTACACCACTTGGACCATCTAAACTCGTAGAATCGGAGAATGAAACCGATGATGAGATAATTCCCGAAACCCAACCTACGCCACGAACCAAAGGCAAACGCAAAGGAAAACAAAGAGAACCGGGACCGGGACGTGGTAAACCACTAGAGGGAGCCCCTAGACCATGGTCCGATGTCGAAGAGGAAGCCTTAGCTAAGGCGTATGTCTTTGCTTCAACACGTGCCAACATCGGTAAATTATTTAAATTTATAGATGTTTATGTTTTATTTTTTTCGAAATATATATGTGTTTATTTTTTTCCGAAATATATATGTTTATGTTTTATATTGTTGATGTTATTACTTAATTAAAGGTACCGAATACTTTCACAAGTTGATGCAAAGCCGCTCGTATCGAAAAAACGACGCTCTTAGCTCGAAGTGGCGAAAGGTAAATGCGGATTGTGGTAAATTCAATGGAATTTACAACCGTATTAAGTCAAATCCGCCTAGTGGTTGGAACGAGCAAAACATTTTTGAGGCGGCGTTGAAGAAATATAAAGATGAGACAAATAGATCGTTCTCTATGATACGTGCTTGGCAGGTATTGAAAGATGAACAAAAATGGGGGGGGGGGGGGGGTTCGGAACGAGGCTGAACGGGCGAAAAGAAAAACTAAAGCTAAACAGGGAGGTCCGTCTGTTCCAATCGACATTGACATCAACGACGAGCCCGAGTTCGATGAACCAGAATTCATGGAGGAGCCACGCCCCATAGGTTTATAAATTTATAGTTATTTTTATATATAATTCGTTGCGTTTTCGTTAAATTAATAAAAATATTTTAATGTTTATTATGTAGGTCGGGACAAAGCTCGAAAAGAGGCGGCGGCCGGGAAGAAAGCGGCAACGGGTAGCTCGAGCGGGAGCGCTTCCAGGCTTGAAACATTAAGCGCGCAAATGGAAGCATTCAACCAAGCTAACGAAAGAAAAATAAAAATCAAGGAAGATAAGATTAGGTTGATTGACGAATCGAAGGCGGTGGAAGAGTGGAAGATTATGTCCGCCGATATCTCGAGTTATCCCGAAGAGAAACGCGCCGCGTTGAAAAATTTGCAAGACAAGTTGCTTAACAAGTGGAAATAGTTTTATATATTTTAGGATATCGTATCTTTTTTTTTTCGGTGTGTTCGTTTTTATTTTTAAAATTTATCATGTCTTGTACTTTTTATTTATAATATTTAGTTTTTAATTTAATATTATTTTATTTATTTGTTAGTTTTATAAAAGTTGTTAAAATTAATTTTTATAAAAAAATAATAGTATTTAATGCTTGAGACATGGGTTTCTCATGTCTCCACACCCCACCCATGTCTCAAGCATATGGAGACATGACCAAGCCTAGGTGGCATCCTATGTGGCATGAAGACATGACCTTTCTCATGTCTCCACACCCCATAACCTAATATACCCGTGTTACATACTAAACTTTTCGTAAATTTCACACATTAACAGTCATTTTGATAGAAACCGACCATGTTCATCAAATTACTCGTAATTAAAACCATATAACTATAAAACCAAAAAATATTTGGATACAAATTAAAAGTGTTGATGTGTAAAATACATGTAGCAACTATGTTCTTTTTTAATCACGTGCTTTGTGAATAATAATTGTCTAGTGGGGTTTCAGAAATAAAATAATAACAATAATAACTTGACAACAAGCTGTAGAAAGCGTAAATAATTTTTAGAAGTTTAAAATTTTAAGAGTGAATGAATGCAGGCAGATTTCTTTATCGATGACTACGTTTAAGATGTCATACGTTGTCGGGGCATGTGGGGGGACCAAACAGGCCTTTCTGTAAAAAGGAAGGGTTTGTACATTGTAATTAAGGACATCGAGTCTCGCAATTCACAACTATAGTCCTCGTTATTTGCAACATGTTTGGTTTAGGTGATTAATTATTTAGGGTTTAACAACTACACATAGTATTATTATTATATGATTATATTTATAGGTGGTGCAAAGTCTTTGATTTGGTGTTATATATGGAGTAGCTTTGTTGATTTAGTTGAATTTTGATGGACAATAATAGTAATATACAGCTCAAAATTAGGGTTAATGTTTGACTTTGTAAAAAATTAATCGAATATTCATACATATCATATGTTTGGCAAAACTAGCTGGTGGTTGGAGAGTATGTTTGGCAAGGAGCTTTTAAGAGCTTATGAGCTTCAAGTTTTTAAGAAAAAACTCATACTTAATAAAAAGCCTTGTTTAGTTGAAGGAGCTTGAAGCTTTTAGGTTGAGAGAAAAAACTTTATAGTGAAAGACTACTAGTACTAGTGTTTAAGAAAAAAAGTCCTACTAGCTACAAACTTTTAATGAGTAAAGAAATCTTGTAGCTACTAGGAGTTTTTTCTTAAACGCTAGTACTAGTAGTTTTTCAATATAGAGTTTTTTCTCAGACCATGTGTAAAGGTGGGTGAAAGGGGCATTTTTTGACACTTGGCAATGTGTAAGAGCATTCACATTCCCTCCACCAAATCTCATCCATCAAATTACACTAAAAATCAATACTTCATTCTAAAATCATCTCTCTCCTAATTAAAATAATCATACTTTTATCATTATATTTTCTCTCTCATCACTCACAACTACTTACACCCACTCCATATAATTTGGTGGACACACTCACATACATTTGGTGGATGGAATGTGAGTGCTCTAATGGTGGGTGAAATGAGGTGAATATATAATGGTATTAAATTTGAATTAAAAAAAGAAAATAAAAATAAAAATGAAGTGTCATCCCCTCATTGGACCATTCCATTTTTCACCTACGCGAAAATTTTTGTGTGCCCTCGGTTAGCGCCCCTTTGGCTTGAAGGGGCGGTGTGCTCATGTGAAATGGGCGCCAATTTCACACTTTCACGCCCCTTTCACGTATCATTACGGGTGGTCTCATAACCTAAAACTTTAAACTCTTTCAACCAAACAAAGCTTTTTATTAAGTATGAGTTTTTTTTTTTTAAAGCTTGAAACTTGAAGCTCATAAAAACCACTAAAAGTTTCTTACCAAACATACTTGTAGTATTTAAATTTTTTAAACTTAATATTATATAATCAAGTACTAGATATGATATAATTTATACAAACAATGGCCACACGCAACACTTTGCTTGGGTGATTTCACGTGAAAATTCAAATGGTCCCAACTTCGCTTGCTAGATTGTCATCGTTTTATTCAGAGTCGTCCTTAATAGTGTGGTCACCCTTAGTTTAAGTTTATCACATGGAATATAGGGAAGAAATCAAGAATGATGATATTAATGTGAACTGTGAATAACTTCCTATTTATAGAGAAAATTACAATTTTTGTCCTTTAAAAATAACAAAACTATGGACTGGGTTCTTTAAAACTTTTAGTTTCAGTCTTTATCCTTTATATGAAAAGTGGGCACAATTTTTGTCCTTTACACTTAACCTAGTTAGCATACCTAGTTAAGTCACCCCACATGCAATGCACGTGAGGGTATAAACGTAATTTTATCGCCATTTTAATCCCTTATAAAATCTGATTTATCACTTCCATCTCCCCCAAATCTGATTTAAAGATAAATCAAAAACCCTTAAAAAACAAACTCATTAACCAACTATTATCTACAGATCTGATGCTAACTAGAACAAACCAAACTAAAAAAACAAACTCATTAACCAAACATTTCACTGCAAACACAAAACTTATGCATACTACACCAAAACACATGAATCTGCACTAAAACCTTCAACAAAGCCTGACTCCATTCACCACACCATGGAAGTATGGAACCTCACAACAATCCTCTGATCTAGCTCATGAACCACCACCATACCCCTCTGCTAAAACTGCCACCACCCCTGAACCACCACGCCTGCAATCACTTCCGATAATCACCACACTAACACTGACATTATTTTGAATCCAACTTTTATTTCATCCATCGATTGAGATTTATCCACATTTGGGTTTAAGCACCAAGACCAAATCGATTGGAGATGCTTGATGAGGTTGGAGTTTAGGGGTAGGTGGTCGCTAGACCGAATGAAGACCAAACGCTGGCCAAAAAACCTATATGAGAGGTAGTCATCAGACTGAGATGAAAACCATTGCCACCCCTCTTTGTTCTCGGTATCCTGATTCTATACTTCAGGAGATGTGTTTTCAGACAATGGTGAGCAACTGTTGCAGTGTTTATGGCGGTTGTGTGGAGCGTTGGAAAAACAAATTGTGGTACTGATTTATATTGTTTTCAAGCAAGGGTTGGTGAGGGTTTTTGATTTTAGGGTTTTTGATTGATTGTAGAACATATGTAAAATTGGGAGAGATGGAAGTAATAAATCAGACATTTATAAGGGATTAAAATGGGTGGTAAAATTACGTTTATACCCTCACGTGCATTGCACGTGGGGTGACTTAACTGGGTATACTAACTGGGTTAAGTGTAAAGGACAAAAATCGTGCCAACTTTTCATATAAAGGATAAAGACTGAAACTAAAAGTTTTAAAGGACCCAATCCATAGTTTTGGTATTTTTAAAGGACAAAAATTGTAATTTTCTCGGATATATATTAAGAGGTAACAATTTTTCACTTTTTCAACATAGTGATGCATTATTTGTAAGTTTATGTGTTAATGTTAATACATCGAGCTTGACAGAATCCATTACAAGTTGAAGGTGTAGATAATGC
Organism: Ambrosia trifida; assembly: GCA_028751855.1. Lineage (NCBI taxonomy): Eukaryota > Viridiplantae > Streptophyta > Magnoliopsida > Asterales > Asteraceae > Ambrosia > Ambrosia trifida. Next base: position 191,132,025 of record CM054122.1, on the reverse strand, counting down.
TTAATAGAGCGTATTTCATTGTGGTGTATTGTTCTCAAGTCCTTTATTGTGCTTAGATTAGAAGTTATGCTTATGGTGGTTGTAATTCACTATCCTTTTAAATTGTTTTAACATGAACATTTATATATTTTTTTTTACCATGGTATAATTTGCGTTTTACACACTATAATACAACACGAATAACGACATTGTTCCCATGTCTATAATTCTGTTTAAATATAATTTATATGCAGCATAATGATGCACTCCTTGACATCGTATGAATAAGACACACAATGGTCACATGCAACACCTTGTTTGGATGAATTCAATGCAAATGTTCCCCACCTCTTACAACCATTTAAGCTCCGTATCCTCGTTTCGGTTAGAGCCTTTGATGGTGTGGTCACTAACTGTACCTTGATCCTTCTCCCTCTAAGGATTTCCATTATATAATAATTACAATCCCCTAATTTAGGGATGATTACAAAGAGATAAGGAAACTTATTTAAATTACAAATCAATGCTATAAATACGTTATCTATTACACCCCCGCAGTCGAAGCCGGAGGTGGCCGGAGGTGACCGAAGGTTTAGACTGGACCGAAAGTCTTCAAAGAGTACCCGGGGTAAGCCTTTGGTAAAAATGTCTGCAATCTGGTATCTTGACGGCACGTGTAGCACGCGGACTTCGCCCTTCTGAACTTTTTCTCGAACAAAATGTATATCCAGCTCGATGTGTTTGGTGCGTTGATGTTGGACTGGGTTGCCAGACAGATAAATAGCACTAACATTATCACAATACACGAGAGTGGCACAAGTCAGTGGTCGTTGAAGTTCAAGGAGCAAGTTACGTAACCAACATACTTCAGCAACGACATTTGCAACACCACGGTATTCGGCCTCAGCACTGGAACGGGAGATAGTAGCCTGACGTTTGGAAGACCAGGAGATGAGATTATCGCCATAATAAACACAAAATCCACTGGTTGAACGACGTGTGTCAGGACAGCCAGCCCAGTCAGCGTCAGTATATGCGATTAAACGTGGGTCAGGTGATGAACCAAGGGTAAGGCCGTAGGTACTGGTTCCTTGAATGTAGCGAATTATGCGTTTAAGAGCGTTCCAGTGCTCAGTCTTGGGAGCATGCATGTGAATACAAATCTGCTGAACTGCATAACTGATGTCCGGGCGAGTAAAAGTCAAGTATTGGAGAGCACCTGCAAGACTGCGATATAAAGTGGGGTCATGAAAATCTTCACCCGACTCGAGGCCGAGTTTACTGTTCGTGTCAACCGGTGTGTGAACAGGTTTACACGAAGACATGCCTGCTCGTTCAACGATCTCCTGAGCATAAGCATGTTGAGAGAGAAACATAGAATTCTTGTGTTGAGTCACGACAATACCAAGAAAGAAACTGAGAGGGCCGAGATCTTTCATTGCGAACTCGGCAGAGAGATGAGACATAAGCATGGTTCGAAGAGCATCCGTGGACGTGACGAGTATGATATCGTCAACGTATAGAAGTAAATATGCAACCTGAGTTCCCTGATGATATGTAAATAATGAAGCATCATAGCGACTCTGAACAAACCCCAAAGTGAGAACAAAATCTGTGAATCGTTGATACCATGCCCGCGGTGCTTGTTTCAACCCATATAAAGACTTTTTCAGACGACAAACATGATCGGGAAGTTTTTATCCCGAAAACCCATAGGCTGGTACATGTATACAGTCTCATTTAAATGCCCATGAAGAAAAGCATTAGTAACGTCCAACTGATGTATTTTCCAAGACTGAGAAAGAGCAATAGTAAGTACCGTACGTATGGTGCCTGGCTTAACAACTGGGCTGAATGTTTCACCATAATCAACCCCCACCTGTTGAAGGCGACCATCACAAACTAACCGCGCCTTGTATCGTTCCAAAGACCCATCAGATTTAAACTTGTGCTTAAATAACCACATGCTCCGTATTACATTCATGTTCGGTAACCTCAGTGTTAATTCCCAAGTCTCGTTCTTTATAAGAGCATGGTATTCGTTGGTCATGGCGGTGTGCCATTCCGGTATGGATAAGGCATCGGTTGGGTTTTTGGGTATGGGAACGATGGTTGAGACATTTAGGTTAAGGCGATGTTTGGGTTTCGTAATCCCGTCCATGGCACGGGTGCGCATGGTACGAGTAGTGGTTTGGGTTTGTGCCGGAGGTGTGGGCTGAGCATGTTGGGCCGGAGGGGGTTGGGGTGGAGACTGGTGTATCGGCTGGACAGGATTGGGCAAGTTGTTAGGTTGGGCTGAGGCGGACGGAAGGTGTGGGAGATGGGCCGTAGGTGTGGGCTGGTCAGATTGGGTAGACGGGGTTGAGTGGACAGGAGGTTGTGGAGTTTGTGGTAAGTGAGGGGGAGGTGAGTGGGGCGGGCTTGTAGGCGGGTAACCCAAAAATACACACGGAGCGGAGCGTGGATCAAGTTTGTGGATGGTAGTGGAGGGGGTCAACGGGTAACAGAGACAACCAAAGACACGTAGGTGGTCATAGGAGGGGGAGCGATGATATAGCAATTCTGTGGGGGTTTTGTTTTGTAGGTGTTTAACGGGAAGGATGTTTAGGAGATATGTGACGGTTTCAAGTGCATGGTCCCAAAAGGTGTTGGGTAAAGAGGCATGGGTGAGAAGAGTGCGGATCATATTGTTTATGGTACGAATCATACGTTCCGCCTTCCCGTTTTGAGACGACGTGTGGGGACACGATCGTCTGAAAAGGATGCCATGGGTGGAAAAGAAAGTTTGGAAAGAGTTGTTAATGTATTCGGTGCCGTTGTCACATTGGAATGTTTTAATGGGTTGTTGAAATTGGGTGGTTATCTGTTTATGAAAGTGACAAAAGGTTTGATAAACTTGGGATTTGTTTGATAACGGGTATGTCCACAGAAAATTACTAACATCATCAAGAAACAGAATATAATATCTATGACTACCAGAACTTAAAATGGGGGAAGTCCACAAGTCACTATGAATCAAATCAAATTTATTAAAAATACGAGTATTAGAGCTGGCAAAGGGCAGTCTAATACTTTTGCCAAGTACACAAGATTGACAAAGTTTATTATTAAAATGAGAAAATTCAACAGAACAATTGGACTTTAAAGACTGTAAAGGTGCACGTCCTGGGTGGCCAAGACGTTGGTGCCAGATAGTGGAGGTGATAGCAGCAAAAGTTGTTGGGAAGGTGGTAGTTTCGGGCCCGAGCACAAGGGGATATAGATCACCGCTGCTGTTGCACCGGAGGATAGGGATCCGGCTCTTGTAATCCTTCACAAGAAAACCAAATGGGTCAAATTCGACAGACACCCAATTGTCGGTGGTGAACCGACGAACTGAGATTAAATTTTTAAGTAATTTTGGGGCATATAGGACATTTTTTAGGACAAAGGGTGGGAAGGGTGGGGGTAAGGTTTTGTTGCCATATCCAAGTACCGGAATGGTCGAACCATCACCAACGATGATTTGTTGCCCCATACTATCATTAGAAAAAAGACTCGTAATCAACAGAAGAGTTAGACATATTACCTGTAGCACCAGTATCCATGTAACCGGCAGGCTCTTGTGAATTATTCAACGACATCGCGTTGAGTGCTTGATCAATGTCCGTCGGTGTGTAAGTAGTATGATGGGCCTGGGACGGTTTGGAGCCCAACAGTCCGGACCCGCTGTTGGTGTTATTGGGCCGGGAGGCAGCAGGAGTTTGGGCCGTGGGGTATGGGCAAGGAGGTGCAGCCCACGGTGAGGGATAGTATGGTTGTGGGGGGAATTGTGGAGATGGATTGGGCCACTGGCCATAGTACTGCGGAGCCCAAAAGGGTGGGTAACGGGAGCCCACTGATTGTAGGTGTTCTGTCCCCTGCCTCGGCCCCAAGATTGACGCCCGCGGCCTCTGCCACGAGCACGGCCCCGTCCGCGTGATCTATCATAGGTTGGTTCAGATGCGGGCTGTGTGTGTAACACCCCAACCGATGGCGGAAACATCGGGATGTCACGTATTGATGATTGTTCAGTAGCTCATGGTAAATAATAAATTTCATTATATGATTTAAATAAATTACATACAATTGTTCTACAAGAATTCGTACATCAAATTAGAAAAAAAATACAAGCTACGCATCTTCAAGCATTAACTCTAATCTTCGAGCATGTTATAACCTGAAACATGTTAAGTTTGAAAATATTTTGGGTCAACAAAAGTTGGTGAGAATTACATAGGTTTTGATAATCGAATAAAAATGTTGTGCAATTCATGTGTCATGTCAATCTAGCCCATATGTGAGAACATACTAGAAATAAATCGAGTGCATAATCAACCCTGATGACTGTTATAAAATGATACATACCATACACTCATGGTCCAATTGAATATGTTATGTGATAACAAACACCCACGTAACCTTTGTAGGAGGCACGTATCCGGGTGGGATTGTCAGTCCAATAGATCTATCAATGTATACCGTCGGCTTGTACGGAGTTAATGATTATGCTAGAATGGTGCTTACTCTAATCATGCTCAAGACATAATGCAACATAGAAAACACATAGACACATTGATGATTGAATTGCAATGATAATGTTATAACATGTTTCACCCCAAAAATGGTGATAATAAAAGGGGCTATGTAAAACTCACCTGAAATTCACTGTGTAAATACTAGCAAGTAGCAACAAGTCTGAACTCGGATTAATTGAACTCTTGTGCCCTATTACAAATAAGGACGTCTTAAATTCTAATGCAAATAAACTTGTTTCGCATCTTAGTTGTAAAGATAGTTTATTCAACTACCTAGACTCGTATTGAAAACAATACTCGTCTTAAAGTATTTTTAGCTTGACGAACCGATAGGACTTGATTTTGTTTATAGAAAATATAAACGTTTGTATAGTTACTTAAAATAAGTACTTTGATATATAGTATTTATAGTCGCGTCTTGAAATTATTGCTAAAGAAACATCTTGGATCGTGAAAATATTATTTGCGTAATTCAACTTGAATCATAACATTCGCATAATTCGACTTGAATGTTAACTCGTTTTGCAGCTCGGATAGTGTGGGTATGTATTATATAGTTATAAATATTTGTACTTTGACGATGAAAAGTTTGGAAGTTAGGATTTGTTTGCAAAACGTCGCGTCATTTACAAATGATAATATACATATTTATGTGTTCATGTATCCTCTTTTAGTTTTAGTACGTCCGATAAGCGTAGTATATTTTGTAAAAATTTGGGCAGAGTTTCCTCTGTTTTTGTAAGAAACCAGACAACACAAGTCGTCTATTTTAACTCAAAACATCAATTGTCCAATTTCACAAAACACGGTACATTTTAACTAAGTCTATCTATACATGCCAAAAGGTTTAAATTATTGAAATATTAATAAATAAGAATTATATATTCTGATAAGCGATATTCTTGTATATGTGTAGTTCAACATTTAATTAACATCGTTCGCATACGAGTAAATTATTATTTATTAGTCCGAAGACGAAATGGTAAAAACGACTAGTATTAGACTTGAATAATCGTGTTAGCAATACAAGTATAAGTACAAGTATTCATATACTTCGCCTATTCAAATATCCCATATATTAGTTATCATACGTATTTTACATAAACAACTCGGTTCGGTTCGTTTAAGTTTTCATGATTTATATAAATTTATCTATATGTCCGATCTAACATAAAATGAAATAATTAAGCGAAAGTCATGGCGCGTTATACCTTCCCAACATGCTCACGAACGAAACGACACGCACACGCCTTGAATTACGTGTTTGACCAGCTTTGACCAGACCCGAGTATGGACTGCAGTTGACCGGAAGTTTGACCTGTTGACCAGAATTGACCACGGCTGCCTGGTTCTGAAATGTTTGACTGTTGTTAATCCCGTGTCCGTATACTCGATCTACTCGAAATGGTTTGGCTCAAGAAGAGAACAATCCAAACAAGACCCACATTAATATCACCCAAACATCACGGTTGTCCTGTGTAACTGTGACCAAAAACAGGGCCGAACCACCTGGCCATCGGCCTCAGTCCCAAAATGACTCGGGTACAAACACAAGACCCGACCCGAGCCACAAACAACCAGTATCATAATCATAAACCAGAAAAGTAACCAAAACAGGACCCGGATCCATCTGTCAAACCTGAACTAAACGACTTGATCCAAGAACCATCGAGTACCTTGATCCGACAACCGTGGTAATCCAAACCCAATCAGACATGGATCTTTACACTGTTGTATTTCTAGCTAGAAGGAGGCGGCTGGTGGAGAGATGGGGAAGGGTTGCTGAAGCCGGTGGTGGTCGTAGGTGCTTCCCGATGGGGGTTTTCTTCCGCCCCGTCACTGTTAACAGACGCGGAGGGAGGGGTGGATGAGGGTCATGGTGGTTGTTGGCGGTGCTGCCGCGTGAGGTGATCGAGCGGAGGAAGAGGGTAGGAGGGAGGGAGGAGCCGCCGTGAACCACCATGGGGTGGCGGCGTTGGTGTTTCAGCGAGAGAGAGAGGAGCAGAATATGTGAGTGTGTGTGTGTGTGTCTATGAGGGAAAGAAATATACAGGGAAGAAGAACAAGGGTTGGGGGCTAGGGTTTTGGAGGAGAAGGATTAATAAGATAGGAGGTGACCTAAGGTGCTTAAATAATAAATAGGTAGGGTTTTGTAAGCTAGGTTAAGTGGTTAAGTACCGTGTATACGAGCCAGTTACTGACTCGAACTCGTTTATTCCATTTATCACGACACCAATTATATTACGTGAGTTGTTTTTATAAACCGATTTAGCTTGAGTATTTGGACTACGTAATTATTATATATTTTTTTTTCTATATATTTTTGTCGCATTTAGAAATTTACAAGGATAAGTGTCGGTTTTCGAGCGTGTTATTACCTACAACGCTTTATTTGGTGAATTTAAATAATTAAATTTATTAATAACTAGGAATGTATTTCTTGTTAATGAGATAATATTGTTAAATAATTAATTAATCGTTTTATGAATAAAATAATATTATTATATTATTCGAGAAACGCTGGGCGTTACAGTGTGTTTGCGGACCGAGTGGTGGTGTTGAGGGCAGTTCTGGCTCGTTGCGAAGAATGGAGGGCTTGTTCCGCTTTCTGTGATTCAACCATGCACAATTTCGAGCGAGCCTTGTAGAAGGGCGGTAGCGGTTCCTGCCCCTGCAAAATAGTTCCAATACTTTCATACTGTTCAGTTAGACCTGCAATAAGTTGTAACACAAGATCATCATTATCAATGGGATGTCCCACGCTGGCGAGTTGGTCGGCTAAGGTTTTTAGTTGTTGACAGTAGGCGTTCATGGTTTGAAAATTTTCAAGACGGGTATTGGTGAAGCGATGGCGAAGGTGAATAGCACGGGCACTCTTGTTATCTTGGAAGAGATTTTCAAGAGATGTCCATGCTTGGTAAGCTGTTTTGTTCTGGCCGGGTTCGATAACGGTATGAACGAGGTCTTGAGAGATCGTTCCATACATCCATTGGAGGACTATGGAATCGATTCTTTCCCAAGCCTCGTCAGTGGTGGTAGAAGGGCCGGTGGTTTTGTCTTTGTCGGTGGGGGGAGGCGGTGGTGGAGGTGTTTGGCGTGGGAGGAGATGATCATAAACCTGGTAGGCCTTACAGTGAATTTTAAACAACTCAGACCAGGATGGCCAATGAGCCGTGTCAAACTCAAGTTTTATCGGTATGAAGTTGGTGATGTTGGATACGGTAATAGCGGGATGGATTTTTTTTCATTGTGGGTGATGGGTAAAGGATATAGCAGTAGGTTGTTTTGATTGGAAAAGGGTGAGTATTATAGGGGAGAAGGCTCGGACAGAAGTAGGGAAGCAAAATGAGGAAAAGGTGATGAGGAGAAGGGGTGGCAGAGGGAGGATCGGATGGTGGTCAGCCAAAGAAGACGGCTGCCGGCGACCTAGTTGCTAGGGTTTAGGCCTGGGACTCTTGATACCATGTAAACAAGAGGATCCTTGATCCTTCTCCCTCTAAGGGTTTCCATTATATAATAATTACAATCCCCTAATTTATGGATGATTACAAAGAGATAAGGAAACTTATTTAAATTACAAATCAATGCTATAAATACGTTATCTATTACTAACACTCTGTTCCAGAGTTTCATTAAAGGATGAAAGAAAAAAGATTGGGAAGGAAGTGGGGAAAAAATGTGTTCTAGAGTTTTTTTAGGAGAGAAAGGGAGGGAATGAGAGGGATAATAAAGAGGTTTTTAGAGTGATTTTCAATATTTCCAATTTGGAAGGAGTCGGAGAGAAAGGAAGAGAAGGGAGATCCTTTCTCTTCCATCCTTTAATGAAACTCTGGAACAGAGTGTAACTGAATTTACAGATACCTAGTTTCACTAAGTGAATTCGTATCCAAAATTTTGGGTATCCAATTAGATAGTGAATCGCATATTCGAATATCCTATTTTGTGTTATGATTTTTTATATATTCGAAACCTAACATTTTTAAATACATGAATTCGGATATTTCGGATCTCCGGTAAAAATAATTTTATAATTTTTTTAAAATTCGAGTATCCGAACTAAATTTTTGATTTCGAATATCGGATTGTTCGAATCCGATTTTCGGATTTAGATATTTTTGAATACGATCACCTCTCTCATTTGAGTATCACATGCAGCAGAGGAAAGAACATGATGTCAAGATGAATGACTTCGAACATATGTTAAAATGATAAGTATAAACCTAACATGAACGCATTACAAAGTTAAAGACGTAGTCCCTAAGACAATAATATTGCTACCATAGCTTTTTATCTTGTTTATGAGAAAACTAGTATTAGACCCACTGCGTTGTAGTGAGGTGCGCAAATTCATGCAAAGTAGCACTAATGTCACACCACCGTTAACGATCACCTATATCGGAAAAGTTCATATTAAAAATAAATAAAAGACGATAAAATAGATAAAATAAGGCCAAAAGTAGACATAAAAACTTTGAACTACGCACGTGAAACGTAAAACATACAACACAATATTTAAGACGATCTAGGAGCTGCACGGTGTGACGAGATCGTTAAATGAGAAAAATAGGTGTAAAAATGTTGAACCATACATGCACGTTGCTGCATGGTAACTAGCAAAATTTAGACTGAAACGTAATAAAAAAAATTGTAAAATATGAAAAGTATAAAGCACGAAGGATGTAAAAGTGTTCGAGGTTAGATAAAAAAGTAGAAATAGATTGAAAACATTGAACTTATCTTATGCTTAGCAAGTTGTAAAAATAAATTGCAAATGATAACAGTAGGACATTAATTAGGTGGTGGATAGGGCTGTAAACAAACCAAACGTTTGGCGAACAGTTTGTGAACTGTTCGGCGGGAAGTTTGTTTGTTTAATAAATGAACGAACACAAAAATAAAATTCCGTTCGTTCGTTTATGTTTGTGAACGTTCGGTAACGTGTTCGTGCATGTTTGTTTTTGTTCGATAGTTCATTATGGTTTTTAATTTTTTATATTAGTGTATGACATGTTAATATTACTTTAACTATGTTGATTAACGGTTATTTTTGGTGGATTAAACGAGGATTTCAAGTTTAATATGATACCTTTGTGTTTTTATAAGACATTATGTGATCAAGATTATGTCACGTATATTTGGGTAATTGGATTAGTATATTCTGGGCGGACAATGTCAGCGATGAAAAAATGCGAATTTTCAGAATTTAATGTGTTAGTTTGTGCTCGATTATGTTTAGTAATGCCTATTTGTGTTAGTTTACATTCATTTGTGTTCGTTTTTGGCCGACACCTAAATTTAGCAAATAAATACAAGCGAACACGAACAAAAATCTCGTTCGGTAAGTGTTCATGAACACTTCGTAAACACGTTATTTTCTTAACAAACGAACACGAACAAAAAATCTCGTTTGGTAAGTGTTCGTGAACAGTTCGCAAACACGTTAATTCCTTAACAAACGAACACAAACAAGGCCTTGTTCATGCTCGTTTGGTTCGTTTACAGCTCTAGTGGTGGATCAAGCCTAGTCCATAGTTTGTATCAGTGCGGGTCAAACTGGGCCCATAACACATATAAGCCCAACAAAAACTTATTCAACTTCAATGCCCAGCCCATATGGTCCATACATATTTGTCAGTTCACTACACACACAGTACACCATAACTCCGTCCATAAGCATACACTCTTCAACGACTTGTGGGTCAAATTCTGAGACACAGAGAGAAGGAAAACAAACAAGGTCGAACATGGAGGTCTTCCTTACCAGATCTCGATTAACCCTAATCCTCTCACTCATCGTCTTCCTCTCTCTATGTTTCCGATCCTCATCATCATCATCAACCGACCTCAAGATCCTCACTGCCGAACGCAGAGTAAGTTTAAATTAACCATGTTCTCGAATCGATCCAATTATTAAGATGAGATTGAACTGGTTCAGGTTCTGAAATTGAATTAGTGTTATTGAATAATTTGTTTAATTTTGTTTATTTAAAAGCTGATTATTTATTGTTGATGCAGATTGACCTGGCTTCACACATTATTAGGGTTGTCTTGACTTTAAAGGTATTCATTCTTCTATAACAACAACAACAACTTATTATTATTATTATTATTATTATTATTATTATTATTATTATTATTATTATTATTATTATTATTATTATTGACTCAATATATTTATATATGTAATGTAATGTCTTTATTTTTGGTCTTGTTGTATCGGTGGGTAGGGGATGATCGAATAGGTGTCGAATTCAATTCCTTGAGAAACCAGACTTGTTGCTCATTAATATTAATACTATTTGCTGACGTAACAGTAACACCTAGAAGCTATATCATAGAATGTTAGTTGATGTTTGATGTTGGACTATTTTAGGTACAAAATGATGGGGCTTCCCCCACTTCGAATGTTCTTCTTGCATTTCCGACAACACAAGCGAAGCATGTAGCGTTGATCCATGCGGCTGAAGTTGCTGGAAAAAAGAGGAAGAAAACTCTACATCCGCTTGATGTGATGACAAGCAACAATGCTGATGGGCCGAATGGGGCTAAGTTATATTCTGTTGCTTTAAGAAATCCATTGAGTGCAGGTGGATCTGTTTCGCTAGAAGTGTCGTACATTTTGACACAATCTCTTGAACCTTTCCCTGTAGAGATAGGTCAGTCAGAACCGCAATTGGTTTTATACCGTGACAGTGCGTTAATATTGTCACCGTATGAAATTAAACAACAGACGACGGTTATTAGGACACCAAGCACCAAAGTGGAATCTTTTACTAGAGTAGAACCGTCTACACAGACGCGTACTGAGCTCAAGTATGGGCCTTATGAGGACCAGCCTTCGTTTTCGCATACTCCTATAGTTGTTCATTTTGAGAATAACAATCCGTTTGCCGTGGTTGAGGAACTTGTTAGAGAAATTGAAATTTCTCACTGGGGCAACCTGCAAGTTACTGAGCATTACACGTTGGTGCATAACGGTGCTAGACACAAAGGGGGGTTCTCAAGGTCAGGTCACTAGTCTGAATCACCAATTTGGTTCTATATCTTTTATTTTGTTTATTAGCTTTTGATATATTGGATTTTAATTTTGCAGGGTTGAATATCAATCTAGGCCGACTTATAGTGGGGTCGCATCATTCAGACATCTTCTTGTGAAATTGCCCCCAAGGGTTCACTCTGTCTACTACCGTGATAACATAGGCAATATCTCAACATCACATTTAAGGACAGGTTACAGTAAGGTAGTTTTAATATCCTCTTAGTTTTAATATAATGGAAATAAATTATGTTGTCCGTTCATGCTTCCTTCCAAAATATAAATTTTGGAACTTGAATTTATTTGTAATTAATTTTATCTTTTTTTCTGTGTGCTGCAAGTCACCTCATTTAAGCCTTTATGCTAAAACTGTCAAGGTTCTGACGTTCTGTTTTTATACACCATTTGTTTCTAGTCTCTTAGGAACATAATCTTACTGCGTTAAGATAATTCATATAGGCGTGACACTGAATTTTCATGTATGCAGTCTGAACTGGAAATTGAGCCTAGGTATCCTTTGTTGGGAGGTTGGAAAGCCACATTTGTCATTGGGTATGGGCTACCACTTCAAGATGTTCTTTTTGAGTCAAATGATGGTAAGCGGTATCTGAATTTCAGTTTCGGGTGTCCTATTGCTGAAACACTGGTAAACAAAATAACAAACAAGGTACGGACATTGTATGCATATTTATTCATTTTGAGATGATTCCCCGTTGCTCTACATTGGTATTTGTTAATAAGTAGGAAGCTTATTCAGGTGGTGCTGCCTGAGGGATCTAAAAACCCATCTGCTGTGGTTCCATTTTCTGTTGAACGCCGTGCAGAGGTAGCTTTTCATTTGTACCATGCATAACTTTTTATAATTAGTAAACAATCAAATGGATTATTGTTTTTGTTCTTAATATTTGCAGACCAGTTATTCCTATCTTGATATTGTTGGAAGACCAGTGGTGGTTTTGGAAAAGGAAAATGTAGTTCCTGAGCACAATTCGGCTTTTCTGGTGATTAGAAACTGTTTTATAAAGTTTTTGTTTTTATCTTAAATACTTCTATTTCTTTTTTTTAAGACAAGTAAAATCCCATATTAAAAAAGTTGGACTTTATGGACAACGCGGTCCGCCATGATGTATTTTTCCAACATGTTGACTGTGATGTTGCATAAGGTTATTATGTATTTCTTCATGTCCATTAACCATCTTTCTTGACTTTGTTTTTGCAGGTTTACTATGATTTCCACCCAATGTTCATGCTTGCAGAGCCATTGATGTTAACATCAGTGTTCTTCTTTTTGTTTGTTGCTGCCTTGGCTTACATACACATGGACATCTCAATAAGAAAATGAAGAGCAACACAGTGCAGTGCTGTTGATTAATTACCAGGTAGACCCCCTCCCCCAAAGATATGAGCATGGCTAGATTATATGTAAAACTGACCCGATACTTGAAGGAACCATTAAGGCATGTGAAACGAGACCCTAAATTAGCTACAAAAGATTTAAAAATTTTCTACATTCATGAAATACCGACTGTTTGGTGCATTTCCAATTGCTTTAATCGTAGGGTGATTTGCATCTTTGCTTTTTATACGCATGCATGTATTTGCCTGGATTCATCATTTTTGCATTCCAAGGCATCCAAAAATGGTGTTTCCATTATAATTTAGCCATATTCCACTATTATAGTTAGCCATGATGGATTCTATTTGGATATCTTATTACACGTATACTTATCATCTACTCATAGTTTTTTATAAGTTGTATAAGGCAAGCCGAATGCTACTGGCACCTTCAAACCATACTTGAAATTAGTTGAATTAAGCTACATTTTGGATTGAACTGGTCAAAAGCAGTTAAACGGTTCAAAATAACTCCCAAGTTATTTGAAATTTTAGCAAATAATTTGATTTAAAAGATGGCATTGTTTTTAATAATATAGTTGTAGATGGTCTAATACATCAACAATATGGGCAACCAATTTGGAGGGTTAACCCTAGTTAAACATGGTTATTTGGTAGCAATCTCAAGGCTATATTCAATCGCAAAAGATCTGGGTAAAATGCTCAAATCTTTTTTCCTGAGATTCGTAAGAAAGTTCAGTGTGTTGCAATTTGTTATACAGTTTAAGGAGTCAGTAGCCGAATTCAGGTTTTAGTGTTTGCTTTCTTTGATCATTGTTTTGTCCTTGATTGGTTTAAAGCATTGGTTTGTTACTTCAACTTTAGTTTGTATCCATCAAACTAGGAAATTTATTTTCTTTTGATTAGTTCAATATATAGATTTTTACTTTGAGAATCTCTTGTGCCTTCTTTTCTATTATACTTGGTTAAAATGCTTCCGGCCCTCTCACTTAATCTGTTAATTGGTAATTTTGTGAAGCCTAACGACATGTTTTGATCTGAACCATAAAATGCACACTGTGCAACACCTTTAACCGATCAAGTGATTCAATTCAAAGCTGCTTGAGAAATTTGCAATTTCGTATGTGATTCAATTCAAAGCTGCTTAAATTAAACAATATTTGTTGATTAAGTTTAGCACAATTTAACTATAACTATTAACTAGGAGGGTCATTAAAAACTCATGGTTGAACCTCGTCGAACAAAGTTCTTTCAAAACTTGTTTGTCTGTAAATGAGCTGAGCTCTAGCCAAAGTAAGCTCGCTCATTCGACTTGTTTAAATTCAACCTATATTTTAATGTTTACAAGTTATAATTTAAATAACAATTCAATCTCTATCTTTCTAAGCCCTAGTTTTATATATATCTTTAATCGTCGGTTCACACGTTTGGCTTTTATTAAATATAAGTTATGCTTTTATGTAAAACTGTTATTTTTGTTAAAATTTGAAAAAGAAATGAGCTGGTTCGTTGAGCCACAAGCTAGCTCAAGCTTTTTCTGAGCTAAGCTCAAGCTCAATTTTTAGCTTGTTAAAACGAGTAGAGTTGAGCTGACTCATTTAACTTTTAACCCGAGCCACGAGCTGGCTTGAGCTTTTTTAAAGCCAAACTCAAGCTCAATTTTTAGCTTGTTAAAGTAAGTCGAGTTGAGCTAACTCGTTTAACTTTGAACCGGAGCCCGAACCGGAGATGGTTGGACTCGCTCGTTAAGCAAGCCTACATAAAATTAGGATTTGACAAATGGAAAAATTATGTTGTCTTGTTTTTTTATGTGAATAGAATATGGATGTATGGTTGTGGCTAGGTTGGCCAGCATGGGCGAATATTCATTAGAACCATGGTCCACAATTCTTGACATTTAGCACAGTCAATAGTTACAGTTCAATGAACCATGGTCCAGTCTTTACATTTAACATTTTCTTTTTCACCAACTGAACAAATTTATGAAGCAACAACAACAGCACAGCATCAGCAGCATGGTCCAAAGTCGACCACATTGTCTAGTTTTATTACAACTATAACAAAATATTATTGAATTCTTAATCTTTTTTTTTTACTTTCAAGCATTAACTGCGATAACGTGCAATGGTTGCTTGGTGAGCTACAATTTCTGAAATGGGAGCTTCTCATAAACGATAGTTTTGATTGGTTTTGGTTATCCCTAAACATAAAACATCTACCAAGGATCATTACACACTCTCCTAGTGTAATTACCGACACTATCCAAAGTACGACAAGAAAATAATCCTGTTCAAGGTTAGCTGATATATGCTCATAAGGCTAGTGGGTACACAGACATCAAAAATGTGATGTCTCCAAGCCAACTAGGATGCCACATTATCAAGGTCCAATTTCTCTCACTTGAGACATGGGTGGGGTGTGGAGACACCCACAAGATTCATGTCTCTTCCTTGACTTGTTACCTTCTAAAAAAAAATAAAAAATTGTGATTGGAGCGTCCCATATGTCCTCGGAGAGACGGGAGGGACGGGGGTGTCCGGGACGGGGGTGGCGGGGCGGTGTTGGGTTGGGGGACGGGGGCTATGTGCCGTCTGTGTACCCACAAGCCTAAACGCCTGAAACCGATCACATTGAAACAAGTTGGTCTGTTTTGTTTTCAGACATCTATTCATTAACTTATTTTCTTATTTTAAAAATATGCCATTGTGCATACATTCAAATTCATGGATCATCCTTATCACCTTTTAAAATTTGTACACAACTAGGCGTTTGAAAAAAGGTTCAAATCCACCAAAACCAAACCATCAAACTAAAACAACCAACAAGTTATGTAGACTGAACAAACCCAGCCGGTTTGGCTTATCATTTTTCAAAACTGTAGTTATGGTTATTGATGTCTTTGACACAAATAAATACACGTGTCTTATTCAGGTTTACACATTCAACCTGTCGACCCAAAATCTTTCAGGCCACCAACACGGGCTCGATTGATGACCATACTCCTACTCTCCTAGTACTAGGTAGGACTTGATACATATATCTCATAGGGATGCCGCTATTTGCTACCCGGAATTAATGATACATTGATTGTGTATCATACGTATATCTATTGTGGTGAATGATGTACCAACACTTTTTAATGTATATCATTTAGGTGTATCATACGTATATTACCTTCACCCAAACTTAACTTCACTCTCTCTCAAAGTCTCAATGGCTAATGAAGAAAGTTAAATCAACTTGGGTAATTTCATTTACTATAACAACCAGGCTTATTACATCTCTTCGTTCCCAACGTTGTTTACATTTTATACAGACATACTGTTGACCATTCCCAAACGGGCTTTTCAAGTTCTATCAACGCTATTTATCTAAGCTAAAAAGAATTTTCAGTCAAGCATCTTCAAACTGGGAAAGCATCTTCGTACCTTTCGCGGCGCGCTTGCTATCTTAGCCTGAATACATTGTAATTACGTGTAAAGCATTTCACACACTGCCCAATAGATGGCACAGCGAGTCCTGCATTCGAGGCTACTCTTTGGATCTCGCCAACCAAGGCTTGGTTAGTCTCATTGTGCTTGTTTACTTGCTTAGTGCTTGTGCGCTAAGGGAAGAAAGATCGAAAAGTCGAAACTTTCGAAAGCGCACTCACTCTTCTCAAAATCTCTTATCTTAAGAGAAGAAAGATCTACACTACGAAAAGGAGCGAGCGGAGAAAGGGGCTTTTCAAGTTCTATCAACGCTATTTATCTAAGCTAAAAAGAATTTTCAGTCAAGCATCTTCAAACTGGGAAAGCATCTTCGTACCTTTCGCAGCGCGCTTGCTATCTTAGCCTGAATACATTGTAATTACGTGTAAAGCATTTCACACACTGCCCAATAGATGGCACAGCGAGTCCTGTAGCGACTCCTGCATTCGAGGCTACTCTTTGGATCTCGCCAACCAAGGCTTGGTTAGTCTCATTGTGCTTGTTTACTTGCTTAGTGCTTGTGCGCTAAGGGAAGAAAGATCGAAAAGTCGAAACTTTCGAAAGCGCACTCACTCTTCTCAAAATCTCTTATCTTAAGAGAAGAAAGATCTACGCTACGAAAAGGAGCGAGCGGAGAGAGCCTAGCTGAACGTTCAAGATTGGATTTAGAAGCGGAGGCGACCGGAAGGGAGGCGAGCGAAGTGAGGCGTCCAAAATTTCATAGAGATAAACGGTTCAGCTCCCTTCTAAGCCTTTAGAGGATTAGAGGAATCATCGATGAAAGGGGCTGCTTCATTCTCCTAAGCCTCAGAATAGACACCTTGCTGAAGCCCTAGGAGGGGAAGGAGTTAGTCTTCTAGTTTATCCCAGACTTATTGGAAATGGAAAGCCGGGGGAATGCTACCAACTCCCTTTACTCCCACGTTGGAAAGCATATGAACTTGACTGAACTGAATGACCAGGGGGTAAAAGAAGAAGGGATAAGATAAGACAGTAGCACCCACCACTCTGTCAGTAGAAGGTTATCCAGTCGATCTTCGTAAGTAAGAATCATTGAGTTTCCTATGGTGCATTTGGAGCTGCAGAAACGAGCTAATATTCAAGCAAGTTCAGCCTTCGCTGCAGAACTGAGCGATTTGGAATGGGAAAAATGGCGTGGATTCAACCTAACAAGCTTTGTGTAGTGTCAGTTTGTATGTTTTGCTTGTAAATGGGTGGCTGATGTTGTTTAACTTTCTGTATGTTCGGGTGTTTTGCTAGTCTCCCGTTATCCTTGGCGTTTAATAAAAGTTTGTTGGCCGTTCAAAAAAAAATGACTGTTTTGTTTAATAGGTTATTGACTAAAGGTCGTGAACCTTTAGGCTTTGGGGATGGTCTTGTTTTTGGTGTTATAACCATCGTCCTTTTTAATAATTAGCGTTATTTCTTTACTTGGTAATTTTGCTGTCTTTGTTAATTAATTAGATTAATTAAATGTTAATCTTTAGCTTTTTATAATTAAACTCGGTTTAATTTGCGTTATTAAGAGTGATAGTATTTTTTTAACGTTAATTATAAGTGTTTACGAGTGTTTATGAATTATTTTAATAAATTCTGGTTTATTTTGAGTGATTACGATTTTTAAGGACTCTCTAAAACCATCTCCATTCTCCAACCCATAGGCCAGCCCGCGGTAGGGGTGTACAAAAAGCTCGCGGCTCGCTCGAAAAGGCTCGTTTTGTTTTAGAGCCGAGCCGGCTCGTTTTGTAATCAAGCCGAGCTCGAGCCAAGGGTGTTCAGCTCGTGGCTCGACATATGGCTCAACTCAGGCTTGTGTATGTGTAATTAATATATAGATGAAAGTAATATATTCTGGCTCCAAACGCAATTCTAAAATCCTAATTTTGAAAGCCTCGCTCATACTACCTATCTACCCCACCACTTCATAATCCAATAAACCCTAACTTAGAAAAATAAAAAATATACATGTATATGTGTAATTTTATTGTATTTTTGTTTTGTTTTTCATTTTATAAATATTTATAAAAAAAATAACGAGCTGAGCCGAGCCGATCTCGAGCTCGGCTTTTCAGCTTGACCAAAAAAACGAGCCGAGCCGAGCTGACTCGTTTAAGTTTGAGCTCGAGCTTAGCCTGGCTCGACTCGGCTCGTGTACAACACTAGCCCGCGGGAGAGGCTAGCCATTGGAAAGCCCTAAGAATTTTGAAACACTTTTTTTCCACAAGTATGAGTTACAATGATATTATCTAGTGTTCCACAAACTCTGTTTCTGAATCTTCCAAGTCTTCATTTTCTTCATCCTCTTCACTGTCATACGTATCAAGGTAGATGTCTTCCTCTTCCGCCTAAAGACGAACAACAAATGACTCAATAAACTAAAGCAAAGCAATTATTTAAACTTATTACTTAAATGTTCAACTTTACCTCACTGTCCTCGTCTTCGGTGGTATATGTTGCATCTAGGCTGTTGAATAGCTCCTCGTCGCCTTCATCTTTTATAGTCGAAACATGCTCCTAAAATTGTGCATTCGTCACAAACAAATGTAATGATTAAAAAAATTGATATTCATGTTAGACAAAATCGATGAATAAGAATTATGGCGAGAAATAGAGGATCATACAATTTCAGATTGCAGTTTACTGATTCGGGAATGCAGGGTTGAAATGTGATTCAGAAGAGCCTGTTTAACAAATAATCAACACAAAAGTCAGTTTGGAATGTTATTCAGTTTCTTAAAAAATGATACTATAAAATGACCTTTTAATGGAAAAGATAGTGTTTGGACTACTTAGAAGGATGTAACAAACAAAACATAAGTAATTTTACACTAGCCTTTGACAATAAATTATGCTGCACTTAGTATTAAACTGACTGTTAATCATAAGCCGATAATAATAATAAGATGATGATTGGTCCACCCAAACGCTAGAAACTAAAGCCGCGATAATCAGAGTCAAAACACTCATCCAAACAACTACGAAAATATGCAATTTATTTTTGTGTTGAAGTTTGTAAAAAGGATATACCTCACGTCGTTGTAGCTCAATAGAACGTGCCAAAGCCTTCCTCTTTGTAAGCAAATTTTTCGGTCTTAATGTAGAAGGACGTTTATAATCGTTACCCCTAAACACAATAATTGCGTATCCCTTTGAAACTTTATCAACGGACACTAACACACCACCACTCTCTGATTCAAGAGATAATGCTATATTCTTAACCTCCTCAAAATTTGTTGCCTTCACAATGATTTTAACCAACTCCCGATACTTCCAATGAAGATGCATATTCTCCACTGTGCCATCAAACACTCCACGTCGACCTGAAAACAAAATTGTTTTTAAAAGGTGACCCATGAAAAGGTCAATTCAGCAATATGTTTTATCTCTAGTGGGTCAAACTAAAAGTGCCTAAAAAGGAAACAGGTCAGCTGTCAAACAGGTTTAAGTCACTTGTAGTGTATTTATTAATGCATAAACCTTCCTGAATCATTTTATAAGCTAACTCTGAAATAATAGATTTGTGTGATACTTTATATTGCACCGTAACTATACACATAAGGAACTTAAGAGTTTATTGACAAAACGTGTTGTGGGTCAAACCGACCGAAATTCCCCCTTGGCAGTGATATATATTGTAAGTGTTATATGTTGTATATGTAAATCCTAGATGTAAAAATATGTGGAAGATCTCTATGAAAAGGTATTTCTTTAAAAAAAAAAAAGAACAACAGACTAGACGTAAATCAATAGAAATAAGAAAGAAATAAGAAGAGCCGATGATAGGGAAACGTTTTCAGCCCTGTCAAAAAATCACTACTCTTGACTCAACGCACAATCTGCCCACCTCTAATCTTTGTTACTTACAGTTATGAGAAAAGCTAAAAAAACAAAGTGTGAAATCAAGAAGCCCATTACCAAGGAGCAAGAAAGCTTTCATCCTTAAACCGAGTTTTCGAAACATAAATCTTTCCTCGTCGGTGATGCTTTCTGGATCAGCTTGATGATCTGCAGGATTTAACAATGCTTCTACTTTGGATAAGGCTTTTTCGGCTTTCATTAACTTTCGATCAGCCTGTAAGCGAATAATGTTGTGATTTATGTTAATCAGAGTATAGAAGATTTAGTTGTTGTCTGAGCCATTATAGTTGGTTTTTTCATTGCCAAAAATCATATTGTGAAACTGAAAATTAAACACTTTGCAAAAATATGGCAAAATGGGTGGGGGTTGGGTAAGGTTGACCAGAAAATACTTGTTTGTCTATTTCTTTAACTTTTATAGAAGACTAATGAATTAAAGACCTAACTTTTTTAGTAAGGCTACTTAAGAGAGGTAAGATTTGAATATAATTTTGGGCTCCATTTCACCGTTAAAAGTTTTAAAGATTTGATCCGTTGAAGATAATATATGTAGCCGAAACTGACACCTTTTCAGTAACTGGTCGAAACTTGACCTTCAACTTTTCAAGTCAGTTTGCTTTAAACCTTAAGCCTTTCTTTAGCATCTTTACAATAAACAATTAATTTCAAAATTCAAACAATTAAACAATATACCAAAAAAAAAAAATGATTCAGAAAGTCGATGAACCAGAAACAAGAAAACGATAATTATAAACCAAAGTTCGAAGAAACTCACAAACTGAAGCTTCCTCTCGAGTTTTCTTATAAGATTGGTCTGTTTAAGTGTTTCTGCTTCTTGAAGCACTTTTTGCTTATGATCACCATCAAGTCTTTTCGCCCACCTGGCATTTGCATCAAGAGTCTCGCTTAGTGTACCAGCAGATCCTGTTTGGTCTAGTGTTTCAACCCTTGGTGTGATAAAAGTCGATGCTCTCAATCGAGCCTGTTCTTCTTCATCTTGTAAAGATATCGCCAACCTTTCTTTTTCTAGTAATGCTTCTGCAACATCGGGCGACAAGAAATCTTTTCCTCTGTAGAACACCAGGAAATCTTTGTTTCTAGACAGAAGTATACCTCCTGTCAATTTCTGCACTTAAAAACATATATAATAAATAGTCTTTAACCGCTATTAATGAATCGAACAAAATATTTATCTATAGTAGCTCTTTGTAGTTTGAACAAAAGATGGTATTCATTGAGTACCTTAATATCTTCAGCCATTCTCTCACTTGTAGTTAGCTGGACTCCACGTTTTAATGCGACTTTTGCAATCGAACTCCTTTCCCATAATTTAACTATTGCTGCTGCCAAACCTTGATGCTGTCTGCTTCTACCTATTCATGCAAATAGAAACTTTTTACGTATAATTCTTTAATATCAATATATCATTTTCTTCAGTTTTGATCTCGCCATTTGTGGGTCCCATTTTCATTTCTCTCCAAACCACATAATCAAGACCCTTAATGTGTTAAAATAGTATAACTGGATAGAATGTAAAACCATAAATGTACAATTTGTAGGACAAACTGCAGCAAACAACGTACTTTCACTTCATTTCTAACTCAGTCACTAGAATTTGTTACTAAAACCGCTATACTTTTCAAATTTATTGATTTGGCAACTCTTGACGGAAAACTAGTAAAATGCTGACATAAATGGATCAAATTTTAAAATTCGGATTGCATCAAGCGAAAGCTGGTTGCTTTTTATTAGAAGAAGCAAATTTATGCTGCAACGTATCTCAAATAGGTCTATTCAAAAAAATTAGCTAACAGGGAACGGGTCAGACGGTTAAAATGGATCAAGGTAGTTAGATGTTGTCCAAAGTCTATTTTTAACAAATACAACCTCAAATTGTTTTACCCAAATATTAAGATTATCACTAAAATATGGTTTTCATGGTTATTGGTTAACAGAGTAATTTGTTGTAAGAGATTTAAACAAAGGGGCACATAAATGTTTTCGTACCAATGTTGACCCTTACTACTGTTACCCAACTTACCCACTCTCGCATACCGCCACCTCTATTATAGTTTGCCATAATTTATACGAAAAAAGATGACACACCTAAAGCAAAATGTGGAGGGAGAAATCTTGCTAGCCTTCTTAAATTAGTAGCTTCCCTTCCCACAAGTGTGGCTTTTATCCCATACGGAAGTATTCTGAATGGTGGTTGGTAGCCATGAACTGTTCCCGGAAGTAAATCTGCATCCACGGGTAACGGGTCACACCCGGGCCAATCCATGTACCTAGGGCCCAACCCTTCTAAGAGTTTATCCACTTCGTTCTCATAGTTTAGTTCCTCTTTTATTTCAGTATTTTCTGCATCTAATTCTTGCATTTGTAAACTGTCCATTGAACCAGATGCAACATCAGCACCAGAAATAGACGACTTTTCTGATCTGTCTTTGTTATATTCACGGCTTCGTTGTTTTAAAGATGGATCTTGGTATCCCACGCCCCTATATAGAGCAACGGTACTTCCAGATCGCCAAATCACCAACCCCCCGGTTCTCATCTGAATATTTCAGATATTAAATTAGCAGAATCATTATGCTAAGAACTAAAACATAAGTAACTTAACAGACGACGTTGAACCATATGAAGTTATTACGTAAAACAATCCAATCCTTCAAACAGATGTATAACAGATGTTTAGTTCTAGAAACAACAGTAACAAAAGTTAAAGAAACAAACCTCTAAAATCTCATGCATCCGTCTCATATTAAGCGCACCCGCTCCTTCAACTTTCAACTTCACAACTTCAGCCGATTTCCACTTATCCTTAATCAAAGCGACCATTTCCCGAGTAACACCAGCACCCGTAATCCTCGTTTTATTCTTCAACCTATACGCCAAATTCCTCAACCTCCTCAACTCTGCTTCCGGAAGAGTCAATTCCGCCACACAAGTCTTACTCTTAAGCTTCACCGAATTCCTACTTTCATCTTCAGGCGACGGTTTCTCCCACGGAAACCTCACCTTCCCATTACTACCCCTAAACACATCCTCCACACCAAGAGGCGACTCAGGCGAAAAACCGCCTCGCGCATTCGGTAACACCCCTTCTTCTACATAAAATATATCCTCAATTGACCCTTTTTCAATTATATTACCCTCTTTCTTTTCCTTAACATCATCATCATCATCATCATCATCATCAGCATACCCAAATTTCTTTAATTTCTTAACAATCCTATCCATTGTACTACCACCATCACTATCATTATCAGAACTATCTAACTTTTCATCATCTGTATATTTATAATTAACCGCCTTTTGGGTCTGTTTAGGCCAGTTTTGCTTATGGATAATATTATTATTATTATTATTATTATCCCATTTCTGTAACCAACTACCTTTATTATTATTATTAGTTGTGGACTGTGAAATTTGAATGTCTTTGTTTGTAATAACGGTTTTGGAGTTTTGATTAGGGTTTGAGTTGGGGTTTTTATAATTTGCAATGATTTTGTGCTTCTTGAAAGGGTTGTAAGAAGAGGAGTACCTGAAGATATGGAGCTTGTACACTGAGCTGTGAAATGAGTCTAGACGACTGGGCACTAGAGCCATAGTTTGTGAACAGATACTTTAACCAGATAATAATAATAATTATTATTATTATTATTATACAGATTTACAGGAGTATTCAGTAGCTGATCGTCGAACAGGCGTGTTCACTTGATAGATAAGGTCTGGTCATGGAGGACAACACCACTCATGATGACTCATGAGGGAGAGAATACGTTCACTTAGCCCACATACAGGCAAGCCCAATATGAGAGAGATTATATTACATAGATTTAGCCCATATTTTTAAGAGGGTGTTTGGGATTTCGTTTTGAATCTGATTTTTAAATTATTGTGTTTTGAAAGCGTAGATAATCAGTTTTTAGTGTTTGGGGTTGCGTTTTAAAAACACAGATAATCAGTTTTTTAGGCTACCAAAACGCAATAATATATAAGTAGCCCCACCCCTGCTTTTCCAGAATGCATAATCTGTTTTGAATCATCAATCCCAAACACCCCCTAATAAGCACAACTATGAAACCCAATATAATAAGATCAATTCAAGTATGCAACCCATGGTTCTCTTGATTGAGGACGAACTTCAAGCTAGGGGTGCAAAAGAAAACCCGGTTTAGGAACTCGAATCGAAATTGAAACTAGTTTGGCAAGAATCGGTTAGGAACTGACCTGGACTGGTGGGTTGAAACCACCTTGTAAACTTATACTTTGAAACCAATCAACATGGGCGAAGCTTCTTGAGAGCCGGCGGTGCCCCAACCCCTCATTTTTTATTATTTTTTTTGCTTAATGGTGTAATGTTAAGCGTTTTCGTCAGAAAAATTTATACGTATTAAGTCTGGTCCCCGCAGTTTTAAGGGTCCTTTGACTTTCGACCCCTTCGAAAATAATTTTCAAGTTTCGCCACTACCAGTCAAACCCAAATCATACTGATTAAAACTCAGTTTCAAACTGAACCGAGCCGGTTTTAACTAAACTTTACTCAAACCTAAACTCCATAATATGTCCATTTGTGCACCTTTACTTCAAGCCTGATAAATGTAACCTGGCCCACACTCGTAATATAAGAAAAAGGGGTACACCCCCTATACTCCTATAGTAGACCTAAAAACCCAAAAGCCCAAAGTTTGTTTATTCTACTTTTGTCGTTTCACAATTTGAAATCTTTAATATGGTGAGAGATTAAATTACAAAACACTAATTGATTTTCTTCAAAATATTACTCTGCACAAACCAATTGTAACAGAGTTTGTTGCCTAAATCGAGCACAATGTATGACGCATGAAGTATATATCATAATATTTAAATTCGACCATAAAATTAGGTTTGTTCAAGAAGTTGGTGGTTATAATTTCGTCGAAAAAGTTGGCTTGAATTTGTTCGTTCGTAAAAGAGCCAAGCTCAAACCAAATTAAGTAATAATCCAACCAACAACGCAATCGTAATTTTGTAAGCCCATGTTTTAAATTAATCTAAGCTTGTTTGTTCGCCCGTTTGGCAGCTCGTATTTATTTTGTGTATAAAGTATGTATGCAAAATAAAAAAAAACAATTTTGTTAAAACTTGAAAATATAAATGAGATGGTCCGTTGAGCCACAAACTTACTCAAGCTTTTTACGAGCCGAGCTTAAGCTCAAACTTTAGCTCGTTAAGAATAAACAAGTTGAGTGAGCTATAGCTCGTTTAACTTCAAGTCCAAGGCTAGTTAAGGCCGGCTCGGCTCACTTCTTAATCTCCCCTATATAAAATCAAGATTTGACAAATGGAAAAATCCAAATAAAATGATGTGATCGGGAGCAAATGTCTTGTTTTTTTTACGTGTATGGAATGTGGATGTATGGCTGTGGGCTGTGGCTAGGTTGGCCAGCATGGGCTCATATTCATTAGACTCATGGTCCACACTTCTTGACATTTAGCACACTCAATAATTACAGTTCAATGAACCATGGTCCAGCCCTTGGTCGGGTTAGGTGCACCACTCTCGTTTTCTATCTATCTCGCCCCTACCAATTTTTGTTCACATTTTACATTTTCTTTTTCCCCAATCTTTTTCCCCAATTGGACAAATTCATTAAATGATAATATTATTATTAAATTATTAATGTTAGACTTTACGTGTGACATTATCTGCTTTTATTGCTATAAATCTATGTGTTCGTGAGTTGGCTTTCAAGAAAACAAATGAATACCAACCACATTATGGTGGAGTGGTATGGAGGCTCAATAATATAAAACACATGGCTGAAAGGTCATGGGTTCGATTATTGAGAGCACCGGGTTTTACCGATTATTTTATTGTCGTGCTTTCGGGCGGGTGGATAGTCGGGTTTTTCCCGAAACTGGTGAATTTTGTGAAACCAGGAGCTCCCGTACATGTCTGGCTATGCCGGGTGGAAGGGGTTCTGATTTGACTGAGTATAGACTCCGAAGGAAGTTCTTGGTGAATTTCGTTGGCCGTTAAAAAAAAAACAAATGAATATTGTTAAAGCGATTTGCAAGAAAATAGCCTCTTCTTCTATCTTTGGAAACTTGTGGAACCATTTAGTATTGCTTCTTATTCTTTTTTTTCATAAACTTTTGACTTTTACTTGATGTTTGTTAAAAACATATATTTATTTAACAAAAATTATACTCTCTTGGTCTAGTGGTATGATGTCCCCCTTACAAATATGAGGTTGTGAGTTCAAATCCTTGCAAATGCAAGGTTAGGTGAAATTAAGGTGGTATAAAAATTTGCCATTAAAAAAAATTTAACAAAAATTATAATGTTTACCCCAAGCAAATTGGAATAAATATACTTTTTAAAAAGATTGGACCATTCCCCATCCATGTCTAGTGTGGTCACGCTACTATTTATACTTTTATAAATTTGTTGACTTTTTTCACTAAAAGTTAATTTTAAAAGATAATACAGATATAAATTTATAATTTTCAACTTACATTTTAAAAAGATAACTTTTTAATATTAATTAATTAATAATGCATGTATATGTATGTATGTGTGTGTATGTTTGTTTGTTTTTAGTTGTCGTGAGAAAGATGTAGTAAAAGATAAACTACAAGAAGAGTTGCATGATATTTGACTTTTAAAATGACCATGAGACATGAGATGCATTAAAAAGTAACGTTGACCAATTAACTAAGTGAGGCCATGGGGTAAGTCATAAAAACAACAAAGACAAAGGCGATGCCGCCGTGCACGGCCATCGGTGACGCCTACATAAGCGGCGGAACCATCACGTGAACGCCATCAATACCCCTTTAGTTAATACTTATGACATGCTTTATACATAAGATATGGTGCGTGCATGTTTTCCCTTATGTGTTTTAATATTACAAATAAGCAACATCAAATCAAAATCAAAATCAAAAAATATATATATACAAAAATGATATTACCTTCAGAACTTATAGGAACCGAATCAAATCATTAGAACATAACTGAGATCACATGAAAAATATCATAGTTGACCTAGGGGTGTAAGAGAGTAAAACCGAGCCCGAGCTCTCAAGCTCAAGCTCGGCTAGGAAAAAAGGCTCGATCTTGGCTCGTTGTTAGTTTCTCAAATTGAGATCGGCTAGCTTGTTTATTATTTATCATTTAATATATTAGATAAAATAATATAAATGAAGGCTCGTAAGGTTGATAATTGAAGTTTGAGCCCGACGAGCTTCACAAGCCAAGCTCGAGCTCGATAAATAAACGAGCTTTGTTTTAGGCTCAAGCTCGGCTCAAGCTCGATAAGGCTCGACTCGTTTCAAGTTTTTTTCTCGAGTCAATCTCAAGTAACTTGCAAGTTGTTCGGCTCGTTTCCACTTTCCACCGTAAGTTGACTCGTTTCAAGTTTTTTTCTCTAGTGTACGCTGGCTTGTTATACTTCATTGAATTTATAATTTATAATTGATCAATGATTTGAGTTCCTTGTATAAATTCTGATTTCTTACTGTATAGTTTTAAAAACATACACGTATATGACCCAAAAGCCCTCTTAAAGGTGATTACTTTACAATCTTAAATATATTGCAAAAACAAAATTTAAAAAGTACATCTTCTAATATAAAACTAATATGCGTGTGGAATACATTGTTGTTATGTCAATTTAATCATTTAATTAAACTTGCATTAACAACCTAAGATTTATAAGATCCATTCATACCATTGACTCGAAGCTAGCCACTCGGCATTTTGCACATTACATGTGTGAATGCCATCTAAATTAAATAAATATATGTTGGGCTGTTTATTGTCATAACAAACGTTGATAAATGATGGCAGGAAAAAATTGATTTTAATCCATTTCTTTAATTTCATATGTTTTCTGGTACTATTACACCTTCACCCTAACCGGCACCGCTACGACTCTCTCCATAACCCGCTACAGCTATCAGTACCAGTACCAGTTCATCCTACCCGCTATAGCTCTCTTCATCACCGTAGATCGTCTAAAAAGGAAGCCTTGTCAATATTATTGTGTATCAGAATTCAAGACGAATCATGTAAAGTGATATTCCATTGGGACGAAGAAACTGGCTAGTGTGTTGCCATTAACCATTATGGTATATCATATCTCAAGATGAATATATATGGAGAGTGTTACTTCGATTGTTGTGGGTTCTCACAAATAATGTACCATTACGCATCTAAGTATATTAATTTTGAATTTTAAATATATATTTTAGTAAAATGAAATAAGAAAATAAAATTATTGTCTAACCAAAGTTGGTCAGGTGAAGTTGATGTGTGGTTGTGAAAGGGACTTGTTATCTCTCCAAGTGTGTATGTTGGTGTTACATCTCAATTGCTGTCCACATATATTTTGTTTGTTATACGAAGATATCAAAGTTTGTCTAGTTAAATTTACAATTGTTTTAGTTCATTGTAATATATATTTACTGTAGACAAGATTCTTCTTTTTATATTTCGACATAAATTGATGAAACTTGAAAGTACCCTACAAAACATGTATTAAATATGTTACTATAGTTTTGTTATAAAATCAGGGTGAGGATCCTGTAAAAATTGATATGTATTAAACATTTTTTAGATTTATTCATAATGTTTTAAATTGTTTTGCTTAGAAAAACATTAAGCATAACAATTAAAAACTGAAAACAATGTATTTTAGGTTTAAAACTTAAAATACCATGTCAAGAATGTTAAGCAGTGTATTTTAACTATTTACCAGTGTGTTTTATCTGTGTTTTAAATTTAATGACCGTAATAGATTGCATTGTGTTTTAAATTTTTGTAAATTATCGTGTTAAATGTTTTTCAAACCATGATAAGTTTAATTCTTCTTACAAAAACTAATTTTCTAAAATCAAAGATTATATTATTAAAAAAAAAATTTAAGAAAAAAACATGAAGTTAAAGAGCGAAAAAGGTGGGAAGGTCAGTCAACAACTAAGCGCAAGAGTCGGGTCTCACCTCAACCCCTTCAAAGTCAATTTATGCCGTCATCCTAGTTTTTTTTATTTATTTTTTAATCTTACATTTAATTCCCTTCTTTCAGGTTAATTATCTAACTATTAATTAAATATCTTGCTTTCCACAAGGATACACGCGCGTGGAGCCACTAGCCAAGCCAACTCAATGTATTATACGTCAATGTTATGTAAAGTGTCATAAAATAACAATAGACTTTTATGTCGTTTTTTTTATTATCTGGTTTGTAATTAAAGTTTTTGAACAGGTTAATTTGGTTATTATAATAATCGGTTGAGCTTAGGCAAGGAGGACACCAGTGTGTGGGTAGGAATTCGAACTTGAGATCGCTAGGTTAGGGTTGTACAAGGATTTCCACTGAACTAAGCCTTTCAAAAAAAATAATAATCGGTTGAGGAATTGTTGGATGTGAAGTGAACCTCACTTTATGTTCGAATATTGATTACTTGATTTTGATCCTCAAAATTGGTTTGTTAATTGTTACTACCATTTGGTTGAACTCATTCAAATCTTAACCGAAATTTGGGTTATTAAAAATCTGTAACCTAACCGATCGATTTGATTAGTTGGTTTTCGCCTTTCAATTGTTGGTTAAATCCCAAACCAATACAAGTCATCAACATTTTTTAAATGAACCCCACTGCTTATTCATGTTTTTTTTTGCAAGTTCACTCTTTTATATACTTCATTTTATTCGTGTTTTCCAACCACCGTACCTATTGTGCAAGTATTATACATGAAACCTTTTTAAAGGTTATTTGTTTAACATCAAATTAAGGGACAACAAAAAAACTTGAATCCAATGGAAAAAACTTAAACCCCTAAAAGCAAAAAAACTTTAAAAAACTTACTAAAAACACCTACATCTCATCTAGGGGTGTCAATCGTGTCGGGTTGATGGGTTGGCGGGTTGCGGGTTGACGGGTTGATGGGTTGAAATGTGCAACCCGAACCCAACCCATATTATTATTCGTGTCAAATATTTCAACCCTAACCCAACCCACATAAAATCCGGGTCAACCCGAAGACGACCCGTTTAACCCATATTTTTAAATGAGTAATACATGTTCATGAGTTATAAGCGGGTTGTTGGGTTGTAAGCGAGTTATCAATAAAATGTTTAATGGTGAGTATATAAGTGTGACAAATAAATAATACAGTGTGCAAAAAATAACACAATTATAACTAACCATATACATAGAAATGGAAAAAAG
Source organism: Ambrosia trifida (assembly GCA_028751855.1). NCBI lineage: Eukaryota > Viridiplantae > Streptophyta > Magnoliopsida > Asterales > Asteraceae > Ambrosia > Ambrosia trifida. The sequence goes on along the minus strand of CM054122.1, from coordinate 191,101,543 downwards.
AAAAACAAAAATATAATATATTTTTTTTCTAAATACTTAAACGGGTTAACGGGTCAACCCATTTTATATATGTGTCAACCCGAACCCGACCCATATTTTTAAACGGGTCGTGTTAGTTGACCCGAACCCAACCCGTTTTTTTAAATGGGTCGTGTTAGTTGACCCAAATCTATTTTTTTCATGTCGGGTTCGGGTCGGTTTTCGGGTCGTGTCAATAATTGCCGCCCCTAATCTCATCCATCATTTTATACCCCATCTTTATATTTTGAAAAATCAATCTTCTAGCTTTTTATATATAAAAAAGCTGCTATTCACCCCCATCTTATTGTGAATGTATTTTAACGAAGAATATAATAAAATAAGTGTTTGTGAGTAAGATAAAGGTAAATATGGCGGAGGGGAAGTGGAAGGTTTTATAAAATGTGAGATAAATTTTAAAAAATATGATTTTTTGTTATATTATAAAGTATAAAATGGTGGAGGGAGTGTGAATGCTCTTAGGAGTGGGTATTCTAGTATGTGATCAAGTATATGGGATTAATTTTTAAAATATCCGTTAGTTTGGGACATGTATAGCATTAGGGACCAACATGATATTAGGTGTACATCGCGGATTAACCAAACCTCTTTACCAAGATCGAACCCGATATTTAAGTATATCCTGTGATATTAAAATGGCTCATATGTTAGATGTTGAAATTGATATAGAATTGTTATTTATAATCGAAGTCGGTTTTTGAACTAAAGTTAAGATCGGAGTTTGGGTAATGAGTGTAACTTTTAACAAAAATTGATAGATAATCTATCTATACTTTCTATAATAGGAGAGTCGTGACTGACATAAGAAATCACAAAAAAAGCTGACGTGTCAACACCTTAGATAGGCCAACAATGTTTTGCTGATGATAAAAGTGATGTCATTCTTCAGCTTAAAATATTCAACAAAATATGTGAGTCACTTCATTGTAGCAATGTTGTCCTCAACAGAATCTGTTTGTTATTAACGACGACGCGTTAAGTAGCAGATGTTATGCACATCTGTTGCAGTTGTTAAGGCCCTAAGTTTGAATTTTAAGAGGGAAATTTTAAATTAACATAAGGAAATGATCATTGGGGTGATTGATATATGATTTTTTCGGGTCGTGTAAAAAATTGTCGCCGCTAATCATTGGGGTGGGAATTTTATATGGTGAATTTCAAGCATTCTAGTTTTGATTTTGGTGTTGTTATTATGTACATAAAGATTACGGTGATTGATGTATGATTTATTGGAAAACTAATATTTGTGCGTCAGTTTTACAGTGCAGGTTTTTATGTTTGTTTATATGAATCTTTCGCCGTTCAAATAACAATAATAATAACAGAACGTTCTTGGTCCTTTTTAGCGTCCAGTAATGTATGGTCACTTGTACAATCATAGGTAAAAGGCAACCCACACTCGTAATTACAGACAACGACGGTGATATGGCCCGTCACCAATTCAGGGGAACCCATCGCATAAAGATCCGTTGTGCTAAAACAAATAACTCACGCATGATATTTTATCAGGAACAAAACTCCATCTAGTAAAAAACCACCCGGTACCACTAGAGCATTGCATGCCGTTGGTTTATTGGAATTTCAGTCTGTTTAAATACCTTCATTTTCTTTTAGAACGGCAATTAATATTTAATAAATATTGAGAAGTTAAAAAAAATAAAAGAATTACTTAATAATGTTGATTTTTGTGTTTGATTTGTTAGCTATGGAACCAGACAAATCATGCATTTCCCACCTTTTCACACACAGAAGGTAGCGAGTGGTTGTCACGGGCCGGAAAATGTGGGTGGGGGAAGCTTCCATGTTTCAGATCTGATTTCATTGAAGTGAAAGTTAATAAGCTTACAAATATGACCAAAATACACCCTAAACTTTGTGTATATGAATCACAAGCCCTTTATCAACTATCACATGTTTACTTGGTTCATAAACCTCACTCACCACTTTTCATATGCAAAAATAAGTCATCACGCATGCTGAGTATCACAACTAATTATGCGTGAAAAGTCATTTCAATCATCCAACATGCAATTGTTCTAAGTGAACTGTAAATTTACAAACAAAGAATAAGTGCTTGTATGATTTATATAAGAATATTATTTTCTAAAATGTTTTTGTTAAGATTGGTTTTGCTATTCAAAGAGGAGTTGAGGCATAGCCTGTTATCCATTTACTTCTCACTTTATTGTAGTCGTCCTTATAAATTTATACAACACGATGAAGAACCTCAAACTGTGTGTTATACAAGAATATTGTTTTCTAAAAAGGGAACATGATTAGTATATTTACTAGTATATAAGAGAAAATCATGAACCTAGTAATTAGAATTTATTGTAACTTTATATTTATCAAGGAAAAAAGAGAGAGTGCGCACACACACATATATATTTACCATTTTATAAGATCTACTAGAACTTATTTTAAAAGTAAAATAAGCGACTTATTTTCTATTCAAAGTTGTAAATAAAGTATAATCTGGGTTTGGATATACCCTCTCATGGTTTTGATAATTATAACAATATTTGTTATAATTCATGACAGTCTCGCTGACGGCTGTGCGCATAATGTATATATGTGTGGTTCTCATGGGTCAAAAGTAAGTTGCACTAATTTTAACGTCATTTTACTAATTTTATGAAAATAAAGTTAAAAATGACGGATGGTTAATCATGCATTAGGTGGTGACGTTGATAGCCAAAAGACAAGGGGTACATGCACTAGTCGAGTTTGTCCCGATTGCTAAGTGTTATGTGCCTTATGTCTAAGGCTTGATACAAAACCACTATTGAGTCAGGGGTCTCACTGGAAGCAGTCTCTCTATTCTTAGGGGTAGAGGTAAGGCTGTCTACATCTTACCCTCCTCAGACCCTACCTGGCTACCTTAGCTTTTGCTATTAGTGGGATTAACTGAGTATGATGATGATGATAATGATGTTATAATTCATGACTAGATATATAATGTGTTCTGAAAAACTGATTAGATTTTCATAGACGAATCTAATACATAATTCTCAACATATGTACTTATTTGTTAAAACAATAAGCAATGTTATTATGAGCATGATATGACTGATACGACAATAGGATATATCTTACCTTAAATCAACTTGTCTACACTACTAAAAGTAGCACACCTTAACTTAAGAGTTTTAAACCGCACTCGAATCCTAAACAATCACCATATTCTTTTCATTTGACATTTATACCAATTAACTATATAACATCTAATTATGTCATAACACATTCTATCAAAAGCTTATGGCTTGTCAAATACAACCAACAATTTCTAAACTTGAATCTATTATCAACACAAACTTATCTAATCATCTTATTACCCATAATTAAATATCACTAGTCCTTTAAATCAAAATTTCAAATGTTTGACTTACCCATAGGCCATAGCATAATAACCTTTTGATCATTTGCAAAACAACAAAACTGTATCCAAATAAACATAATATATTGAAAAGAAAAGAAAAGGTAGATGCATAAAAGGTAAAACTCTTAGGACTATTGTAGTAAATAACAAAAAGTTGATAGGGTATTGTGGAACATTATAGTATTCAGTTAAATAAGTATGGATAGAGTCTGTACCGAAATACTTGGGGCTCTGGTAATTTGGTGGAACCTATAACAAACAAACACCCAATCTCTCTCTCTCTCTCTCTCACTCTCTCTCTCTTCATTCTCTCTCTCTAGAATTCAGATTTGTCTGTTGTATGCTACCGTCTGGTCGGCAACAAAGCTTCTGGTCAGTCACTATATCTGTCTTGTTTCTTCCTCTGTATTGTCACTCTCTCTTTTCTGCTTAAATTCTTCGTCCAAAAAGTCCACCCCTTTCTGTCTCTTCTGATTCAACCAACTCAATTCAATTCAATTCTGTTTTACGAGTAATTCATCTGCTCACTCACTGATCACATATTTCTTGCTTTTATTGCTCTGTTTCTCTTGTTTCTTTGTCTGCCCATATTTTTAGGTACTTTTTTGCTTTCTTAAATCGTATTATTATTATTATTATTATTATTATATGCTTCGTAATTCTGTGTTTATGGTTTTACAGGGTCATAAAAGTTTTGATATCAAGATGATTAACGTAATGGATCAGGTTATTACTAAACCAATGAACGAACCGGACAAAGGTTTAGATGGGCAGTTATGGCATGCGTGTGCCGGTGGTATGGTCCAAATGCCTGAACTTAACTCCAAAGTTTATTATTTTCCTCAAGGTCATCTCGAACATGCTGCTACCGGCATTACCGGTTTCCGGGATCTCCCGAAAATTCCGGCGTATATTCTCTCCAGAGTCTCCACCGTTAAGTTCATGGCAGATTCCGACACCGATGAAGTTTACGCAAGAATTGGACTCGTTCCGTTATGTAATAATAATAATAATAATAATAATAATAATAATAATAATAATAATAATAATAATAATAATAATAATAAGAACGAGTGTGATTTCGATGAAGATGGGTTGTTAGGGTTTGATCGGAATAATATTAATATTAATGAAAATATTGATAAACCGGCGTCGTTTGCGAAGACGCTGACGCAGTCGGATGCTAATAACGGTGGTGGGTTCTCTGTGCCAAGATACTGTGCTGAGACTATTTTTCCAAGGTTGGATTACACTGCTGAACCGCCGGTTCAGAATATTTTAGCAAAGGATGTTCATGGGAAGCTATGGAAGTTCAGACATATCTATAGAGGTACGCCTCGCCGGCATCTTTTGACAACCGGTTGGAGTAATTTTGTCAACCAGAAGAAGCTGGTGGCCGGCGATTCAATCGTTTTTTTGAGGGCGGATAATGGTGATCTATGCGTCGGAATTCGAAGGGCGAAAAGGGGGTTTGGAAGGGGATTTGGTGATTCGAATTGTTCTGGGTGGAATACGGCGGTTGGCGGGTTTGGGAACTATGGGAAAGTGAGTGTGGAGTCGGTGGTTGAGGCGGCGAATCTGGCGGCTGTTGGGCGGCCGTTTGAGGTTGTGTACTACCCTCGCGCAAGCACGCCGGAGTTTTGTGTGAAAGCGGGTACGGTTAAGGCGGCAATGAGGATTCAATGGTGTCCGGAAATGAGGTTTAAGATGGCGTTTGAGACGGAGGATTCGTCGCGAATTAGCTGGTTTATGGGTACGATTTCTTCGGTTGGTGTCGAAGATCAGTTTCGTTGGCCGAATTCGCCTTGGAGGCTCCTCCAGGTATAATATTCGTACATCTTTTTTATGAGTGGGATATTACTGGATATGTTTTTTTTTTTTTTGCTTTTTATGAGTGAGATGTTACTGGATACGTTTTTATTTTATTGTTTTTTGATATGTATGTGTTTGATATGATATTTGGTTTCTGGTTACAGGTAGCGTGGGACGAACCCGATTTGCTACAAAACGTGAAACGGGTTAGCCCGTGGTTGGTTGAATTGGTGTCGAATGTGCCATCTATTCATCTTTCGCCATTTTCGCCCCCAAGAAAGAAGCTTCGGATCCAACCACCACCCGATTTCCCCCTCCTTTCAATGCCACCGATGATCACCAACCACATTCCTGCAAGCATTCAGGGAGCCAGGCAGTTTGGATTCGATCATCATCTTCATCAACAACAACAACACTTCAACAAGATCCAATCTTTTCCATTCGGGTTACCAAGATTTCCCCCAAGATTCATGGGAACGCCCCAAGAAACCCAAGGAAACCAAAACATAATCGAAAATGCTTCCTGTTTGCTAACAATTGGGAACATTAGTAACTCGAAAACCAGCTTGAAAGCCGAGAAAAAACCAACCTTTGTGCTGTTTGGTCAGCCAATTTTCACAGAACAACAGCTTTCTGATAGCAGTTCTGGTGACACAGTGGCCAACCAGTCTGATGGTTCGGTTGTGGTTCAAAATGGTCCAGTGGAGAGCTCATCCGATGAAGCTGGTCCATGGTTCAAGGACCTAAGTTCTGAATTCGGGCATGAGACTGGGCATTGCAAGATTTTCATGGAGTCAGAAGATGTGGGTCGGACTCTAGATCTGGCTGCATTTCATTCATATGAAGAGTTGCACCGAAAGCTAGCTGATATGTTCTGTGTAGAGAAGTCTGTAATGCTCAACAACTTGATTTACCGCACCACATCAGGCGCGGTAAAACACACCGGAGATGAACCCTTCAGGTATTTTGCATAGTCATATTATACGATATGCAATAATGCATTAAAGCTTGTACATATTATGACTAACCGCGTTTTTGTTTTGTTTTGTGTTGCAGTGAGTTCTCAAAGACAGCACAAAGGCTAACAATTGTGATGGATTCCGGAAGCGAAGTGTAAGAGTTAGTATAAGTGACAGATTAGCAGGTTCTTGTAGCGTGTACAGTCGTCGCGTATTCTGATTCTTACAACATCTTGTCTTAGTTTCTGGTTGTTGTGTGGTAAAGACCGCATCAACCTAATTGTTAGACGATTTAGTTTACGTTTTTCTGTAGTAATTTATGTTTATTAAACAACTTAATTTGCATTTAATCAATATCCAGTGTTGTTTTTTGCTTCAAGTTGTGTAGTATTTGGAATGCTTTTGTGACTAATGATTGTTAATATGTTTTTCTTGATAGTTTAATTTATTTTAATTTCTTATAATGTTGTTAATGTGGTGGCCCAAGTTGGTCACTTTGTAAATCTTTTATGTGATATCAAGGCTAAAAAAATACCAATCTTTTTAATCATGTCATATTTGTCTGCTAAAAAGGTATAATGTGATTATATTTTCTGAAAAGGGTGCACACACATTTGTCTGTCTATGAACATGGAAAATGCATGTAAATGAATGCAAAATTCATGCACAAACCATTTCAACTGCATGTTGTAAAACTGAAAACATGTGACTTGATTAACATATCGAGTCCTTCCAACTTAATAACCGTTTTCTAGTGAGGTTTGACGTGAAGACCATGGGATCGTTCCACAAAATACATGATAAATATACTACACATTTATTGTCTTACAAGTTTAAAGTTGTTTATAAGATCATATCGTATAAGAAAATCAAAAGAAGATATGAAGAAAGAATGTCCTAAACTTGACCAAGTGTAACCTCATGATCCACATTTATCCCACCCTTACTTGTTACTTTTAATTGTCATCAATGCATTACGGATAACTGCAATATGTATTTACAGTGTTCTTGAAGTGTTGTCTACATAAAACTGGTTACATATTGAGCGCGTACCTAAAATAATTGTAGGACTATATGAGTTTGGATCATTACCTATTTTGGTTTTTCATCTATATATTTTTAGTTTAGATTATATACTTTATATATTATTTAGATTAAATTAAAAAAGCAGATTTGAGGTTGAAAGATTTAGCCTATGGCAACTAGTGGCGTAATGGTGTAACATAGGTGCGATTATCCTCTTCCACTTCAAAGACCTACTACAGCTTCATTCGTACATCGGCGGCTCAAAGAAACGAAAGAAGGCTTTTAATGCGATTTGCTTGACAACGATTTGGTGCATTTGGAAACATAGGAATGAAAGCGGTGTTCAACAACAAACAGGTCCAACTTTCAAAAGTTCTCGGTGATATTAAAACACTTAGCTTTTTCTGGATAAAATCAAGGGCGAAGCTTTCTTCATTAGATTGGGATTTATGGTGCAACTTTAATCTCTCTAGAATTGGGTGGTGATTAATACAGTTGTTAGTGTTTACTTGATGTAACTTGGTGTGTAATTTGTATTGCTAGTTTCCCGCTAGCATTTGATGAAATAAAATTTTAGTTGATCGTTCATTAAAAAAAAGGTTGAAAGATTTAGCATTTATTTTGAAGTCAAATGTAAAGTTTCGGGAACATTAGTTTTGGGAGTTAACAATGGCCATAAATTGAAGGCGTTAAAAAAGGATGGTCACGTAGCACAAAAATGTGTGTTGTTAATCCCAAAAGCAACGTGAAGGGCGCATAACGTGGAAAGCCAATTTTATAGGGATTTGAGAGTAAAACTTTAAGGGCCCTGAATTTAAGGTTTTTCTTTCTTTTTTTTTTTTTTTTTTTTTTTGTGGGTCAAAGAAGTTAGAGAAAACATATCGGAGTGAGGGAGATATGTCACCCAACAAACCAAAACTTTATTTTTCTGTCGATATTTTATGCCAAAAAAATAGAGGTGTGAACTCATGCAGCTGTGTATGTGTTGTAAACGTGTAATTGTTTTTTTTATCATAAAAGTATTCATACGATGTTTGTATAAACAAAGATTTGGTTTGAAATAACGAATAATTGAATAATTATTGTTTTTAAATGTGCTTAGTGAGATTTTCTTGAGCTAGACACTAGCCATATAATGAGTATCAGGAAGTAATGTAAGAAAATATAAAAAGTTAATGAGTAAAAACAAAGGTAACCTTTATTCTTGCACTAATAAGTCTCTATCTAGTTCACTTTTCAAATCTATATAAAAAAAAAAAAATCTATAAAAAGTACCCAATATAACTAAGTGGAAGACCCTAGGGTCAATCGCAGACAAGTAAAACCCACATCATTGTTCAATCGGCTCGTGTATTCAAGAGTCAAATCTAAAGATTTGACACTTAATTTAGCAAAATCCCCAATCGTTATGTTTCTTCTGGATCATAAGATCTAAGAAACATTACGCCTAAATACCACTAATGCGTTCGGTGAAGTAAATCCAGAATAAGTGACATTCTAGGAAGTATTTTCCATATCATCATAAAACAAATCTACACATTTACCTATTATCCAATATACCAAGATATTTGATGAATATAAGTTTGAATATTTAGTTTTATCCATGTCTAAATTGTAATGCAATTAAAGTTTTTATTACTAGTCAAAACTTTTATTAAATTACATGGCAAAATAAGCATTGTATTTTTTTTTATGATGATGAATACACACTTGTAACATGAATGTGTGTAACAAAAAGTTCGTACCTATCATTGTTACAATACCATATTAGACCATGTGTAATGGTGGGCGAAAATTTTCAAGCCCCATAGGGCATTAAATGACACGTGGCATGTGGAGTCTTTAAGGGCTTGAAAATGATTAAGCGGTGTAGTGGTTAAGTGAAAATTTTCAAGCCCCTTCCAATCATTAATATTATTGTTATTTTTTTAATTTTGAATATGATTGGCTCCCCTTTAAAGGCTTGAAATATATAGTTTATCTTGAATATGATTGGCTCCCCTTTAATATTATTATTATTTTTTTAATTATGAATGTAATTTTTCTTGTTCTGGAATGAAAGTATTTTACAAAGAAAAAAAAATTTGAATATGATAAGCCTAAGAGTAACATATAAGAAATGTCAAGGGGCCGGTGAGTAAAAAGTAACATGATTGTCATATAAATATATAGTTTATCTTTGTTTCTAATAAAAATATATAACTACTATTATATTGACTATTAAGATTAAGATATACTGTACAGAAGAGTAAAAAGGCATCCAACCGATCACAAATCCATAGGCTCAAGATCCCAAGCAAAATGTTTTGATCACCAACTCACAGTCAGAGAGTCAACCCTAGAAACTCTCTATCCATGTTTTCCTCATTTCTTGTTTTTTACCATTTCATTAACTTCTCTTTTCTTTTTTATTTCTCCAACAAATAGATAAATATGTATTTCGATTTTTATATTTTCTGGCTCGTACGGTAAATAGATTAACAATTTGGGATAGTAAATATGATGTTATCATACAACTAAAGTTAACTTAGCAAATCTATGGTGCATTGTGTTTGAAAATATTGAATGTGAAGAGTAAAATAAGGTTAAATAGTTTGTAGGTGGAGGGTCGCAGTGAGACCTGCTATGTTATATGTGACACAAGCTCGCAAGATAGATGTAGCAGAAATGAGGATGCTAAGGTGGATGTGCGGGTACACTAGGGTAGACCGAATTAGAAATGAGGTTATTAGAAAAAGGTTAGGGGTAGCTAGTTTATTAGATAAGATTAAGGAGGGAAGACTAAGATGGTATGGGCATGTGAGGAAGAGGGAAATGACGACCCCAGTTAGGGTAGTGGAAACCCTCACCGTAGAGGGGAAGAGATGTAGAGGAAGACCCAAATTGACTTGGGATGAGCGGATTAGGCATGATTGAGTAAAGATGCATCTCTCCGAAGACATGGTCGAGGATAGCGATTCGTGGAGGCACAAGATTAAGGTTAAGGATTATTAGGGAGGGTTTGGTTGTATCGTAGCGGGTTCTAGGAGCTTAGGCCTTCTCTTTCGCTGGTAGGAAACCTTTAAGGGTGTCTTGTATTTCGGTGTTGTTGAGTTTTGTTGTTCTTTATTACATATATATCTTTACTAGTTTTTATCCCGGGAGCGTCCCGGGTTAAAATATCTAATATGACATAATAAAATATATTACTATTATTATTATTATTATTATTATTATTATTTTAAACAAATCTCTGCCATAAGTTATCATATTCAAATATTAAAAAAAAACGAATCTCTGCGCCGGGGTATAAATCTAGTGCCATTACAAATGAATTCGGAAGTTTGTAATCGATAATTCTAAAAAGAACTAACATGAAATAAGAAAAAAAAGTTAATTATTGAAATATCAAACGCATTAGTCTAAGGGTTATGTGATGCGTTAAAAAATTCATGGGTATATGATCGGGTATATAGTTCGGGTATTTGGGTATGTTGTTTCGGGTAATCGGGTCGGGTATCACCTAATCCCAGACCCGACCCAAACCCACAATTTTTTTTAAACTAACCCCAAACCCGACACAATACCTGTCGGGTTACAAAAAATAGTCATTTTTTTCTTCGTTTTTATATAGCACTATGATACTCGTTGGAAAGATAATAAAACGCTTGTTAATTTGGTGTAATTTTTTTCTTTAAAAAATCTCGTATATAAAAGATATTAACGTTTAAAAGTTATGGGAGGAAACATGGGAGAAAAAATAGTAAACTTTTAATATTTAGATTTAGTATATTAAGTATTTAATAGATTAGGTTAAATCATATTTATTTCTTTTTTTTAATTGGTTTACACTTGCCACATCACATCCTATATGGCATCTCTCAAAGGAGAGATTGCATAAGAGTATGACATGTAGAATTAATCCCTTTGCAATATATATATATAGATTTTACTTCGTGACGCTTTCATGGTTTCTCTAAATTTAGTAGTCCTTTATTTGTTTTAAAGTGTTGTTTGCTTGTCGTTTGTGTGTTGTCGAGCCGGAGGTCTCTCTGGAAGCAGCCTCTCTATCTGCAAAGATAGAGGAAATGTTTGCCTACATCTCACCCTCCCAGACTCTACTCGTAGCTTTTCTAATGGTGGGATTTACTGTTTAAGGTTGTTGTTTGTAGTTTGTAGGTATTTAACTAATTTTTTATGTTAACTTTAAAATAAGACCGAACGGTATGGGGACCGGCAAGGGGCCGGCGTTGCCAAGCCGGGCCGGGCTACACCGCCCCCCTGGCGCGGCAACGGCATAGCCGGCACCCCTTTGCCGTTGATGCCGGGGCTGCTGAGTGCATTGGGACGCGTGAAAGACTATGGGGGGACGTGCCATTTGACCGTTGGGGCAATATTTGACCGTTTAAAAAAAAAAAAAAACGAATTTTTTTTCAAAACTCTATTTAAACCCACTCATTTTATACCATTTTCAACACAAATCCAACACCACTTTTTATACCAACCCTTATTTTATATAAAAAATACTTTATACATTATTCAATGGATCCCAACCAAAACAACCCAAACCCGAATCAACCACCACAATATAACCAAAACAACCCGAATCCAAACCCGTTCACGATGCCAATGGATCCATCTTGGGCTACTTTTGCGGGTTTTCAACAAACTCCCAACCCTTTCACCCAATATCCTCAAATGCACCAAAGCCCTACTACCTTTAACCAATTCCATAATTTGCAAATGCATCATAACCCTCAATCCTTTACCCAACTTTTACAAACTCCGCCATTCCGTCAATCTCTACCACCACAACGACAACCCAATTTTGAACTCGAAGATGAAGAAGATGATGAGGTGGAGGTTGTCCCCGAAACACAAGTCCAACGTTCGAAGGGGAAGGCGAAGGCGAGTGCGAGTGCGAAGGGGAAGGGGAAAAAAAAGCCTACCGAACGAAGCCCATGGACGAAATTGGAAGAAGAAGCGTTAGCGAAGGCGTATCTGGCTAGTTCGAAAGATCCCATAGTTGGTAAAAAAAAATTTAATTTTTTTGTAGTATACAATAAAATAAAATTATTTTTTTTATTCTCTAATATATGTTTTATTTAAATGTAGGGATTAATCAAACGGGCGATAGTTTATACTCCCAAGTACGAGATATATTTCACCAATTGACGGAGCAAGGAGAGTATCGCAAGCAGGAGGCTTTAAGTTCTAAATGGAGGAAAATGAGTACTACAATCGGGAAGTTCATCGCCTTTTATAATCCGTTGTATGTGCAACCTCCAAGCGGGTTTAACGAGGAAATGATTTTCAAGGAGGCGATGCGAAAATATGAAGACAAGTATGGTCATGTTTTTCCTCATGTTCGAGCTTGGACGGTGTTGAAGACATCTCGCAAATGGGCACCGGTTCCAAACGAGGTTGCATACGCCAAACGAAGCAAGACTTCGGAGTCGGGCGATTATAGCGTGGGAGGCGGGTCGACCGGTCATTGTCAAATAAATATAAACGATGACCCAGACCCAGAGTTCGAGGATACTCCCGTTCAAGAGGAGCCACGACCCATAGGGAGGGACAAAGCAAAAAAACAAGCGGCGGCTGCAAAAAAACAAGCCGCGTCGGGGAGTGGGAGCGGGTCAATGTTAGACGGTTTGGTCGCTGAATTGGCATCCTTCAAAAATACTTTTAGTGAAAGTCAAGCGGAGAAGAAGAAATTGAAGGAACGCGAAGTCGAAGAAAAGCTTCGCTTGAAGCAAAAGAGGGTGGAGGAAAACGTTCGCCAAAAGAACGAGGATAGGCAAATAGAAGAATGGCGAATAATGACGGCAAACATCAACGACTACCCCGAAGAAGACCGTCCCGTTTTGTTGAAGATGAAGGAGAGCATCGCAAAAAAATATAATCAGTAGTTTATGTTTTTTTTTTTATTTAAGTGTTTGTTTTTATTTGAAAATTGTACTTTTTTTTATTTAGGTGTATTTTTTTTTTAATTTAAGTGTTTGTTTTTAATTTAAATACATCTTCACATTTTATATTAATATGATAATATTATTTAATTAAAAAAAAGAAAAAGAAAATGAAATAGCATTAAATGTTGTTGGGCCTCCTCCACACCCCTAGGAGCATCATCCTAAGGATGCTCCTACCCCACGCTGACGTGGCAGGTGAGGTGGAGGCAAGGCATGGATGTTGGGCCTCCTCCACACCTAATGGTCTAATATAAGAGAACTTTGAACTTGAAGTTGTTGAGATGAAATGGTTGGGTGAGACACACAAATTTCTGTGTAAAATGACAAGCATCCAATGTTTTGTTTTGACTTTTGAAAACCAAGACTTTCCATAAATAACTCCTAGGCTTAACGCACCCATCTAAATGTGTGGCCGTGTGGATGTACATATCTTTTTTAATAATATATAATAGGTTTCTTAGATATATTTTAATGTCTTTTTATTAAGAAATTGTATCTTAGATGGTTAATTGTGTTTTAAGTTTAAGAGACAATGACAATTTTGTTATTAGTTCTTTAGGGTTGTGATAATTATTTATAATCCAAGGATAATTATGTGTGATATTTACGCTTTTGCATTGGTTATCACCCAATAGTTAAAAGTTATCACTTAGACGCTCCTTAGTAGGGCGTGGAGTAAACCCAAAACTCCTGAAAACGTTGGGTACACCCTCACCCCTAGAGCGTTTTCAAGGAAAAAAATTGCTGATGGCTGATATTAGGGTTCAAAGATGACAACGAAAGATGAACAAGATTGTCAGGTCCGTACCCTCTTTGTTTTATTAAGTGGGCTTTTTAAGTTTTACTTTGTGGCCTACTTAAAAACCTAAGCCCTAAAAACCAAAATTACAAAACATGAGATATATATCTATACTATATTATAATGCATGAGGGATGGGCATTTTAAGATACCCAAAAATTAAGAACTAATTTTTCATTAACAACCCTAAAATGAGGGTAAAATAGTCATTCATACATTATTTACACTTTAATACCCTATCTTATTTACACTTTAATTCCCTAATTTTTAGTTAGTAATTACATTTCCCTCCCATCCTCTACAAAATTATAATTTCTTTTATTTAATTCTAACATAACTTTAAAACTATTATATTTTAAAAACATTCGAATATACCATGATGACCAACTCATTTTTGTCTACGTGTCGGTGTTTGTCGTAATCAATACAGATGTGTGGATCGACATGTACAAGAAACAATGCCTTATGTACAAGTGATTATTGCATTTTATGTTTTAAATACTAACTAGATGGAATATAATATGGATGTTGAATTATAACACTATTTCATGATCAAGTAAAACTAAAAATTGTAAAATTGAATTTGGTGTTAAATACTGTTCCGCTCAATAATGAAAAATTCACATAAATCAAATGCAACAATTTAAAAAACCAAATAGGGCACTCAAAATCTACATATCAGCTTTGGTGATTCTTAAAATATGATAATGTTGTTAAACATTATGGTTTATCCTTGTTTTGACAGACAAATAATTTGTCACACAGTAATAATACTACAACACAAGACTGGGCTCTAAGAATGCTTTATCACGTTTGTTATTGAGAGCTTCAATTGTAGTACCCTATTTAAATAATCAACATTAGCAATATGTGCATATATATATGTATATGGGTATGCATGCATATATTAACAGGTATACACATAAATATAATTAACTAAAAGAAATCTCATTAAACTTTTAAATAAACATAACTAGCTAAATATATAAAACTTTAAAATAATTAAGTTTAGAAAAAATATAAAAATGCATTGTAAATATTAATTATAGGTAAAAAATTTTTAAAACCCTCAGTTGCACCAATTTATATATCTATTATCTATTAATATATATAAAAGAATTGAACATTGGTGACGTGGCGTGCAATGGTGCCTTCATCCTCTACATGAAACTGCCACGTGGCATCATAATTGAAAGATTTTAATGTTTTTTGAATTATTTCCTTTTTTAATTAAAAAAAAAGATAAATATAAAACCCTAAATTTATCTCTCTATCTCTCAATTCTCAATTACTAAAATTAAATTGAGTTATTTTAAGAAAAAAGAATTTAAAGACAAATTTAAATTTTTCTCTCTTATGTTCCTCCCATAATTTTTAAACGTTAATATCTTTTATATTCAAGATTTTTTAAATAAAAAAATTACACCAAATTAACGAGCGTTTTATTATCTTTCCAACGAGTACCATAGTGCTATATAAAAAACGGAGAAAAAAACGACTATTTTTTGTGGGGTTATGTTCATACAGAAAAAAAAAAACACAAAGTGTTCAGGTTATTCATTAATCATGTTTTTTCCTTTAAACCAGGTTCTTATCTACGATGTTGAAATTCAGCCCAATCGCCATGCTATCATTGGAATTTTACTCTTCTAAAGATGGATATGTATACTTCATCAAGAGAAGTTAGGAGAACGAATCACGCAATACTGCAACACATGGTGTCACCTTATAACAAGGTTATTTTTTTATTTATTTAATTAGATTAGAAGAGTAATAATTATTACTATTAGTATTAATATCATTAGAATTGTTATATTTTTCAACCCCCATCATGAATTCTACATCTATATAAGTCAAAGTCAAATTGTAACATATTTTAAATTAGGGAAAATTTCATAAAAGTGTAACCAACTTTTTAGAGTGTTCTAATTAAATCACTCGTATTTATTTCTGTCCCAATTTAATCACTCAACTTATTAGAAATGTGATAATCTTATGTATTTTACTTGTTTAACAGGTTAAATGCTAACGTGGCTTTTATATTTTTCTTTATCTATCCGTTCCAATTCCGAAAACCTATGAAATTCTTGCCCGACTATCGTCATTGTCAATAGAACCGTTTACCACCACTATCTTAATCCAGACAATCATCATCATCTAGTATGTATCTCTTATTCCGGGTAGCCCGACCAGATCCGACGCCAGCAATGCAAGCGTGTCGGCACTTTCCTCATCACACGTGTAGTGACCTGTTTCTCAGCCGTTCATCGTCATCCCTCCATCGATCGACGTTGTTGAGCCTCCCTGTTTTCGGAGTCTATTCGATATATATATATATATATATATATATATATATATATATATCGGCGCCGACGCGGATGCAATTATCATCTTCTCCTCCGACTGAAATACCAACACCGCCTCCATCTCCAGTTCCGATTCCGGTGATGCCATGCCACTACATGTAGCCTGTAAATTTATGTCATGAACTAGACTTAATAAAAGAATATGACTTAATGTCGACAATTCCGATAACGATGATGAAGATTAGAAGACGAAGATCCCCACAATTTGATATGGGTATTTTGGATTCATACACCCCTTATTTATGATTCATACACCCTGGCCCACATATCACACCTATAAGAGGCTGCCACATACCCCAGAATGTGATGTCACACCCCCAGAATGTGACGTCACATGATGTATGAATCCTAGAACCCTTTGATATGTTCTTGAGGATGATGTGTATTATTTAATTGACTAATATGGCAGTTTGAAATACTGAAATTCAACTTGGCATAGGTATAAATTAATAATTATTAATTCCATGTCAGCAAGTTTAAAGATGAAAAAGAAAAATAAAAAAGCCACATCAGCACTTCTCCTATTAAGCAAGTAAAACTAGTGAGATACCCGTCCGTTGGGACGGGTTTTCGAACGGGGATTAGAAAGCGTGAACGTATATTTGGGTTGATGTTATCATTTTGAGTAAGCGAATGTCAATAACTAATCCCTATATAATCTTAAAGTATATCAATTTTAAAAGTTTTGTTAAAATATATTATTAATGAAATCAGCCATTGAAAAAAGAAATATATGAAATCTTGGTATGAACCAAAATGTGTGACAACATTAATACCAACCACACTAACATTACTACAAAAGTTTAAATATAATACCAAAAACCTACAAAACGAAAGTTGTCTTAATCCAAAAAGCATACCAACATAGCAAGTAGTTTTAAAGTCAGAAACATAAAGCTTTTTACAGCAGGGATGAGCTTGGTACTGGTACCGGTCTTGAAAGTACCGGTACTGAAAATCAGCAAAAATGGGTACCTATATCAAAAATAATTGGGTGGTCGTTCTAAAAAATGATCTAAAACATTCGATTCAGGAAATTGTACACCATCAACTTATGGGTTGTCAAGCAACATTCCTGATATCAATTTGTATGACGAATTTCTCGTCCCCATCGACGACACAATACCGGAGTAAGCCGTGGCTCGAAGGAAAAGTTTTGAGTCATCAAGTGGCAAAGGGAAAGCGGTTTGGGTGGATCAGATGGCCGAATACAAGTCGGCAAGTTGGTGGAAATGGAGGAGAATCGAGAACGGCGCAAGTTGTTAGCGGACTTGAAAATAAAAAGAGAAAACACAATCATGAAACATTTGTCCGAAGTTGAAAAAAATAAAGATTTGAAGGTTTTGAAAGAGAACCATGAAGACACCGAAGAACCATACAAGTCGATTCTCATCGAACGAAAACTTGAAATTTGTGAGAAGTGGGGTTGGGCCATTAACTTTTAGGTTTTTTTTTATTTTTATGTTTTTTTTTAGTTAATGTAAGTTTTTTTTATTTAATGTAACTTTTTTATTTTATTTAATGTAATGTTTTTATTTTATTTAAAAAAAAAAGTTTAGTGATACCATCATTCTACCCCATGCAATTAGTGATGAATGTGATAAAGTGTGATGAAAATGAAGTGACACGATATTATTTGGTGTGATAGTGTGATGGTATCGCACTCCATCCCATCCACCCTAACGCCAAGGCTAAATAAAAAGAATCGGGCTCTTGTGACCACTACAAAATGAATCATTTCTCATGACTGACCATTACAAAATGCTATAAACTCATGTTGAGGAATCTCATGCCTTCAATACATGGAATATCTTCTTCACCATTTGAAGACTACTTTCACAATTGAAGTCACTATGTTAAAGTCACTAGTTTGATTAAAAGTCGAGTACATTCAAAGGATTCTATTTTTATTTAGCATGTATAATGTGAAGATGCTACAATAATTTCTCGTATAAATTATTTCATGATATGGATTTGTTTTAGTTTAACTTTATATAAATTTCCAATTAGACAATGAACTAAATTACAGCAATGACATTATTGACATATTTCATATATGTAACATCAAGAAAAATTAACTGATGACCCATAATTTTGACCTGTACATGTTCATTCATAGATGTGAAGTCTCTAAAACAGTGAGAGCGACATACATGAAGATATGTAAAAAACACAAATTCTCATTCAATGAATAATTATACAAACCATGTGCTAAAAATACAGGCATACAAACTTTATTTTTTGTTTTTGTTTGCAAAAACCAAATCCTAGTGTACATCTGTACAATGCTAACAGCTGGAAGCATAACCACTGATATAGAGAACATCTATAATCTACCACGTACGCGAATCTCATCTATGCTCGTTGGATCATGATATCAATACTTTCATTGGGGAATTATGCCATTGATGAAACTCTTGTGATAATCTACACACGTAAACTTTTAATATAGTAAACTAAATTTTTCTTATTTATCCAAAAGACTAAAAAAAACATAAACATAATTCAATCTGCAGCGTAATAACTCGTAGGACAACCCAATAATATTCAATTTAAGAAAAAGAAATAAAATGGAAACATGAATCAGCCAAGACTTAGTTACTTGCAAACTGTTCTGTTGATATCAAGTTAACATGAATCAGCTAAGTCCAATAATTATGAACATAAGGCCAAATTGTTTATACTCATACTAACATAAAAAAAAAAAAAAACTGAAGGCTAGTAACTTTGAAAATCTATTTGAGGTCGGAAGATTAGTTCAAAGGTGGAGAAACATGTGGGTCAAGCGGGATGGGTAACATTGACCAATTAGTTATTCAATGGGTAACAAATTATCACCTCTAATACAAGCTTACAAACTTACATGAATCTTAGCGGTGGTCCTTGGTTAAGGAAGGCTTTCACTGTGTTCCACAAGATCCTAAAGCCATACCCAACATTGATTATGTACATGTGACACAGATACATATGTTTTAGATAAAAATTATAGTAAATTCATAAAATTTGAATTCAGCTGTTTTGATGTACTTGGTTTGTATATCTTCCCAAAACTACCTCCATGATGATATCTGCATCAAACTCCTTCCTCCACAGAAAGAATAATGTTGTAAGGTCACTCATAGTGAATTAGAATACCACTTAGAAAATGGTTGTATTTATCTCTGACGGGTCAAATAAAAAATAGCTCAAAAGCAAACGGTCAAGCGGGTTAACAGTTGCAGAAAATCTAGTTTAGACTTTAGAGTCACACAACCCCTAAAAGTCGTGTGCCAAAAAATCTTGAAAATGCAGAGGGCTAAACTATCAATTTCTGAAAAGTTTTTAAAATGTTAAAAAACATGGGCTGAGCCATACCAATCTTGTAGATAGGAACATGTTGCCCCGAAAGCTTTTACCGGTTTTAAAATCCCTTTAATTTTCCAACAGACCCACATGGAAAAATTCATGTAGCAATGAAGCCAGTCCTTTTCAAGCACACAAATGAGTTTACCCTGTCCAACTGACCAATGGAACCAAACAAATTCTAGAAAGAAAATAAGTTAATAATTTACCATAATAACAATTAAGTGATATACACAAAGTATATAGGTGCCTATGGACAGATGGAGGTTTTATGTGGCTAACCTACTACATAGATACGATGCATTTCTTGTTATAGGTATCAGTCGCGACTGCAATGAGCCTGGTACTCTCAAAGTGTGATCTCCTATTAACTTATTGTAAATGGCAATCATAATATTTAAGCATCTGATCCGCATTTGATAAAACCAAGGGACCTGAGAATTGAACCTTAGATCATTCACCATCCTAATAACCTAAAAATAAAAAACCAACACCCTTTTTAAACCTAATTTCAAGTCAATAACCAAAATACCTAATAATAAGGTTTAAATGATTTGTGATTCTACCATAATTGTTAGCTCCTGCACTTCTTACCCTGCAAGGACCAACCCAGTTATGAGGAAGATTAAGATGTTATGTTGGTTGGAAGGGACATTTTTTATATATGGAAGCTTTACTCCTGATGGATATTATTATAATTATTATTATTATTATTATTATTATTATTATTATTATTTCCACACTCGCCATCACCTGCTACCAACAACCCTAAATAAGAACCTTTCATGGTGGAGAATGATTCACACCATCATGTCCAACATAAGCTGTCATTCTCCGTCATTCTCCTTTTTTACTCTTTCCTACAAAAAGATGATATCATACAACTTGAATTGTTTAACCATTTATATGAAAAGAAAACCATCATATATTACATAACTGAATTGTTTATTCAAAGTCTTAAGAATTTTAATTCACGCAAAGCAGAGGTTGTAATATCTTTCAATTATGATGCCTTTAGTATCTAGGAGAATGATTTACCTTCCTAATCCCATAAAGAACCTCCCAATCTTCCAAAGCATCAAAGCTTGAGCAGGTCCATATGAAGTGACCATTTCTGTTTAAATACTGATGTATTTAGAAATTAATAAAGAAATTGCAATATATCCAAATTTCTCACAAATATAAACGAATCACCACAAATATGTTCCATCATCAATGCAACAGAAAACTGTGAAGAACGTTTGGCAAAGTGTGAAGAGTTCATGTCCCGTATGTAAACAATCGAGTCGTAAATTGAAGTTGCATAATTACAGGAACCCTAGAACCCGAATACAAACAAAAATTCAAAAAAAAAATTAAGAGATCGTACCATTTTCTACTTTCTTGCTACTGGCTTTCCACCTTTCTTCAGAGCCTTCGATTGATTAAAATCAAATTAGAAGAATGTGAGAATGGAAGAAGCAATTAAGTAATATCAAGCATAAAACAATGAACGACTATGTAAAAAATTGTAGTTATGATAATAGAAATTGTGAGTTTTATATTGAAAGTAGTTTAATTAGGTTGAGAGAGACAGAATACGAGACTCACCATTTCTGAAAGCTGAGATTAAAGGTCTAAAAAGCGATGATAAACCTAATTCAAGGTACGAAAAACACAAATTAGTGCAATTGTTTTCTGGTTTGACTCCATCCAACATCATATCGTAATAAGCATCCTTCAACAACCATTTCCCACACATAAACATTCCCCATTGAAAGATTGACCTAAGCGAAGAGACACGAAAATAAAGAGTGAAAAGCAATGAAATACGAGAGACATTGGAATACCTTTGTTGAGCGTTGGTGTCCAAAGGATCAAATTAACATGTAGATATAGAAGAATAGAATGAATAGATGGTGAGAGGGAGGAGACGGTGGGGGTTGTGGATTGTAAGGTGGAAAGACTTCATGTTATGTTTGAGATGATGGATAAGCACGATATATACAGTGGAACAGCAGCAGCAGCAGGATATATTGGGGAATAACTGCCTATACCACGTCCCAGTATTGTAGGAGTGGAGTGGAAACTGGTTAACTACACATGAAAAAAATAAACTGCCAAATTTTTTAGATAACTGCCTATTTATAAGGGCTGAGATTTAATCTCATAATTAACCAACTCCAATGGACGGTTCAGATCAACATTAAAAACAGTTTTTAGTGTAAATTTGGGCAGTTAATTGGTGGTGAATAATATAATAATAATATATAGGATTAACACATTTTTAACAAGTTCAGTGACTAAATTGGAACAAAATAATCTTTGAGTGATTTAATTAGAACAATTTAGAAAGTTAGTTACATTTCTATAAAGTTATCCCTTTAAATTACGTGAAGATGATTATATGTTGAACGTTATCTTTTTAATACCGTATTATGTTTAATATGGTTTATGCTTTTTATTTTTTTTAACTTTTTAAATAAATTTTTTTTAACTAAGATTGATTATGTTTAAATTATTTACGCTTTTCGTGATTTGAGTTTTCTTCTTTTATCATTTTTTATTAAATCATATTAAATTTTTCAACCCCGGGACCTTCCCGGGGTAATCAGCTAGTATATATATATTGCAAAGGGATTAATCCTACATGTCATGTTCTTATGCAATCTCTCCTTTGAGAGATGCCACATAGGATGTGATGTGACAACTCTAAACCAATTAAAAAAAAGAAATAAATATGATTTAAATATCTAATCTACTAAATTTAAATATTAAACCTTTATTATTTTATCTCTCGTGTTTCCTCCCATAACTTTTAAACGTTAATATCTTTTATATACGAGATTTTTTAAAGAAAAAAATTACACCAAATTAACGAGCGTTTTATTATCTTTCCAACGAGTACCATAGTGCTATATAAAAATCGGAGAAAAAAATGACTATTTTTTGTAACCCGACAGGTATTGTGTCGGGTTTGGAATTAGTTTAAAAAACATTGTGGGTTTGGGTCGAGTCTGGGATTAGGTGATACCCGACCCGTTTACCCAACATACCCAAATACCCGAACTACATACCCGATCATATACCCATGAATTTTTAACGCATCACATAACCCTTAGACTAATGCGTTCGATATTTCAATAATTAACTTTTTTTTTTCTTATTTCATGTTAGTTCTTTTTAGAATGATCGATTACAAACTTCCGAATTCATTTGTAATGGCACTAGATTTATACCCCGGCGCAGAGATTCGTTTTTTTTTATATTTGAATATGATAACTTATGGCAGAGATTTGTTTAAAATAATAATAATAATAATAATAATAATATATTTTAGTATGTTATATTAGATATTTTAACCCGGGACGCTCCCGGGATAAAAACTAGTTTGGTATAAAACACATGATGCATATTATATATCTATGTGATATGAACATCTATGTTAATAGCAACAAACTCCCTAATTTGAATGGGTTCTTTTTAACAAAGTTTAAAAAAAAAAAATAAACAAAATAATTTTTTACACTTTAGTCAAAGATAAACAAAATTTTCCAATTTAAAGGGGTGGGAAAATCATCAATTTCAAAAATTAAACCATGTGCTAACCTACTAAAGTTTATTCTATAAATACATACTAATGCACACCTATTTCACTTGCTAAAATACCTAGGCATGGATACTGAATTCAAAAGTTGAAGCTTCTAACGTTGGTTATTTGTTAGTTTATGGTTTTCATTCGTCCCATTTTACTAATTATACCATTTTATACATATCTTAATCATTTAAGTGTTAACTTCTTGGTTTTGCAGATTCATTTGGATGAAAAACATACGGAGATGAACAAACCAATAGCCATACAAACGTCTAAAGTAACGTCTAAGGTTGTATTTATTAATGTTTAATTTTTTAATATTAACATGGCTGTTATTTTATGTGGTATATTGTATGTGTTTTATTGCAAGATAATGGTGATAATAGTGTTGAGATTATTTGCTATGGTGCAATGTTTAGTCCCTACAAATCTGATCTTCAACATGAATTTAGTGAATAGGTAATATCAACATTTATTTCATCTTATATTAACTTGTTTATTAAATATTTTTAATTTATTTTAAGGATCAAATGCATGAAATTAATAGGAAGAGATCCAAGATGCTCTCTTAATGGAAATGGAGTCAAGTTGTTGATCTAGACAGTTCTGATGAAAATGACAAAGAAGACATATTTTATGACACTTTAGATAGGAGAAAATGGAGGAAACTCATCCTCACCAAAAGATGTAATAATCAAACATGGAGATATACAAGAAATTTCAGTGATCGTTCTTGATGACGAATGGTGGGTAGACAATATAGATGAGATCATGCAAACTTGGAACGTGTATGACTAAATTGATCTCATGATTCAAGTAGTTCGCTACCTTTTATTTTTCTCAACTTCTATGTTTATTAATACTTATTTTTCCTTTTGTATGTTACTTTATTTTATTAAATGTTTCTTAAAAGTACTTTACAATTTAAATATTAAATCTTTTTAGTTACTAGACATGTATAACGCTTATGACGTATATCCACCGCAATGATGCTACAACAAATACTATACGAATTTGAAATAAGTACCGAAATAAAAAGTGTCATTCTCGCCGCATCACACGGGTTTCCTACTAGTTTTCATAATATGTGGGTTTTTGTTTGTAAACTCCCGTTAGCCTTTGTAAGTATTTTTCAGGTTTCGCTTTTTTTCTTATAATTTAATAAAAAATTATATTATAAATTTATTAAATCATTGGGTTAGGTAATGGTTGAAGGGGAGGAGGCTTAAATCATTGGGTAATAGTAGAAAACGGCCACAACGGGCTTGAACCACTCATTTGCTTCAAGTCATTGGGTAATAGTAAAAAACACATGGTCTTGCACTCTTGCTAGTTGCTACAACTTTAAATTTTATCTCTGTTAGAAGCATTATAAAAAAAAAAAAAAAAAAAAAAACCGAGCTTTTAAATTTTATGGGCGATTATTAGTAACGGTGAATCAAATTTTGATAGTTTACATAATAAAGAAGTATGGAACCGCTCATTTGCTTGACCTCGGTCCACCCTTAGTGGGTCTGTCCTGGGCAGGAGACTATGAGACAAGGTTTACAACTGGATAAGGGTTAATGATTCCCTATACCCATCTCATTATTCTCCCAACTGTCACCAAGCAATGTGCCATTAATCCTAAAAGTGATTTGCGCTATGGCGATTGAGTGGTTGTCCATGAAAGTTACGGCGGACTGTGAACTCCACTACTTGAATGGAGAAAGTAGTTGACATAATCTATGGTTGCAGTGCTGAACCGTGTAAAGCGAAGATGATGAAGACCATATTCAATGGGTTGTTAACATGGACACACAACCTTGTCTGTACTTCCCTCTCAGTCTTCATCTGTAAAGGTTGTCATTCCAGTTCTCATAGGTGACAATAAAGAAAAGGTTGTGATTTATAAAAGCACATGCCATCATATTTTTTTTCAACACAGGTCACCTTGTGCGGCTCAGACCGGTTGAACAATAAACTCACAGGGTCAATTATATTTCATAATACCAACACAATATAGAGCTTAAAAAACGTCTGTCATCATTTAAATAATGATTTAACTTTAAATATTAGCCACAACATCAACACAACTTTCTACAATGTAAAAAGTAGTTTCAAAATATGGGAAACACCATAAATAACACATTTCATGATTGATATTACTAGGAACTGATATCCGACAAATTGAGGACTACAAAAGTAAAAACTATGCTGCATCCCTTGATATTTGGTAATGGGACTTTAGGGTCAAACTTAAAAACTGTCGGTCTTTATAAATTTTGTAACTTATGCTCAGTAACACAACCAACTCAAAGTAAGTTTTGCCAACTACACAATCTACAGTCTAATATTAAGTGAGCTCTTGCCAAAATAAGAACTCATAATATTAAGCAACAACTTAGAAACAGTATCATCCTTGATAGTTTACCTTTAACTTTCACCATACATATGAAGGAAATAACTAAAGAGATAATTATGTTGTTCTAACTGTAAAAAGGTGATTTATCCTACTCCAGGATCCTAACATCAAGAATCAACAAAGTTCGATTTAATTAGCCAAAAACGAATCATCAACTCAAATGATGATCAACACATTTACTCTTGCACTCTTGCCAATGAAGTAAAAACAAAATGAGATGCGGCAGGTACGCCCAAAGCCTAAATTGTAATTACATAAAACACTTAGTCCCTTAACCAAATTAAAACTAATGTATCTGCATGATTTCAATTTACAAGTTAAAAGAAACACAATGAGAAGTTGATAAAACAATCAAGAATCATGTGATCAACAGATGAACACAGCTATGAAGTCTGTACTGTCCAAAAAGAAGTGACCAGCACAACTGTACTGTAAATTTAATCACAATTTAAACCAACTCAGTGTACTAGTATACCCTATGACCAACACCAAACAAGCAACCAATTTGATCATCTTAGCTCAAAAGGCCCAATCAAGTCAAAAGCTCAAGCATCTAAACTTAAGCAACTAAACAATCTAAACCAGTCTGAAAACAGATAGCATAAGAGTATGCAACTGAAGCATTATCAAGTTATTTGTCTCCTTCAAGAAAAATACAGTCCATTTACACACATACTTTACCAATAGCATCAGATAGAATTCCCAAAGTTCCCACAAAAAAGTGAAAGTTAATAGAAACAAATGGGAAAAAAATTACGTTTAAGATCTCAAGCGATCAGCAAACTGACACAGTAAATACCATAGTTATCAAAAGCCATCGCCTTGACCACCTAGGCGACCAATTTCCTAGAAGCCACAAGATCCCGCTTTTCCATCCTAGATAAAAAAAAAAGCCATGATCTAATTTTTAAAAACCTAATACCCTGACCAACACCTACCGGTTATATAGATATATATAAATCTCAATCAAATCTTATTTTAAATATATTTGACTTTTAAAACACTTATGGATAAAAAACAAATCTGCAAATCGATCCCTTAATCAGTTCTATTGAATTATTCTTCAACATATAAACATCTCGACTCATTAATTTACCACCAACTGATTTTGTCTACAGTACACATAGTTATCAAAGGCGTGTTAGTTCTTTCAGCAGGCATAGCTAAGTCAATCATTTTATGTTTATATGATTTATAAGATGATTGTTATTTTTAATGATTCGGTGATCTTTTAATTTTTTTATTTGCGCATTTTTTTCCTTAGACCTATGCCTTTTTGCGCTTCTCGCCTAGGCCACAGGGGGAGCACCTTGAGTGCGCCTCAAGCCTTTGATAACTATGGTAAATACTATCCAGGATTAAAACACACACACACACATAGAAATAATCCTAATTCAATCGATTATAAGGGCAAACATATGGTGTAGACTGCAGATTGACAAAAACAGATAAATCAAACTCAAATACTCAAGTATCCGCCTTTCTGCGACCCAAAACAGCAAACGTAATATAATTACAAACAAAGCGTTAAAATTCAGCAACCAAATTATAAAACCCTAAATTCCAATTACAAGCATATTATCACAATCACTGTTACACAATTCACAATTTATTCATACACGATCAAATTCAAGCGTTTAAAAAGTTATTATCATCCATCAAACTTAAGAAAATACCATCATAACCACAATCATCTCAATTGTAGTAAAGTTCAAGACCCATGCCATCATGAATCTCGTAGTCCTTGAGGGTGATATGATCCTTGTAGATGTTGTACCACTTCTGGATCCTAATCTTGTCTGCGCGTGTTCCTGTCTGTGCTGCAACGAGCTTCTTCAGGTCGCCGATTGTGTCGTCGTCGTTGCACTTCACACGGACCTTCTTCCCCAACCGATCGTTCAACACCACCTCGATCATCTTCGTTGGTCTTTGATTGTCTCCTGCTATGAATAATTGGGTATGTGGAGAATATTAATTTATTTTTGAAACCCTAATTCCTAATTTTGTTACTTTTTATATGCGTCACATATATACCAAATCTATGGCGGTGGAGAGCCTCTGGTTTCATGGATATACAGATTCACCCCTTCATCTTTCAAATATTTAATATCCGGTTTAAGTACAGGCACGATTTCGTTCGGGACGTTTTAATGGATATTCTTAGACGAGCAGGGATCTCGGCCAAGAAAGAGGCCCCAGTTAACTTTCTAACAGACCCGGCAGAAGGGAGGTCCACTTTACGTCCGGCTGACCTACTAGTGTTTGGATGGGAAGGTGGGAAACACGCATGCGTGGACCTTACGGGTGTGTCTCCTTTAGCGGGATTCAGGGAGAGTGGGTTCGTGGCGGGGCAAGCGGTAATTAGAGCAGAATCGAACAAGGTGGCAAAGCATGCTAAAGCGTGTGAGGATAACCAACATGCTTTTGTCCCTTTAGCCTTTGACACTTTTGGCTCATTGGCCCCGGAAGCGATCAGATTTCTGACGAGAGTCCAGCGGGTGGTCCACAGCAACTTCTCGACTCCCCAGGGGCGAGGATTTGTTTTCTCTAGATTAGGGTTCTCTATCCAGAAGGGGGTGGCGGCGCAGCTTGTTGCCCGCCTACCTGCTATTCTTATGTAATTTGCCTCTTTTGTTGAAATGGAAATTATTATTATTATTAAAAATATCTTTTTTATAAAAAAAAAAAAAAATATCCGGTTGGGGGAAATTGTAGGATTTATGAGTTGTGAGTAATACTAATAAGTGGATTCTCTCGAGCTACGTGACAGGAACTTGGTCGATACTAGCACTCGTTGTAACAATTGAAAGAGAAACTTCAAAAAATAATTCGCGATATGCATACTTTGATAGAAAACAATGGTATTGTTTCCGATAATACAGTTCTGATACCTAAGTTGTTCGGTCAGAATGGGTTCAGTTTGTGATGGTACTGTTTTACGATACCGAACAAATACTTTATTTGATACAACTTTGTTTTCAACAAAATTGTGTTAGAATGTCGAGGAAAATAAATTAAGCACAATTACGTACTTATATGTCTAGAAATAGTTAACAACGTGAATTATTGAAGAAATATCAAATTAAATGATAAAGGAAATATGATTTAAAAAGTGGAACAAGTATTGTTAAAAACAAAATTTCTTATTGGTCATGTACCATTCATGGGGTGAACCTATACATCAAATGAGAAGACTCTTCTTGCAAGAATAAATAGTGTGGATTATTACAGAAATAGACATTTTATTGTTGATTTCGCATTAATATTGTTCATGGACAATCAAAGTTCACAAATTGTCACATTGATTCCCTCATTTTACCGGATAAACTAGTGTGACTATATATTAATGTGAACATAATCCTTCAAATATTGCACATAATCCTATAAAGTTTGATCCACAAATACCTTGCGTTATGTTAAATGCTTATTAGGCATGTATTTTGTGTAGGGTAGTAAGTAGCTTCATAATGTTAGTTTCCTTAGTGGATTTGTATAGATATTGTTGAATATGTGTGGGTTCACTTTGAATATGTGTATGTATTGTTGAATATGTGTAGGGTCGTGTTGAATGTGTGTTGGGATGGTGCATGTATTGTTGAATATTTGGCTAGTTAAGAGTTTTTTAATTTGAATTGTAAAATTATAGGATAGACTCTGTTGCCACATATAACCATGCATACAAGACTTACATCCGTTGCCATGCTCGCACTCGATCCCCCTAACGTCCATAGTGGCACATCTTGGTGTTTGGTGCCTATATGGCTGAGGTACCCACAAACGCCACACCATTATCCACAAAGCTTTTTGTGTTTAGCGCCCATTTACATTTTTATTTACTACTTGCTTGTTAAAAAGACAAGTATTAATGTGTTAAAAGAGAATTCTTTTTAGCATCACAAATCAACAAAATAAATTAGTAATGATTATAGCTATTGTTATTCAAAATAATAAACTTGCCTATTCGTTTTTTTTTTTAAACAGTAAGGCCACCGGGTGGCCGAGAGAGTCTGAATCAACATGGAGCGAGCTGTGATGGTGAAAATGAGTGTCCGATCTGCAATCATAAGAATGAAATAAAGAAATAGAGACTTAAGGTTTGTTGCCCAAGAAATTCTCCTATTAAAGCTCCAAAAATTGTGAGTGCCAATTGTTATTTAGATATGGACCATTACTTGCACCCCTGGCTTTAATGGGTCAAGCCCCGTTAGTGCCTAGGTGTGATATCTACAAGTTCACGATCTAGTAAGCATAGAACAAGCTACATACGTTGAATCTCGTCAATGAGCTTGTACAATATAATCAACAATACCAATATTAAAACTGGTAAGCTCGCGACAATCGTCCGCTTGAGACGGTTTGGAGATCCGTTCCGGACCTTACCTCTTGATGCATAAAGAACACGACACAAGAGTTTTTGGCCGGGTCGTTCTTACGAATCGGGTCAAGACCTAGAAGAAACGGTAGGTGAGACGAGGCTTCGAGATTCCAAGAATATGACGCACGTGCATCGCACGCTAATGTGGCTGGTAGACACAGTAGCTTTGTATCGCTCTCTCTCTCTCTGGTATTGTCTTGTACTTGTTCCCATCCATCACCTTCTCCGCCCATTTTTCATCTCTTTCTATCTAACTAACACACAACTTCTCCCATAATAATGGCAGGTTAGTTACCTCTCTCTCTCTCTCTCTCTCTCTCTATTTATATATATATATATATACAATATACGTATATCGATATACATCTGTCCGGAATTAATCAGGCATTCACTTGAAGAACTAGGGCTTGTATTCTTCGACTGTACTTTAATAGTTTCTATGTTCGATTGATCTGATAGGATAACATTTTAGGTGATCGGCTACGGGAATTAACAGTTTTACTTGTAAGTTAATCGGAATAGAAAATCAAGGTTTTGTTTGCAATTGTACAGGAAGAAACCAATGATTGTTTACTACATAATGATAATGAATAATAGTTATAGTTATTCTTCGTATTGATTGGAATTTAAGGGAAGTACAAACGTTATGTTTACATAGTTTAATCTAGCCAGCCACAGTATGTGTTTGGATTGGTTAAATTCATTGTTTCGTGTATCCGCTCCACGGTAAAAGTCAAACCATGGCTCTTGAATTTGATCTCACGTGATTGCATTACGTTATGTCGGTATCGATGGAGTTTTCGTTTAAGCTATCAAGCTAAATATACGATGAGTTAAAGAGAGATCGGTTTAATACTCTTTAAGATTGCATGTGAGTAAAACCTTGTTAGCAGTTTTATAACCTGAGCAGTTGTTTGTTTGTCTTGGTCTCTATAGCTCTTCTCCGATGTTATACATCCTTTCTGAACATTATTTCTCTGTTTTCAGTTGGTTCCTTAAAGACTTAGTAACAAATCTTTTCCGATCTTACTATAAGTTCAGTCTTTATCGAGCATATTAAGCTGTATGAAAAAGCACAAAGTTCTTCTTAGATGGTAGTTGTTCACGTATTCATTGTTAATGGACTTGTTTCAATGGAGGGTGATAGCATTCTGATCTTGTAAGACTTGTATTAGATCTTGAACGTTGCTTCATGTTAGTAGCAGTTCTGGATTTGAGTTTAACCTTTCTTTTCTGATTAAACTTTGGCCCAAAGTCAAGATAACTTTACACGTCGGGACATTGTAAAAGTTCAACTTGATAAAGCAATGCAGTTTGTGGAAAAAACACACGAACATAAACACTTAACGGAATTTGGATTTTACTTGAAATACTATTAATGTGAAATCTGATAAAACTCCAAATCTTTTATGCAGAAATGACAGGGAAAATTGTTCAAAATTTACCAAGTGCACAATGCTGCCAACAAAATAGGCAGTTTGGCTCCCTATATCAAAGGAGCCAATGTGCTCAATTTAAAAACAACTTTCTTCTCTTTCAAGGAAGGAAGCTGACATGGACGGGGATCTCGGCCATGCAATTGCATAATACATCAAATATTAGCAAAAGAGTTGTTTACTGCAATGGTCTGTTCGAGACTCTTACCATCTAGATTGATATCAATTGCAAGTGTGTAGTGTATAGTGAACTGGCGAGAGAGAAATGAGATTGGCATTTCGGATGATAGGGTATAGAGTATAGACAATAATGATATGAATGATTATAATGCATTTGATAGTCATTAGTCCATATATTGGTTATACTTATACATTTAAGTAGGAGAATATGAGTAAAATAGGATATAAAGAGCCAATCATCAATTATTGTAAGATGGCATCAATCATAACTTGATGAGTTATGATTGTTTTTATGTGTTTTACTGCTTTTGTTTTTTTTTTCTTTATTATTCCAAAGGTTTGGTTTCTAATAGGCTTCTCTTACAGCTTCGCCATCAGCCACTGTGGTACCATCACTTGGAAAAGTAGATTTTCTCAAACTTCAAAATGGCAGGTAAGTTGTATATAGAAGTGTATTGTATGTTCAGGCAATTTAATTTGCTACTAATTGTTTTTACATACATAACTTAATGCAGTGATATTCGTGGCGTTGCTGTTGAGGGTGTTGCTGGAGAACCTATTAATCTCACAGAGCCAGTTACACAAGCCATAGCAGCTGCCTTTGCTGGATGGCTTTTGGATAAGAAAAAGGCTGATTCATCTAAGCGTCTCAAAATTTCTATTGGTCATGATTCTCGGATTTCTGCACAAAAGTTACAGGTATCAAAACTCAATATAAGTATAATTGAGCTTTTTGTTGGCTTTGATGAACTTTGTAAATTCATTTATATGCTTGTGTAGTACTATATATATGTGTGTTGTCCTTTTTAAATCTTGACATGATGTTTTCAGGATGCAGCTTCTCGGGGAATTGCTGGTGCAGATTTTGATGTTGTGCAATACGGGTAATGGAGCTGTTGATTGGAACGCCTAAAATATAGACCTAGGAGATTGAGATAATGGATAAGCCATGTGTTGATGTTTGAATGGTTTAGGTCCATATTTTAGGCCTCCCACTCATTTTGAATATCGAATATTACTTTTTGCCGTTATGTATGCTTGTCATTAATGTGTATTCTTGTGTGTAGATTAGCATCCACTCCAGCGATGTTCAATAGTACATTGACCAAAAATGAAGACATTTTATGTCCAGTTGATGGAGCTATCATGATAACAGGTAAATAATTGGAACCTGAGTATTATCTATACATATAATAAACCAAAGCCATTTTAATGACATGTCATTCAAAGATGTATTCTCTTCTTTGAGTGTGCCATGTGTCATCCCATGTGGCATTAAGATTTTTTAGGAACAAAATAATTTAAAAAACAAAATTGGATTTTTCACCCTCATGTTTCCTCCCATAATTTTTAAAAGTTAATATCTTTAATATACGAGATGTTTTAAAGAAAAAAATTACACCAAATTAACGAGCGTTTTATTATCTTTCCAACGAGTACCATAGTGCTATATAAAAAACGGAGAAAAAAAATGACTAATTTTTGTAACCCGATAGGTATTGTGTCAGGTTTGGAATTAGTTTAAAAAAAATTGTGGGTTTGGGTCGGGCCTGGGATTAGGTGATCCCCGATCCAATTACCCTTTTTTATATTAGAATTTTATATTAGAATATGATAACTTATGACAGAGATTTGTTTATAATAATAATAATAATAATAATAATAATAATAATAATAATAATAATAATAATAATAATCATCATCATCATCATCATCATTAATCATATATTGGCAAATGTCATTTTTATAGTTTAGATATTTCTAATTTTATTCACTTTATTTAGATTTCTCAACCCGGGACGCTCCCGGGGTATAAACTAGTATAATATAATCTTGAAAGAATATTGTTATGCACCTTTTGACATTGTGCCTCATACATTTATTTCTTTTTGGCAGCAAGCCATCTTCCTTACAATAGAAATGGATTTAAATTCTTTACTAATGCGGGAGGGCTAGGGAAAGCTGACATTAAAGACGTTTTAGAGCGTGCTGCATCCATATACAATGCTTTTACTCCGGAATCTTTTAAAGAGGCTGAAAAAAAGGCTTCATTGTCTATCAGTAAAGTTGACTACATGACTGTATATGCATCTGACCTTGTAACAGCTGTTCGCAAAGCTTCTGGAAACATAGGTAGCACATCTTATCATCATCATCATCATACTCAGTTAATCCCACCTATAGCAAAGCTAAGGTAGGGTCGGTGGATAAGATGTAGACATCCTTACCTCTACCCCTAAGAATAGAGAGGCTGCTTCCAGTGAGACCCCTGGCTCGATGTGGTTTGGTATCAAGCCTTGGACATAAGGCACATAACACTTAGCAATTGGGACAAACCTGATCGGTGCATGTACCCCTTTGTCTTTTGGCTATCAACGCCACCACATGATGCATGATTAACCGTCCATCGTTTTTAACGCTATTTTCACGAAATTAGTAAAATAACGTTAAAACTAGTGCAACTTTACTTTTGCCCCCCGAGGGCCACACATATATACATTTTATGCGCACACCGTAAGTGGGGCGTCAGGTAGCACATCTTAGTATTGTATTAATGCTCAACGGGCAGCTTTGTCATTTTAATTTTTTTACCTTCTTCGAGTTACCAGAAAAGCCATTGGAAGGATTTCATATAGTTGTGGATGCTGGGAATGGAGCTGGTGGTTTTTTTGCCGTAAGTTTTTATAAGATTTTAAAACATGACTTATATGTCAATTAGGAAACTTCCTTTTTTTTGGTTTAATTTTATTTATTTTGCAGGGAAAGGTGCTGGAGCCTTTAGGTGCTATTACTTCTGGCAGTCAATTTTTAGAACCAGATGGTAATAAACTAACCGACTCAAAAGAATTAGATTTTGGTATGGGATTAACTCAAATTACCTTGACCAATGTTTAGGTTTATTTCCCAATCATATTCCTAACCCCGAGGACAAGGCAGCAATGAAGGCAATTACACAAGCGGTGCTTAATAACAAGGCTGATTTAGGAATTATCTTTGACACGGATGTTGATAGGTGATTAATTTTCTACACATTGAAATCATTCCCTTTATGCAGAAATTCTTGGGCGTATTTATAATATTGTCAATGATGGTTTCTGAATCAGATCTGCTGCTGTGGATTCCACTGGTCGTGAGTTTAATCGAAATCGTCTAATTGCTCTAATGTCTGCAATTGTTTTAGAGGAAGTAAGTTTCTTTATAATGTTTCCAAATATAGCTACTTTTTTATGAATTGAAGTTTAATTAAAGGTTTTCTTTGCTCCTAATAGCACCCTGGAACAACCATTGTCACAGACAGTGTTACTTCAGATGGGCTTACAACATTCATTGAGAAAAAACTAGGTAAGAGAACTGGGTCAAGTGTTTATCTGATTGTTGGGTTGTCTATTTGATCACTAAACCATTTATCTTGATATTGTTTATGGATAAGTGGATCAAATTAGATTTGAATGCTGATATTTTCCAAATTCTTGCAGGAGGGAAACACCATCGGTTCAAACGAGGGTATAAAAATGTCATTGATGAAGGTATTCGTCTGGTAAGACTCAACATACAACTGTTAATGATGTCATTAAAACAATATTCATCTTAAAACATGTTGAGAGGGTTTATTGTCATTGTTGGCTTCTTTTACAGAACTCTGTTGGTGAGGAGTCACATTTGGCTATTGAGACCAGTGGCCATGGTGCACTCAAGGAGAATCACTGGCTTGATGACGGTGCATATCTCATGGTAGGTATTCTTTGCTTTACATCTAAGAAATAGGTCTGTTTTGTCAAATGCTGACTGATGGTGAAATTCGTTCTGTCTTTTTTTTACTTTCATCTGCAGGTCAAGCTATTAAACAAACTTGCATCAGCTAGAGCTTCGGGTCAAACTGGTGGTAGCAAAGTTTTAACCGATCTGGTAGATGAACTGCAAGAACCAGGTGTTGCTGTTGAGCTTAGATTAAAAATAGATCAAAATCATTCAGACCTCAAAGGAGGGTATGCCGGTTTAGTAATTTACAAGTTGCATAATTACCACATACGCCTCAAGAATTTTGAAAATATTTAAATGGTGTTTTTACAGATCTTTCCGCGAGTATGGTGAAGCAGTGTTAAAACATTTGGAAAATAAAAGTGAATCAGATCCTAAGCTTCAAAAAGCTCCTGTAAATTATGAAGGGGTCCGGGTTTCTGGCTATGGTGGTTGGTTCCTTCTGAGACTTTCGCTTCATGACCCTGTATTGCCCCTCAACATCGAGGTAAATTACAAGCCACGCCATACATTCTTTCAAGTTGTCTGCCTATTAAAAAAAACTAATTAAACATGTTGAAAATTGTAGGCATCAAGTAATGAGGATGCAGTAAAACTTGGATTAGCAGTGCTTTCAGCTGTTAAGGAGTTCTCAGCTCTTGATGTTTCTGCATTGGCAAATTTTGTACAGCAGTAATCAAGCTCGGTTTTTTTTTCTTTCTTTTTCCTAAAGAAACTTATTTTTGGCGATTTTTTCTAACAAGGGTTATTTGTAATTGTGTTTTGAAAGCTATCAACTGATGATGTGACATTGAATAATCAGAATAAGATGTCACAAAACTGGATATCCGTATTACGCTGATAATCATATATATGCTGTTTTAGTTTATCGCCCTATGTTTTGAAAGTACCGATTTGGTACTGCTAAACTTGTTCAGACCAATTGGGTCCACCCTTGAAATAAGTTTAGAATAAAAAAGTATCAAAATGAGTTCACGCGTTATACAGTGTCGGCTACCTGCATCATTGAGGCTTGATGGTGGTAGAGGTGGCGGCGACTTGTAGATGTTGGAGACACAATGGTGGTTGGTGGTGCTCGTCCATTTTGACTTGTTTTAAGATGAAGTTTAGAGTTGTTATTCATTTTGACCCATAGTATAATTTGAGATGCAAATTACACCGTATAAGTAGTCATACAGTATGGTTGCAAATGGTTCAATTTTTTACCAACTTATCCTTCTGAATAACTGATCTGGATTATTATCTAGCTTTTTGAGCCTAATGTGAATCTTGGTTTAAAAAAGCATGAGGCGCTCCGAGGGGTTTTGGGTCCAATATCCGAAGCGCGAGGCGAGAGCTTCACATATGTGAGGCGCCTAGTGTTAAAAAAATTATAAAAAAATATTTATATATGTCAATATGGCATTTTCTACGTGTTAATCAATCATAAGCACAAAAACATGATTATAAAACACCCTTGAACACTAAAAACATATTCAAAACATAAAAACGACGAGGCACTACTGTAGCGGGCCAAATAAAGCAGTTTAAAAGGGTTTTTTTGGGCTGAGGCGCTACTGTAGCGCGTGCCTCAGCCGCTGGAGGCAGCGCTTCATGTAGTCTAGCGCTTTTTGACAAAAAAAAAAGCGTTTTTCTTGCAGCCTCGGGCGCCTCACGCCTGAGGCGCGCTTTTTTAAACCAAGATGTGAATAATGTACATTCTTCATATACCATGAGAAAAAGCCGAATTTCCATTTATCTTACATGAACAGGCAAGTACTAGATTATGAAGATATACATCAACAGTTGCTACACTATACTATACTAGCTTGATTGATTGTACCTTTTTGAACAACATTATTAGTACAGCAGATGAGTCAACAATTGGTTTGGTTTTTATGGAGGAGTTTCATCATGAAGTTGAACTGCATATCAGGTGAGGTTCTTGGCTGGGGCCATTTGGCTCCTTCAGGTATTTTGATACTCCTAAAACCCTGACTACGGTATAAGTTGGTGGCACCCGGGTTGTTTAGATCACAATGCAATGCAATGGACCGACAACCCCAGCTTATGGCTTGAGCCTCAGCCTTTGCTATCAGCTTTTTAGCTATTCCCTTTCGTCTATAGCTTTCTCTAACCGCAACATTTGAGACGTAGGCAATGCCGGTCCTGGAAACATGAAATCACATAACACTCTTGACCTTCAGTTTCAAGATTCGCACTGATGCATACAGACATTTCCATACAAGCAGTAAATGTTATAAAGTTATCAAACTTTTAAAAAATACAAATAATTTAAATGGCATTTTCAGACTAGAAGATGGAACTGATTTAACTGACAGTAAAAGTCA
Source organism: Ambrosia trifida (assembly GCA_028751855.1). Taxonomy (NCBI): domain Eukaryota; kingdom Viridiplantae; phylum Streptophyta; class Magnoliopsida; order Asterales; family Asteraceae; genus Ambrosia; species Ambrosia trifida. The sequence continues at coordinate 191,063,812 of CM054122.1, read as the reverse complement.
AATTCTTTGTATTAATTGACCTAACCTAATGAAGCATAACACCACAGAAGACCATAATGCATCGACTTTCGGGCAAGCATACATTTAGAGGCAACAACCTATCAAAAATAGACTAAGGGCCTAATTTAGCTACAAAGGTCACCTAAATTTGTCTAGTTATACAGGTGTGATTAGTCCTAAAAGATAGTCCTGCACATATTTTCACATAATCTTGAAAAATCTACTCTAAATTACAGATAATAAGTCATACATAATATTACTCCGTATACTTCAACGAGCTGTATAATGATCCATCTCAAGCCTAGTAGTTAATAATCAAATACAACGCATGGATATTGTTACTAATGTATCTTAACTATTTCCAATCTGTAGAATTTGACCATCAAAAGGTTATTTCCATTCTAACTAATATTGGTGAAAGTGTGAAACAATTGATGATTCTGGTCAAAGGAATCAACTTTAGGATCCTATGTCTATACAGATTTTAATTAAATAAGACCATAGTCACAGGATTCGCTACTTTAACTGTGTACCGCGAATCGAATCGTGCATACCGGAATCGGGTACATTCGCGACTCGTTCGCCTAGGGTACGCGATCCGATTCGTAGAATTGAGCGTACCCGATTGTGTAGAATTTTGAACCAAAGATCACGGATTCACGTACCGGATTGTCGAATTCACTGTCTAGATTCACTCTGATTCGCGAATCGGAATTAAAAAGCTTCGAAATTTGCTGCAATTATGGTGACTGTTCGCTTACCATAGCAGATGAAGCGTCTAGTGTTTCCTTATAAATACCAAACAAGCATGGATCACAAAGCATACGATAATATTTATCAACCAATTGTGATTATGAAATGTTTATTGGAGTTATTTGAAAAAAAATATATATATTGTATAATGTTTATATACGATATGACATACCAACTTATAGGGTACACCGTACCGCGTACCGAATTGGCGAACCGAATGAACCTACCCCCATCGTACCAAAGTTTAGAAATGCACGAACCGCGTACCCGTTTTCATACCACGAACCGGAGCGTACCGCGATTCATAAGAGGGAATTAGAGGGCCACAACGGTGTCATGTTAATGACTAAATTATATAAAAGAACTATTACCAATAACAAAGTTTTAAACCTTCAGATGATGTCATTAATGATAAGAAAATACAACTATTTTGACCAAAAAAGTTAAAACTCACCTTCGCTGGCGTAGAGGTCCTTTCCTAGGAAGAAAGTCAGCCACTGTGTCTAGAGTCAAAATTCCAGCAACATATCCCTTATTAAGACTAATCTTTGCACCAAAACCAGCTATTTTAAGATCTTCATCACCAATACAGAAGGTATCGTCTTCGGAAGCACCAGTGACGGCAACCAAACATGTTCTTCTACAACCATGTGGTACTGATAATCCAAAAACGAGTGCAAGCAGTCTATCAAGCCTTAAAACAAAGTCTAATGGGAAAGCATATTCAGGGAAGAAGGAGCTACAATGTGTTTCTGCAACTTCCCAACAATCCTCAATTCTTGCCTCACGAACAACAATTTCAGGGGAGACGATCGGAAATATATCAACCACTTGACTCGCCTTGCAAATCTCCTTTGAATCTAAGACAAAATACGAGATTCACAAAAATTTATAATCAGAAAACGGTTAACTGAAATACGAACAATATGAAAAAAAAACAACAACCATTAAATACGTTAACGAAGCAGACTTTAACATCTGAGGTCAAACATATGACTTTTCAGCTAGAAAATTTGGTAAATGTCCGACACTTGTAGCCCAGTTGGTTGAGGGCCTAAAGTTTCCTATGGGAGGCTTGGGTTCAATTCCCACTAGCTACATTTGGAGGACATTGGTGGAGGGGAAATGAGGGATGACCCGGCCATTGGCTTGGGTTCGAGTCCTGATCCCGACCGGTTTTACCGATGATTTCACTGTCGTGCCTTCGGGCGGGTGAGTGGTCGGGTTTTTCGGGAATTGGTGGCAATTGGTGGCCCGGGTACTCTCGAGTACCTGATTCGCCAAAAGGGTGCCCAAGAGTGCTCGGAAATTGATTCGTTGGCCGTTAAAAAAAAGAAAATTTGGTAAATGATTCACTAAATTTGGTAAAACTTAATGTTTTATTTTCTTTTAGTGTAATCCAGTATCAATTCTTTGCCCATAACTAATGATTACATTTTACTTTTGCTTCATAACATTCCTATTTTGTTATTACTGATGTATTTCAGATATTTAACAGATAAACCAACAACAATATTCAACCATGTGTCCAATGGAATTATAAATTTCTTTACAAAACAGGGAAGTATTTGTGTGTATTTAAATATGTTGTAAACCTAAGTCACAACAATCTGTAGCGTTTGATATATCCGATATCTCACTCGCAACTAAAATGATGTTACGGCGTATAAGTAACACTTAAAACATCATGGTTAAGCTATGTATCTTGGTGAAATGTCTCAACTTTCACTGGATAGATGAATCACATCAGAGTACAACAAATACAATATCATCATCAAAATCAAAGTTGCACCTTTCTTAAAAAAAAAAAAAAAAAAAAAAAAAAAAAAAAAAAAAAAAAAAAAACTTGTTTTTTATTCTCAAAGATCAAACTCTACAGTTACACACCCCAACATTAATCTATTATCTTTTCACTAATTAATAGCCAACTGTAATAATAATAATAATAATAATAATAATAATAATAATAATAATAATAATAATAATAATAATAATAATAATAATAATAATAATAATAAAAAATTAGGGGCAACACATACATAATTGTCACTCAATCCAATTCACAAAATAATTAAAACCAATAAAGACACCATTTAATATAAATACATGATATATATATATATATATACATATATAGAGAGAGAAAGGACCTGATCTGGAGATGTGATGAGAGAGAGGAGATTGGGGAAACCTGGAAGAATGAAAAAGGGGTAATTTGTTGAAATTAGGAGAGATTGAGATTCCCAAAGGTATGGTCCACATTTCTTGGGTAAAATACTATCAGATAGATAAAGATTCTTGAACCCTAGATAGACACTGGTTTTACTTCAATCGATCGAATAAAGAAGAAAACGGTATATTATTATTATTATTATTATTATTATTATTATTATTATTATTATGTGATTACAACATCTGGGTATCAGACAACATTAGTTATTCTCGTTGTTCACTCAACAATTACTGATTTTGTGTTGTAGTATTCTCTGTGTTTTTGTTTTCTTTTGTGAGGGCCTATTAGAATCTAGGTGGCCGGGTCGGGTCGGGTCATCAACTGTCTTAATTATGTGTTTCCAGAAAGGATATTTGTTTTTAGGTTTTTTTTTTCCAGAAAATAAAACATTCGTAAATATGTACAGTATACAATGTACATGAAATCAAATGTTTTTTTATGGTTAAAGCATAGGTCGAAATTTAAAGATATTGTATGAAAGAATTGGTCCAATTATCCTTTGTATTTATGTGTTTGATGTGGCGGTTGTCGGTTTGAGAGCTTGCCGTTGTTAATGAAAGTTATTTTTCAAAAAAAAACATGAACAAAGTATAAAAATTTCTAAGCTTATCAAAATTGCAGTCTACTTATACATATAAACATATTTTTTTAAAATAGCGACTAATTACTTTCAAATTTGTCAAAATAATGTCTGGTCAGATTCTTTTTAGGATCTTTTATCTTTCACAATCAGGGGCGAAGGTTAAGAAGGGCCAGAGGCGGCCCAGGCCCCCCTGTTTTCTGGCGCAGTGATAGACATTTGTGATTTTCATAGGTAAATTGGGTCTGGGTTGAGTTCGGCCCCCACCGATTTGCCACTACCGATCGAAAAAAATTATGTCCGGCCCCCACCGTTTCGCAAACCAAGCTTCGCCACTGTTCACAATATAGAATTGCAACCGGCATCATGTTTGCTTTGTTGAAAATTACTGGACCTATATTCGTGTGTAGGTGAGTATGGGAGGACTGTGTCTATGTGTAGGTACATATGGAGGGTCTAGGTTGAGTTGTTGGTTAAATTGAGACTAGTTTCCTAATTAAGATATGACGATGTATTGACTACCACGTTAGGATTTGCCTATAAGACCGTGTTAGGGTTTAACATTGCAATCAAGTTTTTTTAGTAGTTTTTTGATCTAATAATATTGTGTGAGTTTGCCATGATTTTATGTTTGTTTGAGTATCGATTGAGACTTAATGGCTATGCATCTATAGTAGGGTGAAAATTCATCATATGATCCGAACCACGATACGAATCTAATAGAAAAATAATTAAGTTTTAGGTCATGGCTTTTTTATTTGGGTTAATTAATATAATCTGGAGTTAATTGTTAATTTAGTCTATGAGGTTTGGTTAAAAATGTCTCTTTAGTCTAAATAGTTTTTTTTTTTCACATCTTTGTCCTAAGGTTTCTCATTTTTTGTCACTTTCATCCAACCCTCTAACTCAGTCAAGAAAAGTCAGTTAACTCAAGTGTATTTTGGTTGGTTTGCATATTTATCTCTTTTTTTACCACTTCTATCCAAAACCAATTTTAAATGTATTTTTTTTGTTGTTTAGATATATATATATATATATATATATATATATATATATATATATATATATATATATATATATATATATATATAGGGTGGGGTTACGGTACAAAGGGGTGTTTTCCTAAGAAGGATAGAAAGTATTTTGGGCCATTAGATTAGAAAATTGATGGATAGGATTGATTAATGGCATGATTGTAATTAGTGTTTAATTTTTGTTTAACTAATATAATGGTTTGGGGGTATAATGGTAATATTATCATATCTTAAACAATAAAAACCACCATCAGTTCCACACACATGCTATATTTCCGATTTATATTTTCAAAACTCCCTGCAATCAAGCAAACTTCTTCAAACCTTCCATTATTATCTAAATCAATCAAGTTGAACAAAAGTTCCTAAACACATGAAATTTGATAAATAATGAGAGCTAAAATACAACATCCTTGATCAACGAATGGATTATAATATATTATTTAGGATGATTGATTATTGTATTGTGTCTTATATTCATGTTTGCATGCCGGTTAGTATTTTTTTGTTTTTTTTTTTTTTTAATTTTAATGTTTGGTTATGGTGTTTTATAATATGTGTTCTGTGACCTATTATGTTTTGTAATTGATAAAACACAAGTTTTATGTTCATCATCATGTTGTGTTTTATGTTCAACACGTTATATGTCCTACTGTGTTTTATGTTCAACAAGATCATGTTGCTGTGTTTTATTTTTTGCAAGATCAAATCAAAGTTTTGGTGTTTATCTTATTCATAATGTTGTGTTTTATGATCACCAGGAGATATTTAAATCAACTTTTAGTTATGGTGTTTTATTAATATAGTGTTTTTATGACCTCTTATGTTTTGTAATTGAAAAAATCATAAGTTTTATGTTGATCATCATGCTTTGTTATGATAGGTGTTAAAACACAATGCTATATGTGTTAAAACACAATGTTATAACAACATAAACACAAAAGTCAAATTTTTCTAGAAATGTGTAAGAATTGATAAACAAAATGACGTGAATTGATAAACATATATGTGTTGATTGAATTTTTTTTCTAGAAATGCGTAAGAATTGATAAAGAAAATGACTTGAATTGATAAACATGTATGTGTTGATTGATATAGGTTTGTGATAAAATCCCGAAATTCAGTCAATATTCATAAATAATTGAAGTTTCCATAATTTTGGATTAAGTATATAATTACCTTAATACCCTTGAGATTAAAATAAATCAGTGCCACATGTCAACCTCATATTCCTTCTTATCCTTCTTACAAAAACAAGACTTTGTATCCGAACCTCTACATATATATATATATACACACACACACATACACACACATTATAAGACCCACCCTCCCCATCCCTCTCTAACCCTACCACCACCATCACCTCCACCTTCGGCCACCACTATCACCATAATTTTTATTTTGTGGTGTCTGTGTCTGCTTCTTCAAAGTATATGCATTTTCTTTCAAACCCCTAATAGTCCTCTTCTCTGTCCCTTTAAATATCATATGCTCTAAAAAAATGAGCAACCCCATTAGTCTCTTCCGTGTCAAATCTCGACCTAACATCGATCCAGACACCAATCAGTAGTTGTTTGTGATGCAAGATTTGACTCAACATCGATCCAGACACCAAACAGTAGCTGGGGATATGTGAATTCATAACAGTAAATGGGTTGGGTTCGATGGTTATCAAAGGCAGAGAAAGGGTTACGGGGATATTATCAGAACAGAGGAGGAAGATTATGGTGAAGTGTTTGATAATTATCGGAGAAAAGGGACTCACTGGAGAGGATGGCACCGACGCAGGTCACCGGAGATGGTGACCGGTTAAGCTTTTAGAACACACAGTGTGTGTGTGTTTGTTCGTTGTTTGTGCAGAGAGAAAAGAGAAGGAAAGAGGGGTTTATATTAGTGGTTCAATTGGATGGGTGTTTGGTAATGGGGATAAAAACTGCACTTGGAGTGTTTGGTGACGAGTTTACCAGCTGATTATGGGGCGTTTGGCTGATGGTGGAGGGCTATTTGGTAATGGGTTTTGGATGAAAAAAAAGAAGAAGAAGAAGAAGAAATATATGTAAGAGTTAATAGCCATTTTCGTCCTTGAGGTTTGGGCCAGTTTGCCACTCCAGTACAAAAGTTTTTTTTTCTTGCAATTCCTTCCTTGAGGTTTGGATTTTTTTGCCAAATTCGTCCTTTTCACTAACCCAGTTAAAAAATCTTGTTAAGGTCAGGGGTAGGGTTGTCTTTTTGCCACTTTAATGAAGGACAATTTTGTCATTTGATACCCTATAATTATTTTAATGAAAAAAAAAACCATAGTCTTCCCCTACCCACCCCACCCCTCTCTCTCTCTCTTTCTCCCTCTACATATATATATATATATATATATATATATATATATATATATCTATCTACCTATCTATAATTATCCTCTACAAAATTCCAAAATGGGCTTCAAAGCTTGCATAACAACAAAGACTTCATCTCTTTTAATTATCTCACCATTCACGCAATGGTTCATCTCACCATTCACACCATTCACGCAATGGTTCATCTTCACCATCATCGGACCACCTTCAGAGACATCGGAAACCCACCGGAAAAATCCAACTTCACCGTCGAGCCTCCTCCCCCTTGTCACCATCACCGGACCACCATCACCACCTGCAAAAACCACTTACGAAAACCCCACCACCATCAAACCCACCTGCAAAACCACCTACGAAACCTCCTCCCTCTGTCACCATCACCGGACCACCATCACCACCATCAAACCCACTTGCAAAAACCACCTACGAGACCCCCCACAGTCGAACCACCTTCCCCCCTTTCACCATCATCGGAACACCATCCGCCGCCTGTCACCACCACAGTCACCGTCGTCGTCCTCCTTCTCCTATTACTCGCCCTCTCTCTCTCTCTCCTCTGTCTGAATCATCTCTCTTCCTCTGTTTCCTTCTCTCTCTCTCTCTCTCCCTCTCTCTCTCTATCCAGATCTCAGATCGATGTGGTGTGGTTGTGTTTGTCTTGGGAGTGGTGCCGCCAGGAGAGGTGGGGTTGCGAGGAGCAGCTCCGCCGCTGATTCATCTCTTTTCCCAGCTTCCTCCCGCCGTTGGTACACATTCTCCACCCCCCCCTTGTTCCACCACCACCACCTTGACTCCACCACATGTTGTTGTTGTTATTATTATTATTATTATTATTAATAAGTCAAAATCATTCTTCTTCATGTGTTTGTGCAAAGATTTAGAGAGAGAGAGAGACAGTGAAAGAGAAAGAAAGAGAGAGAGAGAGAGAGTGAGTGAAAGAGAGATAGATATAGGGTGGGGTGGGGTAGGGATGGGTGGGGTAAGATTTTAATTAAAATTTTAAATTGTAAGTGAAAAGACAAAAATACCCCTGATCTTAACGAGCTTTTTTAACTGGGTTAGTGAAAAGGACGAATTTGGCAAAAAAAAATCCAAACCTCAGGGAAGGAATTGCAAAAAAAAAACTTTTGTACTGGAGTGGCAAACTGGCCCAAACCTCAGGGACGAATTTGGCAAAAAAATACCCCTGACTTAACGGACTTTTTTTAACGGAGTTAGGGGGTTGGGTGAAAGTGACAAAAAATGAGAAGCCTTGGAAACACAAATGAGAAAAAAAAAATTATTTGAACTAAAAAGTCATTTTTAACCAAATCTCAAAGACTAAATTGACAATTAACTCTATAACTGACATGTCTAATATGTCTAATGATTTCGCTTTGTGTAGGCTTCTATGGTGAATGCGTCTGAAAATTGTGTGGCAAATCTTGTTACATTAGTGGCGTATCTATAATACATTATAAAGAAGGAGTGATGTACAACAAGGTAATTTGCATTTCCGTACAACCTAACAAGCAACAAGTACAACATATTTAAGCAAGAAATTTAAGGGTATTATGGGCATAATTGGGACAATTAAGACACTTAAGAGGGTAATATAGGCATTTCATCCACCTCCTCCTTTACAATATCAAAAGACTTTTACAATACTACCCTCCTTCTTCCATCCATACCCTTCAATTGTTTGCCTTCTTCCTTCATAAATATAGATCATTAACCTCTTGTCCCTTCAAGTTCCGTAACCCTAAGGATCAAATTGAATGAGATTGATTGTGAAATTCAAGTCCTCCTCTTATAACATTCAATTGAAGGCCAACATGAACTTTCTTGCCTTCAAAAAAATGCTTATGTAAGAACTATTACTTATTTTACTATTTGCATTTTCTTTGTTTATTGCACAAAGTTTGCAATGTTTTATATTGTTTTTTTTATTTATGCACCTAGATTTGGACAAGTACATTGTAACGAACAATTTTGACTGCAAATCAAATTGTTGGATTTCCCAAGGTTAGTTTTACATGTCACATAAATTACTTCTTTGATCACTTATCATTTGTAAAATTTGTGTACTTTCTTTACGTTATAGATACAATGGCGTGCACTTGATGAGATAAATGTTGGTGTGTGTGACGGTATGACGTATGAAAAAATAAAGAAGAACATTTCTAAAGAATACGAGTATGTTAAATATGAAATATTCGATTTTTTTTATAATTTTATACCTTTCCATTCAATGATCTTTTTTTAAAGGTCAAGGAAGAAAGACAAACTCAGGTATCGATATCCTCGTGGAGAGTCGTATCTTGATGTGATACAAAGGTACTGAATTCAAATACAAGGAAAAATCTCTGTTGAAAATATATAAAGTAAATAATTAAACTTTTGGTATTTTAAGCAACGTCAAAAGTTTGCAGTTGTGTATATAACAGGTTGGAGCCGGTTATTATTGAGTTAGAACGACAACGCGCGCCGGTTATTATTGAGCTGATTATTCCATCATTGCCCTTTAACCATACCTATCTCTTTCAATTCCCTCCTTTACTTCTCTATTACTTCTCAGACAACTCAACGGTTCTTGCAATGGCAATTGAAGCATTTGTCAGTTACCCACTCATCATATTCCTGAAGGTGTGCCTCCGTATTAAGAGACAGTCCTTCCAATTTCTTACCCTCATAACAAATCAGCCATATTACAGGTAATTGTTTTCTCAAGTTAATGGTAATTTTTTATGCTTTGTGGTTATTTTATATGATGATGAAAGAAACCCCACTGACCTACATAGAATTCAACGGCCAGTTTTGAAGTTCTTGTAGGTTAGTTTTTCTTTTAATCAACTATCCGTTTTCCAAATTCGCGTTGATATTGTTTTATTTTTATACTTTTAAAACTATTTATGTATATTTTTATTACTTGTAATTGATTATAAGATTGTTCTGTGATGATGATGTGGTACAGGGTTAGTTTCTATAATTTATATAGTTTACAATATTAACCAATTACTTCGTTTTGCTTAACTTAAGTATTTGTTTCTACATGTTGAAACTATAAAAATTTCAATCTTGATTCATAAATCATAATAGGCAACTAATTTCGTTTATTCATTCCACTTAAAAATTTTCATTCGTATGCATGCTTAAGCTGTAGTTTTTTGGTAATTTGTAGTTGCTTGGTTGTTGGATTGATCTTTTTTAGTAACAATGTGAAAAACTTTTATGATTGAACCATATTTTTCTAAACTCAGTGGAAAGTAGATGGTGTAAAAAACCATTTAACACTACATTGAACTAGAAGCATGTTGAGCCTTAGCTATTTCCGTCATAACAGCACTCACATTTGCAGCCTGCTCGATACACCCAACCTTATTCAGTTAATGTGTAAGTACAACACAAGCATTAGGATACACATGACATCAAATAATTTGGCGCGACTCCCCTTAAATATCTCATGCTTTTTTTTGTATATGCAGATGTTCTTTTATGGATTAGTAAGTGGCATGCTTTGCATCTCCATTGAGCTTTCTGGCACATTGGGTTATTTAGCTCATGAGTATCTTTTAGATGGTATGACCAAGTAATCTTGAATTACTTAAATTTTACACAAAACTAATTTATGTTAAGACACTTTTTATTAAATTGTTTTTTTTTTAAATTTGATGGTATGTTTTCCTTGTACAGTTCATGTTGATGCTACCATCGAAAAGTTTTTTAATTTTAAGACAACAAGCCCATAAGCTATAGTTACTTAGATATTCATGTAACTTGGTAGAGCAAGTCTTCGTCACATGAACTTTATACATACATCTAAAAAGAACTAAGAGTTATCACAAGTGGAAAATGTATTATATAGCCATATGACATTAAAGTAACCAGCACAAGGAATTGCAATTGCAATTGAAGCATTTGTCAGTTACCCACGTGTCACCAAGTTCGAGGCACCTAAGGCGTCTTCGATGAGGCTTCTCGTAAGTCACTTGGTCAAGTGGCTATTTTCGCGATTTTCCCTTTTATAAATGTAGTTTCAATAGTCAACTGTTTTTTGGAAAGATTGGCATATAGATATCACATGTAGAAGAGAATATCTATATTTTGTGTATACATTGAAGTTAAATATAAGGCATTGATGTTAGAAACTTCTTTCACATTGAATGTTAGAAGTAAATGTGTGTTAATTATTTATCATTTGAAGGGTTTAATAGTTATGGGGTTTTACTTTATTATATTTAAAGTTGAAGTTATGTGTTATATAGTTATGAAAATGATAATTGATTGTCATAATCATTAGTTTGTAACTGATTCAACATTCAATATTCTTCAATTATCTTGTTCTTCATCATCTTAATGGTAATAGCTTAGGGAAGGCATCATCTGTTTGTATAAAAGTAAAAGGAAAAAAAAGGAATAACTAATAAAATTTGTTGTACAAGAATGGGGAAAATAGAATAATAATCAATAAATCTATATTTGAGATCTGTCAACACATTTGTATATGTCAAGTTTTAATATTTAGGTTGTAATTATTTACAAAGAAGCTGGTTGACGACTCCACTGACCATCAAGGCTATAACCTGATGTGAGTATTTTTCATGCATTGCGTCTTGGTTTAATGACCCATCTTTACTATATGTCAAAACCGATCGGGTTGGCCATTGCAAATTCTCACCCCACAATGCTTTAATTTTTTTTTTGTAAGGTTTTATTTGGATCCCGCGGCAACGCGCGGGTAAACCCACTAGTTAATTTTAAATGAATTTGTTGGCGAGTTGTTGATCAACTTAATCATTTGTTGACGGAAGTTAAAATAGAATAATAATGACTTATGAATGTGATTGCTTACCTTCATTTTCTTTCAAAGCATTAGAATATAATTTTTTTTAAGATAATTTATGTTTAAAAGTAAATTAGGTTTTAATAATTTAAACTTTAACTTATTGGCTAATTATGCTTATACTAGTGATTTGACTTTTGACACGTCTAACTTTCACTTTTATTACTACAAGTAACCTTACTCTGACATAGAAGTAGCTATTGACACACAGTGGCGTAGCCACATACAAGGTTGGCGAGTACCCACCTTATAAAAGTTAGTGTAGTTCATAGGGAAAAATCCTGATCACCCCCTAAAAAATAAATCTTAGATCCTCCACTATGCACACACCCTCTAAAGCAAACCCGAATCTATTTTATTCACTGTTGATCGAACAACATGGTTTGAATTAGAGAAGAGTAAATGGAACCAAATTCCGGAACTGATTCGATACCGTATTGGTACTGAATGTATTGTACCGAATCATTTCAGGACCAACTTGCGTGAATAGAGATCTGTCAATTATCGACTCCATCAGTATCCTAAATAGTGGGATTGCCCCTTAACAAGAAACATTAAAGTTAGAATTGCCAATTCTAAAGCATGTTTTCTTTACTTAAAACATGATTACATCACATGTAAACTATGACGAATCGCATGTTTTAAATTATACCTTGCACATCTTCTTTTAGAACGACTTTTTTTTTTCTTTCACTCCGGTTAAGTTACAAACACTTGTTTCAAAGATTAAAGGAGACAAAAATAAAACCTATAAATCAAGAAAGTAGGTGTTACGCTAGGGACAGGCCCAAGCTTAAGCCCACATTATCATGTTCTAAGGCCCATGTAAGATATGTGACCCCAAAATAATTACAGACTATTAGCAATTTAGCATGGCACAGATATTTGATAGTCAACTTTGAATCATTGCAATATTTCCATGATTTGAACAAGCTTTTATATAACATTATATTAACTATATTTGAAATTGACATTAAAAACGTACTAGACGACGAGTAAATATGGATGGTGGATGGTTTACCTATACTAGGTCCGGTCTGGTGTGCTTTAACCTCCAGCTTGATGCTTCAAGTTTGAGACCAAGAGGAGCGGTTCAACATGCTCGTCAAGACCATCCTAGTGGATTCATGCTTCAAAAATGGCTTTGTGCAGGAAGTGATGATCTTTGCCTGGTATGTCCGGTCTCTAAGTGAAACTTTCTATGAGTCGCGGCTTAGATGTCTTCGGGCTATACATTTTCTGCTCTAGTCCGTGGGTGAAATGAGGTCAACCAATGATTACAACTTATAAAAGTGAGATTACGAATTGGTTCGACACTTATGGCAGCCACACCTCGCTTATTGCGACGATATCTTGACCAATGATTGTTGTCTTCTTTCCTGATGATTATTGTGATGAGCCACAACTTATAAAATGTAAACGGGGTTGCCCCGGTCCGCAGCTCATCCTGACCCATGACTTGGGTCATTTTTTCGACTCAGCTTGCTTCCACGGCTCGCCCTTATCTTGCCGCTTATGCTTTTGTTACGGCAATTTGGGGTGTAACCCCATCAGTAACTATAATCGAAATCCCAGTAAATATTCATCTATCCATGATCATCGACAATGACGGATCTTGAACAAAAAAACCTGGTAGAGCCGGACTCAATACATATAAAATTTTTCGAAAAATTATGGTAAAATTTACACTACGAAGAAAAAAAGTTAGGTGGGCCGGGGCCCCGTCGGGCCCGTATGAAGATCCGCTGTTGATCATCTATGATCGATTGTTTATTTGATATATTAAAGATATTAAAGATGCAAGTCAGCATGAACAGTAATTTTTTAAAATTTCATTTTCGCCCCTTGTATTATATGCGCACATCCGTAAGCGGGGCTAATTCAACCTATTTATATAGCATATAATTTTATATGTTTACAATAACTTGCGTTTTGTTTTTTTTTTCAAACATTCCGATATAAATTTAATTGATAACAGAGTTATACTCAAAATAAAGTATTTTTTTTGTGTCTTAAGCTATACCAACTACCAAATACTAATACTTTAACGAACCTAAACTAATACCGGCTGAACAATATCGGTACTAGTACGATATTATCAAACCAACATTAATATTCGTTCTATGGTTTTCGATCAATGTAAAACGAATTTTTATGTACTTAAACCATTGTAAATATCTTTTTTATTTTGATACACACAATTTGTATACCGAACTCATACCCAAAGCCAACCCTAAGGGTGGGCCGAAGGCCAAGATAAATCCAAAAAGGCCAAACCTAGAACCATTTCAAAAGCCCAATAATTAAAAAAATAAAAACTAAGACTAAACGGTATGCTCTCGGGGAGAAGGTCGGGGAGGCTGAGGTGGCAACGCCACCGATCGGGCACACTGCCCCTCCCGAACGAATTTCGGTGACTTCGGTGAAAATGCTCCGTCTTTCCCGAGCAATTTGATTGGCCCAATTTTTTGAACGTTGAGCTTGAGTTTTTTTTTTAAATTCAAACTTTATAATATATATATACACACACACATATACACACACTCCTGCAGTAGGAAGAAGAAGAAGATACAGGGCGATTCCGGTGGTGGCTCCGATGCCGGAGATTGGCGACGGTGGTGGAGGTGGAGATGGCTGTGGAGGTGACTGCAGAAAGAAGATGGAGGTGGAGGTGGCTGTGGAGGTGACCGCAGAAAGAAGATGGAGGTGGCTGTGTGGCTGTGGAGGTGGAGGCAGAAAGGAGATGAATATACAGGTGGATGGAGGTGGAGGTGGGTGTGATGGTTGCTCTTGATGAAGATGAAGTGGTTATGTGTGTGTATATATATATATTTTAGTTGAAATGTATTTTTTTAAAATATAAAATATTAAATAGATTAAATAAAAATAATAAAAAAAGGAAGGGGAAGTGGGGAAACCATTTCCAAACTTTGGGGGAGAAAATGAGGGAAATGAGGTGGCGCTGATGTGGCATTTAGGGGAGTTGGGGGAGTTTGCTCCCACACCATATAGTCTAATAGGTTTAAAGGGGCTGACTAAATTAATTGGTCAATTTGGTTTTTTTTTTTTTTTTTTGTTATGCTGCTTTTGTTTTCTTTTGTTTGATTTATAACAATTATCGTCATATTACGGTTTACTTATATAATTATATATGATTGACAAGTTTATATAATTATATTATACTAGCAGTAAGGCCCAAAACTTATCTCGTCGAGGGTCAAACATATTTTAAAATTCTCAAAGACTAGAATGTTCATATCGCCCTAAGAAAATCGGTACCGGAGTCGGTATTTACTTTTATGGTTTTTGGTTTTCATAATCATTTTATTTTTATGGTTTTTGATTTCCATACAAGCCGATTTCAGTATCTTTGTCTTTTCATTACCTATACTGTAACGTAACTTTATTATATACTGAATTCCCACCGCATACGCAAGAGAATCCCACTAGTTCTGTTTCAAATACTATATTTTCAAACTTTTATTATGAACCTCTTATTGGTTTGATTAGTTCAAAGCAATCCACACTTGAACTTTCAAATATATGTCTACGATAATAGGTAATAGGCAGCTAAATTAGCGGACCATATCACATAGATGAGACATTAAGTCCAACAAATGGAGCTCAACAAGAGTACAAAATACATAACAAGCTTATAACACCTCAAATATCAAAATTTCTTATAATTTTTTTAACGGTTAATTTCCTCCCCTATTTTCTACGCCATTTTTTGCAATCCCTTGGATTTGAACTCCCAATCTCCCTTAAGAGAGGATTTCCTCTCTACCACTCCATCACAAAGATGGGGATGATGAATAATAATTTATTGTGGAGTTTCGAATCCAACAAATAAAATTAACAAACTAAGAGGATGTTTGTTAGCCTCTTAATAAACCTATTAATCATTCAGCTCTTAATTATTCAGCATTAAGAGTGTTTGTTTTAACTAAAAAAAGCATTTGAATGGTTCCATTAAGCTCTTAACCATTCAGCTAATAAGGGGTGATAAACCATTCAGACTCTCTTAATAATTCAACATTTAATCAGATGCTACCAAACAGCCCCTAAATCTATTTTGACATACAAATTGTTCGTATGAATATAAGTTGGGTCCGTGTTCTCAAGGATAAAGATTAACGAATTATCCCAATACTTTTAGATGTACATATGAATGGTAATTAAAAAGGTAAAAACAGTGGGGGAATTTTTAGTATGAAAAAAAATACTAGCACTAGTTAAATTGTAGTAAAAAAAAAAATAGAAAATAATTCCAACATAGGGTAATCACTAGATCTAACTTGAATAATGATCATCAACAATTAAAGTACAACGATCATTTTTATTAAGTTGAGTTGTATCGATACCAAACAATGAGTCGTTCTTACGTTCAATCCATCTATATGTCTAACCAAGCGCAATTGTTGATTATAGTCAACTTGCTACTACAACATCAAGTTAATTTGATCGTTGCATGTATGTTACGATGTTGAAACTATCGATTACAAATAAACAAACATGTGAGTTGGCTTGTTTAGTTAGATTAGATTAGATTATAGCTTATAATGAGTTTAAAATCATAGACAAACATAAAGCATTGTTTGTTCCTTTTATCAAAAATTATAATTTGTTAAAGGTTTTAAATCTTAAAGAACTTTATCACACAAATTAACAAAGTGACCAATTTATTGGCAATCTAATATCTTTTTAGGAAAAAAACAGAACAGAAATTAAGAAATCTATATCTATCTATCTATACATATTATAAACCAAAGCAAATTTGATGATGTGGCACTCAATGGTGTATTCTACCTCTTGAGTGTGCCACTTGTCATCCAATGTGGCATTGGGTATATAAGTTTCAAAAACATAATAATCCATCACAATAAACAATCGTGTAACCTAATTTCACCTCATCCCACCTACCTAACTCCTTTCATCCTTTGTGAATTTGTTCTTCCTAAATGTACGATTTGTTCATCGCATTGATTTTCTAAGGTTCGGATTTCAGATTCTTTTTTTTTCCGATTGGTTTTATCTTTTCTGCATTTTGTGTTAATCGCGTTTATGTTCTTTATTGCTGTTTACGATTTCTTTGATATTTTCACAATAATTATACCTAATTGAAATAGTTTATCGATAATTCCGATCACTCGATCCATCAAGATTATCAATCTTTTTTTATCTTGCTGATACATATTCTTATCAAGATTTAATTTTTTTACTAGGGTTTGTGTTTTCTTTGATGGGTTGCATGTAATGATTCGTTCTTGATTGTTTTGATTTAGGTTTAATCAGTTAATTGGATCTTTTTTAGATTTAAAGAAAAGGGGTTTTGCTAATTGTGTAAAAGTTTATTAATTTATAAAAAAAATAGTTTTATTCAGTTATTGGTTTTAGTTTTAATTTTGGGATTTTAATATTTTTTTATAAAAAGAGGGTATTAGGGTTTATTTGAGACTTTTATCTTTTTAATAATTGTTAATCATTATAAATTATTTTGTGTTGTATGTTATTGAATTGAAATTGTTTGAATTTGATGGTTGTTTGTTGTTTGTGTTGGTGTTATTAGGTGAATTTGGAGAATGTGTTTAGGGAGTTGTGAAGTTGGAAAAATGGCGTGGAGTTCGAGTGAGGAGTCCGAGGTTAGTAGATCATTTGAGGGATTGCCGAATGGGCAGCAGCGGTCTGGAGAAGTGTTGGCGGAATCTTGGTCGTCTGAGCAGGTGGAGAATGGGATTACTGATTCATAGTTATTGTTATTG
Source organism: Ambrosia trifida (assembly GCA_028751855.1). Classification (NCBI taxonomy): domain Eukaryota; kingdom Viridiplantae; phylum Streptophyta; class Magnoliopsida; order Asterales; family Asteraceae; genus Ambrosia; species Ambrosia trifida. The sequence goes on along the minus strand of CM054122.1, from coordinate 191,046,274 downwards.
ACTTTAACTGTTGACTTTCTTGGCGTAAATGATTTAGGGACGTCTTCATCAATTCACAACTTCTAAATAACTAGCTTATACCCCGGGAGCGTCCCGGGTTGAGAAATCTAAGTAAAGTGAATAAAATTAGAAGTATCTAAACTATAAAAATGACATCTATGTATCAAGTTACATTAGATACTTTAAAAAAAAAAATGTACCAAAAGATCCATTTTCACCTTACAACATCAACATCTAAAACAGAATATTAAGATCCCAAGCACTTCAAGGGGACAAAGATTGTTTAGCACCAATACATTCAGTCAAAGGTCTTTAATTGCATACAATAAGATTTGATTTATTTCAGAATATGGTAGAAAAAAAAACATAGCAATTACCTGTTGGAGAGCGTCCCGGATTGAAAAATCTAATATGACATAATAAAATATCTAATATGACAACATAATTAATGACTTGCCAATATATGATTAATGAATATTATTATTATTATTATTATTATTATTATTATTATTATTTTAAACAAATCTCTGCCACAAGTTATCATATTCTAATATAAAAAAGGGTTATTGGGTCGGGTATCACCTAATCCCAGGCCCGACCCAAACCCACAATTTTTTTTAAACTAATATATCCCGGGAGCGTCCCGGGTTGAGAAATCTAATTTGAAATATCAATTTTACACCTGAAATAGACTGATACGTTTTACAGTTACATGCAAGAAAGCTTCGGGTAGCACTTAACCTAAAACAATTAACAATGTATCTTCAATGTTAGTGCATAACCTTAAACACTGTATAACTCTAATATTAAAACCTAACCTAAAACAATGTACAACTCCAATGCTAACACATGTTGTAAATAAAAATCATATTTACTGGTTTGAACATAACTAATGACTTGCCTATACATGATTAATGAATAACCTGAACATTTTGTATTTTTTTCCTGTAGGAACAAAACCACACAAGAAAATAGTCGTTTTTTTCTCCGTTTTTTTTATATAGCACTATGGTACCCGTTGGAAAGATAATAAAACGCTCGTTAATTTGGTGTAATTTTTTTCTTTAAAAAATCTCGTATATAAAAGATATTAACGTTTAAAAGTTATGAGAGAAAACATTAGAGATAAAAATCTAATTTTGTTTTTAAATTTAAATTATTATTTTCCTAAAATAAAGCCCTTGCCACATGGGATGACACATGACACACTCAATGAAGAGAATACCCTCTTTGAGTGCCATGTCATTAAAATGGCTTTGGTTTATTATATGTATAGATTATTTCACAAATGTTTCATATTCATGACATAATAATCCAAGTGTGAAACCAATATTAATTTGGGCAATTGGATTTTAACAATCCAAGTTTTGCCTCATTAGCCGAAAATAATTTGTATTTAATAAATTCATTACTAGAGTCCGAACTTTCAAACAAGTTTTTCCAATGATCTTTTTAACTTTAAACTCTTTTAGTTTTGAAAATAGGTTAGTTCTTTGCAGTGGCGGATCTAGAAATGAATTTCAGTAGTAACGTTTTTCATTTTTTTCATTTTAGTAGCAACGTTTTCCAAACTTCGTAAAAAAACAAATTTTCCACTACGCGCGCGAAGTTCAGCAGCATCGGACGTGGCACCTAGCTCTATGCTAGGTCCGCCCCTGGTTCTTTGTTAACAAAAGTTCTCTAGAAGAAAATTCTTTGAAAGTTATGATTGTTGTGGGGAATTTTTTTTAACTACGTATTATTACCAGCCAATTAAGCAAGGTTTGAATTATTAAAATCCAAATCCCATAAATTAATCAAATTGTTCTAGAAAAAAAACAACAATCAACATAAGAAGAAGTTACAAAAACTCAATAATGAAAACAAACCACCACCAAGAATATGCCAATTGTTGCTCGTGGATGATGATGGATGTGGCTCCCCTTGAAAGCCTGAATTTCTTCCAACGAATAATGAGCTTTAGGAAGTTAAAATTGCTAAAATTTTGGAGAGTTTGTGTAAGATAATACGACCACAAATTTTGATCTTTATATTCTTCAATATGTTCTAATAATTTAAATAAATAGCTATCATTTACAATCGTGACTTTTTCTTCTTGAATCCTTAAAATTCTTCCCAAGGCCGTAGTCGAACTTTTGTAATCGGTTCAATCGGGAAATACAACAATTTTCATCAAAACAAGTGTTACCCTAAATAATGAGATGATAATGCATGACCTGAGAAAAAAACTTGAATGTTTTAAGTGTTATGAATGTGCCTAAAAATGCAACTAAGAAGTAAGAGCTATCATGATTGTTAATCATTTAGTAAAGGGCAATTGGATTTCAATAATTTAAATTTTGTCTTATTGGCCGGCATTAATCAATACTTAAGATATTCTGGAGAATAGTTTCAATTTTCAAACTATTTTCTTTCACCAAGTTTTTCTTAACTAGGTCTAGTCCAGTTAGTTTATACTAATGTTGATGATGATGTGTAGGTATGTAAACGAGCCGAGCCCGACTAGGCTTGAACTCGGCTCGTCATGCGTTTGAGAGGCTCGAGCTTGTTCAAGCCTACTACTTTGAGCTCGAAAATAAAACCTAAGAGATTGAACTCTGCTCGGTTTGAGGTAATTTGAAAACAATTTTAAACGAGCTAAAAGCTCGGCTCGAGCTCGCTTCGATACCTTAACGAGCAAAAGCTCGACTCACCAATGCTATTAGTTTAAATTGAACATGCTCAAATAGACAAAATCGCATACATAAAAAAAACAATATAAGGCTCGTTTAGGCTCGTGAGCCTAAACAAACTTTGTATGTAAAGCTCGAACTTGGGCTCAAGCTCGTTAAGGCTTAGCTCATTCGAGCTTTTTACCGATTCGATCCCGATTAGCTCTCGAGCCATTTTGCCTTGCTTACACCCCTAAATTGATGTGTATAAAATATATCACTTTTAATAAATCAAACTCTATTTATTAATGGCTTCCCTATACTCACCTCTCTCTTTCCCCCTCCCTCGCTCTCTCCTTGCCCCTATCTCTCAGCTCTACTCATCGCTTTTTACAATTTTTTGGCTTGAAATGCTTGAAATTATGTATAATATCACATGCTCTAATTTTTTTTTTTTAACAAATAAGAATTTATGTAACATAGAGTTTTACAAGGTTTTCAGAGTTTTTTTTTAAAGTCAAACAGGTTTTCAAATTATCTTTTCCTATACTTATTTGTTACCTATATGACATGTGTAAGTTATGTGCATATAAGATAACCTGCATACATAATTGAAATTTGTTCATATTTTTTGAGGTTTATGATAGACGAAGAACATTGTATCTCAATTAGTTTTCTTATCGTTTTATGATATGTAAAATAAAACATAAATATTTTATTTTATTTTATTTTATTTTGTGTATACATTAAAATTCCATATCGTTATTGGTTTATTAAAGCTTCTTAATTATTTTTATGTTACGTTACTTTTATAGCATTGACAATTCCAAAGATGAACTACGTAATATATTCTTATTGGTTTATTATATTACAAATTGAGTGTTGGGATTATTGTTTTGTATTACATTGTTCCATTTTTGCTTTTTAACCTTTAATTAAAAACACCAATATCAAAATATATATATAACAAGCTATCAGATACTTTCTCTAAACATATATGTCAGTACGAATATATTCAAAGTATTTTGTTCAGAAAAATTCTTTATTCCATGTTGACTTCTGTAAAAACTGTGTATTTGTTTTACATATTATTTCTAAGTTCAAACTTATTTGACGTGCTTCATATATTTTTACTTTAATATAAACCTTGTTTAACGATATGAGCTTCAATTCTTGTAGATAATTTCTATTTAAATCTCTTTTTTAAACGGCTTTCTATTTAAATATCTACTAGTGGGAATGCCCGCGCGTTGCTGCGGGTGCATCTATTTTGTCGCTTCATAGTTGTTGAGGTTTGTGCCTTTGTGGTGTGTGTAGTATGGCCTTTGTGAGTGATTTGTTTTGAGACCGCTAAACCATAAAAAAATATTTTGTGAACAAAGTTGACCGTGTACAAGCGTCGTGGTTAATGAAAAAAAGATTGTGACATTTTTTAAAGTAGAAAAGCATAAGAGTACTCGTTGGCGGGAAGAGTCGCGATTTGGTACTCGTATTTTTGTTAAGTTACCAATCTCGAGCTCGGCTTGTCATGCTCTTTTGAGGCTCGAACTCGGCTCGGTTCGAGCCTACTATTCTGAGCACGAGCTCAGCTCGGCTCTAGGTAATTTAAAAAATAATTTTAAATGACTCAAAAGCTCAGCTCAAGCTTGTTTCAATAGCTTAAACATCAAAAAACTCGGCTCGAGCTCGACTCACCAATACTATTAATTAAAATTGAACATGTTCAAAAGACAAAATCGCATACATAAAAATAATATAACATTTGTTTGGGATTTGTTTGCGCTCGTTTAGGCTCGCGAGCCTAAACAAAAAACTAAAAATGTGGGTACCGGTAGTGGTACCGAAATTGATTCGGTACCGGAAATTCAGTACCAATACCCGATACCATTTGCTAATCCCTAGAAAGGATATACGTTGTGCAAATTTCCCAAACAAAGAACGTAGCTTGTAATTAGTAAAGACAATGGGCACATCGTGCAATTTCACATGGACATAAAAGACATAATTTGTAATTTACTCTATTTTGTATTTTGATGAAATTGATTAAATGTTGTCATAATTTTAGTTTGTCTTATCATAAATAGTAGACTACCCTTTTTAAGTTTACAAAAGAGTGACATAGTAATACATTACGATTATGATAGTGCTTTATGGAGTTCCTTGATATATATATTTTTTTAGTTTTTTATTATTTTTTCAACTTTTTAATGATGAAAACATCGCAGCCAAATATTGAAAATGATAGCCACAGCTGCATGTAGTTGTATTTCGTACATAGTTGCTTTAAAGACATCCTTGAATCAACTTGTGCTTTTGCAAAATTAGAAACAATTATTGCTAAGTATTGGTGTATGAATATTGAATCATGATAATTGAAATGCAGCATAAATATTATAAATGGCTGCATCACTTGTGTGTAGCTTCTGGAGACATATTTGAGTTGTGATTTGTGATAGTTGAGTGGCAGCCCAACTGTATTGATTATAATAACACACCATCATATCTTTTTAGATTCACAAGGTTAAGGATATAATCTTTTTGGAGTCCTACAATATACCTGACCCTTTTGGAGATAAAATTAAACCCAAAGCAACCCATTCATAAGCAAACGATTCAAAACTGCCACTTCCTGATCACCAATAATCACTGCAAGAACATTTCTCATCATACCAATGAAATCGGTTGTTATCCCTCACTATGATCACTCTTCCACAACATTTAGACAAACTTTATTGCAGTGTGACAATCACCACAAATCTGCAGATTCTTCATTATTCTAATCGGCCTATTGTCCTCAAAGGTAATCAAAGCAAACGCGATCGCCAATATTTTACTATGATATCTGATCGCCATGCTTCTCTTCATCACCCACTTCTCTCAATACATAACTCGTATCTACAACATAACCAACTTTCCCCATTTCATCTTCTAATTCCTCCAACTTCTTATAAATCTCGTTCGTTCTACAATGCCGTCTATCCCATGCTGCAAAAGTATGGACATTATTACCCTCCTCAACCCAAGTTAAACATGTTTCCTTTTTAACCCCTATGTCCCTCAACATCTTATTCTTCGGTGCTCTGGCTGCATCTTCATATCTTCCGGCTGCAGTATACGCGCTTGATAACAAAACATACATACCCGAACCTACCGGGCCTAACTCAAACACTTTGTCAGCAGCATAAGCTGCTAATTCTGTATTTCCATGAAGTCAACATCCTGTCAACAACGCTCCCCACACACATTCTGTAGGCTGCATTGGCATCTATTCTATAATCAAGATCGGTTCTTCTACTTTGTTAGCACGTCCAAGTATATCCACCATAGAAGCATAATGTTGATCAGTTCGTTCAATCCCATATTGTTTCATCATGTTAAAATAATACTTACCCTTTTAATTTACAATTTTTTTTATTCATATACTAAAGAGACCCACGCTTCGTGGATTCAAACATTCCATTTGAAAACCTAACACAAGATAACATTAACTGATAGTTTGCAGTTGATTCCCATTACAAATAAAGATATATAGAACTGAAGATTTTGCATTACAAACCAACAATAGTATCCGCAAATAAAATGATTACAACATACATAGTGGTTCTCATTTAAAACTCTTCTTAGATAGTTATACATGTAACTAAAATGGATAAAACACATGCAATTTTTTTTTTTTTTTTGTTAAAAAGCATCTATCTAAAGGTTGGTCTAAGCATTTTCATATTACAACTTATTGTTTGTGGGAACTGTATCTTCAACCTTTTTAAGACCGTCTTCAAGAGCTAATTTGCCCTTTTAAATTTTGAAACACCAGCATCACCAGTTATTGCCTGTAAAATATAAATCCATGTGCAAGAAAATAAGGAACAAAAACTGTCTATTCCAAAATAAAGCACTAAATGGCAATTACCTAGACAGAATAATATCTGTCTTTCATTTATACTTTGCTTTAGACTTCCTTTTGTGGGTTCCACCGTCGTTTCTACTTGCATAATTAGGACCACAATTATTCTCATTATCAAGAACCTTGTATCTTTGGAGGTGTTTCAGATTGCTTAGAGGAACAACTTATTAGCTTTGCGTGCTTTCTAATAGTAGATAAGTAAGCTTAAGTTTTCTAAGGAGAAAAGTGTGTGTGATTGCCGACTTATTAAGGCTAAAAAAGGTGGAGTAGTTGTAATGGAACCAATGCAGAGGGGGTGTGATTTGCCTGAGTCCAAGTAGCGTGGAGAAAGTTTTTCAGGTCACAGAAATAATTACGCACATTCATAACGGAATCATATCAAATATAACAGAACGTATCGATTGTTTGAGTGTAAGTGAAATTTAGATAACCTGAGGAATTAATATGCAAAATACCTCATGAAGAAGGATGCTTGTAGCCTTGGAATCACGGTATATAATTTGGTCTTTCAGGTCGTGAAGGACAGCTAGGCCTCATGCAACACCTTTGCCGCTTTGAGCCTGTTGCCTATGGAAGTGGGTGGTGATCCCTTGCAAATCCAAATAAACACCCACAAAATTATATAAGAATTATACACACTTGAAATCATGCTTCTAAATAAATGATTCTCTAAGCTTCCATTAGGCATGTATTTATAAACACACAGTCTGTTATGACCCTCTAAACAATATCCAACAGGTTTCACCATATTTGGATGGTGTAGCTGACTAACATAAGCAACACTTGTCTCTAAAGAACAAGCATTCAACAAAAAATTCCCAAATGAGTTCTAATGATACTGAACAAATGGACAATCAGACAATTGAATATGAAAATGCATACAAACCATTCTTCCTAGCCTTGAAAAGCTTGGTTTAAGCTTTTTGGGAGCGAAATGAGTAAATTTATTGATCCAACCTTTGGAAACATAACAGATTATGGATTCCGGCATAATAATAATATTAACATTGCTACTCACACTATTGTGAATTGAAACATTCATGCTTGAAGGACATGAAGATGAACTGTTCTTCATTTCGATATGAGTTGTTAGAATTAATAATCAGACAAATAAACCATGATACTTTGATATGAATCTTTAAAGAACACACACAAGCAACGGCTAGCCGGTGCAACCAAACCATGTTCAACAACATTATCGAGGATTAAAGACAATGTTTATGGATTTGAGTAACCCATAATTAGTAAAAAAAATGTGTAAAATCAATTGATCCGTGTAGAAGATCAAATCACACACATTTTGATGCAGACATACAAAAGAAAGCTTAAATAGATTTGACAAATAGTTGGAAACTTAAATGGATTTAGCAGCACCTACATAAACATAAACAGCAGGCATACCAAACATCAAGAAGCCAACCTGAACAAATTCCTCACACCTGCAATAAAACATTTACATTTGGCAATAACATGAAAATGAATTTGGGATGTATAAAGAAAATTAAGACCTGAAAACAGGAAATTTAACAAATAGCCTTAAACCCAGAACCCTAATCTCCTACATATATGTATATATCCTAACCACTTTTGATACGAACATTTAAGAAAGAAGACACCAAAAAGAATGCTACAGAAACATCCTATAAAGAATACCCATATAAATTCATGTGTTCAGTGACGGTACACCATAAGTTGAATGGTGGTTTCATTCCATCCATTTAATTGCTTCAATGGCGGTTTCATACATTTCAATCAACGATTGATTGAGTTGCTCACTTGATGATTGTAATCAATTCATGGTTGTTACCTGGAATGTATATTGATGGTGGAATGGAAGGCTACCGTATGATCAGAAGGTGAATGGATGGAGGGCAGCAAGGTAATGAAAGGGTAGAATTGTAAATTTGTTTTGATATTGTAAAGGAGGAGGTGGGTGAAATGTCTATATTACCCTCCTAAGTGTCTTAATTGTCACAATTATACCCATAATACCCTTAAATATCTTGCTTAAATATGTTGTACATGTTGCTTGTTAAGTTGTATAAAAATGCAAATTACTATGTTAGCCATCACTCCTCCTTAATAAGATAATATAGATAATATAGATAACCGGTCATTTGTGTTTTAGTTATTATACTTGTATAATTTACCTAAAAAATATAAATGATTTATTCCGAAACAAAAAGTTATTATCACTGAGAACTATTAGTACAAAAGAAATTTAACCATCTAATATTTTTAAATCACACCAACACCAACAATGTGTATATATAATGCTTAACTATCACCTGACTTCAATTGACTACGTATGACACTACAAAGGAAGTTTGATGCTGGTGGGTGCCACAAACTCTTCAATCATCAAATCAAACAACGTGGACTGATCGAATAAACTCCGATACCATGTTAATTGATAAATGATAAACATATATAAATGAAATACAACAAGGGTCTTATTATATTGAAAGTGCATACGAATATACATTAAAAAGAAAGAAAGACAAACAAATAGATAATTAGCTTCAGTGGCGAAGCTTGAACCGAGACTTCGGGGGGTCGGAAATCACTTGTTTCGGGGGTTGGAAATCAGTTTCGGGGGGTCGAAACCGTATATACCAAAAAATTTCTATACGAATACTATATAATCGGAACTTCTGAGCGAAAATTCGGGGGGTTGGCCGCCCCTCCCCGCCCCTTAAAAGCTACGCCAGTGATTAGCTTATCTAGCTAAATGGACTAAACGATGAACTGAATCCAAAATAAGACCATTACGCTAAAAAAAACATAGCAAAGGAAAAAGGAGAATTAAATGATCCCGAAAAATAGAATTTGTGAGGAACATTCGAGGTGTATAGAGACAAGGAGGTTAGGGTTGAACCAAAAGATAAACAAGAAGCAGGTTCCATGTGCTGCTGTTGTGGCCACCGACCTATGGACGTTTTTATATATCCTTCCTAATTTGGCCTCATTTGTTGTATAAAACAAACCTTAAAACGATTGTGTGTTGTTAAAAAAACTGTACACTTTTAATAGAATATAATTGATTAATTCCGAAGCATAAAACTATACTTTTTGTTTTTGGTTTGTATTGAAAAAGGTAGCTTTCTGAAGTAATTAATCAACTTTTTCATTCTATCAATAATATTATTCTTTCATCAAGTTGCACATTGTTAAAATTCTGTGCATCTAATTAAGAGCGGTTACCTTTCATGTTAGACTAGAGATTCATATTTGTGTTTTGATTTCGGTATGAGTTAATAATTAGATTTTTATATCTTTTTTTATTTTGAAGACATAAAGCTCTACCCAAGATTACATAAGTTACTCGGTACATATTTTGGAAAACCACTTAATAGCCCAGTTAGTCATGTGATGAAGGGAGGAGAGTCTGGTTATAGGTTTGAATTCTGAAGCACACAAGACAATGGAGATAAAAATTTGTGGTCCACTAGTTGATGCAAGTTTGAATCTGAGCTGACCCGGTTTTCATCAGGCTGTTACTCCAGCGAGGAACATCGTGTGGAGGCAATACGGTTTCCGGGCGAACGCCGTAGTCCCCTCTGTACCAGCGTGGACCCGGTTCAGACAATATTGCTTGACAGGGCCGGCCCTGAAAATTCAGGTGTCCGAGCCGAGTTGTAAAAATTGTGCCTCTTTAAAAGACCAAAGTGCCCTTTTATTTAACCGGAATGAACAAACATTAAAAGCTTGGAGTTAAACCGAAACAATAATGAAACTATTGGTCTGAAAATGCAAAAATAAAACTTTTGAATTAAAAGTGTTATTTTTGACAAACCACACAAACTAAAAATGTAGCTTACTTTGTAAAAAAATACACCTAAAAAGTATTTTATTCTTTTTAATTTGATTATAGTATTGATTAAGCTTTTTAATTAAGAAATAAATGTTTATGTGATTAAGAGTATATGGGTGAACAATAACCAAAAATAGTCGAAACCTATAATAGACAAAACCCGAACTAAGACCACCAAATTAAAAGAGAATCAATTATCATTTTCTTTGTGCACTAAGATAATCAAACTGGATCATTCATATTTTCATATATTTGTAGCTTTTATACCCCAGTTTTATGTACTTTATTTCTTGTACTTATACCTCAATTTCATATATTTATACATACATTTTGTGTATTTCTAAAGAAAATTTTGAACCCAAGTTTGGTTTTAGTTATTGTTGGGTTTATAATAATGAGACTGACGCTATCAAATACATATTGGTGATCAATGTATCGGTTATGATATTTGGAACCGAGAACACTAAGGTTCTCGGTTAGTTTTAGGTGTTTGGGCCGAGAACTCATAAGTTCTCAGTTGGGCTTGGGCTAGGCCATGTGGGCCAGTGTGGGATACCTAGTATATAAGTTAATGTTTTGTTCATTTGTTAGATTAGCGGTTTACATTTTCTAATAAAACACTCTCTAGTATCAGACGAATCCTTTAGAGATCGTATGCTATTGAGGTTGTTAATCAATCGTTTATTGTGTTCTTGAATCATATAATCACTAGATTCCGCCTACTGATTATATTACTTGATATCATTGTTATTTTTCGGGACTTACAATTGGTATCAGAGCCATTGTAGTCTATTTTGGCTCGGTTTTGATATCAAGTTCGTCAAGGAAGCTTAGATTCGTTAATCTTTCTCATCCTTAAGTTTTTTTATTAGCTCTTTTGTTTACAAAAAAAAAAAAAGAAAGAAAGAAATTTGCTGTTGTTCATCGTGAAATTTGTTTTTATTAGTTTTATTGGTTTTCTAATCGTGTTGGTGTTTTAGAACTTGTGGCAGAGTCTTTTTTATTCAAAATATTGAAGAACATGAAGAACTCATCAAGAACGCGAAGAACATATTTAATTTTATTAAATTGTGGTATTTGATCTATTTTTTTTGGAATTTAATTTCGTTTGCAGGAAAATCGCGTAGATTGTTACAAGAAAAAGATCATCCGTTATTAAAAGGGGGTTTCCATAAAGAGTTGTCAGTGGTTAATGTTTAATGACGGTGGAAATAATCTCATTGGTGGCTTGTTTTTAGCTAAGATTTATGGTGAATAATTCTTATCGGAAACCCATATCAGGAAACACCCATCCGAAAACAAGTTCATCCGAGAACACCTTCTCCACCTGAGAACAGCTCTTCATTCGAGAACGCACCTTCGCTCGAGAACGGCTCTATAACTCAGGAATTCACCTCGGACTCGAGAACCAGCTTTCACTCGAGAACACCTTATTCACTCGAGAACAGATTCCATCCGGGAACAACCTTTCAATCCGAAAACACCTTTTCAGTTGAAAACCACCTCTTCACCAACCTCCCAACATCACAGCCACCCTGCCTCCACCCGTCATCAACCCGGCTACCAACCCTCCTTTTCCATCACAAATCTGACCCGATCAAAACCCCAAAACAGAACCAGATCCGAGAGCAAAACCACCGGTAACCAAAAATCATATAGGCCACCTGAACCTGGCGTGAACCATCTTGAAGTCGTCGAACATGATAAATCAACACAAACCCGGCTGCAGTTGTCACAATACCCCTCATCTTCTTTGATCCGAGACCACCCTTTCTTGACCCATCGAGCAACTCAAAAGAAAAGAAAATAAAATAAAATCTTGTTTGACGTGTGTTTGTGAAGAGAGTGGACAGTGATGAAACAAAGTTATCTGGATTATTGTTTGTGAAATTATTGTGAGAGAGATCACGAGAATTTAGAGAAGAGAGAGTAGTGGTTGTTGAATTTCTCAAGAAAGAGGAGGTGAGACTTGAAAGAAAATTAGTAAATCAAGAAAGAAAGTGTGTTGGATTTTGAGAAAAGAGAGAGACTCGAGATGTTTTGTCTGCTTGCTTTGTTTTATTCAAGACTTGTGGTCATATGCTTTTGAAGAGTGCACTCACATTGAATTTGACAACTAATAATAATAATAATAATAATAATAATAATAATAATAATAATAATAATAGATGTGGTAGTATCATTTGGGGTGTATTAGCTTAATTTGGAGGGATCGACCTTACGGTATAAGGTTTGATTTGTTAACTACGGTTGGACGTCCTGTATTTGGCTTGGAATTTTTGGGAACGTCTAGATTTTTTTGAAAAAAAAAAAAAAACTCTTGGTTTCTCTAGTTCTCGGTTCAAATTCTCGGATTTAAAGTGCAAATGGATTCCAAGACTACAGTCATGCATGCAACAAGTACACGGGTTCCCATGTTGATGTTGGGAGAGTCTTTTGCTGAATGGAAATTTAGGTTCATTCAACACGTTAAAGAAAATGATGCCAAAGTTTGGAGAGCTATTTGTAGAGGTCCTACCCCAATTACTTATGAAGAGAAGGGTAATACACTACTTAAACCGGAATCCGAATATACAGATGAGGATTGGGACCAAGTCAAGCTTGATGAAAGTGCTCTTAACACATTGACTATGGGTTTAGCACCAGAGATCATCTCAAAATATGGAGAGTCTAAATCTGCCAAAGCATTATGGGATTCTCTGATTGAATTTTATGAATGCAATGATGACATGAAGCAAAGTCGAAGGGACATGCTGTGGCATAAGTTCAATCAATTCAGTTGCATTCTTGGTGAAACCCTTGAAAATCAAATTGAGAGATTCGTATCTCTAGTAACTGAAATGAAGACTGCAAGCATAACTTTGAACACTTCTGAGGTAAATAAGAAGTTGTTAAATGCTCTTCCAAAGAAGTGGGATGCGAATGTTGCCGTGATCAAGAAGACGGAGGATCTTCAACATCTGTCTTTGTCAGGACTCATCTCCATCATCAAAGCTTGTGATTCGGAAGACAAGCAAAAGGCGCAAAATCAAAATGCTGCTGCTCAGCCACGTTGCACACCTGCTACTGTTTCGACACCCGCTCCTGTTGTTCAAGTACCTGTTGAGTATCAGGTTCCTGTGCTGGTACGATATATCAAACATGCTTCACATGAGGTATTTTCTGATCTATGCTCTAATGCTTGTGCTGAAAAGGCTAAATATTACGTAGGATATAACTCTGAGTTAGTGAGAGAAAACGATGAGCTAAAAGGAAAGATTTCCTGTCTTAATAGCCGAACTTCATCTTACAAACTTAGAGTAGAAGCCTTAGAAAAGGATGTCGTTCAATACAATAATGATTTAAGCAATAAAACTTGTCTTGTCATGCATCAGAAGAAAGTTATTGATGAACTTAGTGCTGAGCTAGATTCTTTGAAATCAAAATTTGAAAATGCCGATTTCCATTTTAGAAAATTTGATTGTTCTAGTGAGCGTGTTGAGAAAATGATAAGTTCAAAACTCAGGTTTAGGGAAACCAAAGGAGCTGGTATAGGTTTTGTAGAAATTGCACCTCCCTACAATCACAACTACACCGGATTGCCTCTTTCGGATGAGGAAATAGAAAATGAGAAAAATATGGAATATGGGAAGGGGTTGGTGGTTGAACCCGCAAAGAGTGTTCCCATAAAGATAACAGAGCCAAAGGGGTTAGTGGTAGAGCCGGTTAAGTCTGTGCCAATTAAGATTGCTGAACCAGAAGGGCACATGAAACAATCTAAGTATGTTGCTCCACTTAGTGATGTTCCTATTGCTAAGTTTGTTAAATCAGAAAGCAATGAAATGAGCAACCATGTTAAATCTGAAAATAACAACTCTGACATTGTCGATGCTGACAAAACTTCAACAAAATCAAATTCCTCGTTAGGATCACTTGAATCTATGTTGTTTAAAAGCATTGCCAAATCTATAAACTCTGAAAGCTCTTCAAGTTTGTCAACTGAGTCAGAAACATCAGATGGATTTGACTCAGAAAACATGTTTGATTCAAAACTTATCGGGACAGGAACAGTAAAGGAAGTAACTGCTGAATTTAAATGTGTGAATAATTTTGATGCTTCCACCTCATGTGCAGATGAAGTTAAGGTAGAGGTTAAGGTTGAAGGGGATGTTGTTGTTTGCACTAATAATGCAGATGTTTGTGTGAAACAATCTAATTTATCTGCAGATGCTGAACCATATGTGAAAAAGATTGTTCCTGAGCTATATGTTAATGGCACGACTGATAAATACGTGCCACCACATAGAAAAACTACCTGTGCTAACTCTCATGAACAGGTTCCTGAAGTCAAACAGAAAGCTCAAAGACAGTCAACATCGCAAAGACAATCTAGTTCACACGGGTGTTCAAGATCTTCTAAGCAGAGCATAAAAAGTAAGAAGCCTGCAAACATATCATCAAACGGATCTCATCACTCACATTCTTCAGTGGGATCTAACAGACCGGTACTTGCTCCTTATGCAAAGAAGCAGACATGCTATAACTGTGGAAGACCCGGTCACATTGCAAGAAACTGCGCACATCGTCCTTATGTGCCCTATTACAGACAATATCAGAAGGTTATGCCTAGGGAAAACTTCTACTCCAAGCCAATGAAGGTTGAAAAACCTAAGGCAAGGAAGAATGTGAATCCCAAAGTCAAACCGTCTGATGGAGACTGGAATGCTGCCAAGAGCAAACGGAAGGTTGTTCAACCACAAAAGTCTAAACAACCTAAGAAACCGAAAGCTGCTACTCCGATAGTAGCAAAACCGGTTCTTAAGCCTAAGCAAGTTTGGAAAGCAAAGGCGGCAGCAGCAACTGATCCAAATGAGAATAAGGACATGTGCTTGAGGGAAGTGTCTTACATAGATGCTTCAGGAGTGCCCAGGACCGCGATGGCCTGGGTACCAATGTTTAACTAATCTCCTTATTCATGCAGGGACAGCCAAGGAGGATTATCAATAACCACTGGTGTGTTGGTAGTGGTTGTTCCAAGCATATGTCAGGTGACATCTCTCTGTTACATACCTCTACATCTTTTAACACAGAGTATGTTTCCTTCAAAGGAGATAAGGGAGGTAAGGTCAGCATGGCAGGTACATTTAAATTTGATGCACAAACTTTGAAAAAGGTTGATTGGTCGTTACTTTGAGAATGGTTATAGAAAAGAACAAAAAGATTTTTCTTATTTTTTGGTAAATTTTATACATAAAGTTTATTCTCTCGTTATTTATGCACAAAATTTAGGGGGAGAAGGGAGATAATCAAGAAAAATACAAAAATAGTGTTTCATTTGAGTTATGTACAAAATTTAGGGGGAGATGGAAGAGAAAATAAGAAAAATACAAAAACATGTGAAAAAGAGAAAACTACAAAAAGAGTTTTTGTTGTATCACTTGTGAAAAAGGCTGACACACGTAAGACCAGCATTGAAACGGTTAGGCTCTAGGGTGATGTGTTGGTAGGCTTGGTCCTTACGACTGGAAAACTGGCTGATCTAGTGACACACTTAAAGATAACATATGGCCTCAGTAGGAAACGTCACTTGGGATTGGTACATTTTTTATTTGAATGCTTGTGTGACGTCCCGATACACACTGTGTTCTAGGTCTGAAACTTTTTTCTGAAAATCTCGTGTATCTCCTTTGTTTTGTGTAAGCAAAGACCTGGGGATGCTAGGCAATGTCAGCTTTTGCTGCATCCAGATATATGCTGACCTAGCTGTACATTGTCGCACTGTAGATCAAAAACGCCAAAAGAGGCCAATGAGCCCAAAAAGATGCCAATGTGCATAACAAAAGAGGCCCTCTAGAGCCCAAAACACCAAAACCTATATCATTTGAGAAATCAAATTGATTTGTATATTATACCACTCTGTTTCTTAATGATCTATTCTTTTCTCTTCTCAACCAAGTCCTAGTTAAGGTTTCAGAATTCTAGAACAGACACCGTGAAAATATGTGGTAGGGAAACTGCTTGCATGATAGAGTGTATCGCATATAATTCTAGGATTTGATTGTGACTTGCTTGAGTGTCCATAATTGATACACCAAAACATGATAAATTAATCACGGACAGTCAAATACGAAGGTCTAAGGCAATAAGTTTAAGTGGACGAATATACTGGCAATTGCCCAGACTGACTGGAGTAGATCCGTGTTGATAAGTGTCCCTGAGTCTAAATCACAGTGATTTAATCCCAAAAAAAAAAAAAAAAAAAAATAGTTATTTTTATTTCAATTTCTTTTTCATTTATTTTGAGTCTTATTGTTTTGCTTTTGTTTATTTTTTTTTAGTTTTAATTTTATAAAATCAACCATTCTTGAAGTTTTACCGATCATCCAAAAGATTTAATGAAATTCAAGTTTCTTTTGAAAATTTCAATTGGAAGTTCTTGGATTTACTTGGTGTTCATGTGTATACTGGATCCTCTGTTATATTTTACGTTTGCTTACAAAGTTCTGAGAATGTGCAGAATTCGATTTGAATCAAGAAACAGGGGTTGAAGAAGAATGATTTCCAGTTGCTGACAAGCATGAAACACCGAAATGGGAAGATGTACCTGAGCCAGAAGAACTTGATGTGATTGCATGTTCTGATAATGAAACACATGCAGAAGTACCTGTGATCATGCTTGAAGACAATGACTGGAAAAGAAAGAGATATGAGAATCCTTCTCTCACATCTTCTTTAGCAAATGATTAAGCGAATGCTGATGATGATTCAAGTGTGGATCTTACTCCCATAGAAGAAGAAAAGGCCCGAGTTTGAGAGTACAGAAAAGAAGACTTTCAACAAAACAACACCAACACCCCAGCAACAATCTAGGGGGAGATCACAATGTTGCATTCATGTTATGAAGACCATTTGATAGCATCAGTCTAGGGGGAGATTGTTGGGTTTATAATAATGAGACTGACGCTATCAAATACATATTGGTGATCAATGTATCGGTTATGATATTTGGAACCGAGAACACTAAGGTTCTCGGTTAGTTTTAGGTGTTTGGGCCGAGAACTCATAAGTTCTCAGTTGGGCTTGGGCTAGGCCATGTGGGCCAGTGTGGGATACCTAGTATATAAGTTAATGTTTTGTTCATTTGTTAGATTAGCGGTTTACATTTTCTAATAAAACACTCTCTAGTATCAGACGAATCCTTTAGAGATCGTATGCTATTGAGGTTGTTAATCAATCGTTTATTGTGTTCTTGAATCATATAATCACTAGATTCCGCCTACTGATTATATTACTTGATATCATTGTTATTTTTCGGGACTTACAGTTATCAACAAACATTAACCAAACCAAGCAGAAAACTGATAAAAAACCAAACAGTTAATAAAACAGATTTAACCAATAACTTCAGTTTTGTATGAGGCTAATAATTAAATTGTATACACATCAAGCTGTCTATGTTTTCCATTGTATTACATAGGCACCCTTCTAGTATAAATAACATGTATTGCATGAAACTTTTTACATACATGCAATATTACACACATAACGTTTGTTTATGTATAGATACAAGAATAATGTATGGTAAAAATATGTTTTTTATATAACAAAGCGAAAGGAAATTACATGGATGACTTTGCATCGTTTTTTAAACGGTGTGTTATCTACATGTGGCATTCAGATGTTGATGCATAATTAAAAATGTTGTAATAAATAGCGTGTGAAGCCAGTGTTGGTATGACTATGTGTTATGACTCGCCTCTAGCCAACACTTTATCCTATAAAAAAGACAACTAGTCGCTGACGTGACACAGGCTAAAGTGTGACTTCTGCTCATTTGATCCCGTTGTGGCGCACCTTGAGCGATAGCTTTATCTTTTTTTTTTTTTTTTACTTTTTTATGTTTTTTTTATTTGCATAAATATAAAAACACATTACATACATATCAAAAACCATAAAATAACAACACACCAAAACATCACATAAATATTTAAAAGAGTAAACTGCCATTTTCGTCCCTGAGGTTTGGCACTTTTTGCCAGTTTCATCCAAAAATAATTATTAGAAACGCGACTATTGTTGAAAGCGTGGTCTCATAGCTCTCCAAACCGCAACCCTCAGGTAGTTATCATTGTGTATGACACGGTACTGGTTATGGCCTCTTCAATCGCCTCGTCTTCGTTTAAACCCTAATTGTCGTTCAACGCACTCACGAAGAACCGCTTAAATATTGTGCACTTCGTCAGTAAAGATACATACTTTCCATATATCGCGTCCCTTGAACGAAAGTTGTCACCCATAATTTGTTGATAGAATCTAGTCACAGTCGCGCTCCAAAAAGTTTTCGTTCCCTCAATTCCTACTTCTTGTATGGCAATATAACTGTTGACCAACGCGAGTTCTTCCTCCACGTTCCAACTTCGTGGTGGGATTGGGTTTTGTGGGGGCAGGATTGGATTTGGGTTTTGGCTTTGGTTTGCCATTTGGGATCGGTTTGTTGAATATGGAAAAAAAAATTGTATAAATGTTCGGTAGAAAAAGATGGTGTTTGATACATATATATACATATATATATATATACAATTTTTTTAAACAAATGACCGTTGGCTGCTAGCCAACGGCTATTTTTTTTTTGAAATTGTCCTCGCTAGCTCACGCGATGTAGCTCGGTTGGCCTCCCTCGCGTCAACGATCACTTAAGTGTGTTATGGACCATGGCAACACGCTCTCGGGCCACAACACATAGTCTAAGGGGGATCAAGGCGCCAACCTATTTGGTAATGGGCATCTCACTATCTTTATGGTAACATCGTCACCAATAGCAGGGGTAATGAGCGGTGGGTAGGGTTCACGGGTAGTTGTTAGCGGTTACTTTGAGAATTCAATTTTAATCTCCTCCCTTTAACGGTGACTTTGAGAAATTAAAAAGAAAATTTGTTCACCAGTTGTAACAACCCGACCCGGTGGGGCCTGGACGTTACGACAGTTTGGTAACAGACTTGCACAACGGAAGCAACGATAATTAATATTCAAATGTTATACAATTTCTAATCCAAAAATGTAAATACATAACTTAAATAATTATCCTAATATCGGTGCAAGGACGAAACGCGGCGGTCGTCGAAGCAGTTGACAAAGCGCGATCCGCTAGTCGATCCAAGTCTCAATCCATGCTTAGCTCTAGATGCTCTAAACCGTTACGCTAGCGTCATGAATCTTCTACCATAACAAGCTCTAATCCGCACAAGCAAGTAAATACCTCGTCTTCAAGATTATCCGAATGCAGTACCTGAACACATGCTTAAAAAGAGTTGGGTCAGCAATTATGATGGTGAGTCCGTGAAAGTTATTAAGTAAATCCAAAACAGTTTAGTAGTTCGGAAACATGTTTACACAGTTCTAAACATAGTGATGTACAAGTATCACACCTCAATCCTAACACTGAATCCATCTACTCCCATTATGGATTCCCCACGGCAAAATACATGCCGCAACGGTCCGCAGACCTCAGTGGAGGGTTTTCCGGGCTTCCGGATCCACTGTGCGTGGGGGATTCCCCAAGTAGTACTACCCATATACTAAGTGGCCCAACTCCCTTGGGTTAATGAGTGTGCATCTGGTTTCGGGAGCCCTTGTCACATCAAATAAGTTTACACACAAAGCAGTTTACACACACAGCATATGTTCACCCCAAAGCATTTAAAACAGAAAAAGGGGAAGTACACGAACTCACCTTTGGTTGCGTTTCACATCACGTCTCACCACCACATATTATTCCAAGTCAAGTTCCTATTTAAATATATAAACATTAGCGCGTGTAACCAATATTGAGGTTGCACGTGTGGGCACTCTTAAGTTCTTTGTCCATACTCCTATTTGTCGGGTGTATTAACATCTTATGTCCTGCTAGTAATGAGGTGACCAATGTTTAGGTTAAGTTGCTTATATAATTATCTGGGGTTCTAAAATCGCATAATAACTAGTTATACTAATGTCCGCATCATTTATCTTATGTCCAATGCCCCACTTAAACGACTTCAAAGTCTAATATATATCATGTTTCATTATCATGTTCTTACGATCAATTCGTTATCAATATCATATTGATTAAGTGTCGTTAGTTTCGTATCAATAGTTCCAAAGTCCCTATATCTCATCGTCATACTAAATCTATTGTCCGAAACTCCAAGAACACTCCACGACTAAGCTACTCAACATTGTCCATGACTAGTTATATTCAATATTCGAATTACACATTATGGTTATGTCCAAGTTATTCTCCTAAAGTCCAATACTCCATAAGTTCATTTATATTCTAGTTTACACATAATATACATTATAAATACGAAGCCGTTATTTAGTCCATAAGGTCGGGTCGGGTCCAATGTCGAAGTCCCACACGTGCACACCTAAGTCATATAAATATTCTAAACGCTAGAAGTGGCCGGTTTCTCGTGTTTATACCTCTCGGCTCCTCTGTTGACCTGCAGTTGACTTTTGTTGACTGGTCAGTTGACCAGCGTTGACTTTCGTTGACCTGTGTTGACCGAGTCAACTAGGTGACTCGGGTCTAAACCCTTCATCTTTCACACAATAACTACCCTCAATACTCATCACAACCCTATAGAACCACCAGCTCCACCACCTGTGACCACCTCAACAACCACCACCACCATCATCACCACCTATCGAACCTTTTCATTCATCAATTAACATCAACAATCCCAACTGTTATCTAGGTTTTTAACCCATAATCAAGACTGAGAATAAAGAAGGTTAGTGGAACTTACAAAGTCACTCGGAACCCTATCAATCATCACCGCCACCGCTATGCTTCCATCCGATTTCATCATCGTCTTCTTAAACCAACCTTAAACCTTCAATCAATACGAAAACCCTAGGTCTTCATCATTAATCTGCCATACAGAAACCCTACCCGAAAACCATCACTGTTACCCTTAACAACCACCACAAGATCCGCCGCCTCTGCCTTTGCTTCTTCTCCTTTCTGCTTCTGTCCTTCTTTTCCTCGTGTCTCTCTCTCTTTCTTTTCTTTGGATCGACGTTTATTTTCTCTATTCCTCAGAGATGTAAACCGGTTGGATGGATGTGTGTGTTTAGATATCAGTAGGTGGAAGAGGGTGTGAGGTTGCGTGTCAGGTGTCTCCGGCCGAAGCTCCGCCGCCGAGGGCGGTGGCCGGAATCCCTTTCTCAGGTTCCTCTCTCTCTCTGTATATGATATGTGTGTGGGTTGTTTTTGCAAGGAAGGAAGGGGGTAGCCGGAGCTCCTTCCGCCGCGGCTCCACCTGCAACGGTGGCAGAAGCTGGTCGTTACGACAGTTTGGTAACAGACTTGCACAACGGAAGCAACGATAATTAATATTCATTTGTTTTTACAATTTCTAAACCAAAAATATATTTACAATATTTAAATTTAACTAAAGTCTAATGCAGTGACGAGACGCGGCGGTCGTCGAAGCAGTTGAGGAGTGTAATCCACTAATCGTTCCATACTTCTACCAACGCTTATCTTTAATGCTCTAATCCGCAACCCTTATAGCCGAATCTTCTATCAAAGTCATCTAGCAACATCACCTATAATCCGCATCATATGAACATAATCCGAATGCTTCATAATCTTCCGAACGCAGTACCTGAACACAAGCTTAAAAAGAGTTTGGGTCAGCAATTATGCTGGTGAGTCCGTGTAAGTAGTTAAGTAAAACCAAAACAGTTTAACAGTTCAAAACATAGTTTACACAGTTCAAAACACACAGTGATGTACAAGTCACACCTCAATCCTAACACTGAATCCATCTACTCCCTTTATGGATTCCTATGGCAAAATATATGCCGCAACGGTCCGCAGGCCTCAGTGGAGGGTTTTCCGGGCTTCCGGATCCACTGTGCGTGGGGGATTCCCCAAGTAGTACTACCCATATATTAAGTGGCCCAATTCCCTTGGGTTAATGAGTGTGAATGGTATCGGGAGCACCTTGTCACATCATATTGGTTCATCACTATCACATTGTACTAGTTCTTCCCTGGAAACATGTGTTCACCCCAAAACAGTAAAATAGAAAAAGGGGAATGGTACACGAAACTCACCTTAGCAGCGTTTTCCATCATGTTATCATATAGCATTCCAAGTCAAGATCCCACCTATGGTTCACATGCAATGTCCTAATATAATTTATAATCATTAGTGCGTGTAACCAAACATCGCGGTTACACGTGTGGGCGAGCTAGAACATTTGGTTGATAATATTGTCTACTTCCATCGGTTGGTTCCTTCACAAGTCCAATTATCTACGTATTAAATACCAAAGGTATATAGTATCGTAGTCATATCCGAATCATACGCCTAGTACCAAGGTTATTTATTTAAGACTAGGTTTGCATAACTTCTCTTAAGCGTCCAATGTTCAAATTACCATCATCTATGTATCCTTCTATATATATAACCCATTCACTTTTATATAAGTATATGTTCATCGGTTTATGGTGTTAACTTATTTATATATATATTCGATGTTTGTTTAGTTTTATAGGTCGAGTCCCATATATGTCACTCATAATAATAGTTACTCATAAAGAAACATATTTTCCCAAGTTCCAATCCACATAGTTGTCAAGTTGCTCCTAACTTCTCATGTCCAAATCATATGTAATAGTCAAGTTATTATACCTGCTTATGTCCAAGTGATCCATCCAAAGTACATATCTTAAATTATGCTTATTTTCTACACCACATTCAATCCCATAGCCAAAATAATAATCCAAGTTATCGAGATACACAACTATTCACCTATTTGATTTATTTGTTTACATGTATTTATTATTTATTGAGTTTCATTCCTTGATGCGGGTCCGGTTAGTCAAGCTCGTCAAGATCCACACGTGCTCACGCGATAATAGATATAGATATAGATATATATTTATAAATATAAATAGCTTGACACTTGAGTATACCTTCCAGCATTCTACTCATAGTTGATTGTGTTGACTGATGTTCACCATGCCTTGACCTTGAGCTGGGTTGACTAGCGTTGACCTGGTCAACACTCATGGACCAGCCATCTTCCCTCTAATTGTGACCAACATCACAGCTATGAGACTCTCACCACCACCTAGCACCACCATCTCACCATAACAATCATCCATCCTAACCCATCATTATTATCAAGCTATTATTAACCCAAAAATAGATGATGGATCTTACCTTAATCGAATCAGTTTAGATGTCAGAGATCGTGAATAGTTCCACCTGAACAAGGCTGTGCCGCCGTGATCTCGACCACCGGCCACCGAACACAACCACCTTCATGACCTGAACCCTCAATAGCACCATCCTCCGTCGTCTGTTGTTCCGGAACCACACCATCACATCCGTTCACCCTCTCTTCTTCTCCTCCCTCTCCGATCAGACTTTCTCTCTCCTCTGTTTCTACTCTTTCTCTCTCTAGCGTCGTTTCTCTCTCTAGATAATCAGGTGTGGGGTGGGTGTGTTTGTTGAGGGGAACGCCGCCGGTCACCACCGCCTGTGGTGGTGGCCGGTATCCTTCATTATCCTGCTCTCTCTCTGGTAGTCTATGTGTGTGTGGGTTAAGTTTTCATCAGAAGAAATGGGTGAGGGATTGGGGGTACTTATAACATGTGAGGTCTAATGGTTTTTAATAAAACCATTTGAACATCAAATGGTTTGTGATGTTGGGTTGTCACCACAAGGGGAGGACAAGTGTCCTCCCTTGGTGACTCATCATATCAGGTTCGAGTCCGGGTTTCAATCCGGCTACGTAACAAGTATTCGCGTAAAATATTATTATATAATAGTTCGGGTTTCAATTTCGTATATAAACGTCTTGTTTATTATTCATCTTTGGTCATTTTAATTGTCGTATATTAATAATATGGCGCGAAAAATTCTAGGCCCTAAAACCGGGGTGTTACATTCTCCCCCCGTTAATGGAATTCCGTCCTCGGAATTATTTTGGGCTATCTTTTGTTGCGCCTACAGTATAATCCATACTCGGATTCGATGTTCGATCTATATACTTGTGCGTACACAATCCATTTATAAATCAAGGCGTATTTATAGCGGTTCCACTTTGAACCTCCTACTATATTCTTGGATCTTGATGTAACATTCTATATGATGTTTGTAGTAATCGTAATTTTCTTCCCTTGTTAGAGCATACCCTGTATTTCTTATTAGTTTATATGGATATCTTCCATTTCCAAGTCTTGGGTGTTGATATAACAGTTACGAGTTACTAAGATCTCTCAATATCAGAAGAACGGTCAGAACCTCACAGAGCCTATTACTAGACTCTAGGAATAGAAGGTAGAATCAAGCACAATGTCTACGATTTAGATTCGATACAATGGTTTGAACTATTGACAGAGTTGTCCTTAATTTAATTCCCAGTCCCATTTTCGATGTACCGCAGGTGTTTATATATAGGGTGTACCGCAGCCAACCCACCACACCATTGGTAACTTCAAAAATGTCCTAGAAATTTCAGAGTTTTAGATTTGTTTTTGGTTTGGCTTTTAGTTTTGTTTCCAATGCATCATTGATGTTTATATATAGGGTGTACCGCAGCTAACCCACCACACCAATGATGCCTTGCAAACGTACCAAAATCTTCCCCAAAAAAAAAAACTGATAGAATATCCATAATAGAAATGATTAAAAGTGCGAAAGTTGTGTAAAAAGAACGGGTGTCATGACCTTATTTCCACTATGACTTTTATAGTGTTGCTAGTCTAGGATCTCTATGTACGCTCCAAAGTTATTTATTCTTGAAGACTATGCTTTAATGCAGGTTATCTACCAAAAATGAGGGTCTTATGTGATACTATGTTCTTAAAGCTATATGTTACTTTCATGAGTTTTTTTTTTTTTTTTTTTTTTTTTTTTGTGCTTAATATTGTGGTTATTTCTATCTATACCATTAGTAATCCTTTGAATTCTTATTTCTTCAACACTTCGACGATACCTGGTGTAAGATACGATGACTAAGTGTCAATAGATTTAGAAAGTCAGACGTCCAAATCATACTAGGTCAATCTTATCCGTACCAAGGGCACATAACTTTTCCTTTGGTGTCCTAAATCTTGTCCCTTTTTGTATGGTTGATTTGCTATAATTGAAGATTTTACTACTGAACTTAGACTAGGTTCTCTTGTTCTAGTCAAACATTTCTTATAACAATTATTACAAATGTCTTCACTCCCCCCGTTAGAGCCTACCTAGATATGTCCCACATGTTTCATTCTAATATATTGTCACTAACTTACAAGGTTACGGAACTTATTTCAAGATTTTGACACTATTCCAGCGATATCATGAGGCACTAAGTGATGGAGCATATACTAAATCCTATAGTTATCTCATGTAGCGTTTGCTCCTAGTTTCTTTGAATCGTTAAATATAATATTCACGGTGTACAAACCTCCTCGGATATGATTTATTGGTACTTTGATTGATACTTGAGAATCATTTTCTAAGATTTGCCATGCGACTATGAATCTAAGACCATATTCTTGACTTAAATTCACGGGAATCGATATAAATCATATCTAAAGGAAGTAGTCTAGTAACCAATGGTTAGTCTCTTATCTTTGGTCTAACCGATGAGAACATGCCAAATCGCGGAATTCAGTGTATATGGATACGTAATCATAAACTACTCGGTCAAGAAATAAAACTTATCGAATTAAAGTCTCCGTTCGCTAGTTTGATCAAGTTAGCCTTGGTGCTCTGGATTCTCTCAAGTAGCGTCAAGTCCTGGTGAGATACCTGGTTCTCATGGTTAGTTCGCACTCAATCATGGAAAGTTAGTCACATATAGTATTATTTACTAAGAATCATTATATATAATATATATCATATCAAATACACCAAATTGTACTAGTCCCAAGTCCTTACTGTCGTCACCAAAGTATGTCGCGTGTTCTTTACTACTCTACTGTAGTTCATCTTTCCGCAATAGTTTATGGTTATCATGGTTAACTCGTCACTAAATTACAAGGTTATGAAACTAGTCCGATGATTTTTAACACTAGTCTAGAGATACATAGTGTACTTATGGTGACGGGACATGTATCAACCTTACAAATTCCTTAATTAGCGTTCAATCCTAGTTCCTTTGGTTTGCTAGATGTGGTATTCTTAGTGTTCATACATCCTCCAATATGGTCTATCGGCATTTCATTTGATACTTTAGGAATCAATTCCAAGACCGGCTACATGATCACAATTCCAACATGCTATATTTAACTTATATTTGCGGAAATTGGTATAAATTAAGTCTGAACTAAAGGGTTCAAATAATTATATTTGGAGGTTTATTTCCTCAATCATGGCCGATGCAACTCAAAACTTAATGATTGTAGTTGGTCAAACCTGAACATGGATTATGAAATAAGTGTTATGCCAAAGAATATGAAATACTTATCGGTTAGATATTGGTAAAGCGTGTCTTCTCGACTATTTTACTGTGTCATTCCGGTTTTGGTCCGAGTGCCTTGATTCCTTTTGGTCACGTTGCCTTGTTTTGAACTTTTTATCTATCTTATAACTTGGTCAAGAAAGGGTTAGCCATATGATATAAGGTTATTCATTAGGAATTGACTACAGTTATATATATATATTTATATCCACACTAAAAAAAAAATACGCCAAGTTATGTTAACTATATCAAGTCCAAACCCCATACCTTAATCACGCAAGTATATTACATATTTTCTTACGGCTCTAATATAATCCGTCTTCCTCACATAAGTTTATGGTTATCCTTGTTATCACTTATAATTCCGGCGACTCTTCGGATTTCTTAGAACTTTTTCGTGCCTGTAAATTCACAATTACATGACGTCAAGTGTAATCATCAATTTACCTCACAAAATTATTCTAGTAATCTCCGTTGTAGTCATTGTTCAATTATTTAACAAAGTTCGCATACCGATTCCAAGTCCCTGTTAAGCATTCTAGTGTGTTCAGGTACTCAAGTGTCGACTTATTTCGTTTCTTTCTTTCGTCAGTCTTATATAATTCAAGGCATTCCCTAGCTAGGTAATCATTGAGCCTTAAATGCTAAGTTCTCTAAGTCGTCCTGGTGTGGTATAGGATATCGGAAGATATCCTATTTTGCTACAACCGTTGCTCTGATACCAAATGTAACAACCCGACCAGGAGGGGGCTGGTCGTTACGACAGTTTGGTAACAGACTTGCACAACGGAAGCAACGATAATTAATATTCATTTGTTTTTACAATTTCTAAACCAAAAATATATTTACAATATTTAAATTTAACTAAAGTCTAATGCAGTGACGAGACGCGGCGGTCGTCGAAGCAGTTGAGGAGTGTAATCCACTAATCGTTCCATACTTCTACCAACGCTTATCTTTAATGCTCTAATCCGCAACCCTTATAGCCGAATCTTCTATCAAAGTCATCTAGCAACATCACCTATAATCCGCATCATATGAACATAATCCGAATGCTTCATAATCTTCCGAACGCAGTACCTGAACACAAGCTTAAAAAGAGTTTGGGTCAGCAATTATGCTGGTGAGTCCGTGTAAGTAGTTAAGTAAAACCAAAACAGTTTAACAGTTCAAAACATAGTTTACACAGTTCAAAACACACAGTGATGTACAAGTCACACCTCAATCCTAACACTGAATCCATCTACTCCCTTTATGGATTCCTATGGCAAAATATATGCCGCAACGGTCCGCAGGCCTCAGTGGAGGGTTTTCCGGGCTTCCGGATCCACTGTGCGTGGGGGATTCCCCAAGTAGTACTACCCATATATTAAGTGGCCCAATTCCCTTGGGTTAATGAGTGTGAATGGTATCGGGAGCACCTTGTCACATCATATTGGTTCATCACTATCACATTGTACTAGTTCTTCCCTGGAAACATGTGTTCACCCCAAAACAGTAAAATAGAAAAAGGGGAATGGTACACGAAACTCACCTTAGCAGCGTTTTCCATCATGTTATCATATAGCATTCCAAGTCAAGATCCCACCTATGGTTCACATGCAATGTCCTAATATAATTTATAATCATTAGTGCGTGTAACCAAACATCGCGGTTACACGTGTGGGCGAGCTAGAACATTTGGTTGATAATATTGTCTACTTCCATCGGTTGGTTCCTTCACAAGTCCAATTATCTACGTATTAAATACCAAAGGTATATAGTATCGTAGTCATATCCGAATCATACGCCTAGTACCAAGGTTATTTATTTAAGACTAGGTTTGCATAACTTCTCTTAAGCGTCCAATGTTCAAATTACCATCATCTATGTATCCTTCTATATATATAACCCATTCACTTTTATATAAGTATATGTTCATCGGTTTATGGTGTTAACTTATTTATATATATATTCGATGTTTGTTTAGTTTTATAGGTCGAGTCCCATATATGTCACTCATAATAATAGTTACTCATAAAGAAACATATTTTCCCAAGTTCCAATCCACATAGTTGTCAAGTTGCTCCTAACTTCTCATGTCCAAATCATATGTAATAGTCAAGTTATTATACCTGCTTATGTCCAAGTGATCCATCCAAAGTACATATCTTAAATTATGCTTATTTTCTACACCACATTCAATCCCATAGCCAAAATAATAATCCAAGTTATCGAGATACACAACTATTCACCTATTTGATTTATTTGTTTACATGTATTTATTATTTATTGAGTTTCATTCCTTGATGCGGGTCCGGTTAGTCAAGCTCGTCAAGATCCACACGTGCTCACGCGATAATAGATATAGATATAGATATATATTTATAAATATAAATAGCTTGACACTTGAGTATACCTTCCAGCATTCTACTCATAGTTGATTGTGTTGACTGATGTTCACCATGCCTTGACCTTGAGCTGGGTTGACTAGCGTTGACCTGGTCAACACTCATGGACCAGCCATCTTCCCTCTAATTGTGACCAACATCACAGCTATGAGACTCTCACCACCACCTAGCACCACCATCTCACCATAACAATCATCCATCCTAACCCATCATTATTATCAAGCTATTATTAACCCAAAAATAGATGATGGATCTTACCTTAATCGAATCAGTTTAGATGTCAGAGATCGTGAATAGTTCCACCTGAACAAGGCTGTGCCGCCGTGATCTCGACCACCGGCCACCGAACACAACCACCTTCATGACCTGAACCCTCAATAGCACCATCCTCCGTCGTCTGTTGTTCCGGAACCACACCATCACATCCGTTCACCCTCTCTTCTTCTCCTCCCTCTCCGATCAGACTTTCTCTCTCCTCTGTTTCTACTCTTTCTCTCTCTAGCGTCGTTTCTCTCTCTAGATAATCAGGTGTGGGGTGGGTGTGTTTGTTGAGGGGAACGCCGCCGGTCACCACCGCCTGTGGTGGTGGCCGGTATCCTTCATTATCCTGCTCTCTCTCTGGTAGTCTATGTGTGTGTGGGTTAAGTTTTCATCAGAAGAAATGGGTGAGGGATTGGGGGTACTTATAACATGTGAGGTCTAATGGTTTTTAATAAAACCATTTGAACATCAAATGGTTTGTGATGTTGGGTTGTCACCACAAGGGGAGGACAAGTGTCCTCCCTTGGTGACTCATCATATCAGGTTCGAGTCCGGGTTTCAATCCGGCTACGTAACAAGTATTCGCGTAAAATATTATTATATAATAGTTCGGGTTTCAATTTCGTATATAAACGTCTTGTTTATTATTCATCTTTGGTCATTTTAATTGTCGTATATTAATAATATGGCGCGAAAAATTCTAGGCCCTAAAACCGGGGTGTTACATTAATGTAACACCCTGGTTTTAGGGCCCATAATTTTTCGCTCTATAATATTGATATATATAAATATTAAACGACCAATGGTGAATAATAAACCATATGTTTTGGTACGAAACTGAAAACCGCATTATTATAAATTAATATCTTACGCGAGTGCTCGTTACGTAACCAGACTGACGCCCGTTAACGAACCCACCCGACTCCCAATATGATTAGTCATTTGGGGAGGACACTTGTCCTCCCCATCCCATGCCAACACAACAAAACGATCTAGTGTTTTGTTGAAAAACCCATCTAACTCCTTAAATATAAAAACCCCACCTCTTCCTTGTTTACCACATTTATCTTTGTCTGTTCATCTCATTTCTAAACACACACACATATCATAGTCGGAGAGAGAGAGAGCAGAAGGAGAAAGGAAGACCGAAAGGTCCCCGGTGGTCGTCCTTGGCGGAACACCACTGTGTACGGTGGTGCTGCTTCTAATCAACACCATCACCACTCCCTCACTATTGACGGACCTAGAGAAAGAGACGCGACGGAGAGAGAGAGAGAGAGAGAGAGAGAGAGACAGAGAGAGAAACTGGATCGGAGGAAGATAGAGGAGAACGAAGAAGATGGTTAATAAAAGATGATCGGTGGGCGGTGGTGATATACCGTGGTCGAAGAAGAGAGACAGTCGGCTGCTGCCATAACTTCGGCAGCAGCGGCAGACGAGGATGGTGGGTTTAAGTGGTGGTTCGATGGTGCGTAAGTGCTGGTAAATGATAGCGGCAGGGGTAACGATGGGGCTTGGTTACGGGTCAGGAGCTGAGTCAACCGGTCAACAGAGCTGAATTCGATTAACTAAAGAGACCTGAGAGGTATGAACTCGAACTCGAACTATCTTAGCTCAAGTAGTATTTGTCGTATGTAAGCACGTGTGGGGCTTTAACGAGCATAATAGGCCCGACCTCGCGGGCCCGACAAACAAAACCAAACAACTAATATATATATAAATTGGTGACATCTAACAGAAGTATTATGTTATGATCGACAATAGCTATATAAATAACTACAAATAGATATAAGAAATTTCCACATATAAGTATATATTGTTCAGGTAACGTGTAACCAATTATAGAAGCAATATGGATTAT
Organism: Ambrosia trifida; assembly: GCA_028751855.1. Lineage (NCBI taxonomy): Eukaryota > Viridiplantae > Streptophyta > Magnoliopsida > Asterales > Asteraceae > Ambrosia > Ambrosia trifida. Next base: position 191,014,960 of record CM054122.1, on the reverse strand, counting down.
GATTGAATAAGATATATATATATATATACCAACTGTAACAACCCGACCAGGAGGGGGCTGGAAGTTACGACAGTTCGGTAACAGACTTGCACAACGGAAGCAACGATAGACTAATATTTATTGTTTTATACAATCTCTAATCCAAAAATAAAATACACAACTTCAATAAATAATCTAATATCTATGCAGGGACGAATCGCGACGGTCGTCGAAGCAGTTGAGGAGTGTAATCCACTAGTCGTTCCATACTTCTACCAACGCTTATCTCTAATGCTCTAGTCCGCATAATTATAGTCCGAATCTTCTATCCAAGTCATCTAGCGATCATCACCTCTAATCCGCATCATATGAACACAATCCGTATGCTTCATAATCATCCGAACGCAGTACCTGAACACATGCTTAAAAAGAGTTTGGGTCAGCAAATATGCTGGTGAGTCCGTGTAAGTATTGAGTGGATCCTAAACAGTTTATCAGTTCATAAACAAGTTTAATTGGTTTAACACATGGTTTAACACACGTGATGTACAAGCGACACCTCAAGCCTACACACGGAATCCATCTACTGCCATTATGGATTCTCCTGGCAAAATACATGTCACAACGGCCCCATGGACCTCAGTGGAGGGTTTTCCGGGCTTCCGGATCCACTGTGTGTGGGGGTTTCCCCAAGTAGTACTACCCACATATTAAGTGGCCCAATCCCTTGGGTTAATGAGTGTCAGTATGGTTATCTGGCAGCAAGTATCTTGTCACATCAAACAGTTCAATTACACACACAAGCATGTATTCACCCCAAAACGTTTATAAAACACAAAAAGTGGGGAATGGTACACGAAACTCACCTTAGCAGCGTTTCACATCACATCACCCGATAGCATTCCAAGTCAAGGTCCCATCTTATCAATCACTGGCAAGATCCTATTTAAGTTATAAACATTAGTGCGTGCAACCAATATCACAGTTACACGTGTGGACGAGCTAGGACTTTAGCTTTACTTGTAGTGGTCGTAGGTTCATAGTATTATTTATTCAAATGATACCTAAGATATGGACACATACCAATTTGTATATAAGTTCCATAGGTATATGTTTAGTATTTCAAGGGATCATACGTCCGTTCATTGATTTGTCTATGTCTGATGCTCAAAGTCCCATTCTTATTCATTAACCAAGTTGCACCATATCCGAAAAATAAATTCTAAAGTCAATTGTCTCATAAAGCATTCCTTATATCTAAAATCATGTCAACCCTATAACTATAGTCAATTGTTGATATGACAAAGTTCATGTACTTTAGTATAGTACCTTGTATATCATACGTAGCAGTATCACCTGTTTGTTCAAATATATACATATATATATATATATATATATATATATATATATATCTTATTCAATCATAATCCATATTGCTTCTATAATTGGTTACACGTTACCTGAACAATATATACTTATATGTGGAAATTTCTTATATCTATTTGTAGTTATTTATATAGCTATTGTCGATCATAACATAATACTTCTGTTAGATGTCACCAATTTATATATATATTAGTTGTTTGGTTTTGTTTGTCGGGCCCGCGAGGTCGGGCCTATTATGCTCGTTAAAGCCCCACACGTGCTTACATACGACAAATACTACTTGAGCTAAGATAGTTCGAGTTCGAGTTCATACCTCTCAGGTCTCTTTAGTTAATCGAATTCAGCTCTGTTGACCGGTTGACTCAGCTCCTGACCCGTAACCAAGCCCCATCGTTACCCCTGCCGCTATCATTTACCAGCACTTACGCACCATCGAACCACCACTTAAACCCACCATCCTCGTCTGCCGCTGCTGCCGAAGTTATGGCAGCAGCCGACTGTCTCTCTTCTTCGACCACGGTATATCACCACCGCCCACCGATCATCTTTTATTAACCATCTTCTTCGTTCTCCTCTATCTTCCTCCGATCCAGTTTCTCTCTCTGTCTCTCTCTCTCTCTCTCTCTCTCTCTCTCTCCGTCGCGTCTCTTTCTCTAGGTCCGTCAATAGTGAGGGAGTGGTGATGGTGTTGATTAGAAGCAGCACCACCGTACACAGTGGTGTTCCGCCAAGGACGACCACCGGGGACCTTTCGGTCTTCCTTTCTCCTTCTGCTCTCTCTCTCTCCGACTATGATATGTGTGTGTGTTTAGAAATGAGATGAACAGACAAAGATAAATGTGGTAAACAAGGAAGAGGTGGGGTTTTTATATTTAAGGAGTTAGATGGGTTTTTCAACAAAACACTAGATCGTTTTGTTGTGTTGGCATGGGATGGGGAGGACAAGTGTCCTCCCCAAATGACTAATCATATTGGGAGTCGGGTGGGTTCGTTAACGGGCGTCAGTCTGGTTACGTAACGAGCACTCGCGTAAGATATTAATTTATAATAATGCGGTTTTCAGTTTCGTACCAAAACATATGGTTTATTATTCACCATTGGTCGTTTAATATTTATATATATCAATAATATAGAGCGAAAAATTATGGGCCCTAAAACCAGGGTGTTACATTCTCCCCCCGTTATTGGAATTCCGTCCTCGGAATTATTCTTGAGTTATCTATCGTTGCAATCTAGTATATTCCATACTCGGATTCAACATTCGGGTCTACATGTTCGTGTATCCATCATCTTTTCATAAACCAAATCGTAGTTATAGTGCTTCCATACTAAATCTCATACTATGTTCTATCGTTCCAGGCTCCACTTGTTATTCTTGACGCACATTAGTTATCACTAATTTCGCCTCCCTAGTTTTAATGTCTTAACTCGTATCTCCAGGTATTAACTTATAATAAATCCAAATTATCAGGAGTACAAGATATTATGTGTACAAGTGTATCCCAAGAGTTATCATGTTTGGTTAGTTTAATCTAGTTTGAGTCTTAGTTTTCCACTTCCCAAGTGTTGAATCTAAAATCTCCAAAATTTCCAGGTTTAGGCATCACTTCTTAAGCGTCCAAATTGTCGATTCCATGTTTTGGGTACACATTAGTCGTTAGAAGGTATGTATCAATCTTACATGTTCTAGGTTCATGTCATTGCATTGCTATCATCAACTAGTTCCAATTTATATCCATGTGTACTAACAAGTTTACACGTATCTCTCCCATTGATCAGGTTTAGGGTGTCGATGCGATTGTCACAAATTGGTCAGGATCTTTGCGGTTCTAATGGATTATAAAAATTTCACATGATCTAATACCAAACTGTTGAAATCAGACACAATGTCTAAGGTGTAGGTTTGAAACAAATAGGTTATCTATCGACAGGTTAAGGTGTGTCCTTGGTTTAATTCCTGGTCCCATTTTCGATGTACCATAGGTGTTTATATATAGGGTGTACCGCAGCCAACCCACCACACCTTTGATAACCTCGAAAATGTACCAGAAATTTGAAAGATTCATATTTGTTTTTGGTTTGATTTTTAGTCTTGTTTCCAATACATCATTGGTGTTTATATATAGGGTGTACCGCAGCCAACCCACCACACCAATAATGCCGCGTAAACATACTGAAAATCTCCCCAAAAACTTAATGGAAAACGTTCTTGATAAGTCCTGTGTGTGTTCCGGGAATTACTAGTACTTAATAACCTTATTTTGAATGAGTTAAGCACTAAAATATGGTGTTGTGATCTTGGGTTTTGTCACTCTCATACGCTTTTATTCCTAATTCTTTGGTTGACTTTATCTCTATCGTCAGAACAATGGTTGAATTATGAAGTCTTCTACAGTTTTCTATGGTACATGGTATAGGATATGGCAACTAGTTGTCGAAAAATACCAAAAGGTTAGACGTCTAATCACAATATATTGCTCTTAATCAAAATAAAGGTGCACAAAAATTTTTTGGGGGTCGGTGCCGGGTTGTTACATTCTCCCCCCCCTTATAAAAATTTCGTCCGCGAAATTATGGTTGTGGTAATATCTCGGAGTTCAACCACCATTCTCATAACTTGTTAAGGTTATCTTATCTAATGTCACCTACGTGGATGCGAACTTATAGTTACTTTTCTAGGTAAACAGGTCTTACTACAGGAAAACAGAAAAATAAATTCAAAATATACCACAAAATTACAAGGAACAACCGATACTAGAGCTCTATACGGTCATACCATGTTTTTCAAAACAGGTTTGCGGCTCATACGAACAATGGGGGCTTTAAAACTTAACAATCCTATTTACAAAATGAAGGTATGGAGATTGGCTTATCCGATAGGGTGTCCAAATACAGGAAGGTTTACCAAATTGGTGGCTATCAATCGTCAAAGCGGGTAATAGACAGCTAGAACATGGAAATCATGGAAACAGGACCTGTAAATTCTTCAATCTTCTGGTCGTTCGAGTGGTTTTTGAGAACGATCTTGTTTTATCTCCTTATCGACCAATGGAATCAACACAATGGGGAGGAAGGAAAGGCTTAATAATTGACGAGCATACGGAAACTGACTTCAGACTTGCCAAGTTGTGCGTCACTTGGGCTTTGGTAAAGAAGTACTTTTCATATCGAGTGTTCTTCTTGTCGTTTACAACATAGGACTGAAATGGTTTGGGCGTCCTCATTTTTCAATGAGTGAGTTTAACGGGATAGAATTTCAGGGAACCTCAACGTCCGTCATCTGAACGGTATCTTCTGGTTTTGACCAGAGAGTTTCACTGGAAAAATGGAAAAATCAAATATTATCTTTGCTTTCACATCGATCGTATCATCTTCGCAAGGATTGCGACATTTTGATCAGAATCAATGGTTTCGTTTAACAATTTGAAAAGGAAATCCGTTTGGATACAATATCTGAAAACAAACTAGAATTTATTCGGATTCAGACTTTCAGTCTCATCCCTGATGTACCATTGGTGTTTATATATAGGGTGTACTGCAGCTAACCCACCACACCTTTGATACCTCAGAAACGTACTGAAAGTCTTTTTCAAGGGATATGATTTATATTTGGATTGATTTCCAGTCCCATTCCTGATGTACCATCGGTGTTTATATATAGGGTGTACCGCAGCTAACCCACCACACCTTTGGTACCTCAGAAACGTACTGAAACTCTTTTTCAAGGGATATGATTTATATTTGGATTGATTTCCAGTCCCATTCCTGATGTACCATCGGTGTTTATATATAGGGTGTACCGCAGCTAACCCACCACACCTTTGGTACTTCAAAAATGTACTGGAAATATTTCCCAAAAACCTTCATGGAATTTCATACCACCATAACGTACGTGTAGATTCGCGATTACGATCGGGACCGTAATCGCCAATTTACCTTACATTAAGGTGTCATGTTTCTTAAGGATACTAATTCGAATAACAAGAATGATCGAAATGCAATGACTGGTAAAATTTTGGATAGCATGAGAAAAGGGCAGATGTTTTGCTTTGGTCGGCATTAATGGTTTCGTAACAAACAGAAAGAGTTTTCTTGATGTTCACATAAGTTTCAGGAGTTTGTACACTCCGAAAGGAACGTAAATATCTAGAGGACAAGGAACAAACACGAAAGTTACACAAGAATGATCGAAATGACATGACTGTTAAAATTTTTATGAAATAAAGAGCAGGCAAACGCTTTGCTTTGATTGGAATTAACGGTTTCATCACAACTAAAAGAGTTTACTAACAAAGAAGATCACACTCTTTAGGTTGTTTCTTGACAGAAATCTAGTGATTTAAGGGTTTCTTAGTCAGAATGGTTAGGTTAAACGTGGAATCTACGTGGAGATTTCCTATGTTTCACCAGCGTCTCGTCGTCATTCTTCCAAAAAAGAGCCAGGTGTTGCACTTAGTACGAATGAGTGTAGGCATCGTACATGGACTATGGTACAAGGTTGTTTCATATCTCTAAAGGGGTTTAATCTGTCTAGGTCGGATAAACATGGTGGTAGATGCATCTTTGTCGATGGTTTGAAAGGAACTTCGGTATTTTTGGTGGATAAACAGAAAGTTGTAACACGGATTTGGAATAATCGTTTAGGTAAGCTAAGATTTCCTTGGTGTTCTCGTAATGTTCTAGAGGTTACACGTCCCAAAAGGGGCTTAAACATTCAAAGATCTTGGAACAAATGTGGAAATTTCTGTATTCGAGTGTCCTCAAAGGAGTTAGAACATGATGTCCAAGGGTTTTTGGATGATAAAGCAGGAAGATTAACAAGTTTCTAAACACGATTGAGCGACTTTGTTCATAAGTTTTTCTAAGGTACCCATGGAGTTTCAAGAATTTTGCGAATGGAAATCAAGGAGAATGCGACAAACGAAGTCCAAGATGCTTATCAAAGCATTATCTCACGGAGCTTCCAATCTGAAGGGTTATGCACCACGTTTTGAATGGTTTCAACCGAACGATTTCGAGCCCCAAAGGATGTCTACGTAAGGTTTCGTAACCGTAAACGGGACATTGAGTATGTGTTTGGTTCTCCAAAGTAGACGTTTAGGATGTTTGTTATATAAACAAAGAGTTTCCCACAAGCAACTTAGTCAAAATGTTCTACGCAAACAGGGAAATCACTTAATGGGTTCGAGACTACAATCCGTCAACTGACCACATTATGGTTTAAGAACCAAAAAGCACAAAAGGCGAAATGTATTCCTAAGTCGTTGGTAGCAAGGCTGATGTGGTTTAGACAAAGTTCGCATTTAAGGGTGTTAGTTCGACTCTCATGATCTTTAATAAGATATCTCAGAAATGCCCTTGTGCCTGCGGATTCATGATTATGTTCGCGACCATAATCACTTCCTCGCCTCACTTAAGCATCCAAGTACATTCTCATTAAAAATCATGTCATCTCACTTTCTCGTGGTTAGTTCCGTTAGTTTACTCGAGTGTTCCTAGTAAGGTCTCATCCTAATGTGTTCAGTACCCGTGGCCGACTCGTTCGGTATCACCTTGTTGCGTCTCCAGTTCATTCATCACATTTTGGTTCTCCAAACGGAAATAAACTTTGTGGCTTCAAAGGTTAGGATCCTAGGGCTTACAGTTGAAGCCTAATGGAGTTCTTATTCGCTTCAGCTGTTTGCTCTGATACCAACTGTCACAACCCGACCAAGGTGGGCCTGGTCGAAATACAGTTTGTTATCAAACATCACGCAATGCAAGCAAACAGCGGAAGCAATGTAGATAACTATTCTTTTATATATAACTGTTTACATTTCTAAATACCTTACAATCTCTAATACAAATACTTCGGATAATATCTAAGGTTCTCGCTTGACTTCTGATTCATCCGCCAGGGATACTCCGAGTAGTAGCTGCTCCATCCTTCCAACTCAGACAGGTACCTGAACACATGCTTAAAATGGTTTTGGGTCAGCGATTACGCTGGTGAGTCCGTGCGTTAGTTTAAAAGGGTTTTTAATAAGGTTATCATTTCAAAAGCAAGTTCATAAAGTTTACACGGTTCAACATATGGTGATGTACAAGCGACACCTCAAACCTAACACAGAATCTATCTACTGCCATTATAGATTCTCCTGGCAAAATACATGTCACAACGGCCCACAGGCCTCAGTGGAGGGTTTTCCGGGCTTCCGGATCCACTGTGTGTGGGGGTTTCCCCAAATAGCGCTACCCACATATTAAGTGGCCCAATCCCCTGGGTTAATGAGTGTCGGTATGGTATTCGGCAGCTACTATCTTGTCACATCGAACAGTTTATAAAAAGGAAGCATGCATTCACCCCAAAACGTTTATAAAAGCAAAAAGTGGGGAGGCTCACGGGACTCACCTGGATAGCAATGCATACGAATAGTTTATATTAACCAAAGCATCTGACGTCTCGTACGGCTAAACTCCTGGTCGAATCCTAAGTTGACAACATTATTAGTCTTGGTTTCATGGTTACATGTGTGGGACGAGCTTGAGCGTATGGTTCATTATTATTTCCATATGTTTCCTTTCATCTTATTTGTTATTATGTTCATGTCCAAATATCAAGTTCACGTCTTAGATCTAGTGTCCAAATGTTTATAATCTATCGTCCGTTTTAGTCTACCAGTCGATATCCGTCTTATTCTACAAGTCGATATTTAATGTAGTTTAGCTAGTGTTTTATATTTATATATGGCATTCCTTAATATAGGTTCGTCTAACCAAGTCCATGTCCTAGATGACCGAGTCTTTGTCCTATTGTCCGAAGTTTACAACTAGTATTGGTTTAATATATATAAGTTGATGTAACATGTATCATTATGTATGAACCAATAGTCTAATGTCCAAGCTATAGTTGTCGGGTCCGTATTCTAGGCGTTTATTTGTCCATGTTCTTGCGTCAAGTCTCTAGTCTTATTTGTCCGATTGATCAACCCAAATACTTAAGCTATATGGTACTCTTACAAGTAGTCCACAAAGTTAACTAAGGTTCCTACTACTAGTTTAAAGGTCTAAGTTGTCAAATACCGAGTTTATATCCAACGTCTATTTCTATTGAACTAGTGTCCCATTCATCCCAATATCCAAGTCCAGGTCTTGTTTACAAGATCAAGTATACACCGAGGTCCATGTATTCAATCCAAATGTTTAGGTTATAATATCCTCATACGGCTTGTCCGCAAGTCATCCAATGCCCATATAACTAATCCGGGGGTTTAATTTATCAATGTTATGTTAACACTTATATATTCGCCATTAAGTCGTTATAACGCTCGTCAAGATCCCACACGTTATTCGTATATAATATTAATGTTTATAAATAAATAGGTTTATAGACTCGGTTATACCTTGCTCTCGACTCATGGTTCGTGTTGACTGGGCTGACCCAGTTGACCAGTTTGACTGAGAGTTGACCTGGTTGACTTATGTTGACCAAGAGTTGACTCGTCGTTTGACCCGTCTCCTTGACCTAACTCGACCCTTGTCTCAATCAACTAAAAATCACTACCACAACTCACTGTGGCCATCTGCCATCTCCGGCCACCAGAACCACCACAGTTCCACCTCCAAGACCACCCCCAATAATATCACAGGAACCACCAAATGTAACACCCCGGTCCTAGGGTCCAGAAATTTTTGCGTCTTATTACTATAATAAACAAATTATCCAAAACGAATAATAAAGGACGCGATTATGTACGGAATTGAAAACTGAACCGTTATAAATAAAATATTATTACATAACACGTTTTACGAGACCAAACCAATACGCGTAACGAACCCGGTTCACGAACTATGATTAGTCATGACCCCGGGACATGTGTCACCTCAACAAGGTGACACATACCCCTACCCACACATTACACGTACACACCCATACCCTATCCACCGATTTATATGCACCCACCCATATTCCCACTCTCTTAAACATACACACACACATAATACTTCAAAGATAGAGAGGAGCAGATCTAGAAGAGATACGGAGATCGGAACATGGGAGCACGGTGGTGGAGCGCCGCCGTATACGACGGAGACAGTGACGAAGAGCTAGGGTTTCGTTGACAAAGGACCTGGAGGGTCGGCCTGATAATAACAAGGAGAGTTATGGGCTATATTTATGAATGACTTTGATGATGATGGTTATATGTGGTCAGTAGTGACCGATGACGGTGGTGGTTAATTGTGATGCGACCATGGCGGGTCTTGTTCAGGCTGTACAAGGTGAGTGCTGGCGTTGGAGCAAGGGTAAAGGTTGTGATGGCTGCTAATGAAGGTACTACCGATGATGATTAGCGGTGGTTAGGGTATTTGCATGGTGTAGGGTTACGGAATAAGTGGTAGGCGATGGTTCAGGGAGTTCAGAGGAAGAGTATATAATGAGTCAAACCAACAGTCATGTGAGGTATGAAAACGATTAACCGAAGTCTTAATTAATTAATTTACTATTAGTAATCGTAGATTATATTGGTGTGGTCATGTGTGGAGCCTAATAATTATATGCAATTTGAGAGGTAAATAAGTACACTGGTAATGGCTTTAGTAATTAAGAGTGGCACTTTGCCCTTTAAACCAATCCACCTATAAAAGAGTTAATAACGATGAGTAAAATTGACGATCTATAATAATCAACAAACTAATAAACAGACTAATAAGATTAGTGGGATTTTGATAAGATTATGTCGATCTGGATATTATAACAAATAATTATTATCCTAACAAGTACTATAATTTATTACTAGTAACAACAATTATTAAAATCTAGAACTAGAATAGGATGTAATAACAAACCTTGTTGTAGCAAGGTAACTTCAATAGGAGTACATAGATAACGACGTAATTATGTAAGGCTCGTCCACATGTGTAACCACACTACCTTATAATACATGCTAATGATATTTGACACAAATAGGTCTTTATAAATAAATGCGCATAAAGGATAGGTGGGCTCAACCATGGTATGCTTACAACCGTGCGACACAACAGGTGAGTTCGTGTACTTCCCCTTTTTCTGTTTTAAATGCTTTGGGGTGAACATATGCTTGCGTGTGTAAACTTATTTGATGTGACAAGTGCTCCCGAAACCAGATGCACACTCATTAACCCAAGGGAGTTGGGCCACTTAATATATGGGTAGTACTACTTGGGGAATCCCCCACGCACAGTGGATCCGGATGCCCGGAAAACCCTCCACTGAGGTCTGCGGACCGTTGTGGCATATATTATGCCATGCGAATCCATATTGGGAGTAGATGGATTCAGTGTTAGGATTGAGGTGTGACTTGTACATCACCATGTTTTGAACTGTGTAAACTTGTTTTCGAACTGTTAAACTGTTTTGGATTTACTTAACCACTTACACGGACTCACCAGCGTAATTGCTGACCCAAACTCTTTTAAGCATGTGTTCAGGTACTGCATTTGGATAATCTTGAGGATGAGGTATATGCTTGCTTGTGTGGATTAGAGATTGTTATGGTAGAGGATTCAAGCTGCAAGAGTAGCGGTTTAGAGCATTAGAGCTAAGCATGGATTGAGATTTGGATCGACTAGCGGATCACACCTTATCAACTGCTTCGACGACTGCCTTGTTTCGTCCCTGTATAGACAATAGTCTATTTATTTAAGTTGTGTATTTATATTCTTGGATTAGAAATGGTATAACATTTAAATATTAGTTATCGTTGCTTCCACTGTGCAAGTCTGTTACCAAACTGTTATTTCGTCCAACCCCCTCCTGGTCGGGTTGTTACAGTTGGTATCAGAGCAACGGTTGTAGCGAAATAGGATATCTCCAGATATCCTATACCACACCAGGATAACTTAGAGAACTTAGTGTTAAAGGCTCTAAGATTACCTAGCTAGGGAATGCCTTGAAATTATATATGATCGACCGGAATAAGGAACAAAATAAGTCGAGACCCGAGTACCTGAACACACTAGAATGCTTACCGGGACTTAGAACCAGTGTGACAAGTATACGAGCTTTGAGTGATACATGACTACGACGGAGATTACTAGAATAATTTCGTGAGGTAAATTGACGATTACATTTGACGTCATGTAATTGTGAATTTACAGGCTCGAAAAAGTTCTAAGAAATCCAAAGAGTCGCCAAAACTGTGAGTGTTAACTATGATACTCATGAACGTGTGTGAGAGAATGAACTACAGTAGAGTCGTAAAGAACAGGTGACATATTTTGGTGACGACAGTAAAGGCCTTGAACTAGATACTTTTAGTATGATTTAGTGTTTTGATAGGATACATATACATATATAAACACATCCGTGACTAATGTAGTACTTGTTATCTGGACTCTATGTATACGTGTAATAATTCTAAATGAATGATACTATATGTGACTAACTTTTCATGACCAAGTTATAAGCTAACCCTACCAGGTACCTTGCCAAAATTCGGCGCTGCAACTTGAGAAAATTCAAGAAAACAAAGAGACTTTATCAAATTAGAGGATGGATACCCCATTAATCCGACAAGTATTACTTTCCAACCAAATAGTTATTATCTATCATATAATTTGTGCGTCTTTATTCATTGAATTCCGCATTGGTATCTCCTTGTCAGCTAGGCCGAAGTAGGAAAATTGAACCATTGACTACTAGATTCTTTGTTTGGACTAGATCTATATCGAACTTCGTAGATTTAAGTCAAGGAAAATGTCTTGAATTTGTAACCGCATAACATGTTTTAGAGTTGATATTGGAAAAACCAAGTGGGAAGGCAGTAATTTAGGCTCAGGAATGTGTCGATCACCATGACCAACCAACCTTCGCTAAACCAAAGAAACTAAGATTGAACGCTACAATAGGTAACCGTATGATTTGATACATGTTTTGTTAATTTTATTGTCGCATATTGTGTTCGGATTAGGGCCAAGATATTTGGATTAGTTCCGTAACCATTTAAGTATAGTGACGAGTCACTCGTATGAAACATATTAGTAATGTATAGGTAGGCTCCAACGGGGGAAGTGAACCCGGATATACGACGACATGCACGCGTATATCGATAATTCTGAGATCCAACGAGACCATTATAGTTTACATTTTTTTCTAGCAAGATAAGTTTTGACCAACATAGCAAATGGCTCGGAAGGTTCATTTTTACCCGCTAATCCGATAAGTTTTACTTTGTAATTAAGTAGTTATTGTTTACTATATGATTATGCGCCTATATAAGTTGAACTTAGTATTAATATCTTCTGACCGAATAGAAAAAAAAAAGTTAGAAATTTAGCCATTAATTACTAGATCATTTCATACAAGCTCGATTTATAACGACCTATGCAAGATTTTTTAGATAAACATAACATATTGGATTTACGATCACATAACAGGTCGAAGAGATGATTCCCAAAGTATCAAATAAGGATATGGATAAACCACAATAAAGGATATAGGTGCACCGTGGATATTGTAACCAGGCGGATTGAAAAAAAAAAAAAAAAAAAAAAAAAAAAAAAAAAAAAAAAACTAAGAGTGAACGCTATATGAGGTAAATGTAGGATTTAATGTACGATATCATGTTGAAATACAAAAGTAAATTTAAATACCTCATGACAGATATAGAGTGTTGTCAAAATATTGGGGTTAGCTTCGTAACATCTAAGCATGGTAGTGGAATTATTGGTATGAAACCTATTAGAAATGTATAGGATGGATCTAACGGGGGAGCGGATGCAGTTGTAGCGGTCACTCTAAGGGATATTAGACAGGAATCGTAAAATACACTCAAAGTTTAGCAAGAGAGCTCTACATAGGTGTTAATTTGACCTCAAGAGGAAACAAGATTTAGGACGGCAAAAGAAAAATTATGCGCCATTGACATGGTTAAGATCAACATAATGAGCTTGGAGGTCTAATCTTTTCATGTTTCTTGACAACTTGTCCCATACCCTACATCATATACGCTAGAAAACGTTGAAGGCTTAAAAAAAAAAAAATTCGACAAGTTACTGGATATGTCCAATGATAGCACGAAAATAATTCCGAGGACGGAATTTCATTAACGGGGGGAGAATGTAACACCCCGGTCCTAGGGTCCAGAAATTTTTGCGTCTTATTACTATAATAAACAAATTATCCAAAACGAATAATAAAGGACGCGATTATGTACGGAATTGAAAACTGAACCGTTATAAATAAAATATTATTACATAACACGTTTTACGAGACCAAACCAATACGCGTAACGAACCCGGTTCACGAACTATGATTAGTCATGACCCCGGGACATGTGTCACCTCAACAAGGTGACACATACCCCTACCCACACATTACACGTACACACCCATACCCTATCCACCGATTTATATGCACCCACCCATATTCCCACTCTCTTAAACATACACACACACATAATACTTCAAAGATAGAGAGGAGCAGATCTAGAAGAGATACGGAGATCGGAACATGGGAGCACGGTGGTGGAGCGCCGCCGTATACGACGGAGACAGTGACGAAGAGCTAGGGTTTCGTTGACAAAGGACCTGGAGGGTCGGCCTGATAATAACAAGGAGAGTTATGGGCTATATTTATGAATGACTTTGATGATGATGGTTATATGTGGTCAGTAGTGACCGATGACGGTGGTGGTTAATTGTGATGCGACCATGGCGGGTCTTGTTCAGGCTGTACAAGGTGAGTGCTGGCGTTGGAGCAAGGGTAAAGGTTGTGATGGCTGCTAATGAAGGTACTACCGATGATGATTAGCGGTGGTTAGGGTATTTGCATGGTGTAGGGTTACGGAATAAGTGGTAGGCGATGGTTCAGGGAGTTCAGAGGAAGAGTATATAATGAGTCAAACCAACAGTCATGTGAGGTATGAAAACGATTAACCGAAGTCTTAATTAATTAATTTACTATTAGTAATCGTAGATTATATTGGTGTGGTCATGTGTGGAGCCTAATAATTATATGCAATTTGAGAGGTAAATAAGTACACTGGTAATGGCTTTAGTAATTAAGAGTGGCACTTTGCCCTTTAAACCAATCCACCTATAAAAGAGTTAATAACGATGAGTAAAATTGACGATCTATAATAATCAACAAACTAATAAACAGACTAATAAGATTAGTGGGATTTTGATAAGATTATGTCGATCTGGATATTATAACAAATAATTATTATCCTAACAAGTACTATAATTTATTACTAGTAACAACAATTATTAAAATCTAGAACTAGAATAGGATGTAATAACAAACCTTGTTGTAGCAAGGTAACTTCAATAGGAGTACATAGATAACGACGTAATTATGTAAGGCTCGTCCACATGTGTAACCACACTACCTTATAATACATGCTAATGATATTTGACACAAATAGGTCTTTATAAATAAATGCGCATAAAGGATAGGTGGGCTCAACCATGGTATGCTTACAACCGTGCGACACAACAGGTGAGTTCGTGTACTTCCCCTTTTTCTGTTTTAAATGCTTTGGGGTGAACATATGCTTGCGTGTGTAAACTTATTTGATGTGACAAGTGCTCCCGAAACCAGATGCACACTCATTAACCCAAGGGAGTTGGGCCACTTAATATATGGGTAGTACTACTTGGGGAATCCCCCACGCACAGTGGATCCGGATGCCCGGAAAACCCTCCACTGAGGTCTGCGGACCGTTGTGGCATATATTATGCCATGCGAATCCATATTGGGAGTAGATGGATTCAGTGTTAGGATTGAGGTGTGACTTGTACATCACCATGTTTTGAACTGTGTAAACTTGTTTTCGAACTGTTAAACTGTTTTGGATTTACTTAACCACTTACACGGACTCACCAGCGTAATTGCTGACCCAAACTCTTTTAAGCATGTGTTCAGGTACTGCATTTGGATAATCTTGAGGATGAGGTATATGCTTGCTTGTGTGGATTAGAGATTGTTATGGTAGAGGATTCAAGCTGCAAGAGTAGCGGTTTAGAGCATTAGAGCTAAGCATGGATTGAGATTTGGATCGACTAGCGGATCACACCTTATCAACTGCTTCGACGACTGCCTTGTTTCGTCCCTGTATAGACAATAGTCTATTTATTTAAGTTGTGTATTTATATTCTTGGATTAGAAATGGTATAACATTTAAATATTAGTTATCGTTGCTTCCACTGTGCAAGTCTGTTACCAAACTGTTATTTCGTCCAACCCCCTCCTGGTCGGGTTGTAATGTAACAACCCGGCACCGACCCCCAAAAAATTTTTTCGAGTAATAATATTATACCCGGGTAATAAAAGCGAACCAAAACCAATAATGAACGAATCGGTTATGTGCGAAACTAAAAACCGAACCATTTAATATAATAAGTATTATTTGTACACGTTATGAGACCGAGCTAAGACGCATTAACGAACCCGACCCGTGCCTTGTGATTACTCATCATTGAGACACATGGCACCATTTGAAGGTGCCATGTGCCTCACTTGTTACTTAACAACACACACACTCCACCCCTTATATTTATACTCTCATACAACATACACACAAACACATAATACACACACATCTGATTATAATAGAGAGAGAGTGAGTTAGAGAGATAAAGGGAGACCGGAGGTCTCCTCCTCCGCCTCCGGCGATCCTCTGGCCGAGCCCCAGTAGCCCCCAACCACACCCTTCCTCCTCTCACCTTTACATACATACACACGAACAGAGAGAGAGAGAGACGGAGATCGGGAGAGAGAACGACGCAGAGAGAGAGAGAGAGAGAGTCAGAAGAGAAAGAGAGAGGGAGAAGAGAAGGAAGACGACGGTGACCGGTGGTGGTTCCAGATGGCGACGGCGGTTGTTGTACCAGGCAAGTCAGATCTGTTATTAAAGGTGAAAACCCCTCTCTTTTCTGATAACTTTGGTGGTGATTAGCCATGGTTGTTAATAGTGGTTAAGGGCGGCTCAGGGGTGGATGTTGGTGGGTATCGATGGTAAAGGTATGGTCCAGATGGTGGTCACGGTGGTCAGAGGTGGGGGTGGTGGTTCCTGTGATATTATTGGGGGTGGTCTTGGAGGTGGAACTGTGGTGGTTCTGGTGGCCGGAGATGGCAGATGGCCACAGTGAGTTGTGGTAGTGATTTTTAGTTGATTGAGACAAGGGTCGAGTTAGGTCAAGGAGACGGGTCAAACGACGAGTCAACTCTTGGTCAACATAAGTCAACCAGGTCAACTCTCAGTCAAACTGGTCAACTGGGTCAGCCCAGTCAACACGAACCATGAGTCGAGAGCAAGGTATAACCGAGTCTATAAACCTATTTATTTATAAACATTAATATTATATACGAATAACGTGTGGGATCTTGACGAGCGTTATAACGACTTAATGGCGAATATATAAGTGTTAACATAACATTGATAAATTAAACCCCCGGATTAGTTATATGGGCATTGGATGACTTGCGGACAAGCCGTATGAGGATATTATAACCTAAACATTTGGATTGAATACATGGACCTCGGTGTATACTTGATCTTGTAAACAAGACCTGGACTTGGATATTGGGATGAATGGGACACTAGTTCAATAGAAATAGACGTTGGATATAAACTCGGTATTTGACAACTTAGACCTTTAAACTAGTAGTAGGAACCTTAGTTAACTTTGTGGACTACTTGTAAGAGTACCATATAGCTTAAGTATTTGGGTTGATCAATCGGACAAATAAGACTAGAGACTTGACGCAAGAACATGGACAAATAAACGCCTAGAATACGGACCCGACAACTATAGCTTGGACATTAGACTATTGGTTCATACATAATGATACATGTTACATCAACTTATATATATTAAACCAATACTAGTTGTAAACTTCGGACAATAGGACAAAGACTCGGTCATCTAGGACATGGACTTGGTTAGACGAACCTATATTAAGGAATGCCATATATAAATATAAAACACTAGCTAAACTACATTAAATATCGACTTGTAGAATAAGACGGATATCGACTGGTAGACTAAAACGGACGATAGATTATAAACATTTGGACACTAGATCTAAGACGTGAACTTGATATTTGGACATGAACATAATAACAAATAAGATGAAAGGAAACATATGGAAATAATAATGAACCATACGCTCAAGCTCGTCCCACACATGTAACCATGAAACCAAGACTAATAATGTTGTCAACTTAGGATTCGACCAGGAGTTTAGCCGTACGAGACGTCAGATGCTTTGGTTAATATAAACTATTCGTATGCATTGCTATCCAGGTGAGTCCCGTGAGCCTCCCCACTTTTTGCTTTTATAAACGTTTTGGGGTGAATGCATGCTTCCTTTTTATAAACTGTTCGATGTGACAAGATAGTAGCTGCCGAATACCATACCGACACTCATTAACCCAGGGGATTGGGCCACTTAATATGTGGGTAGCGCTATTTGGGGAAACCCCCACACACAGTGGATCCGGAAGCCCGGAAAACCCTCCACTGAGGCCTGTGGGCCGTTGTGACATGTATTTTGCCAGGAGAATCTATAATGGCAGTAGATAGATTCTGTGTTAGGTTTGAGGTGTCGCTTGTACATCACCATATGTTGAACCGTGTAAACTTTATGAACTTGCTTTTGAAATGATAACCTTATTAAAAACCCTTTTAAACTAACGCACGGACTCACCAGCGTAATCGCTGACCCAAAACCATTTTAAGCATGTGTTCAGGTACCTGTCTGAGTTGGAAGGATGGAGCAGCTACTACTCGGAGTATCCCTGGCGGATGAATCAGAAGTCAAGCGAGAACCTTAGATATTATCCGAAGTATTTGTATTAGAGATTGTAAGGTATTTAGAAATGTAAACAGTTATATATAAAAGAATAGTTATCTACATTGCTTCCGCTGTTTGCTTGCATTGCGTGATGTTTGATAACAAACTGTATTTCGACCAGGCCCACCTTGGTCGGGTTGTGACAGTTGGTATCAGAGCAAACAGCTGAAGCGAATAAGAACTCCATTAGGCTTCAACTGTAAGCCCTAGGATCCTAACCTTTGAAGCCACAAAGTTTATTTCCGTTTGGAGAACCAAAATGTGATGAATGAACTGGAGACGCAACAAGGTGATACCGAACGAGTCGGCCACGGGTACTGAACACATTAGGATGAGACCTTACTAGGAACACTCGAGTAAACTAACGGAACTAACCACGAGAAAGTGAGATGACATGATTTTTAATGAGAATGTACTTGGATGCTTAAGTGAGGCGAGGAAGTGATTATGGTCGCGAACATAATCATGAATCCGCAGGCACAAGGGCATTTCTGAGATATCTTATTAAAGATCATGAGAGTCGAACTAACACCCTTAAATGCGAACTTTGTCTAAACCACATCAGCCTTGCTACCAACGACTTAGGAATACATTTCGCCTTTTGTGCTTTTTGGTTCTTAAACCATAATGTGGTCAGTTGACGGATTGTAGTCTCGAACCCATTAAGTGATTTCCCTGTTTGCGTAGAACATTTTGACTAAGTTGCTTGTGGGAAACTCTTTGTTTATATAACAAACATCCTAAACGTCTACTTTGGAGAACCAAACACATACTCAATGTCCCGTTTACGGTTACGAAACCTTACGTAGACATCCTTTGGGGCTCGAAATCGTTCGGTTGAAACCATTCAAAACGTGGTGCATAACCCTTCAGATTGGAAGCTCCGTGAGATAATGCTTTGATAAGCATCTTGGACTTCGTTTGTCGCATTCTCCTTGATTTCCATTCGCAAAATTCTTGAAACTCCATGGGTACCTTAGAAAAACTTATGAACAAAGTCGCTCAATCGTGTTTAGAAACTTGTTAATCTTCCTGCTTTATCATCCAAAAACCCTTGGACATCATGTTCTAACTCCTTTGAGGACACTCGAATACAGAAATTTCCACATTTGTTCCAAGATCTTTGAATGTTTAAGCCCCTTTTGGGACGTGTAACCTCTAGAACATTACGAGAACACCAAGGAAATCTTAGCTTACCTAAACGATTATTCCAAATCCGTGTTACAACTTTCTGTTTATCCACCAAAAATACCGAAGTTCCTTTCAAACCATCGACAAAGATGCATCTACCACCATGTTTATCCGACCTAGACAGATTAAACCCCTTTAGAGATATGAAACAACCTTGTACCATAGTCCATGTACGATGCCTACACTCATTCGTACTAAGTGCAACACCTGGCTCTTTTTTGGAAGAATGACGACGAGACGCTGGTGAAACATAGGAAATCTCCACGTAGATTCCACGTTTAACCTAACCATTCTGACTAAGAAACCCTTAAATCACTAGATTTCTGTCAAGAAACAACCTAAAGAGTGTGATCTTCTTTGTTAGTAAACTCTTTTAGTTGTGATGAAACCGTTAATTCCAATCAAAGCAAAGCGTTTGCCTGCTCTTTATTTCATAAAAATTTTAACAGTCATGTCATTTCGATCATTCTTGTGTAACTTTCGTGTTTGTTCCTTGTCCTCTAGATATTTACGTTCCTTTCGGAGTGTACAAACTCCTGAAACTTATGTGAACATCAAGAAAACTCTTTCTGTTTGTTACGAAACCATTAATGCCGACCAAAGCAAAACATCTGCCCTTTTCTCATGATATCCAAAATTTTACCAGTCATTGCATTTCGATCATTCTTGTTATTCGAATTAGTATCCTTAAGAAACATGACACCTTAATGTAAGGTAAATTGGCGATTACGGTCCCGATCGTAATCGCGAATCTACACGTACGTTATGGTGGTATGAAATTCCATGAAGGTTTTTGGGAAATATTTCCAGTACATTTTTGAAGTACCAAAGGTGTGGTGGGTTAGCTGCGGTACACCCTATATATAAACACCGATGGTACATCAGGAATGGGACTGGAAATCAATCCAAATATAAATCATATCCCTTGAAAAAGAGTTTCAGTACGTTTCTGAGGTACCAAAGGTGTGGTGGGTTAGCTGCGGTACACCCTATATATAAACACCGATGGTACATCAGGAATGGGACTGGAAATCAATCCAAATATAAATCATATCCCTTGAAAAAGACTTTCAGTACGTTTCTGAGGTATCAAAGGTGTGGTGGGTTAGCTGCAGTACACCCTATATATAAACACCAATGGTACATCAGGGATGAGACTGAAAGTCTGAATCCGAATAAATTCTAGTTTGTTTTCAGATATTGTATCCAAACGGATTTCCTTTTCAAATTGTTAAACGAAACCATTGATTCTGATCAAAATGTCGCAATCCTTGCGAAGATGATACGATCGATGTGAAAGCAAAGATAATATTTGATTTTTCCATTTTTCCAGTGAAACTCTCTGGTCAAAACCAGAAGATACCGTTCAGATGACGGACGTTGAGGTTCCCTGAAATTCTATCCCGTTAAACTCACTCATTGAAAAATGAGGACGCCCAAACCATTTCAGTCCTATGTTGTAAACGACAAGAAGAACACTCGATATGAAAAGTACTTCTTTACCAAAGCCCAAGTGACGCACAACTTGGCAAGTCTGAAGTCAGTTTCCGTATGCTCGTCAATTATTAAGCCTTTCCTTCCTCCCCATTGTGTTGATTCCATTGGTCGATAAGGAGATAAAACAAGATCGTTCTCAAAAACCACTCGAACGACCAGAAGATTGAAGAATTTACAGGTCCTGTTTCCATGATTTCCATGTTCTAGCTGTCTATTACCCGCTTTGACGATTGATAGCCACCAATTTGGTAAACCTTCCTGTATTTGGACACCCTATCGGATAAGCCAATCTCCATACCTTCATTTTGTAAATAGGATTGTTAAGTTTTAAAGCCCCCATTGTTCGTATGAGCCGCAAACCTGTTTTGAAAAACATGGTATGACCGTATAGAGCTCTAGTATCGGTTGTTCCTTGTAATTTTGTGGTATATTTTGAATTTATTTTTCTGTTTTCCTGTAGTAAGACCTGTTTACCTAGAAAAGTAACTATAAGTTCGCATCCACGTAGGTGACATTAGATAAGATAACCTTAACAAGTTATGAGAATGGTGGTTGAACTCCGAGATATTACCACAACCATAATTTCGCGGACGAAATTTTTATAAGGGGGGGAGAATGTAACAACCCGGCACCGACCCCCAAAAAATTTTTTCGAGTAATAATATTATACCCGGGTAATAAAAGCGAACCAAAACCAATAATGAACGAATCGGTTATGTGCGAAACTAAAAACCGAACCATTTAATATAATAAGTATTATTTGTACACGTTATGAGACCGAGCTAAGACGCATTAACGAACCCGACCCGTGCCTTGTGATTACTCATCATTGAGACACATGGCACCATTTGAAGGTGCCATGTGCCTCACTTGTTACTTAACAACACACACACTCCACCCCTTATATTTATACTCTCATACAACATACACACAAACACATAATACACACACATCTGATTATAATAGAGAGAGAGTGAGTTAGAGAGATAAAGGGAGACCGGAGGTCTCCTCCTCCGCCTCCGGCGATCCTCTGGCCGAGCCCCAGTAGCCCCCAACCACACCCTTCCTCCTCTCACCTTTACATACATACACACGAACAGAGAGAGAGAGAGACGGAGATCGGGAGAGAGAACGACGCAGAGAGAGAGAGAGAGAGAGTCAGAAGAGAAAGAGAGAGGGAGAAGAGAAGGAAGACGACGGTGACCGGTGGTGGTTCCAGATGGCGACGGCGGTTGTTGTACCAGGCAAGTCAGATCTGTTATTAAAGGTGAAAACCCCTCTCTTTTCTGATAACTTTGGTGGTGATTAGCCATGGTTGTTAATAGTGGTTAAGGGCGGCTCAGGGGTGGATGTTGGTGGGTATCGATGGTAAAGGTATGGTCCAGATGGTGGTCACGGTGGTCAGAGGTGGGGGTGGTGGTTCCTGTGATATTATTGGGGGTGGTCTTGGAGGTGGAACTGTGGTGGTTCTGGTGGCCGGAGATGGCAGATGGCCACAGTGAGTTGTGGTAGTGATTTTTAGTTGATTGAGACAAGGGTCGAGTTAGGTCAAGGAGACGGGTCAAACGACGAGTCAACTCTTGGTCAACATAAGTCAACCAGGTCAACTCTCAGTCAAACTGGTCAACTGGGTCAGCCCAGTCAACACGAACCATGAGTCGAGAGCAAGGTATAACCGAGTCTATAAACCTATTTATTTATAAACATTAATATTATATACGAATAACGTGTGGGATCTTGACGAGCGTTATAACGACTTAATGGCGAATATATAAGTGTTAACATAACATTGATAAATTAAACCCCCGGATTAGTTATATGGGCATTGGATGACTTGCGGACAAGCCGTATGAGGATATTATAACCTAAACATTTGGATTGAATACATGGACCTCGGTGTATACTTGATCTTGTAAACAAGACCTGGACTTGGATATTGGGATGAATGGGACACTAGTTCAATAGAAATAGACGTTGGATATAAACTCGGTATTTGACAACTTAGACCTTTAAACTAGTAGTAGGAACCTTAGTTAACTTTGTGGACTACTTGTAAGAGTACCATATAGCTTAAGTATTTGGGTTGATCAATCGGACAAATAAGACTAGAGACTTGACGCAAGAACATGGACAAATAAACGCCTAGAATACGGACCCGACAACTATAGCTTGGACATTAGACTATTGGTTCATACATAATGATACATGTTACATCAACTTATATATATTAAACCAATACTAGTTGTAAACTTCGGACAATAGGACAAAGACTCGGTCATCTAGGACATGGACTTGGTTAGACGAACCTATATTAAGGAATGCCATATATAAATATAAAACACTAGCTAAACTACATTAAATATCGACTTGTAGAATAAGACGGATATCGACTGGTAGACTAAAACGGACGATAGATTATAAACATTTGGACACTAGATCTAAGACGTGAACTTGATATTTGGACATGAACATAATAACAAATAAGATGAAAGGAAACATATGGAAATAATAATGAACCATACGCTCAAGCTCGTCCCACACATGTAACCATGAAACCAAGACTAATAATGTTGTCAACTTAGGATTCGACCAGGAGTTTAGCCGTACGAGACGTCAGATGCTTTGGTTAATATAAACTATTCGTATGCATTGCTATCCAGGTGAGTCCCGTGAGCCTCCCCACTTTTTGCTTTTATAAACGTTTTGGGGTGAATGCATGCTTCCTTTTTATAAACTGTTCGATGTGACAAGATAGTAGCTGCCGAATACCATACCGACACTCATTAACCCAGGGGATTGGGCCACTTAATATGTGGGTAGCGCTATTTGGGGAAACCCCCACACACAGTGGATCCGGAAGCCCGGAAAACCCTCCACTGAGGCCTGTGGGCCGTTGTGACATGTATTTTGCCAGGAGAATCTATAATGGCAGTAGATAGATTCTGTGTTAGGTTTGAGGTGTCGCTTGTACATCACCATATGTTGAACCGTGTAAACTTTATGAACTTGATTTTGAAATGATAACCTTATTAAAAACCCTTTTAAACTAACGCACGGACTCACCAGCGTAATCGCTGACCCAAAACCATTTTAAGCATGTGTTCAGGTACCTGTCTGAGTTGGAAGGATGGAGCAGCTACTACTCGGAGTATCCCTGGCGGATGAATCAGAAGTCAAGCGAGAACCTTAGATATTATCCGAAGTATTTGTATTAGAGATTGTAAGGTATTTAGAAATGTAAACAGTTATATATAAAAGAATAGTTATCTACATTGCTTCCGCTGTTTACTTTAAGTAGGTTGTATTATATCCGAATCTTAGTTGTCGAGGTATCAAGTGTTCTAGGCAATGTCCAAATGTCCAAGGTATTATTCCATGTGTTGAGGTACATTCTAATATGTATTCATTCTTACTTATTATGTAATGGTTATAACTATCATGTCCGACGCTTAGGTGTTGATCTTAATTGTATTCCGAGTCTATACCGTGACCTTCAAATATCCAAGTCCTTAGTTGTCGAGTCCATAATCTAAGTGTTTGATGTGTCGAGCCTTAGGTTTCAATGTCCGAAGTTTCAAGTGTCGATCCTCATCTTGAAGTCTCATTATCCAATGGTTCAAATGTCAAGTCCGTGTCTCAAGTTTGGCGTTCAATTGTTCAAGTAACTAGTTATACATTCATTCTTATGTTTGGTTCGTCTAAACGCTCGTCAAGTCCCACACGCAAGGTTAGGTATAAATAAATAAATAAATATATAAATATAATAGTCTAATTGTCAAGTTCGGTTATACCTATCGCTCAACTTGGGCTCAGGTTTGACCCGGTTGACCATCCAGTTGACCTGTTGACTTTGGTTGACCGAGGTT
Source organism: Ambrosia trifida (assembly GCA_028751855.1). Taxonomy (NCBI): domain Eukaryota; kingdom Viridiplantae; phylum Streptophyta; class Magnoliopsida; order Asterales; family Asteraceae; genus Ambrosia; species Ambrosia trifida. Next base: position 190,990,222 of record CM054122.1, on the reverse strand, counting down.
GACCCTCGGTTTGACCACGAACCCAACCGCTCCAAATTACCTCCATCCTTTGTCTCCTTGACCCGAGCCCGACACCAAAACCCAACCGCCACCATTCATGACTTCACACCACCACCCCTGCCATGAACCATCATCACCACCGAGTCACCTGCGTTCACCATAACAGCCACCACTCGACACCACCTCTGGCCCTCTGTTACGAAGCACCGAACCCCACCATCTGGACCTGTCCCGAACCCCTAACCACCACCGCTGACCACCGTACAAACCCCACTGCCGCCATCATCTCCAACAATAATCCACCACAATCTCATCCACATCTATAATCATCATTATCGGGGTTCAAGACCAAGAAAATGAATATGGTTTGGGGTTTTTACCTCAAGTTGGTCCGGGAACAGAGACGCCGCCGCTGGAACACCATGGTTCCTCCTTCTCCTTGCTTAAATCTCCTTTCTCTCTCTAGTTCTCTGCCTCTCTCTCCTCTGCGCGACTTTCTCTCTCTAGATTCTTCCAGATCTGCCCCTCTCTCTCTCTCTATAATACTAATAATGGTGAAAGGTTGAAGATGAGGGGGTTGGTTGGGTGTCCGGCTGCCGGAGCTCCGCCGTGGCGGCGGCAGGAGCCCCTCCGGCTCCTCTTCCTCTCTCTAAGTCTCTCTCTCTCTCTAAAATGTATATGTGTGTGATGGTATAATCAAACACACAGATGTGTTGTGTGTGTGGTTTATAAAAGAAAGGGGGTTAGGGTGGCATCAAGAGGGGAGGACAAGTGTCCTCTCCCTTGGTGACTCACCCGCCCCGTTCGGGTGCGGGTTGGGTTCGTTAATGCGTTTTAACTCGGTCCGGTAAGCGTATTATAATAAAACTGGTTATATTATTCAGTTTGGTTTTCAGTTTCGCACCTAACCGGCTCGCTCATTATTGGTTTCTATTAAAATAATCGTGAAAAAAAATTTTGGGATTTGTACCGGGTTGTTACATTCTCCCCCCCTTATAAGAATTTCGTCCGCGAAATTATGGTTGGGTTATATCTTGTAGTTCAGTCACGGTTCTCATAGCTGGTTATGGTTATCTGATTCTCTAGTGTTACTCATGAGTGCGGACTTATAGTTGCATTACTAGGTAGATAGGTCTCACTACAGGAAAACGGAAAAATAATTTCAAAACATACCACAAAATCACAAGTAACAAGAGATACTAGGGCTCCGTGCGGGTTATAATATATTTTTCCAAGACAGGTTTGCGGCTCATACTATCAACGGGGAGGCTTTAAACTTTAACAATTATACTTCAAGACGAGAGTATGAAGAATACCTTATCGGTAAAGTTTACAAATACAGAGAGGTTTAGCAAATCAGTGGCTTGACAGTCGTCGAAATGAGTAAGTAAACAGCGATGACATGGAAATTATGGAAACAGGATCTGCAAATTCTTCGATCTTTGGTTGTTCGAGTGGTTTTAAGAATGATGCGGTTTCATTTCCTTATCAGTCTAACGAAACGAGTCAATGGGGAGGGATGAAAGGCATTCGAATGGACGAGCAAGAGAAAAACCAACTTTACACTTACCAAGTTGGGCGTCATTTGGGCTTTGGTAAAGAAATACTTTTCATAACGAGTGTTCTTCTTGTCGTTTACAATATAGGACCAAAATGGTTTGGGCGCTCTTATTTTTCAATGAGTGAGTTTTAACGGGATAGAATTTCGGGGAACCTCAATGTCCGTCATCTGAACGGTATCTTCTGGTTTTGACCAGAGAGTTTCACTGGAAAAATGGAAAGATCAAATAATTTCTTTGCTTTCACATCGATCGTATCATCTTCGCAAGGATTGCGACATTTTGATCAGAATCAATGGTTTCGTTTATCAATTTGAAAAGAACATCCGGTTGGATATAATGTCTGAAAACAAACTAGAATTTATTCTGATTCAGACTTCCAGTCTCATCCCTGACGTACCATTAGTGTTTATATATAGGGTGTACCGCAGCTAACCCACCACACCTTTGATACCTCAAAAACGTACTGAAAGTCTTTTTCAAGGGATATGATTTATCTTTGGATTGATTTCCAGTCCCATTCCTGATGTACCATCGGTGTTTATATATAGGGTGTACCGCAGCTAACCCACCACACCTTTGGTACTTCAAAAATGTACTGGAAATCTTTCCCAAAAATCTTCATGGAATTTCATACCACCATAACGTACGTGTAGATTCGCGATTACAATCGGGATCGTAATCGCCGATTTACCTTACATTAAGGTGTTATGTCTCTTAATGATACTAACTCGAATAACAAGAATGATCGAAATGCAAAGACTGGTAAATTCTTGTGAAATAGAGAGTGAGCAAACGTTTTGCTTTAATCGGAATTAACCGTTTCATCACAAGCGGAAAAAGTTTACTAAAAGGGGATCATACTCTTCAAGTTGTTTCCTAATTGACGTCTAGTGGTTTAAGGATTTCTCAGTCAAAATAATTAGGTTAACCGTGGAATCTACGTGGAGATTTCCTATTTTCCGCCTGCGTCTCGTCAAAATTTTTCCGAAAGAGCCAAGTGTTGTACTTAGTAAGAATGAGTGTAGGCGCCGCACCTGGATTATGGTACAAGGTTGTTTCATATATCCTAAGTTGTTTAGTCCGCCCGGGTTGAATAATAGTGATGATAGGCACATTTTTGTCGATGGTTTGGAAGGAATCTCAACATTTTGATTGGAAGTCAGGAAATCTTATCACAGAATTAGGATGGTTATCGGACAACCTAAGGTTTTCTTGATGTTCATATAGGTTTCAGGAGTTTATACAATCCGAAAGGAACGTAAATATCTAGAGAACAAGGAGCAAATACGGAAATTACATACTTACATGTGACCGGAGAGGTTCGAATCATGGTGTCCAAGAGCTTTTTGGTTGATTAAACCGAGAGGTCACTAGATTTATGAACACAGTGGAATGATTTTTCTCATAGTTTCGCTAAAGTACCCATGGAGTTTCAAGATTTTTGTGAAGTTTGGAACGAACTCAAACATTAAAGGATTAACAAATGAGTGAAGTTTTGTACTCTGATGTCTTTAAAATGGTTTAGAACATGGGGTACAAGGGTCTTTGATGATAAACACGGAAAGATCACCAAGTTTCTGAACGCAATTGGGTGCCTTTGCTCACAAGTTTTGCTAAAGTACCCAGGGATTTTTAAAGATTTTTGTGAAATGAAATCAAGGAGAATGCGACGGATAGAGTTCAACACGCTTTTCAGTGTTATCTCCCGATATTTCCAATTGAAAGCTTGAGTACAAAGGTTCAAATGAACGATTTCGAGTCTCATGGGATGTCTAAGTAAGGCTTCGCAATCGTAAACGAGACATCGAGTATATATTTGGTCTTCCAAAGTAGGCGTTTAGGATGTTCGTTCTATAAACAAGAAGCTTCTCACGGACGACTTGGTCAAAATGTTCTACGCAAACGAGGGGAATCACTTAATGGATTCAAAACTACAATCTGTCAAATGACCACATTATGGTTAAGAAACCAAGAAGCACAAAAGCGAAAGATATTCCTAAATCATCGGTAGCAAGCTGACGTGGTTTAGACTAGGTTCGCATTAAGGGTGTTAGTTCGGCTCTCATGATCTTTAGTAAGATATCCCCGAAATGCCCTTGTGCCTGCGGATTCATGATTATGTTCGCGACCATAATCACTTCCTCGCCTCACTTAAGCATCCAAGTACATTCTCATTAAAAATCATGTCATATCACTTTCTCGTGGTTGGTTCCGTTAGTTTACTCGAGTGTTCCTAGTAAGGTCTCATCCTAATGTGTTCAGTACCCGTGGTCGACTCGTTCAGTATCACCTTGTGGTGTCTCCAGTTCATCCGTCATGTTTTGGTTCTCCAAACCAAATCAAACTCGGTGGCTTCAAAGGTTAGGATCCTAGGGTTTACAGTTGAAGCCTAATGGAGTTCTTATTCGCTTCAGCTGTTTGATATCTATATCTATTTTGGATAATAGATATAGATATAGATATATATTTATAAATATAAATTTATTCTGATGAGACCTTACTAGGAACACTCGAGTAAACTAACGGAACCAACCACGAGAAAGTGATATGACATGATTTTTAATGAGAATGTACTTGGATGCTTAAGTGAGGCGAGGAAGTGATTATGGTCGCGAACATAATCATGAATCCGCAGGCACAAGGGCATTTCGGGGATATCTTACTAAAGATCATGAGAGCCGAACTAACACCCTTAATGCGAACCTAGTCTAAACCACGTCAGCTTGCTACCGATGATTTAGGAATATCTTTCGCTTTTGTGCTTCTTGGTTTCTTAACCATAATGTGGTCATTTGACAGATTGTAGTTTTGAATCCATTAAGTGATTCCCCTCGTTTGCGTAGAACATTTTGACCAAGTCGTCCGTGAGAAGCTTCTTGTTTATAGAACGAACATCCTAAACGCCTACTTTGGAAGACCAAATATATACTCGATGTCTCGTTTACGATTGCGAAGCCTTACTTAGACATCCCATGAGACTCGAAATCGTTCATTTGAACCTTTGTACTCAAGCTTTCAATTGGAAATATCGGGAGATAACACTGAAAAGCGTGTTGAACTCTATCCGTCGCATTCTCCTTGATTTCATTTCACAAAAATCTTTAAAAATCCCTGGGTACTTTAGCAAAACTTGTGAGCAAAGGCACCCAATTGCGTTCAGAAACTTGGTGATCTTTCCGTGTTTATCATCAAAGACCCTTGTACCCCATGTTCTAAACCATTTTAAAGACATCAGAGTACAAAACTTCACTCATTTGTTAATCCTTTAATGTTTGAGTTCGTTCCAAACTTCACAAAAATCTTGAAACTCCATGGGTACTTTAGCGAAACTATGAGAAAAATCATTCCACTGTGTTCATAAATCTAGTGACCTCTCGGTTTAATCAACCAAAAAGCTCTTGGACACCATGATTCGAACCTCTCCGGTCACATGTAAGTATGTAATTTCCGTATTTGCTCCTTGTTCTCTAGATATTTACGTTCCTTTCGGATTGTATAAACTCCTGAAACCTATATGAACATCAAGAAAACCTTAGGTTGTCCGATAACCATCCTAATTCTGTGATAAGATTTCCTGACTTCCAATCAAAATGTTGAGATTCCTTCCAAACCATCGACAAAAATGTGCCTATCATCACTATTATTCAACCCGGGCGGACTAAACAACTTAGGATATATGAAACAACCTTGTACCATAATCCAGGTGCGGCGCCTACACTCATTCTTACTAAGTACAACACTTGGCTCTTTCGGAAAAATTTTGACGAGACGCAGGCGGAAAATAGGAAATCTCCACGTAGATTCCACGGTTAACCTAATTATTTTGACTGAGAAATCCTTAAACCACTAGACGTCAATTAGGAAACAACTTGAAGAGTATGATCCCCTTTTAGTAAACTTTTTCCGCTTGTGATGAAACGGTTAATTCCGATTAAAGCAAAACGTTTGCTCACTCTCTATTTCACAAGAATTTACCAGTCTTTGCATTTCGATCATTCTTGTTATTCGAGTTAGTATCATTAAGAGACATAACACCTTAATGTAAGGTAAATCGGCGATTACGATCCCGATTGTAATCGCGAATCTACACGTACGTTATGGTGGTATGAAATTCCATGAAGATTTTTGGGAAAGATTTCCAGTACATTTTTGAAGTACCAAAGGTGTGGTGGGTTAGCTGCGGTACACCCTATATATAAACACCGATGGTACATCAGGAATGGGACTGGAAATCAATCCAAAGATAAATCATATCCCTTGAAAAAGACTTTCAGTACGTTTTTGAGGTATCAAAGGTGTGGTGGGTTAGCTGCGGTACACCCTATATATAAACACTAATGGTACGTCAGGGATGAGACTGGAAGTCTGAATCAGAATAAATTCTAGTTTGTTTTCAGACATTATATCCAACCGGATGTTCTTTTCAAATTGATAAACGAAACCATTGATTCTGATCAAAATGTCGCAATCCTTGCGAAGATGATACGATCGATGTGAAAGCAAAGAAATTATTTGATCTTTCCATTTTTCCAGTGAAACTCTCTGGTCAAAACCAGAAGATACCGTTCAGATGACGGACATTGAGGTTCCCCGAAATTCTATCCCGTTAAAACTCACTCATTGAAAAATAAGAGCGCCCAAACCATTTTGGTCCTATATTGTAAACGACAAGAAGAACACTCGTTATGAAAAGTATTTCTTTACCAAAGCCCAAATGACGCCCAACTTGGTAAGTGTAAAGTTGGTTTTTCTCTTGCTCGTCCATTCGAATGCCTTTCATCCCTCCCCATTGACTCGTTTCGTTAGACTGATAAGGAAATGAAACCGCATCATTCTTAAAACCACTCGAACAACCAAAGATCGAAGAATTTGCAGATCCTGTTTCCATAATTTCCATGTCATCGCTGTTTACTTACTCATTTCGACGACTGTCAAGCCACTGATTTGCTAAACCTCTCTGTATTTGTAAACTTTACCGATAAGGTATTCTTCATACTCTCGTCTTGAAGTATAATTGTTAAAGTTTAAAGCCTCCCCGTTGATAGTATGAGCCGCAAACCTGTCTTGGAAAAATATATTATAACCCGCACGGAGCCCTAGTATCTCTTGTTACTTGTGATTTTGTGGTATGTTTTGAAATTATTTTTCCGTTTTCCTGTAGTGAGACCTATCTACCTAGTAATGCAACTATAAGTCCGCACTCATGAGTAACACTAGAGAATCAGATAACCATAACCAGCTATGAGAACCGTGACTGAACTACAAGATATAACCCAACCATAATTTCGCGGACGAAATTCTTATAAGGGGGGGAGAATGTAACAACCCGGTACAAATCCCAAAATTTTTTTTTCGCGATTATTTTAATAGAAACCAATAATGAGCGAGCCGGTTAGGTGCGAAACTGAAAACCAAACTGAATAATATAACCAGTTTTATTATAATACGCTTACCGGACCGAGTTAAAACGCATTAACGAACCCAACCCGCACCCGAACGGGGCGGGTGAGTCACCAAGGGAGAGGACACTTGTCCTCCCCTCTTGATGCCACCCTAACCCCCTTTCTTTTATAAACCACACACACAACACATCTGTGTGTTTGATTATACCATCACACACATATACATTTTAGAGAGAGAGAGAGACTTAGAGAGAGGAAGAGGAGCCGGAGGGGCTCCTGCCGCCGCCACGGCGGAGCTCCGGCAGCCGGACACCCAACCAACCCCCTCATCTTCAACCTTTCACCATTATTAGTATTATAGAGAGAGAGAGAGGGGCAGATCTGGAAGAATCTAGAGAGAGAAAGTCGCGCAGAGGAGAGAGAGGCAGAGAACTAGAGAGAGAAAGGAGATTTAAGCAAGGAGAAGGAGGAACCATGGTGTTCCAGCGGCGGCGTCTCTGTTCCCGGACCAACTTGAGGTAAAAACCCCAAACCATATTCATTTTCTTGGTCTTGAACCCCGATAATGATGATTATAGATGTGGATGAGATTGTGGTGGATTATTGTTGGAGATGATGGCGGCAGTGGGGTTTGTACGGTGGTCAGCGGTGGTGGTTAGGGGTTCGGGACAGGTCCAGATGGTGGGGTTCGGTGCTTCGTAACAGAGGGCCAGAGGTGGTGTCGAGTGGTGGCTGTTATGGTGAACGCAGGTGACTCGGTGGTGATGATGGTTCATGGCAGGGGTGGTGGTGTGAAGTCATGAATGGTGGCGGTTGGGTTTTGGTGTCGGGCTCGGGTCAAGGAGACAAAGGATGGAGGTAATTTGGAGCGGTTGGGTTCGTGGTCAAACCGAGGGTCAACCTCGGTCAACCAAAGTCAACAGGTCAACTGGATGGTCAACCGGGTCAAACCCGAGCCCAAGTTGAGCGATAGGTATAACCGAACTTGACAATTAGACTATTATATTTATATATTTATTTATTTATTTATACCTAACCTTGCGTGTGGGACTTGACGAGCGTTTAGACGAACCAAACATAAGAATGAATGTATAACTAGTTACTTGAACAATTGAACGCCAAACTTGAGACACGGACTTGACATTTGAACCATTGGATAATGAGACTTCAAGATGAGGATCGACACTTGAAACTTCGGACATTGAAACCTAAGGCTCGACACATCAAACACTTAGATTATGGACTCGACAACTAAGGACTTGGATATTTGAAGGTCACGGTATAGACTCGGAATACAATTAAGATCAACACCTAAGCGTCGGACATGATAGTTATAACCATTACATAATAAGTAAGAATGAATACATATTAGAATGTACCTCAACACATGGAATAATACCTTGGACATTTGGACATTGCCTAGAACACTTGATACCTCGACAACTAAGATTCGGATATAATACAACCTACTTAAAGTAAAGATATAGAAATACATAGATTGGATTAGATAACGACATGGATGTGAGACATAAGGAGCGGACATAATAGATATTGTAATAGACATCGTCTCGACTAAGCATGAACTAAGTTACATAGTATAACTTTAAGATGCGGTACATCGAAAAGACATAAAACCTATCATAGAATATTTGATGACGTCTACTAACTTATGATGGTTAGAACCTTGGACTATAAGATACATAGACGTGGACAACCAGGACGGGAACCTAGGAGGATCACCTAGATGAGTAAATAAATATACATATATATTAAATCTTGGACAACTAAAACCCGATGACAAGAATTGTACAATGCGAAACCATACGCTCGAGCTCGTCCCCACGTATGACCCGTGGTAATTAAGACCAAACACTAATAATGTTGTCGACTTAGGATTTGACCAGGAGTTTAGCCGTACGAGATGGCGGACGCTGTGGTTACTATAAACTATTCGTATGCATAGCTTCCAGGTGAGTTCGTGTACTTTCCCCACTTTTTCTGTTTTACTATTTTGGGGTGAATGCATGCTTCCTTTTAATAAACTGTTTGATGTGACAAGATAGTAGCTGCCGAATAACCATACCGACACTCATTAACCCAGGGGATTGGGCCACTTAATATGTGGGTAGCGCTACTTGGGGAAACCCCCACACACAGTGGATCCGGAAGCCCGGAAAACCCTCCACTGAGGCCTGCGGGCCGTTGTGACATGTATTTTGCCAGGAAAATCTATAATGGCAGTAGATAGATTCCGTGTTAGGTTTGAGGTGTCGCTTGTACATCACCATATGCTGAACCGTGTAAACTTTATGAACTTGCTTTTGAAATAATAAACTTATTGAAAACCATTTAAACTAACGCACGGACTCACCAGCGTAATCGCTGACCCAAAACCATTTTAAGCATGTGTTCAGGTACCTGTCTGAGTTGGAAGGATGGAGCAGCTACGACTCGGAGTATCCCTGGCGGACGAATCAGAAGTCAAGCGAGAACCTTAGATATTACCCGAACTACTTGTATTAGAGAATGTACGGTATTGAGAAATGTAAACAGTTATAGTTAATTATAAAATATAGTATTATATACGTTGCTTCCGCTGTTTGCTTACATTGCGTGATGTTTTGGTAACCATCTGTATTCCGACCGGGCCCACCTTGGTCGGGTTGTGACAGTTATATATATATATATATCCTATCAAAACGCCAAGTCGTACTAAATGTATCTAGTTCAAAGCCTTTATTACGGCACGTAAGTCTATCGCATTATGGTTTGCACTTCTAACATGGTCCGTTATCGTAACACGCCAAGAGGTGCCAAGTGTGTCTGATTCAAAACCTTTACTATTGTCATACTAGTTTACCACATATTTTTCATTTTTCAATTCGTAATCCGTCACCTATTTGTTTATGACTCTATCATTGTCTGTTTTCCTCACTTAAGTTCATCGTCATCCAGGTTATCACTTAAGATTTCGGCGGCTCTTCGGATTTCTTAGAACTTTTTTTTTTGTGCCTGTAAATTCACAATTACACGACGTCAAATGTAATCGTCAATTTACCTCACAAAACTATTCTAATAATCTCCGTCGTAGTCATCCTTCACGTATCACTCAAAGCTCGTATACAAGTCATGATGGTTCTACGTCCCAGTAAGCATTCTAGTGTGTTCAGGTACTCAAGTCTCGACTTATTATGTTACTTATTCCGGTCAGTCTTATATAATTCAAGGCATTCCCTAGCTAGGTAGTCTTAGAGCCTTAAACGCTATGTTCTCTAAGTTGTCCTGGTGTGATGTAGGATATCTGGAGATATCCTATTTCGTTACAACCGTTGCTCTGATACCAACTGTAACAACCCGACCAGGAGGGGGCTGGACGTTACGACAGTTTGGTAACAGACTTGCACAACGGAAGCAACGGTAATTAATATTTAAGTGTTATACAGTTTCTAATTCAAAAATGTAAATACACAATTTAAATAAATAAACTAAAATCTATGCAGGGACGAGACGCGGCGGTCGTCGAAGCAGTTGAGGAGTGTAATCCACTAGTCGTTCCATACTTCTACCAACGCTTATCTCTAATGCTCTAGTCCGCACAATTATGGTCCGAATCTTCTATCCAAGTCATCTAGCGATCATCACCTCTAATCCGCATCATATGAACACAATTCGTATGCTTCATAACCATCCGAATGCAGTACCTGAACACATGCTTAAAAAAGAGTTTGGGTCAGCAAATATGCTGGTGAGTCCGTGTAAGTATTGATTGGATCCAAAACAGTTTATCATTTCATAAACAAGTTTACACAATTCAAATAGTTTAACACACGTGATGTACAAGCGACACCTCAAGCCTACACACGGAATCCATCTACTGCCATTATGGATTCTCCTGGCAAAATACATGTCACAACGGCCTCATGGACCTCAGTGGAGGGTTTTCCGGGCTTCCGGATCCACTGTGTGTGGGGGTTTTCCCCAAGTAGCGCTACCCACATATTAAGTGGCCCAATTCCCTGGGTTAATGAGTGTCGGTATAGTATTCGGCAGCAACTTTCTTGTCACATCAACACAGTTAGGACACACAAATAGTTTTAAAAATGGTAGCATGTATTCACCCCAAAATAGTAAAACAAAAAGGGGAAGGGACACGAACTCACCTTAACATCGTATCATATCACATCATATCGTCACATAGTTTCCCAAGTCGGAAGCCCATCTATTCCTGGCACACAAGGTCCCATGATAATCACAATCATTAGTGGGTGTAACCAAACATCACGGTTACACGTGTGGACAAGCTAGGAATCTTCTAGTTTTTAATATCACTTTTAGTTTATTTATCTATTCATGTGGTTGTGTTTAATCGTCCGTTGTCTCAAAGTTACTTCTCGTCTAATAAATTGGTTCTTTCAATCTTGTATATGTCGATATCATAGCGGCTATATCATTCATCTAAAGTTCATGTGTATATCGATTCGCATCTAACCAAGTTGCACATCATATCCCACATCACCATACATCCTAACTGAATTATATTTTGTCTCTTAATGTCCAAATAATAAGTCAGCAAGTTCAAAGTCCTAATCTCCTTTATGTCTTTTGTCTTGTAAAATATCCAATCAATTATGTACAGATCTCATGTCCACAATATGGATGATCCTAATGTCCAATATCTTATGATCCATGCTATTGTCCCTATATCTCCATCCTCGTCACTATCCTGTTTACACTAAATCAAGTCTTACAACTCATGTATGCTCACACATTTTATATTAGTTTCATAATATTGTTCAAGTCATTTGTCTGTTTCATTCCTCATATATTCATACATATAAGTCCATAATTTAGTATATGTTAGTCAAGGTCCCACACGTGTAAGTACGCGAATAACGTATAATAAATAGTTAATTATTCATGTAGTTGTTTATACCTTGTCTCGCCCTCCGTTAATCGGATCCGCCTAGCGAACCCGGCTCCTGTCCAGTAACCAAAACAACTCTACTTTGGTTCCAACCTAATACCGAACCATCGACTCATCAATATCACCATGACCATTATCGGTTCATATAACCACAACCACTTCAATTAACCACCATCAGAACCCAATACCAAATACTAACCTGAATCGGTCACCATCGAACCATCATCATCAATCATTTAAGTCTCCATCAACACTCATCCAACCTACTGGAGCCCTACGAAACCACCTGAACCGACCATCGTTCTCTGTGCAGACCGGCCGGCCGGCCGAAGGCCAAGGCCGGCAACCCTCCTCCTTTCTTTATGCGGATTGATCTCTCTCCCTATAACTTTTCCATCTCTATGTCGAGTCTCTTCCACTCTCTCTGCTCTATCTTCGGTCCCTCACTCTTTCTCTCTCTAGTTCTCTTCTTTCTTTTTCTCTCTAAGTTGTGGGTATGTGTGATGGAGAGGGACGGAGCCGCCGGAGATGGTGGCTGGAGCTCCGCCGTACGCAGCCAAGGCCACCGCCCAGCTCTCCTCTTCTCTCTCTCAAGTGATCTGCTCTCTCTCTATATTAGATATGTGTGTGTGGTTTAGTTGTCATCAGGGAAGATGGGTAGGGGGTTTGGGTATTTATAATCCATTTGATTTAGTGGTTTTTAGGTAAACCATTTGTGTATCAAATGGTTTTATATTTGTGTTGTCACACTATGGGGAGGACATGTGTCCTCCCTAGTGACTAATCACACCAAAAAAACGAGCAGGTTCGTTAACGGTTATTAATTCGGCTACGTATCGTATACTCACGTATGATATTTACTTATAATAGTTCGGTTTTCCGTTTCGTATCAAAACATATGGTTTATTATTCATCTTTGGTCGTTTAATAATTATATAATAATAATATTGTACGAAAAATTTTTGGGCCCTAGGTCCGGGGTGTTACATTCTCCCCCCGTTAATGGAATTCCGTCCTCGGAATTATTTTCGGGCTATCCGTTGAACATATCCAGTACACACCATACTCGGATTCATTGTTCGGGTCTGCACGCTCACGTGTACATAATTATTTTCTTAAATCCATTTGTAATTTAGGTAGCTCCACTGTTTGACAGATATGGTTTGTTCTTGGTTTGATTTTTGGTCACATTTTCAATACATCATTGGTGCTTATATATAGGGTGTACCGCAGCTAACCCACCACACCAATGATGCTCGAAAAATATACCGAAAATCTCACCTTAAAACCATGATAAAATTTCTATTTCAAAAAGAAAACAATGGAAAGTGTGAAAACAATGAAATTAAGGGTGCCCTAATTGTATCTAGGTTATAGCTTTGTAGTTGTGTCGATTAAGAACTTTTATGTATACTCCAATAATTATGATTTGTTCTTAAGAACTAGGTTTTTCGCATAGATTAACTTCCGGAATGAGGAACTTATACAAGACTATATTTTAAAGGTTATGTGTTATTTCTCAAACTTTCATACCTAACACTGTGGTTTATCTTATCTATATCATCAGTAACTTGTCGCAATTCTTAAGCCTTCAACGTTTTCTAGGGTATATAGTGTAGGGTATGGGACAAGTTGTCAAGGAGTATGAAAAGATTAGACCTCCAACTTATTATGTTGATCTTAACCATGTCAATGGCACATACTTTTTCTTTTGCCGTCCTAAATCTTGTTTCCTCGTGAGATCAAATCAACACCTATGTAAAGCTCTCTTGCTAAACTTTGAGTGTGTTTTACGGTTCCTTTCAAATATACCTTAAAGTGATCGCTACAACCGCATCCGCTCCCCCCGTTAGATCCATCCTATACATTTCTAATAGGCTTCATACAAATAATTCCATTACCATGCTTAGATGTTACGAATACTTGAACATGAATCGCAATAATAAAATAAACAAGTAACTACTTGGTTAAAAGTAACACTTATCGGGTTATCCATTCGCTAGATTGATCATAATCCACTTTGGTATTTTGGGTTCTTTCCGACTGCAACGTCAGGTTTTGGCGAGATACCTAGCTCTCACGGTTAGTTCATATCTTGATCAAGAAAATTACTCAAAAATAATAGCATACACATAGGTTCCATATATAACAATTAGGACGACAAGTATTAGAGTGGTTATGGATAAATATATATACATACTTATAAAAAAATGTATCAAGCTTCAAAATCTTTACTACAATCCCTCAAGTCTACCGCATTCTTGGTTGCATTGATCATATAGTTTATTATCGTAACTCACCATGTTGTACCGAATATAACTATTTCAAGTTCAAGACTCTTATTACGGCCACGCAAGCCTAATATATACAAATAGCTTTGTCACTTATACTGCGAGGTTATGGAACTAATCCAAAAATTTCTAACACGAGTCTAGTGATAACATGGGGCATTAAAGTGACGGAATACCTCAAGCGGCTTCCAATCCTAGTTCCTTTGGCGAATGTTTGTATAATCCTAATGGTTGAAAGATTCTTGAACTTAGGTCGACGCCTTTCCGGTCAATATTCTTGAATTATCTTAAAAATCTGTTATGTGGTTACAAATCCACCACATAATACTTAACTTAAATTTGTAGAGATCGGTATCAATCAAGTTCGAATAAAATAATCTAGGAATTAATGGTTTAGTCTCTTATCTTTAGTCTAACTAATAACGAAAAATTTCAGCTTCTATATACACACGAACCACCTAATAATGGACCATACAATCCACACTAACTACTTGGTTGGTGGACTAAACTTATAAAATCTATCCATTCGCTAAGTTGACCAAAGTGTACCTTAGTATTTCGAGTTCCTTCAATTTGCAACGCCAAATCCTTGGCGAGGTACCTGATTTTTATGGCTAGCTTACACCTTAGACATGAAAAGTTAGTCGATCATAGTATTATTCACTAATAGTTATGCGTATATAAATATTTAGAAATAATAACCACTTTGGTCATAGAGATAACTACTCTGAGTCGCAAAATATATCGGTTCTAATCACACAAGTATAGCATGTATTTGGTTACGACCATCTCGCAGTCCATTTTCTTACATAATTCTATGGTTGTCGTGGTTAATACTTATCAGACGAGTGTGATAAGACGGGTCTTCAAGACCGTATCCTTGGTCTTTTTAGTACGGAAATCACGTCTTGGCAGAGCAATGTACTGGATTTTTATAGTTAGCTCGGATCATCAACAAGAAAGGTTAGTCATAAGATATGGTTAGTAATGGTAATAATACATCTACTCATAAGGATATATATATATATATATATGCCTGGACGTTACGACAGTTTGGTAACAGACTTGCACAACGGAAGCAACGGTAATAAATATTTAAGTGTTTTTACAATTTCTAGCATTAAAATAATATAAATACAATAATTATAACTAAAATCTAGTGCAGGGACGAGACGCGGCGGTCGTCGAAGCAGTTGAGGAGTGTAATCCACTAGTCGATTCGATCTCTATCCGTACATATCTCTAGGTGCTCTAATCCGCAACACATGTAGCCGAATCTTCTAACCAGATAATCTCTAATCCACACAAGCGAGCATATACCTCTTCTTCTCGATTATCCAAACGCAGTACCTGAACACATGCTTAAAAGAGTTTGGGTCAGCAATTATGCTGGTGAGTCCGTATAAGTAGTAAGTGGATCCAAAACAAGTTTATCATTTCAAAATCCAGTTTCCAAGTTTACACAGTTTAACACAAAGTTCAACACACGTGATGTACAAGCGACCCCTCAAACCTATACACTAAATCCATCTTCTGCCATTATGGATTTCCCTGGCAAAATACATGTCACAGCGGCCCCGTGGACCTCAGTGGAGGGTTTTCCGGGCTTCCGGATCCACTGTGTGTGGGGGTTTCCCCAAGTAGTACTACCCACATATTAAGTGGCCCAATCACATGGGTTAATGAGTGTCAGTATGGTTAGCTGGCAGCAAGTATCTTGTCACATCACTAAGTCAAATCACATACACAAGCATATGTTCCCCCAAAACAATTAAAACACAAAAAGAGGGGATGGTACACGGAACTCACCTTAGCAGCGTTTCACACGATCACATAGCATCCTGAGCCAAGATTCCATCTTTCATACATGGCAAGATCCTACTCAATGTTTATATCTATCAGCGAGTGTAACCAATATCGCGATTACACGTGAGGACGGTTTAGGACCTTTAGTGGTTAACATTATCTAGTTTCAGTTATTGATTCCTCTATGCCTTAATCCCTTTTTATACTATAATTGTCTTACCAAATGTTCTAGATGTCCATGTATACATTTATTCATTTAAAGTCTCTGATGTCGTGCTTGTAACCTAGATCTAATTCTTAATATTATGTTAGGATAACTATATATTGAAGTCCCTGATGTATTCACCAAGTAAATTATATTTCATGCCACATGTCGAGGTCCAGGTCCAATGTATCGCTATTGTGGTTCCATGTCTTAATAATCATCTTTATGATATATACTTAGATGTTCTTGATGGTCATCTATCCGACTATGTTCATGGTGTTTCTACGTCTTGAACGTATTATTGTCATAAAGTCTATATGTATTTATATATAACATTTATCGTCTAAAGTCCCGTTTGTATAAAGTCACTTATCGCTCACCATACCCGAGTCATACACTATAGCCAATGTGCACATCATATTTATGTCTAAGTTATTCGTTTAAGGTCCAAGCTTGTCCGATGTTTATTTATTGTCCAAATATCCCAAGAGTCTCCAATATCACTTAATATACATATTTAGTTTTATTTGTTGGGTTGGTCCATTAGTTTGGTCAAAGTCCCACACAAGTCCTCACGATAAGCAATAATATATATAATAATTTGACTAGATTACCAAGTTGAGGTTTATACCTTGACGTTTATAGCAGCTATGCCTGATTTGTACCCACCTCCTTAGTTTATGTTGATCAATTTTGATATACAGTTGACCTGGTCAACACCCTTGTCCAATAACCCTATTGTAACTTATCTCATAACCAGCAATACCGAGCAGCCATCTATGCCAATATTATAACCACCTATGGCCAATACCAACCATCACCATGCACCTTAATCACACCATCGCAATCCATCATTCGACCTTCCACCTTCCATCCTGTAGCCCCTTCACAATCACCACCATAACCCCACCGTCTCCTAACCCATAGCGCCACCTCCAACCATCATCATCAGACAACCACCACGACCGTCGCTACAGAAACCTACTACCGAACCACCACTATCAATCATCCATTATTGAAACCCAAACCAATAATCTAAACTAAAAGTAATTAAATAAGGAATATTATTGGAGCTTTACCTAATCGATCGGAACCCCCAATCGGAACCCATCACATTCACCGGAGCTTCATCATGTCCGCCGCCATTGTCGACTTCGTTTCTGTCACCGCCTTCATCTCTCTCTCTCTCTCTCTCTCTCTCAGATTTCTGTTCCATCTCGATCTCTGCGTCTCTATCTCTCTTTCTCTTCGATCTGACTTGGTAGGATGATGGTGGTGTGGGTGGCGTTGAGGATCCGACGGCCGGAGCTCCGCCATCAGCGGCGGCGGGAGCCTCCGGCTCCTCCTCTCTTTTCTCTGCTCAATGATATGTGTGGTGTGTGTTATAAGTTTAAGATAAGAGATGGGTTTTTATATTAGTGGGGTGGATGAGGTGTTTACACCATAGAGTGGGCATGTGTCACCTTGAGAAGGTGACACATGTCCGGGTGACTAATCACATTCGTTTGGGTTCGGGTTGAGTTCGTAACGCGTATTAGTTCCGTCTTGTAAATCGTATTAGGTAATAATATTTTATATACAATGGTTCGGTTTCCAATTCCGTACATAATCGTATTATTTAATATTCGTTTCGGTTCACACACTTTAATACGTGATAATAATTAATAAAACGCGAAAAAAAAATTTGGGCCTTAAGACCGGGTTGTTACATTCTAACTGTCACAACCCGACCAAGGTGGGCCTGGTCGAAATACAGTTTGTTATCAAACATCACGCAATGCAAGCAAACAGCGGAAGCAATGTAGATAACTATTCTTTTATATATAACTGTTTACATTTCTAAATACCTTACAATCTCTAATACAAATACTTCGGATAATATCTAAGGTTCTCGCTTGACTTCTGATTCATCCGCCAGGGATACTCCGAGTAGTAGCTGCTCCATCCTTCCAACTCAGACAGGTACCTGAACACATGCTTAAAATGGTTTTGGGTCAGCGATTACGCTGGTGAGTCCGTGCGTTAGTTTAAAAGGGTTTTTAATAAGGTTATCATTTCAAAAGCAAGTTCATAAAGTTTACACGGTTCAACATATGGTGATGTACAAGCGACACCTCAAACCTAACACAGAATCTATCTACTGCCATTATAGATTCTCCTGGCAAAATACATGTCACAACGGCCCACAGGCCTCAGTGGAGGGTTTTCCGGGCTTCCGGATCCACTGTGTGTGGGGGTTTCCCCAAATAGCGCTACCCACATATTAAGTGGCCCAATCCCCTGGGTTAATGAGTGTCGGTATGGTATTCGGCAGCTACTATCTTGTCACATCGAACAGTTTATAAAAAGGAAGCATGCATTCACCCCAAACGTACCAAAACATATGGTTTATTATTCACCATTGGTCGTTTAATATTTATATATATCAATAATATAGAGCGAAAAATTATGGGCCCTAAAACCAGGGTGTTACATTCTCCCCCCGTTATTGGAATTCCGTCCTCGGAATTATTCTTGAGTTATCTATCGTTGCAATCTAGTATATTCCATACTCGGATTCAACATTCGGGTCTACATGTTCGTGTATCCATCATCTTTTCATAAACCAAATCGTAGTTATAGTGCTTCCATACTAAATCTCATACTATGTTCTATCGTTCCAGGCTCCACTTGTTATTCTTGACGCACATTAGTTATCACTAATTTCGCCTCCCTAGTTTTAATGTCTTAACTCGTATCTCCAGGTATTAACTTATAATAAATCCAAATTATCAGGAGTACAAGATATTATGTGTACAAGTGTATCCCAAGAGTTATCATGTTTGGTTAGTTTAATCTAGTTTGAGTCTTAGTTTTCCACTTCCCAAGTGTTGAATCTAAAATCTCCAAAATTTCCAGGTTTAGGCATCACTTCTTAAGCGTCCAAATTGTCGATTCCATGTTTTGGGTACACATTAGTCGTTAGAAGGTATGTATCAATCTTACATGTTCTAGGTTCATGTCATTGCATTGCTATCATCAACTAGTTCCAATTTATATCCATGTGTACTAACAAGTTTACACGTATCTCTCCCATTGATCAGGTTTAGGGTGTCGATGCGATTGTCACAAATTGGTCAGGATCTTTGCGGTTCTAATGGATTATAAAAATTTCACATGATCTAATACCAAACTGTTGAAATCAGACACAATGTCTAAGGTGTAGGTTTGAAACAAATAGGTTATCTATCGACAGGTTAAGGTGTGTCCTTGGTTTAATTCCTGGTCCCATTTTCGATGTACCATAGGTGTTTATATATAGGGTGTACCGCAGCCAACCCACCACACCTTTGATAACCTCGAAAATGTACCAGAAATTTGAAAGATTCATATTTGTTTTTGGTTTGATTTTTAGTCTTGTTTCCAATACATCATTGGTGTTTATATATAGGGTGTACCGCAGCCAACCCACCACACCAATAATGCCGCGTAAACATACTGAAAATCTCCCCAAAAACTTAATGGAAAACGTTCTTGATAAGTCCTGTGTGTGTTCCGGGAATTACTAGTACTTAATAACCTTATTTTGAATGAGTTAAGCACTAAAATATGGTGTTGTGATCTTGGGTTTTGTCACTCTCATACGCTTTTATTCCTAATTCTTTGGTTGACTTTATCTCTATCGTCAGAACAATGGTTGAATTATGAAGTCTTCTACAGTTTTCTATGGTACATGGTATAGGATATGGCAACTAGTTGTCGAAAAATACCAAAAGGTTAGACGTCTAATCACAATATATTGCTCTTAATCAAAATAAAGGTGCACAAAAATTTTTTGGGGGTCGGTGCCGGGTTGTTACATTCTCCCCCCCCTTATAAAAATTTCGTCCGCGAAATTATGGTTGTGGTAATATCTCGGAGTTCAACCACCATTCTCATAACTTGTTAAGGTTATCTTATCTAATGTCACCTACGTGGATGCGAACTTATAGTTACTTTTCTAGGTAAACAGGTCTTACTACAGGAAAACAGAAAAATAAATTCAAAATATACCACAAAATTACAAGGAACAACCGATACTAGAGCTCTATACGGTCATACCATGTTTTTCAAAACAGGTTTGCGGCTCATACGAACAATGGGGGCTTTAAAACTTAACAATCCTATTTACAAAATGAAGGTATGGAGATTGGCTTATCCGATAGGGTGTCCAAATACAGGAAGGTTTACCAAATTGGTGGCTATCAATCGTCAAAGCGGGTAATAGACAGCTAGAACATGGAAATCATGGAAACAGGACCTGTAAATTCTTCAATCTTCTGGTCGTTCGAGTGGTTTTTGAGAACGATCTTGTTTTATCTCCTTATCGACCAATGGAATCAACACAATGGGGAGGAAGGAAAGGCTTAATAATTGACGAGCATACGGAAACTGACTTCAGACTTGCCAAGTTGTGCGTCACTTGGGCTTTGGTAAAGAAGTACTTTTCATATCGAGTGTTCTTCTTGTCGTTTACAACATAGGACTGAAATGGTTTGGGCGTCCTCATTTTTCAATGAGTGAGTTTAACGGGATAGAATTTCAGGGAACCTCAACGTCCGTCATCTGAACGGTATCTTCTGGTTTTGACCAGAGAGTTTCACTGGAAAAATGGAAAAATCAAATATTATCTTTGCTTTCACATCGATCGTATCATCTTCGCAAGGATTGCGACATTTTGATCAGAATCAATGGTTTCGTTTAACAATTTGAAAAGGAAATCCGTTTGGATACAATATCTGAAAACAAACTAGAATTTATTCGGATTCAGACTTTCAGTCTCATCCCTGATGTACCATTGGTGTTTATATATAGGGTGTACTGCAGCTAACCCACCACACCTTTGATACCTCAGAAACGTACTGAAAGTCTTTTTCAAGGGATATGATTTATATTTGGATTGATTTCCAGTCCCATTCCTGATGTACCATCGGTGTTTATATATAGGGTGTACCGCAGCTAACCCACCACACCTTTGGTACCTCAGAAACGTACTGAAACTCTTTTTCAAGGGATATGATTTATATTTGGATTGATTTCCAGTCCCATTCCTGATGTACCATCGGTGTTTATATATAGGGTGTACCGCAGCTAACCCACCACACCTTTGGTACTTCAAAAATGTACTGGAAATATTTCCCAAAAACCTTCATGGAATTTCATACCACCATAACGTACGTGTAGATTCGCGATTACGATCGGGACCGTAATCGCCAATTTACCTTACATTAAGGTGTCATGTTTCTTAAGGATACTAATTCGAATAACAAGAATGATCGAAATGCAATGACTGGTAAAATTTTGGATAGCATGAGAAAAGGGCAGATGTTTTGCTTTGGTCGGCATTAATGGTTTCGTAACAAACAGAAAGAGTTTTCTTGATGTTCACATAAGTTTCAGGAGTTTGTACACTCCGAAAGGAACGTAAATATCTAGAGGACAAGGAACAAACACGAAAGTTACACAAGAATGATCGAAATGACATGACTGTTAAAATTTTTATGAAATAAAGAGCAGGCAAACGCTTTGCTTTGATTGGAATTAACGGTTTCATCACAACTAAAAGAGTTTACTAACAAAGAAGATCACACTCTTTAGGTTGTTTCTTGACAGAAATCTAGTGATTTAAGGGTTTCTTAGTCAGAATGGTTAGGTTAAACGTGGAATCTACGTGGAGATTTCCTATGTTTCACCAGCGTCTCGTCGTCATTCTTCCAAAAAAGAGCCAGGTGTTGCACTTAGTACGAATGAGTGTAGGCATCGTACATGGACTATGGTACAAGGTTGTTTCATATCTCTAAAGGGGTTTAATCTGTCTAGGTCGGATAAACATGGTGGTAGATGCATCTTTGTCGATGGTTTGAAAGGAACTTCGGTATTTTTGGTGGATAAACAGAAAGTTGTAACACGGATTTGGAATAATCGTTTAGGTAAGCTAAGATTTCCTTGGTGTTCTCGTAATGTTCTAGAGGTTACACGTCCCAAAAGGGGCTTAAACATTCAAAGATCTTGGAACAAATGTGGAAATTTCTGTATTCGAGTGTCCTCAAAGGAGTTAGAACATGATGTCCAAGGGTTTTTGGATGATAAAGCAGGAAGATTAACAAGTTTCTAAACACGATTGAGCGACTTTGTTCATAAGTTTTTCTAAGGTACCCATGGAGTTTCAAGAATTTTGCGAATGGAAATCAAGGAGAATGCGACAAACGAAGTCCAAGATGCTTATCAAAGCATTATCTCACGGAGCTTCCAATCTGAAGGGTTATGCACCACGTTTTGAATGGTTTCAACCGAACGATTTCGAGCCCCAAAGGATGTCTACGTAAGGTTTCGTAACCGTAAACGGGACATTGAGTATGTGTTTGGTTCTCCAAAGTAGACGTTTAGGATGTTTGTTATATAAACAAAGAGTTTCCCACAAGCAACTTAGTCAAAATGTTCTACGCAAACAGGGAAATCACTTAATGGGTTCGAGACTACAATCCGTCAACTGACCACATTATGGTTTAAGAACCAAAAAGCACAAAAGGCGAAATGTATTCCTAAGTCGTTGGTAGCAAGGCTGATGTGGTTTAGACAAAGTTCGCATTTAAGGGTGTTAGTTCGACTCTCATGATCTTTAATAAGATATCTCAGAAATGCCCTTGTGCCTGCGGATTCATGATTATGTTCGCGACCATAATCACTTCCTCGCCTCACTTAAGCATCCAAGTACATTCTCATTAAAAATCATGTCATCTCACTTTCTCGTGGTTAGTTCCGTTAGTTTACTCGAGTGTTCCTAGTAAGGTCTCATCCTAATGTGTTCAGTACCCGTGGCCGACTCGTTCGGTATCACCTTGTTGCGTCTCCAGTTCATTCATCACATTTTGGTTCTCCAAACGGAAATAAACTTTGTGGCTTCAAAGGTTAGGATCCTAGGGCTTACAGTTGAAGCCTAATGGAGTTCTTATTCGCTTCAGCTGTTTGCTCTGATACCAACTGTCACAACCCGACCAAGGTGGGCCTGGTCGAAATACAGTTTGTTATCAAACATCACGCAATGCAAGCAAACAGCGGAAGCAATGTAGATAACTATTCTTTTATATATAACTGTTTACATTTCTAAATACCTTACAATCTCTAATACAAATACTTCGGATAATATCTAAGGTTCTCGCTTGACTTCTGATTCATCCGCCAGGGATACTCCGAGTAGTAGCTGCTCCATCCTTCCAACTCAGACAGGTACCTGAACACATGCTTAAAATGGTTTTGGGTCAGCGATTACGCTGGTGAGTCCGTGCGTTAGTTTAAAAGGGTTTTTAATAAGGTTATCATTTCAAAAGCAAGTTCATAAAGTTTACACGGTTCAACATATGGTGATGTACAAGCGACACCTCAAACCTAACACAGAATCTATCTACTGCCATTATAGATTCTCCTGGCAAAATACATGTCACAACGGCCCACAGGCCTCAGTGGAGGGTTTTCCGGGCTTCCGGATCCACTGTGTGTGGGGGTTTCCCCAAATAGCGCTACCCACATATTAAGTGGCCCAATCCCCTGGGTTAATGAGTGTCGGTATGGTATTCGGCAGCTACTATCTTGTCACATCGAACAGTTTATAAAAAGGAAGCATGCATTCACCCCAAAACGTTTATAAAAGCAAAAAGTGGGGAGGCTCACGGGACTCACCTGGATAGCAATGCATACGAATAGTTTATATTAACCAAAGCATCTGACGTCTCGTACGGCTAAACTCCTGGTCGAATCCTAAGTTGACAACATTATTAGTCTTGGTTTCATGGTTACATGTGTGGGACGAGCTTGAGCGTATGGTTCATTATTATTTCCATATGTTTCCTTTCATCTTATTTGTTATTATGTTCATGTCCAAATATCAAGTTCACGTCTTAGATCTAGTGTCCAAATGTTTATAATCTATCGTCCGTTTTAGTCTACCAGTCGATATCCGTCTTATTCTACAAGTCGATATTTAATGTAGTTTAGCTAGTGTTTTATATTTATATATGGCATTCCTTAATATAGGTTCGTCTAACCAAGTCCATGTCCTAGATGACCGAGTCTTTGTCCTATTGTCCGAAGTTTACAACTAGTATTGGTTTAATATATATAAGTTGATGTAACATGTATCATTATGTATGAACCAATAGTCTAATGTCCAAGCTATAGTTGTCGGGTCCGTATTCTAGGCGTTTATTTGTCCATGTTCTTGCGTCAAGTCTCTAGTCTTATTTGTCCGATTGATCAACCCAAATACTTAAGCTATATGGTACTCTTACAAGTAGTCCACAAAGTTAACTAAGGTTCCTACTACTAGTTTAAAGGTCTAAGTTGTCAAATACCGAGTTTATATCCAACGTCTATTTCTATTGAACTAGTGTCCCATTCATCCCAATATCCAAGTCCAGGTCTTGTTTACAAGATCAAGTATACACCGAGGTCCATGTATTCAATCCAAATGTTTAGGTTATAATATCCTCATACGGCTTGTCCGCAAGTCATCCAATGCCCATATAACTAATCCGGGGGTTTAATTTATCAATGTTATGTTAACACTTATATATTCGCCATTAAGTCGTTATAACGCTCGTCAAGATCCCACACGTTATTCGTATATAATATTAATGTTTATAAATAAATAGGTTTATAGACTCGGTTATACCTTGCTCTCGACTCATGGTTCGTGTTGACTGGGCTGACCCAGTTGACCAGTTTGACTGAGAGTTGACCTGGTTGACTTATGTTGACCAAGAGTTGACTCGTCGTTTGACCCGTCTCCTTGACCTAACTCGACCCTTGTCTCAATCAACTAAAAATCACTACCACAACTCACTGTGGCCATCTGCCATCTCCGGCCACCAGAACCACCACAGTTCCACCTCCAAGACCACCCCCAATAATATCACAGGAACCACCACCCCCACCTCTGACCACCGTGACCACCATCTGGACCATACCTTTACCATCGATACCCACCAACATCCACCCCTGAGCCGCCCTTAACCACTATTAACAACCATGGCTAATCACCACCAAAGTTATCAGAAAAGAGAGGGGTTTTCACCTTTAATAACAGATCTGACTTGCCTGGTACAACAACCGCCGTCGCCATCTGGAACCACCACCGGTCACCGTCGTCTTCCTTCTCTTCTCCCTCTCTCTTTCTCTTCTGACTCTCTCTCTCTCTCTCTCTCTGCGTCGTTCTCTCTCCCGATCTCCGTCTCTCTCTCTCTCTGTTCGTGTGTATGTATGTAAAGGTGAGAGGAGGAAGGGTGTGGTTGGGGGCTACTGGGGCTCGGCCAGAGGATCGCCGGAGGCGGAGGAGGAGACCTCCGGTCTCCCTTTATCTCTCTAACTCACTCTCTCTCTATTATAATCAGATGTGTGTGTATTATGTGTTTGTGTGTATGTTGTATGAGAGTATAAATATAAGGGGTGGAGTGTGTGTGTTGTTAAGTAACAAGTGAGGCACATGGCACCTTCACATGGTGCCATGTGTCTCAATGATGAGTAATCACAAGGCACGGGTCGGGTTCGTTAATGCGTCTTAGCTCGGTCTCATAACGTGTACAAATAATACTTATTATATTAAATGGTTCGGTTTTTAGTTTCGCACATAACCGATTCGTTCATTATTGGTTTTGGTTCGCTTTTATTACCCGGGTATAATATTATTACTCGAAAAAATTTTTTGGGGGTCGGTGCCGGGTTGTTACATTGTAACAACCCGGTCTTAGGGGCCAGAATTTTCACGCAATATATTTAATATGTAATTATTAAATGAACAAAGATGTATAATAAACCATATGTTTTGATACGAAACTGAAAACCGAACTAGTATATATAGGTATTATATACGTGAGCGTACGATAACCGAACTAATACCCGTTAACGAACCCACCGGACAATCATATGATTAGTCACTAGAGGGGGGACACTTGTCCACCCCTCCTTTTGACAACACACTTAACCATCAAAATGATGGTTTTGTTAAAAACCATTTATGCACATCTATTATATAAATACCACAACCAAACCCCCTGCCCATTCCTGCTGTTCGAGACAAACACACACATACACCTAAACTAGAGAGAGAGAGAGAGAGATATGGTGGGAGGAGGTCGGTGGGCTTCTGCCACCGTTGCAGGTGGAGCCGCGGCGGAAGGAGCTCCGGCTACCCCCTTCCTTCCTTGCAAAAACAACCCACACACATATCATATACAGAGAGAGAGAGGAACCTGAGAAAGGGATTCCGGCCACCGCCCTCGGCGGCGGAGCTTCGGCCGGAGACACCTGACACGCAACCTCACACCCTCTTCCACCTACTGATATCTAAACACACACATCCATCCAACCGGTTTACATCTCTGAGGAATAGAGAAAATAAACGTCGATCCAAAGAAAAGAAAGAGAGAGAGACACAAGGAAAAGAAGGACAGAAGCAGAAAGGAGAAGAAGCAAAGGCAGAGGCGGCGGATCTTGTGGTGGTTGTTAAGGGTAACAGTGATGGTTTTCGGGTAGGGTTTCTGTATGGCAGATTAATGATGAAGACCTAGGGTTTTCGTATTGATTGAAGGTTTAAGGTTGGTTTAAGAAGACGATGATGAAATTGGATGGAAGCATAGCGGTGGCGGTGATGATTGATAGGGTTCCGAGTGACTTTGTAAGTTCCACTAACCTTCTTTATTCTCAGTCTTGATTATGGGTTAAAAACCTAGATAACAGTTGGGATTGTTGATGTTAATTGATGAATGAAAAGGTTCGATAGGTGGTGATGATGGTGGTGGTGGTTGTTGAGGTGGTCACAGGTGGTGGAGCTGGTGGTTCTATAGGGTTGTGATGAGTATTGAGGGTAGTTATTGTGTGAAAGATGAAGGGTTTAGACCCGAGTCACCTAGTTGACTCGGTCAACACAGGTCAACGAAAGTCAACGCTGGTCAACTGACCAGTCAACAAAAGTCAACTGCAGGTCAACAGAGGAGCCGAGAGGTATAAACACGAGAAACCGGCCACTTCTAGCGTTTAGAATATTTATATGACTTAGGTGTGCACGTGTGGGACTTCGACATTGGACCCGACCCGACCTTATGGACTAAATAACGGCTTCGTATTTATAATGTATATTATGTGTAAACTAGAATATAAATGAACTTATGGAGTATTGGACTTTAGGAGAATAACTTGGACATAACCATAATGTGTAATTCGAATATTGAATATAACTAGTCATGGACAATGTTGAGTAGCTTAGTCGTGGAGTGTTCTTGGAGTTTCGGACAATAGATTTAGTATGACGATGAGATATAGGGACTTTGGAACTATTGATACGAAACTAACGACACTTAATCAATATGATATTGATAACGAATTGATCGTAAGAACATGATAATGAAACATGATATATATTAGACTTTGAAGTCGTTTAAGTGGGGCATTGGACATAAGATAAATGATGCGGACATTAGTATAACTAGTTATTATGCGATTTTAGAACCCCAGATAATTATATAAGCAACTTAACCTAAACATTGGTCACCTCATTACTAGCAGGACATAAGATGTTAATACACCCGACAAATAGGAGTATGGACAAAGAACTTAAGAGTGCCCACACGTGCAACCTCAATATTGGTTACACGCGCTAATGTTTATATATTTAAATAGGAACTTGACTTGGAATAATATGTGGTGGTGAGACGTGATGTGAAACGCAACCAAAGGTGAGTTCGTGTACTTCCCCTTTTTCTGTTTTAAATGCTTTGGGGTGAACATATGCTGTGTGTGTAAACTGCTTAGTGTGTAAACTTATTTGATGTGACAAGGGCTCCCGAAACCAGATGCACACTCATTAACCCAAGGGAGTTGGGCCACTTAATATATGGGTAGTACTACTTGGGGAATCCCCCACGCACAGTGGATCCGGAAGCCCGGAAAACCCTCCACTGAGGTCTGCGGACCGTTGCGGCATGTATTTTGCCGTGGGGAATCCATAATGGGAGTAGATGGATTCAGTGTTAGGATTGAGGTGTGATACTTGTACATCACTATGTTTAGAACTGTGTAAACATGTTTCCGAACTACTAAACTGTTTTGGATTTACTTAATAACTTTCACGGACTCACCATCATAATTGCTGACCCAACTCTTTTTAAGCATGTGTTCAGGTACTGCATTCGGATAATCTTGAAGACGAGGTATTTACTTGCTTGTGCGGATTAGAGCTTGTTATGGTAGAAGATTCATGACGCTAGCGTAACGGTTTAGAGCATCTAGAGCTAAGCATGGATTGAGACTTGGATCGACTAGCGGATCGCGCTTTGTCAACTGCTTCGACGACCGCCGCGTTTCGTCCTTGCACCGATATTAGGATAATTATTTAAGTTATGTATTTACATTTTTGGATTAGAAATTGTATAACATTTGAATATTAATTATCGTTGCTTCCGTTGTGCAAGTCTGTTACCAAACTGTCGTAACGTCCAGGCCCCACCGGGTCGGGTTGTTACAGTTGGTATCAGAGTAACGGTTGTAGCGAAATAGGATATCTCCAGATATCCCATACCACTCCAGGATAACTTAGAGAACTTAGCGTTTAAGACTCTAAGATTACCTAGCTAAGAAACGTCATGAAATTACATAAAACCGACCAGAGTAAGAAACGAAATAAGTCAAGACTCGAGTACCTGAACACACTAGAATGCTTACCGGGACTTAGAACCAGTGTGACTAATATACGAGCTTTTAGTGATACGTGAATGATGACTACGACGGAGATTACTAGAATAATTCCGTGAGGTAAATTGACGATTACATTTGACGTCATGTAATTGTGAATTTACAGGCACGTAAAAGTTCTAAGAAATCCGAAGAGTCGCCGAAGTTGTGAGCATTAACCATGATGGCCATGTACTAGTATGAAGTAACGGACTACGTTAGAGTCGTAAGCAAATAAGCGATGTGCTAATGCAACCATAGTAAAGGCGATAAACTTGATGTATATGATACATGACGTATTTAGATAAGTATGTATATATATATATATGTATGGAACTACATGAATGTTACTATTTGTAAATAACCTTCTTGACCTAGTTATGAGCTAACTATGAAAGCCAGGTACCTCGCCAAGACCTGGCGTAACAATTTAAAAAGAACCCGCGATACTAAGGCAAGGCTTGATCAACTTAGCGAATGGATAATCTGATAAGTATTAATTTCAACCAAGTAATTACTGTTTGCTTTATTAGTGCGTGATTCCGGTATATATATATAATTCATGCATTCGTAAAACATAGAATCATAAATTTGCATTCATCGATCAGGTACAGGTTTTACCTTTAAATGATAGATTCCCTTACTCGAACATGACAGACTTAAACCAAATATAGTGTTTTGGATTTGTAATATTAAGACAGGTCTTATAGAACACTCCCAAGTGACAATAGAAACATCAATGAACTATATTTAAGGGTGCGCGTGAACCATGAATAGTTGACCCGGTGACCCGAAGAGACTAAGATTGAACATTACATGAGGTATTTATAAGGTTTAATATGTATTCTACCGCCATGATACCTATGATGTCTTTAGGTTAGTGTCAAAACCTTTGGATTAGTACCATAGCATGATAATGCGAAGACGAATTATTAGTATGAAACATGTAGAATTATATAGGTAGGCCCTAACGGGGGAAGCATAAGCGTTTGTGAAAACGACTAAAAGGAATATTATACCATGACAACCAAAGATTTATGAGAGGAAAATGGGCTATATTAGAATTATAAGCAAATATATGAAACACTTGCGTGATTAAAGTATAGGTTTTGAAGTTGACATTCTTAATACGATTTGGCGTGTTACGATAGTATATACATATGTGACTCTATTTAAACCATTCGAACTCATGGTGCTAGTTGCGAACGACAAACCTTATAAACAAATGACAGTTTTTATCTTAAAAGTATATATAGGCGTAGCTAATTTTTAACAAATAACTTTATATTATATGACTAACCTCTCTCTTGACTAAGTTGTGAATAGATAAAAAGCCCGAGACAAAGCAATGCGATCAAAAAGAATCAAGGACCCTCAGACCAAGACCGGAATACGCAGTAAAATGGTCGCAATGACACGCTTTATCAATATTTAACCGCTAAGTATTATATATTCTTTGGCGTAACACTTAATTCACAGTCCATGCTCAGGTTTGACTATCTACAACCATTAAGTTTTGAGCTGCATCGCCTATTTTGTAGTACGATGATTGAGGAAATAAACCTCTAAATATAGTCATTTGGACCCTTTAGATCGGACCTGATCTATACCAACCTCCGCAAATATAAGTTAAATATAGTATGTTGGAGTTATGATCATGTAGTAGGTTTGGAAATTGATTTCTAAGTATCAGATGAAATAAACCATCTTGGAGGATGTATGAACACTGTGAATACCACATCTAGCAAATCAAAGGAACCAGGATTGAACGCTAATTGAGGAATTTGTAATATTGATACTTGTCCCGTCACTTTAAGTAACCTATGTTGTCTCTAGATTAGTGACAAAATCTTCGGATTAGTTTTGTAACCTTTTAAGCATAGTGATGAGTCATCCGCATGAAACATACTAGATTTGAATAGAATAAGTAGATCCGGACGGGGGGAGCGAAACTAATTAAGATGCCAACTATATAAAATACGTGACACATTCATAGCGAAAATTCTAAGGTTTGACTAAAGTCACTATGGTTTACAATTTAATCTTGTAAAACAAGTCCCAAGATTCACGAGGAATGTCATGAAACCACTTATAAGTTTAAGATCGACCTTTTATATTTATAAGTCTTGCTTACACTTACACTTAGCGTAATGCAACACCCCACATCTCGTAGTACAAAATATAGTAAGGAACTGTCCGCGATGCCTGTAAGCACCAAAGTCATTGGCAAAGGGAGCTTAGACTTAATCCCAATATTAGGCATTACAACTTATGAGAATAAGTACAACCCTAAAGAACATAGTCTTATATAAAGATCCCTATTTCGATAAGTTAACCTCCACTAAAAACATAGATTTTAAGGAACAGTAAGTTTCAAAACACACATAGGATTATTCGACCATGTACGTTTTCAAATACGTTTTCTATCAAGTTTTTGGGGAGATTTTCGGTACGTTTACGAAATATCATTGGTGTGGTGGGTTAGCTGCGGTACACCCTATATATAAACACCAATGATGTATCTAAAAAATGGAACTGAGAATCGAACCAAGAACCAACCGTAATATGACAAATGTATAAACCATTTGTTTTAAAAACTAAACATAGCATGAGGCTTGGTATGGAACCACCTAAAATTATGATCGAGTATAAGAAAATAATTACGTAAGCACGGGTGTGTTGACCCAAACATTGAATCCGAGTATGGAGCATACTGGATTTGTTCAATGGATAGCTCGAAAGTAATTCCGAGGACGGAATTCCATTAACGGGGGGAGAATGTAACAACCCGGTCTTAGGGGCCAGAATTTTCACGCAATATATTTAATATGTAATTATTAAATGAACAAAGATGTATAATAAACCATATGTTTTGATACGAAACTGAAAACCGAACTAGTATATATAGGTATTATATACGTGAGCGTACGATAACCGAACTAATACCCGTTAACGAACCCACCGGACAATCATATGATTAGTCACTAGAGGGGGGACACTTGTCCACCCCTCCTTTTGACAACACACTTAACCATCAAAATGATGGTTTTGTTAAAAACCATTTATGCACATCTATTATATAAATACCACAACCAAACCCCCTGCCCATTCCTGCTGTTCGAGACAAACACACACATACACCTAAACTAGAGAGAGAGAGAGAGAGAGATATGGTGGGAGGAGGTCGGTGGGCTTCTGCCACCGTTGCAGGTGGAGCCGCGGCGGAAGGAGCTCCGGCTACCCCCTTCCTTCCTTGCAAAAACAACCCACACACATATCATATACAGAGAGAGAGAGGAACCTGAGAAAGGGATTCCGGCCACCGCCCTCGGCGGCGGAGCTTCGGCCGGAGACACCTGACACGCAACCTCACACCCTCTTCCACCTACTGATATCTAAACACACACATCCATCCAACCGGTTTACATCTCTGAGGAATAGAGAAAATAAACGTCGATCCAAAGATTTTATAATATACAGAGCTCTGATACCCTATATATAAACACACATATCCCTTGAAAAAGACTTTCAGTACGTTTTTGAGGTATCAAAGGTGTGGTGGGTTAGCTGCGGTACACCCTATATATAAACACTAATGGTACGTCAGAGATGAGACTGGAAGTCTGAATCAGAATAAATTCTAGTTTGTTTTCAGACATTATATCCAACCGGATGTTCTTTTCAAATTGATAAACGAAACCATTGATTCTAATCAAAATGTCGCAATCCTTGCGAAGATGATACGATCGATGTGAAAGCAAAGAAATTATTTGATCTTTCCATTTTTCCAGTGAAACTCTCTGGTCAAAACCAGAAGATACCGTTCAGATGACGGACATTGAGGTTCCCCGAAATTCTATCCCGTTAAAACTCACTCATTGAAAAATAAGAGCGCCCAAACCATTTTGGTCCTATATTGTAAACGACAAGAAGAACACTCGTTATGAAAAGTATTTCTTTACCAAAGCCCAAATGACGCCCAACTTGGTAAGTGTAAAGTTGGTTTTTCTCTTGCTCGTCCATTCGAATGCCTTTCATCCCTCCCCATTGACTCGTTTCGTTAGACTGATAAGGAAATGAAACCGCATCATTCTTAAAACCACTCGAACAACCAAAGATCGAAGAATTTGCAGATCCTGTTTCCATAATTTCCATGTCATCGCTGTTTACTTACTCATTTCGACGACTGTCAAGCCACTGATTTGCTAAACCTCTCTGTATTTGTAAACTTTACCGATAAGGTATTCTTCATACTCTCGTCTTGAAGTATAATTGTTAAAGTTTAAAGCCTCCCCGTTGATAGTATGAGCCGCAAACCTGTCTTGGAAAAATATATTATAACCCGCACGGAGCCCTAGTATCTCTTGTTACTTGTGATTTTGTGGTATGTTTTGAAATTATTTTTCCGTTTTCCTGTAGTGAGACCTATCTACCTAGTAATGCAACTATAAGTCCGCACTCATGAGTAACACTAGAGAATCAGATAACCATAACCAGCTATGAGAACCGTGACTGAACTACAAGATATAACCCAACCATAATTTCGCGGACGAAATTCTTATAAGGGGGGGAGAATGTAACAACCCGGTACAAATCCCAAAAAATTTTTTTCGCGATTATTTTAATAGAAACCAATAATGAGCGAGCCGGTTAGGTGCGAAACTGAAAACCAAACTGAATAATATAACCAGTTTTATTATAATACGCTTACCGGACCGAGTTAAAACGCATTAACGAACCCAACCCGCACCCGAACGGGGCGGGTGAGTCACCAAGGGAGAGGACACTTGTCCTCCCCTCTTGATGCCACCCTAACCCCCTTTCTTTTATAAACCACACACACAACACATCTGTGTGTTTGATTATACCATCACACACATATACATTTTAGAGAGAGAGAGAGACTTAGAGAGAGGAAGAGGAGCCGGAGGGGCTCCTGCCGCCGCCACGGCGGAGCTCCGGCAGCCGGACACCCAACCAACCCCCTCATCTTCAACCTTTCACCATTATTAGTATTATAGAGAGAGAGAGAGGGGCAGATCTGGAAGAATCTAGAGAGAGAAAGTCGCGCAGAGGAGAGAGAGGCAGAGAACTAGAGAGAGAAAGGAGATTTAAGCAAGGAGAAGGAGGAACCATGGTGTTCCAGCGGCGGCGTCTCTGTTCCCGGACCAACTTGAGGTAAAAACCCCAAACCATATTCATTTTCTTGGTCTTGAACCCCGATAATGATGATTATAGATGTGGATGAGATTGTGGTGGATTATTGTTGGAGATGATGGCGGCAGTGGGGTTTGTACGGTGGTCAGCGGTGGTGGTTAGGGGTTCGGGACAGGTCCAGATGGTGGGGTTCGGTGCTTCGTAACAGAGGGCCAGAGGTGGTGTCGAGTGGTGGCTGTTATGGTGAACGCAGGTGACTCGGTGGTGATGATGGTTCATGGCAGGGGTGGTGGTGTGAAGTCATGAATGGTGGCGGTTGGGTTTTGGTGTCGGGCTCGGGTCAAGGAGACAAAGGATGGAGGTAATTTGGAGCGGTTGGGTTCGTGGTCAAACCGAGGGTCAACCTCGGTCAACCAAAGTCAACAGGTCAACTGGATGGTCAACCGGGTCAAACCCGAGCCCAAGTTGAGCGATAGGTATAACCGAACTTGACAATTAGACTATTATATTTATATATTTATTTATTTATTTATACCTAACCTTGCGTGTGGGACTTGACGAGCGTTTAGACGAACCAAACATAAGAATGAATGTATAACTAGTTACTTGAACAATTGAACGCCAAACTTGAGACACGGACTTGACATTTGAACCATTGGATAATGAGACTTCAAGATGAGGATCGACACTTGAAACTTCGGACATTGAAACCTAAGGCTCGACACATCAAACACTTAGATTATGGACTCGACAACTAAGGACTTGGATATTTGAAGGTCACGGTATAGACTCGGAATACAATTAAGATCAACACCTAAGCGTCGGACATGATAGTTATAACCATTACATAATAAGTAAGAATGAATACATATTAGAATGTACCTCAACACATGGAATAATACCTTGGACATTTGGACATTGCCTAGAACACTTGATACCTCGACAACTAAGATTCGGATATAATACAACCTACTTAAAGTAAAGATATAGAAATACATAGATTGGATTAGATAACGACATGGATGTGAGACATAAGGAGCGGACATAATAGATATTGTAATAGACATCGTCTCGACTAAGCATGAACTAAGTTACATAGTATAACTTTAAGATGCGGTACATCGAAAAGACATAAAACCTATCATAGAATATTTGATGACGTCTACTAACTTATGATGGTTAGAACCTTGGACTATAAGATACATAGACGTGGACAACCAGGACGGGAACCTAGGAGGATCACCTAGATGAGTAAATAAATATACATATATATTAAATCTTGGACAACTAAAACCCGATGACAAGAATTGTACAATGCGAAACCATACGCTCGAGCTCGTCCCCACGTATGACCCGTGGTAATTAAGACCAAACACTAATAATGTTGTCGACTTAGGATTTGACCAGGAGTTTAGCCGTACGAGATGGCGGACGCTGTGGTTACTATAAACTATTCGTATGCATAGCTTCCAGGTGAGTTCCGTGTACCACTCCCCTTTTTCTGTTTTAAATGTTTTGGGGTGAACATATGCTTGTGTATGTAAACTGTTTTGTGTGTAAACTGTTTGATGTGACAAGATAGTAGCTGCCGAATAACCATACCGACACTCATTAACCCAGGGGATTGGGCCACTTAATATGTGGGTAGCGCTACTTGGGGAAACCCCCACACACAGTGGATCCGGAAGCCCGGAAAACCCTCCACTGAGGCCTGCGGGCCGTTGTGACATGTATTTTGCCAGGAAAATCTATAATGGCAGTAGATAGATTCCGTGTTAGGTTTGAGGTGTCGCTTGTACATCACCATATGCTGAACCGTGTAAACTTTATGAACTTGCTTTTGAAATAATAAACTTATTGAAAACCATTTAAACTAACGCACGGACTCACCAGCGTAATCGCTGACCCAAAACCATTTTAAGCATGTGTTCAGGTACCTGTCTGAGTTGGAAGGATGGAGCAGCTACGACTCGGAGTATCCCTGGCGGACGAATCAGAAGTCAAGCGAGAACCTTAGATATTACCCGAACTACTTGTATTAGAGAATGTACGGTATTGAGAAATGTAAACAGTTATAGTTAATTATAAAATATAGTATTATATACGTTGCTTCCGCTGTTTGCTTACATTGCGTGATGTTTTGGTAACCATCTGTATTCCGACCGGGCCCACCTTGGTCGGGTTGTGACAGTTGGTATCCGAAGAGTCGCCGAAGTTGTGAGCATTAACCATGATGGCCATGTACTAGTATGAAGTAACGGACTACGTTAGAGTCGTAAGCAAATAAGCGATGTGCTAATGCAACCATAGTAAAGGCGATAAACTTGATGTATATGATACATGACGTATTTAGATAAGTATGTATATATATATATATATGTATGGAACTACATGAATGTTACTATTTGTAAATAACCTTCTTGACCTAGTTATGAGCTAACTATGAAAGCCAGGTACCTCGCCAAGACCTGGCGTAACAATTTAAAAAGAACCCGCGATACTAAGGCAAGGCTTGATCAACTTAGCGAATGGATAATCTGATAAGTATTAATTTCAACCAAGTAATTACTGTTTGCTTTATTAGTGCGTGATTCCGGTATATATATATAATTCATGCATTCGTAAAACATAGAATCATAAATTTGCATTCATCGATCAGGTACAGGTTTTACCTTTAAATGATAGATTCCCTTACTCGAACATGACAGACTTAAACCAAATATAGTGTTTTGGATTTGTAATATTAAGACAGGTCTTATAGAACACTCCCAAGTGACAATAGAAACATCAATGAACTATATTTAAGGGTGCGCGTGAACCATGAATAGTTGACCCGGTGACCCGAAGAGACTAAGATTGAACATTACATGAGGTATTTATAAGGTTTAATATGTATTCTACCGCCATGATACCTATGATGTCTTTAGGTTAGTGTCAAAACCTTTGGATTAGTACCATAGCATGATAATGCGAAGACGAATTATTAGTATGAAACATGTAGAATTATATAGGTAGGCCCTAACGGGGGAAGCATAAGCGTTTGTGAAAACGACTAAAAGGAATATTATACCATGACAACCAAAGATTTATGAGAGGAAAATGGGCTATATTAGAATTATAAGCAAATATATGAAACACTTGCGTGATTAAAGTATAGGTTTTGAAGTTGACATTCTTAATACGATTTGGCGTGTTACGATAGTATATACATATGTGACTCTATTTAAACCATTCGAACTCATGGTGCTAGTTGCGAACGACAAACCTTATAAACAAATGACAGTTTTTATCTTAAAAGTATATATAGGCGTAGCTAATTTTTAACAAATAACTTTATATTATATGACTAACCTCTCTCTTGACTAAGTTGTGAATAGATAAAAAGCCCGAGACAAAGCAATGCGATCAAAAAGAATCAAGGACCCTCAGACCAAGACCGGAATACGCAGTAAAATGGTCGCAATGACACGCTTTATCAATATTTAACCGCTAAGTATTATATATTCTTTGGCGTAACACTTAATTCACAGTCCATGCTCAGGTTTGACTATCTACAACCATTAAGTTTTGAGCTGCATCGCCTATTTTGTAGTACGATGATTGAGGAAATAAACCTCTAAATATAGTCATTTGGACCCTTTAGATCGGACCTGATCTATACCAACCTCCGCAAATATAAGTTAAATATAGTATGTTGGAGTTATGATCATGTAGTAGGTTTGGAAATTGATTTCTAAGTATCAGATGAAATAAACCATCTTGGAGGATGTATGAACACTGTGAATACCACATCTAGCAAATCAAAGGAACCAGGATTGAACGCTAATTGAGGAATTTGTAATATTGATACTTGTCCCGTCACTTTAAGTAACCTATGTTGTCTCTAGATTAGTGACAAAATCTTCGGATTAGTTTTGTAACCTTTTAAGCATAGTGATGAGTCATCCGCATGAAACATACTAGATTTGAATAGAATAAGTAGATCCGGACGGGGGGAGCGAAACTAATTAAGATGCCAACTATATAAAATACGTGACACATTCATAGCGAAAATTCTAAGGTTTGACTAAAGTCACTATGGTTTACAATTTAATCTTGTAAAACAAGTCCCAAGATTCACGAGGAATGTCATGAAACCACTTATAAGTTTAAGATCGACCTTTTATATTTATAAGTCTTGCTTACACTTACACTTAGCGTAATGCAACACCCCACATCTCGTAGTACAAAATATAGTAAGGAACTGTCCGCGATGCCTGTAAGCACCAAAGTCATTGGCAAAGGGAGCTTAGACTTAATCCCAATATTAGGCATTACAACTTATGAGAATAAGTACAACCCTAAAGAACATAGTCTTATATAAAGATCCCTATTTCGATAAGTTAACCTCCACTAAAAACATAGATTTTAAGGAACAGTAAGTTTCAAAACACACATAGGATTATTCGACCATGTACGTTTTCAAATACGTTTTCTATCAAGTTTTTGGGGAGATTTTCGGTACGTTTACGAAATATCATTGGTGTGGTGGGTTAGCTGCGGTACACCCTATATATAAACACCAATGATGTATCTAAAAAATGGAACTGAGAATCGAACCAAGAACCAACCGTAATATGACAAATGTATAAACCATTTGTTTTAAAAACTAAACATAGCATGAGGCTTGGTATGGAACCACCTAAAATTATGATCGAGTATAAGAAAATAATTACGTAAGCACGGGTGTGTTGACCCAAACATTGAATCCGAGTATGGAGCATACTGGATTTGTTCAATGGATAGCTCGAAAGTAATTCCGAGGACGGAATTCCATTAACGGGGGGAGAATGTAACAACCCGGTCTTAGGGGCCAGAATTTTCACGCAATATATTTAATATGTAATTATTAAATGAACAAAGATGTATAATAAACCATATGTTTTGATACGAAACTGAAAACCGAACTAGTATATATAGGTATTATATACGTGAGCGTACGATAACCGAACTAATACCCGTTAACGAACCCACCGGACAATCATATGATTAGTCACTAGAGGGGGGACACTTGTCCACCCCTCCTTTTGACAACACACTTAACCATCAAAATGATGGTTTTGTTAAAAACCATTTATGCACATCTATTATATAAATACCACAACCAAACCCCCTGCCCATTCCTGCTGTTCGAGACAAACACACACATACACCTAAACTAGAGAGAGAGAGAGAGAGATATGGTGGGAGGAGGTCGGTGGGCTTCTGCCACCGTTGCAGGTGGAGCCGCGGCGGAAGGAGCTCCGGCTACCCCCTTCCTTCCTTGCAAAAACAACCCACACACATATCATATACAGAGAGAGAGAGGAACCTGAGAAAGGGATTCCGGCCACCGCCCTCGGCGGCGGAGCTTCGGCCGGAGACACCTGACACGCAACCTCACACCCTCTTCCACCTACTGATATCTAAACACACACATCCATCCAACCGGTTTACATCTCTGAGGAATAGAGAAAATAAACGTCGATCCAAAGAAAAGAAAGAGAGAGAGACACAAGGAAAAGAAGGACAGAAGCAGAAAGGAGAAGAAGCAAAGGCAGAGGCGGCGGATCTTGTGGTGGTTGTTAAGGGTAACAGTGATGGTTTTCGGGTAGGGTTTCTGTATGGCAGATTAATGATGAAGACCTAGGGTTTTCGTATTGATTGAAGGTTTAAGGTTGGTTTAAGAAGACGATGATGAAATCGGATGGAAGCATAGCGGTGGCGGTGATGATTGATAGGGTTCCGAGTGACTTTGTAAGTTCCACTAACCTTCTTTATTCTCAGTCTTGATTATGGGTTAAAAACCTAGATAACAGTTGGGATTGTTGATGTTAATTGATGAATGAAAAGGTTCGATAGGTGGTGATGATGGTGGTGGTGGTTGTTGAGGTGGTCACAGGTGGTGGAGCTGGTGGTTCTATAGGGTTGTGATGAGTATTGAGGGTAGTTATTGTGTGAAAGATGAAGGGTTTAGACCCGAGTCACCTAGTTGACTCGGTCAACACAGGTCAACGAAAGTCAACGCTGGTCAACTGACCAGTCAACAAAAGTCAACTGCAGGTCAACAGAGGAGCCGAGAGGTATAAACACGAGAAACCGGCCACTTCTAGCGTTTAGAATATTTATATGACTTAGGTGTGCACGTGTGGGACTTCGACATTGGACCCGACCCGACCTTATGGACTAAATAACGGCTTCGTATTTATAATGTATATTATGTGTAAACTAGAATATAAATGAACTTATGGAGTATTGGACTTTAGGAGAATAACTTGGACATAACCATAATGTGTAATTCGAATATTGAATATAACTAGTCATGGACAATGTTGAGTAGCTTAGTCGTGGAGTGTTCTTGGAGTTTCGGACAATAGATTTAGTATGACGATGAGATATAGGGACTTTGGAACTATTGATACGAAACTAACGACACTTAATCAATATGATATTGATAACGAATTGATCGTAAGAACATGATAATGAAACATGATATATATTAGACTTTGAAGTCGTTTAAGTGGGGCATTGGACATAAGATAAATGATGCGGACATTAGTATAACTAGTTATTATGCGATTTTAGAACCCCAGATAATTATATAAGCAACTTAACCTAAACATTGGTCACCTCATTACTAGCAGGACATAAGATGTTAATACACCCGACAAATAGGAGTATGGACAAAGAACTTAAGAGTGCCCACACGTGCAACCTCAATATTGGTTACACGCGCTAATGTTTATATATTTAAATAGGAACTTGACTTGGAATAATATGTGGTGGTGAGACGTGATGTGAAACGCAACCAAAGGTGAGTTCGTGTACTTCCCCTTTTTCTGTTTTAAATGCTTTGGGGTGAACATATGCTGTGTGTGTAAACTGCTTTGTGTGTAAACTTATTTGATGTGACAAGGGCTCCCGAAACCAGATGCACACTCATTAACCCAAGGGAGTTGGGCCACTTAGTATATGGGTAGTACTACTTGGGGAATCCCCCACGCACAGTGGATCCGGAAGCCCGGAAAACCCTCCACTGAGGTCTGCGGACCGTTGCGGCATGTATTTTGCCGTGGGGAATCCATAATGGGAGTAGATGGATTCAGTGTTAGGATTGAGGTGTGATACTTGTACATCACTATGTTTAGAACTGTGTAAACATGTTTCCGAACTACTAAACTGTTTTGGATTTACTTAATAACTTTCACGGACTCACCATCATAATTGCTGACCCAACTCTTTTTAAGCATGTGTTCAGGTACTGCATTCGGATAATCTTGAAGACGAGGTATTTACTTGCTTGTGCGGATTAGAGCTTGTTATGGTAGAAGATTCATGACGCTAGCGTAACGGTTTAGAGCATCTAGAGCTAAGCATGGATTGAGACTTGGATCGACTAGCGGATCGCGCTTTGTCAACTGCTTCGACGACCGCCGCGTTTCGTCCTTGCACCGATATTAGGATAATTATTTAAGTTATGTATTTACATTTTTGGATTAGAAATTGTATAACATTTGAATATTAATTATCGTTGCTTCCGTTGTGCAAGTCTGTTACCAAACTGTCGTAACGTCCAGGCCCCACCGGGTCGGGTTGTTACACCAGTTTAGCTTTCTATATAAACCATCTTACCATCTTTATTCAAACCACAAAGTCTTTTACTTAAACCATTTCTTTTACAATTTCATTAATTTTTCCACATTGCATCTTAAATAGGTAGTGGTGATCCGTTTCTACTTGAACAGGATCTTCATACAGTCGACGATCAGCCCGTCGCCGTGCAAACCGTCCACCTACAAACCCACCGACTTCAAACCCTCTAACATATGAATTTTATCATCCACGACATCCTAAGATTCGACTGTGAAAGAGTTGAACTATGTTTACGATTATACCATGACTTCGCTACATTTAGGTGCAATACGAATTGGAGACAGTAGCGTGCAGTGCGTAACACTCCTACAGTGCAAAACATTCCAAGCTGGGCTGAAAGGTATGAAACCGATCTCGAGGCAGAATACGTAATGGATTCGAAGGAAGAAATGGTTTGTCCATATATCGAAAGCTCTGGATATCAATACGAGATGTTGGACAAGTATGCTAATGAATGTGACTGCTCGTCACCTGATTATCACTTTGGTGTATGTTACTTTTAACTTTACACATGTATAAATGTTCGGTAGAAAAAGATGGTGTTTGATACATATATATACATATATATATATATACAATTTTTTTAAACAAATGACCGTTGGCTGCTAGCCAACGGCTATTTTTTTTTTGAAATTGTCCTCGCTAGCTCACGCGATGTAGCTCGGTTGGCCTCCCTCGCGTCAACGATCACTTAAGTGTGTTATGGACCATGGCAACACGCTCTCGGGCCACAACACATAGTCTAAGGGGGATCAAGGCGCCAACCTATTTGGTAATGGGCATCTCACTATCTTTATGGTAACATCGTTACCAATAGCAGGGGTAATGAGCGGTGGGTAGGGTTCACGGGTAGTTGTTAGCGGTTACTTTGAGAATTCAATTTTAATCTCCTCCCTTTAACGGTGACTTTGAGAAATTAAAAAGAAAATTTGTTCACCAGTTTAGCTTTCTATATAAACCATCTTACCATCTTTATTCAAACCACAAAGTCTTTTACTTAAACCATTTCTTTTACAATTTCATTAATTTTTCCACATTGCATCTTAAATAGGTAGTGGTGATCCGTTTCTACTTGAACATGATCTTCATACAGTCGACGATCAGCCCGTCGCCGTGCAAACCGTCCACCTACAAACCCACCGACTTCAAACCCTCTAACATATGAATTTTATCATCCACGACATCCTAAGATTCGACTGTGAAAGAGTTGAACTATGTTTACGATTATACCATGACTTCGCTACATTTAGGTGCAATACGAATTGGAGACAGTAGCGTGCAGTGCGTAACACTCCTACAGTGCAAAACATTCCAAGCTGGGCTGAAAGGTATGAAACCGATCTCGAGGCAGAA
Source organism: Ambrosia trifida (assembly GCA_028751855.1). Classification (NCBI taxonomy): domain Eukaryota; kingdom Viridiplantae; phylum Streptophyta; class Magnoliopsida; order Asterales; family Asteraceae; genus Ambrosia; species Ambrosia trifida. The sequence continues at coordinate 190,947,113 of CM054122.1, read as the reverse complement.
TACGTAATGGATTCGAAGGAAGAAATGGTTTGTCCATATATCGAAAGCTCTGGATATCAATACGAGAGGTTGGACAAGTATGCTAATGAATGTGACTGCTCGTCACCTGATTATCACTTTGGTGTATGTTACTTTTAACTTTACACATGTATTTAATATATTCATTTAAATGTTTATTTTATTGATTATGTATTTTTTTTTGGCCGGCAAACTTCAAAGATTTTATTCCAAACCCAATATGTACAAAACAAACTTTCAGTAGCAAGGTGCTAACTCAAAGTATAAAATGAAACCCATTACAGCCCATTACACCCAAATACTAATACTAACTAAAACCAAATCTTTTCCAATTCTCCCATTCTATTTGTTGCTGCTTCCCTTTGTTCCTAATCCATGAAAATGAGAGTGAAGTTATATCCGAAAGCATATTTTCCAAGCCAATTCTTTTACCGTTGAAGATTTTCTCGTTTCGTGCTATCCAAATAACCTAACATGTTGTACGAATGATCACTTGTATCGCCTTTTTCTTAACACGTCCTAGTCCTTTTGCTTTGTGTAGTTCCAAAAGATAACGGAAAGAGAATGCAAAAATGGGTGGAATGTTACACCAATCGCTTACCTTGCTCCATAAGTTTACGGCAATGAAGCAAGAGGTGACCAGATGCATCGCCGACTCCGTGTCTTCGCCACATAATTCGCAAGTGCCGTTGCCGCTGATGATGTTTCTTCTCAATAGCCCGTCTCTAGTTGCCAGTCTACCTTGTTCCGCTCGCCAAGCTAGCAAATTGACATTCCTTGGTACCCATGAGACCCATTCGAAAGGAAAAAAAGGGACCGCATATGCAGCGAATAAATTTCTGCATGATTTAACAGAGAAACAGCCGTCCCCTTCCAAAACCCATCTCCACTTGTCAGTTGTTGCCGATAGACCGACACCCGTCACCAGGTCTTCCAATTCTTGGAGCTGTCTTCTTTCTTCAACAGTGATCGGTTGCCTCTTCCCTTGCCAAAATCCCATCCCAATCCCACCCACCCTTTGAATTCTTTCCGCCACGTTACAGGTCTTATTCGCTTCAAGTAGAAACAGTTCCTGAAACTGGTACATAAGTGGTTCGCTCCCAACCCATAAGTCCACCCAAAACCTTATAGAGTTTCCATTACCCAACCCACCCTTTATTAACCCCAAAATACTGTTATTGATTATGTATTAGTTTTAACTTTACGTGTATGTTACTTTTAACTTTACACATGTATTTAATATATTCATTTAAATGTTAATTTTATTGAAAAAAAAACAAGAGAAAAAAATTTCATTGCAGCTCACGATAGTAGTCTCTCAAAATTAGTGTTTGAGGATAATGAATCAATAGAGTGACTGAGTTAAGTGACAATGAAAGATTGGAAGAAATAATAAATCAACGTACACAAAAATATATATACAACCTTTTTTTATAAAATTCGAACGTTGTTTCGGGTCGATGTTTTTCCTAGGTTACCGAGCCCGTGAGCTGTCATGATGGCCCCATCGACAGCCAACAACTTCCACGCTGGAAAATCTTCCACTATATCCTCATTTTATTTTATTTTATTTTATTTTATTTTTCTATTTAAATTTAAACTAGGTGTGTGTTGGCCCGCGCTTTGCCACGGGCGCAACTGTTGTGCATACGTATTAATATTAAGTGGTACTATGTAACGGGTTTTGTTGGTTGGGCTGATAGGTTTTCTTAAAAGCCAAAATTTTATTTGGGTCGTTCAAAGCGATCTTTATTTGCTTATAAGTGGCCTTATGTGTGTGGCCTTATGTGTGTAGACTATATTGTTAAATTTGCAACCTTAGTTTGAAAAGTAAAAAATATGAATCCGTTTGCATATCACTTTTTAGCAAAAAGGTGTCATGATACGTGGATCAAAAGAAACATAATATGTGGACCTAATGTGCACTTGTTATTTTCTAACGTACACTGCCTATAGCTCGGCTCGTTCGAACTTTTTACCGAACTGATTCGGAGTACCTCTCCAGCCGCGAGGTGGCATGACTGTGTTGGACAAGGTTGCTGTTCCTAAACCTATCAATTTACGTAGTCAAAAATAAGGTTTTACATCTGAATTATGATAAGTTGTCTTATGGTTTAGATACTAATAATAATGTCCCATTTTTTATTCTGCTGTTTTATGATGAGAATGGGGCCACCATGGTGTAGCATTAAAGGAGCAGAAGATTCAATCAATGTTTTCAATTATGGCAGCTAATGTGTAGGCGCTGCGCATTTTAGTGAACGACACTATTAAAGTGTCGTTCAATTAATATAGATAGAATTCCTCTCTATTATCTCTTAGGGCGTTACATGTTGGGCCATTTGGAAAGAACGAAACAAGGCGGTTTTTCAAAAATCGGTTCCTAAGGTGATGGAGTTAGTGGATTTAGTTAAATCTATGTCATTCCTTTGCTTAAAATTTAGATCGAATAGATACAGGCTTGTTTGGGACGATTGGGTTAAATTCCCCTTGTACATGTTGTAATTGGTTTTTTTAGAGCGGTCCTCGCTTTGAGGACTTGCTCGGTGTGTTGAATGAAGTTTATTTTTCAAAAAAAAGTAAAAAAAAAATAGAATGTGCATTTTCTTTCACTGATTTTAACCAATTATGTACTGTCACATCACTTAACTGATTTACTTCACTGAAACAGTTTTTTGTAGGCAGCACTCCACCGATTCTATTTTTTTCCATTTAAATACAAATACAAACATTTTTTTTAAATTCACATGGTTTATAAATTCCATCACCAAACCGTCAGACCATGTTTAATTCTCAACCGTCTACACCAAACACGGTCAAAAAAATTTATTCCCATTTAAATCGATCTTACTTAACCGTCAGAGAAATTCAATTTTTAGCATGTGATACGGTTGGGTTTTTGTATATAAACGACGGTGGTGAAAACACACTTGAACATCAACAATAACACTCACACATTTAAACCTTCAAAATGACTTGTTGGACCGAAAACGAAGAAATGGCTTTGGTTGTGTGCGTTAAGAACGCACAAAATGACCAATCATTGCAACGCCAACCCCGTAGGGGCTCGAGGGGCTTAGGAGGTCGCCAAACAAGCTTCTGGGACCGTGTCTTGGCTGACTTCAAACAACAAGTCGGCGAAAGCGACCGCACAATTGAGAGCCTACAGAGAAAGTGGACCGATCTAAACAACAAATGTGATCGGTGGACCACGTGCTACGAGCGTACCATGAGCCGGAACCCAGGCATTGTGCCGGAGTTGCCTGTGGAGTTGACACAGTCGAGCTATGCGGGGCGTTACCGCGGCAACTTTAGGCATCTCCAGGCCTGACAACTCATGCGTCAACTCTAAGCTTTATCTTCTATGTATTTTTATTTATGTTTAACATTAATAAATATTGTCTTATGTTTTTATTTACTTTTGGTTTTATTTATTTTTAAAAAATAAACAAAATGTTGCTTTAAAATGGTTATAAATAAATAAAAAAGGAATTAAAGTAGATTAAAAAATAAAAAATACACGGTTACCAGCCCGTTAACTACAACCAGAAAACGGTTCACGGAACCCCTACCAGCACGGGTGACGACGATGTTACCGTGCTGATAATGAGGTACCCATACCCAATTCTAATAGCGCCCCGTCCGCCCTTATTGTGTGGTATAGAACACTTCTCCTATTATTAAGTTAACGAGTTTAATAAATAGACAAAGCGTGAACCTGATAAAAGTTGTTTTAGATTGTTGGAAGCATAAGTTTTAAAATTAGTTTATTATATTATATTATATTGCATGTCTCGTTCTTAAAATGTTTTTACCATTAAATCAATTATATAATTGAAAGCAATAAATCCTATGTAACATTTTAAAAGAGCATCATCTTTTTTAAGCGTGTCATATGACATGTAATGTGGCATTAATTGATTTTAAGAAAAAAGAATTAACAACAAAATTGGATTTTTCTTTTTTATGTTTCTTCCCATAATTTTTAAACGTTAATATCTTTTACATACGGGATTTTTTTAAAGAAAAAAATTACACAAATTTGACGAGCGTTTTATTATCTTTTCAACGAATACATAGTGCAATATAAAAACGGAGAAAAAAAAACGACTATTTTTTGTGAGGTTTTGTTTATACAGAAAAAAAAAACACAAAGTGTTCTGTTAATTCATTAATCATGTATAGGCAAGCCATTAATTGGGTATGTTTGGCAAGGAGCTTTTAAGAGCTTTTAGTAGCTTCAAGCTTCAAGCTTTTAAGAAAAAGTTCCTACTTAATAAAAAACATTGTTTGGTTGAAGGGGTTAGAAGCTTTTAGGTTAGAGAAAAAGCTCTACAGTGAAAAGCTACTAGTAGTAGCTTTTAAGAAAAAGCTCTACTAGCTACAAGCTTTTAATTAGTAAATGACACAAATACTCATTCTATTTTAAAAATAAAATAAAAACTTTCATTACAAACTTTTAATTATGCCCATTTTGGTCATTTTATACATTTTATTAAAAGCTCCAGCTACTATACCAAAAACCAAAATATATTTAAAAAGCTTCTAGCTACCAGCCTCCAGTTAGTTTTGCCAAACATATCCATTATGTTCAAATCAGTAAATATGAATTCTATTTTCAACATGTATTAGCATTGGAATTGTACATTGTTTTAGGTTAGGCATTAACATTGGTGATACATTGTTAATTGTTCTAGGTTAGGTACTACCCGAAACTTTCCTACATGTAACTGTAAAGCGTATTATTATATTTCATATGTAAAATTCATATGTCATATTAGATTTCTTTAGATTTCTCAACACCAGGACATTCTCAGAATATAATCTAGTGGAATATATATTTGCCGTTCCCAAAAAGAAACAGGTATATTTTCTATGAATCTATCTATATATATATATATATATATATATAGAGAGAGAGAGAGAGAGAGAGTAAAGTTCACGTACAAATAGCTTTATCGTACGAATAGTACGAACTGAAGTAAAAAACACGCGGTGGCATTTCCGTAAATATTGGAAACTTTATATAACTAGAGTAATTATCTAATTACTCTAGTTATATAACTAGCGTAATTACTCTAGCGTAATTATATAACTAGAGTAATTATAAAATTACTCTAAAGTAATTATATAGCGTAGTTATATAACTAGAGTAATTATATAATTACTCTAGGGTAATTACTCTAGAGTAATTATATACACTAGAGTAATTATACAACAAGCGTGGTGGTCATTATTTACGAAAATGCCACCGCTACTTTTTTACTCTAGAGTAATTATATACACTAGAGTAATTATACAAACAAAAAGTGATGGTCATTATTTACGAAAATGTCACCGCCACTTTTTTTTTGTTCCCTTCAGTTCGTATGTTCGCACGATAATTTTGTTTGTATTTGATCTTTTGTCTATATATATATATATATTGCAAAGTGATTAATCCTACATGTCATACTCTTATTGTGACACCCGGCAAATTCTGGTTAACAACGCTGTCGAGATTAAAGTCTACCTTAGCGAGTCACGCGTAAATTATACTTAACTGGGTTAGTCGAGTCGGGTTACGGTTCAGGAACTGCTAGTTTAGTATGGAGGATCATTAGATGTCAGTCTAGAGACTCATTATATGTCAGTCCTTAACCAAGTGTACAAAGGGTGACGATTCGTAGAATCGTCAGAGCATAGGGAACATACAAGTCTCGAGTCCCGGGAATTGGTGAACGAGTGTGAATATGTTTGTTTGCAAGTATTATGTGTTTACAATCATTATGTGACTTGTCGGTGTGTGAAAATGTGTTAACATATGTTAAAACGGAGTTTAACGCGCCAAATATGCTGAACCAGGCCCTATAGGCGAATAGGATCTGTATTCGCCTATAGGGAGGGCGAATAGGGATTCACATGGGGCGAATAGGCCCTAATCGCCCCTACTATAGGCGATTAGGAGCCCTATTCGCCTGATGATGCTGCGTAATCGCCTATAACGTGCTGGACAACTAAAAACGCCTATAAATACAATACTTGACCTCCTAAACTTCATTATAACAACCCTAGTCGTCCCACAACTCGTCCCAACACACACACAACCTCTGGAACACGATTTTGGATCAAAACACAAGATTTCAAGCCTATTACATCAATCTATCATAAATCTAAGGTGTGGTTTTCATTCATGCAATCTTTAATAATGTTTTATTGAATCCCTAATGGTCCAGACCTGTTTATAAACGTATGTGTCTTCTGAAATTCGTTAATAATCGTTGTTAATTGGATTCTAACTATTATGCATGTTGTATGTGTGTTTATGATTAAAAGCTAGGGTTTTTGTGATTCACGAAAGATTGTTAGCATGATGTTAAGGTAGTTACAGATTGATGATGATAGCATGTTGATGAAATCTGAGTAATTATTCATTAGGGTTACGGTTATGCATGTTAATGTGATGTTTCATGCTATGTGTATTGTTTTTGGGATACATGGTTGCATGCAGGGCTGATAGAACGAGGTTAAACGAAGGATTTTGATTGAAATATGTTTGATATGGTTGTTTGATTGATATTTGATGTTTACACACGTTCTGGATCTGATTTGGAGGGTTAAACGCGCGAAAAACTGGAACAGCTGGGCTAAAGGCGAATAGGAGGCTATTCGCCTGATAGGAGTTCCTATTCGCCTATAGTATAGGGGAATAGGGGCCTATTTGCCTTTACTTCATGCATTTACGATCCTAAATGCTAGTTAAGCCCTGAATTGCATGCCTTACGACGTAATCGCCTATAAACCCCTAAATTGCATACCATATAACCCTAATCGCCTATAGTATAGGCGATTAGCCTTCCTAAATGCCTGTTGACCCACGTAATCACTAGTTGACTTTTCCTAATCGCCTGTACTGCTGCTGTAAGTGTATTTTGACATTCCGAGACCCGATTTGACACCTAGGAACATGCTAGGAACCCCGTAACATACCTAATAACTTAGTAACATGTGCTCGGACTTATTTATGTGATACTTGAACTACGTGCTACAACTTGTTGGACTTTAACGTATGTTAAGTGTGATTGCATGATTGTATGTTTGTGAGTGCAAGTATAACACGGGGAGTCTCGGGTCACCAATGGGATGTCGAGTCTTGTACATTGGGTTAATTTAACAGTCACGGTGTTTTCAAACGAACTTGGTTATGGTCTGGACATCTAGGGACTAACTAACCTACGGGTTATTAATCTAATTACTTGTAACTGTCATATGTTAGGTCGCCGCCTTACGGGGCTAACATAGCTTGCTGATTTTATTCGTATTACGAAGTAACGCAACCTAAGGTGAGTTTACGGCCCCTCTTTTAACTGCTTTCACTTTTTGGGGAAGAAAACATGTGTTAAACTTATGTTTTGGTAACAACTGTCATACTATGGGTTTCTATGGTTTACTATACGATCTTTGGAAGTCCCGGGGGAAACCATGAATGTGCGGGTTAGCACAACGGGGAAATGTGAATAGATCTATTGGGAGTAACCAACCCCGCTCGTCGGCTTGGAGGGCCGGGCGAGTGCATATTGTCTCAAACAGGAACAGGTTTACTATTCGGGCACAACATCTGGTTTGCGAGTTAGTAATGGTTTTCCAATCGTAGATGAAATAAAACATACACCTAGCTAGCGTACTTGGTTTACAAATTGATATAGTATGGACAGGTTGAACTTGATGCTTTGATTACAAAACCTGTGAACTCACCAGCATTTTTGTGCTGACGTAACTCTTACATGTTTTCTCAGGTCGCTAAGGTAGCACTATGGAACTAGGGCGCACGCATCTGCACGGCGTCTAGTTAGGGTTGCATGGTTTTCGAACATTAAATAATTTGGTTTACTTTTGGATTATGTTTTGAGAATAAGCTTCCGCTGTATTTGGAGATTTTAAACTATGTTTTTGAAATTGCATATGTTCATTTAGACTTGTTTATTGTGATCGTTGACTTGGATCCTGGTTTGTCATGCGCCTCGCGGTAAAACTCCGCAAGTGGATTTTGAGGGTGTGACACTTATGCAATCTCTCCTTTGAGAGATACCACATAGGATGTGATGTGCCAACTCTAGACTAATTAAAAAAATGAATAAAATATGGTTTAAATATGGTTTAACATAATCTATTAAATACATAATATACTAAATGTAAATATTAAACCTTTATTATATTCTCTCTCATATTTTCTCCCATAACTTTTAAACGTTAATATCTTTTATATACGAAATTTTTTAAAGAAAAAAATTACACCAAATTAACGAGCGTTTTATTATATTTCTAACGAGTACCATAGTGCTATATAAAAAACGGAGAAAAAAAACGACTATTTTTTTGTAACCCGACAGGTATTGTGTCAGGTTTAGAATTAGTTTAAAAAAATTTGTGGGCTTGGGTCGGGCCTGAGATTAGGTGATACCATGAATTGTTTGAGATAATAATATGATAACTTATGACAGAGATTTGTTTAAAATAATAATAATAATAATAATAATAATAATAATAATAATAATAATAATATTCATTAATCATATGTTGGCAAGTCATTAATTATGTTATCATATTAGATATTTTATTGTGTCATATTAGATATTTCAACCCGGGACGTTTCCAGGATAAAAACTAGTATGATATATAGAAAATGATTCGTAAAAAAATAAAACTTTAAATTAAAAATCAATATATTCTTTCTTTTCTTTTTAATTAAATAATATTTTTATACTTATCATCACTCTTTTGTTTTTTCATTCGCAACCACTCTTAAAAAATATTAAAATATAAATGGGTGAAATGATATCCACCTAAGAGTGTTCGGATTGGGGCGGGAGAGGGGGCGGGAAAGCCTTTAATGGGGGAACACCGCCCCGTTAAGGCGTGGAAGGGGGGGGGGGGAGTTTTGGCGGGGAGATTTGGCCGAGCGTGGGGGGTTTGTGAGTGTGAGGTGGCAACTTGTGGTTTTTTTTTTTTTTTTTTTTTAAATCTAACACACATCATCATCATCATCATCATCATACTCAGTTAATTCCACCTATAGCAAAGCTAAAGTTGGGTCTGAGGAGGGTAAGATGTAGACAGCCTTACCTCTATCCCTAAGAATAGAGAGACTGCTTCCAGTGAGACCCCCGGCTCGATGTGGTTTGGTATCAAGCCTTGGACATAAGGCACAGAACACTTAGCAATCGGGACAAACCCGATTGATGCATGTACCCCTGTCTTTTGGCTATCCACGCCACCACATGATGCATGATTAACCGTTCGTCGTTTTTAACGTTATTTTCACGAAATTAGTAAAATAACGTTAAAACTAGTGCTACTTTACTTTTGCCCCCCAAGTTTAAATCTAACACACACATAATAATATTCCTTCCCCTCACTTCCCCCCTTTCACTCCCCACAATTTTCACCTTTCACATGTGAAACCCATAAGTGTTACATGACGCTTCATCCCCCCCCCCCCCCTCCACTCCTTATAGTCTAAATATACATATGAACATTAATATTCTGTCCTTTCAACTCTTACCCTTCAAAACTACTACTTAAAACCAATGTTGTAAACCTCGGTTTGGCCTTGTACTCGGCGACCTACCCTGGAGCGAGTACTCGGATTAATCGGGGGAATACTCGGGGGTCAAGTCGGCCTATGCGGGGAGTACTTGGAGTAATCGGCCAAATCGGCTATACTCAATGACCTACCTTGAAGCGAGTACTCGGGGAGTAATCGGTCAACTTGGTTTTGTT